>CM033425.1:25522294-26844708 GCA_019425775.1 Rafetus swinhoei | reverse complement strand
ATGGCACAGGGACCCAGGCCAAATGCAGAACAAGGCAGGTGATGCAGGAAGGCAGAGTGATACATGCTCAGAGAAACCAGCTCAACTTCTCCCTCCAGTTTAGAAAGAAGATGCTGGCCTTTGAAAGGGCTGCTCATTGCCTGCCTTTCTTGCATGGGGCCACTGTGCCCTGTAATAATCCTAAATCCCCAAAATGTGACCATGCAAGTGGCACACACATACATCGTGGATCATTCCCACATCTGACAAATTCTGCCCAGGTACAGGGGACTCCGAATAACTTTTTTGTTCTCTTGAATAGCAGCAGGAGTGATACTGTAGAGAACAGATAGTTGGAGCCTTTTTAAAAAAATTTGCAGCAAAGGATGATTGCAGTGAGGATCTGCATTAGTCAGAGCTGGAGGAGATTAGTTGCAGCTGTCATCTATTGTTCCTGCTAGCTGAGCTAATTTTAATTTTGCATTAGGGTAGGTGACTTGATGACCCAGTGGGCTAATGTACTAAAAACATTTTACTGCTACTGCCAACAGCCCAGCACTACTTGGGGCTCAGTGAAATCAGTTTGGTGGTCTCCACCAAGTCCCTAGGAGATGTTTGTTTCACAAAAGACAGATTTTCTGCTGGCGTGGACCCAGGTACTGATTGCACATCTGGGCTGTCTTTAGCTCTACTGGAATTTACAAAGCACCTGGCTGTCTAACCAGTGAAGTCAGTACCTAATTCATGGGCAATACTTTTACCCGTTTTGATTACAGTGGATAATCCCAACTGTTAAATATTGTTTCTAAATAGAGCTCAGTGGAAGGGGATTTTGTTATACTTCCCCCTTTCCATGCAAAGCTCCCTAGGAAAGAAAATACTTTATTTTAACCTGCCAAAATTCAGCAACTCTCAGATAAACAATAAATATAAAATGTTTAACTGCAAAAAGGATTCTGATGCTTATGGACAAAACAGGTAAAATAAAAAATCCACACCAGTTTGCCAGCTGCTTCTTGGAAAACTATGCTGAATGTATTGAACTGAAAAACAGCCTGGCTTGGATTTAAAGACCTATGTTAGGATTCAAAATGCAATGCAACTTATTGTATCTCTGCATTGGAACTAAGATTTTTATAAGTAAACTCTGTGCTTTTAAAATTCAGACTCAGTAGCGCTGTCTTTCCCTCAAGCGTGTTCCTAGGCTTGCACTTGGAAGTGTTGGTGCTTTTAAATACATGCTCAGGAAAGGTTGGCAAAAGGCAACGTGCATAAATACAGCACTTCCCAGTGACTGAAGAAGCCCTGTTTGAAACTGCAGCAAAATGATGCTTAGGAGGAGCTGTTGAATGGTTTAACGGCTGTAGTTAAAAGATGTGTAAAAAATTCTTATAGCTGCATGCATAAAATGAGAATAAGTAGTAAGAATGGAATATACATGAGGTCAGGCTCTGATTTAGAATTTAATCTGTGCTGTGCCACATTGCCTTGAGTAGTTTGGCCATCCTGCCACTAGTAGATTATGGGTGTAAGGGTTTCCTGCACTGTTCTCTCTATGGAAGGAAGCCCTTGTGTTTCTCTGCTTTTTCTTGCCAAAGCAACATGCTTCAAAAACGAAAATCAATCAGGCAGGATTGACTATGCTCAGTGTGCTGTTAACACACATGCTCCTCCAAGTGGAGTGGCAAATTCATTTGTCAGAAACTTAGTTGGGCTTATTAACAGCGGCTTTGAAGATGTTCATGGCCAAATTGAGTATTTTAAACTTTTTACTACAGGGTTTAGCATTTTATGTTAGTCAGCCTGTGGAACTCCTTGCTAGAGGAGGCTGTGAAGGCTAGGAATATAACAGAGTTTAAAGAGAAGCTAGATAATTTCATGGAGGTTAGGTCCATAAAAGGCTATTAGCCAGGGATAAAATGGTGTCCTTGGCCTCTGTTTGTCAGAGGCTGGAGAGGGATGGCAGGAGACAAATCGCTTGATCATTGTCTTGGTCCACCCTCTGGGGCACCTGTGCTGGCCACTGTCGGCAGACAGGATACTGGGCTAGATGGACCTTTGGTCTGACCCGGTACGGCCGTTCTTATGTTCTTATGTACTGAAAAAGAAGAAATTATGCTACCAAAGGCCTCAAATACTCTTAAAATGTCATCTGAACCTTTTTAATTTTGAAAAGCACATACATATTGAATTATATAAAATCCAGTAGATGTCATTTCATCTGTTTGTGGGAAGGAAATGTCAATTAATTTTGGCTGTGAGAAAAACCAAACAGCTCTTTATAACCAGCACTATGAGCTGGGTAACACCTTGTTATGGGATTGAGGTTGATAAATATGAACTCACTAATCAGTTACTGTAACTATTAGCATAACCCTCACCTAAGTACAACGACAGATGGGCCTGCCCAAAGTATGGGCTCATGCTACTTTTTCCTTAGGGGGCAGGAGCCATTTGGATCCAGGCTGCAAGTGAGTATTGGAGATAGCAAATGAAAACAACACAAAACAAACAAACAAACAAACAAACAAAAAAACCACAGGCAGGAGAATGATAGTTAAAAATCAGTTATCCAGTGGGGGACACTGCACAGAGAAACTGTGACAGTGCCCACTGCTCTTCAAATGTGCCTAAGGAGTCAGGGGATACTGCCCTAGAAACTCTGTCTGGAGGCATGATCAGATGAGAGATGAAAACAGGCTGCACCCCTTACACAGAGGTATACAAACTCACACTGGAGCTTTTGCTGAACACTCTTTTGAGATGCATGTGGGAAGTCAGAACATGAAAAGACAAGAAAAATAGAAGAGAGAGAGAGAGAGAGAGAGAAACTGCCGAAAGGAGTGGCTGAAAACCGAACAGATGAGCCTACAAGGAAACTGGGGAGAGAACTTCTGTGCAGGGTGCAGGCTGAAAAGTGCATTTGGCAGCCATTTCCTGCTATTTGATTCCTTTTGCTAAAGATACATAGGACTTTGTAATTTCATTTAAACACCACATCAAAGAAAGGCCAGACTACTACCATTTTCTACTCCACTGCTTCAAAAGCAGTGACACCACAAAAATATGGCAACACGAACAGGCACTTTTTAAACATAGCGGCTGCTGCTATGGCTCTATGCAGTTTTGCTTGTGGACTATTTTTTAGGGTAATGTGGATGGTAAAGAACAATAAGTAAAATCCTCTCTCTGTTCGCCTCTCCTCTCTAAGAAAACCCTTTGAGAATAGAAGCTTTGTGCTCAGGAAAGCTGCTGTCACTTGTTTTTCTTCCATTGTACTGCTTGATATTATTGCTATGACCATGTGCAGCATTCCAGAGGCACTGAAAAGTGCAGAGGATTGATCGGCCATGTTGTGCAGTTTTGCAGTGACTTGCATCCATTCTACAGTGCACAAAAGGCTCCATGTGGCATTGCTTGAACTCTGGGTGAGTCTTGGGCACCCAAGAAAGGTAGGAGGCCATGTGCTTTACTTTTGTGGATGGAAAGCAAAGTTAAGTGCTGAGGTGGCTGCAGCACTGTGTACTAGAACTACCTTTTGAGGCTGGTGAGTCCACTATGCCCTCAAATTCCAGGCCCTGTCTGGGGGACACAGTAAAAAAGCTATACTGATCATGCATTTTCCTTCAGGCATTCTTGCTGTGCTCTGGCAGGTGTCATTTTGCACTCCTCCACCCTAGAAACAGTGCTACACGTTTTGCTAATCAAAGGTTTCTTCCAAAATTATTGCAGTAGGTCTGTGTCATCAAGCTGTGGGGAGTCACCAGGCCCTGCACCCCCCAGCCGGAGTCAGATGTGACTCTCAGGCAGCAGGTAGCACAGAAAGTTTATTAGTAGAACACAGACAAGCAGCCGAGTGGGGGCACATCTGCACAGTAATCAGTCAATACAATCTATCTTGGGAAGATGGCGGCTCAGAGCTAGGGCCCTGTCACTCTCCCTGCACCCCAAGTTAGCTAAGAGTAACCCCGCTGCCGCTGGCCTTTAGTCCTGCTTCCTGGGGGAAAGGTGCCATCTGGCCACACCCCTTCCCTGCTCAGATTACAAGGGCATTGGCCATTTTGTAGTGAGGGAGGCTGGGGCCCTGTCTTTCAATGAGAGTCACGCCAGAAATTCCCATCAACATCTAAATGTTGGTGCAGTGCCCTGGGAAATTGAGGCACACACCAGGACAGTAGAATTCACATGGAACAGTCTGTCCTTATCTCTGAGACTTCCCCTCACCTGGTGAAAAGAAGAGTGGAGACAGTCACCCAGAGAAATGAGAGCTCTTGGTATTTTTCCATCACTTCTGCTGATTATTTTGCTCAGCTTGCATCTCTGTGGGGGTAGGAGCTGTGCTTGGCTGCATGTCTGTGCAGCCACCAGCCTAGCCTGAGCACCGCTCTCATGCTAATAAAGAACAGCTTCAGTGCTTCTGGAAGGAGTTTTGTTTTTCTGCGGCCAGACAGGTTTTTATGGGGTTGGGCCAAGGGCCTTTTGAAGGTTTGCTCATTATTCACAAAGCTGCAGTGTTTGTGACAAACATGGATATAATCCAGGCGGGTTCAGGGGAAACACTGGCTCTACCCCCACCATTTGGTTTGAAACCAAGGCCCTGCCTTTTGCCCTCTGGCAAAGGAGCTGCTTTGAAAACAGCCCGGGGACAGGTGATCTGTGGCGCAGAGGAGTTTTATGACAATAGCGAAAAGCCTGCGCTCTCTTTGCGCCCTTCTCTTGCACCTGCTGAAACTCCAGTGACTGAAGTGCAGTCGCTCTGGAGGGCCCTGCTGGGAAGGTATCGGTTTACCCGGGACCCGGCCTGGGCCCAGAGAGAGAGGGGAAGGAGAAGGCCAGCCTGGAGGGGAACCAGCTTCAGGCGGACCATGACAGCCCACTCCTCATTCCCTAGCGAGGGGGGGCGCTCGCAGTCTGGGGAACGGGGAGGGCTACGGGAGCGCAGCAGGGGCCCGCCGAGCTCAGAGTGGCGCTTTGGTGGAAGCTCTGAATTCTGCCCTTCTCCAGCGGAGAAGGGAGCCGGCGGGGGGGGGGGGGGGGGGCTGCCAATGCCCCTGCTGTGTGGCCGCCCCTGTGTTCAATAACTGCCCGAGCAGCCGCTTCTCCCGGCTGCCCGTGTTTCCCTAGCTAGGGCCAGCCTGGCTGAGATTCACACCCCTGTGCCCAGGGCAGCGCCGCTCATCCTCCGAGCCTCCCCGCTTTGTGCGCCCGCTCCCCAGGTGATCGCCTCTCCCTGCCCCGGCTCCGTCCTTCGTAACTCGGGGTTCTGCCTGTGCCCGAGGGGCGAGCGGATCCCTGCCTGCTCCCCCACCCGTTACCTGCCGGTAACAGGGATCCGCGCGCTGCCCGGGCAGAGCAGCCCGGCTGCCGCTTCCTCCCCCCTTCCCGTGGCGGTCCGGGCTCGCAGCAGGTTCAGCCGCTGGCTCCGCTCCGGGCTGCAGCCCCAGGCAGGTAAAGGCGCTTCTCGCCCCCCTCCCAAGGTGCCCGCCCCTCCCCCGCCTGTCCCGTTTCCCAGCCCACCCCCCTGCCATTGGCCCTGCCGGCTTGTCATTCCCGCCCCCCCTGCACCGGTCTGGGGTGTGGAGCTCCCGCCGCCTCTCGCAGATGCGCCCCGCTCGGAGGTGGGACGGGCACGGCAAGGGCCCGGCTGGAGCGCAGCAGCCGCCCACTTCCCCGCCGGCCGGGGCGGCTCCGCCGAGCCGAGCGAGGCATTTCGGGCGGGGGCAGCAGAGCCAGGAAGGCGCTGCCGGGGGGATGCGGCTGCCGCCGCCCCAGGAGTATTTACGAGCGCTGGAGATCCCGGCCGGGGCGCCCGGGGCTTCCCGCGGCGCTGGGATGAGAGAAAACAGCGGCGCCCGCGCCCCTGCGCAGAGGATTACGCACGGCTGCGCCCTGGCCGGGTCCGAGGGGGCTCCGCGGCGCCGCGCGCTCCGATGATCGCCAGGAGACGGGTCTAGAGGGCCCCGGTGTAAACACAGGAAAAGGGGCAAGGGAAGATCTGGTTACTCAGACACCCCCCCCGCTCCAAATATCCCAGCACCATGGCTGCGGGGCATGGAGCAGCGAGGATGGTGCCCAGGTGCTCCGTGCTGGCGCTGGCTCTGGCTGCTCTGCTGTGCGAAGGTAACCCCGCAAGTTTGCCTCCTTGTTACTGACGGGCTTTCCCCCCGCGGATCCGCTCCGCGGTTGCGGGCAGGGGCGTCGGGGTCTGGGAGAGGGTCCTCGCCACCTCTCCACTGGACACGCAGAGCGTGCGCGCTTCGAGGCGTGGGGCGGGAGTTTTTCTGTCTGTCCGGTCCCTTTCCACGCGTGTCCCAGCCACAGCCTTTCCCCTTCGCGGGTCGCCTCCGTCCGCTCGCTCGCGGGGTTGGAGAGGGAAGATCAGCGCGGAGCGAAGATACCCAAATAAACTCAGGGAGAAACCTCCCTCCTGGCTGCAAACCGTCCGCAGGGGCTGGGTGCCTGGCCGGGGCCCCCTGATCTCTGCCTCGGGGGGGGAAGGTGTAGGGAGGGGGCAGCTCTTCCCACGCTGCCTACGGGTGTGCCAGTCTTCTCGTGGTGGGGTACCCGAAACAACAGCCCCAGTGTAGGTCCCTCCGGCTGTCAGCTCTGGGGCGACCCCACAGGTTCTGCCTGACCCCTCGCAAAGCTCCTAGCAGCTGCTTCGGGGGAAGGGGGGACCTACAGCTTTCCCATTCGGGAAAGAGGTGGAAGGGTTTTCAGGCAGCTGCCATCTGCACCCACCTGCTGGACTCTCTTCTCTCCCGCCGCTGCCTCTCGCTCTGGGCTTGGGTCCTCGGCTGTATAGTCTCTCCCCTACGGCCAGCGGGCCGATCCCAGCTTGTGCCCCCCCCAAAGGGGGAGGTGAGTGGCCAGAGGTTGGGGGGAGGGTGCTGCTGCTGCCAAATGGCATATCTCAATGCCCGAGCCAGCGCTTCCCGGAGAGATGTAAGGGGACAGCACGAATTTTCTCCCCGGAGCTCTGCTTTTTGCTTAGCCCCCGAACCGCCTTCCAACTGAGTTACGGCCGGGCTGCCAGCCCGCAATGAAATTGACTGGGGGGGTGTGGGGGGGATTGCTTAGCGCAATAGGAAGCTTCTGTATTTCTTGAGCTGCGGTTTCCCAGCTCTAGGTTTGCGAATCGCGGCGCTAAGGGGGACTCACGAGGTGACATGTCAGCGCAAACGCATGCACCAGAGAAAATCTCTTTCCTGGCTCGGACACGCAGGTTGGCACCGCTCCCTCTGGGACTGATCTATTATGCGAGACAGATTTCCCGAAAGTCGCAGATTTGCGCCTACTTCTAGGTATCCGGAACCTATCGGGGATCTCCTCACCCATCGCTGGGGACAGCCCCGGATCGGAGGGGTTTGCAACTTTCGGCAGGAAAACTTTTTACCGCTGTTCGTTCAAGTGTGTTCACTCGCCATTAGCGTGTGAAAAAAAAGTTACTGTGGCCTGATTAGTTAACCGCCCTGGGGCAGTCATTGTTCAAACTCCCGGCGGAGGGGAGGAAAGAGAAGTGTAAAGATCCTGATCTCGAGGTGGGGTTGCTGTGAGCGCTCGGAAGAGACTCGCCGGTGTGAAAGGCTCGCCGGACATTCCCCCTTTTCGCAGTTTCCTTTCAGTGTAAAGCAAATCCACGGATTTAAAACGCGCGGGTAAGATGATGCCAGTGCCACCGTTCCTGGACTTTAAGAGATGGCCCAGGAGGCAGTGTGTTGCTTGGCTGGAGGAATAGCAACAGGGATTCAGAAAAAGCTGGAAAATAAAGGGCCCATTCCCACAGACTCTGGCCTAGTCCTCTTATAAAGTCTCGCCGCATTAATATCTTTGCAGACCACGGGGGTTCTGCTTTAAACACCTGCTGCCATGGTTTGACCCAGGGAACTCAGCCTCTACTTCCAGCAGGCTCCCTAGCATATTTAGGAGCTGATTTTGCAAACTCAATTCAGCGGGGAGTTGGGGAATCTCTGAACCGTGCAGGTTTCGAGGTCTTTAGGAGACGAGGCAATAATTAATGTTTTGCAAGCCTCCCGCTTTTATCGCATTGTGGTTATGGCTTTGCAAGGGCTCATCGGAGCAGCATTTTATTTCGAGTCCACCCTCCAATCGGAGAAAATGGTCAGGTTTCCTCTATGATGTACCCTGAGGGGGAAGAGCACGTCTTGTGCAGAAGTCCCCAGGGACCTTCGTTTGAGTCTCACTCAGAGGTGTGGGCTCCGGAGACGTTTAGCACTAAATAATGGTGGTTAAAAAAATTTATTAAATTTATTTCTTTTTATTTACCACTGAGCAGTATGACTGTCACCTCTGGGTGAAAGTCTAACTTGCGCTGAGTAGGGGAAAGCTCTCGCTGTCAGGAAGAATATTCATTTAGTTATTTTAAGGATTTCCAACAGAAAACGAGTGAGTCTTGCGCTGAGAAGTTAGTAGCCCACTTAATACGATTTACCACCACTGGTCTATTGTGCGCAGATAGGACAGATTTCAGTGAAGATCCTTATAGGTGAAGGGAATGAAAAACAACGTTGGTAACACCTACTTAGAAAGGAGTCATTTTTCAGTCCTTTTGGATGTATGTGTGTATGGGGGAGGAGAACAGGAGACGTCAGATAGCTTGAACTGAGCAGCCCTAGAGCATAGAAACACCGGGCAATAATTTCCATGGTATTATTTACCTTGTCGCAGCTCCGCACTGAAATCTTCCCCCTCCATGGCACCGCGGAGTTGGGGAAACTTTTCTACTCCCAGAGCCCGCTGCCAATTCGCAGAGCTCGCGGCACCGATGATATTTCTCTCCCCGGCACCGCGTGCGACGGTTTGATCAACTCGCGCTGGGGGAGGTGAGAAACCAAACCTGGCGCTCTCTGCTTGCCAAACCTGCGCTGGGGAGCGGCGGGGAGCGGGGGGCCGGGGCGGAATGCCAAGCAGTGACACCTTGCCAGGGGCAGGGGGTGTGTGACATGGAATGGGCACTTGCAAGCTTTGGACTTTTTGAAATACCAGTTGCCTGATGAGGACCGGGTCTTGGCTTTCATGTTGGCGTGAAAGCTGCAGACTCTTATCTGGGGGCGCTTAACACATTCCGAATGGAGGTGTGGATCGCTATGGAAATCTTAGTCTGCGGAGTCCCCAGGGGGCCAGCCCCCCGGGTTGAAACGGTAGACAGAGGCAGCAGCCCTAGAGTGAGTTTGTATCCTTATGCACTGTAACGTGCATCTCCTCTCTCCGACTTTTTTTCTCGCCCCCTCCCCCAGCCCTTGTGTGGGTAGCTACCATGGTGAGCGTAGCTTGTGGGTGTGATTCCTGCCGCATTCGGAGTGCTTATCCATATGGAATCCCGCGCTAACTGTAACAGCGTGTTGCTGGAAATGGACCATTTCAGCAGACACCTTGTTACTTCTACCTGCGCCCTTTCCGATGTGCACGTTGGAAAGCAGCGGTGGGCATAGCTGTAGTTCATGCTGGTGTTTGGTGAACACCTCCCCAGTCCTGCTCTTCCCTTTGGTCTGTGCAATCTAGTGCCCCTGTCCATCATGTAGTGCTGCCCTGTGCTGTGCTGTGGAGTATGGGATGTGTATGAGAGGAATGTCTAGGATCTGCGAGCAGGGGCCGGGGAGGGGAGAAGGGAGTTAAAATAAGTGTAATTTGTACATTTATTTTACAAATTAGAGACTAATCTAAATTCTGCCTAGCAAATATCCTCATCCTGCATACTTGCTGTAGACTACTACCAGTAACAAAGGGTTTCCCCCTCATCTCTTGCATTTTGGAAGGAGACTTGCAATAAAGGTGAGATTGAGTGCTGGTCCCGAGTTTCAAAAGTCATGTCCCTGTCTGGGTTTCAGAGATCACAACATTCAGGGCCACTGAGATCCAGGGCTTGGGCTTAGCCAATTGTGAAGACAGGAGCCTTTCCTGCATGCCATACTACTCTGTTCTAAAAGAGGCAGTAGTAAACTGAAAACTGGCACACAGCCTTTGGGGAGTCGCATGTGGAGGAGTCTCACCTGTGTCTCCTTTGTTTCTTGCTTGCTCCCAGTGAGGCCATTAAAACTACTTACATCTCACACCAGTTCAGGGAAATTTGAAAGCTCACTGATGGCCTTTGTACTTTACTCCTCTGGGGACTTTTCCATGTTCTCCAATTCTTGTCTTGCCAAGTATGCTAAGTAGCATACTCTGAAAATCTTGCTTGGCTGAGACCTTCCAGAAGCAGCACTTTGTGGTAGCATCTCAAAACTTTACCCAAAGTTCAGTTTTTTGGGTGAGGCTTGGAAATATTCAGCACTTCTTCCCTTTCCATTATATTCAATGGTTTATCTTCATTTTTGTGGCTGCTGGCTCTGTGGAGAACCAGAAGGAGAAATGCCAAGGGGCTACAAAAAAGTTGAGTTTGTGCACATATCTGTCCTGCTCATAAGCACATTTCTGTTCTGCTCATGAGCTCCACATTTTCATGTGTCCTACACAGCTGCATATTCTGCATATGGGCAAGGATGGCTTTGCTGCCAGCTCTGCTTCTACAGAGCCAAGAGATTCAGATCCTATGCTTCCGAGAAGCATGGAAAGATTTGGGTCCTTTTGCTAAATAAACTTCCAAACTCTTTGAAGTTTACCCATATTAAAATATGTTAAAGTGATTGTGCTCAAAACATCTGGCCACTCTTCTTTATGGCTAGGTAATGAGAATATTACACATCTCCTCTCTAGTTATAATGAGAAGACAATACAGTATGTCTGTTTGAGTGAAAACAGTTTGTCCATTCTGTCTTTTCTTTTTACCCTTGCCAGCTAGAAGATGGAGAGCCATGAACACATTTATTGAATTTTAGCAGAACATGGTTCCCTTTCCTGTTTTTTTCTATTCCTCTCCACACTTCTAAGACCCAGGATATTCATATCTCAGTGGTTCAGGAGCTAAATGAGCAATCAAGATTACCCCTCACTGAGTCTCACTCATGTGAATTCATTGTTTCATTTACTGTAGTCGTATATACTAATACTTAAATATTTAGTTTATATTCTACTAAATATTTTATAAATATTTAGTGCATCTATCCATCTGTCTGTGAGTCCATTTATTTGAGAAGTCCTCCAAATGGTAAGAGCTAGGGCCACTTAATTTGGTATGCAGCTTCCTCTTCTCCTAACTTAAAGCAAGGCTGGGACTTGGTTGTGCTAGGATAATGGGATGTGTGAGGAATTTGATTGTTTCTCATAAAATGGAAAGGGAGGGATCTGGGAGAAGAGACAGTTATATTGTATCATGCCCACAGGGGGCAGTAAGGGGCCAGAGATGGGGACCAGGACAGCCATAATTCCAGGCACATCCCATTGTTCTGACACAACCAAACTCTGCCCTTGCTTTCCATGTCTCGGTTTCTCCACCTATAATATGGTGATAAAATGGTGGACCAGAGAGGTGAGGAATAGTGAAGGGAGGGTAGAAACCTTCCCAAGTTTTCCTTCTGCACGGCAGTCACATTTTAATAAGCACCTTTCAGGAATCTTCTGTGGTACATTATTGATCATTTCCACCGTTCCATCTATTTAATGCCCCTAGTTCCATGGCAACCTGGCCTTCATTCAGACAGCTCTGTGGGTGTCTCTGCTTCTTGGGCTAGTGGTTCTGCTTTGCGTTCTCATTGCCATGGTCTGGACATCTTTCTGAAGTGGGCTCAACTTGTTTGTTCTTTGGTGCATTGCCCAAATTGCTTGGTGTGGGTCCAATGGAGACATGGATTTCCTGTGACTGGTGGCACCATTACTGGAGCGTGTGTGGGTTTAACCAGGGTGCACATGCTTGGCTGCTAGAGGGCTGAAATGCCATGTTCTGGAATGTATCTTCCTGGCGATGGTCCTTGGCCAGTTGCTGGGCCTCTGCCTGGCTGCAGTGAGGCTCTCTCTAAGGTTATGAGAACAGGTATCCTGTAGATGACCTGGATGAGTTAGCTGACTCTTTACGTTCCTGCCTGTTTCTACCTGTAACCCTTCCCAACTTTAAAATTAGCCTCCTTGCAGGTAGGGAGCACTGAATGAGACTCTCTTTAGAATCTCTCCAGGTATTTCTGAACTGGTTGTAGTGGTCATGTTTGATCAACACAAGGTACTGTCTCTTCCTGTGTGGGTGAACATGTGTTAGTGCTGTTGTCCGCTTGCTGGGGAGACATTGAGAACTCGGGACTGGGTCCTGCCTGGCTAACTCACTTTTGGTTTAATGAATTTACTGTCTTCATGGCCAGGGGGCTGGAACAATTTATATGGTGGTCGTGGTGGAGCGGGGACTGACAGCCATTGAACCAAACTGTAACCCCTGTATATAATGGAAACCACCTCATGTCAGAGGATGCTACTGCATCCACCCCCCAATACTTCTAGCTCCTATGTGTTAATGGCTGTAAGTGTATCCAGGCCATTAATATTGCCTTGTGCACAATAGTAGTTGAAATAGAAGAGATGGGGGGGATTAAATATCTATGTATCTACCTATAGCTCTAGCTACAGAATATGGGAGCATTTTTGTGCAGAGCCATCTTTGAAACTAAAAACCCAGAGTATCTGTTGCATAATCAGGGTATGTCTATACTACAGAGCGTCCACATCTCAAGCGTGTTTTTACACAAGAGAATCAAAAGAACAGAGGGGGTTTTGCGCAATTGGTATTCCTCTTTCTACGAGGAAGAACACCTTTTTGCAAAAGAGTTATTTCACAAAAAGGTGTGTGTGGATGGGGAAGAGGGGTTTTTTTGAGCAAAAAAGGAAAGAGGAAAAAGCACAGGTGCCATGGTGGCCATTTTGTGTGTACCAATCAATGCTTACTTTTGAAAGAGTGTCCATGCAGTCTGGACGCTCTTTTTCACAAAAGCGCATCACTTTTTCGATGTGCTTTTGCAGTGTGGAATTTTCCCAAATGGTCCCTCAGTGGAGGCTGTCAACATCTGAAAGCGAAGAGGCAGTGTGGATGCACTCTTGTGCAAGAAGTTTTTGAAGAATATCTCTTCCGACAAAAGTTTCTTGCGCAAAAAGCCTGAAGTCTAGACGTAGCCTCAGTTCCTAAAATGTGATCACACAATCAGTTAAACGTGAAGATTATTTTTACAAATGAGTACAACATCTGTTAGATTTAAATATATAATCTAATCAGCTTACTCTTCACACTGGACCTTTGTGTGTGTGTGTCTGGAGTCCTACCCTGCCTCCTGCTGAAAGATCCACTGAAGGTATATATACTGAATTCACATCACTCCAGTGTAAATACTATATAGTTCCACTGAAGTAAATGGAGCTACTCTGGATTTATGGCATTGTTACTGAAATCAGAATGCGGTCCAGGGAGAGTATTGTCTTGCCCTTGTTCAATATTTTTCACTCCAGAATCTTCAGTCACGGATTCCGCAGTCTGGTTTTGTATATTTCAAACAGTAGAAAATCATTCTGTGTGTTTCAATTTTTGATCATTTTCTTCCATTTGTCAAGCTTGGTTTCAAAGCTGTGTTCACTGAAATCAGACTTTTCAGCTGATCGATAGACTCTTTTTAAGTTTTGATTCCAAAATAGTTACATACAAAAATCGACAGAGTCCAATTAGATTTGGTGTATTTTATTATTGGGCACAATCCAGGATTTGAGATGCTCACTCAAAACATTGCTCTTCCCTATGACTAAACTGACATTTAAGCAGCACCTACTGCATTCTCTTTTATAATGGAATCATTATAGGGTCAGACTAACCCTGCTGCAGGAATCACTGCGGGAAGAGGGCAGGGGGGAGAGAAAGCTCCCTGAGATGCCATTTACTGAATTTCCTCTCAATTAACAGGGGAACAGAGTTTGCTTTTCTATGAGAGAAGCAGGGAGTCCAGATCAGAGATCCCCAGTGTGTCATCTGCATGGATATGTTTGGTGGTGGCTCAGCTGAAGTCAATGACAGAGTTCTCCTAATACCTTCAGTGGGACCAGGATTTCACCCTTGTTCTCCTATCCCATGCTCTAGCTCCCTAGACATATGCCTGCAAAGAAGCTCTGCTGCCAAGAACTTGCTTGCTGATTGCTGCCCCGATTGTTAAACAGGGTTCCCCCCAAGGTTGAGTGATTTTGGGTACAGACACAGATAGCTTCAGGCTGCATTAACTCATAAAGCTGCTCCTAGTGATGTAGATTGTAAAGCTCACCCTGGCCTAGAGAAGCAGTACTGAGCACAGAATTTTTTTCTTGGTTACACTGGTTATGAATCTGGATGCACTCCACTCATAAGGATTGTTTATATGTGGTATAACCAGGAAGGCCGACAGCTTCCGTGGGTCCCCAAGCAGAAGTGTGTAGGGGGCTGGCTCTGTGCCCTGGAAGGGGTGGGGACTTGGCAGAAGGGGTAGGGCTAGCGCAGCCAGCCCTCAGCATCTCCTGGACTGTGGTGCTGGGCTCTTCTAGCCATCAGGGAGGCACAGAGCGTGCGGCATGGTGCTCTGGCAGCAATTTAAAGGGCCTGGGGCTCTGGCCATTGCCACTGGAGCAATGGCAGGGAGCTGTGGGCCACAAGGCAACTGCCTCCTTTACACCCCCTGTCAGCTTGCCTCTTCCTCACTTTCTAACTCACTGATGATAGTGGGCCTGATTCTGGTCCCTTGTATGAGTGTAAGTGAGGATCAATTCTGCTGAATCAATAGTGTAAGGGAGATTGAAATCAGGCCAATGGAACTTCCACCAGACGTTTGATGGCATTAATGATAGGCAGAGGCTGGTTCTCTCTCTCTCTCCCCTTCATCCATCTATCTATCTATCTATCTATCTATCTGAAAGATAGCCCTAACCTTTGACAATTGCTCTGCTGGTGCATCAGAATGTGATTATTGCACATAAACACTCGCCAAGTACAACCTTCAAATATTCTCGCTTTAAGTGCCATGGAGGCTTTTCAGTTAAAATTACCACTTGTTTATGTCCCTTGATGCTTTTTAGGTAGCGGAAGATGCTTCTGTTTCACATTGTCAGGAATTTTCCCAAATGGTCCCTCAGTGGAGGCTGTCAACATCTGAAAGCGAAGAGGCAAAACTGACATGCAAAGACGTCCTCTGAGGCGAGTTACAGCAGTCGGTAAAAAGCACACTGTATCTGACTCGCTCTCTAGGTCCTCATTTGGCTCATATTGCTCTACAATCTGAGCACCTCAAAATGAAGTGAGGCAAGTGCTGTCCTGTCTACCCCAGCGAATGACCACTATGCTCTATTCAGAGTAAGATCCTTGGGGCAGACGTAAATATGCTTTCACAATACTGAGCATAATGGGATCCTGATTAGGCTGGCTTCCTGGCAAACCTGCAATAGATCCAAAAATACTCTTACAACAGGCTTTCCATTGTTTTTTGTTTACATAAGTGGGTGTTAGACCTTGGGAGACTTTATTAATTTATGAGGTATTCCAGATTTGTGTGTGTGTTTTAAACATGTTTTCTTCCAAATTTTGGTGATGAAACAATGGCAGGTATGCAAATTTCAGACGTTGAGTTATTAAACGGCAAAGTGGACACTATTTTTCACAGAAAACCTGTGTGCTCAAATTCAAAAGCAGCGGAGACTTACTACTCAATCAATTTGCTTGTCGTTTAGGATCATCTTAAAAGTGTTGATTACATCCTCCCTGTCTCTCGCCTCTTCGGGCAAAGACAGACGTGAAGTGTTGCATCAGATTTGTCACTTCAAATAAAGAATATTTTGCAGAGCTTGGGGACAATGTTTCACTTGGTTCTGTTCTCATGAAAAGACACTGCTGAGGGAGGTACATATGCCTGGAGCAGACATCAGTCCTCCACTAGGCCAGAACCTACTGCATATGCTCTTTTATTTTTTAATGTTGTTTCCAATATCTTCTGTTTGTACAGCTGTGCTCCTTTCAGACGGCTTTTCAGAGTCTCTCTGTGTGATCACTTTTCTCACCATGGAAATACAGCCAGCACTGAGACGGAAAACAGCACCCGGAGGGAGGCCTAGTGATTAGGACGCTCCTCTGTGAGTGTGTGAAACCTGAGCTCAGTTCCCTGATGCTGCCACAGATTCCTGGGGTGACTGGGGGAAAGTCACTTAGGACTAAATCCCCAAAGGAATTTGCAATGCCTAACTTTTAAGTACTGTGTCACCTAGGAGAATCTGCAGCCCTGAGTTAGGTCCCTCAATTCCCTGACTAGGGACTGATTTACTCAGATCCTGGGGGGCACTGGACTCTTGTTCTGCCCCAAACCCTGCACCCATCCTCACTCTCACTGCGCCCTCCCCTGCCTCTTCCCAACCCTGCTCCATCCCTCCCACACCTTGTCTCACCCCCTTCCAACCCTGCTCCTCCCCCTCCCTCTAGTGCCTCCTGCACACTGTGGAAGGGCTGATCACCATGGGTGGAAGGTCTGGGAGAGAGAAAGAGGAGATAATTGGTGGGGCCATTGGTAGACAGGAGGTGCTAGGTGGCAGAGCAGGCACTGCACCCTTTATATTTTTTATTTTTTTCTGTTGTTGCTCCAGTCCTGGGCCACCCATGGAGTCAGCGCCTGTGGCTTCCTGTATGAGGCAGAGGGACAGTGAGGTAATTACTAATGGGATTCTCAGAAGCCAGCAAACTGAGTGGGGACTGGCCTAAGTCAGCTAATAGGAAATCATAGAATCATAGAATCATAGGAAGGGATCTTGAGAGGTCATCAAGACCAGTCCCCTGTGCTCAGGGCAGGACCAAGCACCATCTAGATCATCCCTGACAGATGTCTATCTAACCTGCTCTTAAAAATCTCCAATGGGGGGGATTCCACAGCCTCCCTAGGCAATTTATTCCAGTGCCTAACCAGTGTGACAGTTAGGAAGTTTTCCTAATTCCCAATGTAAACTTACGTTGGTGCAATTTAAGCCCATTGCTTCTTGTCCTATCCTTAAAGGACAAAGAGAACAATTTTTCACCCTTCTTCTTGCAACACCCTTTTAGATATATTTCAGTCTTCTCTTTTCCAAACTAAACAAGCCCAGTTCTTTCAGCCTGCCCTCATAGCTCATGTTTTCTAGACCTTGAATCATTTTTGTTACTCTTCTCTGGACCGTTTCCAATTTCTCCACATCTTTCCTGAAATGTGGTGCCCGGAACTGGACAT
Organism: Rafetus swinhoei; assembly: GCA_019425775.1. Lineage (NCBI taxonomy): Eukaryota > Metazoa > Chordata > Testudines > Trionychidae > Rafetus > Rafetus swinhoei. Next base: position 26,827,606 of record CM033425.1, on the reverse strand, counting down.
AATACTCCAGATGAGGCCTAAGCAGTACAGACTGACTTCAGCGCAGGAAAAATGACTTCTCATGTCTTGCTCACAATACTCCTGTTAATACACCCTGGAATCATGTTTGGGTTTTTTGCAACAGTGTCACACTGTTGACTCATATTTAGCTTGTGGTCCACTATGACCCCTTTCTGCAGTATTCCTCCCTAGATAATCACTTCCCTTTCTGTATGTGTGAAACTGATTGTTCCTTCCTAAGTTGAAGCTCCTCTCTAAATGCTGAGGAGAATGGGGCTCAGGTCCCTCCCCTCTAAAGTAGTCAGGCACCTAACTCCATCTGGGATGCACAGTTTTGATGCTTCTCCTGGAGGTAGGTGTCACTGCCCAGTCAGTCCTTTCTTGGGAGGAGAGAGTGATCCCCACCGCAATGGTAGCCAATAGACCACACAGTGAGTTGTTTCAGGGACTGGAACTCCAGTGTCCCACATCCCAAGAAGTGCCCTAACCACTGGACTATAGAGTCCATCTCTCTCTGGCCCACTGATGATTTATTTATATGAAGCAGAACAGCATCAGTTCAAAGATCCCTGCCCAGAATGCCCATTTGAATGTGAGCCAGGGCACACCTCTGGGATGCAGGTGTATTGGGTTCAAGTCCCTAATCGAAATCAGACAAAGGAGGGATTTGAAAACCAGTCTTTTGCACCCTGTGCCAGTGCCCTCATCTCCAGGCTACTGTGTATTCTAGGTCACTGTACGGCCCAGCCCAGGCATAAGCATCTTCTCCAAGAACACTTGTGGGCTTGGGCCCCACTGCTAAGACAGGCAGGGCAGTGTCACATTTGAGAATCCCTGTCAGGACTTGGGCATCAGCCAAGAAGCTCGGTGTTGTCAGTACTTAGGCAGTTTTGTGCCTGCTCACTGATGGAAACTTTAGAAGCAAGGGGATTTGGGTCCTTGCAGGTAAGCAGTTTCAGGATCTGCAGCAATAAAAGTATCAATTCAGAGCCAAAACCTCTTGGTGGATCTAGCCCTTAGTCTCTCTGTGCCACAGCCCCCTCTCTGAAAAATGGGGATCATAGCACTCAGTCACCCTGACTCACATGGGTGTTGAAAGATAAACCATAGGTGGATCTGGATGAAAATTAGGTGCTGCTAGATGATTTAATGATGCCTCCTGGCCTTAAATGCTATGAGACTACATATAATAAAGAATGCAAGACATTCAGACTTATAGTAATAAGTACAGAATTGAAAATGGTTTTTAACAATAAACAGCGATGCTACAAAGCTATTCAGTGGGGAGGGAAGAAGAATACAATTGAAACCTCCTGAGGAATTTAAACAGACAAGTGTAATTATCTAAACTAGAATCTAGTTAAGAGTCTGGGTGTAAAATCCCTGCTCCTGTGAAAAAGGCCCTGGGATCAGAAGGGATCTCCCCGAGCCAGTGAAACGAGTAGCATTTGATTATTTGAGTCGGTCTCTAATGAGGAACTTTATTCCTCATGGGGCCAACACTCCCTAGCACTGAACCACCCTTGCAGCTTGGTGATGAGTTAGGGCTCTACAGCCAGGTCTATACTACAGGGGAAGGTTGAATTAAGATGTGCAACTCCATCTATGTTAATTATGTAGCTGGAGCTGACGTACCTCAATTGGAGTTTCTGTGAAGTCTTCACAGTGGGAGGAGCAGGTGTACTGGTGCTGACGGGGGTGCCCTTTGAATTTGATTTAGATGGTCTCTAATAGACCCGGTAAATTGAACTTCAGAAGATTGATCGTGGCAGCGTTGATCTTCCCCGTAGTGAAGACATGGCTTGATTGTACTGAGTTAGGGGAATCTCACTACTTGTAGGAACACTCTGGGAGATGTATTGTCTGGGGAAGATAATGACTTTTATGCAGAAAGAAGAGTCCTTTTTCTTACCAAAGAACGAAATAAAGACCCTTTAGAAGATTCCATTCAAGGTGCCTGCATCTTTGGTTTCTTTGGCTAGAATGGAAACATTTCAAAAACAGATGGCAAAGCAGAAACTGATTTATGTCCTAGTAAGTGCAGAAAGCAGGTACAAGGGACCCTTCCTGTGGATCATGTAATAAGTAAGTATTTTAAATCTAGTTTCTCTGACAGGGAGAGCAGTGGAAGCAACAGTGTTTATGCATTTTATGTGTAGTGTTAGATTTTAGGACACTAGGGGTATGTCTACACTGCAACACTATTTCAGGATATTGGAGTATCCTGAAATAGCTATCCTGTGTCTTCACAGCAAGCCCATTATTTTGAGCTCACTATTCCAATGTCCTTGTAAGCCTCATTCTATGAGAAGTAAGGGATGTTTCAGATTAGTGCTTTATTTTGAAATTTGGCGCTAATGATGAAATAAGCTATTTCGAAATAGCATTGAAATAAGATATGCAATTTGCATGGCTCAAATTGCATATCTTATTTTGAATTACAGTGCTGTGTAGATGCAACCTGGAAGGAACTAGGCATTGCTCAATCAGGAGGAGACTTGGACATCTCTCATAATGAATTTCCCCTGAGTCAGTGAAAATAAGAGCTATTTTATGTCCTGTGGCAGACTGTTCATTGGACTATAGAACTCAGCCACTCACATGAGTGACACGCATGCTTTGCAAGTCTCAGAGGGGTAGCCATGTTAGTCTGTAACTTTAAAAACAACGGGTAGTCCGGTGGCATCTTAGAGGCTAACAAAAATACGCAGGATCATGAGCTTCCATGGGTAAGACCTATTTCGTCAGAAGTTAATTGTAGCTTTGTTTGGGAATGGCTATCAATTAGTTTGGCAGCTGCATTTTGTGCCATGGGGTGAGGGTGGGGAGTTATTACATTTAATTGAATGCACTGCTTTGAAAGAAATATATGAGGTACCTAGAATCCTACTGAAAGATACAGGAAGAATCCGTAGACTCTAGGGCCGGGAAACCTCCAGCACACTGGAAATGTAGCAGGCACTGTAGCCAAACAGTAACCTATGAGTGACATTTTTGATTCAGAGAAGAACACCATAGTAACTTTAAAGAGAGGAGGGATGGTTTGTGGCTTTAAGCACAGTGGCAGGATTTGGGAGATTGGGATTGTATTTTTGCTTCTGCCACAAACTTCTTTAGTAATATCTGTCAAATTATGGCTGCTCAGCAGTTCTGGAAATTGGGCAGTAAGGGTTCCTCAGTTTTCCAGCTGTAAAATGGGCAGCTGTAGCTGTCCCAGGTCATAAGGGGTATGTCTACACAGCAACATTATTTAGAAATAACAAACATGATTTTGAAATAACTTAGTCCACATCTACACGGGAGATAGTTATTTTGAAATAATGTCCAAATACTGTCAAGCTTGAGGATTTCTTACTCTGACTCCTGTAACCCCATTGTACGAGGAGTAAGGGAAGTTGGAGGAAGAGTGCTCTATTTTGGAATAAGTACTGTATAGAAGCTCCCAATTTTGAAATAAGCTATTTCAAAATAAGCTACGCAAGTGACCTGCCTCAATTTGCGTAGCTTATTTTGAGTTAAGCCCTGCTGTGTACATGCACCCAGGGTGTTGAGTGTAAATTTTACTGCTGCTTGTAAAGCCTTTGGGTGGGTGACTGTATTGAAGAACAAAGTATTATTAAAGCATTTCATTGCTTAATGGGGGAAATAAAGAAGAAAATGTGTGTGAGCATTTAGTGAACTACATTTCATAATTATAGACATTGAAATCTATGTTCTAAAAAGTTTGATGGTATAGCAGCAGCTCTGTGGCCATGCAGACTGGGGCAGAGAAATGAGATCCTCTGCCCTCTTGTTTTTGTTAGCATGGGACACACAGCTACCACTATGAATCAGTCACACAGAGTCATAGGAATTAGAGATGGAAAAGACCTATTAAATCATCTTTTCTGTCCCCTCCGACAATGCGGGATTGTTCAGTACAGTCTATTCTTAAGTGCTTTGTCTAGTCCACTTTTAAATGACTCAAGCAATGGGGCTTCTATTGTGTCCTGTAGCAGACTATTTCACAGTTTATTAGACCTCCCTGATATTCAGCCTAAATTTTCCCTTCACTTAGTTGCATTCCATGATTCCCAGCTTTGTCCCTTGGATGACCCCTAAATAATTCTCTGCCTCTTTCCTACTTGCGTACACTCTTCAGAGCCTTGCATTTGCTGATGGAAGAGTCAGTAACAACAGCAACTATTTAAATGGTGGCTGGACAGCGGCTGTAAAAATGAGTCCTGACTGGGAAGATAAATATATTATGGTTGTAAGCTATCGGTAGAACAAAGTGCACAGGAATTTAGTTGAACATGGTGAAAGCAAGCTCTGTGACTTATCAAGAACCAAGAGAAGGAAGGTATCTTAAAAGTTTTCTATTCTATCACCATTCCTGCCTAACTCTCCTCAAGGCACTGACCCACCACCTCCAGGTATGGATGGGGAGAAGAGCAGGAAATCCCACTGACCCCTATCTTTCTCTGTGGGAAGTATCCCTCCCCGTCCCTTCTTGTGCAACTCATCTCACTCATGCGGATCAGAGCTCCCCCTTGTGCAGATACCTACCTTTTTGCACCCCAAACTCACCCCCCCCTTCAGCAGCAGCAGTCCCCTGACCTTCCCTACTCTACTTCCTCCCTCCCCAGATCTTATGCCCTCCCACCCACTGCAGCCTCCCTCCCCTGCTGCCCGGTGTCTAAAACATCTGCTTTGTATTGTCTTCCCCTCCCAGTGCTTCTGCCTCCCCAACCCGCCTTCTCCACAGCAGCTGCTCCTCCTCCCCTTCCTCAGTGTCTCTTTCCCCTCAGTGTCCCCTGTCTCAACAGTGTTTGTCCTTCCCCTGAAACTGCCCCTGCTATCACCTGTGCCCCATCAACCCCTGCCCAGCACCAACCCCTGTAGCATGTGCCCCCCCCCCCAATTCTCCCCAGCAATGCCAATATCGTCCCACTATCTATAAACCTCATCTTGCACTATGACATTCCCCTGCCTATTTTGCAGCATGGGAGAATATTAGTTACCTGCATTGTTATATGTTCATCTCTGGCAGCTGGTGGAATTAATATAAGAAGATTTTCTCCTTTTTTTTAATATTTAACCAAAACTAAATGTACTTATACACTTACTGCATTTCATTTGAAAAAAAATCCATTGAAATTCATTAATGTCAGTAAATCTGAGCCAGAAAACTCATCTCCATTAAAAACAAATAATATGAGTTCCAGAGGGGTAACTGTGTTAGTCTGTAACTGGAAAAATTAAAAAAAAAACCACTGGGTGCTGCTTGATGAGCAGCACCTTAGAGACTAATAAAATATGTAAATGGTATCATGAGCTTTCCTGGGCACAACCCACTTCAGATAAAACTCCTGTCATCTGAAGAAATAGGTTGTGCCCACAAAAGCTCATGATACCATCTACAATAAATGAGACTGTTAATGTTGTCTGAAATTCATGCACTCTTCCTCTACCCCAGTACACTGGGCAGAACTGTAACAATATGCCACCACCTAGCTGTTATTTACTGCTTCTCCCCTGTAGATCACACAGTGCACTAGAAGTACTGCCATGCCCATTTTATAGTGATCCATAGTCCACAGATGTCCATTACTGTAAGAGGGGCAAGGCAGTGGAGAATTGGGATCCTGGGCATCTTCCTACCAAGCATCCAAAAGTAGAGACTGCTTTTGCATCTTTGGTCTATGTCTTGCAACCTTTTTAAGCAATTGTACAGGGTAATGCGTGGGTGTCCTGATCCTGCAAAATGCAGGCAGTCTCTTGGGAGGTACTCAGTAGTGCTCTTAACTTCTGACAAAGTCAGTGGGAGAGGAGGGCACCCAGTGTCTTTCAAAAGACAGACAGACCCCCACAGGGTCAGTACCTTAGAGCTGGGTGGTTACCAATGTGCTTCTAATTTTTTTCCATCCATGTGCAGAATAAATTTTGAGCACCAAGCACTGATGGGATGTGCATAACCAGTAGAAACATAGGCTGCCAGCTGTGCATGCTCTGCTAATCAGCTGGGCAGTCTTTGAATCTCTCCTGGGTGGCTGCCCAAGAGCACAGCTCATGGGGAACACTGGTGGTTATTTGTGTGCTCTAACCTGCCGTATAGGTCCACAAGGGCATGCAGCTGAATGAGAGAAGCATAGCAGCAATGTACAAGAGAACAGGCTCAGCAATGGGGGAGGAAGGGGAACCTGAAGGACCCCTGGAAAGAGAGATATCTAACTGTAATGTTCCATCTAATCTTTCCCATCCATCCATGTGTGGATTTTTTCTGTCCGAATGCGGAATAATTTTTATGTGAACCGAGTTTTGTGTGAATGTGCACCATCAATAGAAACAAAATCTAATCAGCTGGGCGGCATTTGAATGGCTGCACAAACGCATAGCTTACATGTAACACTACTGCTCTAGGGAGCACAGGGATGTCTGTGTCAAGTTGTGTCAAGCTTTGGTCCTTAGAACTTTATCATCTAAGATGCTATCGACAATGTGTGATGCCAGCCCTCTATTGGAAAAGGGTTATTTCGGCAGCACACACACATTTATTTACTGCACAGCTTCTGCCATTAGCATAATCATTACTTCTTGGCCTGGGTGTGAATTCAGAGCATCCCACTGTGGCACTTAAAAAATTAATTACAGCAATGAAAGAATTCCTCTCAAGAATTCCACGCATTGGTCTGGTTGAAACGTTTTAGCCGTGCATCAGTTGGTGCAGCTCTTGTCAAAGGATTGTGAGAACATGCATGGGTCAGTGATTTAGATTAGGCAAATTAAATTAGGAAAAATTGATTTGATTTAGAAAGTGAGCTCTCAGATCAAGGGGAATTACCTGCTTCTTACTCTGCTGGGCTTCCCCATCTCTTTGAATGAAGACTGGCATAGTCAGATGATTTAGGGTTAAAGCAAATGGCTGTTTTAGAAGGTATCTCAGCAAGCTGAAGAAAAATGAGTGGACATGTTTTGTCAGATAAACAAGTATTGACCCATATATCAGGAAGTCAGCTAGAGATAGGATTGAGTCAGGATGCTTACAAACTAGGCTGCCAACCTATTCACAAGGCTGGCTAAGAAATGGGTAGCTGAACGTTGTGTTTAGTGTTGTTCAGAAATTGCTTTCATGCCTTTTGAGTCTACTTGCTGTAATCTTGGCACTTGCTCCAGAGGTTGGATGCGGCCAGCATGCGGGCTCTGGTTTGCACTGATATATGCATAGTCATTTTTATGGCTGGGGAATTTGCTGTTCATGATAGTTTATATCTTACGAGATCAAAATGAGTATTTGTTTTGTCTGTCCATTTTCATTATAAAAGCTGCTGTTGTCTGTAGTCCATTGAGTGGGACTGTGCCCCAGGGCCGGATTAAGACATGCTGAAGCCCTAAACTATGTCAAGTTTAAGAGGCCACATAGCATTACCAAAAAAAAAAAAAAAAAAAGGTTTATTATTGTAACAGAAAGGACAATGAAAATGGAAATAATAGTTTTATATTTGCATTTTTACTGGCACATAGGTGAGGATGCAACTAAAAACTAGTCCTTTTTTTATATTTAGAGGCCCCCTCATAACCTGAGGCTCTAAGACAACTTTCTGGCCTGCATCCCACCCCGCTCAACGCAGATCTTTCCGCGGATCACCAGCCAGACACACATGATGACAAAATGGGTGCAGGAGGGGAAGAGGGTTCAGGTTCTGGCTGGGAGGTAGGGTTGAGGAGTGAGCTGGGAGAGGGGATCTGGCTGGGAGGTTGGGTGCAGAAGTAGTCTGAAGGTGAGGGGGGCTTTGGGGAGAGGGTGCAGGAGTGGGGTGCTGCTGCTTTCCCCACCTCAGCAGGCTACAAGTGCTCTGGAGCACTACGTGCACATGACACTCTGTGCTAGGGATGTAATAGTGTAGTCAATTAACCGATTAATCGATAAGCAAAAACTTATAGGCTAATGCTATAGACTACACGCATTTCCCCCCTCCCCTGCCAGGACATTTTTTATCAGGCTGGCCAGTAGCCCAGCTCAATTCTGTATTAGGAGCCAGGCGGGCAGGCAGCCTGGCTTAGTTCCAGCTCATGCTGGGTCCAGGAGCTCAAACCCCCCACCCTGGACAGGGGCTGGTTTTTAAACTGGCTCCCCTCATGGACCAGCTCCCTCCTGGCACCCTGCACTGCTGCCTCTGATATGGAGGCAGCAGCACAGAGTGGCAGGGGGCTCCTCAGGAATGGGGATGGAGCCTGCTGGCTGCTTGGCCTCGCCCCCGGGGACTATAGAATAGTCGAGTAATGGATAAGAATTCCTGAGGTTAATCGACTATTCAGTTAACCAATATTTAACATCCTTGCCCTGTGCCTCCCTGGTCGCTGGGGTTAGAGCCAATCGTGGTGCACACCGTGGCCAAGAAGGGTGAAGTTAGGGTTGGGTGGGAGAGAAGGGGCCTGGACTGGTGGGAGGGGGAGGAAGAAGGGATGCGTGCTGGTGGGGAGGAGAAGGGACCTGGGCTGGCAGGGCAGGGAGAGAAGGGGGAAGGGACCCTGGCTGGTGGGGGGAGGGGACCTGGGCTGGCACTGGGGTGGGGGGAGGAAGAAGGGACCTGGGTTGGCGCAGCTGCAGCCCATCCCAGCCGTCCCCGGTGGTGGTGGGAGGATATGGGGGTTGGTGAGCACAGGAAGCAGGGGGCACAGCCCCCTAGTTTAAAAAAAAAGGATTAATGTTTTTAGCTTTAATGCATATTACTGGGCAAATCTGAAACATGCAATTGTGTTTAGAACTTGTGAGGTTTTAGTAATCCTTTTGGCAAATCAAAGCAACTACATCACATTAAAAAATAATGTGAGCCAACCCCCCGGCCCCCAAAAAAACAAACAAAAACAAAAATCCAAATAAACCCAAACAGCTTGTCTTTGCTTGCTAGAGACTGTGTAACCACCCTAATATTTTAGGTATACTCTTCCCTCTTTGAAACTTTCTGGTTAATTACCATTAGAGTATTCAACAAGTGAATATCTTTCTGATCCCCAGTTAGTATCAGGCAGCAAACATTGTCATCTTCCCCTATCCCACAGTAATGCAGTTTCCAGGTGATGCATTATGCAGCTGCATAATGCATCACCATATGTTATAGTCACTTAGTTATGCCAGCCTTGCCATCAAAACCCACAATATGCAAGGGGTTTTTAATCTGCTTGTAAAATATTTGCTCCGGGCTCTAGCTCAGAAGACAAAGTCTTAGGGAGTGATTTTTTTGTATATCCTCTTTTATTTTTGAATGCATTTCCCACTGTTTTGAGTTGCAAAGAGTGTCAAAGAAATTAACTCCAATGGCACTGTAAAGCAAAATTGACAGGTAGGGAGCTGGATTAAATGGAATTTCTTTTAAAATGTATGTATAAAAGATAAGAAACTAAATGCCACCTCCACTAATCATCCTTGGTTTTGTGTGGTTTAAATAATTACCCTTGGTTCTATGTGCTCATTTCTGATGTGTTATTTTCAATCTTGTGGGGTGGTGTGATCACATGGGACTAAATGTGGGAGTAAAGCTGATCAGGATTCAATCCTTTTGGGCTACATTCAGACCTAGTATGCAAACTTACATGGCTAAAATTTCAAAAGCCACCTATGGGATTTAGACACTCAAGCTTTATCTAGTTATCTGGAAATTAGGTGCCCATATCCCTTACATGTGTTTGACAATCTCAGTCTATATGCGTAAAAACCATTGCACAACTTAAAATGGGGAGTCATTTCTAAGGGCTAATTCTGAGCTCTCCAGGACTGTAGGTGCAGAATGGTATGGGCATCCTTAGGCAGCATCAATTATACACCACAGGAGAAGAGATGTGTTGGGGGGAAGGCAGTTTTAAAGATGGGGTTTCTTTTGGTGAAACAGTGAAGATGGCCTCTTGCAGCACTAAGAAAGTGTGAACATATGTGCTTCAGAGATGCGTTCATGGAGAGAACCCCCATGAGATTGGACCATGGGCATGCTGGCACTTTCAGAATGTGGTTTCTGTGTGTGTGTGTGGGGGGGGGGAGGTGGGGAGGAAGGAGGTGGTTGATTTTTTGGCACACGTAGGCTGAGCAACATGTGCAGAAATGTCAGAATACCAGGTCTTCTGTGCGTCAGGACCATAACCATGAAATCCTAACATATGCTTTGCCTGTACACACCAATTTACAATTAAAACACAACTTGCCATCCTGATTAGATGAAGCCATTACTTACATTCATTTGCAATAGTTTTTCCCTCCGCATTGTGTAATTAGTAACATACGATGCTTACATTAGTTCAATTAAAAGTTATAATGATTAATTTGCTTTTCAAAGCCTAACCATGAATCAGCTGGTATAATGCGTTGGAATAAGTTCAGTTATACTGTAACTGTGTGAACTGCCCACGTGAACACTTCCCTCTGCTCATGCCAGGGCGTTACACACTGTTATGTATAACTCAATGGATTGATTTTAGAGGTGGGAAATTAACTGCTCAATACCTCTGAAAATTATATAGGTTCTTATTCTATATTCATCACCATGGCTTCTGGGCACCTTCTAACAGTGCACTGAGCAATGTAACTAATATCTGCCACCTTAGGGCATGTCTACACTACACGCTTATTTCAAAATAAGCAATTTCAGAATAAAAATTCCCAAACAGATTATTTCGAAATAGCACATCTACATTGCAAATGCCCATTGAAATAGCACTGAGCTATTTGGAAATAGAGCGTCCACACAGATTGGAGCCTCAATCACATTTAAAGCCCCCCGGAAGCACTCTGGACAGGGCATCAGGACAGCAGTCACTTCTTGGAGCTGCTGCCTGAAGCTATCTGAGGTTCATTCTTAAAGGGTCCTCCTTGTACAGTCGTGTCTCAGGCTCTTCTTTGCCTTCCTCCTTGAGGTACAGCAAAGCCTTTCCACTGTGTGTTCCGATTGCCCTTGTGGACACCACAACACTTCTGCCATGGAGCTGGACCTGCTGGAAAGCAGCTGCCAGCTCTTGGGCCTGCTGCCGCACCTCCTGGTGTAGTTACTGCAGGCTGCCCAGATAGTACTGCAGGAACAGGACGCACCGCTCCCTGCAGGTCAACTGCTTTGCTCTCTTCACATGCTGCTCATGCAGCACAACCCCTCCCAACCATCCCTGCACACCGTGCACCGCCACTTCTGGAGATGGGACACCAGTTCCGACTGGTGGGACTGAATCATCCTGGAGTGGTGGGGCAACCAGAAGTTTCGCATGCAGAAGGACACCTCCCTAGAGCTGTGCGAGTGGCTCATCCCTGGCCTCAGGCAACGGGATATCCACATGCGACCTGCCACCCCCCTCCAGAAGTAGATCACCATCACCCTGTGGAAGTTCATCACGTCCGACAGCTACCGCTCCGTCAGGAACCAGTTTGGCATTGGGGCTGTGCTCATGCAGGTATGGTGCTCTCGTGCTACTGCCCCATGAGGGTGGTGAAGCACTGGAATGAGGTTCCCTAGAAAAGGGGTGGTGGTGGTGGTGGTGGAAGCTCCCTTCCTGGTGGGTTTTTCAGTCCCAACTTCACAAAGGCCTAGTGGAGGGTGGGGTAAGTTGGGGTTGGTCCTGGTGTGGGGGAAAGGGGCTTGGGCTCAGGGAACTCCCAAGGGCTCTGGCAACCCTGTGATTCTTTTTTTGTCTCCTTCTGCAGGTGGTGAGGGCCATCAATACCATTCTGCTGTGCGGGGTCATCTGCCTGGGTGACAGGGACCCCCGTCATCACTGGCTTTGCTGCCAGGGGCTTCCCCAACTGCAGGAGGGGGGTCATTGACACCACCCACATCCCCATCCAGGCCCCTGACTACTGGGCATAGGATTACATCAACCGGAAGGGGTACGTCTCTGTGATTCTGCAGGCCCTTATGGACCATTGAGACTGCTTCATGGACATCAGTGTGGGGTGGTCAGAGAAGGGGCACAACCCCCACATATTCCACAACTCCAGCCTCTTCCAGAAGATGCACTCTGGCACATTTTTCCCCCATTGCATCATCAGGGTTGGGGAAGAGGACATGCCAATGTGTATCATGGGGGACACAGCCTAACCTCTGCTCCTCTGGCTGATGAAGCCCTACTCGGGACCTTTACCAAAGCAAGGAACGTTTCAATGGCAGGCTCAGCAGGGTCTGCATGGTTGTGGAAGGCACCTTCAGCCATCTTAAAGGGAGGTTCCACTGTCTCCTCACCCTCCTGGACCTCAGCAAGTGGAACGTTCACTACGTGGTGGCGGCCTGCTGAGTCCCATACAACCTGTGTGAAAATAAGGAGGAGAAGTTCCTGCCAGGGTGGGGAGCAGAGTTTGTGCAGTTGGCTGGGGTCTTTGAACAGTCTCACGCTGCTGCCATCTGGCAGGCTCATCAGCGGGCTCTGCACATCTGGGAGGCCCTGAGGGAGAGCTTCAGACAAGGACACCTGCGACACTTTCCCCCGGGCCTCCCCACAAGGGGACTGTGCAGTGCCCCTCTGTGCCTTTCCTCTCCACCCCTCCCTTCTCTCCTTCCTCCCCCACTCCCTCTCCTCTGCAGACACAATAAACAAGACTTTTTGTTTTTGAACAATACATTTTTTTAAATTCATGTAAATATAACAGGGGAGGAGCTGGGGAAAGAATCTGAGAGGGGAGGAGAGAGGTGGAAGGGGGAGGAGAAGCTCAGGGATGGAGCTGGGACTGGCAGCTGCCTCAGGTGGTCCCACTACCTCATCTCTGAGCTGACACCAAAAGGCATTGGGTCAGACGAAGGCGAAGTGCTTCGAGCAAGGCCATCTGTGGCCTAGGCAGTGGGGACTTTCCTGCAGGGGCATGGACATGCTGGTGGGAGCCTTGCTGCCCCCACGTCCCGGGGACAAGCAGGCATGGGAAGGTGCCAAGCTGGGAGTCAACAGGTCGGGGTGGGGGAGGAGGCACAACAAGGCAGCTCAGCTTCCTTCGTGCTGCACGTACTCTGGGTCTGGCAGTGGTGAGGTCCCACACGGAGAGGACATCTATCCCTGACAACACTTGCCAGAGAGGGTTTTGCTGGGGTCCCCTCCACTTCTTCCCCCTCCTGGTAGGATTCCCCGGCCAGAGGCTTTCATGGTGGCTGCTGGCTCCCTTGCAGCCATGGAGGGGCTTGGTGGGAGCGCGGGGCTCTGCCATAGTAGCAGGGAAGGCACTAGCAGGACCTGCTTTGTGCCACAAGCCCTTTCCCCTGTGGCTGCAGCTTTAAAGGCTGCAGGGAAAGGGGAACTATAACATTCTGACGAGTGTGGACAGGGTTGCCACCAGGGCACTTGTGGAAATCCCTGGAGGCCAGTTTTTTCGAAATAACCACAGCTGCCCTGTCTACACACACTCTATTTCAAAATAACTATTTTGAAATAGGCACTATTCCTTGGGAAATGAGGGTTACAGAATTTGGAATAAGAAGCCCATTATTTTGAAATAATGGGCTTGCTGTGTAGATGCTCACTTTGTAATTTTGAAATAAGGCTGCTGTGCAGAGATGCCCTTAGGGTTCATTTCTTCATCTCAGAACTAGCTGTAACACTGACAAATCCTGTTTGTCTGTGGCCAGAATTGAACCTGCTATCTCTGAAGCTCGGTGCATGAGCTTCTATCACATGAGCTAAAAGCCAGCTGGCTGTTAGCTAAGGCTGTGGAGCAGACTCATTATTCTCTCTGTAAGTGATCTCATTGCCACCAGATGGTACACTATGCCAAACCTATAACGTGTGTGGGCTAGACTGGCTCTAGAGATTAATATTTTCAAAAGCACCCAAGTGACTTAGGTATGTATAAAGGAAGGCCATGTCACCATTACAGGTGCTACAGCAGCTTAGCTATGGTGCTAGAACAATGCTTGTGTTGACCTGGAGTGTAGACACAGACTTACAGCAAATGATGGGGCTTGGCCATTGCTGTAGGATCTCTACCTTCCCGAGCAATGAGAGCAATGTTGCAGGAAGTATCTATAGCAAGCTTAAATTGGCACAGCCAGGAGGCTGAGCCATGTGCATTTTTCATACCCCTGGAGTGCAGTAGCTATGTTGATCTGACTATGCCTTACACAATTAAGAGCTCAAATCTCATGGAAAATCAGTGGGACTTAAGCTCCTAAATCATAGGAGCTTTTGGAAATTTTGATCCTAGGTACTTATCCAAACCCTATGTATGTAAGGTGTAATTCTGAAATATTTGGGTTGAATTCAGAATGTTTTACTCAGGCAAAGCTCCCACTGGAGCTGTAACAGAAGATTTGTCTGAGAAAAGGCTTTGGGACATAGCCTCAAAATTAGTAACATAACCTCCTTTTAAAAAAGAACATCTTGTAAGCTAACTGTAACAAATTATTTTTCTTTACTCTGCAGTCAAAATGTTTTGTCTTTTTCTCTACCTTCTGCCAAGCTCTTAAAAAATACCCTACAAAACAATATTTTGAGATGTAAGAAAAGTACAACCTCATCCACAATATTTCTATTTGTTTGCTGGAGACAGACTCCATAACAAAAAAGATCAGTGTCTGAAAAGTACGTCAGACGCAGATGGTTCATACAAACTCTGCTCAAACAGCGGGGACATCTTATGAGTTATTGCTCCAAATGAAGATGAAACACAAAAGCAGTTTCCAATCTTTTGCAGAAATGGACGGGACAGGTTATAATAATGTATTGCTACTTTCACAATGGATGGGTTTTAAATTAAAAATCTCAGTGGTGAAAGGTCTGGGGGAGTTAGAATATTCATTTATTGCTTAAGTTGCTGCATGAGGGCAGAGATAAGATTTTTCTCTCCTTTCTGACAGCCCTAGGGGAAATATGGACACTAATATGGTTCCTCAGTGAACAGATTGCAGTGTTGTGGGAAATTGGTCCCCAGCTTTTGTGTGTGTGTGCTTATACTGATGTTACATTGACAGGATGTTAAATGTTTTACTTTTCCAGCCATCAATTTCAATTGAATTTCATACAGCCATTGAAGTTCTGTGCTGCTTTCTTTGCTGTTCCATGTGAGCACCAGCCATTTACTTGCAATTCCTGCGGCATGATTGCTCCATAGAGCAGCAAAAGTAAATTGATTCCCAATGTTAATTTTTTTAAAAAAAGGCTCTCTAACTGTCCGTGAGTGATATCATGGTCTGACTACACACATCATGAGCTATTTTTCCCAAAAAGCTTTTCCTCTGGGCTTGTCTTTACTTACCTGAGATTGACGCTGCAGAGATTGATCTCCTGGGGTTTGATTTAGCTGGTCTAGTAAGGACCTGCTAAATCAACCATGATGGCACCCTGTCGACTCTGGTACTCCATCGGATCGTGATGAGTAAGGGAAGGCGATGGGAGAGTTTCTCCCATCAACCTCCTGTGGTGGGGTTGCTGCAAAAATTTGATATAAGATATGTTGACTCTAGCTATGCTATTCTCATAGCTGGAGTTGCATGCCTTAGGTTGACTTTCTCTGGGAATGTAGTTCTGGCCTTTGATGCAACCAGTGATAGATGTAGTGTATTCAAGTCCCTGGGACCTATAGTTTAATGGCTGGGGCTCTTGTTTTTTCTCTGATTATAGTGGCAGAGCTGTCCAGCTATTAGACTGTTACATTTTTTTCAGGTTTGCAATCTTGTTAAGAATTATTCTTATTTGGATAAATGGAGGATTTCTAACCTTCTCCTGCTGACCTCATTTCAGCACTAGTGATGTGGCAAATGGCTAAAAAGTAATCATTTTTCCTTTTCTGTTCAGGGTAAAATTAGTCATTAAGATCTTTGTGCTAAAAAATAAAAATTGCACATGGCTCTTTAAAAAATTCTATTAACACCTACTTTTTTAATAGCTGTCATTTTGATCCTGTCTCTCCTTTTTACATTCTGTCCTGATCTTCGCTGCCTGACTAAAAGCTAAACTCAGAGTAAGAGGGGATCTTGTAACTGAACTTAGTTTATATTTCAGGAATTATCTACAATGGCATGATGTAGACTATGTTCCAAAAATAGCCAATTGCTGTGATAGTCTATGGAGTTTAACCAGTTAGAATTATGATCTCCAGGCCACCAGTAGTTTGCCCAGTGGTTAGCAGAGTTAAATGTTTTTTTCCCCCAGAAACAAATATTTGGAACCTAGGGTACGTCTACACTACATGGCTCCGTCGACGGAGACATGCAGATTAGTGTACTCGAAAAAGGGAAATGAAGCGGTGATTTAAATAATCGCCGCTTCATTTACATAAAAATGGCTGCCGCGCTGTGCCAATCAGCTGTTTGGCGGCACAGCCGGCCCACAGTCTGGACAAGGGAAGCCCTTGTCGACTGCCCCGGTAAACCTCATTCCACGAGGCTATTTAAATCGCCGCTTCATTTCCCTCATTATTTAAATCGCTGCTTCATTTCCCTATGTCTAGAAACCTCATCTACATGGCTCTGTCGATGGAGCCATGTAGTCTAGACATACCCCTAGAGTGCTGGAAAGGGAGATGAATATATTACTTTGACCTGCAGTGGAGTGGCCCATAAAACAAGGAAACTCTAAAATCTGCTAGGGTTCTGATTCAGTGGCTCATCCCTGCTCATCAAATCATCTTTTCAATGTAACTAAGATACATGTTAAAATTAAGCTTATCTGAAGGGAGTCAATATTATTTGTCACATGAGTTAAAATAGTTAGAATAAGCCTTTTTGAAAAGTTTGTTCAGCCAAACAAATATGGCAAACAGAAAAAACTTAAAAAATAATGAGTAGTCTTGCAGCATCTTATGCTACGTCTGCACTGCACATTAATTTTGAAATAAGCTATTCCGAAATAGCTTATTTTGAAATAGCACGTCTGCACTGCACGGAAGCCTCAAAATTAGTCTGAAGCAGGCTTCCCTAATGTAGACGTGCTGTCTCAATTTAGAGCACCAGGAGGCACTGGGGAGGAATAACTTAGAATGGCCCTGGTGAGAGGCTATTTCGAAATGGTAGCAATGGTGCATCTATACACACCATATTTTGAAAGACCTATTTTGGAATAGGTGTTATTCTTGAGGTTTATAGATTTCGGAATAAGTCATCCATTATTTCAAAATTATTTCGAAATAATGGAACAGCTGTGTAGATGCTTGCATAGTTATTTTGGAATAATGGCCGTTATTCCAAAATAACTTTGCTGTGTAGACATACCCTTAGGGTGTGTCTACACTGCCACCCTAGTTCGAACTAGGGTGGCTAATGAGCATTGAACTTGCAAATGAAGCCGAGATTTAAATATCCCGGGCTTTGTTGCATGTTCAGGCGCCGAACTCCTGCCACGCGGCTACGCGCACGGACTAGGTAGTTCGAGTTAAAGCTCTAATTGAACTACTGTTATTCCTCATTGCAGGAGGAGTAACGGTAGTTCGAGTTAGGAGCTTTAATTCGAACTACCTAGTCCGTACTGCGTATGGCCGCTGAGCAGGAGTTCGAACTATGGGGCATTTAAAAATGGCGGCGCCGGGAACATGCAAATAAAGCCCAGGATATTTAAATCGAGCTTCATTTTAGAGTTCGAATCTTCATTAGCCACCCTAGTTCGAACTAGGGTGGCAGTGTAGACATACCCTTAGAGGCTAATACAAAATGTAGATGGTATCATGAGCTTTTGTGGGCATAACCCACTTCTTCAGATGAATGAACTTTTGAACATAGATGGGACAGAGCTATGCTTCTAATTCCAGAGTATTGACTGTGGCTGCACATGGAGGTAGTGTGGCATAGTGGGCAGAGTATTGGCCTGTGAGGCAAGAAAATAGTGTTCTACTCCTGACTTTGCCACTGGCCTGCTGGGTGACCATAGGCAAGTCACTTCCCTGGGGTGTCTCAATTTCTCCATTGGTAAAATGAGAATTAAGGTAGTGATCTCCTTTGTAGAGCACATGAAGAGTTGGAAAATTGCTCTATCGAAGGGCTTATCTCCACTACACTGAGGATCGCTGCTGTAGTGATCAACCATCGACTTATCATATCTTCTTAGATGTGATAAATTGATCTCAGAGCATGCTCCCATCGATGCCGGTTCTCCACCAAGACAAGAAGAGTAGCCAGTGTCAACAGAGAGAGCTGACCTTATTGCACACAAGACGCCGTGAGAAGTAAGTTGACTTCAGCTATGCTATTTGTATAGCTGAAGTCATGTAGACAAGATTGATGGTGGAGGTTAGCGTAGACTAGGCCTAAGAATGAGGTGGTATTATAAACCCCAGGAGGATCTTCACATGCATCTGGCAGAAATCTTCCATATTATTCCCTTTCCTCACTTATGCTACTGTTCATGTTAGTATGGGTGCTATGCATCTACTTTCTCAGCCCAAAAGCTAAATTATACCTGTCAGATTATATGACATAACACTCAAAACTGTGTGTGTGTGTGTGTGTGTGTGTGGGGAGAAATACATTTACGACACTGACAGGACAGTTCAGGCAGTCAAAAGAACTGTAACTTTGTATTTCTAACATTAAGCTGTATGGGTAAGTGTTTAATTGAATTTCCTGGGGTTGTTTTGAGAAGAAGGGCTTAAAACAAAAATAACAAAAATGTTCCAATTAACTGATACTTGTTCCTGAACTTAACTTCATCTTACTATGGGTTTGTTTCTGGGAATATTAGAATGCATTGTCTTGCTTTTTAAATACATAAAAGTCAACCATGCTGAAGAGTCAGGACTCATTCCTTCATTTGAGTGACATTTCACTGTGTGTCTGGTTATCTAGGATAAGTTATTACAAAGAATTCAGATGTGGTTCCTGTGGGGCCCTCTAGTAGATGTTAGTGCATCAGCAAAGAGGGCAAGGGAAAATTTCCTTTGTAATTTGTAATTACAGTTCATGCCACCAGAGGGCCTGATTTAGTCACACTATGTAGTACCTTACCTGGACTACTCAGGGAGCAAAGTATCCTCTGAGAGCTTGACAGTGGTGTGGGCTGTTCCAGAATATGTCTTCTTCACTAAGGGCTTGTCTTCACTTACCCCAAGATCAGTGCTCTGGAGATCGATCCCCTGGGGTTCACTTTAGCAGGTTTACTAAGGACCCACTAAATCAACTGCTGATGGAGCCTCTGTCAACTCCCGAAGTCCACCAGGTTATCAGAAGTAAGGGAAATTGATGAGAGAGTTTCTCTTGACCTCCCACAGTGGGGACGCAACAGAAATTCAACATAAGGTATGTCAACTCCAGCTATGTAGCAGGAGTTGCATATCTTAGGTCAACTTTCTTTGATAGTGCAGACCTATCAGGCATCAGGTAGCAAAGCATCCCATTCGTTCTATCACTTTCACCCACTAGAGCCCTCAGTGGGATGATGCCAATCCAAGAAAGTGGGTAGTAGTTGAGATCATGGTAAGTTTCCTATGCTGACACTGGCTTACCGAGCTGAAAAAGCAAGGGCCTGTGCCATCCCTGAGGCTACGTCTAGACTGCATCCCTCTGTTGACAGAGGGATGCAAATCAAGCACATTGAAATTGCTAATGAAGGAGGGATTTAAATATCCCGTGCCTCATTAGCATAAACATGGCCTCCACTTTTTTTTGAAATGGAGTTTTTTTGAAAAAGAAAAAGGCAGTCTTGATGTGAATCTGTTGAAAATAAAGCCTTTTTCGACAGATCCTGTATTCCTCAAAAAATGAGGTTTACAGGATCTGTCGAAAAAGGCTTTATTTTCGACAGATCCACATCTAGACTGCCTTATTTTTTCGAAAAAAACTCCGTTTCGAAAAAAGCAGCGGCCATGTTTATGCTAATGAGGTGCGGGATATTTAAATCCCTGCTTCATTATCAATTTTAATGTGCCTAATGTACATCTCTCTGTCGCCAGAGAGGTGTAGTCTAGATACACCCTGAGAGGGTGGCGTGGAGTAAGCCATCATGTTCTTACTACATGTTCTCTTCACACAAGTGATCCCATTGAGGTCAGTGAGTGAAGCCCAGTTAACAAGGCAAGCAGGATTTATCACTTGCACTTCATGGCATCAGCCTCATGCTGAATGGAAGGAGGGTTGCTGCACAGCATGCCACTTTGTTGCAAAGTTTAACTGGGTTACAAGAGAACACAATTTACTTTGACTCAGTCATTTTCTTAAACAAGTACAGATTTAATCAACACATACTCTAAATTAATTTGAGCTGGGCATGGAGCCAGCGCTGATAGGACGCGAAGATGAATATTCAGCCTGTCACTTTGTCTTTTAAACGTACATTGAAGGAGGTCAAAAGTCGCTGTGGAGGCTGATGGTGGATATTTTTCCAAGAGGTATGTGGATGAATTCTGTTGGTAGTACACAGAGCTGTTGAAGGTGGCACTTCTAGCAATATCTCCCCTAACACTAACATTTCCTAGCAGATTGTTTTTAAGTGTCATACTCTAAAAATTGGAGTTCTACCAAAGTTGTCATATTGTTCTTTAATTGTCTGCCAAATGCTACTTCACAGCCACCTCTGTGTGTTAGGGACTAGCGTAGGCACATGAAACTCTTGACTTCCAGGTCATCAGTTTGTATCTAGTCCAGGTCAGTAAAGGCCAAAGATCATTCCCATCTAATCACCACTGAGAGGCGTACATGTAAGTTAGTTTTGATCTGTCACAAAAATCCTTTTTGCTAAGTGGGAGCTTTAATCAGAGAAGCCAGGAATTTAAGAACTGGATCATCTTGTCATGCTGAAGGAAATTTCTTCAGGCCAAGATGAGTAGGACTTCCACCTCCAGGGATGTCATATTAAACTATCTTTGAAATCATGTTACAGATCCCTTTGGATCAGTGTTGTATGATATTAGGCAGCTTTGGGCTTTGTATTTTTCTGCAACTTTGAGTGGCCCAGCTCTTGTCATCATGGAACGAGCCATTCCACCATGAAGCCTTCAAATGAGCAGTTTCTAGTGGAAGGGATGAACCATTTCATCCACAGCCAAAGGCTACAAATCTGAGTGCTATTGGGAGGAGGAAATGATGGGTGGGTAGCCAACGTTCTTAAAAGAAAATCTTCATCATGCAATTTTTCAGGCAATTTGAGGGGTTGGGGACTACATCACATGCTCTGGGATATAGGAAATAATGCAACTAGAACGTTTGGTTGCACATACTGCCACAAGAATAACTTAAAGTGTGTGATTATGTGAAAGGATAGATTCTAATTATAGGAGAAAAGAATGGTCTGTCTTAGTCCCCTGTCATAAGAGCAACTCGCGGTTAAAATGGATGGTCCATGGAGACAAGACAGAAGCTACAACAAGTCAAAAGTAGCTGAGCCACAACAGTCAGAAACAGCTGTGCCATGATATCCATGATCCAATTATAGTTTTAAAGCCTTGAGCATAATTGCCTGAGGAGCACTGGTATAGCCAGAATGGCCTGGGCTTCACGTTTGGGTGGGTGGGCAATGATGGGGGAGGATTAGTTCCAGTGCCCTGACCCCACTTCCCAGCTGCAGCGCCAGGTGGAATGGGATAAGTCCCAGCACCTTGACCCCACTTCCAGGCTGGAGTGCTGGGTGGGCTGGAGAAGCGCTGGGGCATGAGGAAAACCCTGGCGGGCTGTGGGGGTGGGCCTGGAAGCAACATGAGTGGGCCATGGCCTAATTAGGCACACCCCTATGGCTATGCCCCAGCTGAGGAGTATGCCATGGAGCCAGATGCTGTAAATGAGGGAATCACTTCCCAGCTTGGCATCTGCTAGGAATCCAAAGGGGAGACGCAGCAGTGGGGACTGCATTTGGTAATGGGCAGCTCTCGCTCTGACAGTCCAATATGCATATTTTAAATATTTGATTCTGACTCAGACTTCCGATCCGATCCGATTTAGAACAGTTGATTCCTCATAGACAGATTCGGAGGGGGGGAAGGGGGAGCTGTGAGAGTGGGTTCATCCATCCTCTTGAATGGCAATGCCCAAATATGTTGTGCCTGTGTCAGGATCATCCAGTTGTTCCACTCCTGTGAAGATTTTTGGTGCTGCTCTGAAATAAAGAGGCTGGGAATGATGCTTCAGAGTCTAATATTTGACTGCATTTTCTACTCTCCTGTGGCTCATATCAGCACAACACGAGCTAGAACTAAGAGTGCTGGGCGTGCTGCTGCACCTCAGGCTTGAAGTGGTTTCCACCCTATATGTGGTTTACAGTTTGGTTCCGTGATTCTCGGCATCCCTGCACCTAGCATCTAACTCCACAAAATCATGTGCTTTTCATCCACTGCTAAACTCAGGAACCGATTTTGTGAGTCAGGTGGCTATACCTGATGCAGCATTTATAGACAGAAGTGCCTTCATTTTGAAATTGGAAGAGGAAAGTTCCTTTTATCTTTTTGTCTGATTTATTTTTACAATTCCCTTTCTCCCAAACATAAAAAAAAATGAGCACCTGTGATTGCTCCCATCCTTTTAATCAAAACCATGGTATCCCTTGTTTGGTATGAAGAGTCCACAAGCAAAGACACTGTCAAGGTGATTGCATTTTTAAGAAAGCAAATATCTTAAGGAGGAAGATACTTTATTGGGGAGGGAAGAGGGGAAATTGGTCAACTGCCATTCCGTTTTTGCACTCTGAGACTTGGCACACATGGTTATCAACATCTATGTTTACAATGGAGACATAGATCCTTTCTGTCTTAGTTTGAGCTGTCTGCCTCCAGAAGAAAGTATAAAGCAACACTGAACTTTGCTATGGTATGTTGCATCTTAAAAGAACATCAACAGACAGTGTATTTATAACCTTCATTCTGCAGTAGTTAAAGTAGACTGAAACAGCAGAGTGAGTTCTTGCCATGCCTGGGTCATGGGGCTACTTTTAGCACCCCCTCATTCCTCCTTAATTTAATCCATGGAAGATAGGATAAGAGAGTTTCCAGGAGCCACATATGGGATACAGTATCAGGAATGAGGTTAGAACTCAGGAATTGTTAGTACTTAGTTTAATCAATAAAGCAGTGGCCCCCACTCAGGCAATGTCACAGTAGGACAGGTAGAAGTAGGCTTGGCAGAAGTTTATTTTATTTTTTTTAAATAATTTCCGTGGACAATATCGATGTTTATTTTTAAGCATTTTTTAGTTTGACTTAAATTTTCAGTTGTGCAAAATTATGGGTTTTATGCATTTTTAACTTTTGCTAAATGATCAGTTATGGGACGGCAAGAGCATATCATATAGTAATTAATGGCAGAGGCGGAGAGTCAAAAAGTTGAAGCTTCATAACCATGAAAACACAAATTGTTAATATAACATCCCAATATTGACAAAACAAATAACCTTAAATCAAACTTAGATAAATTCCCAAGCAGCATTTTTCTTACTCTACTTATCTGTAAGTTTCAGTTATTATTGATGGAAATAGTTCTTGTCGGTGTGTATGGTAAAACTGATGTTTACTGATAAAAATCTAATCCTTCTAAGTTGAGGTAGAAGATATTTGCTGAGAGGCCAGAAGAAGGTTTGTTTAAATTAAAATGGTGGGTGGTCGCTGCTTTAACACACACTTTTTTAACCCGTTTTGTTGTTTTTCCTGCTGTACCACTCCTGCTCCTCCCCTCTGTGAGTGTATTTATAAGTATATTGTCTATTTAACTAATGATCAAAAAGCATTTTATCAGGGGGGAGGGCAGAGGGTAGACTACCACCATTTAGAGTTAGAATTGAATTTAAGTCATCTCTCTCTACTATGTCTACTCTGTTCTGCTAGTTGAAATATAATAAAAAATTGCTCTCATGACAACTGCTTCAGCATGAGTACATAGGAATCCTCGATAACCAAACCTTTATTAATGCTTTCACCTTGGAAATCTGCCGATCGCCTGCAAATTGCACCCCATGTGCATTAAGAATATTTAACAAGGGCTTTCATGGAGCTTTTATGCACAGTGTGGCTTGGAGAACTGTGCTCTCTTCTCTAAGTTCATCTATCCTGCTCATAACCATGGTATCTGAGTTTCCTGGGTGTAGCCAGTATCAGTGTATTCAGACTCGCCTCCCCCCTCCATTTTCAAAGTGAAATTTTATCCTGAAAAGCATTTGCGTACAGTGTTTTTCCTTAGATATGTTACATAAAAAGTCATTTGTCTCACTCCAGAAGCACAAAGGGGTGTGTGTGTGTCTCTCTCTCTCTTTTCCCCTCTGTAATGAAGAAATTCACCTTCCTCACCTGTTGTCTTCCACAAAAAAGAGCTCTCACAGCAGCGGAGGATTGAATTTACCCGTTGGTCACAGAATGAGTGACTGGGGCGCTAACCCAGTCAGAAGTTGAAGTAGTGGCTGCTGTCCATCTGCACCCATTACTTAATGATGTTGGACCAGTGGTGCTACATACACATGGTTGCAGTTTCCCCAATCCTGCTCTGTCTCCAAAGGATTTCTCTCATGGCCCTTTTCAGGGCTGCTGCAGAGCCTCTCCTGCCGATGCGCCTAGGATGCCAATGTGCATAGGATGCCAGTGCTTATCTTCAGAAGAGTTACTGCACAAATAGTAGGACGGTCAATGCTCCCCCAATATGTCTCTACCCTGATGTGCAGAGGAACCACTCCAGGGTTAAAGGGGATAGACAGATAATATCCATCTAGACTCCACTGCAGACATTGTCCCTATAGTGACAATTGGGATAATACTTGTGAATGATATAAGAACTAGACTGAGAACACCCACCTTAGCTGCTGAATGCTGGTGCGGTTTGGTTGCTGCCAGCCAACATCATGCTTGAACTGGTGGGCTTTGAGGGGGCATTGGAGTGGGGCAGACAATATGTATGTCGATTGTGGGTCCGATTCTTCCTCTGTGTATGCAGCTCTAAATTAGGAGTAACTCATTCATAAGCAATGGAACCATCCTGGTGTAGATGTGGTCTGAGATCAGAATCAGTCCTATGTATATCTTTAAAACACTGTTCTTCATGAGTAGGAAATAAATTAGAAGAATCAATTATTGTACACATTTTCTATTAAAACCGACTCTTATTTGGCCTCCCCTCCTTCCGAGACTGCAATCTTATTTTCTTTTCTGAGCAGCTTTGAACCCCTCCTTTCATCCCTCATAGATGTTAGGCATCTGTGTTGGGCTTAATTCTCCTAACGCAGGTGGTGTTGATTTTGTATCAGTACATCTATTGCTGCATTTTGAAATGACTCAGTTTCCAGTGGGTTGATTGGGTTAGTAGTCACTTTGCCTCTAAAAGGAAGAACATTCTAACTCAGTAAAGAAACAAAAAGCGAAGTGAAAACAATGTGAACAGCGTCCCTGCCCAGACTCTTCTTAAGTGGTGTTTTGCGTCAAACTAAAGAAGTTTGAATATATTAGGTTGATTCATGCTGTCTCTATCCAAAGGTACTATAATGAATGAGCAGGAAGGATTTACTGTTTTTC
Organism: Rafetus swinhoei; assembly: GCA_019425775.1. Taxonomy (NCBI): domain Eukaryota; kingdom Metazoa; phylum Chordata; order Testudines; family Trionychidae; genus Rafetus; species Rafetus swinhoei. Next base: position 26,802,273 of record CM033425.1, on the reverse strand, counting down.
TGCTCACATTTTTCTGGCTTGTGGTGGCTAAAAATAGGACAAAAAATGCCAGTATTTCATAGATTTTGGCTTGACACATCTGCAGCCTTTTCCTCTAATCAGGGACAGGGTTCAATATGCAGGCTAAAATATTTTTTGACCCACAAGGAGGGTTCCTTTAGTTTATGACTGAGAGGCTCATTTAGCAGCAGCATAGTGTTACCTGTGGAAAGCAGAGACATTGAAGCTATTTTCAGCACCAGCTACATCTGTGATAAATTAAATAGACTGAATAATAACTAGAACCTGATTGTTCTGGACATTTTCCTTTTAGATATTTAAATAGGTTTTACTTTTTACTCCCTTCTCTCACTCTCTCCAGTTCCCTCCTAAACATTCCATCTTAGATGGATGATCCTTTAAAGTCACCTGACCTGCCACTGAAAGATCAATAGATGAGCGATTGTGAGTTCTTGGTTGCATTACAACAAGCAACTAAAATCCCCTTTAAATGACCCTGAAATGCAATTTACTTTTTTAGTTAGTGTTTGATGTTTCATTGATGGCTGCAAAAAATGAGAATTTTTGGTCTCACCAAGTGTAATGTGACAAACACCTTGAATGCCGACAAGAAATCTTTAAGGCCAAGAGATGAGGATTTCCAAAAGAGAAGTAGGTAGTTCCTAATTCCCGTCATTTGAACACAAAGCATCAAATACACTTGGTGGTTTTTATGAGCACTCTTTCAAAGCTGTCTAATTTTAGAGAGTAAAATGGACCATAGAGTTTTTATTTGTTACTTCAGTTTTAAAGTTGCATCATCTTATTTCAGTAAAATACTTCAGATAGACCAATAGTATCCACCTACACTCTATTGTGGAAGTTGCCCGTTATAGTGACAATTGGGATGGTACTTTTGAATGATACAAGAACTGGACCGAGAACACCCACCTCATTCCACAGATGCTAAATGGTGGCAATTATTAATAACTAGCCAATTAGCCCATCATAAGACGGGATTTTCAAGTCTCTCCTCCACATCAGTCTTCTCTCCTGAGCCTCCGGTCTCTCACTCCGTGTCTCTTTCTCTCTCTTTCCTTCTCCTACTGCCTCCCCCCCCCCCCAGTTCTCCTCCACCTTCTGCCTCTCTCTCTGTCTCTCTCTTTCTCTTCTCCCCTTCCTGCCTCTCACTCTCTCTCCACTCTCCTCTGTCTCCGTCAGGGATGCATGCTCGTCCAGGCCCTGCCCCCTGGCCGTGTACGTCACCGCCCCGGCCCCCTTCACCTCCGGCTGTGGTGGCGCTCAGCTAACTTCTTCACTGCTCAGCCGGGCTGCCACAGCAGCAAGTGGAGCAAGTGGCCATTTGGGCTCCCCCGTGGCAGCCCAGCTGAGCAGGGCATAAGTCAGCCGAGCGCCACGGCGGGAGGCGAAGGAGGGCGTGAAGGGGGGCCGGGCAGTGATGTACACAGCCAGGCCCCGCCCCCGGCCATGTATGTCACTGCCCCGCCCCCTTCCCCTCCTGCTGTGGCGCTCGGCTGACTTCTGCACCACTCAGCTAAGCCGCCGCGTGGGAGCAAGCGGCGCAAGTGGCCGTTTGGGCCCGGTGCTGCATGGGGACCGCGGTGCCCAAATGGCCGCTTGCTCCCCTGCGGCGGCTTGGCTGAATGGCACAGAAGTCAGCCAAGTGCCACGGCGAGAGGCAAAGGACATGACTCAGGCAACAGTGCCGCCCAGAGGGAACAGCCAGCATTTCAGCCTTACAGAGTCTCAGACATTGAGCTACTATATATATGATGCTTGACCCATCTTTTTATTTGAAAAATCTCAGTGTTTTAGGAAAAGACAATAAATATAGTTATCCCAGTTTTACACATGGGGGAAACTGAGACACCAAAACTTGATAAGTGGCAGGGTGTGATGTTTCAGGGATTTTCATCTCTGGTGTCCCCTATAGGCTGTGTCCCACTCAGCCTGTGGGTTGAGAAGTAACTTGTCCAAACCTTTCTGGCATTCCAAAGAATTGACATCTCCTCTGGGCACTTGCATAGCACTTTTCTGGAGTTCCCCAGCTGTAGCATCAAGCACTGTTTTGCCCAGCCTAAGTCTTCTAGAGGTCACCAGCTGCCAGCAATCTCTGGCACTTTAGTCACAGGTGGGACCCAGCCAGCCTTCCTGTCTGTTTCCTGCAGCATCTCCCTTCTGACTGGCTACAACTACTCAAAAGAGAGATCTTGGAGTCATTGTGGATAGTTCTCTGAAAACATTGGCTCAGTGTACAGCAGCAATCAAAAAAGCAAATAGAATGTTAGGAGTCATTAAGAAAGGGATAGAGAATAAGACAGAAAATATCCTATTGCCTCTATATATAATCATGGTACGCCTACATCTTGAATACTGCGTACAGATGTGGTCGCCTCAACTTAAAAAAGATATATTGGCATTGGAAAAGGTTCAGAAAAGGGCAACAAAATTGATTAAGGGTTTGGAAAGGGAGAGAGAGATTAAAAAGACTTGGACTTTTCAGCTTAGAAAAGAGGAGACTAAGGGGGGATATGATAGAGGTCTATAAAATCATGATTGATATGGAAAAAGTGAATAAGGAAAAGTTATTTACTTATTACCATAATATAAAAACTAGGGGTCACCAAATGAAGTTAATAGGCCATAGGTTTAAAACAAACAAAAGGAAGTTTTCCCCTTTACTCAGCACACAGTTAGCCTGTGGAATTCCTTGCCAGAGGATGTGGTGAAGGCTAGGACTTTAACAGGGTTCAGAAAAGAGCTAGATAGATTCATGGAGGTTAAGTCCATCAATGGCTATTAGCCAGGTTGGGTAGGAATGGTATCCCTAGCCTCTGTTTCTAAGGAGGTGGGTGACATGGGAGGGATCACGTGAGGATTACCTGTTATGATCCCTTCCTCTGGGGCTTCTGGTATTGGCCACTTTCAGCAGACAGGATACTGGGCTAGATGGACCTTTGTTCTGACCCAGTATGGCCATTCTTATGACTGCTCTCTCAGCCTGTTTATAAGGGCCAGGGGTGTAAGTGAATTATCTCCTGATTGTTTTAGCCCTGCCCTTTGGCTGACTGTTAACTAATCACACAGGTGAAGTAAATGAGTCTAACTGGGCCTCAACCCTTTCTTGCTCATGATGGAGGTTTCACCCCATCATGTCAGTCTGTACCTGTCATGCCAGCACCCTTGAAATACGGTCGAGGCTGGTGGCATTAAGTTAAAACTCATAAAAATGCATTAAAACTCAGTGTTGCCTACTTTCATTATTCTTTTTGTGTGTGTGTGAGTCTCTCTTATGTTTTCTGGAAGCCTCTGGTGCTAGAAATCAAGAGGGTAGCTGAAATTCTTAAAAAAACTCTTACAAAAACTTTGGTTCTCATGGTTACAGAGGAAAGCATGAAGGGAATATGCCCAAAGGGCACAGAAACTGGAAGGCAAATAATATGACCCCCAAATGTATGATTTTTTAAAAGCCAATCTTATGAATTTTGGGAGGGAGGCTGACCAATGTTCCCTCTAATCTTTTCCACCCATGGAAGGATATTTTCCATCGACGTGTGAAATACATTTTTCTATGCACCAACACAGGTGTGAATGTGCACCACCAATAAAAACACAAAACCTAGCTGCCAGCACTCTGCTAATCAGCTGGGCAGCATCTGAATCTCTCCTGAGAGTCAGCTTATGTGCCCAGTTTATAGGGAACACTGGGCCTGACTCATGATTTTTGAATGCTGACAAATCTGATGCATAAATTTGCAAGCAGGAATGTTTAAAAGAGATTGCAAACCTGGTTGACATTTACAGGTTTTTGTTGGGTTGAAAATAGATACAAACTGGAAATAGTAGGTGTTCTAAGATCTCCTGTACTTTTCTCAGGGCCATCACTGAACACTGAAAATCAGGCAAAAATAAAACCTTTTATTTCCACCCACTAACAATGTGCTTAAAATTGTTTTTAAAAATATAAACACAGCACCCAAACTTCCATTATTTTAATTTTGGAAATGCAACCAAAGGGGGTTGGGGTACAATGTCTACCATGTATGTGATCAAAGAGGGCACAGCATCTATTATGCCTATTCTCAGGCATCCATCTTGCAAACACAGTTAGATACATGCTTAACTTTATGCACATGCCTATTATGCAGGATCGAGCCTGTAGAGCAGTGGTTCTCAACCTTTTCAGGAGTTGTATTTGTCTTGTATACCCACTACTTTCACCTCACTTAAAAACTACTTGCTTGCAAAATCAAATCTAAAAAGTAAAAAATGTCACAGCACACTCTTCCTGAAAAATTGCTTACTGTCTGATTTTAACTATCTAATCAATTGGAATATAAATATTGTACTTACATTTCAGAATACAGAGTATAGAGCAGAATAAACAAGTAAGTGTGCATGAAATTTTAGTTTGTACTGACTGCACTAGTGCTCTTCATGTAGCCAGTTGTAAAATAGGCAGATAGCTAGGTGAGTTGATGAATCCCCTGGGAGACCACTGTGTAGCCGCAAGGGTTCGTGTACACCTGGTTGAAAACCATTGCTCTGGACTGTAAGTTCTTGACTACAGGAATCATGCCTGCAATTCACCATGCATAAATAAGTAATAGTTTCTTCAGGATTTTTCAGCGCCCATCATTATTGCACACTTTCATTTATTTAAAACAAGGATTCTTATTTTGTCCCCTGTAGAATAAAATTTAAAAACAACTTAAAAAAAATCCCTTTGGAGTATTGCAAGCAAATGTTGATTGACAGTTGGATATTTCTGATATAACTGGATTGTCATTCTGTTTAACACAAAGGGATTTCCAATCAGTAACCATGAGGCATCCTGTCATGCACTTGAGAAGAATGACAAAAGTGCCACGACACAATTGGTCACTTATGTTGTTCCCACTGGCCCACTTTAGTTTCTGGAGCAGTTCCCCTGTGGGTTTGATGTACCCAGCATAGCAGAGGCCTGGAATGGGCAACAGTTCTGGAAACTGTGAACTTGAAAAGCAGCAGTGTATCTTTAAGTACAATGTTCCCCATCGGGGGGGTTTCAGCAGCACACTTCACACAAAATGCACATCTAACCTGTGGAACTCCTTGCCAGAGGATGTTGTGAAGCTCAAGACTATAAGGGTATGTCTACACTAGCCCCCTAGTTCGAACTAGGGAGGCTAATATAGGCATTCGAACTTGCAAATGAAGCCCGGGATTTAAATATCCCGGCTTTATTTAGACAGCTTCGTCGTCGCCATTTTTAAATGCCACTAGTCGGACTAACTGCTGTTACACGCGGCAGTTAAACGTAGTAATTCGAACTAAGTCCTTAGTTCGAATTACCCGTTACCCTCCTGGAATGAGGTGTAACACATACAATTCCGAACTAAGGACTTAGTTCAAATTACCATTTAACTGCCGCGTGTAGTCGCGGGCAGTTAGTCCGGACTAGTGGCATTTAAAAATGGCGATCGATTTGAACATGCAAATAAAGCCCGGGATATTTAAATCCCGGGCTTTATTTGCAAGTTCGAATGCCTACATTAGTCTCCCTAGTTCGAACTAGGGGGCTACTGTAGACATACCCTAAGAGGATTCAAAAAAGAGCTAGATAAATTCAGGGAGGATAGATCAATTAATGGCTATTGGCCAGGATGGGCAGGGATGGTGTCCCTAACCTCTGTGTGTCAGAAGCTGAGAATGGGTGACAAGGTGTGGATTCCTTAATGATTATATCTTCTGTTCATTCTCTCATGGGCATTGGCCACTGTCAGCAGACAGGATACTGGGCTAGATGGACCTTTGGTCTGATCCCGTATGGCTATTCTTATATTCTTACATCAAATTAAATCCTTATTTGAAAGGTTAAATTTGAAGCATGATTGAGGAAAAAAGCAGCCTGTTCATATTTAATTGTGACAGTCACAACCTCTCTTACACTTACCTACACCCAACCCACCGGCAGTTACTGCAGTCACGTAATTCCTATTTTCCAATGATAAGCAATACCTATACTGACCTACGAATTTTGGCTCCATCACCTCTGCATGTCATGTTCATCAATATACAACACGACTCTGAAGCACTGTCTGCCATGTTGAACAGGTATAATTTCAGCCTTTTAAAACATGGGTGGGGAACCTTTTTTGGGTCAGGGGGTGGCTGACCCACAGTGCACAAGTGAGAAGAAAACAAACAAACAAAAAACAAACAAAAAAACCCAAACAAACCTGCACTAACATGGGCTCTGACTGAGAAAGAGACAGACACTCCCCACATTCTCTTACACAGCAGAGCCTTTGGGGGCCCAAGCTAGTAGATTTGTGTACTCCAGCCTCACAGGGGACTGGAGCACAATCATGGGCTCCCCAATCCCTGAACATTGGGGAGCTGGCTCCAGGCAAACTGGGGGCTGCATTCAACCCCTGGGCCTCAGGTCCCCCACCCCTGCTTTAAAATATGATGACTTTTATTTGTCATATCTATTGGTGCCCGAGTCAATCTCTGCTCCAGATATTTCAGCCTGATTGGAATTCAGCTGGTACCCCTGCTTCTGTGAGAAGTAAGGGAAGCCAATGGGAGCATTTGCTTCCATCAGCCTCCCACTGTGGGGATGGCTGGGAAACTCAGATCAAAGGTACATCTACTCCAGCTACATAATCAGGGCCAGCCCACAACATTTTGGCACCTGAGGCGGGAAGCTCAAATGACGCCTCCATGTCCCCTTGCTGCACCAGCAGCAGACACAATTTTCTACACTCTGGGTCCTAGTGGTGCCCCCACAGTCTGGCACCTGAGGCGGTCGCCTCAGTTCGCCTCATGGTAAGGCCAGGCTTGTACGTAATTAATGTAGCTGGAGTTGCGTATCTTGATTTGACCTTCCCCTGTAGTGTAGACTTGGCCTCAGTGAAGTCACTGCGGAAAACCATAGAAATCTGTGAGGGCAGCTTTCCTCTATAAAACTGCACTGAGCCATACTTATATCTTGCAATGTTGTGTGATGAAAGCGTCACTTTTAATAAACTATACTGAAAATGCAAAGCATTGTACATATGCTATTATTTATGTCACATGCAATTACTTCTTTTTCTCCTCTACAGCTTTTTCATTGCAAAATCTCTTTTCTTCCATGGTGGCGTAGGCAACACTGTGTGTAGTGGATGCTTGGACTTCATTGCTAAGCAACACTGAAGCACTGTATACCTCAGGCTGTGTTGCAAAATGGATGAGATGCATGTCTTAGGTGGTGCATGCATATTTCCTGGACAAAGCTTTTTCAATCACTCAGGTGTATCAATGTCATTGATATGGGGACATGGCATTGATGGTGAAGTTAGGCAGAAAGTGACATCACCAGTAGCTTATGGGACGCTAGCAACATTGGCATGCTGTTCTGTGTGAATTGATGCTTATGGCTATTGAGTGCCAAACACTTTGGACTGAATTGAGTGCAGTCTAGTTGGTTCATAAATATATGGATGTCAGTCTTCATCTGATACTAAACTTTGCTGTGTCGTTCCTAGAAAGTTGTGACTAAAATGGCAACTCACTCTGTTATCATGAACAAAATGGAAATGGGGGGATAACTATCTTGATTGTATACCTTACTCTTTTTATACATTGGAGAAAGCAGAGTTTATCACACTTAGGCTTTAAAAAATGTTTTTTTTCACGTTTTTGCCATCCTGATGCAGATGACAGAAAGTGGAGCTCTGCGCTGATGTCATGGGCTGCGTCTAGACTGGCGGCCGCTTTTGCGCAAAAACTTGCCAGCTGTCTACACGCTGCTTGAATTTGCGCAAGAGCACTGACTTTGTAATGTACAAAATCAGTGCTTCTTGTGCAAATACTTTCACACTCCCGCTTGAGAAAAAGCCCTCTTGCGCAAGAATACTTGCGCAAGAAGGCCAGTGTAGACAGCGAAGAACGGTTTTGCGCAAAAAAGCCCCGATGGCTAAAATGGTGATCGGGGCTTTTTTGCGCAAAACTGTGTCTAGATTGGCCACGGATGCTTTTGTGCAAAAGCGCTTTTGCGCAAAAGCATCTGTGCCAATCTAGACGCTCTTTTCTGCAAATGCTTTTAACGGAAAAACTTTTCCGTTAAAAGCATTTGCGGAAAATCATGCCAGTCTAGACGCAGCCATGGTGTTTGTATGATTGCATTTGTAAGCTGTGTTATTAAGTAATTTTCACTTCTTGTGCATGAATGCACAACGTTTATTTAATACTGTGGGGACAGTTGGAGCATTTCAAATGTAGGCCGGGTAATTGGAAACAAATGTTCACTGCTTTACGATCGCTTTTCACAGTAGCGACAGTGTGAAAGGCTGATTATGTTTTTTCCAGTTTTGTATTAGTTTGAGATGAATGAAATGTTTGGATTCCTAAATCAAAGCTGGCTTAGAGAGATGTGGTCACTGTCCTTTTGTTTCCAGACATGGATGATACAGCCTTTGCATGGCTAAAGTGAACCATTAGCGCCCTCTGCTTCTCTCAGATCAGGTGCATTGTCAACCTTTCTCAAACTTTCCCAGTGGTAAAACAAAAGGAAAAAATATGTAGCACTGTAAAGACTAACAAGACAGTTTATTAGGTGATGAACTTTCGTGGGCTAGACCCACTTCTTCAGATCATATTCTGAAAGAGAATTGGCATGACCATATATAACAAAGGAATTCAATGAAGAAAGTGAACACGTTATAAACTAACAAATCAGATTTTAGAACAGAAGGTGGGGCGAGGGAGAGAGATTGGTTTACCCAGTGGTGATCGGGTAAACGCCTTAAATAATTGAGGCTCTGCTAGGACACTGACAGTGTGAGTCATGCTGATTGGGAGCTGGAGGGTCACCCACGCAGCAGTGGACGGAGGTGTTATGTCGATGATGGTTAGTACTTGGGATGTTAAAATGTGTTTAATCAAGTAAACGTCTAACCGCTGAAAATTTCAATGGTTACATGGTTACAGTGGAAGGGTAGGGGTAGGTGGCTCCCCAGGAGCTGGTGTGCGTGGGGAGCCAGCTTTTAAGCTGTCTTCCTGCCCATATGGACTTCCACCTGCCCTCCTCAGACTGCTGCCTCTGATACAGTGGGAGGCAGGCATCTCCCCGGGAGTGGGGGGCAGGCAGCTCCCTGGGAGCCAGTGCACTCCCCACCCTTTTAAGCTGGCTCCCTGTGTGCCCCAGCTCCTGCCTGCCCCCCACGCTGTTGCCTCTGATACAGAGGCAGCAGCAGTGAAGGTTAACTGATGAGCTTGAGCCACAGTTACACTTTCACATTCCTAGTTAGTACTGTAGAACAGGTATAATATGCTGCTTCCTGCGCTTGCCACTGCTGTCGTTGTGATGGAAAGGGCCTCAAGCCGCACCACCACTCCATTTGCTGTGTCCCTTTGACAGCATAAACATCATCATCATCACCCCTATCTGGGCTCAATGCTCAGAGGTGAAAGTAAACCTATGAGGCCCGGTACAGGCAAAAAGGGGGCCAGCCAGGTCTGGTACATAGCACCCACTATTTATAGTTCCCAGCCCCTCCACAGAGCTGCCTCTCTTCTGGATCCCTCTGTGCAGCAGCAGCCCCACAGGAGAACAGGGCTGGTCGGGGAGGGCACTGAGAGCTGAGAGCAGTACAACAGTCAGATGAACTGCTGGTTTTCTGCCTCTTTTCTTGTTTCCTGCCCTTTCCAGAGGGAAAAGGAGCAGAACCTTCAGCTCCATCCCCAGCCCTGTCCTTTTGTGGAGCTGCTGCTATATGTAGAGCCTTGCACTGATATAAAAATTTGTATCTGAATCCACATCTGTATTGGCAGATCCCTGTGGATATAAAGTGGGTATCCACACATTTGCAGGGCTCTAGCTATATGGAGCAAGAGGAGAGGCAGCTCTGTGGAGGGTCAGGGGATGGGGTTGGGACTTCTGCTGCTGTGCGTACTAATTGTCAGTTCCTAGAGCAGTGGTTTCCAGCCTTTTTTCATTTGCAGACCCTTAAAAAATTTCAAATGGAGGTGTGGACTCCTTTGGAAATCTTAGACGTAGTCTGCAAACCCCACGGGTCTGCAAGCCACAGGTTGAAAGTCACTGTCCTAGAGCCATCCAGATCCCTTGTCTCTCTGTTTTCTTATTTTTAATAATGCTCCCTTGTGTTTAAATAGGCTCAGTAAATTTACCCTGGGGAGATGAATGTGCTTCACACTCCTGATTCATGGCACCTCTTTTTTTTGTTTCCAGCTAAACACTAAACCACTCTTGAAGAATAAGCCTAGATTTCATGAAGGGAGTTTAGAGTATGATTATTCTTTGGAAAGTAAGTCTAAAAATAACACCATGATGCTCAGTGTTTTAATGTCTCAGTGACATTCAGATAAAATTTAGCCATTTAATACTAAAAGGATGTTTTTTGCCCTACAAACTCTTCTGGGAATTTAAATTCCAGCTGAATTCTTTCTGATTTGTGTATCATCACCAATAATAAAGACATTTGCAGACCTCTGGGAATAATTATGTTGGTGATATGCAAAGCAGAATAAAGTCCACATCGCTTTCTTCATGGTGTTTTGTCTTTTGGTGCTCCCTCAAATAAATAATGAATGAATGAAGGAAGGAAGGAAGGAAGGAAAGAGGGAAGGAAGGAAGGAAGGAATAAATAAGAAAGAACGTGCTAAAGACAACCGATCTGATTCTGAAAATACATGGGAAGTAGATTGTATGAGGAAAAAGGTGACGCTTTTTTACATAGTGCCGTACTTCCCCTAACATTAAGTCCTTATTGACCATGACAATAGTATTTTCAGATACCTCGGGTCTCTAAATTGTCGTCTTAGCATAGAAAGGGAAATAAATCCTGTTGTCGTTTTCCCCATATTGTCATTCTTCCTGAATTGGCTCCAGTCAGGAGAAATTCTCTAACTGGCAAGAATAAAGTTTTTTGGAAAAACAACTTAACCTCTTCCTTAAAACACACATAGCTGATAATAAAACTAGCAGAGACAGCTGAAAATTCCAACCACTGGATAGCTGAGATTGTGACACATGCTGTTGACTCATACAAATATGTCTCCTTTGGGAGAACCCCTAGTGTAGAAAATGTCTGAGCACTCATCCTATACAGTTATTAATGAGGGCTTTTTTATTTAACCTGCATAGTGGAGCTATTTAAAAACTGATCTTAATTCTCCTACGATTTAAAAGATGTCAAATTACACAAATCAAATATCTGATATGTTAATAGATGAGGAGGCCCAAAAAGGTGATAATGAAAATAGAACCTGAGGAAATACATTGCCTGAAAAGTGGCTTTTTTCCCCCGGTTACTGCTCTATGGTACTGTGTCTCATTCCTTGGCAGCAATTTACTGTTAACAATATAACCAGCATAAAGCGTGCATCCAGAAGGTGGATACATACAGTGTGTGGAAGAAAAATGTGGAATGAACAATTATTTTTCTTTTAAAAGGAGTGTAAATTCTTATTTTTCAGACCATATGCCTGATCCATGACCTCAGGTGCATTTAAAAATAAGTTCCCTTTGGAGTTAGCTGTTTCATACTTGTTCACCGTGGGGCTTCTCGGATCAGTGTTAGATACAATACTCGACAGGGTTCAGATCCAATATGGGAACGATTATAACCCTGACTTTAGGGACATGAATTGCACATAGTGCTTTCTGTTAAAGGACTGTGCAGCACAGAGCTTTTGTATTTTGCTTTCTAACCGAATTATAAAATTATAACTATCCTTGTCAGAGCAAGCAGCTCTAATGTCTTATCCATGCCAAAAGTTTGACTCCTGAGAATCATTATTAAGGGAGAATGGATCATAATTTCAGGTTATGTACCTCTCCTGGTAAACCTTTCAAAAGAAATTCTGACTTCCAGCGAGGATATGTTAGTATAGTATTTCAGCAAAAGTTGTCAAGTGTCTGCAGACAAGATCAATATGCTGTACTAGCATGGGTCTGCAGGGGTTGGGACAGGATGGGGGTTCACTAAACTGGATTTGATCTTAGGAGGATTAATCTAAATGAAGATGAAACTTTTCAAATCCGCAGCCAAATCCGTTTCTCTGCCCTCCTCTCCTCCCCATGCTCCCTTTCTGCCAGAGGGAATTCATCATTCCAGCAAGGCAATTTACAGCTGTTTTAGTCAGTTGTGGCAGAGGATTGTTCGATGGAGGGTTAGCTCAGTGTAGTGTTCATAATTGTGAAGGTTCCTGTCATATATTTAGTGCTGTACTACACAGAGGGAAAGTTGGTCAGAGCATGTGAGTTGTGAAGGACACAAATCCATTTTTGGTGGGTCTGCAATTCCAGTTACATATTTACTAGTGACTCATCGGAACACAGGAACCAGTGGTCCATCAAGTCCTATATCTTTTCTTTAGCAAAGCCCAGTATATTCAGCAGAATGCTGAAAGCTCTATCCTATTCCATTGTGCAAAGGGGATGCGTGTGAAGGCAGCGTGAACCAACAAAGTCTGCAATCACATACAGGGAGGTCATTCTACATTTTATATAGGATTGCAACTGGATTTCTTTAGTGCCTGAGCCTCCATTCCTTATGTTCCCTGATGCATAATGCATATGAGGTTATTAGGAGTCTCGAATATGAAAGGAATCATAGAATCATATAATACTAGAACTGGAAAAGACCTTGAGAGGACCAAGCACCACCTAGATGATGTCTGACAGAAGTTTACCTAACCTACTCTTAAATATCTCCAAAGACTCCAAAACCTCCTTAACCACCTTGACAGGAAGTTTTTCCTAATGTCCAAACTAAACCTCCCTTGCTTCCATTTAAGCCCATTGCTTCTTGTCCAATCATCAAAGGTTAAGGACAGGAGTGGGGTACCTTTTTTGGGTCAGGAACTGCTGACCCCAGAAAAATCAGTACGGGCCTGGGGTCTGCAGGGAGGTGGTAGGGGATGGGATGATGGGGGGCTGGAGTGCCTGAATGGGCTCTCCAATGCTGAGGGAAGCTCTAAGCCTTGGGGGCCAGATCCAGGCAACTCAGTGGCTGCATCCAGCCCCTGGGCCTTAGGTTCCCCACCCCTGGTTAAGGAGGATGGAGGATCAGCTACACACTGCATAACAAATGCTAGTGGGAAGGCAATATGGCTGGCCTACGATTATGGCTATCCTGAGAGCCTTTATGTTTACTTCCTTACTTTTTAACATTATGATGCCTTTCTGGTTAAGGTATTTACAGAGAAAGGGTGGAGCCTTCACTCAGACAGAATTCCCCCTGAAGGTAAGAACTGCAAGGTTTGACACACAGAATGTCATGGAAGCTTTAGGGAGGGTTACCTGAGTATACATTATAAAGACTTGTGTCTTCAATATGGGCTGGATCAACGGGCAGCGATCAATCCAGCAGGGGTTGATTTATCATGTCTAGCACAGACGTGATAAATCAACGACTGAGCAGTCTCCCGTTGACTCCGGTACTTCACCAAAATGAGAAGGGTAAATGGAGCTGACAGGAGAGCATCAGCTGTCGACTTACTGCTGTAAAGATACCGCAGTAAGCAGACCTAAGTACGTTGACATCAGCTATGTTATTTATGTAGCTGAATTTGCATAACTTAGGTCAATGACCTAAGTCAGGGGTTCTCAAACTTTGTGATACCGTGACCCCCTAAAATGCTAAATGAATTTGTGTGACCCTCCCCACCCTCACCAAAGTTGTTAAGAAAAAAAAGGGGGGGGGGGTGGGAGCCAAAGTTGCACCACTTTGTCCAGTTTGGGACTGCACAGTAACCGCCAATGCACCCACCCCTTCCCCTGACGCAGGCCCCCCTAGTGCCCCCCATCCCAGTGCACTCCCCCCTTCCCCTGAGGCAGGCATCCTCAGCGTCGGGTGCCCCGCTCCAATCAAATCTCCCCCCTTTCCCCCCGCAGAGCCAGGCATGGAGGAACACTCTTACATTTAAAGTGGCTGCTCCTGCCGCCTGGCCCGGCTGCCTGAGCTAGCAGCTTGTAGGGGAGGCATCATGTGGCCAGCTGCCGGTCTCTGCTGCTCACATTGGCCAGAGTAGTGTGTGCTCTGCTCCCACCCAGCCCGGCGCCCCCCTAGCGTGGCACCCGGCAACTGCCCCCTCGTGTCCCCCCTTCACTAGACTCTGCGGCGCTCCTCACTCCCCCACCCCTGCCAGACGCGGCAGGGGAAAATTGTAATGAGGAGTAACGGTAGTCCGAATTAGGGGCTTTAGTTCGAACTACCTAGCCCGTGCCGCGTGTAGCCGCAGGCACAGAGTTCGAACTACTGGGCATTTAAAAATGGCGGCGCCCGGTAACATGCAAATAAAGCCCAGGATATTTTAATCCCGGGCTTCATTTGCAAGTTCGAATGACCACATTAGCCATCCTAGTTCGAACTAGGGTGGCAGTGTAGACATACCCTAACTTATTTCAGAGTATCTCCATGCTGCATACGAGGATGTGGTGGGTGGATCTGTGTAGAGGAAAAGGCTGGTGGTTATTCTGTTAGTTGGGCTAGAAGTCAGTATGTTTTTGTTTCAAGATCTGTGAATCTATTGCTGTTCTGATGTTATGAAAAACTGTGCAACACTCACAAATTGGTGACTTAGCAAACAATGGCCGAGAGAGAAAATTCACGTTTTGAGAGTCCTACTAGGCAGATGAGGGGAGAGTTCCATGTTTTGCCATTGATTATGAAGCTTCGGGAATGGCAATTTTTGAGCTTTTCTCTGCAGTGTTTTATGATGCATCATATACCTTGGCAGAACAAACTGGGTCACTGCTTTTACTGCTTGCTTGTGGAATGTGTTCCTCTTGGGACGAAAGGGCAACATTTTAAAATTTGCACAGAAATTGGAGTTTAGCTGTCAGGATTTGAGATACTTATTTTTCTTGGATTATGCTTCTATTTATTGGCATCTGGAGGTGTTTGAGAGACCTAAAGCGGGAATAGAAAAATTGGTTTCTCGGTTTTGCAGGTTTTTTTTTTTTAATCCTACTGAAATGATGGTTTCCTTTAAGAGTTGGATATTGAGTGATCTTACTCTCCTATATTAGGAAATATTTCAGGACAGAAGTGAACTACAATATGTATTCTCATAAGAGAAATAATATTCACAATTTAGCTAAAAAGGAATAAGATGAACTATTCGGAATCAGCAACATTAGATCGGACTCTTAGGAAATGTTTGAAACATTTCAAGTTGGTCCAACTAATGAAAATCATACTCCTTTTAAAACCTCAAATCAAGAGTCAGTGGGAATTTGCCTGAATAAAGGATGTGCATAGTAAGAAAAGACTTAGGAATTGAACCTTAGACATTGTTGGTTTGTGTGATGGGAACTTTAAATATTATCTATGGCTATTCCTAATTCATATTGTTGCAAAGCACTGCATTTTCACTTTTTTGTCCTTTAAGTTTTAATATTTGCTCTAGGGGAGGGCAAAGAAAATGAAGATCTTAAATTAGAAATAATACTTGTTTTTGGCAGGACCATATTTTCAGGCTGGTTTTTTAATGTTGGTGGGAGGGTGAACTGGAATTTCCTCACCTTTTAAACTGTATTTGAGATAATTGGTGGACGTGTGGTGGATATTGTGACCTTTATGTAATGCTGCTGTGTTCCATCCTATATATATGGCCATATTTCACAGAGGGTGAAATAATTTCTGTTTTACATAAGGGCTTATTTTCTTTCATCTACTATGTATGTGCACCTCCAGTTGACATCAAAGTTGTGCTCTTGTGCAGAAGAACAGAATTTGATAGAAAGTTTGTAATGTATTTCGGGCTTTTAAGGAATGGAAGACCCTATCACACTTTTATGTCCTACTCTGTATAAACCTGGAACCTTAATTTCATCTCTGGTAATTTTAAAATCAAGATTGGATGTTTGTTTTTCTGAAACATGTGCTTTAGTTTGAAAAGGAATAGTTTTGGAAAAGTTATATGACCTGTGTTAGCCAGAAGGTTAGCCTAGATGATAACAGTGGCCCTTTTTAACCTTGAAATATATGAATCTGCATTCTGTACTGCCAAAAATGGCTGGATTTTTTAAGGCAGTCTTAGGAAATCCCATGCGGGATAAGAAGATTTTTATAAAGCTCAAGAACAATAACATTGGCTGGGAATTCCAGTGAGAATTCCCATGAGAGTTGAGCACTCTACTCTCTTAGGGTCCTTACAAATTCCTAGTCATGGTCCATGTCTACTCTGAAGCCATGTCTATACTAACCTAGAAGTTCAAATCAAGATACACAACTCCAGCTATGTTAACTGGATAGTAGGAGTCCATGTACCTTGATTCAAATTTTGGCACCATTCCCACAACAGGAGGTCGACAGGAGAAACACTCCCATTGACTTCCTTTACTCCATAGGAGTACAGGCATGGATGGGGGCACCCTCAGCATGTGATTTAGCAGGTCTTTACTAGACCCACTAAATCGAACACCCGAAGATCAGTCTCCGGAGAGCCAATTTATGAGTAAGTATAGATGTGGCCTGAGTCATATGAATTGGAAGGTATTTCAGATTATTTAGTGTTCCCACTAAGAGGCTTCTTTTATATAAGAAGGTTTATCTCTGTGAACACACACCATTCAAAAGAGAAATGTGGCTTAGTCAAATACTGTGTCTGCTCTACCAAAGCATGGTATGTTTTAAATGACCAAGGACTTTGCTATTTGAACTGCTACCATTAAAATAGGGACAGATATGGGCCTGTCAGTGATATATTGATAGATATTCTCCACAGAAAACTGATGACAGGGACAGAATGATTAGTCCATGTGACATAGCAGACCCTGCAATTTTATCCCACAGTGTAATTGATTATTAGAGATTTGTATGGCTCCCAAGCCAGAAGGAGTCCTTATTAGATCTGGACTTTAATGGTGAAACAATTACCTGAGGGCAGAACTACAACTTTATGATTCCTGAGTATTTATCCACTCCCTTCCTTCTCTTTCTTTAATGCTGCTCAAGGTGACTGCCAAACCCACAGAAGTCTTCCATAATGAAATGTAAAAAGTGTGTCAATCTATCCTTCTGTGCACAGAAGTCACTTTCCTTTTATCTCCTAGTAATTGTTCCCCCTAGGATTGGCAGAGTGATATTAAAGAATCTTTTATTGCTGTAACAGTTTCTAAACAGCTTATTCTGCCTGTTCTTCCGTCTTGTTCTCCTTGAAACAGGTGGCCGCAGTCTGGAAAGACCTGGGCACTGATACTAGGGCTTGTTTGTTTTTTTAAAAACAATTCTTGCAGGGTCTGTTTTTTCTAATGTGTGTATTGCAGAGGTCAGATCAGGGCAGGAAAAGGAGCTGCTTGGAGGAGAAATCTGCATGAGAACAACTAGTAAAAAGGCTGCTTGTTGAGGGAAACACTCCAGTAGGAGTCACTAATGGGCAATTTCTATTCTCAGAGGTCAGCTCATAGTGCGGGAGGTTGCTTCAGGAATAAGAGTGGTAGCTCCACTAACCTATAGTACATTGATCTATCTAGGATACTTACATGGCCACTGTTACTATAGCAGCCAAATGCCTCACAATCTTCAAGGTGTTTAGCTGTAAATAGGCAAGTTCTATTCTCTCCACTTTACAGATGGGTGCAGAGAGATTGAAGGACTTGTTTGGTGTCGCCCTGGAATCCTGTAGCTAAGCAAGGTACTGAACCAAAGTCTTCCCAATTTTATGTGAGCACCCTAACCCCTGGGCCATCCTGTCTCCCTTTCTGCTGGGATTGCTTCAAATGGCAGAGTAGTCTCTATACTTCCCTCTTCAGTAGTTCTTTGGAACGGTAGAGCTGCTGGTCCCTCAATCAGTCCCTACAGAACCAGATGTAATGGTCTACTGGGGCTGTGTGCCACATGCACAGGCTTTCAAAACCCAGTACCCTCCACGCGGGTAGTAGAACCATCGTGTTTCTGGTGTAGGCAAGGCATGGACATTCACAGAGAAAATCAGGTAGGGTTTCGGGCTCTCCTGTGTTTACCTGACAAGAGACTTTTCTGGCCCCATTCAAAACAAGCTGTAATGTACAAACCTTCCAGCTTTTCTACGATATCCCATTATAGATAGACAAAGTAGATGGACAGGCTAGATGGACTAATCACGAACAAGTAAATTGAATTCTGATTGGTTTATTCATACAAGTAAGGTTGCGATGGAGATTTTTGCCTCAGAAACACTGTACTATATCAAATTGTGCTATGAGACTGTATGTTTTGGGGCAGGGATTCTGTTGTTTGCGTTTTCCTGTATTCTACCTGCTGTAAAGCAATCTGGCAGTGTTTAAATAATAATAGCTCCATGTTACGTTAATACAGGAAAACCGTTATAGAACACTGTCAGCTTTCAGACTGGCAGCTACATGAATGAGCAACCTGCTGGCGGCGAGTGAATGTTATTGGTTATGTGCCTTTTGTATCCTATATTTGTGAAACTGTCAAGTTAACTGTCAAGATAAAAGGTCATGAAACCTTAAGAAAATACAAAAACTAAACTTCCTCTCCTATATTAAACCCTAAACTTTAAAAACATAATTGACTTTTCACTGTTTCTTTTGTTTGCTTCCTTTCTGAATCTCTTTTAGCTTTAGTGCTGAAAATAAACTAACAATCTTTTACTTTAAAAAAATCCTTTTGCCTGTTTAGGTTCTCCTGCCTTGCACAATATTGCAGTATTTGGGATGCAAAAACTGGAAAGAAATATTTATTTAAATAAACATCACCCATGTAAAATCCCTCTGTCTAATGGACGTTTTATTGAACAGATAGAACTGAATAGGTACAAAATCAACAGCGTTCTTTAGAAATTAATACATTTTAATAGGTATCACTCTTTAAACTTATAGAATTTAATTGAAAACTTTAGGGTTTTCAATCATCCTATGGAACTCTATAACACAGACCTAAACCTTTCTTAAATTCTGTAGGTTGGCTTTGGGGGAAGAACCTATGGGGAAGATAACTTTCTATTAAACTCTATAGAACTTTTCCAGAAAGAGAATAAAAAGTAATTGATTCATCTCTTTTTGTCTTAGCACTTGCACATTTTTTTTAACAAAACCTAAATTTTGCCCCCAAATCTTTCTTCCTTGTCCTTTACTGTAGTTTGACTCTTCTTTGCTCCAGATTGAGCAGGCAGTAGAAAGAGGAGACTTCATTCAAACTGAGGGTTATAATCTTGTGGAACTCCTGAGTTACTGTGTGATCACAGAATCATAAAATCATAGACTCATTGGGTATGTCTACACTAGCCCCCTAGTTTGAACTAGGGTGGCTAATGTAGGCATTCGAACTTGCAAATGAAGCCTGGGATTTAAATATCCCGGGCTTCATTTGCATGTTCTCGGCGGTGCCATTTTAAATCCTTAGTTCAACTGACTGCCCGCGCTACATGCGGCAGTCAGAGTTAATCGAACTAAGTCCTTAGTTCGGATTAACTGTTATACCTCAATGCAGGAGGAGTAACAGTTAATCCGAACTAAAGACTTAGTTCGGATTAACTTCGTGTAGCCACGGGCAGTCAGTTCGAACTAAAGGGATTTAAAAATGGTGCCTGCCCGGGAACATGCAAATGAAGCCCGGGATATTTAAATCCTGGGCTTCATTTGCAAGTTCGAATGCCTACATTAGCCTCCCTAGTTCGAACTAGGGGGCTAGTCTAGACATACCCATAGGGCTGGAAGAGACCTCAGAAGATTATCGAGTCCAGCCCCCTGCCCAAAGCAGGGCCAACCTCAACTAAATATCCCAGCCAGGGCTTTGCCAAGCCAAGATTTAAAAACCTCTAGGGATGGAGATTCCACCACCTCCCTAGGTAACCTATTCCAGTGCTTCACCACCCTCCGAGTAAAATAGTTTTTCCTACTATCCAGCCTAGAACTTCCCCACTGCAACTTGAGACAATTGCTCCTTGTTCTGCATCTGTCACTACTGAGAACAGCCTTTTTCCATCCTCTTTGGAAACTCCCTTCAGGAAGTTGAAGGCTGCTATCAAATCCCCCCTCACTCTTCTCTTCTGCAGACTAAAGAAGCCCAAATCCCTCAATCTCTCTTCGTAGGTCATGTGCTCTAGCCCCCTAATCATTTTGGTTGCCCTCCACTGGACCCTCACCAATGTGTCCACATCATTTCTATAGTGGGGGGTCCAGAACTGGACACAATACTCCAGTTGTGGCCTCAGCAAAGCTGAATAAAGGGGAATAATCACTTCTCTGGATCTGCTGGCAAGACTCCTCCTTATGAACCCCAATATGTCATCAGCCTTCTTGGCTACAAGGGCACACTGTTGACTCATATCCAGTTTCCCATTCACTATAATTCCCAAGTCCTTTTCTGCTGAACTGCTGCTTAGCCAGTTGGTCCCCAGCCTGTAACAATGCTTGGGATTCTTCCATCCCAAATGCAGGACTCTGCACTTGTCCTTGTTGAACCCCATGAGATTTCTTTTGGCCCAATCCTCCAATTTGTCCAGGTCACTATGCACCCTATAAATACCCTCCAATGTATCTACCTCTCCCCCTAGCTTAGTGTCATCTGCAAACTTGCTGAGGGTCCAATCCATCCCCTCAGGTCATTAATAAAGATGTTGAATGAAATCAGCCCTAGAACTGATCCTTGAGCCACTCCACTTGAAACTGCCAACCAGACATAGAGCTGTTGATCACTACCTGCTGGGCCCGACAATCTAGCCTGCTTTCTATCCACCTTATAATCTATTTATCCAATCCATACTTCCTTAACTTGCTGGCAAGAATATTGAGGGAGACCGTATCAAAAGCCTTGCTAAAGTCAAGGTATATCACACCCACTGACTTCCCCACATCCACAGAGCCAGTTACCTCATCATGGAAGCTAATCAGGTTGGTCAGGCACGACTTGCCCATGGTGAATCCATGTTGACTATTCCTGATCACTTTCCTCTCTTCCAAGTGCTTCAAAATGGATTCCTTGAGGATCCCCTCCATGATTTTTCCAGGGACTGAGGTAAGGTAAGATCTGTAGTTCCTTGGATTGTTCTTCTTCTCTTTTGTAAAGATGGGCACTACATTTGCCTTTTTCCAATCGACTGGGAACTCTCCCGATCTCCATGAGTTTTCAAAGATAATGGAAAGGCTCTGGAATGACATTTGCCAACTCTCTCAGTATCCTTGGATGCATTAAATCTGGGCCCATAGATTTGTGTATGTTTAGCTTTTCTAAATAGCTCTTACCCCATTCTTTCTCCACCGTTGGCTGCCCACCTCCTTCCCATACTGTGTTGCCTAGTGCAGTAGTCTGGGAGCTGACCTTATCTGTGAAGACGGGGGCCAAAAAAACATTGAGTACTTCAGCTTTTCCCACATCATTTGTCACTAGGTTACTTCCCTCATTCAGTAAGGGCCCCAAACCCTCTGTGGTCATCCTCTTATTGCTAACATGCCTGTAGAAACCTTTCTTATTACCCTTCACATCCCTTACTAGCTGCAATTCCAATTGCGCTTTTGCCTTCCTGATTGCTCCCTTGCATGCTCGAGCAATGTATTTATACTCCTCCCTAGTCATCCGTCCAAGATTCCACTTCTTATAAGCTTCCTTTTTGTGTTTAAGCTCAGCAAGGATTTCCCTGGTAAGCCAATCTGGTTGCCTACCATATTTGCTTTTCTTACTGCACATCGGGATGGTATGTTCCTGCGCCTTCAGAAAGGCTTCTTTAAAATACTGTCAGCTCTCCTAGACTCCTTTCCCCTTCATGTTACATCTCAGGGAATCCTGCCCATCAGTTCTCTGAAGGAGTCAAAGTCTACTTTTCTGAAGTCCAGGGTGTGTATTTTGCTGCTCTCCGTTCTTCCTTTGGTCAGGATCCTGAAATCTACCATCTCATGATCACTGCTTCCCAGGTTGCCACCCATATCTACTTCCCCCACTAGTTCCTCCCTGTTTGTGAGCAGTAGGCCAAGCTGCACATGGCCCCTGGTTGGTTCCTTCAACATTTGTACCAGGAAGTTATCCCCAACATTCTCTAAAAACTTCCAGGATTGTTTGTGTACTGCTGTATTGGTCTCCCAATAGATTTTAGGGTGGTTAAAAACCCCCATGAGAACTAGGGCCTGTGATCTGGAAGCTTCTCTTAGTTGTCTGAAGAACGCCTCATCTACCTCATCCACCTGATCTAGTGGTCTATAGCAGACACTGACCACAACATCACCTCTGTTGCTCCTGCCTCCAAACTTAACCCAAAGACTCTCAACAGCCTTTTCTCTCTCTATATATATTAAAGC
This sequence comes from Rafetus swinhoei, assembly GCA_019425775.1. Classification (NCBI taxonomy): domain Eukaryota; kingdom Metazoa; phylum Chordata; order Testudines; family Trionychidae; genus Rafetus; species Rafetus swinhoei. Next base: position 26,780,039 of record CM033425.1, on the reverse strand, counting down.
TCTGAGCAATCATACTGCTCTCTTACTGGATTTCCTTTTCTGTCTAGAAAAGTGAGCAAAGCAGGACTTTGTTAAAAACCAGAGCCTGAATGTGAATTGAACTTTGCTGGATGCTGATTATATATACACAAACGTACTTTGGCTTTCAGTTCAAAAACAGATTTTCAGGATCTATGCTGAGGATGTCCAAGATCTCCCTTCTTTTTTGCTACCTGGCTCCTTCTGCCTGAAGAATAAGAATTCTGATGTTGCCTCTCTTGTGTTGGCAGTGTTGAGCACTTTTGACTAGCACACTTTAGATATTTTTAATTTGATTCAGGACTGAAGTGTATAAGAGAGCCACCCCCTCTTGGTGTTCAGAAGAGTCCCAGGTAATCCAAGGAGATGAATCATGCCTCAGGGGGATTTAATATTGAAACACCAACTGTTTAAAAGATTCAATTTCTGAGGGAAGGATTAATGTTAGACAGAGGGTGAAAAATGTCTGGTCCCTCCCAGCTGGTTTGACAGAAAGGCTCCATCTACATTGTAGCATTTTTTCGGAAGAGGAAATGCAAATGAATCGCTCATTAGCATTTCTTGCACTCTCATTTGCATATTCTCTTCCGATCCGTTTTGTGGAAGAGGTTTTTGCTGAAAAAACTGCAGTGTAGATGGGGCCATTTTGCACAAAAAAACCCCTTTTTGTGCAAGAACCCTTATTCCTCCAAAAATGAACCCCAATTTTTTTTTTGGAATAAGGGTTCTTGCACAAAAGGGTTTTTTTGTGTGGAATGGTCCCGTCTACACTGCGTTTTTTTCCGCAAAAACCTCTTCTGCAAAACGGATCAGAAGAGAATATGCAAATGAGAGCATGAGAAATGCTAATGAGTTCTTCATTTAAATTTCCTCTTCCGGAAAAATGCTACAGTGTAGATGGAGCCAGAGAGTTAAAAGTCTGGCCTACAGTAAGTGAGATGAACTCTGACTGTGAGCTTTTCTTCCTCTAGAATTGTTGGTTGTGATCTGCAGTGCTTCTGTAATACGTGTGTAATGAAGAAACACCATGAGAAAATTGTCAACCTTTTGGACCTTTGTAATTTCTCACCAGGCTGAATTTGAACCTTGTAATGATTGTGATCAGATGGGCCATTGGTCTTTTAAAAGAAATTTCATTCCATGCTTTGAAAAAATACTTGGTGTTTCCTTTAGTGTGAGAGAAACCAAGACCTCAGATCTTTTGGTAAATGCCGTCAGTAATTAATCCTAGGAGACTCCTCAGACCTGGTGGTGTCTCCATTACTTAGACACAGAAATAAAGACAAATGGTCCTGGATAATAATCTTGGGAATGCATAAATCTTTCTCATTGATGGTGAAAGATAACACAAAAGGACAATACATTACAGTTAAAGTTCTGTTCAATTTCTGGGGTGATGCCTATTTATGTGGTTGCCGATTTCAGCAAGAAATGCTTGCCTGCATACAATATCCTGTATGCATCTTTGCTGTGTGCAGCTACGTCCTGAACACCTCACAAAGGGAGGGTTTACAGTGTAAAGGGAGAAATCTGTTTACAGTGTAAAGGGGAACAGGGAGGGGAAGCCTGAGGCTGTATTAATTCAGGCCAGCTTCCTCCTGTCTGGTGGTGGAGGGGGAAGAAAGATAAAATCTGGGGGAGCTTGACTTTTCTGCATTACGCCTTCCCATCCTTGGTCTGGCTATCAGGTCTAGAGTCTGAACTCACTAGGTAGGCCCTCCTAGCCCCATGGAGGAAGTATGCTTGCAAGGCTGAGCTCCCCCCCGCCCCACACTTTGTGAGTATAAGCTCCTCTTTGCTTATGGATTTAATGGGGGAACATGGGATCCTTTTGCTATCACTTTTCAGAGAAGCTTTATCTCCATTTGTATCACACTGAGCCCTTTATTCTAAAGAACGTGGCTATTGGGGACATGTCTGTATCTTCCTGAATTGATGTTATGAAGTGTCACAGGCTTATCATCTCTCACGGTGAGAAAGTTCAAGAATGTTGTTCAGAAAAGCGATTAGGTTGCATGTGGCCCTTCATCTTCACTATTGCTGTCTCCTCCTGTGCTTTCTCCTTGGCACCCACAGTGCTTCATCCCCCAGTCAGTACCCAACTGCCTTCATTGCCCATCTCTCTGACCCTATCCTCTTTGGATGTCTCCACTGGCTCCCACACTTTTCCCACCACCTCAAGCTTCTTCTGATCTCCTTCCAGGCAATTGTCTAGCTCTGCCACTCTTTGCAGAGTCATGTTTACTTCAGCTCCTCTTCCATGGGACCCTTGATGCCAGTCTTCATGGCCTATTTCTCCACTTCTTCCATCGCTGTCTTGGCACCTCCCATCACGCTGCTCCTCAGGTTTGGAATGCCCTCTTCTGAACTGAGTTAAGGCCACTGTCCTTTTCTCCTCCTTCTCCAAATCCTTCCTTAAGAACCATTCTTCCTACAATGCCTAAAAGAAATTAGCTCACCAAGGATACGTCTAGACTACATGGCTCCGTCGACGGAGCCGTGTAGTCTAGACGTACCCCAAGAGTGTTGAGGGACAGTTAAATACAGATGATGGGTTTTGCAAAAGAAATGTCTAAAATCTTTATTTGCTACATATTTGAAAGAGTTTGTGTGTCTGTCTGTCTCTGCGCATCTATCTGTGTGTCTGTTTCTTCAAGAACTCCTCCTCACAAGTAGAAATCTAGGACCTCCACATTTGCTTTATAACTTCCTCTTATTATAACTTAAAGGAAGGTCAGGGTTTGTTTGTTCCAGGACAGTGGGATGTGCCTGGAATGTGATTGTTTCTCATCAAATGGAAAGAGAGGACTCTGCTAGCTGGGACAGTTATGCTGTATAATGACCACAAGGGGGAAGCAAGGGTCTAGAGATGGGTACTGGGACAGCTATAACCCCACTGAGGCAGCTGGGGGTGGAGAGAGGACAGCTATCTACTATATATTTGAGAGAGTTTGTTGGTGTGTCTCCCTATCTTTCTGCCTGTCTGTCCCCCAGCCAGAGGACGTGCATCTCTCCCCCAGCTGTGCCTGCTGCTGCTACAGTGACCATGGACAGGCGCTTCTCACCTGGCCCCAACCTGCTACAGTGAGGGAGGGCTGGGGTTGTCCTTTCTCCCTGGAGCAGCCTGCATACTGAACCCCTCATCCCTAGCTCCACTCCAGAGCAATGATTTAAATGAAGAAAAACAAAAATGAATTTAGTTTAGGACCCAAGCAATGCTAGGTAAATCCTCTAGTAAATACATTTTGACTGTGTCCTGCTACCTTGCTGTTCCCTTGTCTCCTTTGATTCAAAACACTTTGGAGATAGGCACCTAGATATCTTTCTGTATTTTTAGATGCTTAAATACCTTTACAAATCTGGCTCTCAGGCTAAGGATTTCAAGGCTTGAATGATTTTTGGATACCTCTGGTTTTGGCTTCACAATCTGAGGTTTCTTAAAGAGACCTGATTCTCAACACTTCTTAAAAATCAGGCTCTTGTTGCAGTGTCCCAAGTGAGCTCTCAAAATATTAGTCATGTCAAAATTAGTCAAAATAAAATCATGACTAGTATGGAAAAAGTGAATAAGGAAAAGTTATGTACTTATTCCCCCCAATATAAGAACTAGGGGGGGGGGTCACCAAATGAAATTAATAGGCAGCAGGTTTAAAACAAACAAAAGGAAGTTTTTCTTCACTCAGCACACAGTCAACCTATGGAACTCCTTGCCAGAGGATGCGGTGAAGGCTGGAACTTTAACAGGGTTCAAAAAAAGAGCTAGATAGATTCATGGAGGTTAGGGCCATCAATGGCTATTAGCCAGGTTGGGTAGGGATGGTGTCCCTAGCCTCTGTTTGTCTGGAGGTGGGTGACAGGGGAGCGATCACATGTGGATTACCTGTTGTGTTCCCTCCCCCTGGGGCATCTGGTATTGGCCACTTTTGGCAGACAGGATACTGGGCTAGATGGACCTTTGGTGTGACCCAGTATGGCTGTTTTTATGTTTTTAGTCACTTTTGAAGAAACCTCCCCACCGTCCCCAGTTTGGCTCTTCCCATGTGTGTGTCTGGAAAATCAGTTCTCAGCCCATGATTGCATACGGCCCCATTAGCACACAGGTAAGGCCCAACTATGTGCTAAAAGCCGCTGGGTCTGTGGGCTTCAGGGTCTAGGACTTCTGGCCACCCCTTGGGTCAGCCCCATGAGGTCCGGTGGTCAGCGGATGCCAAATGCCTGGGTTTGAGGCCTGGGACTCCCATCCAGCTCCACAGGATGGGGGTTCCAATGTTATTGCCTGTCTAGGGTGGTCTGGTGTCCAGGGGGTTTGAGGCTCCTGCCCGACTCCACCAGCTTTGGGGCAGCTGGCTGGCCATGTATGGTTGGGGCTCCAGGATCGGTGAGACAGTTGGCCAGCTGACTCCTTGTGGTTGGGGTTCAGGCCAGCTGAGTAATGGGATCCAGGGCTGCTGTCTGGCCTCATGTAGTTGGGGGTCTGGGGTTGCCACCTGGCCCTATGGGGTTGGAGGGCCAAGCTGCTCTCTTGCCAGCTGGCCCCTGCAGCCTGATTTACAAATTGTGGGCCACATATGCAGCCCACAATGATAAATATGTTGAGAACCACTGGTCCAGACAGTGCTTAGCGCAGATAGTCAGTGCTATAGCTGTGTTACTAATAATATGCAGTGCTGCATTAATAATATAGCAAAGAGAGGATTTCAAGTGATAACTGTACTGTAGCTTTTCCAAAAAGTGCAGAAATAGCTGGGTATTTTCCTCTGGATTCCAAAGCAGTGAAACAAATGCTATTAACTCTGTAGTTTCTTTTAACAGTTGATGTAATTAATTCTGCTCTTTAGCTGGGGCTGCCATTTTTGTCAATTCTGAACTCATGTAATTCTGTAGTAGTGGCTCTGGGGCAGACCTCCTGTTCCTTAGAATCCCAAGAGAGAGATGCTGCTCTAATTATATTTACAGTTAATTCACAGTTCAGTGAGCAGAGCTCCAGGCCAGTTTCACAAGTGCTCCTCATCTTTATCAAACTGTTAATAAACACTGGGAAATACTTTGAGTGAACACAAGTAACAAAAATTCTGAGGGGAGAGAAAGCTCCTGTTTCATTAACTGTGTATTATGGCATCTGATGGAAGACAACAACTAGCAAAAGGCATGTCTCAAATGTAACTTAGAAATCAGCAGTCACTGCAGTTGCACTGTATTGAAACAAAATTGAACTGGCATATAAGTGTGTTGTTTTTCTTTTAAACTCCACTTTGAATCTTCAGTCATTATAAAAACATTTGTTTCTAGAAGGGAAAAGGGAGGACATAGTTTTATATTTAAGTCACTAGCCTCTGAGATTCAAGACATCTGGGTTCAATTTTGTTTTTCTATATAATTCCAGAGTGACTCTGCCTCAGTCTTCCATTTGCAAAATAGGGATATTACTATTTCTAGAGTAATCACGTATCTGTTTGCATGAATTGCAAACATGGTCATGGTTCCATTTTTCCATTACTTCTGGTAACTTAATTAACATAACTCCAATATCAGTAATGCATCATCCTTAATATGTCCCTTTTATTGTGCAAATGTTATAAAATATATTCAAGCATATATCCCTAAAGTAAATGTGTTCCCTTGGTTAGACCAAGACATTGAACATTACAGGTTGAACCTCTCTAATCTGGCACCCTTGGGACCTAACTGGTGCCAAACCAAAGAATTTGCTGAATATTGTCTAGCAGCATTGCCAACACTTCCACTGCTTATTAGGCTGTTGGAGGACATTTAGGGGTAAATTAGAGCTAAATAACAGCACAGAACACTGAGAACCAGGCCTGGTGGCTATAAACAAGCTTTATGAGACCATGGGAAACTAAGCTGGATGTCCACTTATCATAGATATGGCCAGCTAAAATCATGCTGAATTACAGATGTTGCTGGACTAGAGAGTGCCAGGCTAGAGAGGTTCAACGTGTAGTCTGAATTACCAACAAGACTTCAGCATTATCTAACTCATAAAAAAATATGGAAGGGCTTATTGAGGGCCTACATGGGAAGGATTTTTCTGTGTTACCTAAAGTGTGAATATTCCCTCTAAAACACTCTCTAGACCAGTGGTGGGGAACTAGCAGCCCACAAATCAGCTCTGGGAAGCAGGGAGAGGTGCGGGGATGGAGTATGAATCAGCAGATTCATGGTGCTCCAAAAGTGCTGGGAAAGAGTAGGAAGTGCGTGGGGGGTATGGGGAAGGGGGACAAACAGGGGGATTGAACAGGCTACAGGTGGAATTCCAGTGTGCCACGGGCCGGAGATGGCCTACCACTGGCCAATCACGTGGCCCACTGAGATGAAGAAGGAGCATTTGTGTGGCACTAGTCTTGATTGCCTATCACTGCTCTAGACATTCTTGTTCTAGTGTTGGTTTAGCTTATGTAACTCAGAAGAGGAGTCACACTATACCAGTGCATCCTGGAGCCTCTGACAGGGGATCCTGACTGGTTTGGCCAAGAGGCTATCAAGTGCCTGCACTTCAGCTGCTCCTCTCCCCGCTGCTGCTCATCTCATGCCCTTTGTCTTGGAGCTGCCCCTCCCCCTTGGGAGCCTCCTGCTTTCTGTGCAGGGCAGGGGCGGGAGAGCAGGGGTGCTGATGTCAAGGTGCCCCCTCTCCCACTCTGTATTCTATCTCCACAGAGCAGACAGGGGGCACAACAGGAGTTGGGAGGGAGTTTGCTGACTACTTTAGGGAATGGTCCAGGGCCAGGGCAGGGGTGAGCCTGCCTTATCCCCATTGTACCACCACCCAGGAGCCACCTGATGTAAGCAGTGCCCAACTGGAGCCCACATCCCAAACTCCTACCCCAGTCATGAACCCCCTCCTGCATCCCAAGCCTATACCCCAACCCCGAGCACCCCTGCATCCAAATGCTGTCCCAGAGCCTGAACCTAGAACCTTCTACATCCCAACTGCCTGCTCCAACTCAGAGCAACTCTCACACTCCAAATCCCTTAATCCAACACCAGAGCTTGTACCCCAACCCTCTGCCCAGCCTGGTGAAAGTCAGTGAGGATGGGCAAGAGAGGGAGGATGGAGTGAGCAGGGACGGGGCCTCAGAAAAGGGGTGGGAGGGAGGTGGAACAAGGGTATTTATACTTGAGGTAGATCCTGGATTGCACTTAAATTCAAAAAGTGATGTTGTGCTTAAAAAGGTTGGAGACCCCTGCACTACACTGAACCCCCCGCCCCCACTCTTATATACAGGATTAAGTATCCATATAGGGAGGTTATACATCTGTATAATTATATGAGTACAGTTGGTAAAACTCCCATGTAGCTGAGGCCTAAGTCGTGGAGTATGCCTTCAATGTAGTTACAGGGTGTGACTGGAACATGTGTAGACATACTGAGCTAGTTTTACTCTAGCTTGCTGATGTCATAAAGCTGATGTTATAAAGCTGCTGAATGCCATCTTCAGCAAGGGCTAGCTGTTGGACTGGTTGCCCATGATTCTGGGTGGACTTGTTCAGCCTGTGCTGAAGGCTGTGTTACCATGGCTTCATACTCTGGACCTGAGCTAGCTAGCCTAAAACTAGCTCGGGTATGTGTGCTTGAGGTTCAGTCCCACCTTGCGATTGCAGTGTAGGCATAGTGAAGTTAGCATGGTTTGGGACTAGCTGCATCTTGGGACTAGCTGCATCTGTGTAGTCTCTTATGCACCCATACAGAGAAAGGCCCTGTGTTTTCCCCTCTCTCAAGGTAGAACCCTGCGATTCTCCCATTTGGACTGTATCTCTGGGTGACAGCCCCATTTATCAACTTTGATTATTCAGCAGACCTGACTGCACTCAGGTCCTGTGAGACTTCGCTGTAGGTGCCGCTGCTGTGACCTGCAGTACCCAATCAGCCTTTTCCCACCTAGCAGTGCTTAATCTCAACAATAGGAATGCAGCACGACAGGAACAAAAGTTTTGAACACAGTATGGCTACGTCTAGACTGGCATGATTTTCCGCAAATGCTTTTAACGGAAAAGTTTTCTGTTAAAAGCATTTGTGGAAAAGAGCGTCTAGATTGGCACGGACGCTTTTCTGCAAAAGCACTTTTTGCAGAAAAGTGTCGTGCCAATCTAGACGCGATTTCTTGAAAGCCCCGATCGCCATTTTCGCGATCGGAGCTTTTGCTCAAAACAATACCGTGTTGTCTACACTGGCCTCTTGCGCAAAAGCATTTGCGCAAGAGGGCTTTACGAACGGGAGCAGCATAGTATTTCTGCAGAACACTGACAATCTTACATGAGATCGTCAGTGTTCTTGCGGAAATTCAAGCAGCCAGTGTAGACAGCTGGCAAGTTTTTCCGGAAAAGCGGCTGATTTTCTGGAAAAACTGGCCAGTCTAGACACAGCCTACAAGTCCTACAGGCATACCTGTCTTACTGTGATGGGAGGGACACCACAGAGCAGTGAAAAGGGGCTGGAGAACTGTGTTAGCCTGTTTGATGACACCTGGTGGGAGACAGTAATTAAGGGTTAGGTCTAGCTGGGGAGAGCTAGGCTGGATGGTTCCTATAAAGGCAAGACTTTTTGGCAATAGGGAAAGCAGGCCCAGGACAGCCAGTTGGGAGTTCCTGCTTTCTGAGAAAGGAACCACAGAGGGGCCTGTGGGAAGGTAGGTGCCTCTACTCTGAAGGCAGAGGGCAGCTGGGGAGAAGAAGACTCCTGGAGCAGCTCTGGGAGAAGAGAGACTCCAGGGAAGAAGCCCTGAAGGTCAGTGGCTCAGGAGGAGCTGGGCCTCCAGGGAGAAGGCCTTGGGAGCCCGCACTCTGGGATATAGTGAAGAAGAACTCTGCAGAGCCTGGGGAGGAGCCAAAAGTCTCTTAAGGATTGTGCCTAGGAAGGGCAGAAAAATTTTTGTTCCACTGTTATCCTGGAAGGGTGAGACTCTTAGGCTGGGTCGACATTACACACTTACATTAGTACAACTACGTTGCTCAGGGTAGGGCTGCCAGATGCCCAGTTTTCGACTGGAATGCTCAGTTAAAAAGGGGCCATGGCTGCAGCTGGCATCACTATCCAGGCAGTTCAAAGTCTGGCTGGTGATGCAGTAGAAGCCTGGGGCTAAAGCAGGTTCCCTACCTGCCCTGGTTTCAAGGTGCTTATGAAAGCATCTTCCAGGAAATGAGCACCACAAGAACCCTACACCCTGAAACTCCTTTCACATCCCAAACCCTTATTCCAGCCCAGAGGCTCCTCAAGCACCCCAAGGCCTACATCCCTGGCCCCATACCCAGCTGGAGCACTCACCCCCCATACAAGAACCCCTGGCCCAGCCTGGAACCACCTCTTGCACCCTACTCCCCTCATCCCTGGCCAAACCCAAGAGCCTGCACACCCAGCTAGGACTCCCACACTCCAAACCCTTCAGCCCAGCCCAGCCCAGCCCAGAGCTCTTTCCTGCACCCCAAATCCCCATCCTCAGCCCCATCACAGAGCTCACCCCCCACAGCCAGAGCCCTTGCACTCACCCACACCCTAACCACCTGCCCCTGTCCTACACCTGAGCCCCTCATTTCTGGCCCCACCTGGAGCCAGAGCCCATACCCCTTCCTGTACCCCACCTTCCTGCCCCAGCCCAGTGAAAGTGCGTGAGGGTGAGGAAGAGCGAGTGACAGAGGGAGGGGGATGGAGAAAGCGGGACCTTGGAGAAGAGATGGTCTCGGGGAAGGGAAGGGGCAGGGGTGTTCAGTTTTGTGTCATTAGCAAGTTGACAACCCTAGCTCAGGGGTGTGAAACATCCATTCTCCACAGGGACATAATAACACTGACCCAGCCCCCACTGTCAGCGCTATCTGCAGGTGAGTTTCTCCAGTTGACATAGCCACGACCTCTCACAGAAGTGGACTAGCTATGCTGATGGGAGAAACTCTCCTGTTGGCATAGTTGCATTGTCACTGAAACATTACAGCCGTGCAGCTGGGCCACAGCAGATTTTTAAGTGTAGCCCTTCCCTGAATGCAGGGATGGGCAATAAGTGGCCCACAGCCTGGATGCAGTTCACCAGGGTTAGTCCCTCACGGGCTACCAGACACTTTATTTACCTGCGTGTCCACAGGAACACCCACTCACAGCTCCCATTGGCTGCAGATTGCCGTTCCTGGCCAATGGGAGCTGTGGGAAGGGAGTGTGGCTGCGCAGATAAATAAAGCACTATTGCCCTGTCAAAGGCTAACCCTGATGAACCACGGTTGGCCCCTGTGCCGCATGTTGCCCATCCCTGCCTTAGTGTGACCTAGCTGGTGGGCCAACTCATTGCACAGACTACCAAAGTCTGGAGGAAGAAGGTGTGGCAGAGGGGCTGCATTGTCAGAGCTCACCCTGAGGAGATGCTCTGAGACACTGATTGACACTTAACCTATAGTCTTAGATAGGCCTAGCTTACTCCAGACATCACCACCTTCAGAGACTGGGTTTCAATCTTCTCTACTACAATCTCTGACTCTCCTTCTCTCTCTCCCCGTTCTTCAGGCTGAAGCTTTTATCAGCCCCAAGGCTCTTTGTTTCAATTTCAGGGTATCAACCGTCCCCCACCATTACAATTCAGATGGTTGAACTCAGCATGTTCAGAGGGAAGCCAAATACCATTGGATGTGTGCGTACACTTTCCTGTGTACGTGCCGTCAGCTCCTGATGGAGTCAACCTCTTGTAATTATATAGCAAGCAATACAATAACAGATGAAACATACTATTCATAAAATAATCTGGACAGCTCTCACATCCTTCCAGTTGTATATGAAGGAGTACGACCAATGTACTGACGCCCAAAGAAGTATGTTGGGAGAAAAAACAAAAAGAGAGCTTGAAAATGGGGAAAAAACATTAGTCACTGATTTTTAGCCAAGTCTGTGGTACCAGATTTTAAACATTTTAAACATAACTATTTTGCATTATTTTCATGCCCAGGATTACCTGGGTATCTCTTAGGGGCTCAGATTTTGTTGTTGAATGAGATAGCTGGGGTGTATCAGACTTTCTGCTGAGTTCGACAATCTCTTAAAAATGTTATTTCATGTAACTTCTCCTGGAAGTTTGTAGGATGCTTTAGTTTTAATTTTATGTTTAAGTTATTGAACTAGTACAAAGAGAGAGAGGAAATGGGATGTAGCCAGCAATACATAGGTGCACAATTCAGGCCAAATTCACCACTGGTGTAAATTTGAACTAAGTAGTTGACTTCAGTAGAGCTACCCCTCTTATGCCAATGGTAAATTTGGCACTTGTCTCTGGTATTTGGAGCTATAATATCTTTGTCTAGCAGGCATGTACATTCCCCTGATTAGCTGCCCTGAGGGCATGAGGCTGATGATGCAATTTGTCAAACAGGCCAGTACAGCTGGCAGTTTTCCTTCATCTTTTAGTTATTTGTGAGAAGGAAGCCTGCTAATAGACCTTATTGCTTTCCTTGTTAAAATATCACTTCATTTAGTCAGCAGAAGGGAAACAGTAAAAGTCAAAACCTGTTTCTGCAATAATCAGGGCTGCCCATTTATTTTTCCTTGCTGGTAACCAGAAATTGGGACCCCCTTTCAGCCTTGTTAAATTGCTATTTGTTTTATTTATTACTACATATGTGTATGATGTCAGATCCTACAGGGTCTGGACCAGGAAGAGCTCTGTTATGCTAGGTACTATGTAAAGGGAAAGAAAAACACAGGGTCAATTTTTTAAAAACACCCAAATCTCTAATTAATCTAATTAAGCTCTAATTAAGCTTCTAAAGTGAATTAAGCTAACTTGGAAAAAAGTACTCTTCCTGAACAAGAATGCTCACACATGGAGTTATTCTGGAATAGCTGTTCTGTTTGGGTATGTCTACTCAGCAAAGTTATTTCAAAATAACAGCTGTTATTTCGAAATAACTTTACTAGCATCTACACAAGCCAACCACTATTTCGAAATTAAATCGAAATAGTGGAGGGCTTATTTAGAACTTGGTAAACCTCATTCCATGAGGAATAGCACCTATTTTGAAATTGCTATTTCGAAATAAGCACTGTGTAGACGCGGAATAGGGGCTATTTCAAAATAGGGGGCCTCCAGCCCTTCCCAGGGTGCCCTGGTGGCCACTCTGGCCCCAACCAGGAACCTCTCCTCCCCGCTCCCGGAGCCCTTAAAGGGGTAGAGTCTGGCCACAGTGCCTGTGCCAGCTCCAGGCCTGCCAGCCCTGAGCCAGTACTCGCTGGCCCTGACCCAGTGGCCCCAACATGAGCCAGCAAGCCAGTGCCAGCCAGCCCTCCACCGCTCCCCAGGACCAGTCTGCCAGCTCCCAGGGGCCTGCCAGGGGCTGGAGAAGGCGGGTGCCTTTCTGGTCCAGTGCGGAAATCATGGACCTGATTGAGGTTTGGGGGGATGCCTCCAATGTCCATGGTCTCCGCACTGGATGGAGGAACGTGGCTGTCTACAGGCGGATGGCTGCCACCCTGGCCACCACAGGCCACATCTGAACCCAGGAGCAGGTTCGGATGAAAATCAAGGAACTGCGGCAGGCATATGCCAGGGCCACAGGGGGCAGCTCCCAAACAGGGGCAGACCCAGACACCTGCCCATATTTTGATGCCCTGGACCACATCCTGGGGGGCGGGACGGTCTGTGCCCCCCAAGTGGTCATCGACCCTGGTGCAGAGGGCCCTGATCAGGGCACGGAGGAGGAGGAAGAGGAGGGCCAGGAGCCGCAGGAGCCCGGAGGGAGTGTGCCGCGCAGCCAGGATCCCCAAGCCATCCCAGTGAGCCTGTCACTGGTGTCGTCCGAGGCCAGGGAGGCAACAACATGTGAGTGCCATCACTGTCCCCTTATGCGGGAGCGGGAGGGGAGGGAGACCAGGGACTGTGCGTGTGGGCCTTGCTGACCACGGATCACGCAGCAACCTGTGCATGTGCCGTGCCACCCCCGGGCACATAGCCCCAGCTGGCTGCCACACAGGGGCCTTGGCCTGTTACCCACACGCATGTATGTATGAAGGCACATGATGTGCTCCTGACCCCGGGGTGAGACACTGCATGATGCCCTCCCTCCACAAGCCCCCTCTACACAGAGGCAGGGGACATCTCCCCATAGACCCACACCACATACAGCACAGGGGCATGGGTGCAGTCCCAGGCCAGCTCCCACTCCTGGGGATAGCAGGACATCGCAAACATGGCCTCTGTGCTAGCACAGTGGCTCTGATGGTGCGGAGACCTGTTGTCCTCGCCTTGCAGAGGGGGGCTGGGCTTCACCCACTGTGTCCCCAGGGATAACCGACCACTTCTCTTGTTTGTCCACAGCTGCACCAGCTGCGAGTGCAGGGCGCACCACCCCACCCAGGACATCCTCCCACACCTGGGCACTCTGCAGGCTGACCCGTGCCCAAGAGGACTACCAGCAGCAGCACCTGGGGATACTGTGAGGCCAGCACCGCAACCTCGACCACTGGGTGCATGAAGACCTGCAACTGCGGTGGAAGAGCTGGTGGGAGCTGTTTGCCCAGGGCCGTGCCATCTGCGACCACCTGCAGACCCTGGTGCAGAGATTGCTGCCTCCTGCCGCTCCAGCCCCTGCTGCCTCCCCAGCTACCGCTCCTCCTTCCACTCCTGCTCCCCCTCCTGCTTCTTCCTCCCCACCCTCCACACTCTCCATACCATCTCCCCACCCAGGGACGCCGAGGCCCCTGCACCCGCAGTGCTGGGAGACAGGTGGGCCGGCAAGACCCTGAGCCCTGAGCTTCTCCTCTCCCTTCCTCCCCTTACCTCCCCCTTCCAGCTCCCTCCTCCCAGGTTTACCCCTCCCCTCTCCCACCCTCTCTCCTCCCCTCTCCTGCCTTCTTTCCCCAGTCTCACCTGAGTTTCATTCCCCCACCCCACCCTACCCCAGTTTTGTTCAATAAAGAGAGTTTGTTTTCACAGCACGCTGCCACCACGTGCGGAATATTCCACTCAGAGAGGTCCAAGCGGGTGAGGAGGCATCTAAAATGGGCCTTCAGCTGGCCAAAGGTACCTTCGACCACAATGCGGGCCCTGCTGAGCCTGGACCCCAAATTTCCACCCTGGGCTAAGCCCAGAGCCTCTGCCATACTCCAAACTCCTTGCCCCTGGAGCAGAGCCTGCACCCCAACTGCCTATCCCAGCCTGGTGAAAGTGAATGAGGAAGGAGGATGGAGTGAGCAGGGTAAGGCCTTGGAGAAGGAGTAGAGCAGGGGAAGAGCCTCAAAGAAGGGGCAGGAAGGAAGTGGGGCAAGGGTATTTGGGTTTGAGATAGATTTTACATTGCACTTAAATTGAAAAAGTGATCTTGTGGTTAAAAAGGTTGGAGACCACTGAGTTAAGAGATGGATGATGATGATCATTAATGGTGATAAGCTTTTCTGTATGCTGTGATCATAGTCTACAGCAGTCATGGAACTTACCATCTTCTGGTCCAAAAATGTAGGTCCCTTCCACTAGAGTTTGTGGAAAATATGTGGGCTCAAGTCACCACCGGGCAGTTTTGAGTTGTCTTGAAAGAGAATTTGATCAGGGCTTTAGACAGGTTAGTTATAGGAGGGTTTTCAATAGCCTCTAAAGTTGAGTAGCCACTAGAGGGTGTCAATATAACATACACTCAATTAATGCTAAGGTTTCTAGTGCTTTATGTACTAAGCAAACTGATTTTTAAAATCTGGGATCCCTGATCCAGTTTTGACACTTCAACCAGCAGAGGCCAGCAGTAAACTTACACATGACATAAAAGACATTTCCAGCTCAGAAACCTAAGCATTTCTGAAAGCTTCACGCATTTGAGAATCCCCATTGAAACAAATGGAACTACATGCACAGTGAGATATTAATCTCTGGGAGGAAGTATGGCTGAATCTGGCCTAGGATGATTGTATGAGAGACCTTTACAGATTCAGCTACAAGACAGGTACTTGGAAAGGAATGCAAAACGGCCATATTTATGAGCAATCCTGAGCTAGTTCCTCTGTGAACAGGCTAAAAAGAAGTGATTTCAAAGCAAAGGAATTGTTAATTACTGAGCTCTTGTGAATTCCTATAATTTTAAAATCATGTTGGCAACAAATCAAAAGAACATGTGGTGCCACAGTGTTAGGGTATTTTTATTTATATCTGATTCACAATTGTCTCCATGGCAATGTGAGAGAAGAAGGCGGAGGAAAGAAATGAGTTACCACATTATTAAATGACCCAGTGGGGAAAAAAAAACTGAGCCATGTTAATGATTAATTTAACATTATAGGGCTGCCTGGCAAGTCATTATCATTATAGTTAAGGATTTGTTAGCATTTCTATTATAAATGTGGTTTTCAAGTGTTTATAACTAATCTGTTTTAATTTGCATCAGGCTGCAACTTTGCATATAGGTTCTCAGTAAAAAAGCAAAATAATTTGTTGTCATTTAAACCCCCCCTGAATTGGATTGCCTGTTTTTACTTTAGAGCATCTCAGAGTTATGTGTCTGGATAGGGATTATTTTTTGTTGTTGCTCTACTCTAGTAGCTAAATAATGGCCTACTTTTAAAAACTGAAATTTGGCAGGACCTTCCTGCTGCATTTTTAAAGAGCTGGATAGGATCAGAGCAATGTGTTAAAACACACACAATAGTACATGAACACACGCAATACTTGGGAAATGTACCTTTCAATTCCTACTGTGCTATTATCAAAAAATAAAACTAATAAATGAGCTATGCAAGTATGATAAATATCTGCAAAGGCTGAATCGTTGTCAAAATGCTGTTGTCCACTTCCTTTTTTGTTAACAGTGTATTAGCAGCCACTCTCTTCATGAAAGCACAGAGAATATTCTGAATATGAGTGCCGTAAATGGAACTTTTGCATATGTAGGACCACCTTTTCAGACTTGCCTGTTTGCCATTAGTTACCTAAATAAAAATTCTTGCTTTCCAAAGATCATGAACCTCTGCAGCTTGGAGAAAACTCAGAGTTTTGCGTACCTAGAACATCTAATAATGAAGTTGCTTTTATTTAAGTGATTAATTTTAGGCACACAAGTTTGAAACTGTTGGCCTTGAGGACCTGTTTCAGAAGACTCTGCTCTTGGAAAAACTCCCATCAGGCCCTAGCTTTTAAAAGAGAAGAGTTCCTTTCAGACTGCAACCAGGGTCTCGTGTCAGCATGAGAAGTAAAATCCTTATGTGGAATCGTGGCACATGCATGAATGGGTTAGTGTGCAGTGAATGTGACCTATGCTAGCATGTCTGCACTGCTGGAATTCTGGCACAGTAAGAATTCCATAGATTGGAGGGCAGGCAGATTTCACTTGCATAATGCTGCAGTTGCGTTGGAAACCATGGACGGTGGGTATCAGAGACAGGTGAAGACTTATGTGTCTAGCACATCTAATAATCAGCCTTGCCAAACTGCCAGGCTGGCCCCTGCCCACACCCTGGCCTCAACCTCCTTCCTCCTTCAACATGGCTCCTAAGTCCCCTCTCACCCAGTCTTCCAGAGCAGCCGGGAGCTGTGCCCAGACTGGGGCCACTCACTCTCTCTGTGCTCTGGGGCCAGGGAAGCTGGGGCTGGGATGGGGTTGGATGGGCAGTACAGGGGCTTGGCTTTCATGGGGCCACTGGGTGGAAGGGGCAGGATCTCAGTTGGAAGGGGCGGGGGTCTTGTGCTCGCCTCTCACAATCCTAGGTTCACTCACTGCCTGTGTTGGAGACCATTCTTCCATGCTCCACTTTACTATAGAATTTATATTGGAAAAAATTACTATGAATAATTATGATTAATTTATTATTATAATTATTATGAAATCAAATGTGTAGCTTAATTGTTGTCATGGTTCTCATAAAAACAGCGATTGCCATATTCCTTGGTAACACATTTCATCCCATGGTGCTTTACATAGCTCAGCTGATACCAAAATGTGAGTGCCTAATAGAATCAGGACTAACTTGATCCATCATAAAAAGAATCACTTCTGGGGCAGAGCATGGCAGCTGTTTAAGAGTGTGCACAAGAATATTAAAACACTCTAGGAAGGGAAATCAGGACCCCGCTGAAACTGCTGGGAAATGTAGGTAGTTTGGATATAATTACACCTGGTTGAACTTGCCGAGGCACTGGGATTTAGCACTCCTACTTACACAAAAATGCTATAAAGTCTTTGACTGAAAAGTCTTAGGACCTTGTTTTACATTTCAGTTAAAAGACCTGGTGTCCAGCAGTGCAGTGCCCCTTACCCACCATGCAGGGGCACTGGTTCAAGACTCACTCAGGGGAAAGACTCAGCGATGCTCTGATTTCCTGCAGCTTCTGCATAGTCTTTGGTGGTCTCCCATCTGACTACTGACCTTGTCTGACCCCGTTTAGCTTTCAACTTTTATCTTTTTAACTAGGTAACAGCAACTAAGCTGTGGGCAGCACAGAGCTGCATAGGCCTTATTGGTAGAGCTGACTTCAGTAGGTGAGATGCAACTTTTACCTGTGTAAGTCCAAAAATGACATCACTGCAATCCACTCAGTTGCACTTGGTAGGAGATAAAATAGCTAACTGGAGTAAAAACATCAGACTGTACACACCATTCTAATTAGTAGCTTTAGGGGAATATTTGACTGAACGATCATGGAGCACATTTCTTGTTTTGCATTTTAAGGCTGTTTGGGGTATTAGTCATGGCTGAATGCATGCCTGTGTCTTACTATCTGGGATTTAAAATATTTTACTTCCTGTCTTCTCTGCAGCCTGCTGGAAACTGGATTTGGCCTCAAACTGACCTTTTGTTTTTGCCTCTGTGTCAGTCAAATAAATACAAAGAACAAGGGTTCATTCAGCTGGTGCTGTAACGACCATCAGAGTGGCTGAATAGTTTGCTTTTTTTTCAAGGAATCCTGACTTGATGGTTTAATTTGGAAATCTGGGGATGAGTCTCATATAAATGGAGGGAACAGTACAGGGTTTGTAATTTCTAATGGTCTGTTCATTAGGAACACCAGACATTTAGAGCAAGGTTGGCCTTTGCCTTATTCATGTGAGTTGTCCACTGAAGTCAATGGGACCACTGACATAAGTAAGTGGAGATAGTTTTCTTTTGCAGTCTTTTAGTGCACTGTATTGATGAGGTACTACATGGGTGGATTTATAGGAAGTGTAGGTTGATCTAATTGTTACAATGAGAAAGGGATGAAATGGGTTAGGGAAAAATAACTGATTTTTCCACCAGAACCTCTGAATCTGGCCGCAACCTGCTTAAAGTCTCTGATTTGGTTCCCTTTTGTTTGGTCATTGTTCATTTCCCTGTGCCTTGGCTAATCCAGGTTGTAGCAGGGCATGAGAACTGAAACATGGTGGTAGCACAGAGGAAGACTGCTCTAGTGGTTAGCATGGTTAGGCTATGACCTGGCTTCAATTCTCTGCACAAGCTTCTTCTGTAGACTTTACAAGTCCCTTCTTATCTCTTTTCTTCCTGAATGAGGGTAATAATGTCTCCCAAGAGTGTTGTGAGGATGATTGATGCTCAGATGCTGTTGTAATGGGGTCTATATAAGGACGAAGATGGGTAGATAGAGTTACATTATTATTAGACAGGATTTTCTTATGGTATTTTTGTCCTGATCAACAATATCAAGAGGTGAAAGTCTCCTGAGGTTGCCTGTTATTTCTGTTTTCCAGGCAACTGTTGCAGGCTGGAGCAGTCTGAGTAGTTAGCTCAATGAAGCATCAAACAAGAAGCCAAATTTTTGGGTTCCTATATCAAGGAAATCTGAATTCAGAACCTTCTGCGATAGAGATGACATAGTGCTGTTTAACATCTAAAGGCAGATTTGGATTAGAATGTGAGGCTCTGTGGGAAGATTTGGTGACAAAAATGCTGTCGACATGCAAAAGTCACCAAAAGTGAAAACTGGTCAAACTAGTTTTTCTGCCTCCCATTGTTGAAATTTCATGGCCACACTGCTAGCACCCCTGTTGACAAATTGAAAACAGCAATATGGGTAAGCATCCTACACTGCAGTGTTGTGGGAAGGGATTCCCTGTGCTTCTTGGGATTCTTTCCTAGCTCTGTGAGCTCTCCATGCTGAGGAATATCAAAGCAGTACAGCAGTCTCTCCAGTCCTCCCCCTGTGGCAGCAGTCTGCCTGCTGTGTTCCTAGTGTAGGGCGGAACAGTAGCATTCCGATGGTTTGTTCTTTGTTCTTTGGAGCAGCTCATTTAGCTTTCAGACACTTCCTGGAGCTTTGAAAGGGGAAGGGTGCATGTCTGCAGGGCAACAGAGATCACAAAACACTGAGCCCAGGGCATGCATTGTGGGATACTGGCAGAAGTCAATTTTCTTGACAAAACAAACAACAGAGTCCACACCAGTTCTTTGTCGACAATAAAGGGAGGGGGAAAGACAAAAGTCTCTCCCAGGGCTGGAAGTTTTTTGTCTCTAAAACTCTGTATTTTTCCTGACAAAATCTCATTGCAGTATGAATGCTCTCACTGTTTTGTCAACAAAAGACAGTTTTTGGCAACAAAAGTTGGGAGTGTAGACAAGGCCTGAAGGTGGCTCTGGGTATGGAAAATACCTGTATCTTCATATATTATATCTACCTTCTTATTGGGAACACACCTGTACTTTGGAATGGCAGGAACATTGGCTATGGATCTTCATAGCTTTTTCCACCTCTGCTTCTGAGGCTATGTCGACACTGGAAAGGTTTGGCGACAAAAGTGCTGTCGACATGCAAAAGTTGCCAAAAGTGAAAACCAGTCAAACCAGTTTTTCTGTCTCCCATTGTTGACATTACATGGCCACATTGCTAGCATCCTGATGACAGATAGGAGCAAAGCAATGTGGGTAAACATCCCATAGAGCAGTGTTATGGGAAGGCAGAGCTGATCCTTGTGCTTCTTGGTATTCCCTCATAGCTCTGTGAACTCTCCATGCTGAGGAATGTCAAAGCAGCACAGCAATCTCTTCAGTCCTCCCGCTGTAGCAGCAGTCTGCCTGCTGCTGTGTTCCTAGCAGGGCAGAACAAGAGCATCCAATGATTTGTTCTTTGTTCCCCAAAACAAACAGCAGAGTCCACACTGTCTCTTTGTCAACAATAAAGGGAGGAGAAAACAAAAAAATCTCTCACAGAGATGGAAGGTTTTTTGTTACCAAAAATGGATGTTTTTCCTCAACAAAAGTCCCATTGTAGTGTAAACACTCTCACTGTTTTGTCAACAAAAGGCAGGTTTTGGAAATGAAGACAAACCCTGAGTTTCACCCCATAGAGCTTCATTCTTTGGTGTCAGTTAAAAAACTACCTGACATGGGCCTGGTGAATGAGCCAAAACTTGAATAGGAAATTTGCCAGTTCTACCTTATGGACTACACATTGACTTATCCTGTCTATATAGAGCAGCTTCAGAGGGGTAGCAAAGTTAATCTGTAACTGGAAAAAATGAAAAAACAACAAATAGTCTTGCAGCACCTTAGAGACTAACAAAACATGCAGATGGTATCATGAGCTTTCGTGGGCACAAACCACTTCTTCAGATGACTGGAGTAAGGGGTTCAGAGATACAAATAAATAGCAGAAAAACTGTACTTCTTCAGAAGTAGGTTGTGCCCACGAAAGTGTGTGATACCATCTGCATGTTTTGTTAGTCTTTAAGGTGCAGCTACACTATTCGTGGTTTTATATGGAACAGATCACAGTGAACCATACTCCATATTTGGTGAATAGGAGCTCACAAGTGGCAAATGGTCCTCAGGATTTGTCAGAGATGAAAACTGGGGTATAGAAAATTTGGTAATCAGTATGTTAAGGAGACAATGTCCAGAGACTCCATACCAAACCAGTGCCCCTTTGTGCTGGGTGCTGCGGACGATTCGTCCAATGGATTTCACATAGGCTCTATTCTGAAGTGCTAACAATCTAATAGCGCTCTAAAGTTCTTGACCCAACAGAAATAACTGGAATATCTAAAAGACTGCTTCCATGTGCAGGGAGGAGATGTGGCGGGGCTGATTGCTGTCAGTGGAAAAAGTGACAAAGCAGGGGGCTGGTGTTTAAAGCCTTTCAAGAAAGAGTGAGAGGGAGAATGATTTCCATGACAACAACTCAATTAGAGGGAGAAATGAAGCCTCTCAGAGGGAAACCTGAAAGAAGGTGTCAGTGAAAAGAACCCAGAATGTTGGGCGGGGAGAGAAAAGAAAGAAAATGACTAAGTGGAATCCGAAACTTTAAACACAAAAGTTTGATTGTTACTTGTGAATCAACCATTTCAAAAAAGGAAAAAAACAAAACCATGATTCGAAAAGCATTCTGAAGCAAGCACATGTCAAGGTGGAGAAATCACACACAGCGAGATTGATAGGCAGGTTGTTTGGAATGTGTTTCATAACACTTTGGTTTAAGGAGCTAGTAATGGGGTTTGTTCTGCATGTTCTTGTTTGAATTGCACCGTTCCATTAAACATGCTCTCAATCACGTAGCTCTTTATATTACAGTGATGCCTCATGCCTACATGCGTGTAGTGAAAAGATCATTTAATTGAAGGAGCTTGATCTCTTCCTCTGTTTACCTGACACAGCTGCATACTTATGTTGTCTCTGTTTTTTTTCAAGCCTCTTTCTTATGAAATTTCTCATTGTACTCATTCATTTCAAGGTGTTAGCAATATCTCCCCCACACCTCTTCATTCCTTTGTCAATCGCCTCCTCGTCCCTCTTTTCCAAATACCTCTTTCTCTGCTTGCATGCTTTCTTCACCTACTGGTATCAACTCAGCTTTCCCTTCTCTTCTCCCTTTATCCCAATGCTTTTTTGAATTTGACTAGAAATGGCCAGCACTGTGGAAAATTGGAATCTGGACCTAAGATCCAGTTTTAAATACCCTATTGTCTGATAGTGTTTGGATCTCTGAAGTCTTAGTTCCTGGGCCATGACAACTGACTGTTTTAGAAGCATTGATGGGACTTAAGGAACCCATCCTGGGATGCTGCTAGCAAGACAAATGTGGAGAAGCCACTTCGATGGAAGTGAAGAACTTCCAAATACTTTGCTGAATAAATTTGACTCACATGTTGCACAATAGGCCTAAAATGTACTTGTATATATTCTCCTACTTCATACTGAGTGGGTATCCTCTTCAAGGGCATTGGATTGTGACTAGTAAAAGTCAGGAAGGCACACAGTAGGGAATAAATAACCTGGTCTATAAACAATTAGTGCTAGCTGTATGTCTTTGTAATGTGGTGTTTACACAGACAAGTGCACTGAAATTTGTGCTTATCAGTTTAAGAAAAATAAATGCTGTTTTCGGACAGGCTGGGCAGGATGATGCACTGTAATACCTTTAATTCTGCAGAAGCTTGATGGGAATGTGTTGTAGAGAGAAATCTGCAGCACCATCGTAATAGGTTAAAAAGACATTAAAATATATTTTAACAAGATTGTGAAGTGCTTTGTCAGTTACTGATGAAAAGTACTATAGAAGAGCTAGTTACTGTTCTCTATAGTGCTGCACCAATTTATACAACCTGAGCATCTGAATTTGTGTGAGCTACACAAACCTGTAGTCAGCTACATAGCAGAAAGACTCTGGTTCTGCTCCTGCTTTGGAGAAGGGAGCAGGATTGGGCTAGGAAGAGGTGAGCATTTTGCTTTGCATATTATAGACACTTACCCTTATATTACCCCTTTTTCAATTGCTAAGTTTTTGCCAAACTTGAACAATTTGGGTTGAAATTCTCCTTGTTTAGTGTCTGCCTTGTGCTGATTTTTTTAAAAGAATAGTTCAGTCATTTCCAAGCATGAGACTAGTGAACAGCATATGGTTTTGCCCATGTTAAAATAATCTGATGACCTCTTGTTGGGAAGCTTTTGCCAGTGTTCCTTGTAAGTTGTGCACTCATGTACCCACTTAGAAGAGATTTAAATGCTGTCTAGATAATTAGGAGATCACCCACATCTAGGTTTTGTTTCTACTAGTAGTGCACATTTGCACATGCCTTGGTGCATATCAAAAATTGATTCTGCATATGAATGGAAAAAATCTGCCCATGGTTAGAAAGATTAGAGAGAACATGGTCTAGCACCCTCATGCTTTTGGAACTAGGGGTGTGAAGGACTAGTCGACTATCTCATAAGCAAATGCTTATCTATTAGAGGCAGCAAGGGGGGGGGAGAAGAGGAAGGGGTACTTCAAAGCAACAGCGCTGCTTGAAGCCTGGGGCCAGATCCCAGACTCCATGTGGTGCTGCCTCTTTGAAACGCCACATGCAGCCCCAGGCCATTTGGGGTGTTTCAAAGTGGCAGCAGTACTTGGAACCTGAGATCAGCTTGGGACTGCCTCACTGACCCCTGGCCTCTGTGCGGCTCCTTGTGGCATTTCAAAGCAGCAGCACTGAGTGGGGCCCCGGGATCAGCTGGGGATTCCCCCAGCTGACCCGGGGCTTCATTTGGTGCTTTCGCCTTTGAAGTGTAGCAACAGCCCTAGGCAGAGGCACCCCTAATTGATTAGTCAATTAGTTGATATTTAACATAATTATTTGGAACAGGACCTAGAAAATTTTCATGGGGAATTGCTTTCTGTCTGAAACCAGAGAACTGTAGAATATTAGAACTGAATGGGTCCTTAAGAGGTCATAAAGTCCAGTCCCCCGCCTTCACAAGAGCCATCTAGATCATCCCTGACAGGTGTCTGAGAGGTGTCTGTCTAACCTGCTCTTAAATATCTCCAATGATGGAGATTCCACAACCTCCCTAGGCAATTTATTCCAGCGCTTAACCAGTCTGACAGGAAGTTTTTCTTAATGTCCAACATAAACTTCCCTTGCTGCAGTTTATGTCCATTGCTTCTTGTCCTATTCTTAGAGGTTAAGGAGAATCATTTGTCTTCCTCCTCCTTGTGACACCTTTTTAGGTATTTGAAGTCCGCTATCATGTCCCCTCTCAGTCTTCTCTTTTCCAAACTAAACAAACCCAATTCTTTCAATATTCCCTCATAGCTCATGTTTTCTAGACCTTTAATCATTTTTGTTGCTCTTCTCTGGACCCTTTCCAATTTCTCCACATCTTTTCTGAAATGTGGGGCCCAGAACTGGACACAATACTCCAACTGAGGCCTAATCATTGCAGAATAGAGCAGAAGAATGACTTCTCATGTCTTGCTCACAACACTCCTGTTAATGCAACCCAGAATCATGTTTGCTTTTTTTTTGCAACAGTGTCACACAGTTGACTCTTATTTAGTTTGTGGTCCACTATGACCCCTAGATTCCATTCTGAAATACTCCTTCCTAGACAGTCACTTCCCATTCTGTATGTGTGAAATGGATTGTTCCTTCCTAAGTGGAGCACTTTGCTTTTGTCCTTATTAAACTTCCTCCTATTTACCTCAGACCATTTCTCCAGTCTGTCCAGATTATTTTGAATTATGAGTCTCTCCTTCAAAGCAGTTGCAACCCCTCCCAGTTTGGTATCATCTGCAAACTTAATAATCATGATCTCTATGCCTTCATCTAAATTGATGAAGATATTGAACAGAACTGGCCCCAGAACTGACCCCTGCAGAACCCCTCTTGTTATGCCCTTCCAGCATGACTATTACCATTGATAAATACTGTCTGAGAATGCTGATCCAACCAGTTATGCACCCTTCTCGTAGTAGCCCCATCTAGGCTGTATTTTCCTAGTTTATTTATATGAAGGTCAATATATGGACCATCTCCTATGAAAATCCACCCACATTTGGTCAGTTTATAAACCCTTGAAAAATAACCCTTTGCTTATGTAAAACAGAGATTTCCTAGAGCATAGCTGAGTTCCCGAAAGATTCCCCTGGCACTGAGCATGTTTCAGTCCAGAGCTGCAGTTGACTGAACTGGACTCCCTAGCACCTGTTGTTTCAGGCTAGAGCCAGCCCCCAGAACTGGAAAACGGAGAGACTCTTTCCTGTGCATGTCCTATTGACATAGCTATGGCATCTCATGGAGTGGTTTTTTTATGTTGGCAGGAGTGCTCTCTCCTTTCGGTATGGAGCATCTTCATCAGACACACTTCAGTGGCCCCACTGTATCTTTTCTAGTGCAGACTAGCCCAAAGACCTAATTTAGTGAAATGTGGCCAAGCCACTCCATTTGCAATGGAAAAGATCACATGGATTTTGGTCAGCTTGTTGCCTTTTCAGTTCAGATGAGTTGTCCGCATATCCACTCACACTTTGGCATGATCCAGAAGCATCTGTAGTGAGCATTAGAGTGAGCATTTGACACATGGTATCTTTGTATTTATTTTTTAGAGGACTTACAGTGTGGATTTCAGGATTCCCCAGCATGACAACAAACATAAGATGTCGTCTTGCTCTGATAATGCATTTTGTGTAGCTTGGGTGAGCTGCAGAGGGGCTGTGAAGTCAAATGCCCCTACAAAGGAGCTGTTGAAGAAGAACTTTGCTCAGGCAGCCACATGTGAGCAATCAGGCAGGGTTTTTTGCATATTTACCAACTAAACTTTTCAGGGGGAATTGATTTACTCGTGTCTGAAATGTTCTCTGGCATCGATGGAGGAAAAAGTCAGACCGTGTCAATAAGCGTGAGTCATTAGGAGCAGTGTCTAAAGCACCATGGGCCAAGGTACCACTTTGTTATTTTGATAGATAATCTTATTTGTACTTTCATTTGCTCTGTTTGACTGTCAAACATTTGGTGTTCTGGTTACTTTCTGTGGCAGTTTTGTTTTGTGTTTTTAATCACCAGAACCCCACAAAAACTTATCATTAATTGGGAACAAAATGTGCAGATTGTCGAGTCTACTAATGTTCCATTTGTCCAGGTTATAGCTAGTGGGGCCATTAGTTTTGATAAATAGCTTGTACAAGCCACACTAATCAAAACACGCTTCCACGGCAGGCAAATTGCAAGACTTTTCCCACCATTTGCAAGGTTTATTTTTGTTATGTTTATAAAATTAAAATAAATTGCTTTTGGAGTTGGAAAAGTCTTAAATTTCCTAAGTTAAAACAGAGAACTGAAAATGATACCAACTGGAATATAGCTAATACTCTGGGGCTGTGTTCAAACTTTTGACACAATCAGTAATAGATGAAATTAACACTATTTAAAATATTGTGTGTGTGTTAAACCAAAATATGCTTATATTTAGTTCCTACAGGTTAAAGAGAAATTAAAAAAATGTTCGGCGTGGACTGTTTGTCGGTATGTGTCAGTTTGAAAAGATAATATGCTATAATTTGATATTTAATTTTTCTTTGCCAGTGGAATATATTAGATTTTTCTTTTAGTGTAAGGAAACACAGAAGGGAATATCTTAAAAAAAAAAAATTGGATTCAGGCACTCTTTAATTTTGGTCCAAAATTAAAACTTACCTGAAATTCCTGTAAAGAAGAGGTTTGTGAGGTTCTGAAGAAAGATGAGGGAAATGAGCATTACAATCAACAATTACAAGTACAGACATCTCAAAGAAATTATGTGCTTCCTTCAACAAAGCCCTATGCATCACACATTGACAATACATTGCCTTCCTATTTTTTAGGTTTAATTTCTTTCCAAATCTACCATTTTACCTCCTCCATATGCCCCCCTTCCCATATTTAGCAGTTTTGAGAGATGCCCCTGGAAAGAGGTGAACATTTGTGCAGCTCTTTCAACAAAATACAAAAATGCTGGGGCACTTATATAATACTCTCAAAATACTTGTCACCTTACTGTAACTTGTTAATTAGCTTTCCCACCATCCATATATGATGTATACCCATTTAACAGATGCGTGAGTTGGGCTCTGTCCATACTACAAGCTAAGGGTTCCTCCACTTGTTTACATCTACTTGCCATAGCTCAGGGAAAACTAGTGTAACCCACACACCTAGTGGGTGTGGTGCACTGTCCCATGTAGTGATACTTAAACCACTTAGCCCTGGTCTACACTAGGGAGTTATTTCGAAATAACCCCCTCATTTCGAAATAATAAGTGAAGCATCCGCATACCAAGCCCACTATTTTAAAATCTGTACTCCTGCTTTCCTGGGGGAATAAGCTTATTTGAAGTGATTATTTCAGGAGTTATTATTCTGAATGTAGTTATTTCAAAATAATTTCCTAGTGTAGACATGCTCTTACAGAGAGAGTGAATGAGTGTGCTCTGCTGCCTTAGCTGAGAGTCAGCTGGCTTTTAGTTCAAGCGGTAGAGGCCCATGCACTAAGTTCCAGCGGTCCCAGGTTCAGTCCTGTTACACTATCATGAATATAAACACTGTGTAGCCATGGTAGCATGGGCAGCAGCGGTGAAGGCACAGCTCAGTACACCTGAAATCGGTGAGTAGATACTCAACATGGTCACTGCTGCAGCTAGGGCCGACCTTAAGCCTATTCGGCCAAATCGGGCCCCGTGCCTAAGGGGGCCCCGCGCCCTTGAACCCGGAAGTGCCGGTGAGTTACAGAGCTGGGGGCCCTGCTCCAGCAATATGTGGAGCTGGGTCTCTCCCCCTGCTCTGCCTGGAGCAGGCCCCTGCTGGCCCCCCTGCGCATCCTCCCACCCCACCCCCAGAGCGTCCCCCTCGGCCCTGGACTGTCCCTGCCGTGCACAGCTCAGTGCGGCTCCCCCTCGCTGGCTGCTGCTGCTGCTTCCATGCGCATTGCAGGTGGGCAGGGAGGACGCCCGGGCGTGACGTGACGTGACGTCACGGCCCGGGATTTTAAAGCTCTTCGGAGGCACGTTGCGGGGCTGCCTCCGGGTTCAGCCTCCGGGGCCTAAGCGCAGACTCTGGCCCCGCAATGTGGAAGGCAGAAGGTAGGGAAGGGGCGGGGGCAGAGGGGAAGGGGAAAGGGAAGGGGCAGGGGCTTGGGCGAAGGGGCTTGGGGGGAGGGGGAAGAAATGGGAAGGCACCAAGAGACAAATGGCAGGGGGCCAAGTGCAGACAATGAGGAAAGGGCAGGAGAGGAGGTGTCAGTGGGAGGGGACAGGGTGATGCTGGGAGAGGAGAGGAGGGGGAAGGGCATTGGGGCTAGAGGGGAGAGGAGGTGCTGGGAGAAGGCTTGAAAGAAGGGGTGGGCATGAGAAAGGTGGGGATGGAGCAAGTCATGTGTGAGGGCACAGAGGGTCAGGAGGGGAACAGGGCAGAGAGGGGTGAGGGGATGGGCATCAGGGAAAAAGAGGGCAAAGGGGGCAGGGGCAGTAAGGGAAGGGGGAGGCACCAGGAGGGTGCAGAGCTAAGGGAAGGTGCAGGTGCCAGGGGATTCTGGGGTGAAGCAGAAGGGCAGACACCTGCAGGGGAGGGACCAGCACCAGAGGAGAGAGGCAGGACAGGTGTGTAGAGGGAGGTGTTAGAAGAGGGGTAGCTCACATGATCAGAGTGGGGCTACAGGAGGGAGAGAAGGGCTGGTGGAGGGGGGCAGGTCGCAGGAGGGCTAAGGGCAGTGAGAAGGGCAGGAGTCAGGACAGCAGAGCAGGGTGAGGAGTTGGGGGGCAGCAGGCCCCAGGGGAGATGATGGAGCAAGGAGAGGAGACATGGCAGCAGAGAGAAAAGGTAAAGGTTTATAAAATATTTATTAATAACGTGGTATGCTGCCCATGGCCAGTTTGTTTGCGCCCTGCGGTGCAGTTTGAGTTTATGTGGATCAACACGTGGCCGGCGAGTGGGAGCCAAAACAAAAAAGTAGTCAGTGTAATGATCTTCTGTTGATATGTGTTTTAGTAGTTAAATTCTTGGACTGTCATTGCTCATGAAAAGTGCTGTCACATGGGTAGAAATTGGGGAAATGTTGCATTTTATTAATATCAGCAGAACTGACTTAAATGGGGCCTGTGTGTTTTGTAGTCTTGCCTTAATCTTTGTATTCATGCCTGTCAGAGTGAGAGAAGCTATCTGTATTTATTTGCTTGCATATGCAACCACACTTAAGTTGAGGCCCTCAGCATGTTCTGTAAGTATCAGTGTGGCCCCTGGGGCTTCCAAAGTTGAGTTGCCCTAGCTCATCCCTGACAGGTGTCTGTCTAACCTGGTCTTAAATATCTCCAGTGATGGAGATTCCACAATCTCACTAGGCAATTTATTCCAGTGTTTAACCACCCTGACAGGCAGGAAGTTTTTCCTAATGTCCAACTAAACCTCCCTTGCTGCAATTTAAGCCCATTGCTTCTCATCCTAACCTCAGAGGCCAAGCAGAACAATTTTTCTTCCTCTTCCTTATGATACTCTTTTAGATACTTGAAAGCTGCTCTCATGTCCCTTTTCGGTCTTCTCTTTTCCAAGGTAAACAAGGCCAATTTCTTCAGCCTTGCCTCATATCTCATGTTCTCTACACCTTTCATCATTTGTGTTGATCTTCTCTGGACTTTCTCCAGTTTCTCCATGTTTCCTGAAATGTGGCGCCCAGAACTGGACATGATACTCCAGCTGGGGCCTAATATAGATGGCTCATTCCCTGTCTAGGGGTTGTGAGACTGGGTGGGTTAATTTCCAATCCTCCTGTTTATTCTTTTCCTAAGCCAGGAGGGCACAGTAGTTCTGATGGGGGCTCTGCAGGAAGGCAGCCTGCACTGCCCCCTGCCTGAAACCTTGTGCAGGTGTTAAACAGCTGTCCAGCCCACCCTAGAGGTGACTGCATTTCAGCATGCCTGAAGCAACACTGTACCAGCAATGGACAGGAG
This sequence comes from Rafetus swinhoei, assembly GCA_019425775.1. NCBI lineage: Eukaryota > Metazoa > Chordata > Testudines > Trionychidae > Rafetus > Rafetus swinhoei. The sequence continues at coordinate 26,750,400 of CM033425.1, read as the reverse complement.
AATGGCTCCCGGGCATGGCTTGCTCATGACTGCTTCAGTCCCATTGATGGGCCTCAGCCTCTTTCCTTCCACTCCCCCGCTTTGCAATGGGGCTGTAGACTCTGGGGGAGAGGGGTGGAGGCAGGCAGAGGTGTCTCCCTGCAGCAGATGTAGACACGTCTCTGTATTAATCATTCTCTCATTGAAGTTTTTAGCTTTGTAGTGAGTCCTTTTACATGGAAACTTTGTATTATGTCTTGGTAGAATAGTCCCTAGGACAAGTGAGGCAGAGACTGTCCCTGTGGGGTGAATGAGGTGGGAATGGATAAGGCGGAAGGTGAGCACCTCTGGGCAGTTGCAAAGGTTGGAGAGGGGATGGAAGCCAGATCCAAGATCAATGAGCCCTGGGAAGTGGGCCCATTGAAAGGAGACTGGACCTGTGGATGCCTTGGGGTCTGCAGCAAGGGCCTGCTTTGGGAAGCCCCTTTGGAGGTGAATGTGGCAGCATTGAGACACCACCCAGAAGCAGGCGCCACAGACACTAACTGCAGATTCATGGTATGGCTCTCATAGATCTTGCACATGCATAAGATGATAGATCTGCAGGAGGGGGGGCAGTGGCGTAGTGAGGGGGCCGGAGGGGTCAGTTGCCCCGGGAGAAAAATAATATAAAATTTAGTTAAAAAAAGATGTCACACGTTTTTAAAAGGAATACCATATCTCCTGCCTTTTGTCTATTTTTGTCTCTTTAGGCCCCCAGTTAAAATATTCAAAAGCACTTGAGTGACTAAAATCATTTTTGAAAATTGGACTTGGAAATCTAAGCTCAGATTTTCAAAGGTAATTAAGCTCCTAAAGAGACAGTTGCCAACTCGGATCTTCAAAGATATCTGTCTGATCCTAACACACCTTTGAAAATCTGGTCATAAGTGTCCTAGTCAGTTCTGAACGTGAGATGTAGGAGCCCAGTCCTAATTCCTTCAGGCTTTTTTTTTTTTTTAATTTGAACATTTATCTACACTAATTCCCTCCTTTCTCTTTCACTATCCAATAAATGCATGGATCAAAATTATAGGTGCTTTGTGAATATGCTGACTTGAGAGTGGAAAGATTTCATATTGTCATGTCTGATTCCTGGTAACCCATCTCAAATATGAAAAACTAGGTTGATACCTGTTCATATCAGGAGCTGTTGAATTCAGTTCACCATTTGCAGTATCTCATTAGGTGTTTAGTGGAAGATTTTTTTAATTTATACAACAGGCAACGTGACTCTAAAAAATTCCTCCATTGTTTTACCATGAGTTTTTTTTTTTTTAATTAATATTCACATCTACACTAATTCCTCTCTTCTCTTCACTATCCAATAAATGCAAGGATCAAAATTATAGGTGTTTGTGAATATAGTTGACTTGAGAGTGAAAGATTCTTATATTGTCATGTATGATTCCTGTAAATCCATCTCAAATATGAAAACTAGGCTGATACCTGTCTATATCAGAGCTGTTGAATTCAGTTCACACCATTTGCATCTCATTTGCAGTATCTCATTAGTTTTAGTGGAGAAGATATTGATATTTTAGCATTTAAAGTTCAGTTTTAATTTATACTGTGGGCAAGTAATCTCACAAGTTGAATTTTCCACCATTGAGTCTACCAATGTTTTACCATGAGTTCTCAAAACATTTGGTGTTTTTCTAAAGGCCTGGAGTCAATTGATTATGTAGGAATCTCAGCTTTCATTTAAAAAAGTTCTCTATACTTCTGGGCCTTACAGCTAAGGAGGAAAGCTTTAAAACATGAACCCTAAATACTTAAGAAACAAAAGGCCAATAAAAATCCAACATGTTTTATTTTTAAAAATCTTATGATTTGTAGACCATTCTCATAACTTTGTGTAGGCGTTCCTTGTGATTTTTGGGTTGGCAATACTGCTCTTTGATTGGTGAATTTAGAGAGGTCTCTCCCTTCAGTTTCCCTTTCCACCCTCCTTTTTTGTCACAGGTCATCAGAGAATCACAGAGACAATGGAGAGTAGGATGAGTTCATGACTATGGTTAATGACTGGTCAGGGTGATTAACTATTAACAGCCAGTGGTCTGAATGAGCTATCTACTGCCATCTGTTAATCAAATGTAGGAAAAGGCTTCATGAGCAGACCTTATTTATATAGACAACCTACTTTGCCACAGAGATCAGTAGACACACTTGCTGAGTCAAGGTGATCAATTTTGGCTCTTTTGGGTTGAAATTCACTTAAGACTTGGAGCTGGGAGAATGAAATGTTGTAATATCCATATTGTATGATTAAAAGGTAAAGACCTGAACTTAATATGACCTGGCTTAGGGTCTACCATAACTTGAACACTAAGCAGAGGATAGTGAGTCACATCTAACTGAAAGTCACAAAAATGGAAACAGGTTTTATTTCTGGTGGTGTAGTGTCTATTTGGGAGTCCTCAATTATATCTGACACTTTACATCCAGTGTTTAAAGGCAGAGCTGACTAGAATCAATTGAGAGTCCTTGTCTTGTCTCAGTGATCGCTTGAGCAAAAATCATTGATAAAATCTTGTGTAGACTGACCTTGGACTCAACATGCAGGCAGTGTGTTGAAGGGCAGTGCAAAGGAGGCAATGGTGGTGAGGTACCATATTACCTAGTGAAATCATTGGTGCTGAAATCACTAAGGACTGGAATTTGACCACAGAACTGACACTTTCTTAACAAAGACTCATTTTGCTATTTAAAAAGTAAATCCAATGTAACAGAAAACTGCAACGCTCTCTGGTAACTTTTAAAAATCAAACTTTAAACTTTATTGAAAAATTGGATAGTTTGCAATTGAAAATATTTGACCTACACTTAAGGCAACTGATTTAATTTTGTGTAAAATTTTGCATAATAAAGGATGGCATTTTTAAAAAAATGTTCAACTATATTGATATATATTTTGATCAGATCTACTTCTGATGTGATATTTGTATGTATGTGGTTGTGGTTTGTTGTGTGGGTGGTGTGGTGTGTTTTTTTTTTTTTTGCTCAACAAAAAATCCTGGGTGGGGGGGCCCCACCAAAACAGTTCGAATTGGGCCCCGCACTTCCTAAAGCCGGCCCTGGCTGCAGCTAGACTGCTCTTTATGCTTGTGTTAGCTGTTACTGAACCATGCTGAGGAGATGCATGCGAGCTGGGGAAATCGCCCAAGTATAGACACAGCATCAGAAGGAGAGAAGTCAACTGACTTGACCAGGAGTTCCTGCCTTTGGGGGCAAAAGCCTGGCTCCATTGAAGTCAGTGATAAAACGCTCAATGAGTTCAATGGAGCCAGGATTTTCACTCACTTCAGCCACTAGTCAAATCTGCCATAGTCTTACTAGTGAACAGTGTGGTCACAGCTGTGCAGGCATCCTGCTGATGCTAGTGTCCAAGCTGTGCACTCTGAAGAGAGAGACTGAGAGGGCTGAATTTCACAGGTGTACAGCTCCTACCATTAGAGTCAGACTTTAAAAGGTGCTCAGATCACGGCCCTGAATGGAAGCTAAACTCTGTTGAAAATCTATTCCCTTGGGCCTAATTTTTACAGTAGTATAAATTAGAATGTGTTACTTTGGTTAGTTTTATACTGTATGGCTCCAGTAAGATCAGAATCAGAGGCATCGTGTATAATAGCTTTTGCTACATTAAAATAAGGACAAATGCCATTTCCCCCATATCCAGAGTGCAAAAATGGTCAAGGAAAGATGTTTCAGAACAACTTTCACAAGAGGTGATAGAAATAGTATGAGTTTATGTCTGAAAAAAAAAGACATAAATGTGACAAAGTAGGTGTCTCTTTAAGAGCTGGAGTTGAACAGTTTTCTTCTTCTCTCTTTCTAAAAGCATTAAATTATCATGGAAACTCTTCAGTTCTGAGCTTGTAAAGTGCTAAAAACCATAATAACAGCAGCCCAAACAAAGTGCAAAGCGGGGATCCTCTAAGCCTAATTCGCCTTACAGAGAAGAGAGATGTGGTTTCATATGGCAGATGCAATTTGTGCCTGGCTTGCCAATAAGGAGTATGGACTGCTGTGCAGAAGAGCTATAGGGATTTAACTCTGCAAGAGCTAACTATCAAATTCTTCTTGTAAATTGTTGAATCAAACTGAGAATTGACAGAAGGAGTTGCAGAGCTTTGTTCAGTTACCTGGCAAGCTTTTGTTTCCCCTATTGTGATGTACACAATCAGTATTTCTTTGGTAATTGTATGGGGCAGGGTTGCTATGTGATGAGTATTCCCTGCAATTTATATTCTGTTTTTTTTTAACCTCACAGTGGAAGTGATACCACTGTAAATACACATGGCTTGAAGTGGCTCCAAAACAATCAGTTTTGGTACAGAGGGTCAAAAGCTCTTAAAGCAAATGTAGAGAATCTTTTGGGGCATAGTCAGCTAGGACCCTGAGATAATAAATTCTACCTTTTGAATTAAAAAGAAGCATTAGAGTTAATGGGCAAAATTCTGCACTGCAATGGTGAAAGTAACTGCAAATTTTTCAAAGATTCCTGTCCTATTGCAACCTGGGTCCTTGCCAGCTGTTTAAATAGGTGCATCTGCTTACTTTCACCTCTGCTGCATTGTCTTAAATCTTGTTAACCTTGCTGGAGTTGTATACAGTACATGCCAACACCGAAGATTGCTCAGCTTTTTGTTTCCCCATTGCAGCATGCTGTGCTCCATCAGCCTTTCATCCTAGCTAACTTAGCCTATGTCTAAACTACACCCCTCTGTCGGCCGAGAGATGTAAATTAGACATTTTGAAAGTGCAAATGAAGCGGGGATTTAAATATCCCGTGCTTCATTTGCATAATCGTGTTCTGGCGCTGTTTCGAACAAGCACCATTTCGAAACTGAATCCACGGTTTAGACAAGGTTTTTCCAACAGCAGAACGATTTTTCGAACGATCCTGTACTTTCAATTTTGTTTAAAAAATGAAGAGTACAGGATCTTTTGGAAAATCGCCCTGTTGTCGGAAAAACTGCTTCTAAACCATTCAGTTTCGAAATGGCGCTTCTTCGAAGCAGTGCCAGAACGTGATTATGCAAATGAAGTGCGGGATATTTAAATCCCCGCTTCATTTGCACTTTCGAAATGTCTAATTTATATCCCTCTGCTGACAGAAGGGTGTAGTTTAGATACGGCCTTATATAATAGCATTGTCAATGTTATTACACTCTTTAATAGCATGTTAGGCTTTTGGTATTTGATAACACGCTAGCAGCAAATTCAGACTCATGGCTTAACACTAAAGATGCCAAGGAAACCAGCAATGCTGATTTAATGAGCCTGATTCTCAACAAACAAAAACAAAATAATTGCCTTAATAAAAAGTAACAACAAATAGTTAACATTGTATATTACTTAATGAGGATTATGTTAATAGTCAAAGAACCTAGCTAACAATTCTGGCTTCCTGGCTGTGGAATCCTCCTCTCTCAGGCCATGTCTACACCAGGAAACTATTTTGAAATTAGTAAATTTGACTTAATAACTCCCAATTTAACAAATTCGAACTAGCATGTCCTCACTATGGAGAAGTCTCGAAATTAGTCCGAGGTAGGCTCCATTAAAAGGGATGTTTTACCTTGGACTTAGTGCTCCAGGAAGCACTGGGAAGTAATTAGTTTGAACTACTTTGGGGAGTAATTATTTCAAAATAGTGGCCCTCGAGCATCCACTCTACTGTTATTTCAAAATAACTATTTCGGAATTAGTGTTACTACTGATGAAAAGTAGAAGTAGATTTCAAATTCTGTAGCCCATTATTTTGAGATTACAGGCTTGGTAGTGTGGACACTCTGTTTATAAATTCAACCTTGGGGAGAGGGGTTATTTCAAAATAAAGTCCTAGTGTAGACCAGGCCTCAGTGGGTTAAAAAGCATGACCAAATCTCTAGATTCCTGTCCTCTTTTTGATGCTTTTCTTGTGTATGTGTAATGTCAACTGGTGAAATCAAACCTAGGACCTCTGAAGCTTTGTGCTTGGGCTTATAATGCATGAGCTAAAAGCCAGCTGGCTCTCAACCAAGGCTATAGAGCAGGCTCGTTATTCTCTCTTTAAGTAGTCTCAGTGCTACTAGATGGGAATGCGCACCACACCCAGAAGGATGTGGGTTACATATATATGTGTTGTGAAAGCTTTTCCATTACAAGGGCAATACATATTTTACTCTCACATAAATTCCATAGGAGAACTTACATTTTTCCAGTCTTATGCAATACAAAGTCTGGCTGCTATCAATAAAAAAGAAATTAATGTGTCATTCTATTTAAAGTATAGCTCCTTTATTGGAGCTTTAAGAAAGCAGGCCAGTGGATCTGTAGGGGTGTGTCTACACAGCAGCATTATTTTGAAATAATGCCTGTTATTCCAAAATAACTTTGCGAGTGTCTACAGATCAAGCCCATTGTTTCAAAATAATTTCAAAATAATGGGCATCTTATTCCAAAATCTGCAACCCTCATTGTACGAGGAATAACACCTATCATATATATAGTAGCCCAATGTCTGTGACTCTGTAATGCTGAAATGTGGGCTGTTCCCTCTGGGCGGCGCTGTTGACTCCCTGGCTGTTCCCTCTGGGTGGCGCTGTTGCCTGAGTCACATCCTTCGCCTCCCACCGTGGTGCTCGGCTGACTTCTGTGCTGCTCAGCTGGGCCGCCGCGGGAGAGCAAGCAGCGCAAGTGGCCGTTTGGGTGCCGCGGTCCCCATGCAGCACCGCCGTGCTGCATGGGAGTGCGGCCCAAACGGACGCTATCGCTTGCTCCCCCATGGCGGCTCGGCTGAGCGCGCAGAAGTCAGCCGAGGTCCATGGTGGGAGGCAAGGGGGGGGGTGATGTACACGGCCAGGGGGTGGGGCCCGGCTGTGTATGTCACCGCCCCCCTTCACGCCCCCCTTCGCCTCCTGCTGTGGCTCTCGGCTGACTTCTGCGCTGCTCAGCTGGGCCGCCGTGGGGGAGCCCAAACAGCCACTTGTGCCACTTGCTCCCCTGCGGCGGCCCGGCTGAGCGGCGCAGAAGTCAGCCGAGCGCATGGCGGGAGGCAAAGGGGGGCAGGGTGGTGATGTGTGGCGTGACAGCGGTTCCAGGCCCTACCCCCTGGCCGTGAACATCACCGCCCCACCCCCCTTCGCCTCCTGCCGTGGCACTCTACTGACTTCTGTGGCCGCTCAGCCGGGCCGCCGTGTGGGAGCAAGTGGTGCAAGTGACCATTTGGGCTCTGCGGTTCCCCGAGTGAGAGGCAGGAGGGGGAGGAGAAGAGAAAGAGAGAGACAGAGAGAAAGGCAGGAGGCGGAGGAGAGCTGAGAGAGAGAGCGGGGGAGGCAAGAGGAGAAGAAGGAGGAGAGAGAGAGAGCGAGAGAGAGCGAGACGGAGCGAGAGACCAGAGGCTCAGGAGAGAAGACCGACGTGGAGGAGAGACCTGAAAATCCCATCTTATGACGGGCTAATTGGCTAGTTTCAAAATAGTTATTTCAAAATAGGGTGTGTGTTGTTGGGGCAGCTGGAGTTATTTTGAAATAAGTGACCTTCAGGGCTTCCCACAGGTGCCCTGGTGGCCACTCTATCCACATTCATGAGAACTCTGTAATTCCCCTGCAATTCTTATATCCGCAGACTCAGGGGAATCAGTTCGTGGCACGACGTGAGCCCTGCTAGCACTGTGCCATGCAGCAGCGCACAGCTCTGCATTCCCTGCTGCCATGGCAGACCCCAGCGTGCCATCTGAGCCCCCCATGGCTGCAAGCAGAGCTGCGGGAAGCTCCCAAGCCCCTGCCTGGGGGTGGAGGAGGCGAGCCTCATCCTGGACTGGAGCAGAGATCCTGGGTCTCACTGAGATTTGGGGAGAGGAGGCAAACCTCCAGGATCTGGAACTCCGAGATCTATGGCCGGATGGCCAACAGCCTGGGTCAGAGGGGACACATGCACACCAAGGAGCAGGTGTGCATGAAAACAAGGAACTCAGGCAGGCCTATTTTAAGGCCAGGGAGTGCAGCTCCCAATCAAGCGTGGCACCCCAGACTTTGCTGCCCTTACTTTGACCAGCTCGAGCGTGTGTGTGTGCGGGGGTCACACACACACTCCCCCTTGTTGTGGACTCTGGGCAGGAGATGCCCAGAGGGCAGACTTATGGCTGAGGAGAAGGAGGAGAAAGAGGAGTAGGCCAGTGAATCCATAGTGCTTGCCAGCCAGGAGCTCAGTCAGTCCCTGGAGCTGATACCACCCTTTCAGGATTTCACCCAGGGATTGGACGAAGCCAGGGAAGACCTATTAGGTGAGTTCCATTATTTCCTTAGACACACATCAGTGTGGAGAAGGAGGACAGGTCAGGTGGTGAGGGGCTGTGTGCTCCTTACTCGGCCTTCTTGGCTTGGGGATTGTGCAGCTTGTGCACATCAGTGCACATGGAGCGCCAGTCCAGAGCACACAGCCCGAATGAGGCTGCCTCAGAGGATCCTAGTGCTCCTGCTCACAGGGTTTCTGGAGAGGCCTGCCTTACACCATGGAGTAAATAGCCTCAAATAAACCACCTCAAGAGAGCAGGACACACACACACACACACACACACACACACACACACACACAGAGACAGCAGTGCCATGCACAGCACAGGGGCATGCCTGCTCTCTTGAGGTAGCATGAGATTCCAGGCACGCGTGGCAAGAGAGAGGACACCGAGCCCTGTCTAGGGGAGCCTGCTGGGAGAGAAAGGAAGTGGAGGGACCCCTGTAGCACTATCCTTAGCAAGTGGCATCTGCCACTCACACACACCTTCCACCAAACCCTTCCCACCCTCCTCCAGCAGGCAGAGATACAAGTCCTCTCCTTGTGATATGCCAGCACTGCTGGCTTGTGCATGGCATGGAGGGAAGCCCAGCTGCCCCATTGTCTCCTTCCCGTCCGCAGGCTCCTGGCCTGGCCAGCACCTTCCCATGCCTAATTGTCCCCAGGATGTAGGGGTAGTGTAGCGAGGCTCTCCCCATGGACCTCTGTTCCCCTGTAGGAAGGGGCCCACTGTGTAGGCCACAGATGGCCTTGCTCCAAGCATATCGCCTTCATCTGACCTGAGACCTTTCCGTGACGGCTCAGAGATGAGGGCCAGGCTTCATGCACCCTGTCTCCTGGGATGCCTGCCCTTCTCTTTGTTCTTCACAGCTGGACCAGCTGTGAGTGAGGCACCCACAACACCTCCCATGCCAGCCTCCTCACCCCATGGGGAACGCCACCGCAGATGAGCCCATGAGGGCCTGGAGCAGGAGCACGTTACCTGCCTGCGTGGCCTTCAGCAGTCTCTGGAGTAGCAGAACCAGCAGTGGGAAGCAGACCAGGAGCTGTGCCACACCACTCGGTGGGAGCTGACAAAAGATACCTGCAGCATGTGTGCGGCATACACAGCCGCCATTGACCATCTGGTGGCTGCCATTGAGTGGTTGGGCAGATGCCCTCCTGCTCCCACTCTTGTTCCCGCTTCCACTCCTGCTCCTGCCCCTCCAGCTTCTTCCCCAAGCCCACACTGTAGCTGCTGAGGGCCCCACACACAAGGAAGTGGGACCACCTGAGGCAGGTGCAACTCCCAGCCCCATCCCTGAGCCTCTTCTCCCCCATCCTCCACCTTCATTCCCCTCTCCCAGGTTCCTCCTCTGTTACAATTACCCCAGTTAAACAAAAAATAGAGTTGTTCGGTTCAAAACTAAAGTCTGGTTTATTTTATCAAGAGGGGAAAGGAAGGAGGAAAAAGGAGGGCAGGGGAAGGGAGGGCAGTGGAAGGAAAGGCACAGGGGGCAATGCACAGGCTACTTGTGGGGAAGCCCAGGGAGAGTCTCACAAGTGTCCTAGTCTGAAACTCTCCCTTAGGGTCTCCCAGATGTGCTTAGCCCCCTGATGAGCCTGCCAGATGGTAGCCAGGCACGGCTGCTGAAAGGCTCTTGCGAGCTGGTTGGCCTCTGCCCCCTATCCTGGCAGGAACGTCTCCCTATAGTCTCACAAATATTGTGGAGGACACAGCAGGCCGCCACCACTTGGGGGATGTTCTGCTCATTGAGGTTCAGTTGGGTGACGAGACAGCAGAACTACCCTATAAGGCAACCAAAGATGCCTTCCATAACAATGCAGGCACTGCAGAGCCTGCCGTTGAAATGTTCCTTGCGTTGGTCAAGGTGTCCAGAGGAGGGCTTCATAAGCTAGGGGAGCAGAGGGTCAGCATCATTCCCAACGATGCACATGGGCTTGTCCACGTTTCTGACCCTGATGCTGTGGACAAGGAAAAAAGCGGTGGTGTGCATCTTCTGGAAGAGGCTTGAGTTCCTGAAGACACGGAGGTTGTGCACCTTCCCTGACCAACTGATGTTGATGTCAATGAACTGGCCTTGGTGGTCCATGATGGCCTGCAGGACCATGGAAAAGTACCCCTTCTGATTGATGTAGTCAGATTCCTGTTTGTTGGGGGCCCGGATGGGGATGTGGGTGCTGTAAATGGCTCCTTCACAGTTGGAGAAACACACGGTGGCAAAGCTGGCGATGATGGGGTCAACGTTGCCCAGGATGCTGACCCTGCACAGCAGGGTGTCACTGATGACCTTCACCACCTGTAGAAGGAGACAAACAGAATTGCAGGGTAGCCAGTTCCTCATTCCTCCACACACCAGACCCAACCCCAACTTCCCCCATCCCTCAGTAAGGCTTTGTGAAAGTGGGACAGAAAAATCTCCAGGGAAGGGAGCTTCCATCACCCACCACCCCTTCTCTAGGGAACCCCATTCCAGCAGCTCACCACGTTCCCAATAACCTAGTAAGAGAGTCATACCTGCACGCCCACAACCCTCACAATTGATCTCCCCACGCCAAACTGGTTCGTGGCAGCTGTCCAGTGTGGCGAGCTTCCACAGAGTGATGATGACCCACTTCTGGAGGGGGATGGTGGGTTGCATGTGGGTGTCCTGTCACCTGAGAGCAGGGGTGAGCCACTCACACAGCTCCAGAAAGGTATCCTTCCACATTCAGAAATTCTGGAGCCACTGCTGGTTCTCCCACTGCTCTATGAGGATCCAGCCCCAGAAGCAGCAGTGCACGGTGTGCAGGGTAGGGTGGGAGGGATTGTGCTGCATGGGCAGCATGTGGAGAGAGGTGAGAAGGTGTCCCACAGGGAGCTGTGGGTCCAGATTCTGCAGTGCCAGGAGAGCAGCCTGCAGTAACTGCACCAGGAGGTGAATCATGATGTCCAGGAGCTGAAGACTGCTTGGAGGCAAGACTGGCTCCATGGCAGGAGTGCTGTGGTGTCTGCAAGGGCAACCACAGCAGGCAGTGAGAAAGCTTTGCTGTCCCTTGAGGAGGCAGGCAAAGGTGAAGAGCCTGAGACTTGACTGTACAAGCGGGGCTCTTTAAGCATGAGCCTCAGAAAGCCTCAGGCAGCAGCTCCAGGAAATGACTGCTGTCCTGATGCCCTGCCTGAGGTGCTTCCAGGGGGCCTTAAATGCAGTTGAGGCTATCTATCAGTGTAGAGGCTCTATTTAGAAATAAGCTGTTTTGGAGTTTTTATTCCAAAATAGCTTATTCCGAAATAACGCTACAGTGTAGGCATACCCTAGGAATCCTGCATTTTTTTATAAGGCAAATCTCTTTGATAACTTCCTCCCCAAATCATTTGCTTCCACCACATGTGCAAGTATGTTCCCCACAAGCCCACCAACAGAGCGCCTCCCTAACAGCAAAAATCTGGAGCCTCTTAACTGAAGTCAAATGACATCCATGTGATAATTTATATTATAAAAAATTCTTTGACATATGGAAACTGAAGGTATATATTATCCCCTTCCCATATAGAGACCCTCTCATCCAGATAATTTGCTTTGTCCAAATTCCTTTCCACCTTTTTCATTTGGGTTCCTTTCTTATCAACATCTATTTTTAGTCAACATTTTGTATCTTAGAAATTAAACCTTTGTTCCAGCTTGCACTAGGTTAACTCCTCAATGCGGTTAAAAGGCTAATTAGAACCAACTCATATTCAGATGACACAATAAAGCCAGCTTATAATTAAAGTAGCTATGACATCCAATATTTTTCCATGAAGAAATAGGTGTGCAGTTGCACTACAGATGTTAAGCATTTTTTTTTGTAAATGTGTAACTGCTGAAATTTTCAATGGTTACATGTTTATAACTGGGGGTGGAGGGAAGCATCTCTAGTGGAGCTGCCTGCTCCCCACTCTCTACTACCTCTGATACAGGGTGGGCAGGAGGGAGCCATCTGCTTCCCCACTCCATGTTGCTAAGACAGTTCCCTGTGTGCACTGGCTACCGCCTGCCCCCCTGTGCTGCTGCCTCTGATACAGGTATCATAACTGTACATACAAATCAATTTTTCGAACCAGGGCAAGTGTTCAATTGTATATTAAGTTTGAACATCTGTGCAATTTTGAAAAATTAGGGGCTATAGGTGACCAGAATCTCGTGTTAAGAACTGAATGTAAAGTCTTCAGAACAGGATTACTGACAGGCTTTTGGATATGCTTTAGGAGAATGTTTCTCAACCAGTGGTACGAGTACCCTTAAGGGTACTCGAGAGAAGCCTGGGGGGTATGTCAACACAACTGAAATTTGGAGAAAACTGAATTTTTGTTTTAAATTTTACAGCACTTTATTATTTTTGTACTTTTTACACCCCAAAATTTCATTGCCCACCCAGCTACAATTAAATTATTTAAACAAATGTGTTGTAATAGTAGAAAAAAATTGTGTCTAAAAACAGTAGGTACTGGGGCAGGTGTGGGTACTAATTTTTGCCTGGGGGCCACTTCAAAAATGTTTGAAGTAGCCCCGGGCCACCCCAGAAGAGGCAGAACCTAAACAAGAAGGGGTGGGGCTATCCCATCCCCAGACCATGATTGGTCTGTGGGTGGGGGAGCCCCTTTGCCCCCCTTTCCACTAGGCACCCATGCCCTGGAAGAGGCTTGGCATGCTCCCCCACCCCCAGGCCAATCAGGGCCTGGGGATGGGGGAGTGCGGGAAGCCTCCTCCCGCCCTGCGAGGAACCCGTGGTACTTTGAAGTGCTGCGGGCTCCTCACTGGGCCAGGGCAGGATGAAGAAAGCTTCACGCAGCTCCCCTGTCCCCAGGCCTTGATTGGCCTGGGGGCAGGAGAGCACGCGAAGCCTCCTCCACTCTCCCCCCTGCCCTGTGAGCAGTGCATGGTGCTTCAAAGTGCCACATGCTCCTGGCAGGGCGGGAGGAGGCTTCACATGCTCCCCCGCCCACAGGCCTTAATTGGGAGCAGCAGGGCCTCCGCGGGCCAGATCCACCTGCTTGGCAGGCTGGATCCGGCCTGTGGAGGCCCTTTTGCCCACCCCTGTACTGGGGGTTCTTATAATTTTTAAAAAAAGGGGTACTTTATTAAAAAAAAAGGTTGAGAAACACTGCTTTAGGATAACCAGATTTTAGGTGGATGCTGAGAGTGTGTTGGACAAACTTAGTGGTATCAAACCACAGATATCTCACTTCCTTCAATTTATAGTAATGCTCATTTCCTGTCTTTTTCTGCTTGGTTGAACTTGTTCTCTCCAGAGGTATTGAACTTCAGCTAAGGCCATGTCTCCACTTACTGGAGGATTGATGCTCTGGCGATCAATCTTCCAGGATTTGATTTAACAGTTCTAGTAAAGACCTGCTAAACTGATTGCTGAGGGTGCCCCTGTCACCGCTGGTACTCCTTGCTATCGCGAGGAGTAAGGGAAGTCAACGGGAGACAATGCCAAGCTCAGCTTAAGGTATATCGACTGAGGTCGACCTTCCCCCCACAGTGTAGACCTGGCTTAAGTCTTTTCTGGACACAGAGACTTGCACAATGGAGCAGTTCTACTAAGTGGCTGGGCTTGAACAACCTCACAAGCAGGGGGTATTTGAAACCAAACGCATATAATTAATATATGCACACCATGGCATGACCCAAACCCTCTTTTGAACATGCATGTAGACACTTAATGCCAGTGGCATATTCACTTCAGAGGATCCTTGTATTGCACAGTATTGTATAAGAAAACCTTGGGAACCTTCTCAAAGGGCAAATGAAAGTGTTGGAGCTGGAGGAGAATTCTCGATTGGTGTTGAGCAATAGCTAGGAGCTGAATCCTGGAGAGTGTAAGACATATGTGATAACATTTCAAAATCAATAACCAGCTGTACAGGGAGTAAATGTATATGCAGCGACACTGAAGAAATATACTAGTGTGATATTAATGCCTAGTCTAGAAGTCTTTACGCAGGCAAAATTCTCGTTTATTGCTGCTTTTCTGCATTAATGGGCCGCATTAGTCCATTAGTGGTAAATCCTGAGCTTTCCTCCATATGATAATTGAAGGTGCCAAGTATAGTGGAACCACCAAGATTCAGTGGGGAACAGGGTATGTGGGATGGTATTATTTTCTTTTTGGAGGGGAAGAGGCAGAAGTTTAAAGGGGGTGTTCACCTCCTGCATGGCTCTGAGCCTAGCTTCACATGCAGCTGGTGTGGTGGTTTGGTCATGATTGGAGGGGAGTTAATGGCAGCTGGGCTGATCAATCTGCTTACGATGCATAAGCACCCACCATCACCCACTACAATGAGTGTTCTAGCACTGAAGGGGTTACTGCAGTCTGGGTGTTACAGTAGTGGCTACAGCAGAGGTTGCACCTGACAGCTGCAGGGAGCCCATCAGGACTTTATGGCTATGTCTAGACTACGGAGTTTTTCCATGATACCAGAGGTTTTTTCTGAATTTTTTTCCGAAGAGCAGATGTGCTCTTTTGGAAGCCCTGTATTCCTCATTTCACAAGGAAGAAGGGCTCTTTCCAAAGAGGAGGTTTTTCTGAAATTTGGCCCAGTGTAGATGGGCCAAATTTCAGAAAAATATCTTCCAAAAAAACAATTGGAAAAAGGTACACAAATGGCGGAGCTCAATTTGCATGTCTTTTTCCAATAAAACTCTGTAGTCTAGATGTAGCCTATGTACGGCCTGTGAGACATTTTGTTTACTGTTGCCCATATGCAGGGTTGCCAGATTCCACTGGTTTCTGTCTGCTGGTATTACTAAAGTGACACACATGTAAAGCAAGGGCATGTGAAGTGAGGTGCGTGCTGATTGACACAACACTGACTGAGAGAGCCGTGTGTTCCCTCGGCATTAAATCAAATTGTTGCTATCGTTCCATTGTCACCTCCACGAAAATGCTAGGCATGAAAGTGTATTTCACAAACTATCCTATCTCAGGAGACTGACTTGGTTATGACAATCTTGCAACCTATTGAGAGGAAGGAGGGCCACTCAGCCCCCATCACTAGCCTTGGTTACCCATCCCTGGGTTACCGAGTAGCTTTGTGAACAGGAGGGGAAGGATCCCAATGGCACAGCATGCTGTTTGAAATGTGTGTTGATTCCCAGGACTTCATAGTGTTACTGAGAGTTTTGTCCCAGGAAGGACTGTGAGTCCACAGTGAGGAGCAAGGTTTTACATAACCTAGAGTAATCTTTCATACTATCCTCTGCTGCATCCGAGCTCTGCTTGATTCTGTTGTGGAGAGGGATAGGTACCTCAAAGCCACCATTTGTCATTCCCCGATGCTGTCTTTGGTTGGGGCTGGGAGAAACAATCTGGATTTAAATAAGAAAAGAAACCAAGTCCAAATTAACTGAAAATCCCCACTTTGCTAGTTGCATACTGGCAATTGTAGCAATTGTGTTGCAGCTGTAAGAAATCAAAGAAAAGAGGGTGGAGAGTGTTCTCTTTTAAGCTTGTAATGTATGATAGGTTAGTCACTGAGAGGTCAGCTAGAGCCATGTACAAACATAAAAATGAATGAGTCTTCCTAACTGGATTGTTGCTATGGAATGTTGTTAATGAATGAGAGTCCATTTTTATTTTATGTTAGCAGAGTGTAGTGGAAATGATTCTCTGGGTTCTCATTGATGAACGGACTACAAGAAATGAAGGAGGAGGGAAGTATCGACCTGACTCTGTGGGTGCCTGAGGCAATACTTCCCTAAGTAACCTGTTGTAAGTTGTTCCACCACCTGTTCTAACTGCAGAGTTGCTGCACGTCATTGCACTGAGCGTGTATTTGGCCTGGAGCGTCACTCCATTAGTGCTGTGAATGATTATGCTGGAATGGATCAATGATCCAGTTAGTCCAATATCCTGCCTTTGACAGTAACCGATGCTGGATGTTTCACACGGCAGGTGTAAGATACCCACAAGTGTGTATGGCTTGGAAATAAAATGCAACTTTGTTCCTGCTAGGGATCAATGTATGTTCTGAAGTGTGAGGACAAGAGAAGTTTGTGACTTTGTCTAATGCAGCCACAGAGTCTCCAAAATTTCATCTATCCATTGTAGGTACTTTATTAGAAACCTCCCACCCCTCCATTACTATAGTATCTGAGCACCTCACAAGCAATGTTCTCTATGTTTTTCCATCAATATGCAGAATACATTTTGTTATGTGCACTGAGACATGTGCAAATGTGCACCACCAGTAAAAACACTCATGCAGCTGGCTGTGGGTTCTCTGCTAATCAATGTGGTAGCATTTGAATCTCTTCTGGGTGGAGAACACTCAGTTTACAGGGAACACTGCTCACAACATCTCTGTGAGGTAACACATTGCAATGATCCCCATTTTACAGCTGGGGAGCTAAGACACAGGGAGGCAAAGTGGCTTGACCAAAGGGATGGGACGCAAAGTCGGTGGCAGAGCAGGGAATTCAATTTGGGTCCTAGATTATTGCTCTTATCACTGGACCATTCCCAGTGTGCCAGCCATTCTGAGTCACCGTGCTGTCAAATATAAAGAAATGCCTGGTATCCGAACTCCCTACTGTGTATGAACAACAGTCTTGGGTTTAAAGAGTGAATTTTGACTTAGAGCACCACATCTTTCTAGTTGAGAAGATGGACTCGTTTGGTTCTTCTCTTTCACCCATAGAGTCTGGGAATGACGCAATTAAGTGCTTGGGCAAAAATTAAGCTCTGGTTGCATTAGTATGTTGTTACTGCAATGCAACTTTAAAAAATGCATTTTCCTCTTTTACTCGGAGGAAAGAATTGAGGCTTTTTGTTTCTA
The DNA here is from genome assembly GCA_019425775.1 of Rafetus swinhoei. Lineage (NCBI taxonomy): Eukaryota > Metazoa > Chordata > Testudines > Trionychidae > Rafetus > Rafetus swinhoei. Next base: position 26,733,296 of record CM033425.1, on the reverse strand, counting down.
GCTCTATCTGTCAAACTGACTGCATGAAATATGCAGTAATTCTGAAAACTAATGCTCCCCAGGAAAGGAGAGAACATGTTCTGTGTGAGTATGATACTCTCCTGGGAATTCTGCCCCTCTAATGTTCAAAGGACAATCTTCCAAAGGGACCCATTGGAATTGGCAGCTCCACCCTCAGCTATATGGCTTAGAGGTATTAAAATAGTTGTAAAAGGAAGATTTAGCAGCTGGTTACAGTAAAGACCAGGCTGACCCTCTCCAGCCCATGGGGATGAAATCCTGTGGACCCATAAGCTACGACTAGACTGCATCCCTCTGTCGACAGAGGGATGCAAATCAAGCACATCGAAATTGCTAATGAAGTAGGGATTTAAATATCCCACTCCTCATTAGCATAAACATGGCCGCCGCTTTTTTTCTAAATGGAGTTTTTTCGAAAAAAATTCAGCAGTCTAGACGTGGATCTGTCGAAAATAAAGCCTTTTTCAACAGATCCTGTATTCCTAAAAAAACGAGGTTTAAAGGATCTATTGAAAGGGCTTTATTTTCGACAGATCCACGTCTAGACTGCCATTTTTTTTCGCAAAAACTCCGTTTCAAAAAAAGGCGGTGGCCATGTTTATACTAATAAGCACGGGATATTTAAATCCCTGCTTCATTAGCAATTTCAATGTGCCTAATCTACATCTCTTGGTCGACAGAGAGGTGTAGTCTAGACACACCCAGACTGTGGGGATAAGGAATGTAATCAGTTTGGGTGTGTCTAGACTACAGGGTTTTGTTGACAAAAGTGGACTTTTGTTGACAAAACTATACCTGCATCTACACTACCGCAGAGTTCTGTCAACATAACGTCAACAGAATTTGGCAGTTTTGTCGATGGTGGTAAACCTCATTCTACAAGGAATAATGCCTTTTGTCGACAGAGTTCCGTCGACAGAAGGCATTATTTCATCTACACTGTCCTTTGCGTCTACACTCTCATGTCGAAAAAGTGGCTTGCTTTGTCGACAGAACTGGATGTAGTCTAGACGCTCTTTGTCAACAAAAGCTTTGTTGACAGTATCTGTCGACAAAGCCTCTGTCAACAAACGACTGTAGTCTAGACGTATCCTTTCATTGCAGTCCCCATCCACTTTCTCCATCCTCTGCAGATCCATGTGGGAAGTGTTATAATGTGTGGGTGAAGTAGCATTAACCCTGGTGTTTTCCCAATGTGCCATAGAACCACTCTTAGTGTATTTGGGGGGTACTGATACAAGAGGTGTTTGTGGCTTCCCCAGTCCAGTAGAACCTTGGAGTAATGGACAAGCTGGCATGGAAACTGGTGTCTCTCTCTGAGCCATCTTGTGCCTCAGTAAGATCTGCTGATTTCTGTGGAGTGAATGTACTACTTCCCTGCAGAACCTGATGCCAAAGTAACTCTGGAAGAGGAACCTTGAGTATCCAATGTCCTAATCTGATAATTCCTTGAAAGATAATTATTTGACCCAGTATCATTGCTAATAGCCTTGAAAAAATGTTTTTCCCCCTTTGGTATCACTTACAGTCTGTCTACTCAGCAACATTATTTCAAAATAACTAGCATTATTTTGAAATAACTTGGTCTGCATCTACACAGCAGACAATTATTTCGAAATAATGTTGAAATACTGTCAAGCTGGAAGACTTCTTAATTGAACTCCTTATTGTATGAGGAGTAAGGGAAGTTGGAGGAAGAGTACTCTATTTTGAAATAAGTGCTGCGTAGATGCTTCCAATTTTGAAATAAGCTATTTTGAAATAAGCTATACAATTGACATACCTCAATTTGCATAGCTTATTTCAAGATAAGCCCTACTGTGTAGAAGTACCCTTCGGCTACGTCTACACTGCCCTCTCTTGTGCAAGAAAATATGCAAATGAGGTGAAGCGGTGAATATGGCTGTGCCTCATTTGCATACTTAATGAGCTGCCATTTTGCACAAAAACCCTCTCTTGTGCAAGAGCCGTTCTTCCTGAAAAAAAGCGGCAGAATGGCTCTTGTGCAAAAGGGGGTTTTTGCACAAAAGGAGCTGTGTAGATGGCTCCTTTTTGTGCAAAAGCCCCTTGTGCAAAAATGGTGGCTCATTAAGTATGCAAATGAGGTGCGGTGATATTCACTGCTTCGCCTCATTTGCATATTTTCTTGCACAAGAGAGGGCAGTGTAAATGTAGCCTTCGGGTATGTCTAGACAACAGCGTTTTGTCAGGAAAATGGCAGTTTTTCTGACAAAACTCACAGAATGTCCACATTGCAAGCACGTTCTTTCGATAGTAAATCGAAAGAACAGAGGAGATTTTGTGTAATTAGTATTCCTTTTTCTACGAGGTAGAAACCTTTTTGGGAAAGAGCTCTTTTGCAAAAAGTTGTATGTGGACGCGGAAGAGGGTTTTTTTGCACAAGAAGAGGCCTCCAGGAAAAAGCACAGGTGCCCTAGTGGCCACTCCATACCAGCTAATCACAACTCTATAGTTTCTGTTTCCTGGCCTCTCTTAAAGCTGCAGGCACCCTGGATACCCCTTGTAGCAGGAAGCTGGCCAGAGAGCAGCACTTCACTGCACGGTTCTCTCTGCCACAGCCATGTCTGACCCTGAAGACCCCCTCAACCTCTCTGGCCCTCTCAAGGGAGCAGCCCCACGGGTCTGAGGACCCACCTAGAGGGAGCAAGAGGCACGCCCTGTCCTGGACAGGCCCGGAGATACAGTCCCTCCTGGAGCTGTGGGGCGAGGAGGAGACGCTCCAGGATGCCTGGGCGAAGTGGCGCAATGTTGAAATTTAAGGCTGGATGGCCACCTCCCTGGCAGAGTGCGGACACCCACCCTGGACCATGGAACAGGTCCAGAGTGAGTGAAAGAATTCCACCAGGGATACGTCCGGGCAAGAGAGCGCAGCTCCCACTCAGGGGCAGTACCTCACACTTGCCCCTACTACAGGGAGCTGCATGTGATCCTGGGGGGTGGGGAAGCGTCTTCTCCACCCATCCTGGTGGACTCTGGGGTTGAGATCCCCGTCATTGTCCGGCCGGAGGTCGCCTCTGAGGTGGAGCAGGAGGGCCAGGGCCAGCCTACCTAGCCGGAGGAGGAGGAGCTGGAGAAGATATGGGCACCATGACCCTCTCCTTTGAGCCAGTGCAAAGGAGCCAGGCCATCTCCCAGGCCTCCTCGGACTCTTGGGAGGGATCTTCAGGTGAGTGGTCTCACTTTGTCACACACACAGGGCTGGGGAGGGGGACACATAGAGAGTGGGGGGGGAAGTGTAGCGTGGACTGGATGTCGTGCTGCGGTCTGTGTGCATGCAACCATGTGCTGCGTTACTGTGCGGCACGTGGACGCAACAGGAAGCCTCTGAGCATGGGTGGGATCCTGATCCCAGGCTGAGGGGAGGCCACACATGTCCTGCCGGGGTGGGGGGTGCCTCGGCTGGAGGCAGGCTAGCCACAAGGGCACAGACACGAACACACAGAGCATGCGGACATGCCTGCATGTGCAAGGCAGCAGCCACTCCCACACACCGCCCAGCAACTTGCACCTGTGTGTGCAGACCCCAAGGAGGCCCAGGCTGCTCCCAGCTCCTCTGCCGCCCATGAGGGCATGCTACTGTGTCCGGACACTTCCCTTGGCTGCTTGTCTGTGGGTTGGGGGGAAGCAGGGAGCATGGTCCTCTGGGCATATCAGGGGCCCCGTGAGACAGGGCCTCCTGTACAGGCCCCACATGGCCTGGCACCTGGGACGTCCCCCTCCTCTGGGCTGCGGACTGTTGGTCGCTGCTCACAGAGGAGGGCATGGCCTCAGGGACAATGTGTGCAGGGATGACTGACCGCTTCTCCCTCTTGTGTGTTCTCCACAGCCGGACCAGCCAAGACTGAGGGCTGAGCCACACCATCGGAGCCACCCGCCAGAACCCGGGGGACCCGAAGGTGCACCAGGGTGCAGGAGGACCTGATGCGCCAGCACATCAGTGTCCTCAGGGACATCCACCAGACCCTGGTGCAAAAGGACCAGGCTGACCTGGAGTGGCGGGAGCACGCCTTGGACCAACTCATGAAGTGCTGTGACACCATGTGTGGTGTCATGTCACGCATGATGGTGCACCTGTCTGAGGCTGCTGCTCCTGGCTTCCACCCCCCTGCTCCCCTACTATGCCCATTCCTACTCCACCTGCCCCCCCTTCTATGTCTCTGCTCCCTCCCCAGGTGATGCCCATGCCTCCTCCCCAACTGATGCCTATGGCTCCTCCTCCTGACCTTCCTGCCCCCCCAACCCTGCTCCAGCCCCCGCTCCTGTCCACCCTTCTGTGGTCCCCAGACTCTCACAACCCTGACAAGGTCCCCTCACCCAAGGGGGCATCTCGACCCACCCCCATCCCCCTCCCAGTTCTGATCTCCCCTCCAAGTTCAGAGCCCCTCACCCAGTTCAGAGCCCCCTCCCCCTCTCCACCTTTTCCCAATGTTTCATTAAAACACAGTTCATGTTTTGTAAAACCAAATCAGTGTGTTTATTGGGAGGTCAGGGAAAAGGCAAAGGGAGGGGTTGTGGTGGGGAAGGGATAGAACAGCAAGCCAGAGGCCCCTGTTGTGGAGGTCCTGGGGAGAGTTACTGGGGTGGTTGGGAAAACCTCTCCCCTCAGGGTCTCCCAGATGTGCACCCCGGCCTGATGGGCCTGGCGGATGGCAGCTGTCCACGGCTGCTCAAATGCACGGCCCTCGTGGCCAGTGTCTACCCCCCACCCTAGGAGAAAGGCCTCCCCCTTCTGCTCCACAACATTGTGGAGGATGCAACATGCCGCCACCACCTCGGGGATGCTGTGCTCCCCTACATCCAGGTGGGTGAGGAGGCACCAGAAATGTGCCTGGAGGCGGCCAAAGGGCGCACTCCACCTGGATCCTGGCTTGGGTCAGGTGGGCATTAAACAGGTCTCTGCCAGGATCCAGGTGCCTGGTGTATGGCTTCATGAGCCATGGCATGAGGGGGTATGCTGCATCCCCCACTATGCACAGAGGCATGTGCACATCCTTGACTGCAGAGTGCAGGTGGGGTAAGAATGTGCCTGCCTCTAGCTTCCTGTACAGGCTTGAGTTCCGAAAGACTTGGGCATCGTGTGCCCTGCCCGACCACCCAACAAAAATGTCTGTAAATTGTCCCTGGTGGTCAACCAGGGCTTGTAGGACAACAGAAAAGTAGCCCTTCCGATTGATGTACTGGGCCGCTCGATGGCCCAGTGCTCGGAAGGGGATGTGTGTCCCATCTATGGCTCACCCGTAGTTGGGGAACCGCAGGGCGGCAAATCCGGCCACTGTCACATCCAGGTCTCCTAGGCGGGTGACCCTGCACAGCAGGAGGGAGTTGGTGGCCCTCACCACCTGCAGAAGGAAACAAAGAAACACACAAAACAGAGAATGAGAGAGAGGGTGCCTAAGCCCTTGGGAGATGGCTGTCCTACTCCCCTTCCCTGCCCCCCAAAACACCCCAGGAACCACCTCTCTTAGGTGGGCTGCCCCAGCAGCAGGGCTGTGTGAGGGTGGGACAGCACAAGCCCCCGGGGATGGGGCTTCCCTCCACCCCCACTCCATCCCCCCCAGCCTCCAACCTCCTTTTCCCAAGGGTCCCCCTTTTCCAGGACTCCTCCCTTGCAGGGACTGCAGCCCAAGAGTGACTTACCTCCATGAGGAGGGCCCGGACAGTGGACTTCCCCACACTGAACTGGTTGCCCACTGACTGGTAGCTGTCCGGAGTGACGAGCTTCCAGAGGCTGATTGCAACCCGCTTCTCCAGGGGGATGGAGGGTCGCAGGTGGGTGTCGCATCTTTGGAGGGCAGGGGTGATCCAGGCACACAGCTCCATAAAAGTGGTCTTCCGCATGTGGAAGTTTTGGAGCCACTGCAGGTCATTCCCTGGCTCCATCACCAGCCGGTGCCACCAGTCCAAACTGGTGTTGAGCCTCCAGAAATGCCTCTCCACTGTGGGGTGTGGTTGCCAGAGTGGGGCAGCCACAGCCATGGAGAGAGTTCCCAGAATGAGCTCAGGATCCAGATCCTACAGGACCAGGAAGGCAGCCGGCAGAAAGTGCTGCAAAAACTGCAGCATGGCCGTGTGGGGCCATGGCATGCCCAGGGGCAGTTCCAGCTCCATGGCACAAAGGAAAAAGCTGTGGCGTCCAAAAAAGAAGAGGGCAATCACAGCAGGCACTGCGAGAGCTTTGCTGTCCCTCGAAGAGATAGCAAGCATTCATCAGAAGCAGAGAAACGGCTGTCCAGAGGGGTCCCTTTAAGTGCCTCTCTGCAAGGCTCCGGCACCAGCACTTAGAAGCAACTGGTGACCTAAAGCCCTGCCTGAAGTGGTTCTGGGTGGCCTTTCATGAAAGAGAGCATCCAATGAGTCTGGACACTCTCTTTCACAAAAGCGCATTGCTTTTTCGATGTGTTTGTGTGTGTGGACGCTCTCTTGCACAAGAAGTTTTTTCAGAAGATCTCTTCCGAGAAAAGATTCTTGCGCAAATAGCCTGCAGTCTAGACGTAGCCTTAGAGTCCTCGATGCACCTGTATTTGGTTACAGACTTGGGGAAAGTTTAGTTGATAAGCATTCTTTCCATATTGAGTGCCAGAGCATCTATTTCCCAGTGCCCTTGGTTAGCAGAGCAGGTAGCTGACAACCAATCAAGTGTGAGATTGTGGCTGGCGGTCACTGCTGAGGTTTAACCAGGTTTTTTCCCCCTGTGGACTTGCATTAGCAGCATGGATTGACAAGTTCCTATTCCTCAATTAATCTGTCCTCCCGTGTTTGAGTTTCTATCTTGCACATCTGTGACTGAAGGCTATGAATGGGATGAGAAAAAGGAAGATCATTTATACTCTGTCTGTAAATATTTGCTCCTGAGCTTTATCTAAAATTCCATGGAGATGGAGAGGCAGCAAGAATGCATTCTGAAGAGACACTTTTCTTTTTTAACCAAATAGGTTTCTTATTTTACTTCTGCTATTGTTTGCCTATTGGAAGTTTGAACAGAGCCTTAAGAGTTCTCAAAGGTTCTGAACTGAGGGCATGCCTACACTACAAAATTATGTCGACTGAAGTTACTTTGGAATAGAGCCACAGCAATAATTAAATTGCTTTTGCGTGTCTGCATTCTGCTTCTTGTGTACTCTGTGCCTGTTCTCACCAGGAGTGCTTGTACAATTGTACTGTCAGTGTGGGTATTGTGGGATGGCTTTTGAAAGCCTGTAACAGTCAGTGCAAGCAATGTGCTATCTAGCCTGATACTATGTCAACCTAATTTCATTGGCATTGACTCTACACCTCTTGTAGGGGTGGAGTTATTAAATCAGTATAGCGGGGCAGTTATGTTGGTGGGAGTGACATTTTAATGTATACACTTAGGGAATGTCTACACTGCTGTGTTATTTCATAATAACTAACGTTATTTCGAAATAACAAGGTGAGCATCTATACCATCTATAATGGGCTTCTTATTCTGAAATCTGTAACCCTCATTCCATGAGGAATAATGCCTATATCATTTTTATTTCTGGTATCCCGAAATAACTTTGATGCGAAGACATACCTTTGGGGAACAATGTACAAAGTAAGCAAGGCACTTGCCTTTATTGTAAAGGGGACAATCTTGAGACATAACCTTTGACAGGGCCATATAAGCACCTGAGACAGAAAAGAGCAAGGGTGGAATTACATTATTATTCTTGGTATACCACAAACTTCATGGTGTGATCTTGGTGAAACTCATCAGAATAAAAAAACATTACTTTTTATTTTAGAGGACAATCTCCATCAGAGCAGAAGGATTTTTCAGTCAATCAAATGTTGAGGATTGCAGGCATTTCTACTATATGTTTGAGTCTGTGTGTGTGTGTGTGTGTGTGTGTGTGTGATTGTTTGTTCAAGAACTCCTCCTAAAAGGGAAGAGTTAGGACAACCAAATTCAGTATACAGCTTCCTCTCCTCTTATCATAACTTAAAGCAACGTAAGGGATTGATTGAGCCAGGTAAACAGGATGTGCCTGAAATGGGGATTGCGTCTTGTCAAACCAAACAGAAAAGAGACAGAATCACCAAATCCTCAAAACTGACATAACTGAGCAAATATTGATAGAGGTCTCAGTGGTCTCAGGAAGGGCAGGGAATAAGGGCAGGCACCATTCTGGGCTGGTGGAGTCTGTGCCTCCCCCTCTCAGCTGTGGTATCTCTGCAGTAGGGCCATGGGGGGCCATGCCTCACCTCCCCAATATGGCAGCTCTGTGTTGCAGCCAGGGGAGGGGGCACCTCCCTCCCACCCCTAGTTGCATTTGTTCCATGCTAGGGAGAAAGGATGGAGTGCCTTCTTCCCCAGACATGACATTGAACCTGGAGCTGCCCCAGAGCTGCTACTGCTGGGGGACAAATGGTTCTTCTGTGGCCCCCACCCAGCTTAACCTGGACCTGTCCCAGCTGTGGGACATGCACCCTTCCCCCAGATGTGCTTTCTGGAGCTGCAGCAATGCTTCTCACCTGTCCCCAAACTGCTGTGGTGAGAGAGGGATGGGGTTGTCCTCTCTCCCCAAGGCAGCCTGTGTACTGAACCCCTCATCCCCAGCTCCACCCCAGAGCAATGATTTAAATTAAGCATGTACATTTTCATTTTATTTTCCAAAACCCTCCAACATTAACTGAGTTAAGGATCTGAGCAACACAAGGTAAATCTTCTAGTTATAAATAAATATAAACTACAAGAATTAAACAAATAGTAATTAAATCAGAGTTTGGATCAGTGGTCAGAGAGACTCAAAGGGGCAGCCATGTAAGCCTGTAACTGTAAAAACAATGAGCAGTCCTGTAGCACCTTAGAGATTAACAAATGTAATAGGTCATGAGCTTTCATGGGTAAAACTTCATCAGATGAGATGGAGTGGAAATTACAGAATCCAGGGTATATATAAAAGCAAAAGAAGTTACCTGTAAATTGTAGGACCAGTGTTCATGAAGCTATTTAAGTCAGGGTAGATGTGACTTGTTCACAGCATTTGATGCTGAGATGTTGTCATGACCATGAGGGCTAGCCAACAGCCTGGGGACTAAGGGGTTAACTATGTCCCTTACCTAAGCCAGGTAGAGTCAGCCTATAGGAACGCAGGTAGGAATTTCAAATTGGGACAAATGAATTTTTTGGATTTTTCCCTCCTTTGTCCCTGGGCAATTTCTCTCCAGCTACTGAAGGGGACAGACATCATTTCTGTCTCCAAGAAAAGACTCTTCACTATCTATAAGTAGGGTAAAGTTTAGATAAATCTGACAGGTTTTATTGTTTTATGGTTTGGGAATGGGAATCTGATGTCTGTGCATTTAAAAATGGGTTTTTCTCTCTTTTGCAACTTTTGCAAGTTTTGGCCCATGGTGGAATCCCCCACGAGTATATTAATTGGTGACTATTCCATCTAGTCATTATGTGTGTAACAGGAGTGTTGTAGTGATAATAAAAGTTCTTTCTCTTTCTTTTTTATTAACCTGGTATTGGTTAACTTTTTGTGTCCTGGTTTTTACTTTAGGGCTGAGATTTCCCAAGTGGTGTCTCCCTGGTTTCCTTAATATTACTTGGGTGGTGGCAGCGGATTTTTTATCCCCAAAATCTAGGGTTTTAAGATTTTGGGGGGAAGCTTTATACCAAAGCCTGGAAAAATAAGGTTTTGAGGTACTTTTACGGGCCCCCACTTCTGGATTTATTGTGCCAGAGTGGGGAAAAAGCCTTGACAGATGTGAATAATGAAAGTGGGGAAATTGCTGTAGTAGTGCTTTAACCAGTTAAGATCTTTATTCAAGCCTAAGTTGATAGTATTGAACTTGTAAATGAACTCCAGTTTAGCTGTCTCCCTTTGTAATTGGGTAATACAATTATTTTGTAGAAGGATGGCTAGCTACATCCATTATTGAATGTCCAGGGAGGTTAAAAAGTTAACTGACAGGTTTATATGTGTTACCATTCCTGATGTCTGATTCGTGTCCATTTGTCCTTTGTTGCAGAGACAGGCCAATTTACATGGCAGAGGGCATTGCTGGCACTTGATGGCATATATCACATTAATGGATGTGCAGGTTTATGAGCCCCTGATGTTGTGGCTTATGTGGTAAGGTCCTGCGATGGTGTTGCTTGTATAGATGTGTGGATAGAGCTGGCAATGGGATTTGTTGCAGGGATAGGTTCCTGGTTGAGTGTTTCTGTGTGTGGTTGCTGGTATTCAGGTTTGAGGGGGGTTGTCTGTAGGTGAGGACTGGCTTGTCTCCCAATGTCTGTGAAACAGAGGGATCATTTTTCAGGATAGGTTGTAGATTGTCTATGATGCACATTTCAGCTAGGGGCTATAAGTAACCAGTGGTATTCTTTATTTTTCTTGTTTGGATTGTCTTGAAGTAGGTGATTCTGGGTACTCATCTGGCTCTGTCAAATCTGTTTCCTTACTTCATGGGTATTTAAGATTTAAGAGCAACAAGGAGTCCTGTAGCACCTTATAGACTAACAGATGTATTGGAGCATAAGATTTTGTGGGCAAAGACCCACTTCGTCAGATGCATGTGAAGTGGGTCTTTGCCCACGAAAGCTTATGCTCCAATACATCTGTTAGTCTATAAGGTGCTACAGGACTCCTTGTCGCTTTTGCAGATCCAGACTAACACAGCTACCCCTCTGATACTTAAGTTTTAAGAATAATTGATAAAGAACTTATAGGTGTTTTTTTCTTTATGTGTGATTGGAGTAGTTCTGGTTGTGTCTTAGATCTTGGCTGTAGACAATGGATCATGTGATATGTCCTGGATGGAAGCTATAGGCACGTAGGTAAGAATAGCAGTCAGTAGGTTTCTGGTATAGAGTGGTGTTTATGTGACCATTACTTATTTAAAAGCTTCAGAGAGGTAGCCGAGTTAGTCTGTAATTAGAAAAACTTAAAAAACAACAAATAGTCTAGCAGCACCTTAAAGACTAACAAAACATGTAGGTGGTATCATGATACCATCTACATGTTTTGTTAGTCTTTAAGGTGCTGCTAGGCAATTAGTTGCTTTTTAAGTTTTCCCGTCATTTATTTGTACTGTAGTGTCCAGAAAGCTGATCTCTTGAGTGGACTGGTCCAGGTTGAGGTTGATGGTGCAGTGGAACTGCTGAAATCCCTGTGGAATTCTTCAAGGGTCTTGTTTCCATGGGTCCATATGATGACGGTGTCATCAATGTCCAGAGAGAAACATCCTTTCTGCGAAACCAAAAGGAAATGCAAAATTCACATTGAAAATTCACTTTGAACATTTCTCTTCAAAGCTTTTTGCATCAGGTTGTCTGTGATCATCGCGTAGGTATTTAATTTTAGGTACCCATATTTGCAAACATTAGTCTTTGTTTTGTATTTGCCTGCAGGAATATATTCTTGAGGCCGAGAATTTCAAAGGGACCATTCCGCATTCAGTTTCATTGGCAGTTATGCACCTAACTCCCTCATGTGCCTATGCCAATCCACCCCTAACAATTTGTTGGCTCCAGATTACTAAGAGCTTTCATTAATACACACTACAGGAAGTTTAACTGAATCCTAGATTAATATTTGACTGCATCTCTGTAAACCAAGGTTCAAAACTCAGAGTAGAGTTCATGGATTTCTAGCAGCTGCGTACGATATAAATTGGGACTGCTAATGTTACAAACAAACTTGGATCCAAATTGCTCATTATCCAGGTGTAAAAAGAGTCACATTTTTGGCTTGTAAATTTGTTAGCTACCCAAAAGAGAATTATCAATGTTTAGCTCCTCTTTTATGCACCTCAACGATTACTTCAGATTTATTATTACTATGCTTTATGCTCATTATATAGAATTTAAAAACATATGCTGATTTGAAACTTGGCAGTAATAGGCTAAGCCCATCTCTGATGAAAAATATAAGACCAGTTTTAATGACTTATCAATGCTAGGTATGATTGCACCAGTGTGTCCCAAAGCCTGGGGAAACCTGTCAGTTAAAAATTAATGAAGTAGGAAGTCCTAACATAAAGTAAAGCCTTGAGTGAAATTCCATGGCTTCATGGACTGTTAATTCTTTATTAGGTTTTCTTAAGACTGAGATAAAAGGCCTTTTATCTTTTTTAAGGTTTGCATTAACATGTCATTGAGTTTTATAGATACATTGATCTTCATTTGGCTAATCTAGAAAGGGTAATAGAAATGTGTATGTTCTATGCTATAGCAAAGAGAACTCCATAACACTTCAGGATTTTTGCTATTTTTATTTATTTCATATTATTCAGATTTTAAAATGTGGCCAATTCCTGGACATTGTGAAATTCAGCTAGATGACTGTTTCATATTGAATGTCCATTCAAGGTTGTTCTCTTCTCTTGTTCCCTGTCTTTTTAATTTGGCAACAAGGTTGACATGTCTTCTCCAGAAGTTACACATGCACATACTGCAAAAGTTTTAATATGCAATTTTTCAGAAGGACATACTATTCAGTATCATGTGACTTCTATGATACTGGATTCTGTACAAACAGCATCTAGAAATAGACAGAACTCTGATACTCTTATTCCAGGGGCAAGCACCTGGCCTCCCTGAAGTCAATAGAGCCATAATTCCTCCCATTCCCCTGGTATTTAACAGTAACAAATATTAAATTATTATTAATGATGGGTCATTATAAATTCTGTTTTATCTGTTACTGTATTTATAAGAGCACATAGAAAGGAAACAATGTAACAAAAATAAACCCTCAAAGTTCCATTGGGACTGGGGAATCAATAGTTTTTCAGGCCATGGTAGAGATAGAGGATGGATGGAAGGTGGGGGCTGCAGAAAAAGAGGAGGATCTTGGATCTGCCCAGCTTTTCCAGGGGCATGTTCTCCATGCTGTCTTGCAGCTTCACCCTTCCTCACAAGCCATGGCAGTGCAAGAGAATGAGTAGCCATTCTGCCATTGACTTTACTGTCCCAAGTGGCATTCTAAGCATGGATGTTCTCACTCACTAAAGGTATGTCTAGACTGCATCCCTCTGTCGGCAGAGGGATGCAGATTAGGCAGGTTGACATTGCAAATGAGGCAGGGATTTAAATATCCTGTGCCTAATTTACATAAAATGGCCGCCGCGTTCTGCCAACTCAGCACTTTGTCGGCAAAAAGTGGCAGTCTAGAGGGGGATCTGTCGAGAAAGAAAGCCTTTTTCGACAGATTCCTTATGCCTCCTGCAAAGAAGTTTACAGGATCTGTCGAAAAAGGCTTTCTTTCTCGACAGATCCTCTCTAGACTGCCGCTTTTTGCTGACAAAGTGCTGAGTCAGCAGAACGCGGCGGCCATTTTTATGCAAAGTAGGCACGGGATATTTAAATCCTGCCTCATTTGTAATGTCGACCTGCTAATCTGCATCCCTCTGCCGACAGAGGGATGCAGTCTAGACATATCCTAAGTTGTAGGTAGAAGGTTCTGTCTTTTCCAGGGGAGCCTCATTTAATAGACCCTTTTTTGGGTGGCCAAATTAATTGACTTAGATGAGGATATACTCCCTTATACCCAGGTTGCATTTGATCCTTGCATCAGCTACCACACTTACCAACAATGACCAGGCACCTTAGAACTCAGTTCGCTTTTCATAATTGCACTCCCACCTCTGCAGCTTCCCACAAATGTTCCATGCATTACACCAGCTAGTTGTGACCCTGTTTCATTTTTCAGATATACTAAATTAAATACATATTTATATTATAGATCTGATTATATAATTGAATATGGCATCGCTCTCACCTTAAAAAAATCAAATTTTAGATGTGCATGCATGAATACTTATTCTTGGAGTATTTGCATACTCCTCCAGTCAGGAAAGAGAAACAATACCATATGACGTACCTGACCAATCACAACTAACCAACAGAGCACGAACATTGAAAATTCACAGTTTGCAACCAATACTCAGTTTAAAAAAAATTGCCAAAAAAATTCAGTGAAACTTTTTTTTTACAAATAGAAGTGATGAAATTGTTATTAGCTTTGGCTGTTTCAAGGGCAAAACAAGCAGCAAAGTTCATTCATTGTAAATTATTCACTTGAATCTACGTCTAAATAGCAGACCTAGCATAGAGCTGAGGTGGCCAGTATTCTGAGTTTCCACAGGATTATACTTTCTGAACTACGGATGGGAGAACAGTACTGGATCTAATAAGACTTGACTTAAATTTGAATTGTCTCAAACCTATACTGAGCTTATTGTGAGTCAAACTCATAGTCAGACCAGGGCTGCTCACTCAGGTACATGACTCCTCCCTCTAACAGGGCTCAAGTTTGCTGCAGTAGCCAATCCCTGGGCATGTCCTGGGTCAGATGACCCCCAGGTACAGGTATTTCAGTGATCCTACCAGAGCTGTAAGTTAGCCTGTGCAACAAAATTACTTGGCCAGGAATCCTCCTGCCGCAGACTCAAGACTTCTGGCCTGTCCTTGATCTGGTTCCTATTTTTGTACCCCGTCTTGCTTGAGCCTTATTCCAGTCTGCTTCAGCCTTGTTCTTGTCCTACCCTGACCGCTGCAGCCCTGCCCTCTCGCTGACCTTCAGATTGACTCCTACCCAGCTTTGACCTTCAGCCCTGCTACGATCCTGATTTGGCTTGCCCAGAGATTCTGATCCTGGTCTGACCTGTGGCATGTGCTTCGACCCTGGTTTCAATGCTGCCCATGCATTGGTTCTGATGCAACTTCTCACTTTGACTACCTAGAACCTAAAGTCTGACACTCATGCTATTTTCAGCCTGGTGTCTAGATATGAGTTTAGGAAAGATTCAGATAAACACAAGGGAAGTAAGTTTTTCTTGCAGTTTGGCTCCACTGCCTGCTCAGGCAACATGTGTAGTGCAAACTATGAAGTTCAAGTATTGTGAACTAATGTCATCCTCATCCACAAAAGACATGCGATTTACATGTGCTTGCCAGCTTGATCTACACAATGGGCAAAACTCTGAGCTGAATTACACGGGAGCAAAGAAAAAGTGATGTTGACATCAATAGGAGCAAGACCAGGCTGTTTGGCTCACAATGAAGTTATACTGGATTTATGATGGTGTCATTTTTTAGTTGTTTTTATGAGAGAAAGAATTTGCTGAAATTGGTATAAATTAACCAAATATCTGAGAACCCAAATCTACATTTTTGCATAAAATTTTCAGTCCAAAAACATCACCCAGCTTTATTAACAGATACTGGCTCTTGCAATTTCATCCTATATTACTTAGGGCATATCTAGACATACCAGGAAATCAGCACTATGGTGATCGATTCCACAAGTATTGATTTAGCACATTTAGCGAAGACCCACTAAATTAACTGCCAGTTGTTCTCTCATCAACTCTAGTACTCCACCAGAGCAAGAAGCATAAGGGGAGTTGAAAGGAGTGTTTCTCTGATAGACGCCCTGCAGTGGAGTCCCTGTGACATCTCAGCCTAAGGATCGTTGATTCCAGCTAGTTGTGTACTTTAGGACAACATTGCCCCATAGTGTAGTCCTGTCTTTAATTGTCTTGACTTTTGAAGAGTTTAGAAATGCTGTTAATTTCTCAGCTTCTGATGCTCATTATCTTTACTTGCATTATGTCAATATAACTGCACAGCATACATGATCCAATTTGTGGAGGCCTATGAGCTTTGCTTTGAACTTCTGATCTCCCCCAATTAATCATTTGGTGTATTTGGTGTAAAAGCCATAATAAGGTTCATTTTCTTTATACACCAATATTTTGACAACATCTCTTGGAATAACTTGTCCAGAGCAACTGGGGATTTCCCTAGTCCTTAGAAACTAGAATGTTAAACTGCTAATCATCAAGAAGGAGTGAAACAAACAATGAAGTTCTGGTAAAGCTGAAAACTCACTCTTCCCATCTGGAAAAGAACAGTGCTCCATATACAAATGACATCTTGCCACCTTTGATCACTGGAGTAGGAGACAAGTCATACAAAGGGAAGGTTGTTTTGAACTTTGTGACAGCATCTGCCATGAATTTGTAAAATATGTCAAATGTATATTCCAAACATAAAATAATGCAGTCATGCATGAAAAATTATGCTTTGTTCTAATCTCAGGATTGTGTCAGCATCTCAAGGGATTGGGGGGAGGAGATCTGGAGTTATCATAGGAATACAAAGATCTTTTACACAGAAGCAAATTAATGAAATTGCTGGAGGCTATTGTTTCAAAATTAAAATGTTGGGACGAAGTATTGGAATGTGAGATGGCCCTGAAATGTTTTGGGGTTGCTGATACTCCAAAAAAAGGCAAAGAGAGCTGTCCTAAAGGAAATATCTGTGGTGGTATTTACTGTTTCTGGAGTAATCTATGAACCGATAATGATATTTATACCGAATTCAGTAATGCTAGGCATGTACAACTGGCTCTTAAAAGGGCCAGAGATAATATACTGCTTTTGGATAGTACAGCGGTGTGAGGATGGCTACCACAGAGAGAGATGCAAAGTGCAGATTAGACACTGGTCACACAGAATTGTTAGGACTAAGATACCACCTATCAAATAGTGTGTGAACCTCTGATGTTTTGGTGTTCTCATTTATTTTGTTGTTTTAAGCAGTTAAAAGGTTGGGTGATATCAAAGGCCCTCATCCTGAAAATGCTTAAGCGTATGCTTAAACTTTAAGCACATAAGACAGTGGTGCTGGAATAATTTTTATAGTGGGAGTGCTGAGAGACATTAAACCAAACTGTAAATCTGGTATAATCAGGGGTGGGTAACCATTTTTAGGTCGGGGAATATTAGAGTGCATTAGGAGAAGCATTGCCAGCAGACCTAGAGAAGTAATTATTCTCCTTTATTCGGCACTGGTGAGGCCACATCTGGAGTATTATGTCCAGTTCTGAGCCTCCCACTACAGAAAGAATGTGAGAGGATCCAGTGGAGGGCAACAAAAATGATTAGGGCGCTGGAACACATGATCTATGAGGAAAGACTGAGGGATTTGGGCTTCTTTAGTCTGCAGGAGAGAAGAGTGAGGGGGAATTTGATAGCAGCTTTGACTGCCTGAAGTGGGGTTCCACAGAGGATGGAGAGAGGCTGTTCTCAGTAGTGACAGATGGTAGAACAAGGAGCAATGGTCTCAAGTTGCAGTGGGGGAGATCTAGGTTGGATATTAGGAAAAACTATTTCACTAGGAGGGTGGTGAAGTACTCAAATGGGTTACCTAGGGAGGTGGTGGAATCTCCATCCCTAGAGGTTTTTAAGTCCTGGCTTGACAAAACCTTGCTTGGGATGAATTAGTTAGGGTTGGTCCTGCTTTGGGCTGGGGGCTGGACTTGATGACCTCCTGAGGTCTCTTCCAGCGCTAGGTTTGGACATAAATGTTCGCAGGACTGGGGCTCCAGTGTCATGGAGTATGATCCAGCTCCCAGTGTGAAGTAAATGGAAATTCCTCAATGAGAATTGCCACCTTCCTAATTCTGCCAAAATTTAAACACAAGCTTAACTTTCTCATCTTAGTCAGTGGTCCCAACATTAAATCTTCTCAGGAATGGGGCCTTCGTCTGCACACTAAGCTGGGAATGTCACCATAACAGCACAACTTACTGTTCTTACTCCCAACGGTGAGGGGAAGTGTGAGCCTGGCAGGGGAAGCAAGAAATGTGCATACTATACCTCCTCAGCATGTAGAATGTTTTTAGCACTGGTCGCCCCCATAAGAGCCATGTGTGGGATGCAGAGTACATCTACACTGCAAAAAAGCGTGCTACCCCATACCTCACATTAGCTAGCAGAGAAGCCATGGCTGCTGTGCTTTTGGCTCATGTTAGCAGAAGGTGCTCAGCCCTTATGTATAGGCTTTTAACTCAGGTTAACAGTCCAAATTAAAGCTTACAAGGGAGTTTGGATAAACTTA
This sequence comes from Rafetus swinhoei, assembly GCA_019425775.1. Taxonomy (NCBI): domain Eukaryota; kingdom Metazoa; phylum Chordata; order Testudines; family Trionychidae; genus Rafetus; species Rafetus swinhoei. The sequence continues at coordinate 26,715,388 of CM033425.1, read as the reverse complement.
AAAAACAACAAATGGTCTGGTAGCACTTTGTAGACTAACAAAACATGTAGATAGTATCATGAGTTTTGGTGGGGACATCCCACTTCTTCAGATGACCGGAGTTTTGAGTTTAGGATGTCCAGGCCCAAAATAAATAAGGGAGAAGGGAAAGGGGGGAAGGAAAAAAATGGAAGGGGACAGGAAACAAGAAGCAGAGGGTATGTAAATATCAAAGGGAAAATCAAATAGGCAAGGGAGTCTGGGATAGAAGTCCACCTGCTAACATGAGTCAGAAGCTGAGTGGCTGTGTCTTGATTGCTGTTTCAACCAGCATTCTCTAATGTTGGTTAGCTAACCTGAGTTCAAAACACCACTTTTTTTGCAGTGTAGATATACCTACAATCTTCCTGGGACTACAGTGGTAATAAACTGTAGGGCTGTGTCTACACTGGCACCCTTTTTCGGAAAAGGGATGCTAATGAGACACAGCGCAAATGCAAATCCGCGGGGATTTAAATATCCCCAGCGGTATTTGCATGAACATAACTCGCTTTTTCGGCTCAGGGTTTTGCGGAGAAAAGCGCCAGTCTAGACGCGATCTTGCGGAAAATAAATCCTTTCCCGCAAGATCTCTTATTCCTACTTTCAAGTAGGAATAAGAGATCTTGGAAAAGGGTTTATTTTCCGCAAGATCGCTGTTTAGACTGGCGCTTTTCTCCGCAAAACCCCGAGCCGAAAAAGCGGCAGTTATGTTCATAAAATACCGCTGGGGATATTTAAATCCCCCGCGGATTTGCAATTGCGCTGTGTCTCATTAGCATCCCTTTTCCGAAAAAGGGTGCCAGTGTAGACACAGCCTAGGTGTTTTGCTTATCAGAAGCACATGGGATCTTTTTTAGGGAAAAAGGCAATACACCACATTTATTGAGAATATATAGAAAAGCAGTTAGCATATGCTCACACACACATACACAACACACATACACAGGTCCTTCAGACGGTGCAGTTATCAGTCTATCATGGCTCAAGTCGGTCTTGGTGGCCAGGCAAGGTTGACGGAGTGAGGAATCAGGGTTCCTCTGAGACTCCTCTGAGGCTTGGCTTGCTGGACTGAAACCAGAGTTTTAATGGCAAGAGCTCCCCTTCTAAGTCTATAGGAATTAGTGTCATGCTGCAATCATTTATCCTTAAAAGGTGTTAATCTCAAGTTTTTCAGTTATTCCTTGATGGTTATTGTTAAATCTCTTATCTTTTGTTTGTGGTCTCACCTTTGGGAGTGTCTAGCTGTCTCCAGGACTTGGCTATTCTTCTAATTTATTCAGCCTTCATCCATCCTCAGGTACCATGGATGTACTCTCATCATCTCCAAGTGTCTCAAGCCTTCTTGACCATCTGGACCTTCCTGATGCCTCTCTCACACATTCTTCACTCACAACCAATTTACAGAGCACTCCAGACAAAGAATTACACAGTTACTAAGGGCATGGCTACACAACACGGCTAAAGCTAATAAGCTACACAATGTCAGCTACGTCAATTGCGTAGCCTAAGTCAAAATAGCTTATTTTGGCTTTTGGTGCTGTTTACACAGCAGGAAGTCCGAGGTAGAGCACTCTTCCTCCAACTCCCCTTATTCCCCATTAAATGAGGATTACAGGAACAGAGTAAGAAATCCTCCAGCTCGACATTATTTCGACATTATATCAAAATAACTGCTTGAAGTGTAGACGTGGACTATGTTATTTCGGAGTAACTGATATTATTCCAAAATAACACTGCTGTGTAGATGTACCCTAACAGATACAACTTTGTTTGCAATGCACACATTGTCTAATCATGAGAAACAGGGTGAAACAGAAGCATACAGAACTTAAAAGCAAATTATACATCAAATCATTATGCATCATACTTATATTTTTATAACCAATATTAAAATATACATTTTGGCTATGTAGGTGAGAACTAGCAAGTCCATCGAAGGGTTTTGTGTACATTCAAGGCACGAGTGTTTCTGCAACACTCTAATCTCTGTGCCCTTACTATGTATTTCTTTTTCTTTCCCTCATGCAGCTGATGAAACTTGATATTTAAGGTGCCACTGGTCTCCTTGTTATTTTTGCTGAAATAGGCTAATACTGCTCCCCCTCTGAAACCATAGGTACAATGGCTTTATTCTGAGTTTGATAGTGAACCTTAGTTTTTTTGGGCCAATCGCTTTGTAGGATGTTTGCTCTAAGAACTCCTAAATGACAGGATGGAGGGCCCTGTGTTCTAGAGGCTACTTTTGAACTCACTTCATGTCTTTTTGGCTAGTACAGCTAACAAACTTGCTGCCAGCAGTTTAATATCTATTGATCTTTCACTTCTGGTCCATCTTCTTCTCAGTCGAGGGCCACATTAGTGAAGGTTTTCTTTTCTTTTTGTTTATTTCTTTTTTTTGCTTCTCTTTTTTGTGGCCTCTGACTGATTTTTCTGTGGGTTAGTGGCCCTCAACTGAAAAAAGGTTCCTCACTTCTGTTTTAAGTTATGAAAAAGGCAGAAGAGGCTCCAATGTATAATATGGACCAACTGTAATCTTCACCAAGATGGATCTAAATCTTGAAGCATGGCTTTGTGGTTAATGTAACACACTGAAAAATCAGGAGGTAGATTGAGGCGGTTTACAGAAGAAGTTTTTACTTAATTGAACACAAAAATGAGTCATGCCATTAGTTGCAGTTTATCAATTTCTCTCTCTCGCATATAAGAACTTAATCTAGATGTTTTAAGTGCCAATGTTGACCACACAACCCATATGTGAGATTCCCTGGGCCAAAACAGCCTCAGTGGAAATGTTTTGGGTATAGGTGAGATAGGTATCGGTAATGCAGCCTGTCTAAACTAACGCTGCATCACGATAGCAATGACTAACCGAGAGATGGCAGTGCACTGTGTGTTCAACCTGAGCTGGTTAGATCAATATCTGTATGAGGAGTGTGACTTTAATAAAAGGACTCTCTCCGCTTTCCTATCTCCATGACAGATAGACCTGAGCTAACATAAATCCTAGCCTTTCTGCTGTCAGTCTCCTGGCTTAGCGTGACACAGATATTTTGACACAGAATACAAATATTCCTCAGATGGCTAATAGTTTTGAGCATATATTTAAGAGATTTACTTCTACAGTTACTATCGGTGCCTTGAGTGAATGTGTTTCCCCTGAAAAGCCCTTCTGTTGTCTGGCAAATATATATACAAATTCATTTTGTGGTGTTTATGAAATATCACTGGGGGGGGAAATAGACTTCTTTGCTTTGGATAACAGCTGCATGGAGCCCCATCTTAAATAGCTCCTTAGCAACCAGCCCTCTCCAGTAGCTGTGACAAATCATATTTATTGTGTCTCGAGAGAAAAACAGTACTCTGAAATAATGGCAGATAGAAGTGATAACTTGTAGGAATTCAGGAGAATTTGTTCATCAGGGTTTCACGGGAAAAGTTGGCTAAATGAGTAATACTGGTACAAAGTGTTTCTGAGTGGTTGGACCAATATTCTGTATCAAGGCTCCATGGTGTGTGTGTGTGTGTCTATTGTGTGCTCTGCCACTGACCTCCTCAGACGCCTTGGGCAAGTCACTGCGTGTGGGATTTTCACAAGTGCTTTAGGTCTAAATTCTCAAAGCTATTTAAATGCCTAACTCCCATTGAAATCAGATCCTTTTGAGGATCTGGGACTAAGGGTATGTCTACACTACAGAGAAGATTGAAGCTGCTGATCTTCCAGGGTTCGAATTAGCAGGTCTAGTGAAGACACACTAATTCAAACTAAGAGAGGCACTCCGGTGGATGCTGGTAACCCTGCTTTTATGAGGAGTAAGGGAAATCGAAGGAAGAGTGTTCTCCCTTCAACTTTCTGCAGTGTGGACAGTGCCAAAAGTTGAGTTAAGGTACTTTGACTTCAGCTACACAATAAACATAGCTGAAGTTGCGTATCTTAATTTGACCATCATGTAGACATACCCTAAGTGACTTAGAAGGACAAAATCCATTAGCTTTCCATGGGATTTGTGTACTATGACAGGGCAGACTCACTGCCACAGTGCCTCCTGATGGTAGCACTGGGAATTAGCTCATCCGCAGGGCATCTGCCTCTGGCTGGTGTCTCCCCATGTCCTCACTCCATTTTTCAGTTCTGGACCCATGTCGCTCCCAGACTGCGACGTCCTCTTCAGGACACTGCCCTCAGGCAATGCCCACGATTGTTGTATCAGTCTCTGCACTCTGAGGCCCTCCCCTCCCAGGGAACCCCCAGTTCCCCTGTATCCACCTTGCCTCAGTGACCCACTGCCAGCCTTCATCTAGCCCCTGCCTCGGGCAAACTGCAGTCTGTGATGGCCACTCATCATTGGCAAGGGGTGTGTGGACCTGCTGCCTTTGCCTCCCCTGGCTGCCCCCCTGCAGCCCTAGTAGCCTCAGGCCTTGTTTCAGGCCCCGCAGCCTGGGAGTGAGGTCAGACCAGAGCTCCCCAGCACTGCTCAGTCTTAGGAAGCCTGCAAGCTTCTTTAGCAGCCAGGTCTTTCCTGCTTCCCAGCTAGAGCAAGAGTGTCTCTTCCTCCCTTCTGGGAGCCCTTGTTTATATTGCCCCCAGCGGGGCCCTAATTGGCACTAGCTGCCTCAGCTGTGGGCTTTGATCTCAGCCCTCTCCCAGGGCTGGGTTTTATCCTTAAAGGGCCAGTGCGGGACAGACACCTAATCACATGTACATACGTCCCTACAGCCCAGATTTTTAAAGGTATTTAGGCATTGTGGAGTACTTAAGAGCCAAAATCCATCTGAACATTAGATTTAGGCTCCTAAATCAGTGGACATTACAACACCACAGTGCATGAATACTGTTAAAAATCTGGGCGGCAGGGACTTTTGAAAATCCCACCCTTCAAACCTATACCTCAGTTTACTTCTATGTAAAATGGACATAGCAGAGGAGAATTGTGAGCCACAACTAATTCTTGTTTGTAAAATGCTTTGAATTCCTTGAGTAACAGCTGCAGCAGCAATGTAAAACCTTATGCATTTTAAGACTGAGTCATGAAGCCTGTTTTGTGCAAATTCTTTCCTTTGCTCACCCTTGCAGCCAAAATGATATTGTCCTTGCAGCTATCGAAAGATCTACACAATAAGACTCTCTTCTTTCTGGCATCTTGTGATCAGCTGTGAAACTTAAATTGTTGTCATTAGATTCCAGAGTCAACATCTAATGAGACACGTGAGAAGAGCTCACACATTTCTCCATTACTGTTTCAGACTCTGAAGCAGATTTCATTACAACATTTTATGCCTAGTCTGCAGTGTTAATTATAAGTTCTAGTGTGTTTTTTTAATTACTCTATTTTCAAATGAACTTAACATTCTGCAGTACAAGATGCAGTCATCGGCAAGCAGGGGGAGGAAGAATATTAACATGGAGAGCTTCTAGAAGCGACCACATTTCACCCCCTCCTGACCAATGTTCCTTTTAATCTTTTCCATCAATGTGCAGAATAAATTTTGTTATGTGCACTGAGGCATGTGCGAATGTACATCAATAGAAGAAACACAAATCTAGCTGTGGGTGCTTTGCTAATCAGTTGAGAGGCATTAGAATCTCTCCTAAGTGAGTGCACAAGTGTACAGATTAGAGAGAACTCTGCTCCTGCCCCCAGTATGCTATTTTGCACCAAGCATGTGTTTCTTTGCATGCCTTTAAACTGCTGTGCATGATGTAGCTCAGTGGTTTCCAACCTTTTTAACCACAAGGTCACTTTTCCAATTTAAGTGCAATGTAAGATCTACCTCACACCCAAATACCCTTGTCCCACTTCCTTCCTGCCCCTTCTTTGAGGTCTTGCCCCTGCTCCACTCCTTCTGAGGCCTCACTCTGCTCACTCCAGCCCCTTTTCTCCTCCAACCTCATTCACTTTCACCAGGCTGGGGTAAGAGGTTGGGGTGCAGGCTCTGGTCTTGGGTCAAAGGGTTCAGAGTGTGGGTGGGGCTCTGGTCTTAGCTCTGGGCAGGAGATTGGGGCCCAGGAGGGGATTCAGGGTGCACGCTCTAGGATGCAGGGGAACTCACATCTGGGGAAGGAGGTTGGGTGCAGGAGGGGATTCAGGGCTGGGACAGGGATTCAGGATGTAGGTTCTGGCTGGGCATTATTTAACTGAGATGGCTTCCGGGTGGTGAAGCAGTAGGGCTAAGGCAGGCTTACTCCTGCCCTGACCCTGCCTCACTCCTGAAAGCAGCTAGCATGGACAGCAGTGGCTCCTTGGCACCATGTGCTGCCCCATATCCGCAGGCACCAACACCACAGCTTCTACTGGCCACGGTTGCCCATTACTGATCAATGGGAGCTGCAGGAGTGGTATCTGCAGGCAAGGACAGTATGTGGAGATCCCCTGCTCTTCCTTTCTCAGGGGCTGCAGGGACATGCCAGCCACGTCCAGGAGCAGCAATTACCACAGAAATAATGACTCCAGACACACCAGGTTAGGCATTTTAGAACTCACTACTCAAAGAATTAAATTTAAGCGTAAGAGAGAAATGAAAATGATGAAATGTACAGGCCAGTCAAAACCCAAAACTAACCCACTTTGCAAGCAGTAAAAGAAGTAACAACAGCAACCTACATATGTGTTGGGTCAGGAGATGAGAGTGAAGGACTGTGTGTGTTTGTGAGAATGATGGACACACACACTGTGTGAGAGTGACAGAGATTTGCATTGCCAAGCTCACTCCATCCCCTTCTCTCTGTGTGGAGACAGGGTACAGAAGTGGGGGAGTAGGAACACCCCTGACATCAGTGCTCTTCTTCTTCTTCCTCCCACAGCCTACGCAAGAAGTAGGAGGCTCCCGGGGGGAGTGGGGGTGGGGGAGGGGAGGAGGGGAGGGGCGCAGCTCCAAGGCAGGAGGCAGGAGCAGCATAACAGTGGGTGGAGGACAACTGAAGTGCCAGTGCTTGATAGCTTCCCAGCCAAACCAGTCAGGGTCCCCCTGGCTGAGGCTCCGAGATCTACTGGTGTATCCTGATGTACTGGTTGGTAATCACTGATGTAGCTAAATAATAATACTCAGCTCAAGTAAGGGGCTGTCTCATTTGAAGTCTCAGTGTGCCATTTAGGCACAACTTGTGGAGCTATGCAGAAGTTCTCTCTGTGCTTTCTGAAGCTCAGTGTGTACAATTGTAATCCATCCAGGGGTAAAGCACTCCACCATTGCACACTCCAGGACCTATGCCAACTTTTGCATGGAGCAGAATCAATGCTTTGCTTCTTCCCCAGCCCTTTGGGGGTGCTTGCACATCATGGAAAGTGGAGAATGTGATTGTGTCTTGCTGCTGTGCAAGGGGCAAAAAGTGTGTGTTGTGTGTGTATTTGAGATCCTATTTGTCCTCTACCCTCTCCAGATACCAAGGTAGAGTCTGGCCTTTAATCAGGATTACTTAAAATTCTATTTAACTTATAATAATATCTCTGTAATTCTGTTGATTCAACTGATGAATTTGTGACCTTTAACCACTATGTTATCAGTTCTAATTGTAATTGACAGGGCAATTTCCTGGTTGCTTTCCTATGAGATAAGCAGAGTACACTAGCCAGAAGCAATTTGGTTTTTTAACCACCATCTTAACACCTCTAATTGTAACTGAATGGTAAGTAGGCAAATGATCATCCCACCAAACCAGTTTGAGCAATGGTAATAGTCCCATCAAAGCAACAAAACTCTCAGGGAAATAGTATTGTGCCGAGAAAGCTGCTTTCTCTAGTTATTTGCACTATACTGTACTGCATGTGACACTGAAGAAAACTATATTGCAGTAATACAAGGATCTACCATATGAGCTAGAAAACTTTAGCTCTCAAAATAGCTCCCTTGCATTTGTCAGTGAAGGGAGGAATTAAAGAGGGATAAAAAAAATGTGAAAGGAATGTAATAATCTAAATTTGTCAGTGCATTTCTCTCTGGCTGTTCTGGGGAAAGAGAGAATGGTTCTAATTTTCAGTCACGCTTATAACCACCCTTTTATAAAAAGTTACCTCTTCTGCTTACTGCGTGCCTCAATCCCACATCATTTTAATGGGATTTTGTTGGTTTTGACCTATTAAATTTGGAAAGGAATTCTGTAGACCTTGAGGGTTTATCAGCTAGCGTTTAGATTAAAAAAGTCTACCTTACTAGTAGTGGTTAGGAAGGATACCACTGTCTGTACCGCACCTAGTACAATGGGATCTTGGCATAAAAACTGGGACTATTATGTGCTACCTCTATACGGATAATAATAACAGTTGAACATAATTTACATTTGCTGATTCAACTTCTTTGAATAGGCCACTGTCAGCAGACAAGATACTGGGCTAGATGGACCTTTGGTTCTGACCCAGTATGGATGTTCTTATGTTCTTTATGAAATGTGTTTTGAATCAATATTTATAACAAGAAAAACTTTTTGGGTTAAAAAAGGCATAAGATTCATAAGTGGAATATGTAATACTATACAAGTTTCATCTGCTTGAGTTTGGGACAGATGCACAACTCACAGATTGTGAAACCAGACCAACATGTTTCAGGAAAAGCTATTTTATGAATGTTTAAAAGAGCTTTAAACAATTTTTACTGGATCTGTTTTTTCTATCACTTGGCTAATAAAACAGATGCCTTAGTTACCACATTCTACACTGTACAGGGTTCCTGAGGAACCATAAAAATTCCCATCATAACTTAAAATTGATTTCTTGCACTTACAAACGTAATTGATTTAATGGACAGTACTTCAGAATCTTCCAGAGCTCTCAGATCATATAGGAAAGGGGAAATCTCTTCTTCCTAATGGAATAAAGCTCCCACTTCTAGCCATCCAGGGTTGCTAGATAGATAGCCAAGTTTGAAATTGTGACAAACTTAGGTTCAGAAAATATGTTGCTGATTTAGGATTGAAGATGGGGGGTGGGTCACCCCCTAGCATGGGGAAGCAAGCCCCTTTCCAGCCCCACCCACCTGATCCCAGGCTTTTCTACCCCAAAATCTGGGGGACTTCAGTGCAGCATTAGTGGGGCCAGGTGAGACAGTTTGGGAAGGCAATGCCTCCCCTTGCCTACAATACCTGCTGTGTATGCTTGTCTTGGGCTTGGGTGAGGTTAATTTTGGGTAGAGTTAATTTTACAAGGGTATTCCATATTTGGGAGAGAATTCTACATTTCAGGCGCTGGTGGATTTTTTAAAAAGCCTTTCCCATATAGACAAGCCCTAAATCTTTGGGCATGTGTATGAATCAAAAGAAGGTTCACAATTACTTTATTTTTTGCATAGCTCTGTAAGTTGTCTCCTGACTATGGTGTGGGTGTGAGAATAAACAATACGAACTCCTTTTCCCAACTAAGAAAGCCATAGACTAGCATCTTCCTAGATGATGTGCATGTAAATGCAGAATAATGAAGCAGTGAGCAAGAGGACACAACAAGCAGTTTCCTTGGAGATTGTTTACCTTTCCCCAAGTCCAGTGTTCTCTGTCACGCATAAACTGGGCTAAATATGAATCATGTGCCTTATTTCCTTCTGGTTCTCTAAACTTTTTTAACTGGTAAAGAACCTGAATTAATCCTCAGGCCTTTTGGGTATTGAATTACAGCGAGGCCTTGTTTCTCCAGATGCTCAATGTATTACTGCCAACAATGGTGGAATTGGCATAGGAAGTTTAATCCTGCCATACCTATGCAATCAGTCTTTGAAGGGAGCATATGAAAACAAATTGCTAGCCCAAGTTAAATTTAGATTTATTCAGTTGGAGTTAATTATAATCTTTATTTAGTCTCAAGCGATGCCTTCTTATCATACATTTATTATAGCAGAGAAAATTAATTTTTATTCTACTATAAAGGTGAATGTAATAATCTGGGTTCAGGGAAGGGATTATTTTAATGAGATTTATAGGCAGTTTTTCAAACAGTAGGATTTTATTATACTCTGTAGGCAGCCTTTCTCTATGCACGTGTCTATCAGTACAGGCGATGGTGCCAAATGTAGGGGATGTCTACACTTGCAACTGATCAACAAACCTTTCGTCATTCACGGATGCATAACCCTCTCCCCACAAACGAAAAAAGTTTTGTCATGCCAAGTGCAAGTGTGAATGCTGTCTTGTTGGCAGGAGCGTTCTCCTGCTGACAAAACAAAAGCAACTCGTGGGGACTGGAAGAATTTTGTTGGCACAAGCGCTGACAAACGGTGTTCACATGCGTTGACTTTTAGTGACACAGCTGTGCTGACACAGCCTTCTTGCTAAAAACTGCATAGTGTAGACATGCCCATAGTACCTGCATATTAACAGTGACCATCAGCTTGGAAACTTCCCTGTCCAACTTCAGCCTGTTTTGGCTGAGCTATGGGTACAAGATGTAGCAGGGTGCTAAAACTGATAATTAAACTCTCTTTACTAAACAGGTGGTTTGGTCTGTGGATTTCATTTGCTTGTGTAACTGTTGTATTTTGCACTGAAAAAAAAAGCTAATTTGAGAAATATGGCTAAGGACACAGATGTTGATTTAATGCATTTTTCATGCCATAGGCACCTTCAGCAAAGATGAGCATGCAATGTAAAAACAAAAACTAAGACTGAGAAAGAATGGTCGATAAAACAGAAACTGCCCAGCTTTTATGGGTAATAGTGACTGACTGACCTTGTAAAGATAGATATGTTAGGTAGAGGCCAAAATCACAACCAGTCATTTAAAATTTACTGAAATTTTGGATGTTTGGATAAAATGGATTTGTGTTTTTGTCCATGTCCCCTTGTTGCAATGTAAACACCCGATTAGCCAAATTTTGCCATGCCAAAATCAAGACCTCTGCTAAATATAGATCCTATATCCAAAATAATGATTGCACACTGTTTTAGAGCACTGTTTTGGCAACTGGTGGGAGTCAGGAGAGCTGAATTAGGGTCCTAGATGTTTCCCCTTATAGATAGTTTATACCAGGAGTACTACTGGACTGGCTTTAATTCAGTGTTGTGAAGGTCTTGTCAGCCTTGCTTAGCAATCTCTTGAAAACTCTTTCAGTATAACTGCTGCCAAAAGTTAATTCCTTCCACTTCTGATTGAATATCATATTAGTTTGGTATTTTAATATTTATTTTCTCCAGTGCCCAGGTAATTTTAGCTTTGTAAAGCTGTTTCAAATGCACTACACTGTAAGATTTATTTTTGAGTGAGGCCAGGTCTACTCTTAAAATTTAGGTCACTATAGCTCTGGCTTTCTTTCAGAGGTGTGAAAAATCCACACTCTTCCCTGCTGTATCTATGCCTACATAACCTCTGGTTTAGACACAGCTAGGTAGATGGAAGAATGCTTCTGTTGCCCTAGATACCATCACTTGGAGAGGTGGCATTCCTACAGAGATAAGTTATGCAGGCTGTACCTTTAAAGAAAAGATGCTAGTGGAAAGGAAAATGAGCTAACCACAAAAGCCACAACAATAGGGGCTCATACAACTGCACATCCTCTAATGTGATATATGCCATCAAGGGTCAGCAATGCCTCTCTGCCATATGTATTGTGACAAAGGATAAATGGACACAAATCAGACATCAGGAATGGTAACACATATAAACCTGCAAGGGAACATTTTAACCTCCGTGGACATTCAATAATGGATTTAAAGTAGCCATTCTTCTACAAAGGAATTTTATCACCCAATTACAGAGAGAGAGACTGCTGAACTTCCATTCATTTACAAATTCGACACTATCAAGTTGAGCTTGAATAAAGATATTAAGTGGTTAATGCACTACAGCAGTGGTCACCAACCAGTAGATCATGATCTACTGGTAGATCTTGGAACCTCTGACAGGTGATCCTGACTGTTCTGGCCAGGAAGCTATCAAGCACTGGCACTTCAGTTGCCCCTCCACCCCCTGTCATGCTGCTCCTGCCCTATGCCTTGGAGCTGCCTCTTGGGAGCCTCCTACTTGCTGTGCAGGGTGTGGAAGGGGGAGGAGTCGCTGATGTCAGGGTGTCCCTCTTCCCCCCATTTCTGTACCCAATGTCCACACAGAGAGAAGGAGAAGGCGGGAGCATGGCTATGCAAATCTCTGTCACTGTCACATACTGTGTGTTCTCACAAACACACACAGTCCTTCACTCTCATCTCCCGACCCAACACATACTTGTGGGTTGTTGTTACTTCTTTTATTGCTTGCAAAGTGGGTTAGTTTTGGATTTTGACTGGTCTGTGCATTTTGTAATTTTCATTTATCTTTTACGGTTAAATTTAATTATTAATTAAATGCCGAACCTGTCATGGCTGGAGTAATTATGTCTGTGGTAATTGCTGCTCCTGGACATGGCTGGCGAGTATCTGCAGCCCCTGAGAAAGGCAGAGTGGGGGGTCTCCACCTGCTGTCCTTGCCTGCAGACACCACTCCTGCAGCTCCCGTTGATCAATAACAGGGAACCATGGCCAGTAGAATCTGTGGGCTCAGTGCCTGTAGATGAGGGGCAGCACATGGTGCCATGGAGCCATTGCTGTACATGCCAGATGCTTTCAGGAGTAGTGCAAGGGCAGAGCAGGAGTAAGCCTGCTGTGACGCCACTGCTTCACCACCCAGACGCCATCTCAGTTAAATGGTGCCCATCCAGATCCTGCTTCTTGAACCCCTGTTCCAGTCCTGAACCTCCTCCTATACCCAACCTCCTGCCCCAGACGTGAGTCCCCTGCACCCAAACTCCTTTCCAGAGCTTGCATCCTGAAACCCCTCCTGGACCCCAATCCCCCACTCTGGGCTAAGCCCAGAGCCCTCCCACACTCCAAACTCCTTGGCCCAAGACCAGAGCCTGCAGTCCAATCCCCCACCCCAGCCTGGTGAAAGTGAGTGAGGATGTGGGAGGAAGGATGATGAAGTGAGCAGGGTGAGGTCTCAGAGAAGGGGGGGATCAGGGCCTCAAAGAAGGGGCAGGAAGGAAGTGGGGTCAGGGTAGCTGGGTTTGAGTTAGCTCTTACATTGCACTTAAATTGAAAAAAATGATCTTGTGTTTAAAAAGGTTGGAGACCAGTGAACTACAAAGATAATTTCCCCTGCCTTTGATATTTGCATGTACATATCAAAAACCCATGAATGGGACACATCCAGCCTGACTCAATTAGCATTAGCAATCATTAACAATAGTCCTGCAATTGACAGGTAACTGCTTTTGCTGTTATACATATTCTGGATTCTGTAATTTCCACTGCAACTCATCTGATAAAGTGGGTTTTACTCACAAAAGCTCATGCTATATGTATGAGGGCATTGCCTACAAGTTCAGTACTCAATTTCTAGTATGGTTCCATTCGGCTACTAGAGGGTTTGGCTTAGAATCCACATCTGAAATGAAGCCATTTTTGCTTTGTTCAAAACAGAAATGCATTTTGACAGACTCTTTTCAAAACACCTTAACCTAGATTCAGTGATTTACAGTGGTAACATTCAGCTGTCATGAGCTTACTAATGTTATGATGGTGGTTTTGTCTGTTAATTAGAATATAATATTAAAAAACGTCCCTAAAATATTCTATGTGAATTTCATTGGCATCTTTGGTCTGTTTGGAAGTTTCCTTTTAATATCTTACCCTCAGCCTGCATGATATTCCTTTGATGGAACCTTGAATTAGATGAAAGACAGAGTCTCATTTCTTTCTGTGATGTACAGCTATGGATTTGCTTGTGGTTTTTACTGTCAGGTACTATGTTTCATTATGGCATTGGTCCAGGGTCAAGCTATACCTAGATTTTTTTTAAAAAAGTTGTCTGAATAATTTAAAAACTAGCAACATGCAAAGAAAAGAGAGCAAATCTTATTTTCTAAGGGTGCATCTGCACAGTACCCAAAACTCAAAATAAGCTACGCCGAAATTTGCACTACGCAAATTACGTAGCTTATTTTGAGTCTATTTTGAAATAGCTTATTTCGTCATTTGGCGCTGTCTACACAGCACCACATTTCAAACTAAAGTGCTATTTCGAGCCATCTCTTACTTCTTGTAGAATGAGGTTTGCAGGGATGCCGAAATAGCGCATACGCTATATTTTGAAATAGCAGATGCGTTCAAAAGACACGAAGTAGCTATTTCAGGATTCCACTGGTATCCCAAAATAACCTTGCTGTGTAGACATACCCTCAAAGTGTAAGCTGATTGAGTATTAGTCTTTGTCACATTGTACCTTACCTCATGGTCTAGCTATCTGATGTGACAAGGCAAATCCTCCTTCCTTACTCGAAGAGCACAATAGTGTCACAAAAAGGAAGGGCCAAGATTTACCGACAGAGGGATGCAAATCAAGCACTTCAGAAGTGCAAATGAGCCCGGGATTTAAATATCCCAGGCTTCATTTGCATACTCACGTTCGGGCACTGTGCTGATCACGCGTCCTTCAGTAGAAGTGAGTTAAGTGTAGCATGGCTCTGCCGACAGCGGGAGCTTTTTCAGCAGATCTACTCTTCATTTTTAGGAGTACAGGATCTGCTGAAAAAGCTCCCTGTTGTCGGCAGAGCTGCGGCTACACTTTACTTTCACTTTCAGAAGGGCATGTAATTGGCACAGCGCCCGCACGTGTGTATGCAAATGAAGCCCGGGATATTTAAATCCCGGGCTCATTTGCACTTCTGAAGTGCTTGATTTGCATCCCTCTGTCGGCAGAGGGATGCAGTCTAGACACAGCCTAAGAGGTAATTTGGATGCAGGAGGATGTGGAGAAGGGGATGGTGGCTTGGGGAGGGGACTCCAGGCTGGGGAGTGTTGGGGTCAGGTGGAGGATTGGGGTGCTGAGCAAGCCACAGGCTTGTGGATGTGAGGGTGTAGGAGTTTGGGTTGGGGTGTGTAAGGGGCTCAGGGCAGGGAGGTTGGGAATATGATGGGCTCAGGACACAGATTTGCAGTGTGTGGATGGTGCAGAAGTGTTGTGGCAGAAGACTGAGGATGTGGGGGTGCAGGAGTTTGGGGATGTGAGAGGCTCAGGACAGGGGGTTCCAGTGTATGATAGGCTCAGATTTGGGGTCGGGGTACAGGAGTGTTATGATGTTGCAGCCAGATGGGGGCTTGTTGGCCAGGTTTCATTTTAAAATAAAATATAATGTCAAACACAAAAAGTTTCAGCATTGTCTTTATTTATGAGAGGGGCGGGGAACCTGTTTTGAGTCAGGGGTCACTGACCCACAGAAAAGTCAGTCAGGACCACACAAGTGAGAAGCCAAAAAACAACCCCTCCAAAAAACCCCAAGCCTCACTAATGTGGCCCCAACTGTGCTGGTGGGGTCAGGGGACAGGGTGCTGGGGCAGGGTGCTGGTGGGTGCTGGGGTGGGTGGCAGGGTGCTGGGGCAGAGGACAGGGTGCTGGTGGGGGCAGGGGACAAGGTGCTGTGGCAGGGGACAAGGTGCCAATGGGTGCTGGGGCAGGTGGTAGGGTGCTGGTGGGTGCTGGGGCAGTGTGCTGGTGGGGGCAGGGGACAGGGTGCCAGTGGGTCCTGGGGCAGGAGACAGGATGCTGGGGCAGCCGGTAGGGTGCTGGGGCAGGGACAGGGTGCTAGTGGGTGCTGGGGCAGGGTGCTGATGGAGGAAGGTGACAGGGTGCTGGGGCAGGTGGCAGGGTGCTGGCCACGGGATAGGGTGATGGTGGGTGCTGGGGGAGGGGACAGGGTGCTGGTGGGAGTAGGGACAGGGTGCTGGGGCAGGTGGCAGGGTGCTGGCCAGCCATTGCCCTCTTTACCCCCATCAGGCTTACTTACACCCTACTTCTGGCCCAGACTCTGCATGCCCCTCCTCCCTCCTGCACCCATTTTGTCATGGTTGGTTGGCTGGTGGTCCATGGCTAGGCTTGCATAGAGTGGGGTGGGCCATGGACCAAAAAGTTTGAGAACCACTGACCTAATGTGATGTCAATGTTTAAAAAGGGCTCTTATAGGCTTGTAAACCTGACTTCAGTACCAGGCAAAGTGGTTGAAACTGTAGTGAAGAACAATATTGTCAGACTTGTGGATGAACATAATTTATTGGGGCAGCATCAATATAGTTTGTATAAAAGGAAATCATGCCTCACCAGTCTACTAGAATTCTCCGAGGGAGTCAACAAGCATGTTGACAAGGGGTATCCAATGGATATAGTGTACTTAGATTTTCAGAAAGTTTTTAATAAAGTCCTTCACCAAAGGCTCTGAAACAAAGTAAGCTGCCATGGGATAAGAGGGAAGATCATTTCATGGATTGATAACTGGTTAAAAGATAGGAAACAAAAGGTAGGTATAAATGGTCATTTTTCAGAATGGAGTGAAGTAACTAGTGGTTTCCCCCAAGGAGTCTGATCTGAAATAAATGGTAAATAATGAGGTGGCAAAATTTGGAGATGATACAAAATTATTCAAGATAGTTAAGTCCCAGGCAGTCTGCAAAGAGCTACAAAAGGATCTCTTCAGGGTGACTGATGAAAATGGCAGATCAAATGTTTGATAAATGCAAAGTAATGCACATTGGAATTGTAGATATACAATCTACAACTGTAGATCTAAATTAGCTGTTATCACTTAAGATAGCGATCTTGGAGTTTCTCTGAAAACATCCACTCAGCATATAGCAGCAGTCAAAAAAGTTAACAGAATGTTGAGAATCATTAAAAAAGAATATAGGTAATAAGACAGATAAAGAAACAGAAATAAGACAGAAACTATCATATTGCTTCTATATAAATCCATGGTACCCCCACATCTTGAATACTGTGTACAGGTGTGATTGCCCCATCTAAAAAAAAAAAAAGATATGTTGGAATTGGAAAAAGTTCCAAAAAGGGCAACAAAATGATTAGGGGCATGGGACAGATTCTGTATGAGGAGAGAATAATAAGATTAGGACTTTTCAGCTTGGAAAAGGGAAGACAAAGCAGGAATATGATTAAGGTTTATAAAATCATGATTGGTGTAGCGAAAGTAGATAAGGAAGTGCTATTTATTCCTCCTAATAACACAAGGACTAGATCACCAGAAATTAATAGGTAGCAGGTTTAAAACAAACAAAAGGAAATATTTCTTCACACAACACACAGTCAACCTGTGAAACTCTTTGCCAAAGGATGTTGTGAAGGCTAAGACTATAAAAGCATTCAGAAAGAGTTAGATACATTCATGGAGGATATGGTCATCAATGTCTGATGGACAAGCATGGTGTCTCTGTGCCAGACGCTGGGAATGAACGTCAGGTAAGGAATCACCCTGCTGGGGCTGCTCTTATACCCCGTGACTTGATTTCCCTCATATGTAGGGTTTTCAGTTTGGTTCAATGGCTCTCTGTACCTCTCTACAAAAATTGTTCCAGTGCCCCATCTTGACCTGTGCAAGAAAATCAATCCCTTTTAAGGAATCTCAAGTTGGGCACTGAAAATCACAGGTCACCTTTGAGTTTAGCGGAATGGTTGTGTGGTCTTTGTATACATTTCTTTTCTCCCTTGTCCCTTCCTTACTGCTAGTACCAGGAGAATATTATTAGCCCTATCAACAGGGGGGCCAAAGGAACAATTGCCCTGTGGCCTGATGGTTCTAAAGGGCCCAAGGCTCTAGGTTGCCACTACTGTGGCAGCAGCAGCAGATGAGTGCCCCAGGCCCTTCAGAATCGCTGCTGGAACACCAGGCAGTGCGCTCCAGAGCCCTGCGTGGCGCTCTCTGGCAGGGCCTGAGGGCTAGCTGGGGGCGGGGTTATCTGCGAGGTGCTGAGAGCCAGCTACCCCAGCCAAGCCCCTCCCACCTGAGACCCTGCCTCTTCCGAGAACATTCTCTTTCCCCCCTCCCCTCATCTCCTGCTCCTTCTATTGCCCAGAGTCCTGGTGATCCTATAGGCTCCCCTGGACATTACCATGGCTTTGAAATAACACACTGCTCTGGTGAAATTCACTTGGGTTCCCTGTTGCTCTTCTAGTTCTGTCCCATCATTGCTCTTCTTTGTTTCACTACTTTAAAATGGACCAAATAATGTTCTTCTTGCCTGCGTTTACTGATGCCGTTGTTTAAAGAATAGATGATTTAATAGTTGTTTTGTCACAACTCCTGTAGCTAGAACAGAGTCCCATTTCTGAGTGTGGCTGTAAAATGATTGATGCTACCATGCTGACTCTTGAAATTAAAACAGAGGGGTGTTGTCCTGTGTGGTCCTATGTATTTCTTTTTAGATGTCCAGACAGCCTTATAAAATTATGCTAAATTCAGATATCATATTTTGTTTCAGGATGGTTTTGGGACAAAACCTAGCCCTTTCTATTGGAGTTTATGGCTTCCCGTATAAGCTTTCAGACAAAAATTGTCTCATTTTGTATGAATTATAGCAGGATAGCATCCTAGGCTTCACACCAGTGTGTCAGAGGATACGTTGACTGCCACCACTATAATGAAATCAGAGAAGAGGAGAGACATACCTTTAAAGTTCCTGTAAATCAGTATTTGAGAGAAATAAAACATCTACATAGAAAGGTGATAAAACTCACTGTAATGTAAATGTCAGTATATTAAAGCCTCATATTCTTTCCCCATTTCTCTTTAGTCCCTGGAATTGCACCAGTGGCTAAGTCTCCCCACAAATCTGGTTTCTCTTGGGAGAAGGCAAAGTTTAATACCTCTGCTGGAAATCAGAGTATACCGTGTTGCTGTATGTCCTTGGCTTATTATCTGTTCAGCTGAATAATTTTATGATGAATGAGCCTTCTTAAAAGTATTGTCTTCAGATGTAGACAGATAGATCTGCAATGAGTTCATCGAAGGCACGTGTCTGAAATTTGACTTGTTGTCAAAGAAACAAACAATGATCCCCCACTGCTTTCACAAGAACAAAGTTCACTGGCAGCTACTGAAATCTGCAATTTCAGTTTCTGCCATGGCATGTCTTACTGTGTCAAGGTACTCTATAAATAGCAGGACCATAATGGAGCTGCTAAAACATTCCTTGGTAACTAGACTAGGCTTTAGAACTACTGGTCTTTGGGCACTGTTTTTTTCTGAATTTCCTGCTCTAAATAAGATATGATGAACCCTGCAGTATGATTATCAAAGAGATTTCTTGTTAGGCACAGGAATGACACTATTTATACTGTGGTAGTCAGGAGTGGGTCAACCCAGAAAGCACCAATAGGCCCTGAAATGTTTTTTGCTTTCCAATTCCATAGCAATCATAAGGGTCTACTGTCAGTCCTGCTTGATCTCCTCTTGTTTTCACTGAGCTGTCTCATTAGTTGACTCTGCAGATTCCCTGTATTCTCCAGGCTGCCTTTGGCATTCCTCCCCCACCTTCTGATGGTCGCCTTGCTATACCATCTGGCATGACTGACAGACAGCTGCAAGTCCTCTGTTAGGCTACCTGGCATATTGGCATCTGTTGCCCACGACCCCATATTGCTTCTCCTTGGGTTGGTGCGTTTTCCATTGTTGCCTGCCTCTCTTGCTCTATCCCACACTACTTTAGAACCCCTCCAAATCCTATCCTCTCCCACAGCTGCTTTTGCACCCAGCCTAGCCTGTGAGTTCTCATTGAAGACTATTTTCTACATGAGCTGCATGCCTCAGGGAACGTCTTGGCTACCCCTTTGTTCACCCTTTAACAAAGAGAAATGCAGAAGTGAAATGGTTAATATTCCTTTTCTTGTCCCCAAGATGACTGACAACAGAAGAGCTAGATTGTGACTCTGGCTGTGCTCCCCACAGGAGCTGCTAGGATTTCCTCCGACTTCTCTGGCGCAGGCTTCCCCTCTTGTGCATCATGCATGTAGCTGGGAAGGGATGGGCTGGTTTACCACGGGAAATAATCCATTCTCTGTGTACTTTTGGGTGGCTGGCCTGTGCTGTTTCCTGTGCCATTGTGGCCACAATGCTATTTTTAGAAACTAGTTGGATCAAAGCTGGCTTGGGTGTATTATGAATGCTATTGTCATGTCTCCCAACTGCAGTGTAGAAGTGTCCTCTGAGTCCCAATACGGCTCCAGAGCAGCACAACTTCCCTGTCCTTTACTTGGAATTTGTAGCAAAGCCACAGTTAAACCCATAGTGTTGCTATATAGATATATATATTGCACCCCTGGTAGTATTTCAGCTAAATAGTGTGCATGAAAGTGGAAGAGAGGATGCTTTTCTTAAATGTCGTGTTTTGCTAATGAATGTTGTTATGTTTTCATACTTTCTTGTACCTTCGGAGGAAAAGTGATTTGGTGACCACAGTAAAAAAAAATCAAAATACATAACAAAAATGAAGAAATGTTATAATAAATTAGGAGAGGGATTTAAATAAGCAACAGGGAAACATCAAGCAAACAAAAATAACTGAGTGGAATTTTAAAAGAGAACAAGAATGCAGCAAAGTCAAGGACAAATAGATGTTGAAATTTGCCTTATAACATATCTTCAAGAAAATAGCTTGAAAGGGCAGCTTAAATATTACAGCTCTTATTGATGCTAAATTTTGGCTGACAGTATCTGAGTTATTTCGCATGTATCAGGTGTAATTGTTGCTGTCACTGTAACATTGTGCATTTTCTGTAAACTAACAATGACAAACATTAAATTTGCACCTTGAGATTTAGATATGGACTTCAAGAGGTCTGACCTTAGAATCTGTTATTGTTCCTGCTATCTCTTCACATTATAGAGCTGCTTTGTATTTAATAAGTTGGAATTCTGTTTGGTTTTGGTATGATTCCCAGAGAAGCAACTTTTACTGTACTTTTGCCATGAAATAAAAAATATTAATATAGAACACATGATTTTTCCCCTTTTAGTATTAGAGTCCATTTGGATTATACTTCACTATTCATTAAAGATAAACCCAAATCAAGACCTTGTAGTCTATGCCTCTCCCTGTCTCCCTCCTCCCCCTTCACTCCTGGAATGTTTTGTGGTAGGAAAAAAAATGGAATTAGAGCTGGGCAGAAACAATTTATGACAACTTGCAGGGATTTAAAATTTTTTTTTCCTTCCTCACTGGAACAAAATCAAACCCTTTAGAAAAATTTTGTGAAATTGAATTATGTCACAGTATCTGTTTTTTTATTGAAAAGGTCAGGCTTTTTCTCTCTGTCCCTAGATCTGAGAGACCATTCCACTGAAGCCGCCCTGAGAATTCACAAGTGTCTGTGAAATATTTCAATTGTAAAAAGTGTTTCATCAAAAGACTTCAAACCAGTTCTAAATGGAACCCATATCTGAACGGCTCCTAGTCATAATCTGCAAAACCAAATCAGCACTGATGCAGATTTGCAATCCCTAAATATTCCGACTTTTTCTGTTTAGAGAGATTAGTCAAAACATAAATCATTTATTAACTGCTCATTCCCCAAACTGTGGTGATTTCCCCAAACTGGGTAGTTGTACATTGAACATGGATCTGCAGAACTCATGAGTTTGATATGGTAGTGCAAACTGAAAATCCATCGAATAGGATTTTGCAGAACCCAAACTAGAACTTGGTCTTATCTCTTCTACTAGTGCCTGATCCAGAACTCAGTTGGCTACAGTTGGCTTTGGATCAAGGCCTTAGGGCAAACTTTATATGGGGCACTATAGGAATAAAGGAATGATAAATATTGGCATGGTAGGCTAGTAGAGAGCAATGCTACCTTCAGGGTGACAATATTTAAATGCTTTGTAATGGTGACAAACAATAATGAGTGACTTGAAATAATAGCTTCTGAGGAGAATTGAAGAAAAATTGCTAAGTAAATATTATAATTTTTTTTCTTTTTTCATTTGGTTTGCAGTGGTGGAAAACCGAGGAGGAGTCATGGACAGCACACAGAGATTTTCAAACCTGCCGGTATATCTTCCCATGAACTATCACATCTCCAGTGCTGATGTTTCTTTTTTCCTCAAAGAAGCCAATCAAGATATCATGAGGAACTCCAGTTTGCAGGCTAGGGTGGAGTCATTCTTTATATACAAAGCCAATCAGCAACCTGTAGTAAATGCCACTTATGGACCATTTTCAGTAGAACAAGCTATTCCTGAGGATCTCATGCTGACTTCTGCTCCTTTTGGCTTTGCTAATGAATTCACATTTAATTGGAAATTAAAATCACACATAATTGACAGCTCAGTATATTCCAACAGGCCTAAAGTGCAAGCCTTGTTCTATATTGCAGGAAAGGACTGGGAGGACTATGATTCTGCAGAGAGATTGCCCTGTGTGAAGATGTTTGCTTTCTTGGAGACTAGAGAAGCTGTGGCCAGCTGTAGGTTGGGAGGTCATCTAGGGTTATGTGTTGCAGAACTGGAATTAGCTCCAAGTTGGTTCAGCTCACCTCCACCATTGGTTTTGGAGCATGAGCAAACTGCAGCCTTGTTGGAAGGCATTACAGTGGAGCTCTTCTATAAGATGTATGCAACAGATGGGGAGTGTTCTCCTGAGGAAGTCAAATGGGAAAACAACATACAGGCAGGTCAAGATACTGCACACAAAGCTTTGCCGTCTGTGGAGAGGATTGGTAGCATCATTGTTTATCCAACTCAAGACAAACTAAAACAGTCTTCCCTGAGGCTGGATGAGAATATCATAATCCACTTACCGCTCAACCCTGTCAAGGAAGGTGACATTGTAACCTTTTATGTCTCCCTTACCGGTGACTCCCTAGCAGATCAGTTTACATTAAGGTAAGTGTTCTTTAAAATAATAATCCAGTAAATAGCAGGTGCTGAGTGCATCCCAGGTACAGATCCACTGATTTTCAATGGCTGAGAAAGGATGTCAAGATTTTGCCTACAGCTTGGGAGTGGGGGGGAATTATAAGTGCTCTTTAAGCATCAGTGATTATAATAGTTGTAATTTTGGAAATACCTGGAAGCTGTATATTTTGGAATTACCTGGAAATGTTGTAATTTTGGAAATACCTGGAAGCTGACTTTGAAGTCTGTGCCATTAATATTTGTATGACTTTCTTATAAAATGTGTCATTGATTATGACTAGTTTAAGTGACTTTGCTTCTTCTCATTATACCTCCTGTAGGCCAGCCAGAATGATTGACTATGGCTCTCCATTTTGCTAGAGAAATATTTATATTTTTCCTGGCTTTGATGTAGCTTTAATCCATCTACTCTTATAGAAGCTATTATCATAATACGTGAACACCTCCAAAGTTTTTATTCGTTACTTCTCACAACACTCCAACAGGGTAGGGAAATGTTATACCCATGTTCAGCCACTGCTTAATGCCTTTTCGGACCCTGGGACAATTGCCCCCGTTAACACCCCCCCCCCCCCCCCTTTTTACCTCTGTTGGTGGGCCTGCCCATGTTTTTACAGACAGGGAATTGAGACACAGAGATTAGGAGTTTGTCCACACTATCCTGACATTCATATTATAGGGAATGCAAATAGCAAAGCATACCAAAATGCTGAACTGTAAATCCCTGCAGTTACTGTGGGAATGAACTAAACTGAAAGGATCCTAGTTTGCATTATCATAGTCTGCAAAGTAGGGACCTTTTAGTTTGTGCCTGCAGCATCCGCTTGGGGGGAGTGACAGTGCAGCACTTTGGTCTGCTGTGCTATTTATATGCCCTGTAGTCTGAACTGCATGGCAGTCCAGGCATGGAAATCTGTGGCAGAACAAGGATTTGGAACCAAATTTTGAGTCCCAATTCAGTGTTTTTAAGAACAAGACCAACCATCCCTCCTCCCCTTGCTAGTATTTTATTTATTTTCAAGATTAGATAGCTATTTGCTTGTAGCATGGCACTTTCCTATTTAATAGCAAAGGAGAAAACTGGGGAACCCTCCCCCCCCACCAAAAGTGTGTTTTCTTTATATACCTCTCAAAATTGGAATCAGTTTCTTTTCTTGTGAATAGAAATGATTAGAAAATGGAAAATCTTTTTTGTAAACATTTTATTGGTAACTCCCTGTAGAAGCCATTTTGTATGACAAAAGCCATTTCAGTTTCTTGTGTCTGCACATATACTAGAGGGAGTAAACTGGCCTTCACCGAGGTGGGGAGAGGCCAGAAGGATGCGCTGTTGGAATGTGTTAATGAACTATTTTGAGCTGTAGCTTGAACTCCCTAAAACAACCTGTTTCTTTCTTTGCTGATAATAATTCCTCTTTGAAGTTCGCTTTGATTTCTTGCCCTGATGTCAGACTTGTTTGGTTAAGGGTATAAAATACTAGGATTTCTTTTATTAGCCAGCCTTACTGGGCCCGGCTCTGCTTGGACCACGTTTGGCTCACTTTGCTTTTATTGGCCAATAAAACTGTCTGTTTAGCCGCGCGTAAACTAAGTGAAGTCTTTACTTCTACATCCCCCCTCCTTTTTTTTTTTTTTTTTGGCTGAAATGTTGTAATTTTGGAAAACTTCCACCCAGTTTTATCAGAGAACTGTTGAGTTGCATAGTATCTTGATTTATGGCACTCTTAACCAACCTGTGGGTTAGTGCTGTGTATTTATTCCTATGCCCTTAACTGCTTGTGTTGGTTAACAGCTACACAGAGATATAAACTCAGAGAAATAGGAGCCAGACTCGGGAAACAGAAAAGGCCAAGAGGTAATTGGAAAGTGTCAGACTGAGAAAGTGTTAAACACACGGGAGGGGAGGAGATGCAATGCACACTGGCAGCTTAGATAAATTTTTACTCCTCACGTTTAAGTCTAAAAAGATGGGGGCACTAAATGACAGAAGCATTCTATCCGTGACAAAGATGCAAAGTGAATGAATAGCAAACCTTATGCCAACAGCTTTCTTCTTCCAAACCCTTTGACACGCTGTCTGGATTGGCTCATGCCTGTGAGTGCCTACCTCAGGGAAGATTGCCAAAAAAAGGGCAGACGTCCAAACTGGTGGTGTGTTCTATCATATATATTTCACCAAGCCAGTAATACACATCAGCTCCTGGGACACTATAACACTGTTCCCATGGAGTCACAGACATTTCCCTTGAACTCTCCTGTCTAGCGTGTCACCCAGACACCCAGACACTAGTGACAAATGGTTACTTGCACCAAAAATCACACCCTATTCATGTTGCTTCCAGTCCAACGATACTTACCCCAGATTAGTTGGTACCTGGATCTTACACCAAATATGTCTGTATCCTGTGATAAATTACCTAAAGGCTTGTTTAACTAGGAAAAAGAAATGAATTATTTACAGATGAAAGTATGTGAACATATTGTCATCAAATGTATTTTCTAAATCTTGAGTGACAGAATAGTAGTGATCTGTCGATTCAAAGTATCTTTTAGGGACCCAGGTGGTAACTCCTCTTTGGTTTCAGTTTGGGATTTCTAGTTCTGTCAAGAGTTCCAACAGCAAAGAGCTGGAAAAAATTTCCTGTTGCTTTTTTTAATTTCCTTTATTCTGCTTCCTTGCGCATATCATTTACCAAGGTTCGGTCATTTAGCAACCCTTTGTATTGCAATGACCCTTATGGGGGAAGAGGGGAGGGTGATTCCCATGTTTGAGTTCACAAGGTCAGTCCAAATGTTTTTAAAGTTATAAAACAAAATGTCCGTATTTTCTTATAGCCTGGTATAGACATGTTGCAAATGAGATTAATGCATGCATCGATCTACAAGCAGTCCAGAGTCCAAACACAAAATACATTCTTAAAAAAACTAATACCTGCTTTGAGCAAAACTAACCAGCAGGTCAACTAGCCTGGTCTCCAGCAGTGAGTTTGTTATTTCTTAGCTAGTGCCTAGAGTCTTGGCAAGAGCTGACACCTGGTTTGCCAGCACCACACACCTTACAAACATTATACGTTTAAACATAATGTAACATGCTTATTATGAAACATGGATATTGCAGTCAGAATTTGTCAGTGTCTATTGTAATATATACAGAGTGAATGATCATCTCCATCTCGCTGGGTTAAAAATGTGTAACAGATATACATTCTCATTCTTCAGTACCTACAACGACCACTAAATGCTTACAGTCAGGAAGAAACTTCCCATGCAAGCAAGTCAGTCTATAATTGTTCAGTTTTAGGTTTCTTGAATCTTCCTCTAATGCATACAGTACTGGTTAATGGTCAGTTGTGGAGAAAGGAGAAAGTAGACTAGAGAGAGACCAATATCATGGTGTCAGATAGTGTCCTGTGTTCCTATGAATCCACCCAAACAATGGGAGGAACTAAGGGTGCGTGTAGAGGCAGGTTTTTTTTGTGGAAAAACAGCCATTTTTCCGAAAAAACTTCACTTACATCCACACTGCTATTGTGTTCTTTCAAAAGAATATCGAAAGAACGCAGAGGTTTTTCTGACATTGGTAAACCTCATTCTATGAGGAAGAATGCCTTTTCCAAAAAAGCTCTTTCGGAAAAAGGCGCAAGTGGACATGGAAGAGGGGATATTTTTCAAAAGAAGAGGCCTCCAGGAAAAAGCACAGGTGCCCTGGTAGCCACCCCATCCATAGTAATCACAGCTTACATGCAAGATAGCATCCATTCAGTGTGGATGCTATCTTTCGAAAAAGCAGATAGCTTTTTCGATGCACTTTGGCAGTGTGGACGCTCTCTTTCGGAAGAAATTTTTTCAGAAGATCTCTTCCAAAAAACCTTCTTTCGAAAGAAGCCTGCAGTCTAGATGTACCCAAAACGAAAGAGATTTAAGTAATTTGCCCAAGACTGCAGTGGGTGTCCATGTTAGCACTGAAAATCTTGCATCCCAGTTTTGTATTCAGCCTGTAAGACCAAAGTGGAAACACCCCAAAAAATTAGACACTACTCAAAATCTTGTCTGGGTAGTCATTTCTTTCCTTGTGTTGTCATTTCCTCTGTAGCTAAAGAAACAATCTGTGTTTTGTTTCAGGAAGCTAAATGTTAAAGGTAAGAGGTAGAATGAAGATCAGTTACCAGTTCACTGATACTCCTAGGTGCAAAGAGCAGAGGCAGTTGTTGGTATGAGTGTTTCAGATGACAGTCACTCTTTGCCTATGCAGAATTTATTCAACTAAAGTTTACATAGTTAGCAGGGAATTATGCTGAGGGAAATAAAATCACTATTGCTACTACATCTAATTTTTTACAATTTTCCTCTGTAGGCTGTCCCTGTTTTTCAGACCATTAGTAATGACCATAAAAACCCAGAAGGTTGTTATACCTATAATTTCTGTGTCTTTTCACCAGTGAAAAATATATCTAAGTGAACATGCTTACCTTGGGAAAATACGTTTTTGCCCAGTATAACCAATTGTTTTAAATTGTGTCTGTAATAT
Organism: Rafetus swinhoei; assembly: GCA_019425775.1. Lineage (NCBI taxonomy): Eukaryota > Metazoa > Chordata > Testudines > Trionychidae > Rafetus > Rafetus swinhoei. Next base: position 26,688,201 of record CM033425.1, on the reverse strand, counting down.
GGAATGTAATGTATTCCATTCTAGCTCATATGAAACTATAGATCAAAAATCAAATCATTCTTAAGGTTTTCACTGTGATGCAAACTTCATTGCTATGACTGTATGCAAAAAGAATGGATGTGTGCAGTTTTATGTGCCTTTTTAGTATTTCATGCACTATGTTGTGCACTGTTTGATTTTGTGCTGAATTTTGTACAAGTAAATACTGAATTTCAGGCCATAGAAAGAGTCTGTTTCTGCTTTTTGGATCTTAATCTATCTCTGGAATTACAAGCTTAACAGCTTCTTGGCAAATGGTGAGGGAAACAAATCATAGTTTGATGATGGAGGTTGTTGTTTTTTGCAGCAATATCAAGAAAGCCATTCAGGGAATGTATCTGTTTTAGAAAGCATTCAAAATGTATATGTCATACAGAATCAAATGTTAACCAGCTTCAGCCTGGAAAACTAAAACCTGTTACCTTGCAATTGACACCTAAATCTCTCTTAGCAGTGGTGCCTCCAGGGGTCCCTGGGCAAGATGGGGTGGGAACTCTGCTCCACAGTCCTGGAAGGGGCGGGGCCTTAGGCAGAAGGGGTGGGGTTGGGGGCAGCCAGCCCTTCATACTGCCCGGAGTGCAATGCCTCTGCCCCTAGAGCCACCTCGAGCACGTGGCGTGGTGCTCCAGCAGCAAATTCAAGGGCCCTGTGCTCTGGCCATTGCCGCTGCCACAGTTGCAGGGCAACTTTCCATTCTGCCCCCTGTCGGTGGGTCTGTCTATTAGCATTGTAGACTCAATTTGCCAGCCCAGGGTCCTTTATTAGCACGTACACATTTTGCATTTTCCACTGAATGTGTCCTGTTAAGAAGTCCGTGTTTCAAAGCTGGTCTCTGTGCATCCAACAACAATTTCTTTTCCACACAATCCTGGAACAACTATTCACTTTTGGAACCCGTTCCCGTGTATTAATGATAGCCGCTCAGCCTGAGTGGGACACAATATGCTGCTTTCAGTCATTCACCAGTAATATATTTTTGTCCTTTTTTATGTTATGGATGCTAGATCTGAGTAATAGGAATAACCTACAGCTTTATAATAGTCTCTTAAGATTGATTAAAAGCTTCAGCTTGGCTTTGACCATTAATCAGTCTCTGCAGACATTTATTGCTTTATATACTGCAAAGCAGACTTTTGAGGCTATCTCTGACTTGAAAGACAGAGAGACACACATCCACACAAACTGACACAGTCATGCTGAATCTCAGAAAACAGAACTTTGGAAGTTGGGCTCAAAGGCCATCCTTTTAGCCATTGACTTGGGTTCCATAGGAAGCTGTCTATGCAATATGTTGCTAGTGTTGTGCACGTTCCATAATGGTGACACCAACTAGTTCCATAATGTCGGTTAAAGCCTATGTGTAACCCACACACCTACTGGGTATGGCTCACTGTCCCATGTAGTGGCACTGAGACCACTTACAGAGAGAGAGAGAGAGAATGAGTGTGCTCAACAACCTTTGCTATCAGCCAGCTGGCTTTTAGCTCAAGCTGCGGAGGCTCATCCACAGAGGTCCAGTTCAGTTCCGCCTGCCGGTGTTACATATGCATTCAGTTAAGCTGCTTTAAAACCTCTGTGTAGGAATAATTTCTAAATCATAATTAAATTTGCTTTAAAAGGTAGGCTGTACTTCACACAGGAATTATTTTGGGTAAATTCTGTGGCCTGTGTTATGCAGGCAGTCAGACTACATCAGAGGAGACAACAGCTTCGCCGGGCGCCTGGGCAAGGAAGGGGGCCCAGCTCTGTGCTTCCAGAAGGGGTGGGGCCTTGGGCAGAAGGGCAGGGCCAGGGGCAGTCTACCCATAGCACCATATGGAGCACGGTGAGCTCTCCCTCTCCCCAAGTCCTCAGAGCCTCCCAGAGTGCACCACCTGGTGTGCTGGCCGTGATTTAAAGGGCCTGGAGGTCTGGCTGTCACCACTGTGACAGTAGCAGCAGCAGCAGTAGCTGGGAACCTCATGCCCATTTGAATTGCCACGTCCCAGGATAGTTGTGCCTTTTGGCCCTCCCTCCGTTTGGCAGGCCTGGACTAGATGATCAGAATGCTCCCATCTGGTGCCTATTAACTTTAAACAGTTTGAAGAACCCTGCAGAAGTGGTAAGTACATTGGTACAAGAATGATAGGCCATATTTTCTCTTCTGATGCACATGACTCCTATGGATATTTACTTTAAGTTTACAGTAAGTAATATGTATGGATTAGTGTATAATAAATATATGAGCAGTGAGGAAAAATGGAAACTATGAAAGAGGAAAATATCTTTATTTTAATAAAAGGAGTCTCCTGATATAAATGGAGGTATTATATAAAAATGAGAAAGGATAGAATTATTCTTGACTGAAAAGACAGACGCAGCTGGAGATGGTTTTAACATTTCTTTCCTGGAGTATACAGTTATTTTCCCACTATCTTGGGACAGCAAAGACATTTGAAAGAAAAATGCAAACATTTTTGTGTCAAGGAGTATTTAATGGAGATAATGGATAATCACTTCTTGGTTACAAGAAAATAAGCTATGACTTTGTTTATAATAACTTGTGTAGACTCAGTGCTATGTTCCAAATCTGTTTTAATTGTAAGAATAGAGAAATAAAGCACGGCTCAGTACTAACAGCAATTTGCTGAGTTCACAGATAAAATATAGGGTAGTTAGCATACATTATATGTGTGTAATATGAATGACCCATCATTCTTTAATCTTTTGTCAAAATGGAACAGAGACTGGAGATATTCCAATAATAATAGGAGGGGACAGACATGTAATGAATCCTATACTAGACAGATGAAAGATGCTGTAGGTGGGAAGCAGTCATCACTAGCAGGAATATACAGAAGCTACAAACATAAGCAGATATTTGGTGCCTCAGCGGTATAAAGGAAAGGGATTATGTAGGTTTTTTTCTCTGTGCTACACTCTGCATATCACAACAGTATAAATTACTTTTTGATTTTGGATGCATTAGTCCAAGGTGAAATACAGAAGTGTTAGCATTTACTAATCACTCTTGCTACCAGAAATGATAGAAAGAATTTTATATTAATAAACATAAATCCATACAGATAGGGTTAAATGTCTGCCTACTAAGGGGGAAAAAATCACACAGGACATTAAAATAGACTTTGCAAGACTTCTTTGTTAATAATGAAAGATCTGTAGAGAAAAAAATGGTATTCTAGAAGGCCAGAAAAGAATCAGTAAGAAGCAGTCTCCTGCCAATAGCTGCCGAGAGCAAAAAAGGGAAACAAAACAGAAGGTTTTAGACCTTGAAACATATATAGGAAACAAGAGACCACAGAAAATTGTGAACATAGCACAGTGAGTAGTGGGAACTAGCCGAAGATGGCCTTCGTAACTTAAAATGAAATAATTATGACTCAAGTAGCAAAGCTGCACAACTAAAATGCCTAGTAATTAAAGCCCAAGAGATAAGTTAGCATAAAAATCCAGCATGGGGGGGAGGAAGAGGGAGTTAGGGAAGGGAAAGGACCCTTCTCAAATTTATCGGAAAGGTTCTCTCTGTTAACAAATAATCCCAAAATTTAAATTATTACTGGAGACAATTATGGGAGACTTGGGAACACTTGAAAAAAATTCTAAAAAAATAAAATATACTAAGTCAACATTGACACAAATCCTATTTTGATGAACTGCGTGAGTGCACCTGCACAACTACAGTAAAAGAACATTATTATGGTTGCAAAGTCAAGCATTCAAAAGGTAGTAAATGCTAAGCTCTGAAGACAATAATTTCAGTGTGTCAGATATGGGTGTCATTGTATTGGAGTGACTCACAGATTTTTCCTGTTTTCGAGATGGGGAACTTACATATGGAGATATCAGGATGAAAAGGTTCCACTAATTTTGGCTGTCCAATTTGAAATATCTAGGACTTGATTTAACAGGAAAGGTAGCATTATACGACACTTTCTGTGTTCAAAATCCAGCTCCTATTGACACTGGTTGCAGCTGTGAGTGATCAGCACTCTTGCAAATCAGACCCCAGGGTCTCAAATCAGGCGCCCAGAAAATGAGGAACACATAATTAGTGACAGCTTGTGAAAAATGTAGGGTATGTGACGTACTTCAGTATCACATAGGATCTTTGTGACAGAGGATGAGATAAAATTTAGTGCTCCAGGACAGCAATGAACTGCCTAGCATGCTGTCCCAACTTCTTTCAGTCCCCTGCTTCATGCTGTTTTCCAAGAAACATAAGGTAATTTATCCATTAAACACTTTATCACAAACTTTAGAGAGACATATAGACAATGAAATTATTTCACTCAAGATTCATTTAAATGTTAATATCCCCTTTAATCTACTAATCAAGAGCTATAGTACCAAACAGTAACTGTCCGTTTACATGGCTAACATCTAATCTAACAAGTTATAAGTAAAGTCTCAGTAGAGTAGCTATGTTAGTCTACGCTGCAGTGCTATTTTGGGAGACCTATATATATGGTATAGCTATTCTTTTGAGCATGGCCATTATTTCAAAATTTAATGGGCTCCCTATTCTGACATCCCTGTAAACCTCATTCCATGGGGAGTAAGGGATGTTTCAGAATAGCGATTTATTTCAAAATAAGTCCTGTGTAGACAGTGCCAAATTTAGAAATAAGCTGCTTCAAAATAACATCAAAATAAGATACACATATTGCTCAAATTGCATAACTTATTTCGACCTACGGTGCAGTGTAGATGAACCCTAACTGTAAAAACAAAAAGGAGTTCTGTGGGACCTTAGAGACTAACAGGTTTATTAGAACATAAATTTTCGTGGGTAAAATCCACTTTATCAGAAGTTGGAGTAGAAATTACAGTGGCAGCTACTTGTCAACAAAAGAAGTTACTTGTGAAATGTAGGACCAGAACCAGGACCTCGAGGCTTATCAAGTCAGGGTGGATGTGTGTCATTTGCAGCATTTGATGCAGAGCTGTGACTATCAAGAGAGGAGAAATTGCCTTTGTAGTGCATTAACCTAAGATCCATATTCAATCCTAAATTGATTGTATTGAATTTGCAAATGAACTCCAGTTCAGCTGTATCCCATACTAATCTATAAGAGGTGTGAGGTTTAGGATTTGGAAAAGCTGCCATATGAGAAGAGATTAATAAAACTGGGACTTTTTGATGTTTCAGCTTAGAAAAGAGCTAAAAGAGGGGATACGATAGATATCTGTAAAGTCATGACTGGTGTGAAGAAAGTGAATAAGAAAAAGTTATTTACTTGTTTCCATAACACAAAAACGAATGGTCATCAATGAAATTAATAGGTAGCAGGTTTCTTCACACAGCGCACAGTCAATCTGTGGAACTTCCTGACAGAGGATGTTATGAAGTCCAAGACTATAAGGGTATGTCTACACTTGCAGCCTAATTCGAAATAGGGCTGCAAATGTAGGCATCCGAAATTGCAAATCAAGCCCGGGATTTAAATATCCCGGCTTGATTGCATCTTCCAACGAGCGCCATTTTTGAAATTGACAAGACCGAATAACTGCCGGCGCGTCAACGCAGCGGCGGTGAACGTCGTTCGAAATAAAGCCCTATTTTGAACTACCTGTTATTCTTCCTGCAATGAGGTTTAACAGGTAGTTTGAAATAGGGCTTTATTTCGAACGGCTGTTTCACTGCCGTGTGTAGACGTGGGCAGTTATTCCGGTCTTGTCAATTTCAAAAAATGGTGCCTGGCCGAGAAGATGCAAATCAAGCGTGGGACATTTAAATCCTAGGCTTGATTTGCAATTTCGGATGCCTACATTTGCAGCCCTATTTCGAATTAGGCTGCAAGTGTAGACATACCCTAACAGAGTTCAAAAAAGAGCTAGATAAATTAATGGAGGATAGCTCCATCAATGGCTGTTAGCCAGGATGACTAAGAATGATGTCCCTTGTCTCTGTTTGTCAGAAGCTTGATGACAGGGAAGGAGTCACTTGATCATTACGTGTTCTGTTCTTTCACTGGACACTCTCAGAAGACAGAATTCTGGGCTAGATGGACCTTTGATCTGACCCATCATTGGCTGTTCTTATGTTCTTAAGATGATTGTGGGTCAGTTAGCCCGCAGAATGCTTAACTCTTTCTGGCTATTTGTTATACTTGGCATAAGATTTGTTGCAATTATATAAATGTTGTATCAATCATGGTTTTTATGGTCCTTTATAATCAGATAATATCACAGAGAGGCTCAAGCATTCTTAGAGAGGATGGAATCTTAAGATTTATAGCAGTTACACAGTTACCTAATTAAACAACTTTCAACATCCCTACCAAAATCTACTCTCTGCTGAGAATATGCAAAGTGTGATTTTTTAAATGGTTATAACTTGGATAAATTTGGGGAGATTTTAATGAGGAGAGCAAAACAACATCTTTGACACAAAAGCCAACCACTACCCACTTTCAAATCATCCTGCAAGAGCTGTTCAAAGAGTTTGCTATATTTTTTAAAATATGGGCAAAAATTTGTCCTCCATCCTTGCGTTGTTCTCTGAAATGGCTGAAGCTGTTGACTGAAATTTTCCAAAAAAGTTCAGCCTGAGGCAGGCACTCAAGATGGAAAATTTAAGCCTGAATAACTAAAGTATGGCAAAATGTAAGCATCTGAAAACAGGGTTTCATAATGGGAAGTGCCTGTTGGAACCCTTTGCATATTGAAGAAGAGTTAGAGAGCATTGTATGGTAGTGTGTTTTTATCCATGCTGATGATATGATGGACATACCAGTCCCTCCCATAATATATCTTATATACAACTGGAAGATTTATCCGGCATTGCTCAGTTTCTTAATACATTTAATTTTTGTTTTTGGAAAATTAAATGAAAATGTCCATGCTTCATTTGAATCATTGCTCTGGGGTGGGGCTGGGAATGAAGGATTTAGTGTGCAGGCTGCACCGGGAGAGAGGACAACCCCAGCAGCTTGGGGCCAGGTGAGAAGCACTTCTCCATGGCCACTGCAGCTTCTGTGGGCACAGCCAAGGGAGGGGTGCATGTCCCCTGGCTAGGGCAGGTCCAGGTTTGTCTGCCACCTGCACCCCCCAACCAGAGCGAGGAATGCTGCAAACTGTGCATGTTCCCCTCACTTCTTGATGAAGGGGAACAGCCAGTGATGTCCTTGTATGAATTGGGGGGAGGGCTTGAGCCCCCTCTATTCTTCTTAAAAGGGGCCTATGTGGTAGGAAGCTCGGGCTAGGGCAATCCTGGAGGGGAACGGGCACTCCCAGCCAGGCTCTTTCACCTGTTTGGTGATTCTGTCACTTTTTCTACATGGTTTTTATGAGAAGCAATCCCAATCTAGCTACATCCCATTGTCCTGACACAACCAAACCCTGACCCTGCTTTCAGATATGGTAAGAGGAAGCTGTGTACCAAACTTGGTGGTATTACCTTTTAGGAGGAGTTCTTGAACAGACAGACATACAGACAAACTCTTTCAAATATATAGTAGACAGTGGTGTGGCATTGGAAACGTGATCGTGTGCTCATTAACAACTGGAGTCTGATCTTGTGGCAACTGAAGTTAATGGTGATGCTCTTGTAATTTTCAGTGATAAGAATTAAAACACTGTATGATCATGGCTTGGGGAAGGCTCTTTTACAACGAAGTGTTTTCTCAAACTTGCCATGTCATCTTTTATTGCCACCTTATGTACTAGACCTGTGGTCTCCCACCTTTTTATACCCAAGAACACTATTTAAAAGTCTAGACAAGCCAAGGTCTACCCCATTCCTTCCCCAAGACTCCATCCTTTCCTTGACACCCCACCCTCTCCATTCCCCCCCCTCTCCATCATTTGCTGTCCCTAGCCCTTATACACTCTCACTGGGTTGAGACAGGAGGGGTGGACTCTGGGGTGGTAATGAGAGATATGGGTGTGGGAAGAAGTGCAAGCTCTGGGAGGGAATTTGGGTGCAGGAGGAGGTAGAGAAGGGGATGCTGGCTCAGGGAGGGGGCTTCAGGATGGAAAGTGTTGGGATCAGGTGGAGGGTTGGGGTGCTAAGCCAGCCACAGGCTTGTGGATGTGAGGATGCAGGAGTTTGGGTTGGGGTGTTTGAGGGGCTCAGGGCAGGGGGGTTGGGAGTATTATGGGTTCAGGACACAGGTTTGCAGTATGTGGTTGGTGCAAGAGTGTTGTGGCAGAAAACTGGAGATGTGGAGGTGCAGGAGTTTGGGGATGTGAAAGGCTCAGGGCAGGGAGTTATATATATGGCTTTTAAGTCTTGGCTTGACAAAGCCCTGGCTGGGTTTATTTAGTTGGGATTGGTCCTGCCTGGAGCAGGGGGCTGGACTTGATTACCTTCTGAGGTCTCTTCCAGCTCTATGGTTCTATGATTCTATGAAGGGCTCAGGGCTGTGGTGTGTGGGGAGTGCAGGAGTGTTATGATGCTGCAGCCAGATGGGGGCTTGTGGGCCAGGCTTCATTTTTAAGTAAAATAGTATGTCCAACACAACATATTCCATCATTCCATCATTGTCTTTATTTTGGGAGGGGTTGGGAATCTCACAAGTGAGTTGCAAAAAGCAACCCCTCCAAAACTCCCCAAGCCTCACTGATGTGATACCTTGCACTCAAGCCACATTGGAGAGGGGGGAGGGGAGGGTAGAGAGGGTAGGTAGGACTGAGGTTCAAGGCCTCATGCCAGATTAACTCTTCTAGAGTTCCAGAGTTAGTGGATTTTGTGTGCCCCTCTACACTCTGAGGTCGGGCAAAAAAATGAGGGATCCAGTGTGCGGGACAGGGCTGCCAATGAGTGGGATAGGGGTGCAGAATCTGTGTGGAAAATAAGGTACAGGAGCAAGCTGCAGGTAGGCGGGGCAGGAACAGGGTTCTGGTGGGTGTCTGGCCACGAGGCAGGGGCAGGGTGCTGGATGATGTCTGGCCAGGGGCTAGGGTGCTGGTGGCAGTCTGACTAGGGGCCAGTGTGCTGGTGGGGGTCTGGCCAGGGGCCAGAGTGCTGGTGGGGGTCTGGCCAGGGGGCAGGAGATGGGTGCTGGTGAGGGTCTGGCCAAGGGCTAGGATGCTGGTGGTGGTCTGGCCAGGGGTCAGGAGCAGGTTGCTGGACGGTGTCTGGCCAGGGTGCAGGGGCAGGGTTCCAGATGGTGTCTGGACAGGGGACACTCAGCCAGTACCTGAGGGTCTCCAGGTTTGAGGATCTCTGGGGTAGGATCTGGGGATAGTGCTGGACAAAGCACATGCGCAGCTCCTTTAAAAAAATCTAGCTGCTCTGGCTCCTGTGCCACCATCTTAACCACCCCTTCCCTTCCCGGAGCATGGGGAAGAAAGGGAAGACAAGAAAGCACACACACTGTTGTGGGCAGGGAAGGAGTGCACACTTTCTTGTCTTCCCTCCCTTCCCTGTGCTACCTGCCTGCCTTCCTTCTGCAGCATGTGAAGGGGTGAGCGGGGGGGAGAGAAGTCCCACAGATTCCTGAGAAGATCCAGCTTCTCAGGAAGCACACCTGCTGTTGTGGGGAGGGGAGGAGCAGCACATATGCTTCCTTAAGAAGCTGGATCTGGCGCACAGCCATGGGGCATCCCCCTGCATGACACAGGAAGCTGGAGCTAGCTCCATTTTCGTGGGAGGTTGCAGCTCCTCATTGGGGTAGAGGGAGCAAGGCAGGGAGTACCTCACAATTGACCAGTTGATTGCAATTAACTGGTTGGTGACCACGGTACTAGAGCCTATACTTTAGACATGTTATAGAGAGTTTCTTAAATATTTTTAGTACATCATTGCTTTTGTTGTTGTTATTATTGCTATCCTCTTTTGTAAAGTCAGTCTCCTTTACCACCACTGAGGCCCCCTCTGAAGGTAGTGGAAAGAAAATTCCAAAAAGGTTTGAAAATGCCTGGAAATCACCTTTTCTAAACACTAGACAACATTAAAAGCTTAAATAATGATAAATGTCCAAATGAGGATAAATGACATGGTTAATTCTAGAAAATCTCAAAGAACTCACAATGCCACAGTTAGCAAAGCCATTTAATGGAATTTTAGATAAAGGTCAACTACCTTCTACAGGGAGGAGGGCAGCAATTACTCCTCCTATGAAAAACAGGCAGCATAGCTGTGAGAGGCTGATTTTACTATTGAATTACGGATATGAAATAGTATAAAAAATAACCACAATGAGATCACAATGAAGTAATAGTTACTGAAATAACTCTCTCTTGCTGTTATGCAAAAAGGCAAAAGCACCAGGATCTCACTGGCTTATACAGATATAGAACGTGCCCTCTTGTTAAGAAGTCTCAGAGGGGCAGATGTGTCAGTCTGTAACTTTAAAAACGAGTGGTCCTGTGGCACCTTAGAGACTAACCAAAATATATATAGTAACATGAACTTTCATGGGCAAAACCCATTTCCTCAGATGGATTGGAGTGGAAATGACACAAAGCAAAAGATAGATAGCTAGAGAGCTAGATAGAGAGATAGATATCTGAAGTGCCTGTGGGTATGTCTAATTCGAATTAGTGCATCTAGACCTAAAAACTAATTCGAATTAGCATTTTGCTAATTTGAAATAGCATGTCCACATTGAGTGGTCCCTGAACCGAAGTTAAGGCTGGCCGGAACCAGTGCCGGCAGGGCATCAGGTTAGGACTTAGAGTGTGGAGCTGCTGCCTCAGGCTAGCTGAGGGCTGTGCTTAAAGGGACCCGACCCCCACCCCGGACAGACAGTTCTCAGGGTTCCCCGCTTGCTTGTCTAACTCGATGAGGGACAGCAAAGCAGTCCTGTCTTGGAGTGCCCTGAGTGCCCACACTTGGCATGTCACAGCATTCAGCCATCAGCCCGGCTGCACTTGCCGCAGGCTGCCATCTGGGGAGGTCAATCAGGAGGCTGTCAGGATCCAGGAGGCCCTGCAGGAGAGCTTCCACCCTGAGGAGCCCGCAGAGCCACCCCAGTCCTCCCCATCGGGGGCTCGTGCCCCATTCCTCCCTCACCTCCTTCCACTTACCCCTCCCTAGCCCCCCTTCCTGATGTAAAAAATAAAGGACACATGTGTTCAAAAATAGAAACACTCTTATTTAACAAAACTGGGGAGGGGATTAACCTCTGGGGAGACTGGGAAAGGAGGTGGGAGAGGGAAGAGAGAGGGTGGGAGAGGGGAGGGGAAACCTGGGAGGAGGGAGCTGGAAGGGGGAAGAAGGAGGAGGGGAAGTATAAAACTATGGTACGCCATATCTTCAGTACTGTGTACAGATGTGGTCTCCTCACCTCAAAAAAGATATTTTGGCCTTGGAAAGGGTTCAGAAAAGGGCAACTAAAATGATTAGGGTTTGGAACAGGTCCCATATGAAGAGAGGCTAAAGAGACTGGGACTTTTCAGCTTAGAAGAGAGGAGACTGAGGGGGGATATGATAGAGGTATATAAAATCATGAGTGGTGTGGAGATGGTGAATAAAGAAAAGTTCTTCATTAGTTCCCATAATATAAGGACTAGAGGACACCAAATGAAATTAATGGGCAGCAGGTTTAAAACTAATAAGCAAAAGTTCTTAGTCACAAGGAACTCCTTGCCACAGGAGGCTGTGAAGGCTAGAACTATAACAGAGTTTAAAGAGAAGTTAGATAAATTCATGGAGGTTGGGTCCATGGAGTGCTATTAGCCAGGGGGTAGGAATGGTGTCCCTGGCCTCTGTTTGTGGAAGGCTGAAGATGGATGGCACAAGACAAATCGCTTGGTCATTGTCTTTGGTCCATCCCCTCCGGGGTACCTGGTGCTGGCCGCTGTCGGCAGACAGGCTACTGGGTTAGATGGACCTTTGGTCTGACCCAGTATGGCCGTTCTTATGTTCTAAGCTCAGGGCTCAGGGTCGGGGGTCTCACTGGACCAACTTGATTTTCATGCAAACCTGCTCCTGGGTTCGCATGTGGCCTTTGGTGGCCAGGCTGGCAGCTATCCTGCCCTAGACGGCTGCATTCCTGTGCCTAGTGCGGAGATCATGGACGTTGGAGGCCTCCCCCCAAACCTCAATGAGGTCCACGATCTCCGCACTAGACCAGGCGGGTGCCCGCCTCTTGCGGCCCCGGGCAGGCTCCTGGGAGCCACCAGCCTGGTCCTGGGAAGAGGCAGAGGGCTGGGTGGCAGCGGGTGGCTGGCTCATGCCGTGCCAGGTGCAGGGTCTGCTGGCTGGGTGCTGGCAGGCTTGCACCTGGCACGGGCACCGTAGCCAGACCGTGCCCCTTTAAGGGCTCCGGGGCTGGGAGGGGAGCAGAAGAGTTTCCCTGGTTTGGCCCAGAGTGGCCACCAGGGCAAGCTGGGAAGGGCTAGCCTCCAACTAGTTCGAATTAAGTGGCTACACAGCCCTTAATTCGAACTACTTAATTCGAACTAGGCGTTACTCCTTGTAGAATGAGGTTTACCTAGTTCGAATGAAGCGCTCCGCTAGTTCGATTTAAATTCGAACTAGAAGTTTGTATGTGTAGCCCCTATTAAAGTGAATTCGAACTAACGGCTGTTAGTTCGAATTAACTTTGTAGTGTAGACATACCCTGTCAGTTGTAGGACCTGTGTTAATGATGCTAATTAAGCAGGCTTTTGATGTGAAAATGTGGATGTTAAATGCAGGAAAATTGGCTTTGTTGTTAGGCTTCCCCCCATAGAATAATCTTATCTGTGCTTCAATTCTGCATTTATAAAACTAGTGTGTTGTGAGGGTAAACACACAAAAAGACTAAGGCCATCTGTGTATCTAAGGGAAGACAGGTATTTTACATGCTTCTACATACATAACTATAGAATTGAATGAAAAAAATATGTATGGAAATTTAAAGGCAACCCATGTATAAGCTGGCACCTCATATACCAAACTGCATTAGCAATATATAAGTGGGGTCATGCATAATTAGTTGCTGTGCATCTTATACAATGTATCAGGCATTGTACTCTAAAGCACATCTGAGTAGCAAACTACTGGAAAAGCAAGATTTATAACAGAAGCACTAACAACCTGTTGTTGACAGTAGTATTAGCAGGAGCAGTTATAATCAACAAACAAGAGGGAAATGTGAAAAATATTTCCAGTGTATTTGGAAGGTGCCAATATACCTTATGACTTGACACAAATTTATCCTTGTTGACAGTAATGGAATGAGATTTTACATTTTTAAGTAGTTGGGATTTTACAAACCCATTCTCAGGACTATCCTTCTCTTCCAAAGTTTCAGCATGACAGCTCCGGCTAATTATCTCCAGCCAACCTCGGTTTAACTTGATATTTTGTTTCAAAACGTGCAAAGATGTGGAGAGTGATGTCAGGCAGATGTGGCATAGTGCACATTACAGAGTGCGTACAAAGGGGAGCATCTGATATTTTTCTAAAAGGCTCAGGAGGTATTTTGCTCTCTAAGGGTGCATCTACACAGCACTGTAACTCGAAATAAGATATGCAATTTGAGCTACTCAAATTGCGTATTTTATTTTGATGCTATTTCTAAATAGTTTATTTTGTCACTTGGTGCTGTCAATACAGTGCCAAATTTTAAAATAAAGTGCTATTCCGAAATGTCCCTTACTCCTCATAGAATGAGGTTTACAGGGACATTAGAATAGTGAGCCTGAAATAATGGGCTTGCTGTGAAGACACGGGATAGCAATTTCGGGATATTTCCAGTATCCCAAAATAGTGTTGCAGTGTAGACATACCTTAAGGCATTGTAGTCTTTCTAAGCCTAGCCTGAGATGATGTGGTGAGGGTGCATGTAGTGTGTCCAAAGAGTATTGGCAAATCCCCCAAGACCCGGAGTCCTGGGAGAAAACTGCCTTCACCTCCCCATTTGGGCTATTCCACTTTGTCTGGATGCCCTTCGGCCTCCACGAGGGCCCTGCGACATTCCAGTGCATGATGGACAACCTCCTAAGCGCCCATACGGAATACGCTGCCACCTATCTGGATGATGTTATCATTTACAGTCGCACCTGGGAAGAACATCTCCTCCAAGTGGCAGCAGTGCTTCGAACTCTTTGGGATGCAGTCCTAACTGCCAACCCGAAGAAGTGCTGAATTGGCTGGTGGGAGACCACCTACCTTGGGTACCAGTTGGGACGAGGCCTCATGCGCCCCCTCATAGATAAGGTCCACACTATTCGGAGCACCAGCACCCACGACAAAGCAGAAGGTGCAACAGTTCCTAGGCCTAGCCAGCTATTACAGTTGCTTCATCCCTCAATTCGTGGCCACCACTGCACCCCTCACCACCCTCTTAACCAAAAGCAGTCCTCAATGCCTGCAGTGAACACCGGAGTATGAGGCAGTGTTCCAGAACCTTAAAAACTGCCTCTGCCGGGAACCGGTACTATTTAGCCCTAACTTTGATCACCCCTTTGTGGTACAAACAGATGCCTCAGAAGTAGGGCTAGGGGCTGTTCTCTCCCAGACCATACATGGAGAAGAGTACCAGGTCCTATATATTAGTAGAAAGTTATTTCCTAGTGAGTATAACTATTCGGTGATCGAAAAGGAAGCCTTGGCCCTTAAATGGGCAATCAAGGCCTTAAGGTATTAACTCCTGGGTAGTCACTTTACATTAGTAACAGATCATGCACCGCTTAAGTGGCTACATACTATGAAAGAGATGAACGCTCGAATAATGAGCTGGTACCTCATGTTACAACAATACGCATTCACAATGCAACACCGCCCATAAATGGAGAATGCTAATGAAGATTGCTTGTCACACATAAGGGAGGGTCAAGAGTCCAGCCCCGATAGCTGGGAGCTGGAGTTAAACAGTGTGTGCACGTAGTGGGTCAGAGTGGTCACCCACTGACCCTGAGGGGAAGTGCCCCTCCCAGAGCTTTGGTGGTCTGCACCTGGCCCTAATGACACACATGGCCAGAAACCAGGAGGTGGGGCCAGAGATATAAAAGGCCTGCCAGAGAGGCCAGTAAGTGAAGGAGCCAGAAGCCTCCCCTGCGCAACCGCTGGAGGAGCTGGACCCAGGAGAAGCTGAAGGCTGGCCTGGGCCACCGGACCCACAACTCCCTGACTGCCTGGACTGACTGCTTACCCCGCCAGAGCTTCCAGAGTGATGGAGCCCCAAGGATTGGCCCTGAACCCAGGTACAGCATGAGGGGGAGTGTGGAAAGAGCCCAGGGAAAGGTGACTCCCTGTTGGCTGAGCCAGAGCCAGGTCAGCATGTTGTGGAGTGGATCCCCGCTGACCTAGCAGCAGACTGCTCTGCTGCTACCAGGTCCCTGGGCTGGGACACAGTGGAGTGGCAGCCTGCATCCCCCCTGCCACCCCACTCTTGGGTGGCAGTCTCCCGCTTTGGCTGTTGCAGAATCACAGCCTGCACCTACTGGACCTCCACCTGAGCAAGGGGATTCAGCTGGGTGCACCTATTAAGACTGTTTGTGTATTTGTTTGCTTGCCGCCCCGGCCTGAACCAAGGCCAGGCTTTAGACTAAGGATGTTAAATATCGGTTAATTCATTAGTCGATTAACCTCATTAATTTTTAGTGGTTACTTGACTATTCTATAGTCCCCAGGGGTGAGGCCAAGCAGCCAGTGTTCTCTGGTCCCACTCCCAAGGAACCTCCCACCACTCTGTGCTGCTGCCTCCATATCAGAGGCAGCAGTGCAGGGTGCCAGGTGGGAGCTGGTCCATAAGGGGAGCCAGTTGAAAAACCAGCCCCTGTCTGGGGAGGTGGGTTTGAGCTCCTGGATCCAGCACGAGCCAGAACTGAGCAAGGCTGCCTGCCCACCTGGCTCCTAATTCACTTTAAATGCAGAGCCACAGTGGGGGTATTTCCTGGACCCAGCACAAGCAGGGCCGGCCTTAGGCCAATTCGCCTGATTCCCCCGAATCGGGCCCCGTACCTAAAGGGGTGCCGCGCCCTGAACCCGGAAGTGTGCTGGGCGCTATGGGCGGCAAGTTAATATTCAGAGCCAGGGGCCCTGGTCCAGCAATATTTGGAGCTGGGTCTCTCCCCCGGCTCTGCCTGGAGCGGTCCCTGGACCCCACCTGCTGGCCCCCCCCCACGCATTCTCCCACCCCGGCCCCAGAGCGTCCCCCTCAGCCCCGTCCTGTCCCTGCCGTGCACAGCTCTCAGTGCAGCTCCCCCTTGCTGGCTGCTGCTACTGCCATGCACGGCGTTCCCAGGTGAGTGGGGACACACCCGGGCATGATGTCATGTCACGGCCTGGGACTTTAAAACTGTTCAGCGCCGTGTTGCACCGCTCAGCCTAGCTCGGGTTCGGAGTCCGGGCCCCGAGTGCAGACTCCGGCCCCACAAAGTGGAAGGCAGAAGGTAAGGGAGGGGGAAAACTAAGGGGAAGGGGTGAGAGAGGAAGGGGTTTGTGTGGAGGGGGAGGGGGGAAAGAGGAGGAGGGGCTTGTGTGGGGAGGGAGGGTTGGGAGAGGAAGGGGCTTGTGCAGAGGGGAGGGGAAGAAAGGGGAAGGCACCAAGAGACAGCATGGAGGAGAGACAAATGCCAGGGGCCAAGTGCAGACAATGAGGAAAAGGGCAGGAGGAAGTGTCAGTGGGAGGGGACAGGGTGATGCTGGGAGGAGAGGAGAGGGGAAGGGCATTGGGGGCTAAGGGGAGGTGCTGGGAGAAGGCTTGAAAGAAGGGGTGGGCATGAGAAAGGTGGGGATGGAGCAAGTCATGTGTGAGGGCACAGAGGGGCAGGAGGGGAAGGGGGCCGAGAGAGTGGTGAGGGGTGGGCATCAGGGAAAAAGAGGGCAAAGGGGCAGGGGCAGTAAGGGAAGGGGAGGCACCAGGAGGGTGCAGGGTAAGGGAAGGTGCAGGTGCCAGGGATTCTGGGGTGAAGCAGAAGGGCAGACACCTGCAGGGGAGGGACCAGCACCAGAGGAGAGAGGCAGGGCAGGTGTGTAGAGGAGGTGTTAGAAGAGGATGAGGAGGTAGCTCACATGACCAGAGTGAGGCTACCAGAGGAGTGGGCACAGGGGGCAGAGAAGGGCTGGTGGAGGGGGCAGGTTGCAGGAGGGCTGAGGGCAGTGAGAAGGGTAGGAGTCAGGACAGCAGAGGAGGGTGAGAAGTTGGGGGGCAGCAGGCACCAGGGGAGCTGATGGAACAAGGGGAGGAGACATGGCAGCAGAGAGAAAAGGTAAGGTTCATAAAATATTTATTAATAACTTGGGTGCCACAGTGGCACATCCAAACAAGCCACATGAACTCAGTACAGGTGCACAACACAAAATTCATTCTGCTCATGGGAGGAAACTCTTAGGCTATGTCCGGTTTCTTCTTGCAAGAAGAACATCTTGCACAAGGGTTCTTGTGCAAGAAGTCTTGCGCAAGAACATGTCCACACTGCCATGTGCGAGCTGTGCTTTTGCGCAAGAGCATCCATGGCAGTGTGGACGCTCTCTTGTGCAAGAAAGATCCGATGGCCATTTTAGCCATAGGGGTTTCTTGCACAAGAAATTCCTGCCAAGCATCCACACTACCCTCTTGAGCAAGAGAGCTTACACCTGTTAGAAAAGAGCGTAGCTCTTGTGCAAGACGCCCTCTCTTACCACGCCATACTGTACATTTCCTTGCGCAAGAGCAGGCGGGCAGTGTGGCTGCTCTGTGGGTTATTGCGCAAGAACGGCTGTACTTGTGCAAGAAGCCACGAGTGTAGACATAGCCTTAGAAGGAACACTTCCCCCCAGCCTCTCTGCCCCCGAGTTAAAGTCACACCCATTGGGTTAATGCAATTGCAGGTTAGTTGCATGAGGGGGGGTTGGTGGGGGCCAAACTAATCCCTGTTGCTAGGAGGATGGTGGGAAAAGTCCTTCGAGAGGGGTGACATGACACCTTTTACTTCTGGCATGTGTCCGTCTTGCCCCGAGCTTGTTGCCTCCAGAGGCCTGGTTAATGGGGGTCAGGGGACGTGGTTAATGGGCGTCAGGGGGTGTGGCTAATGGGGGTTGGGGCGTGGTTTTTTGTGCCTTTTTTTTTTGCTCAATCAAAAAAATTCCCCCGTTGAAACTTTTGTGTGCCTTTTTTTTTTTTTTTGCTCAAGCAAAATTGCTGCGGGGCAGGGCTTCAGACTGCTTATTTGGCTGCCCCATCCTGAACCGAGGCTGGGCTTTGACTATTTACTTTGCTGCCCTGCCCTGAGCTAGGGTTTGGGGGCATTGAACTGCTTGTTTGGCTGCCCTGCCTGAACCGAGGCCTGGGGCTCTGAACTATTTGTGGCCACCCCTGAGCAAGGGCCTAGGCTCCAGATCAAAACCGCCACTAATTCCCCCAAGAAGACTAAACAGGGTGTAGCAGGGCGGAGTGGCCACCCTCTGACCCTGAGTGGGAGGCGCCTCTCCCAGAGCCTACCAGCCCACAGTGCATACTGCTGCAGTGAGACAGGAAGCTCAGAACATAGATGAAGGCAGACCACCCTGGGGGAAATAGGCTCAGTTCCTTGGTCCCACTGAGCTGCTAAAGCAAAATGAATGGGAACTGGCTGAAGATTCCTAGTGGAGAATCCCCTCCCCCCAGCTTTTCTTTCTCCTCTGGAGTAGCAGGGATTCAGGAATGGATATGTCTAGGTCAGCGATTCCCAACCTTTTCCATATGGGGACCCATTTTGACAATTCAGGAAGACTTGGTAACTAACCCAAGGCAATTCAAAAACGGGAGGAGGTGAGGGGGCAAAGCCACCTGGGGAGACACTTGGCAACCCTTTTGAAATGTAATGGCTACCCATATTTGGGTCCCGCCCCATAGGTTGGGAAACCCTGGTCTAGGTAGAAAGGGGAGGAGAATACAGTGTAGTGGAGTGAACCTCTGCTATTCTTGATTTTCTACAGGGGAAATGCGTTCACCAGCCATGTCAGTTAAAGCTCACTCCCTGAAGTTTATGCTGTGGTCAGAGAGCTGAGAATCAGGAAACTGTGTCCAGCTTCTTGAAAGCCTCCCTTTTCCACTCATAAGAATGGCCACACTGGGTCAGACCAAAGCTCTGTCTTGCCCAGAGTCCTGTCTTCTGATATTGGCCAACAGCAGGTGCCCCAGAGGGAATGAACAGAACAGGGAATCATCAAGTGATCCATCCCCTGTCACACATTTCCAGCTTCTGATAAATAGCTGGAACACTTTATAGCCATTGATGGACCTATCCTCCATGGATTTTTCTAGCTCTTTTTTTAATTTTGTTAAAGTCCTGGCCTTCAAAACTGTGATAGGTTAAAATCACAGAAGTCCCCTGAGGGTTGTCCCCTGGTGTGCTGATCATACCACTGACACCCACCTTCCTGCTCCCTGGGGTTCCTCACCATCCTGTCCTGCTGGGCCAGATCCTCTGGTCTTACTCCAAATCTGTGCCTTGTCTGGGGAACCACCCCCCTGCAGAGCAGTACAGACATTGAACCAGTTCAGCTCTGGGAGGACTCATTCCAAGAGCTCAGCACCCTGGAAACCAACCCCCAAATGGGACCAAAACCCCAAATAAATCTATCTTACCCCGTGTAAAAATTTTACACTGAGAAAATGTATAAGCTCAGTCACCTTTATCAATTAAAGAGAGATCTGCACAGTGGTTCCTTCCTCTTCCCCCCAGGTAACAATCATTTCTCTGAGCTTGATAATAAACAAAAGTGTTTTATTAAATACAAAAAGTAGGATTTAAGTGGTTGCAAGTGAAAACAGACAAATCAAAGAAAGTTGCTATATTAAAATAAACAAAAATGCGTAGCTAATTCTAATCCAGTAAGAAATTCTAACTCTCAACAGCTGTTCTTATCTCAGGTAAAAGCTTCAACTCTGACTTGCATCTAAATCTTCTTCAAAGTTCTTTGTTTACAGCAGTGGTTCTCAACTCGTTTCAGTCCACGGACCACCAGGCCAATCAAAAAATTTTCGTGGACCACCTCCTTTTTGAGACATGATAAAAAAGAGCAGACAATGAACATTTTGGTTTGAAATTTATTTCTTACTAACAGATTTTTGGATTCTCTTCTCACTGACAAGCTTTTCAATGTTTGGAGTGGTACTTGATAATGCACAACGAATATCGGTTTCCACTGCAAGCCGATTCCTCTGTTTGGACTTAACGTGCAACAAACATGAAAATCCAGTCTCACACATATAAGTTGATGCAAATGGCAAAAGAAATCTGACTGCATGTGCTGACAGATTTGGGTAACTCCTGGTCACGCTGGGCCAAAATTTCTCTATGGTAGACTGCTGGTACATGTCTTGAGCTGCAAAATCATTTTTCAGATCCAAGAATTCCTCCTGCAGATCCTCTGGAACACTATTAACATCTGTTGTAAATGGATTCCTGATGAAAAATAATCCATCCCTTGTCCTGTCCACCTTTGGAAAGTATCGTTGGAATTCGTCTTGTAGCTTCCGTAAATGATCGAGAATTTGCGTCCGAATGGCTTCCTTTTCCCCGAGCATGGCATCCACATATGGAAATTGAACCAAATTATTGCCTTCGACTCTTACGATCCAGAGTTCCAATTTGTTAAGAAAAGCCTTGATGATGCTTTGGTGAGAGAACAGATTTGCACCTTTCCCTTGCAGCTGAAGATTCAGTTTGTTCAAGATTCCAAAAATATCGACAAGATACGCAAGTTCTAAATTTGACTGCGTCAGCACATTTCGGAATTCCTCTTTCCCTTGAGCCTGGAGAAATAAATCCAACTCCTCTCTCAATTGAAAAACTCTGTTGAGTACGTTCCCTGCTGACAACCACCGTACAGAAGTGTAGAACAGCAAAACATCAAAGTCGGAACCGATGTCCAGGCAAAATCTTTTGAACAGCCTGGTGTTCAGAGCCGATGATTTGATGCAATTCACCACTTTTACGAACCCTTTGAAAATGGTGTTCAGTTGATCAGGCAATGTTTTTGATGCCAAAGCTTCCCTTTGAACAGGGCTTGACAAACGGTGGTGAAACCTACTCGTCAGCCCCACACTGCGCATGCGCAAGACCCGCATTGCGCATGTGCACGCCGCCGGTGAATGGGGCAACCGGCTGAAATCTACTCACCACGGGCGAGTAGATTCAGTGATTTGTCAAGCCCTGCCTATGAATGAAGCAATGAACTCTGGTTACCATTGGAGCACGCTATTTCACCAGCGTTTGGAAGACCGATCTTGAGCCTAGCATGGCAGGTGCACCATCAGTGGTGACACCCACAAGATTTACCCAATCCAGACCATGTACTTCAAAGAAATTGTTAACAATTTCCGTCACATCCTGAGCCTTTGTGGTGGTATCAAGAGTCTTACAAAAAAGAAACTCGTCTTTGAAGTCTCCCTCCGCCATGTATCGTGCGAACACCAATAGCTGAGAGCACAATGTGAAGTCGGAGGAAGTCCAATTGTATAGCAAACAATGGAGACTTCTTTATTTCATCCACAACTTGTTCACTGATGTTCTGTGATATCTCATTTATCCATCTCGATACTGTGTCGTTAGAGACAGATATATCATTCAGTTTCCTTGCTGCTTCCTCGCCAAGAACAAGCTGCACCATCTCTTTTGCACCGGGGAGCACAAGTTGCTCTACAATGGTATGAGGCTTCTTGGCCTGTGCAACTTTGTATGCAACAATGTAGGAAGCACGCACTGCATTGCTTGTCTTATTGTAGAATGCACATGTTGAGTCGAGGCACTGCTGTTTCAGACCTGATAACCGCTGCTCAAAATAATCTTCATCCTTTTGCAACAAGTTGGGGTGACACTTTTAGAGATGGAGTTTCAGCTTAGCCAGCTTCATTGAGTCATTCTTCAAGACTTTGAAACAAATAACACAATGTGGCAAATCCATGCCTTCTTTTTCTTGACAAGTGAAGCCGAATTTGATGTAGTCCTCCGAATACTTGCGCTTGACATTTCTTCCTGTCGTTGCCATTATAAACAAACTACACCACACCTGTAAAACAGCACATGTAGCACAGGGTGAATGACACAGCAACCGCTCAGCATTACGGCAGCAGCTACACTGATGCTCAGAGCCTCAGACGGAAGTTACTGGCAGGCAACACAACATGGTTGCATCCTAGGTGACACTATGGATGACGCGCTGCGTGCTTGTGAACACGGCATAAAACAGCCTGATGGCGGCACCTGCTCACACCGTGTGACTTTGGACAATGTTCCTGTGGACCACTGAAAAAGTCACGATGGACCACCAGTGGTCCATGGACCACCGTTTTGAGAACCACAGGTTTACAGGTATTGGCTTAGCTTGGGCCAGGCAGTTTCAAAGGGCAGCTGAAGACATTGCCCCATTGCTTAAATAGACATTCCCCCCAGGGTAGAAATACTTTGGCTTTGTCTACACTATGATTTTCTGCCAGAAGAGGCAATGCAAATGAAGCGCTGATTAGCATTTTGACGTGTTTCATTTGCATAATCTCCTCCGATGCCTTTTGCGTGAGAGGTTTTTGCACAAAAACAGGCAGTGTGGTCGTGTCTGTTTTGTGCAAAAACCCCTTTTTGCACAAAATCCTTATCCCTCTCCTGTATCTGGTTCTCTCTAGCAAGGAGTTCCACAGATTGACTGTTTGTTTTAAACCTGCTACCAATTAATTAAATTTGGTGACCCTTAATTCTTGTATTATGGGAACAAGTAAATAACTTTTCCTTATTTTACTTTTTCCACTTCAATTATTATTTTATATGCCTTTAGATAATCTCCCCTTAATCGTCTCTTTTCCAAGCTAAGAAGTCCCAGGTTTATTAATCTTTCCTCATGTGGCAGCCATACTATACCCCATTTTTGTTGTCCTTTACAGAACTTTTTCCAATGCTAAGATATCTTTTTGAGATGAGGTAACCACATCTGTATGCAGTATTCAAGATATGGGCGTACCATGGACTTATATAGAGTCAACAAGATATTTTCTATGCTCTGTCCCTTTTAAAATTATTCCTAACATTTTGTTTGGTTTTTTTGACTGTTGCTGCACATTAGGTGTTTTGAGAGAACTATCCACAATAACTCTAAGATCTCCTTTTTGAGTGATAACAACTAATTTAGTCCCCATAATTTTATATGTATAGTTGTGATTGATTATGTTTTCCAATATGCATTATTTTGCATTCATCAGCATTAAAATTAATCTGCCATTTTGTTGCCCGGACAAATGGATGGCCACAGTCGTTGCTTAGCCACAGGCGAGAACTGAGCCTGATTGGTAGAGCCCCGCAGATCCATGGATATCTGTTTTATATCAGTGGGTATCTGCATCTGCATATGCTGATATGGATGCAGATATCCGTGGCTCATTTTTGCAGATACAGATGCAGCTATGGATACAGATTTTATATCTATAACCCTGCACATTTTTGGATATCCACATTATATTTGCATCTGCAGATATGGATGTGGATATTCACGGGTCATTTTGCAGATGCAAATGCAGGCATCAATTTTGTATCTACGCAGGGCTCTATTGTTTGGTTTAGGCCCCACTTCAGCAAAGTACTTACTCATGTGCTTACTTTATCTATGTGCTAAATACTTCACTGGATAGGAAAGGGAAACTCACATACCTAAAGTCAAGTATGTGGTTGATTATTTTGCTGAAAGGGGTTCTTACTTTTGGAGCGCTAAATAGAAGGTGATTTTTAGATGTGCATTAATGTTAGATGTAGGGGAGATGTTCAGTTAATCTCTCAGGCTATGTCTACACTACAGGCTTGCATAGATGTTTCTTGTGCAAGAACAGGCTTGTAGTGTGGACACTCCACAAGTTTTTGCGCAAGCCTGTTTTTGCTCATCTGTTCTTGTGCAAAAACTTGCGGAGTGTCCACACTACAAGCCCATTCTTGCAGAAGAAAGTTTACAGTAGATCGTCAGAAGAGAAGGCTTTTTGCGCAAGAGTTATTCCTCTCCCCACAAGGAATAAGCCTTTTTGTGCAGGAGCTCTTGCGCAAAAAGGGTAGTGTGGACGCTCCACAGGGGGATTTTGCACAAGAACTAGCCTCCGGGGAAAAGCACATGTGCTCTGCTGGACACTCCTGAAAACTCATCACAGCTCCATAGTTCCTGTCTGCTGGCCCCTCTTAAAGATGCAGGCCCCCTGCAGAAGCCCCGTGGCAGGGAACACTTCCTAAGCAGCAGTTATCTCCACGTGGCTCTCCCTGCCACAGCCAGCATGTCTGTCCCTGAGGCCCCCTGCGACTCCCCTGGCCCTCATGGGGAGCAGCCCCAGGAGTCACAGGACCCAGCCAGGGGCACCAGGAGGCACGCACCCACCTGGTCTGGGCCTGAGATCGAGGCCCTCTTGGAGCTGTGGGGACAAGAGGAGGCCCTGTAGGATCCCTGGACCAAGCGGAGATCCCTGGGCCTTGGCCGACCATGACCACCCACTCTGGACCTTCGAGCAAGTCCCGAGTAAGGTGAAAGAACTCCGGCTCACCTACATGTGGGCCAGCGAGTACCTGGGGGCAGGACCCCACAGCTGCCCTTACTACAGCCAGCTGCACCGCATCCTGGGGGACAAGGAGGAGGACACTTCCTCCACGGTCATGGACACCGGCCTGGGGAGCATGGTCATTGCTCACCCAGAGCAGGAGCAGGAGCAGGAGCAGGAGCAGGAGCAGGAGCAGGAGCAGGGTGAAGGCCAGCTGGCAGCCCCAGCGGAAGATGAGGAGACCAGTACCACCGTCACCTTGTCCCTGGAGCCGGTGCTTGCCAGCCAGGATGTCTCCCAGGCCTCCTCAGAAGTTGGGGAGGGATCCTTAGGTGAGTGGTGTCTTTCTCACTCATTCAGAGGGTGGGGGGGGAGGGCCAGTTGCGCAGGGGACGGGGGTAGGCAACTGTGTACAGTGTTGCTCGTGCTGCTTTGACTGGGCACCGTGCTGGGCTCTGCACACGTGCAACCTCGTGCCACGTTACTATGTAGCCCATGGAGGCAGCAGGCAGCCCCTGAGCATGCCTGGGATCCTGCTGGACACATATATCCTGCCAGGGGTGGGGGGGGGAGTTCGCAGGCTGGGAGCAGGCTAGCCACAAGGGCGCAGGCCAGACCCCACACATCCCGAGGAGTGCCGCACACACTGTGGGGCCATGCCTGCCATGCGAGACAGCAGCCACATCTGAACACATCGCTGCGAGCCGCTCCTATGCGTGCGGCCCCCAGGGAGCCCCAGGCTGCACCCAGCTCCTCTGCCACCCCAGAGGGAATCCCCCTGAGGCCACATTTCCCTGGGCTGCTTATCCATGGGGTGAGGGGGGGGAGGAAGCAGGCAGCCCATTCCTCTGAGCCACAGACTATTGCTCGCTGCTCACAGAGGAGGGCACGGCCTCAGGGACAGTGTCTGCAGGGATGACTGACCACCTCTCCCTCCTGTGTGTTCTCCACAGCCGGACCAGCCGGGACTGAGGGGCCAGCCAGTCCACCGCTGCCACCTGCCAGAGGTCGGGGAACACAGAGACGCACTAGGCTCTGGGACCAGCTCCTGCAGCATCATGTGACCACCATCAAGGAGAAGCAGCGGACGCTGATGGAGAAGGTCCGCTCAGACCAGGAGTGGCGCCAGCATGTGCGGGGACAGTTTATAGAGCGCTGTGATCACTTCGGCAATCTAACGGCCAGCATGGTGGCTCACATGGCCCATGCCCCCTGCTTCTGCTCCCGTCCTCACCACCTCTCTGTGCTCCCTGCACCCACCTGGCCTCTAGGCCAATGAGGCCCCCACACCTGAGGTGGTGCTGGCAGTCATCCCGGGCAATCATAAGCCCCTCTCCCAGTTCAGAGCTCCCTCCCCCTCCCAGTTCAGAGCCCCCTCTCTCTGACCACCTTTCATTCTGCTTAAATAAAAGATGCTTTGTTTCATTTCAACACAGGCTTCTTTATTGGGAAGTGAGGGAAGGGGGGAAAGGAGGGGTTGTGGTGGGGAAGGGATGTGGCTGCAAGGCAGGGGCCCCTTGGTAGTAGGCCCTGGGGACAGTTACAGGGGTGCCTGCGAGAACATCTCCCTCAGGGCCTCCTGGATGAGCACCCTGGCCTGGTGGGCTTGCCGGATGGCATCTGTCCGGGGCTGCTCATATGCACAGCCCACATGGCCGGCATCTGGTCCCCACCCCAGGCGGAAGGCCTCCCCCTTCCTCTCCACAATGTTGTGAAGGACACAACACGCCGTGACCACCTCGGCGATGTTGTGCTCTCCCATGTTGAGGTGGGTCAGGAGGCAACGAAACCTTGCCTTCAGACAGCCGAAGGCACACTCCACCTGGTTCCTGGCCTGGTTCAGGTGGGCATTAAATTGTTCCCTGCTGGGGTCCAGGTGTCCGGTGTAGGGCTTCATAAGCCAGGGCATGAGATGGTGGGCTGCGTCCCCTGTGATGCACAGTGGCATCTGAACATCCCCGATGGCAAATGCCCGGTGGGGGAAGAATGTGCCCATCTCCATCATGTGCCCTGCCCGACCACCCCACAAAAATGTCCATAAACTGTCCACAGTGGTCAACTAGGCCCTGCAGCACCATCGAAAAGTAGCCCTTTCTGTTGATGAATCATGCCGCTCGATGGTCAGGTGCGCGGATGGGGATGTGAGTCCTATCAATGGCTCCCCCACAGTTGGGGAATCCCAGGGCAGTGAATCCGGCCACAGTGACATACAGGTCTCCCATCTGGATGATCCTCTTCAGTAGGATGGAGCTGATGGCCCTCACCACCTGAAGAAGGACACGGAGAAACACAGAAAACGGAGGTTGAGAAGGAGGGGGAGCATGAGCCCTTGTGAGGTGCCTGCCCCCTCCTGTGCCCTTTCTCCCTGAACCCTCCAGGGGCCCCCCCCCCATGATTCTGCCCCCCCAACCCCAGCAGCAGGGCTGTGTGAGGGAGGGACAGCACAACCTCCTGGGGGATGGGTCTTCCCCCCCCACAGACAGGACTGACCCCCTCCTCCTCCCCGTGCAAGGACTGCAGCCCCAGAGGGCTCTACCTGCATGAGAACAGCCCTAACGGTGGACTTGCCCATGCTGAACTTGTTACCGACCGGTAACTGTCTGCAGTGGCGAGCTTCCAGAGGGCAATGGCGACCCTCTTCTCCAGGGGGATGTCTGGCCGCAGGTGGGTGTCTTGTCTCTGGAGTTTGGGGGCAAGGCAGGCACACAGCTCCAAGGTTTCCTTCCTTATTCAGAAGTTGTGGAGCCACTGCTGGTTGTCCCAGCGCTCCATCACCAGCTGGTCCCACCAGCTTCCAGAACCACCTCTCCACAGTAGGTTGCAGGTCCAGCAGTGAAGCTGCAGCACCCCGGGAGAGGGACTCTACAGTGTCGTCATGGTTGCGCTCCTGGAGTAGCAGCATGGCACCGTGTATCACGTGCAGCACACACTCAAGCATGGCTGTGTGGGGCCAGGACATGCCCAGGGGCAACTCCGGCTCCATGGCAGAAATCAAAAGGCAATAGAAAGCTGTGTTGTCTCAAGAAGCACAGGGCAAGCACAACAAGCACTGCTGAAGCGTTGATGTCCCTTGAGAAAGGTTGACAAGCAGGTAGCAGCAGCAGAGAAACGGCTGTCCAGGGGGTCCCTTTATGCGCGGGTCTCTGCAGGGCTCCGGCACCAGCCCTCGGAAGCAACTGGTGACCTTCTGCCCTGCCTGAAGTGGTTCTGGGTGGCCTTTCTTATGCAAGAGCATCTGCGCAGTGTGGATGCTCTCTCTTGTGCAAAAGCATTTGCAGAGTGGATGCGGTCTTGTGCTCTCTTGCGCAAGAACTTTTGTGGAAAATCTCTTCCACAAAAAGTTCTTGTGCAAGAAGCCTGCAGTGTAGATGTAGCCTCACTGTTGAAGGAAAAAGGCAGTATGTTTTGGGTGAATTCCTGGCCACTTCAAAATCCATAGATGTGAGAAGTAGGGGTGTGGTGGGTGCTGTGGTGCCATTGGTCCCATACACCTGCTGCCCAGGGTAAAGTCAACAGAAGTTCTGTAGATGACTCCATCTGCTGGATTTCACCCTTTAACTTGGACTATATCCTTGGCCCACTCATGTGGGGCTCATCTAAAACCTGTCGTCTTGTCTAACATCTCAAAGGTTCAGCCTTTTTCTGTCTGGACTGATTATTGCCTCTCTTCTCCAAATCCTTGTTGTCTCGCGTCTATGGCTGGGGCTCTTATGGTTTTACTCCAGAGGGCTGCACAATGGGGCAGCTAATTGTGGCCTGAAAACATGATGGTAATTTAAATACTAGATAATGGGAAGTAAACTCAGCAAAGGATGGAATTAATTGAGTGAGATTTGCACATACGCAGCCGGCTCTGAGCTGAACAGCAACTAGTAATGAATTTAAAGCTATTTTCAGTCAACAAAATTCATTATCTATTCAGTAGCGCAGTGAGTGATTTAAAAGTAGCCAGTTCTGAAGTAAAATTTTTATGTACCCAATTACCAATACTTTTTTTAAAAACTCCTCATGAAGACTGTGATATATAAGGGTAAATTGAAAAGGTTCCTAGCTTGGGGAAAACATTCTAAATGGTGGAGCATCTGCTGATTTCATGCAAATTGTGTGCCCTAATCACTCTCAACCAACCTGGGGATTGGGAGGGGGATTCTTCATTTTGGATCCTGTGTTGAATATTTCTTTTGCTGTGTGCTGCTACCCGAGGACTATGTGCTCAAATCCAAATTCAGGTCTTTGTTAGCTGAAAAGGCAGTAACTTTTGTCTTGTTTAAATAAATTGGATTGCTGTAATTAGTGGTCCTCTGTGTAATGAACAGTACTAAAACAGAATGTAGAATGTATGCACCTTTAGAGTTGCTTTCTTTCAGAGACACTTTGGGGTCAGATTTTGATGTCAGTCACACAGGTGTAAATATGGCATAAAACCACTTGAAATCCTGAAGTATTACTATGAGTGATTGGATTGACTTTAGTTTCAAATG
Organism: Rafetus swinhoei; assembly: GCA_019425775.1. Lineage (NCBI taxonomy): Eukaryota > Metazoa > Chordata > Testudines > Trionychidae > Rafetus > Rafetus swinhoei. The sequence goes on along the minus strand of CM033425.1, from coordinate 26,659,337 downwards.
CTTCATATTCATGCTTGTTCATCTATGCAGACTTTGTCCCTTGGTTTCCCACTGTGTTTTTTCACAGCTGAGTGTAGGAACGATGGTCCAAGAGCAAAGAGGCTATCCTCCAGTTTGGGGGAGACAGGTTCAGTTTCCTATTCTGACACAGATTTCCTGAGTTGCCTTGGACAAGGCACTTAGCCTTGAAATTCTGTGCCTCAGTTTTGTGTCTGTAAAGTTGGGGTCAAAGCATTCACCTCCCTCCCAGGGGTGCTGTGAGAATCAACAAACACCATTCAATATTGTGAGGTACCCGCAAAGTATAGCAGTGAGCTTGATAGGTGCCTAAGATATAGTTTAAGCAAGGCCATCTGTGGGAGGAGGGGGTCTTCAGGCAACCTCCCTCCCAGTGCACCACGCGCAGGACCCAGGGCAGCTCTCCTGCCACAGACCTGGCTCCGCCCCTTCCTTCAAGCCCTGCCTCTGCACTGCTCCTTGCCAAAGTCCCCTCTCCTGAGCAATGCCTGAGCAATGCGAGCCAGGAAGATATCCAGGAGCTTTGAGCAGGATGGCAGTAGGGGTCGGCCTTGCCCTTTCACACTCGTGGAGTGACCTGGCTGCCTGCTCTGCTTCACCCTGGCCTGTCGCCCTTTCCCAGTTGGCTGCACTCTGCTTTATCTGAGCGTGGGGTGGCTTGACCCTAGCTGCCACCCCACACCAGGCCTCCTCCATAGTTAGTCTTCTGGGCCTCCCTGGGGACCTGTATATAGGATACTTGAGGTGGCTGCTGCAGGCCCCGCCCCCAAAGCGTGGGATCTGGGGCAGCTGCCTCGAACCATCTTCTGGCTTGGATGGCTCTGAGTCTAAGAAAAATATTTAGATAGTACACAGGTTCATTTGTATGCTTAAGATAAGTAAAGACATGGAGGCCGGACCATGGTCTTGTGTCCCCATCCCTTCCTTCGTTATTTGTGTGCTATCGGTGTGTGCAAAAAAATAGAGAAGGGGTTTGATACTTGATACTGAACTTATAATGTCTCCTATGGATGGTAGAGAATTACAGTGGCTGGCACACACGTTTCAGACAAGGAATGGGGACAGTCTGGGAAAGAAATAGCATTAGCAAGGTGATAAGATTCATGGTGAACCAAGAGCAAACGAAACAATGACAAATGACTGTGATAACAGGAGGCGCCACCATTGAACTTGTAGTTAAAGCTATTCTGCTTCCTGTAGAGTTGTGTTTAAAATCTTTCAACAGTTTGAGCAATGGAAGGGCAAAAAACAGAGGGCCAGACTGCATGTGGAGCACAAAAATGATGAGTCTTCCCCCTTGGACAGAAAGGCCTTGTAGAGAAGCAGTCCCTGCAGTACAGGGCTAGAGCACCAGGCAGGGGAGTATTCTGCTGCTTCTTGATAAATGGAGAAGATTTGCTCAGCTCAGTTTCTATGCGTGTTAGGAGTCGCACTGGAAAAGAGTGTGCATTTCCTGGGGGAGGAGGGTGCAGCTCTGCCCTTTCACTCCTTATGCTTAGCAAAAGCGTAGCGTGTTGAACTACCCAGCTCTGGCCAAATGCTGGGTATTCCCAGCAGGTCAGGCAATGACCAAGAAAGACAAATCTGTCTTTAAAGAGTTGATAAAGTAACGCCAATTGCTACAATCTACTTTGGTAGAAAAGGTTGAAAAGATAACGATCCCTTTTAAATTGGCTCAGTTAGGGCCAACAGGATGGGAGGGAGGGTGGGAAGCCTGCTAAATCCCCATCTGGTAGCTCTATATTATGATGTGTGAATGAAGAGAGGCCAAGTCAACCCCCAATTATGTCATGTTTTAACTTTCTCATTGTGAAAAAACTACCCGTCTCTTGTAATCACTTTCTTCTCTTCGGGTGGTCCAAGCTTTTATGTTGGCTTAATGAGAGTAGTTAGAAGGCAGTTACATTGAAAAGCCATCTCTAATTGCACTGGTACTAGATGCTAGTGAGTGGAGGAAGCAAGAAGCAAAGAAGCAAAACCAAGGTTAAATACAGTGCATTCTTTGTATGTTGAAAACAGCTCAAAAACTGAAGTTATTAAATGTTTTGGGTAAGGAATGTTGGAGCTAAGGCCTCAGGCAGGACATGTACAAGTTCTTTATAGAAAATCTTTAATATAAAAAATAAGCAAATGCACCAATTAACATTTGAAAAAACGTTAAAAACGACGAATGATCCTGCAGCACCTTAGAGTCTAACAAAATGTGAATGGTTTCATGAGCTTTCATGGGCACAACCCACTTCTTCAGATGAATGGAGTAAGGGATCCAGAGGTACAAATAAATAGCAGAAAAAGAGGGGATCGGGAGGGAAAGAGGAGGAAAAAAAAATCTTGTCAATGACAATGCCCATGCTAAATGAGGCTAATAGAGTGGGCTGTAAGTGCCTGGTTCTTAGCTTTTGATGTCATCAGATATTCGAAATGGCAACACACAGAAACCTCTTGGGGGAAAATTTTTAACTTGCCCAGACATTAACTAATGGATCTAAAAGTTACTAAAGCAATTTCAGAAACCTGCTGTAGAGAGAAGCTGTGGAACTTGCCTTCATTTGCAAATTTGACACCTTTAATCAAGGCTTTTTTTGTTAGTCTCTAAGGTGCTGCAGGACCATTTGTTGGTTTTTTAAAGTTTTTTCTCAGTTACAGACTAACATGGCTATCCCTCTGAGACAATATTTGTAGGTTTGGTGGTTCAGAGTTTTGGAGTTTGTTCCATTACAGAGGGGGACTAGCAGTGAAGCTTGGATCTAAACCCAAACACATTTTAACTTTTGAGTTGTTTTAGATCCAGAGTTTTGGCCTACACTGGGTAAGTTCACTGGACTCCAGTAAAGCAACTTCAGGTAATGCAAGTGAAAGCAACAGAAACTGAGGCCCAAGAAGGAGAGTGTATGTGCACATGTGTGTGAGAGAGAATATTGTAAATTCACATGCCTGATGACTACTGCCTTAGGGTATGTCTACACTAGCTCGTTAGTTCGAGCTAGGTAGGCAAATGAGGGCAACCGGGTTGTAATGAAGCCGGGATTTAAATATCCGGGCTTCATTTGCATCTTCGAGCGCCCGCCATTTTAAATCCCCTTAATCCGAACTCCGTGCCGAGGAGTACGGTAGTTCGAATTAAAGATCCTAATTTGAACTACCTACTCCGTGCGCGTGTGGCGGCGGTGCACGCGGAGTTCGACTAAGGGGGATTTAAAAATGGCGGCGCCGGAAGATGCAAATGAAGCCGGGATATTTAAATCCGAGCTTCATTTGCAACCCGGTTGCCCTCATTTGCTTTACTGCTCGAACTAACGAGCTAGTGTAGACATACCCTCAGGATATGTCTACACTTGCCCCCTAGTTCGAACTGGAGAAGCAAATGAAGCATACCGAAGTTGCTAATGAAGCGCAGGATTTAAAAGCCCTCTTTTACCTGGACTGGGTGGAGTAGCACCTACCTTCTTTCCCATGGGAACGGTGAAATCTCAGGTTTGGTCAGGAGCTGCTGTGGACATAGGCACTAATCACTCCGTTAGACTGGGAATGCATTTTCCCCTCACTGTCAGATTGGCCAAGGCATAGTAGCTTCTCTGCTCTCTCCCAATAGCCAGCTTGGGGGAAGGAAAACATGACATGGGAGTTAGTCTGTGATGTTGCAACTCATTGTGCAAAGATAGGATAGATACCTCGTGCAGGTACTCCTGAGGGAGGGATACAGTGGTCAGATAGAATGGGCTGGAAAAGGATTGAAAGTAGGAATGTAAAATCCTGTTGAATTGGTTAACCGACTAAACGTTAACCAGTTAACCAATTAAAGGGGGGCAGGCACTGGGGCCGCTCCAGCCTGGCTGAGGTGGAGTGGTCCCGCTGCCCACTGCAACTGGGCTGGAGTGGCCGCCCACAGAGGACAAGGGTTGCTCCGGAGTAGTCCCTGGCTACGGTAGGCCCTGTGGGGTCAGAGCAACCCCTGCCCATGATGAACAAGGAGCTGCTCCAGTCCCTACCTGTTAAGTGGTTAACCATTCACATCCCTAATTGAAAAGAGGTATTTTTTAAAGGAGCAGAAACAGCGGCAGCCTACAGGACTCGTTTGACAGTTGCTACAAGGAGCCAACCCTCCCTTCCTTTATAGTCTCCCTTAGCCCTCAGTCAGGGTGGGTGGATGGTGGGGTCCCAGCAGCAGATTGTCTGGGGACAAAGGATTATAAGGGGGAGTGCTGACAGAAGCCTCCTGGGTTACTCTTTTGAAATTATTTTGGAATTACTTGCACTGTATTCTTTCATCTGCCGGATACTACCAGATGTTTAAGAATAAAGTGTCCCCTGGCCTTTTTTCAGCATAGCTGCACAAGAGGCCACTTCATCATCAGGCTGCCACCTAGTGGACAGACACTGAGAGCTTTCACAAGATAGCATGCTGATTCACTAGATGTCATGTTCAAAGCAGGCTGCTGCATGCTCACCTCTCACCTGTTTCTTTAACATCTTCTTGTGGGTGACTCACTGTTGCTTCTCTACCAGAATAGCCCAAACTGGGATCATCATCTATCCACCAAAACCTTGTCTTTTCTGTGGTCCCTCCATCATCAGTGCACAAACTGGATATTCTCTCAGATTCTGCTCTCTTCCAACCCAGCTTTTACTAAGTCCTGTCCCTTCTCTGCTACAAAATCCCTCCTTTCCATCCCTAAACATAGAACCACCGCCTATCTCCTCTCTTTCTCAGCTTGTTCCCTAGCAGCTGTTCCTGTCCTTCTTACTCTTATTTTTCTAGTTCATGCAAAATACCTCTGCTAAAAAATTTCCTCTGACTATATTATCCTGCTCCCACACCACTGAAATCCCTTCACTGGCTTGTTGCCCACTCTCTCTGCATTATGTTTAAGCTCCTCATCCTTTAAACCATCCATAATGCCTATCCTATCTCAGACCGCTCTCCTCACGCTGTACACCATTCCCTTTGCTCCTCTGCATCCTACATCTAAACCAGGGGTGAGAAACCTCAGGCCCAGGGCTGGATGCGGACCCTGGCTTGCCTGGATCTGGCCCCGAGGCTCAGGCATTCCCCCGAGCATTGGGGAGACCATGATGGCACTCCAGCCTGCCCCACCCCCCTCTGCCGCCCACCACAGGTTCAGAGCACCCAAAATATAATAGCCTGGACCCCTATAGGCTCTGGTGTGTGAGAGTAATATCTCCTTCTGTGTCAGGGGCCACTGTCAGTGAGGGCTTTAAAATTTTTTGCTTCTCCCTTGTGTGCAGCCCCCAAGTGATTTTTCTGTGGGTCAGCAGTCCCCAACTGAAAAAAGGTTCCCCTCCCTGCTCTAAACAATGCCACTAGCTGCCTACTATCCTCATATCTCACTGAAATTAAGAATCAGAGGGGTAGCCGTGTTAGTCTGGATCTGCAAAAGTGACAAGGAGTCCTGTAGCACCGTATAGACTAACAGATGTATTGGAGCATAAGCTTTCGTGGGCAAAGACCCACTTAGTCAGATGCATGTGGTGGAAATTTCCAGAGGCAGGTATAAATATGCAGGCAAGAATCAGGCTAGAGAGCTTCTCAGCTTGACATTTCCTTTCATGACACTTTCTAGTCTTGGAACAGTCTCTCATTTCCTTTGTGCCAAGAATTCTCCCTCACCAGCTTCAAATTCCTTCCCTTTTGTGGTTCTCTTCTAAGCTGATCTGTTTCCTGACAATATCCCATGTCTGTTGCCACCTTACTGCTCCTCGTCTTTGTGCCTGGTGTCTGGAAGTGCTCTGTATTATGTGTTCCTCATGGTATCAATGCAAGTAAATTCACAAGGCTACATACATGATAAATAGTACAATATGTATTTGATTCAAGTATAGGTTTCAAATCACAGACACAAATCTAGTTTAAGGTCTGCTAAAGCTACTTTTATTTAAAGCACTGCTATCCACTGTTTTTATTTAAACTTTTTGAAAATATGGCTTTATTGACCCAAGCTAATAACTGTGTTTTCCCCAATCCTTAATGTTACTTCGTCAGATGCTGAAGAGAAAAGAAAAGAAAAAAAAAAAAAAAAAAAAAAAGGAAGGAGTACAGAGATGGGAGTGTGACATCAATGCTAGTTAAATCAGAATGGATGTGGCTCATCTCCAACAATGATGTTCAGGTGGGAGTACCTTAATGGGAAATTATCTTTTGTAATATGAGAACCACTCCATGTGTCTATTTAAACCTTGTTTTAGGGTGTCAAATTTGCATATTCCAGTTCAGAAGTTTCTCATTGCAGTCTGTTTCTTTTCTCTTCAAGCATCTGAGGAAGTGAGTTGTAGCTCATAAAAGTGTATGCCCTAATATCCTAATCAGTTTGTTAGTCTTCAAATTGCCATCAGACTGTTTTTGCTGAAACAGACTAACATGGCTGTCCCTCTGAAACTTGTCACAAAATGAATCCTATTTCATCCTGATAACAAATTTCTGCTTGAGCTGTTTGTTGTTCTTTGCAAATGTTCATACAAAGAAGATTTAGCTTGCATGAATGTCATGAACACAGCAAGCTGAAATTCAAAATTATGTGTTCATACTTCACTAGCATGTATGAGCCCTAGTCATGACCAGGATTCCACTGTGTTAGGCCCAGTAAAAACACAGAACCAAAGGACAATCCTTGTCCCAAAGAATTTGCAAACATTGAATTCCTGGAATTATTACTAGATAATTTGCATTGCTTCCCCCCCCCCCCCTCAGTTCTGTAATGTGAGTGAGTTATAATGTGCTGTGAATTGGACACTTAAAGTATGTCTACACTGCGGTGCTATTTCGGGATACTTCTGGTATCCCGAAATAGCTATTCCATGTCTTTTGAATAAGCTTGTTATTTTGAAATATAACAGGCTCACTATTCTGACGTCCCTGTATACCTCGTTCCACAAGGATTAAGGGATGTTTTGGAATAGTGGTTATTTCAAAAGCTGGTGCTGTGTGGACAGCACAAATTACGAAATAAGCTATTTTGAAATTGACTCGAAATAAGCTACGCAATTTGTGTAGCTCTGATTCTGTAGCTTATTTTGAGGTCAGGGTACAGTGTAGATGCACCCTTAGGGCATATCTACATTAGAGCTTAACTTGAAATAAGCTACACAAATTGAGCTACATTGACTTCATATCTTATTTCAAAATAGCTTATTTCAAAATTGGGAGCGTCTAAATAGCACTTATTTCAAGATAGAGAACTCTTCCTCTGACTTCCCTTACTCCCCATACAATGATGGTTACAGGAGTCAGAATAAGAAGTCCTCCAGCTTGACAGTATTTCAACATTATTTCAAAATAACTGCTTGCTGTTTAGACGCGGACAAAGTTATTTCGAAATAACGCTAGTTATTTTGAAATAATGTTGCTGTGCAGACGTACCTTTTAGGAGTTATTTCAAAGTAACTCCCCTCATTTCAAAATAACAAGGTGAGCATCAACACTATCAAGCCTGTTATTTTGAAATAACAGGCTGGTTATTTCGAAATAATAACTCCTGCTTATGCGAGGAATAAAGCTTATTTCAAAATAGTTATTTTGGGAGTTATTTCAAAACTTATTTTAAAACTTATAACTTATTTTGAAATAAGCTTGTGGTGTAAACATAGCCCTTGCCAAAAGGATCTGCTCACAAACTCATTTTACTTAAGCTATTTGAAAAAGCAGATATTGTTAGCCTAGATTTGTAAAATTTTACTTGCCCTGAGTGAGCGAAATACGGTCCTTTTTCCCCTATTGTGAACATTACCATGGAAAAGGATGGATACGCAGAAGTTACGACCGGGCCAGTAAATTTTCTGGATAGTTTTGCAAGCTTCAACTTATTGTAATATTTCTTTAGCTTTTTTTTTTTTAAAACACAGGTGCTTCTTAATAGTTCTAATACCCTTCTCTGGGGTAAAATATGCATTCCTTTTAGGGCTAACCAACTTCATTTTCTGTTTCTGCTGTTACCAAGATGAGTAGCATGTTGATTGACAAGAAATCTAAGATGACATCTCCTGAAATCTGTTCTGCTCTCCTAACATACTTCCATTTGTTATTCTCAGGATGAGTAAAAGATTTACAATATTTTATAATTTGGTCTCATTTATTTCTTTTTGATATCCTTATTAATCACCTTGCTATAGAACATTCAGGAGAACTTTGTCAATTCTGTGTGTTTGGGCTGAGAAAGCAGTATTTTAATATTAGGGTATGTCTACACTAACCTCCTAGTTCGAACTAGGGAGGCTAATGTAGGCATTCGAACTTGCAAATGAAGCCCGGGATTTAAATATCCCGGCTTGTTATATTTCGCTCGCCATTTTTAAATGCCACTAGTCTGGACTAATTTTGCCACACGTGGCAGTTAAGAACGGTAATTGAACTGTCCTAGTTCGAATTACCCGTTACACCTCATTCCAGGAGGAGTAACAGGTAATTCAAACTAAGGACTTAGTTCGACTACCGCTTGACTGCCACGCAGCCATGGGCAGTTAGTCTGACTAGTGGCATTTAAAAATGGCGCATCGACGGGAACATGTAATAAAGCCCGGATATTTAAATCCCGGCTTCATTTGCAAGTTCGAATGCCTACATTAGCCTCCCTAGTTCGAACTAGGGGGCTAGTGTAGACATACCCTTAGTGTTTTCTTGGGAAATTACATAGATATCCTTGAATTTTGGGTACCATAAACATAGATGAGTGATAGACTGGAACTTGACTAGAAGTTAGAAACCTTTAAGGTCTTGCAGTTAAAGAATGATGAAAGAAACCTGTAGCCATACCACCTCAAGAGGAGAAGTGATTAGCTCTCATAAACTAACCAGGTCTGGGCCAGTCTATGTTTGGATGGAAACCTCTGAAATCATAGGAGCTGCTGGTGGTGGGTTTGAGGCTAGCTGGCTTAGTTTCCCAATGTTTCAGTATGACACCAGGGGTGCTATGTTGCTGGATATATCCCCCTTGGCTGATAGGTAAAACCTAGGTCCTAATTATTTAAAGATCCCATGTTACTTTTCACAAGAATTAAATAATTCAACCCAGCATCCTGGCTAAATTCCAAGTTCAGTAATTATAACTTGCCAACTCCAGTTCTGCCTGCCATTTCAGTCCTGTGTACTGTTCTTCACCCCCTTTCTTTTCCTGAAGTGTTGTTCCATATGCTATTATTGATGATGATAATAATTCTTGGCATTTTTCTATAGAACTTTTCACCCATAAGATTTCAAAAGAGTTTTACGAAATCTAGGTATCATTCCCTAGTTTTACACATTATTATTTTAATGATTTGTGTTCGGGCCAGCCCATAATACATTATGCTGGTTAAATTCAGCAATGTGAGATCCCTGTTTCTCAAGTGGGACAAGTGAGGTACAGAGAGAAGTAAGTGTTCCATAGTAATTGTCACAGTTAGGAACTGAACATGGATTTGCTGACTCACAGCGTGGTGCCTTGGCCACAGAAGCATAGTAAAAACCTTTTGAGCAGCTGCTACATTTCATGCTGGAAACGGCCACCCTTCAGGGGTGGGTGAAATGAACTAACTGGTTCACAGCTTTGGACAATTGCTCAGGAACATAATCAGAATTTTCCTATGGAGGAAGCTGATTTGGGGGCTGTCTTTCTGGGACCGAGCATGTGATGCACAGAGGGAGGGAGGCTTTTCCCTTCTTGGGACTATCATCTCCTCTAGTTCCTATCAGCACTGGGCTCCTCCCACCTTTCCTAGCCTGGGGTGACCCTGCTTTATCAGTAGCCTACATTGCTCTAGCGTCTCTCTGTTGTAGACTCAGCTGCCTTGGCAGATGAGGAGGAACCTCAGCAACATGAGCAGCAAGTAATGAAAGCAAGGGAAGCCTTTGCCTACCCAAACAGACATGGATGGCCTCTCTTACATTGCACCCCAGATCAGGCCCCCTTCTACCTGCATGTAGCAGGCTGGTTTTGGCCAGGTGCTGGGACTGCTGGCTAGAGGGGGGAAGGTTGGGGCTGCCTGGCTGCCCGGTGCTCAGGGGCTGGGAAGGCTGGGAGTGGGGTTACTGGACAGGAGCCAGTGGCTACAATGCCTGGCAACCTGGCACTCTGGGGTGGGAAGTATTCTAGCCTGGGACAGGGGCCAGCCACCTGCCACAATAGTTTGCAGGGGGGTATGGTCAGGGGCCAATGGCTACAATGGGGGCTGGGTGGGCTTTGGTGGACTTGAAAGGGGCAGGGCGTTGGGTGGAACGGGTGGGGCTGGGAGGGCTTGCTTCTGCAAGGTCCCCACACACAATGCCTGTGCCACAGAGCTCCAGCCAGAGAGGAACTGGGGATCACTGTGGTGTATGGGTGTGTGTGTGAGTGTGCTTCTTGACAGAGGCTTGTGAGATGCCAAAAGGTAGGGTTTGTCCCTCTGAGCACCCTTTTTTTGGCCCCCCACTTTAGAAGGCAGCTTGCAGTCTGACTGGATGGAAGGCACAGCAAAAATATCCATATCTTCTAGATCTAGGATGTTGGTAGTCGTTTCACAGTATCCTTAAGGAGAAATGTATTGCATTTTCATATGGCTTTACAGTGTATCCAGCAGGTGGTTGGCTTAGATGTGCCTTAAACTGTGTTGGGTATTAAAAAAAGTAATTAGGTGCAGAATGTACTTCCTGGAACAAGCTTATACAGAGTTTGTCAAATTTGCCTCTTCAGCATTATGACACGGTTGTACAATAAACAATTCTGACTGGTTTGCAAGGGACACAGCTGATTAAAAATTCAAGGTGCATGTTGTGATCGTTCTGTCCAGAGAGGAAGGGGTATTATTTCATCAGTCTATTGTCTTTGAGGAAAGGTACCTGTTTGTTTGGTGTTTTAAACTTAGTCCCTTCATAATTCTGCATTATATATGTAACCCACACACCTACTGGGTGTGATGTACTGTCCCATGTTGTGGTACTTAGATCACTTACGGAGAGAAAGAATGAGTTTGCTCTAGGACCTTAGCTGAGAACCAGCTGGCTTTCTCATGCAGTAAAGGCTCCTGCACTAAGCTCTAGAGGTCCTAGGTTTGGTTCTGCCTGTCAATGTTGCACATACAACATTCAGCCCTGTAGTGCTACTGCTTGAACTCCTCATTGATGTGTTCACATGTAAAATAGGAATAGAGATTTCCTTACAAAAGCACCAAAATATTTAAAATGGCAGCCAGTGGGATAGTGCGGGGTTTGTTACTAATTCTTTGCAGGGCCTGATTCTTCTGTCACACATAATAACTTTTAACCTGTACAGGCAGTATTGATAGTGGTGTGTTGTCCTATGGAGCTGACTGAAATCTTTACAATGTCACTGAAATATGAGTCCACAAAGAATATCTCTGTTGGGGATGTTCTCTGTGCACTCCCTTGAGTAATGCTTTTGATGCTCATGTTATATGACACATCTTTCATGGCTGAGAAACCTTATATGTTCTCGTTAAAGGGAATCTCATTGACCGTAATTGAAATCCTGGCAGCGCTTCAATTTCATTAAAGGATAACTAAAAGCGATGCGTTTTTCTTCCTATGAATCAACTGTGCTATAGACATTGTGTGCTCTAGACATTGTACGTATTATTACTAAAACTAACTTTTGGACCTAGTCCATAGATTCAGATACCTAAAGCTCACTAGCCGTTTGCCTCTGCTCAGTAATTAGTTCTTTTTGAACTAATAGAAACAAAAGAAGGGCAGTTAAGGTACGGTATCAAGTGAAATAAAATGCACGTTATGGGCCTCATTCAGTAAAAAAATATGCCCGGCTTTCGTAGGGCAGAAACAAAATAAAGCTAAGGGTTTTTTTTATTTCAAATGAATAAAGTCATAAAAAATTCTCCTGCAAGTAATGTTTATTCTTAGTTTTATATTTTCAGAGACAGCATATTTGAGTGTGGAGCAGGGCCCCTGTGCAAGGAGTGCAAGGACAAAGTGTGGGGGGATGTGGCATAAAAGATGCATTTAATAAAATAGGAAGGGCTTCAGCAACATGTGGAAAGGTAGTAGAAACTGGGGAGCAGGGATTCCTAGATACTGTTCCCTCTTTTTCAACTGCGGTACTGCAGTTTGCTTACTGCCTTTGTGTCAGAATGCACCTGTAGAAAAGGTGTTGCCTACTTTGCAGAGTTGTTGTTGTTGGGAAGCTTTATGAAGCCTTATAAAACATTGAGATCTTTAAGGTGTTATGCAAAGGATTGGTACTGTTATTTGATGGGCAAAATATGCCTCTGCTGCTGAAGAGGACAAAATACCTGCATAGAACACAACACCATCACAGGTGCTGTAGAACACAGAGAGGAGTAACCTTTGTTACATCTTCTAAAAGGAGTAGGCTGCATTCTCTTCACTGCATAGAAATGGCCCTCACCTCATGACAACATTTTTGGCGCTGCTCCTTAGCTCTAATAGCTTAACAATCATTCCTAGAGCTGAACAGAGATCAGAATTTTGGTCCAAAAGGAAAGTCTCTATTATAAACTTTTTTTTTTCATGGACAAAAACTGGAAACATTTGAAATTGTTCCACAGACAGAAATCCTGAAAAAAAATTGATTTGGAAATGGTAAAACGATGAGATTAGTGTCAGTCCAACACTGAACTGCCATCAGGGGAGCCAACAGCCTATGTGGAACCCTGGGCAAAGTGAGTGGGGGCAGCTTTGCGCTCCCGTAACGGGTGGGCCTCGGGAGGAAGGGGCAGGCCCTGGTGGTCAGCCCTCTATACTGCACACCCCTTAGCCCTCAGAGCCTCATGGAGTGGGCGGTGTGGTGCTCCAGTGACAATTAAAAGGGCCTTTGACTCTGGCTGCCACTGCAGTAGCAGCAGCGATGGCCAAGAACCCTGGATCTCTTTGAATTGCTGGGCCCCCGGGCAACTGCCCCTTTTAACCCCCTCTCCTTCCATCGGTGAGACTGAGTGCAATTCTGTATAATGTGGCCATCTGAGTGCAATTCTGTATAATGTTGTGGTTTGGAAACCTGATGCCCTCTTTCTCTCCCTGTAGATCAGACTACAGTGCCTAAATCCAACCAAGGAATCAAGCCTGTTAGGAAGAATAGGGTCATAAACTACAACTCTTACGTAGCAAAGTGACACATTAGGGAACTTTTGTTAAATGTTAAACTGACCTGAAAAGAATGGTTTCATTTTCATTTTCCTAATAGAAAAGGTGATTCCTCTTCCCTCATCCACCCCACCCTCTCAAAACTGTATTTTCTGCTGAGAAAACCATTTTGACAGATAATTCCCCACTGGCTGTAATGATTATCCAATTTATGAGAGTAGTGGAAGGGATAGATGCTATGCACATTTTCGCATGACCCACACTAGAAAGGCGGTCATTTGGCTCCAAGAGTATAGAAAAGTTTACACTGCGATTTTTGTGCATGTGAATCGTGTGTAAATAAAATCAGTGATGTAGAGCTGAGAAAGTACTTAATAACAAATAATACATTAGAAAAATGTTGATCCTTTCCCAAGTTCATGAATTATTTGGGATCACCTCCTGATTTTTTTTACAGATTTCTTAGGTATTTTTTCTGAATAACCTGTGCTTGCATAACCTTGTAGTATAGTGGTGGGCAACCTGTGGCCTATAGGCCACATGCAGCCCATTGGGGTTCTATATGTGGTTCATGAGACATTTTGTTTACTGTTGCCCATGTGCAGGATTGCCAGATTCTGCTGGGTTTTGTCCATGTAATTTTTCCCTACCAGTATTACTAAAGTAACATACACGTAAAGCCAGGGCATGTGAAGTGAGGGGTATGCTGATTGCACACAACATTGACTGTAAGAGCCATGCACTCCTCCTGCATCCAATCAGAGCACCTCTATGGTTCAATCAGCCCACCCCACAAATTCTAGGTGCATAGGTGCAGTTAGCAAAACTTCCCTGTCCTGGAAGACTGTCTTGGATACGACAGTCTTGCAGCCCACTGAGATGAAGGAGGGCTGCTCATGCAGCACACCCACTAGCCTAGGCTGATCCTCACTGTTGTAGTCTGTTTACTCCAACAAACTAGAAAAGAGTGGACTAGAAGAGTTATGGATAACTGGGCTACTGAAGTTAGAAACAGTGCTACAGGTTGTACCCCACAAAACCAGCATTCTCTGGTCTTGCAACATCTGTCGTCTGGCATGGATGATTCTGGACCAGAGAGTTGGGTGCCTAAGGGCAGAGGGCCAACCGGGAGCCGGGGCAATATGGTCAGCAGCCCAGCTGGGGGCAGCATGAGACTGAGGCCGGAGCTCTGCAGCAGTCTCTAGCAGCCTGAGGTAGAGCCGCATGGCAGTCCTCAGGAGCTGAGGGCTGTGGCTGGAGCCTTGTGGCATCACAGGACCAGAGTCCTCTGGTAACTTCCTGGAGCATGGGGCTGAGGCTGGAGCCCCACAGTAACCCTGGGGCTGGGGCTCCACAGCAGCCCCCTGGCATGCAGGGCTGAGGTGGAGCCCTGTGGCTGCCTCCGGATGCATGGGGCTGGAGCTCCATTGCAGGAGCCAGACCCTCTGCTCCCCAAGAAGCTGGCAGCAGCTGGGCAAGCAGCCCAGGTGGTTTGGGGTGGAGGAGGGAGAGGCAGGATGCCTCCTGGGGGAGTCTGCCAGCAGCAGGCATAGGCTTAGGAGCTGATGGCAGGAAACCTCCCCTGGTCCGGCAAATTCTCTAGTTTCTGACGGTGCTGAACCAGGGAGGTCCAACCTGTAGTAGCCCCAGATGGTTTATGCCTGGACATTCAATGCCTGAACTGTTTTGACTGGGATCACATGATATTTTTCCTTATCCTGAGTGGATGGGTCCAAACAGTTAGAATCAGAGTTCCACCAGGGAAACTCAATATTACAATTTTTAAAATTCACTTTCTAGAAAAGTTCAGCAGCATTTGCACAAAATTAGCTGTTTCCATGAATGCTCCTGCTAGCTTTCTTGCTTGAAAGAACACTTGCAGAAACTGACCACAAGAGGAGTGTGAACCCAGCGGAAGTGAAGTTGCTGTTTACCAATTTAAAAGAATATTTTTTCAGGTTGAAAGGGACAGTCACTTTTTTCTGTATTATGTTTCCCTGGCCTCATTGGCCTCCAGGTGCTATTGCAATATATATCTGAAATACTAATATTTATAGAAGACTATGCTCACTCTGCTCTATATAACAACAGATACATAAAACAGCACAGACAGGTACATTTTATCCTCTCAGGTCCATGGTCAGTCACGCTCAATAACAGTGTGAAAATTGGATTTGTCAACTGGTAATCCCTCAGTGATCAATAATTAGTTGTAATTATGTGCTGTTTAAATGCAATGGAGAAGGAAGTTTGCAGCTGAAATGGGAAATTAAGAATGGCAGACGTATCAGCCCATTTGACAGAGGAGAAACTAATTTAAAGAATTGAAGTTACACAAAGAAAATAGAGCTAAATTGCTTTTCAAAGCTGCACTATGTCACACAGCTAGAGTCCTGAAGATCAGAGGCAGCATTTTAGTTAATATAAGAATTAATTGAGTTCGCTGACCATAAGCACCATAATGTAATGATGGAGGAGTCTGCTTTATTGATCAGTACCCTGTTATATGTTTCCTATTATGGGAATTGTGTAGGACAACTCTTTTTGTGTGTGTGTGAGCAATGAGTTGGTGTGGAATATCCAAACCCTAATTATACCAATTATATATCTGAGTAAGTTTGTCTTTTTGTTTTTGTCTGTTTGTTCAAGAACTTCTCCTACACTGTAAGAGCCATGACCACCACATTCGGTACACAGCTTCCTCTTATCATAACTGAAAGCAATATAAGGGTTCAGTTGTGCCAGGAAAATGGGATGTTCCTGGAATGGAGTTGTGTCTCATAAACCATACAGAATAGAGATAGAAGCACCAGGCAGGTTAAAGGGGCTAACTGGGTGTGCCCCCCCAGACTGCATCACCCTTGAGCTTCAATACCTCCCAAGTTCCCCATGAAGCTCCAACAAAACCCAGCAGAAGTGAAGTTCCTCGATTTGTGTTGGGATGTTGCTAGCTATTCCCCTTTGTCAGAGAGTGAGGGGAAAGTACACAGTTTTCTTCATTCCTCACTCAGGCGGGGCACAGGGAGAAGATGAGCCTGGACCTGCCTCAGCTGGGGAACGTGCACCCCTCTCCCCAGTTGTGCCCACTGGAGCTGCAGCAACCATGGAGAGGCACTTCTCACCTGGCCCCAAGCTGCTTTGGTGAGAAAAAGCTGGGGTAGTTGTCTGTCCCTCAGGCAGTCTGCATACTGAGCCCCTCGTCTCTAGCCTTACCCCAGATCAGTGATTTCAATGAAGCATGGACATTTTCATTTTATTTTCCCAAAACCAAAAATTAAGTGAGTTAAGGACCTGAGCAACGCCCGGTAAATATTCTAGTATATTATAAAGTATGTGTGCATATATGGAAATAGCCTAGTTCATTGAACACTCCATGAGAAATTAAAACTCTATTTATATATGTAATCTGTTATGTAAGCAAATGTATTAATTAGGTATGCAAGAGTCACCCAAAGAAAAGATGCATAAATATTGTACTATAACAAAGATATATATGTGACTGGGTTGGATTTAGATCTTATCTCTTTATTTTCTGCTAATGATCCTTAAAAAAGTGAACAATATGGGGTAGATTTGCAGAGGAGCTGAGATTCATTTCAATGAGAACATAAGAACATAAGAACATAGGCAGCGTGCAGGTCAGACCAAAGGTCCATCTAGCCCAGTATCCTGTCTGCCGACAGTGGCCCAGCACCAGGTGCCCCAGAGTGGACCGAAGACAATGATCAAGCGATTTGTCTCCTGCCATCCCTCTCCAGCCTCTGTCAAACAGAGGCCAAGGACACCATTTATCCCTGGCTAATAGCCTTTTATGGACCTAACCTCCATGAAATTATCTAGCTTCTCTTTAAACTCTGTTATATTCCTAGCCTTCACAGCCTCCTCTGGCAAGGAGTTCCACATGCTGACTACGCTGTGTGAAGAAGAACTTTCTTTTATTAGTTTTAAACCTGCTACCCATTAATTTCATTTGGTGTCCTCTAGTTCTTCTATTTGAGAACTAATAAATAACTTTTCTTTATCGGCCCTCTCCACACCACTCATGATTTTATACACCTCTATCATATCCCCCTCAGTCTCCTCTTTTCTAAACTGAAAAGTCCCAGTCGCTTTAACCTCTCCTCATATGGGACCCGTTCCAAACCCTAATCATTTTAGTTGCCCTTTTCTGAGACCCTTTCCAAGGCCAAAATATCTTTTTGAGGTGAGGGCCACATCTGTACACAGTATTCAAGATGTGGGCGTACCATGGTTTTATACAGGGCAGTAAGATATTCTGGGTCTTATTTTCTATCCCTTTCTTAATAATACCTAGCATCCTATTTGCCTTTTTGACCGCGCTGCATGTGTGGAAGTTTTCAGAGAACTGTCACGATAACTCCAAGATCTCTTTCCTGATTTGTCGTAGCCAAATTAGCCCCCATCATACTGTCGCATTATAGTTGGGGTTATTTTCCCGATGTGCATTACTTTACACTTATCCACATTAAATTTCATTTGCCATTTGTTGCCCAATCACTCAGTTTGGTGAGATCTTCTTGAGTCCCTTACAGTCTGCTTCTGTCTTGACTATCCTAAACAGTTTGGTATCATCCATAAACTTTACCACCTCACTGCTTACCCCTTTCTCCAGATCATTTATGAATAAGTTGAACAGGATTGGTCCTAGGACTGACCCTTGAGGACACCACTAGTTACCCCTCTCCATTCTGAAAATTTACCATTTATTCCTACCCTTTGTTTCCTGTCTTTTAACCAGTTCTCAATCCAAGAAAGGACCTTCCCTCTTATCCATGGCCATGTAATTTACACAAGAGCCTTTGGTGAGGACCTTGTCAAAGGCTTTCTGGAAATCTAAGTATACTATATCTACTGGATCCCCCTTGTCGCATGTTTATTAACCCCTTCAAAGAACTCTAATAGATTAGTAAGACAGGATTTCCCTTTACAGAAACCATGTTGACTTTGTCAACAAATTATGTTCTTCTACATGCTTCACAATTTTATTCTTTACTATTGTTTGACTAATTTGCCAGGTACTGAAGTTAGACTTACCGGTCTGTAATTGCCAGGATCGCCTCTAGAGCCCTTTTTAAATATTGGTGTCACGCTGGCTACCTTCCAGTCATTAGGTACGGAAGCCGATTTAAGGGATAGGTTACAAACCACAGATAATAGTTCAGCAATTTCCCATTTGAGTTCTTTTAGAACCCTTGGATGAATGCCATCCGGTCCCGGAGATTTGTTAACATTAAGTTTTTCTATTTGTTCCAAAACCTCCTCTAATGACACTTCAATCCAGGACAGTTCCTCAGATTCATTACCCACAAAGGACGGTGCAGATTTGGGAATCTCCCCAACGTCCTCAGCCGTGAAGACTGAAGCAAAGAAATCATTTAGTTTCTCTGCAATGGCTTTATCATCCTTAATTGCGCCTTTTATAGTTCGATCGTCTAGGGGACCCACAGGTTTTTTAGCAGGCTTCCTGCTTCTAATGTACTTAAAAAACATTTTGTTATTTCTTTTTGAGTTTTTGGCTAGCTGTTCCTCAAAATCTTTTTTTGCTTTTCTTATTACATTTTTACACTTGATTTGACAGTGTTTATGTTCCTTCCTATTTATCTCACTAGGATTGACTTCCACTTCTTAAAAGATACCTTTTGTCCTCACTGCTTCTTTTACATGGTGGGTTAAGCCACGGTGACTTTTTTAGGTCTCTTGCTATGTTTTTTAATTTGGGGTATACATTTAAGTTGGGCCTCTATTATGGTGTCTTTAAAAGTTTCCATGCAGCTTGCAGGATTTGGCCTAGTCACTGTGCCTTTTAATTTCTGTTTAACTAACCTCCTCATTTTTGTAATTCTTTTGAAATTAAATGCCAGGGTGCTGGTCTGCTGAGGTGTTTTTCCCACCACAGGAATGTTGAATGTTATTATATTATGGTCACTATTCCCAAGCGGTCCTGTAACGGAGAACTGTGGATAAACAGCATCTCTGGAAACATAAATTCTTGATTTGAATAAAGGACGCACTATTCATCTACCACAAGCAGTTCTTCCCAAACTAGGAGCTAAAGAGAATCTCTGACATATGATTGGGATAAGTTATTTCTGCTCTCCAGCCATGTCTGATTGTTGTTCTCTTTGTGGTCATTAAAATGACATGAACCATTTAACCTCAGGAAGTGGGAGTCAGAGTAGACCTATTACACAATTATATGTGAGAATGAGGTGATATAATTTATGGTATTTGAGGGGCCAGTGCGTTTTTAAGCTTCTTGTATCCCTGAGGTACAAGGCTAAGATGACCAGATTGTTGTTCATATCTCCATGATGTATTCCTAGTAACCTGACTGGCATTCAGTGGAATTGGCAGACTTTTGTATTGAATGACCCTGGGGCACAGAGAATTAGAGAGGCATTTTTTTTTGTTAGAAATCCATAGTATATTTTGGGGCTTTGCCGCAGAGCAGGAAACTACAAGATCTGGGCTCTATACCTAGCTTCACCATAGATTTTGTGTAAGAACTTCAGTGAGTTGTCTGACTTCTCTCTGCCTCAGTTTCACTATCCATAAGCCTTACTTATGGCTGTTATTGTTTATTTCTCTGACGGGCCTAACATATATTCCAACACTCAGCTTCAGTAGGTGTTGAGATACTCATCACTTTCTAGAAAGGAGCATTGCATTTGCAGATGGCATGGATCATTTTCATAGGTTCTTGTGATAGCTGGATTTAACCACTTTGAAGTGAAACTAGCACGTTTACACTGAGGAATCTCTCCTCAGACCATATACTCCACCAGGCAGAAAAGACACTTTGGATCAAATTCTGCTTTCAGTGACATTGCTAAAAATACAGAAAATGCAATTGCTATATTCACAGATTTTATAGGTACTAAATAAAGTATCATTACTTCATAACCCAGTATGCTATAATAAAGGAAAAGAAAGACAAATTATAGCTTTATTTTAGTATCCCTAATCTCTGTAATATCTGGCATTGAACATATTCCACGGACTAAACTGAAATCTTCCTGGGCCCAAGTTTTTCTAAGGGCCTGATTTTGATCTTCCGTATATTGGTATAATTAAGATTCAACTTAGCTGAAGTGGATTTATATGAGTGTAAGGAAGATTAGAACCTAGCCCCTCATTTCTGATTGCTCCAAAATAATTGAAAGTAGTGGTCAGTATAGAATTACATTTTGAATACCTGAGTTGTCAGCCAGGGTCGTCTCGATGAGTTCCTGACAAGTCTCTGGCTCCATTGATGATGATAACCAGAAGGCTGCTTGCCTGTGTACTCAATGGTGTGTGCCATGTCGACTTATTCAGCAGACCCCAAGAGAGCCCCCAAAGACCACAAATAAGATAAGGATTGAAGGAGCCCAGCCAGGTTTATTGTTGAGCGAAGTACATAATAGTTGTCAGTAGACTCTACTGATCCACTACGCATATGTACCCTATAACAATGGAATGACTCAATCAGTGGGAGACCCCCCACTGCCCTCCCAGTTAAACGGTGCCCAGCCAGAGCCTGTCCCCTCAAGACACCCTTTATATACAGGTACAAACAAGTTATACATCACTTTTGATGTGTCAGGTTGCCATCCTCCGATGTTGTCAGATTACCATCCTCTGATGCTACTTAGATACTACCCATCACCCTGTACCTCATGATTTGATTAGATCAGATCATCTCTATCCATCATGCTGTCATTTTAGACCTTTTCCTGAATCTGGGTTGGTATCTATGGTGAGTATGGGTACCAAGGTCTTTTTTTAATGAGCTTGTGTTGCCATGTGCTTTCAAGTTATGACCAGAATCAATTACTGTTTTATAGTCAGTACCTACTACCAATTACTGGTCTACAGTTGGGCCTATTACCTGTAACCTCCTTTTTCCTCCCTGGGTTACTCGGGAGTAGGTCACACTCACATGTGTGCCTGTGCGCCTGATGTTTTTAACATAGAAGGAGATACTGAGTATCCCAGGGATGATGTTGTTTAGTTGGGATTCCCCTGTCCACCCCCTTGCTGCAGTCCCTTGCTCCTAAAGAATATACAGTGGCAGTGCCTCCACCTGGCTGGCCCTGTACACACTTAATGGTGTGCCTTGGAATCCTCCAGGAATAAAATTATTCCAGCAATAAACTGGATCTAACTCCAGGACAACAATTATAAATAATATACATCTAATTAATTAAGTTAGAATTAACACACCTTTACTTAACAACTTAAAGAAAACAGGGTTTAACAGATTAAAAGTGAATAAAATCAATTAACAAAGTCACAGAAATAAAAAGGAACTTATCTATCTGGCATTTGCACTGACACCATTTATCCCACCCCAGAGTGTGCACTCCTCTTGATTCAGAGTCCCAGACACTTGTTTGCGTAGGTGCGCGTGAAGGTCTGCAGCTGGAATTGAGACAACACTGTTCAGCTCTTGTGTGTGTTAGTCAAAACTGAGCAACACAGTTGCAAAATCCCTCTGCCACTGGAGCAGGCTCCACCAAATGCCAGCAGCTTAGGTTCACTGGGCTGGTCACTCTGCCTCTCTTTGGACCCAGAGTTAGTCTGTATCTCTGAGGTCTGTCCCAGGCAGCACTTTCCCAAAGAGCCCAGTTACTTATAGTTTCCTCCTGTGTGCAGGTTTATGTAGCCTTTCTCAGCCACAGGCATGGCCAGAGTCTCTCCCCTATAGGGCAATCAGCACCCACTGAAGCAGCTGATTAAATCCAAGCCCAGCAGGCTCACAGTCCCAGGCTGTAGCTGCAACACAACAGCTCCTGAACTGAACAAAGACTTCTCCATAGCAGCCTGGCTCCTCTCCCCCAAAATGGAGAGCCTCTCACTTTCCCAAAATGCCTGGATGAGCCTCGCTTCCTCCTTTTCCTTCATGGGCTCATGGGAGTTGTAGTCTCTAGGACTAGATTGCAGCACAAAGGATCCTCCCAGAAAAAGTCAGAGGCCCCTTTAGTAAGGGGAATACATACCAATTAATGTTTTGATCTTTCAGCCCTGTTCGTGCCAAGTTCTGTGAGCAGGGGCCTGCCTCTTGCTTACAGCTTGGAGTTGCTTTATGTTAGCCATGTTTTGTCCATTGTTAGCTAGGCCTCAGACCTCAAACCAGGCCTGTGCTACATGTTTTAGGCCTTCATCTTACTACAGGGACTAGTATAGCCCTGAGGCCTTCATCTTACTACAGGGCCTAGTATAGCTTCAAGAGCTAAAGGCTTGATTTGCTTAGAGTAGTACTGATCAATGTTCCTTATAGGGATGTTAAAATGCGGTTAATTGACTAGTCGAGTAGTTGACGGAATTTCCATTGACTACTCAAGCAGTTGATAGGCATTTCCGCATTCCTCCTTTGAAATGTACAAGAGTCCCGGCAGGATAAGGGACACCCTGAAAGTAGGGGCTCTTGTACATTTCAAAGGAGGAATATGGAACTCCACGTACAGCCCAGGGCCAGTGGGAAGTCCCGCTGACTCTGAGCTGCACGCGGGTGCCTGCTTTGAAATGTACAAGAGTCCCCAGAGGGGGCTTTTGTGCATTTCAAAGCCATCGAGCCCGGGGTCAGTGGGGGACTCTGAGTCCCCCACTGACCCTGGGCTCCATGCTGTGTTGCATGCCACGTGGAGCCCGGGATCAACTGGGGAGTCCCCAGATGACCCCAGGCTCCATGGCTGCCCCTTTGAAACATAGCGGCAACTGTGAGGCATTGCCCCTTTGAAATGCCAAGGAGCTGAAATGCCACAGGGAGTCCAGGATCAGCTGGGGAGTCCCCTGCTGACCCCAGTTGTGTGCCGCATTTCCCCAGAACCCAGGGTCACTCTGGGGAAATGCTGCACGGAACCTGGGGTTAACTGGGGAGTCTCCAGCTCATCCTGGGTTCTGGGGAAATGCCGCTCGGAACCCGGGGTTAGGTGGGGAGTTCCCCACTGACCCCAGGTTCTACGGCACTTAGGCATTTTAAAGGGGCCATGCTGCACGGCTGAGCCGTGGATCATCTGTGTGGCGGCTGCCCCTTTGAAATGCTGCCTTGGGGTTTCAAAGCGGCAGCACCACACAGCTGATCCCTGGCTCAGCTGTGCGGCACTGCCACTTTGAACTACCCCTTCCTCCACCTTTGCAGCAAGCCGGGGGGGGGGGGGGGGGGGGAATCGACTAATAGACTAGTCGACAGACTATCTGATAAGCAAATGCTTATCAGATAGTCGACTAGTTCTTAACATCCCTCGTTCCTTATAAGCTGTACGCTTGGGCAACCATCCAGGAGAGATTCAGGTGAGGCCCAACTGATTAGCTGAGTGTCTACAGCCAGCAGTATGTGTTTCTGCTGATGATGTACATCCACACATCTTAGTGCACATAACAAAATTTATTCCATATATGGGTGGAAAAAATTAGAGGGTACATCGATACTGGTAAAATGTCATTGTAGAGAGACAAGTAAATAATAATGCAAGATAAAAGCAATAGAAGAGGCCAGTGCACAGAAAACTAAAAGGAGACAAAATGTTACTGAAAAGCTAGGATGACAAAATTTGATGCTACAAGTTCCTTTCTTGTCATGAAGATTTTTTAATTACAGAAATTGAATTCTATGAATTCCTAGAACAATCATGAGCATTTTAATTTGTTTACCAAGGCCTCTAAGGAGACGGCGTCTACATGTATTTGTCTCTACATCATGAAGAAATGAACATAAACATTAGATCTGTTTGTTGGTAAAATTTTTGCCTGTGTCCTCTAAGGATCTAAGAAATGTACAGCAGAGTGGCACAGAAGAATTTGTTTGAAATGATTCTCCATGTTATAGCCAACATGAGAAATTTGGGAGCTATGCCATCCTTTTGACAAATGGTAAGGAGAATGTCTCTTTAGACTTTACATAGCACATGCATTGCAAATGGACACTTGTTTAACCCTTTTGGTTTGAGCTGTCTGATTTCCATTGTTTGCATGTCATTGGGAGCTTGGCACAGAAACATTAATTACAATGGAAAAATGGTGCTCTAAAAGGTAGACTATACAATAGACATACACACTGACTCTCATGGATCAGACCTTAACAGTAGAGTTGGCTAGAAAAGCTAAGGGATAGCCAGTTTGGAAAAGGAACTGCACTCCATATGTGACTATCCAATAGCTGAGCATCTGTCTTTAAGTTGCCAAGTCTGGAGCAGCAGAAATCTGAAAGAATGGGAAAGAGAAAGAAGAAGCGTATTGCACATTGTCTGTTAGTTCTGACTTACTATTTTGGAAAGCGGTCTAGATTTTCTGGATCTTTCTGTCTTTGGGGAAGCTATGTACGAATACAATGGAGCAGATAAAGGAATTTCTGTGCATGTAATTCAGGTTCAAATTTGCTTCACATTCCTGTTTCCATAAGAAAAGGGGAAGTAAGTGGATAAAATGGCTTTAGAGAATGGATGTGAAACCAAAGGAACAAAATGTTATATGGCCAATATTATTAACTGATGGCTGGTGATTAGGGAATACATAGTGTATGCTGTGAAGTAATTGAAATGCCCATATCCATCCATGTATTCTGCTTAGAAATATGCAACTTAGTTGCTTTAAAAAGTCTCACCTCATGCAATTGCCTTTCTGCACTGAAAGTATTAGAGGAATAGGGCATGTTTGTGTCAAAGTCTAATAGACCTAATGGATAAAGCCCTGTACAGATACACAATTTGTTTCCACATCTACAAAAATGAGCCATGGGAACAAAAAGAAACATTTTCAAACATTTCCACAAAGGTGAAATTGTTTCAGAAAGTCCATCTTTGGACTGAAAACTAAGTGTATAAATTTGTACATAAGTAGTGTGGTGCTTAGAGCAATGGGCCTGAAATGTGGTACAGCCAAATTCAAATACAAGCTCTGGGATGAAAATTTGTGCTCTAAATCAGGCTGCCAAGCTAGGTAGTGCAATCGAGTTTCTTTTAAATACTAACCTCCCATAGTAGGGGCTGTGAAGTTTTATTCATAAATGGCTGTAAAGCTTTGGTCGCAAGGTGCTACAGGAGTGCAATGCACCATTCACCACCACTCTCTTTTCTCGCTTTCCTTGTGAGACCAAAATAGCAATTTTTATGTTGCTTAGCGCTGCTTTCTCACATCCTGCTAAGTTTGGTGGCAGAGTTTGAAGTACCAAATTAGTTCTGCGTCTTAGTCCTCTTGTGTTTTGCTAGCTTACATCTTTCACTAAAAATAAGAGCAAAGTCTCTAAAGACATGTATGATACAAATCACAGTGCTTACTAAACAAACTGCAGAATACCTTTGACTCTACCAAATCAACTCTATCTCTGACTTCTTAGTCCCATTAGCAGAGCTCTGTAAATCCATGGATATCCACTGTAT
This sequence comes from Rafetus swinhoei, assembly GCA_019425775.1. Taxonomy (NCBI): domain Eukaryota; kingdom Metazoa; phylum Chordata; order Testudines; family Trionychidae; genus Rafetus; species Rafetus swinhoei. Next base: position 26,633,897 of record CM033425.1, on the reverse strand, counting down.
ATACATATGGATGCAGATATAGTGAAAACAAAATTTAAAACGTTGATGGTTGCAGCAAACCAGACGTTGGTCAGCTCTAGTATCATCTCCATTTTATAGATAGGGAAACTGAGCACACTGAATTAACATGCTTGTGGTTGCATCAAATCTGTATTCTGTTACTTGACTCCACCACAGATCTCCTGGCTCCTGTGTTTTAATGGATCTCCTGGTTCCTGTGTTTGTGCTTCTTCTACTGAAGTACGGTACAGTGCACTGACCTAGAAATATCTCTGAAACTTTCAGACAGATTATACATCTAAAATGGACGTTTCACCTTTTGTGCTACAAGCCGTCATGGAAAGTGGTGTCCTTAGGGTCTATAGCATATGTGCAGCACATGGACACTTATATAATCCTATTAGTTTATGTTATTTGATTTCCATGGTTGGCTTGCCATGGAGGTTTGGAACAGAAGAGTTAAGTAATATAAATAGAAAATTGAAGCTCATCAAGCACATGTTACCAGCTGGCCCCATGGTTCAGAGCCAATAAGTAAATATGGGTCTATTGCAATGTTTACAGTAGCACCAGCATAGCAGATGAATTGACAATATCTACAAAGGTAAACTCTGTTGATCTGATTCTCTCATCCATTGCCAATGACTTCAGCTAGTGGGGGTTGTCTCTTAGATCAGTGGTAGAAACCTAGGGCAGAATTTAATCTTTGATTATATTTTGGGCTTATACATCACATTTCCCCAGTAGACCTTAGGGCGCCTGACAACAGAGATAATACCTATTCATTGCGATCAATGGAGTTATTGTAAAGATGAATTGATCCCACTGAGTGCATTGTCCAGAAAAGTTCCTTCTTTTTCTGCCTAAGGTAAGGTCTATTTCAAATGTTCTTTCGCCTGCTTTCAACAGGTAACATGAAGAACAACCACACAGACATTTTGCATTCTTTAATACCTTACAGTGTTTGTATGACACAGTTCCTCATGTCATTTTTCCATTGGCTATAAAATGGCATCCAAGCAAGCATTTGAAATTATTGTAGTAATGATCAAGGCCAAATCCTGAGGTCCTTACTCAGATGTCAATCAGGGGCCAAATTCCAAGCAATCATGCAAAACTTGCATTAAGTATTGATTGATTCAGGATTCTGGAATTTGTGATTATTCCTCTTTATTCGGCTCTGGTGAGGCCACATCTGGAGTATTGTGTCCAGTTCTGGGCCCCCAATTACAGGAAGGATGTGGACGCATTGGAGAGGGTCCAGCGGAGGGAGACCAAAATGATTAGGGGGCTGGAGCATATGACCTACGAGGAGAGGCTGAGGGAGTTGGGTCTATTTAATATGCAGAAGAGAAGAGTGAGGGGGGATTTGATAGCAGCCTTCAACTTCCTGAAGGGAGGTTCCAAAGAGGATGGAGAGAGGCTGTTCTCAGTAGTGACAGATGGCAGAACAAGGAGCAATGGTCTCAAGTTGTGGTGGGAGAGGTCCAGGTTGGATATTAGGAAAAACTATTTCACTAGAGAGTGGTGAAGCACTGAATGGGTTACCTAGGAAGTAGTGGAGTATCCATCCCTGAGGTGTTTAAGGCTCGGCTTGACAAAGCCCTGGCTGGGTTGATTTAGTTGGGATTGGTCCTGCCTTGGGCAGGGGACTGGACTTGATGACCTTCTGAGGTCTCTTCCAGCACTGTGGTTCTATGATTTTATGATAGTTTGACTTCACTGGAAATTGTCAAAATCAGAACTGAGTAAAAACTATAGGATTTGGCCCATAATGAAATGCTATCTTTTAATGACTTCCAGGTAGTATGTTATGTGAAAACAAACTTGGCCAGTTGAAGGGCTGCAGCAAAACAGGGGTTAATGATATTATTCTTTGTAGCAGTGTCGGGAACCAATCAATGCATATTCAATCTTAAAAAAAGAAAGTACACTGAAGTGCACTTTAGGCCGATTCATCCCACTGTTCTTTTCTTTTCCTATTGTGAATATTCTGTGGAACTGACTGTTTGAATGCTTCTCTCAGTTTAAGAGTAGCCCCACAGTTGTGAAATAGGGACACAGGAAGTAAGGCACAGTGCATGTTTAAAAAGGAGTGTTTATAGAAACCTAGGAAATTGTGCTTTGACCCAGGCTTAAAGAAAAGCTGCATGTGTTTTACCCGTTGCAGTACTCTTAGAGTTCACATGTAGAGAAGCACTTTTTGCCATGAACAAACTGCCAAATGTATTTAAAATGAATGTTTCTGATTTAAATGGGCATGTTGGAGACTCCAGGTGTGGGCAGCCATTTTGTGCAACAATTGTAGCTGTTATAGGCATTTTCACATCAAAATCTATGAATGAGACATATCCTGCCCACTTAATCAGCCTCATTAATACTGGGTCCTACAATTAACAGGTACTTCTTCTGCTGTTATACACAGACACACAGACACAGACACACACATACACACCTTGGTTTCTATTATTTCCACTCCAATTCATCTGATGAAGTGGGTTTTAGCCACAAAACCTCATGATTCTATATATTTTTGTTAGTCTCGAAGGTGCCATAGGACTACTCATTAATTACAGTTGTTGTGATCCCTGCCCAGAAGCTGTTGCTTTAATGATTTGGAGAACTTTGTATACCTAACCATAATGCTTAATGGTTTAAATATTCAAGAATATTGTTTTTCTTCTGGTTGGTGCAGGCTTGAAACTTGGCTAAAATCAGATTGCCCAGGTCATACCTACAGATAGATAACCAAATGCTTTCTTGCTTAGGTTGATCTACACAGAGAGAGGGTGAATTGATTTAAACCAAAGTTATTTAAATAATTGATTTAAATGACAATTTAAATCACCAAAATCATTAATTTAAATTAAGTTTCCTATTGATACTACTTCACATATTTCTTCAAACAATCTGATCACTAAAACATGTTAATTTACAGCTCAGTACAGCATTTTACATTATCTAAGAAAGTATTCTTTGTGTAATGCTTTTAGATAACTTGTTTTATGGGGTAGCCGTGTCAGTCTGTAATTTTAAAAACCACCAATACTTCTGTGACACCTTAGGGTGTGTCTAGACTACATCCCTCTTTTGACAGAGGGATGTAAATTAGGCACTTCAAAATTGCAAATGAAGCCGGGATTTGAATTTCCCGTGCTTCATTTGCATAATCGCGACATGGCGCTCTTTCCAAAAAGCGCTATTTTGAAATTGAAACCTCAGTTTAGATGCGGTTCTTTTGAAAATAGAAGCCTTTTTCAGAGGATCCTGTAAACAACCTCTTGTAAAAAGCCTCTTTTGAAAAAGAGCGTCTAGACTACAACCAGTACTTTTGAAAGAGTAGTTATTTTTCAAAGAGAGCACCCAGGCAGTCTGGATGCTCTCTTTCAAAAGCACAGTTTACATTACATAGCGCCTTTTTTCCAAAGAGCACTTTCGAAAAAAGGCGTTCTTCCTCATGAAATGAGGTTTTCCATGGTCAAAAACTGCCGCATTCTTTTGATTTACTTTCGAAAGAAGGCGGCAGCAGTCTAAACGCAGGTGAAGTTTTTTCCAAAAAAGGCCACTTTTTTCAAAAAAGCCCTGTAGTCTAGACACACCCCGGGTGACACAGAACTACTCATTGTTCTTAGAGGACTTGATTTTTATTAATTTAGGAAACAGTTCATAATACTCCTTACCTGTATCAAGCTGCAGATGCGACAGCAAAACATTAAGAATAGTAAGAACTAAATCACATGCACAATAGCACTTATATTTTATTAAACTGAATCTTAGATGTTACATAAATGATTCACATATGCAATTGAAGCAGTCCCCTGAGTTACTGGCTGATGGCTGTCCTTAAACTCTTTTTTTTTAATTTTCAAATTTTATTAATATTAGCTGACAAGTTCTCAGAACACTAAATGTACAGTGTCCTTAGAACTTTTGCAGCTAGCTCTCATCTTCCCTACTCCCACTGTTCTTTTGGTACAAATCTGACTGTAAGTTACCAAAAATGCTTAGACTGACTGTGCTGAGAGTGCACTTAATTTTGGAACAAGCCTCATTGAAAACAAGTATAGGATAGGGTATCTTTAGGGAAACTGATGTATGCTGAAGTAAAATAGGGAATAGATTTATGCCATCACCATTATGATTTTTGTGACCATGAGAAAGGTGTGTGTTATGTAATATAAAATACGAAAATGACACTCAGTGGCAACTGACAACTCTAAATTTCTCTTAACTGCAGCTTTCTGTACTGTATACTTTGATGATAGATTCTAAACCTAGTTAACTAATTAAAGAAGCCACAAATATTAGCTAAGCTAAACTTTTTTCCCTAGCATCATCCAACATAGCAAACAGCTCGAGAATTTACTTGTTAAATCACACTTACATTAAAAGGCATAGAGAGAGTCTTGAAGACTGGTGCATTGCAAAGTTGACCCACATTGTTCTTCAGATGTGCCCACATCATTTTCTCCCAATAAGCAGTTGTCCTTACGATGTTTCATTCTTGCAGCTAGGTTCTGCATCATCTTCTTGCACTCCTTACACTTGTCACGTTTTTCTTTTTTACCCAGGGAAGGAATTTCTTCAAAATAGTCCCAGATAGGGACTCTTTTGCATCCAGTAGCCACAATAGTTTTTCTGTGCCAAAAGTGTAGGGGAATATAGGATAATAAAAATAAAAAAATATGGAGATATACCTATCTCATAGAACTAGAAGGGGCCTTGAGAGGTCATTGAGTCCAGTCCCCTGCCCTCACGGCAGAACCAAGTACCATCCCACAGCTGTTTTGTTTCAGACCAATTCCACAAGCCAAATACACAGAGAAGGATTGGAACTTAACTTCATAATGTCTTCCCTTTTCTTTCCAGTCCATTCCACTGTTCCTTTCTGTGCAGCCTCTGTCCTTTCCTATATATTGTCTCTCTGTCTTTAGACAATGTCTTAACTAACTCTTCAGAGGGGTAGCCGAGTTAGTCTGTAACAGGAAAAACTTAAAAAACAACAAATAGTCTAGTAGTACCTTAGGGTACGTCTACACTACAAAGTTAATTCGAACTAACAGCCGTTAGTTCGAATTAACTTTCATAGCGCTACATACACATAAACCGCTAGTTCGAACTTAATTCGAACTAGCGGAGCGCTAATTCAACTAGGTAAACCTCATTCTACGAGGACTAACGCCTAGTTCGAATTAAGTAGTTGAATTAAGGGCTGTGTAGCCACTTAATTCGAACTAGTTGGAGGCTAGCCCTTCCCAGCTTGCCCTGGTGGCCACTCTGGGCCAAGCCAGGGAAACTCTTCTGCCCCCTCCCGGCCCCGGAGCCCTTAAAGGGGCACGGTCTGGCTACGGTGCCCGTGCCAGGTGCAAGCCTGCCAGCACCCAACCAGCAAATTCTGTACCTGGCACGGCATGAGCCAGCCACCCGCTGCCACCCAGCCCTCCGCCTCTTCCCGGGACCAGGCTGGCGACTCCCAGGAGCCTGCCCGGGGCCGCAAGAGGCGGGCGCCCGCCTGGTCTAGTGCGGAGATCGTGGACCTCATCGAGGTTTGGGAGGAGGCCTCCAATGTCCACAATCTCCGCACTAGGCACAGGAAAGCGGCCGTCTAGGGCAGGATAGCTGCCAGCCTGGCCACCAAAGGCCACATGCAAACCCAGGAGCAGGTTTGCATGAAAATCAAGTTGGTCCAGTGAGACCCCGACCCTGAGCCCTGAGCTTAGAACATAAGAACATAAGAACGGCCGTACTGGGTCAGACCAAAGGTCCATCTAGCCCAGTAGCCTGTCTGCCGACAGCGGCCAGCACTAGCTACCCCAGAGGGGATGGACCGAAGACAATGACCAAGCCATTTGTCTCGTGCCATCCATCTGCAGCCTTCCACAAACAGAGGCCAGGGACACCATTCCTACCCCCTGGCTAATAGCACTCCATGGACCCAACCTCCATGACTTTATCTAACTTCTCTTTAAACTCTGTTATAGTTCTAGCCTTCACAGCCTCCTGTGGCAAGGAGTTCCACAGGTTGACTATTTGCTTTGTGAAGAAGAACTTTCTTTTATTAGTTTGAAGCCTGCTACCCATTAATTTCATTTGGTGTCCTCTAGTCCTTATATTATGGGAACTAATGAAGAACTTTTCTTTATGCACCATCTCCACACCACTCATGATTTTATATACCTCTATTATATCCCCCTCAGTCTCCTCTTTTCTAAGCTGAAAAGTCCCAGTCTCTTTAGCTCTCTTCATATGGGACCTGTTCCAAACCCCTAATCATTTTAGTTGCCCTTTTCTGAACCCTTTCCAAGGCCAAACATCTTTTGAGGTGAGGAGACCACATCTGTACACAGTACTGAAGATATGGCGTACCATAGTTTTATACTTCCCCTCCTCCTTCTTCCCCTGGCTTCCCCCTTCCAGCTCCCTCCTCCCAGGTTTCCCCCTCCCCTCTCCCACCCTCTCTCTTCCTCTCTCACCTCCTTTTCCCAGTCTCCCCAGAGGTTAATCCTCCCCCACCCTCAGTTTTGTTAAATAAAGAGAGTTTCTATTTTTGAACACATGTGTCCTTTATTTTTTACATCAGGAAGGGGGGCTAGGGAGGGGTAAGTGGAAGGAGGTGAGGAGGAATGGGGTACGAGCCCCCGATGGGGAGGACTGGGGTGGCTCTGCGGGCTCCTCGGGGTGGAAGCTCTCCTGCAGGGCCTCCTGGATCCTGACAGCCCCCCGATTGACCCCCCTGATTGACCCCCCGGATGGCAGCCTGTGGCAAGTGCAGCTGGGCTGATGGCCGAGTGCTGTGATGTGCCGAGTGAGGGCACTCAGGGCACTCCAAGACAGGACTGCTTTGCTGTCCCTCAGTAGACCAGCAAGCGGAGAACCCTGAGAACTGTCTGTCCGGGGTGGGGGTCGGGTCCCTTTAAGCACAGCCCTCGGCTAGCCTGAGGAAACAGCTCCACACTCTAAGTCCTGGTTCCGGCCAGCCTTAACTTCGGTTCAGGGTCCACTCAATGTGGACATGATAGTTCGAATTAGCAAAACGCTAATTCAAATTAGTTTTTAAGTCTAGATGCACTAATTCGAATTAGCTTAGTTTAATTAATTCGAATTAGTGCTGTAGTGTAGACATACCCTTAAAGACTAACAAAGCATGTAGATGGTATCATGAGCTTTCGTGAGCAAAACCCACTTCTTCAGCTGACTGGAACATAATAAGTCCAGATCCAAGAATAAATAAGGGGGGGGGGGAGAAGGAAAAAGGGGAGGAGAGGAAGAAAAAGAGAGACAGTGAGTAGATAGTTCAAATAGTTACAAGAGGCTGTTAAGAACCATTAGCACCTCCATTGGTTGGTTAAGTCATTAAAAGGTGGAAGATAGTATGCGAGCCCATGAAAGCTCATAATACCATCTACATGTTTTGTTAGTCTTTAAGGTGCTACTAGACTATTTGTTGCTTTTTTAAGACTGACCTTTTGCTAAGCTGTCCTCCAAAACAGTTCTAGTTCTGCAAATGCATTACACCTTGATGAGTGCTAAGAATTTGCAATCTGCATAGATACAGAGGTTGTTAGGGCTTCTTCCCAGCTCATGAAACTCCTTCTGTTACCCAGTGTACTAGAAAGTACGTCAGCATTCAGCAAGCTACATCAGAATTACCTAAATATATATTATTGCTGTGCACAGGTATTTCCCATTGGTGTCATGGTGGGTGGTTGTGCACAGCTGAGATTGGTGGAAGACTATTTTGGTGAAGGAGAAGTTGAAGTACTCCCCATGCTAAATCCTCTGTGAGCCTTCTCTTACCTAAGAGATGACAAACCCGTTATCCACTCCAAGTGTGGAGGGATCCTGGCTGCTGGATCATCAATAATGCACAGCCACTTCTCAAGGGAAGATTTCCATTTCTTTCTCGCATCGCTTTTTAAGGCAGGCTTGGTATTGTCACTGACACTTCTGCTCACTGCTATCTTGCTATCAAAGGCTTTCTTGTGAGATTCCTGTTCCAGAGCTCAGTAGAGCATCTACACATGTTGGAGCCAGAAGGTGCACCTGTCTGTGTCATAGTCTTCAGTGAGGACAGCCATCAGGAGTCATGTCTGCATTCTTTCTTATGTGTCATACCTGATAACAGAGAGACATGGTGGGTGAGATAATAGCTTTTATGGCACCAACTTTTGTTGCTGAGGGAAAACTCCCAGACTTACACAGACCTCTTCTTCAAGTGTGTCCCTAAGTGGGCCCTATAAAATATATTACCTTGCCCACCTTGTCTCCTTAATATCCTGGCATCAACATAGTTGCCACGACTCTGCATACCAGATAATGGCAGGGCCCCTATGGGTATGGCTCTGTGTTATTAATGTATGATAGACAGTGTGGCTTAGGGCATGCAGGCTTGTTATTTCAAAATAATAACCCCTGCTGCTGCTGAGGAAGAATGCCTATTTCGAAATTGTTATTTCAAAATAGTGTTAGTGTGGACACTTAGCTGCTGTTATTTTGAAATAATTGGCCTCCAGAGGCCTCTCACAGCTGCCCTTGTGGCCACTCTGGCTACACCCCTGACAACTCTAATGGTCCCCTTCTCCTGCATCCTCTGGAAGAGGCTGTCTTTAAAGCTGCAGACAGAAGGGAAAGGGTTTGTGGCACCACAGTGGTCCTGCACAGCCCTGTGCCACCCAACAACCTCCTTTTGTGGAGCCATGTCTGTCCCCAGCATGCCCTCTGAACCTCCCATGGTGGCAAGCATGTCTGCAGCCACCTCCAAAGCCCCTGGACAGGGGCAAAAGAGGGCACCAGCCTGGACTGGTGCGGAGATTCTGGATCACATCGAAGTCTGGGGTGAGGAGACAAACCTCCAGGATTTCCATACCAGACGCTTAAATGCCAACATCTACAGATGGATGGCTGCCAGCCGTACTGTGAGAGCCATAAGTTAAGGCAGCCCCACAAGGACCTGGTGTGGGAAGACTGTGAGTGCCTCCAGTCACTGAACAGGAACTTTAAGGAGGAGTGCCCAGAGCATCAGGCTGATCGGGAGCTGAAGCAGATGATCTGGGAGCAGCTTTCATGCCAGCACAAGGTCATGTGCTCCTCAGTCAGCACTGCTATGGAGCACCTGGTGCGGCTATCGAGCGGTCCACCAGCATCCGCCCCCCCAACTCCCAGCACCTGCACCCATGCCTGCCCCACCACTCCCTGCCCAAGGCCCCACACCCACTCCCCCCAAATTCCAGCATCCACACCTGCCCCTCTGGCTTCTCCTCTTAGCCCCCATCCAGGGACCACCAGGGCCCGTGAATACATGGCAGTGGGACCTCCCAGGTACCTGAAGCATCCCAAGGTACCCCAGGCAGGCACCAATCCCAGTGCCATCCTTGACCCCTTCTCCCATCTTCGTCCCCTTCCCCACTCCAACGTTCTTTCCTCAGTCCCTTCCCTTTTTTATATTCCCCAAATAAAAATAACGGAGTTTTGTTTTCAAACAAACAAGGCTTCTTTATCTGGTTTGCAGTAGAGGGGGAAAGGTGGGAAGGGAAGGGTGGGGGAGGAAAGGCACATAGAGGCAATGCAGAAACCCCTTGTGGGGAGGCCTGGGGGTGAGTATCACAGGAGACCTTGGCTGAAACTATCCCTCAAGGCTTCCTGGATGAGCACAGCTCCCTGATGGGCTCACTGAATGAAAGGCCTGGCCAGTCACTCAGTCTCTGCCCCTGACCATAGCAGGAATGTCTCCTCCTTGTTCTTGCATAGGTTGTGGAGCAAAAGCAGGCTGCCGCTACCTAAGGGATGTTTTGGTAGCGGAGGTCCATTGGGTGAGGAGACTCCAGAACCTCCCTTTGAGGCAGCTGAAGGCACCCACCTCAACTATTTGGCACCTACTGAGCCCGTTGTTTAAAGTCTCTTTTGGGGTCCAGGCTTCTTGTGTAGGGCTGCAGAAGCCAGGGGAGGAAGGGATAGACTGCATAACCCACAATGCGTACTCCCTGACGGTGCTGTCAGGGGAAAATGTGCTGGTGAGCACCCTCTGGAAGGGGCTGGAGTTTCTGGAGATGCGGGCGTCATGTGCCTTCCCTCACCATCCAATGTAAATCTCAGTGAACCGGCCCCTGTGGTCCATGAGGGACTGCAGCATGATTGAAAAGTACCCCTTCCTATTGATATAGGCAGAGGCCCAGTGGTCTGGGGCCAGGATGGGGCTGTGGGTACTGTTAATGGCTCTTCCACAGTTGGGGAAGCCCATGGACGATGGGGCCACTGTTGCCCAGGGTGATGTCCCTCTGCAGCAGGATAGCACTGATTGCCTTCACCACCTATAGAGTCATAGAAACATAGAATCACAGGATTGTAAGAACCCTTGGGAAGTCCCTGAGTTCAGGCCACTGCCCAAAGCAGGACCAACCCCAACTAAACCATCTCACCCAGGGCTTTGTCAAGCTGGGACTGAAAAACCTCTAGATTCCACCCCATCCCTAGGAGAATGCTTCACCACCCTCCGAGTAAAATAGTAAAAGAGAGTCAAAACTGCATGAGCACGGCCTCAACCATTGATCTCCCCATGCTGAGCTGGTTCCTGATGGAGCGGTAGCTGTCCGGCGTGGCGAGCCTCCAAAGTGCAAAGGCAGTGTCTCGTGTGGGTGTCCCATCGCCTGAGGGCAGGGGTGAGCCACTCACAGAGCTCTAGGCAGGTGGCCTTCCATATGTGGAAGTTCTGGAGCCACTGCTGGTTGTCCCACTGCTGCAGGACAATGTGTTCCCACCAGTCAGAACTGGTCTCCTGCCACCAGAAGAAGCAGTGCACGCTGTGCAGGGGAGGATGGAGGGGAATGTGGTGCGTGAGGAGTGCCTGGGCCTTGGTGAGGGGGTTCCCCATTCCAGGCTGGTCATTGTACTCCTGTAGCACCATGTGGGCAGTCTGCATAAACTGCACCAGGAAGTGCAGCAGGAGGTCAAAGAGCCTGGCACTGCTTTGCAGCAGGTCTTACTCCATGTTGGAGTGCTGTGGCATCCACAAGGGCAAATAGAGCACATGGCATGAGTTTGCTCTCCCCTCCAAGGGCTAGGCAATGGAAAAGAGAGGTCTGAGACACGACTATAGAAGGGAGCCCCTTTAAGCACTAGTCTCAGCTAGCCTCAGGAAGCAGCTACAGGAAGTGACTGTTTTCCTGAGGTTTTCCCTGGGGTGCCTCCAGGGGGCTTTCAATGTGATTCATGTTCAAATCAGTGTGGACATGCTATTTCAATATAAATCTGTGCTATTTTGATGGTGGCTTGTAGTGTGGATGTGCTATTTTGAAATAGATATTTCGGGAGTTATTATTTGAATAACTTATTTCGGAAATAATCTTGTAGTGTAGACATAGCCTTAGTGGCTAGAGCAGTGGACTTGTACTCTAGTGACCTAAGTCTCATTCTTTGCTTTGCCACTAGGTAGCTGGGTGATCTTCACCAAATCAAATTACCTCTCTGGGTTTTAATTTTCCTCTCTGTAAAGACACTTAATTCACAGTTATGTTGTAGCATTTTTTTAAAAAATCCCATGCAGTGGTATTGTCTTTTAAAATCTGATCTATTTTTCATTAACTTTCAAAATCTGTTTTCCGGACGAAGGCACTTGAATGTGAGCCATCATTCAGCTTTTCATTCTGCAGGAGAGAGAGGTGTACTACAGGCAGTGAATAGTATCTTTGCTGAGTTTAATCCCCCTTTTTCTGCTTGCAGATGATCTGCAAGATTCCCCTGCCCCCAGTTTGGTCACTATGTGAAATGATTTCAACAGACATATGTGAATATTTCTTTTTTTCTTTCTGTGGGTGCTCGTGAGTGACTCCATCTGACTGTTGACTCAAGTACTTGCCAGATGTCATTTGCTATGCATCCAGTGCTTTTGGTTACCTATGTTTCATGGTATTTTTTTCTACACCAGCACTGGATAACTACACTCTCAAAGGGCTTTCAATTTGGCAGTGCAAACTGCCCCAGTGCAATAGCAATATGTTTGCTTTAATAATTATGATGCTTTTCTCTTTCTGGATACATGGTAGCAAGCTAACATATGCTGTCATGAACGTTCATGGACATTGTCTAAAAGAGAGTAGAAGACTTTTTGACTCAATTTCATGATTTTTATTCATACTAACTTCTGCTAATATGTTTTGACAGTATCTGACCTGACCTTTTTTGTAGTTGAAATTTCTCTCCTGTATCTATTTAGTTAGCATTCAAAAACATGGCTAATACAGCATTTAGGGACATGCACAATGTTTAACACAGAACCTTTAAAAAAACGAAATTGCAAAAGAAAACTCTTTTGTCTAAAATAAAATTCCTACCAACTCTGTCTGCTCCCTAGAGAGCAGAGTTGATCCCATCCTATTCCAAAGCTCAGCAAACTTCCTTGCCACATCAATAAGGGAAGTGAATTCTACATAGAAAGATTATTCACTGAGAATCCTCTTTCTAGAAATTTAAATTGAGCATCCCCTACTGTTTTATGCTATCATGGGTGGTAATTTGTGGTAAGTATCTTTCCTTTAATTCCCAATGATCACTGCAATGACTGAGGACTTATCTACACATACAGCTTTACAATGGCATTATTGCACCTGTGCTGCTGCTGCATATCTGGTGTAGATGCTCTGGGCAAATGGGAGAGCTCTCTATCAGCATGATAAAGCCACCTCCAAGAGAGGCTGTAGCTATGTTGACAGGAGCTCTCCTGCTAACATAGCGCTGTGCACACTAGCACTTACGTTGCTGTAACTTAAATCACGCAACTCAGAGGGGTGGTTTATTCATTATTATGCCAACATAAACTGTAGTATAGACATAGCTTTGATGTCTTCCCCCCCCCCCCTTTTTCCAAACATGCTGACTAACTCTGCATCTGGCTATATCAAATTCATTTCCCCTGGATTGTCATGTTCAATGCAAGAACAAGAATGTGAAGGAGGCTGACTTTCCAACCAGTGGCAGGAAATCACATTATATTCAATGTAATTACATTGTTCTACAAGTGTGATTTGTGTTTCAGCTACCAACTTCCCATTAAATTACTTCTGAACACTCTCAATCTGCAGCACAAAATCTTCCTGATTTAGCTGTAAAAGTGTAATAAGTATGAAGAAGTGCATTTTGCATACACTCCCCAGGTTCACCCAGCTCCCAGAGTGTCTATATTATATATTTACATTGGCTTCCCTTTTTGTCAAGGTTTGCCCTTTGCTATATCAAGTGCAGTAGGGCTTGCAGCCATTGCAGACCCTGGGGCAAGGCATTGTGGGGAGTGTCTCCATGTCCCCAGAAGGGGCAGGGCTTTGGGCAGAAGGGGAAAGCCCCCTCAGCTCTTAGAACCCCACAGAACGCCCACTACGGTGCTCCATCCATGATTCAAAGGGGACTGGGGTGCCAGGGGTTGTCACTGCCACAGTAGCAGTGGCAGTAGCTGGGAGCTGCAGGCCCCTTAAAATTGTCAGGCCCTGGAGCAACTGCCCCCTTTTCACTCCACTGTTGGTGGGACTGACCAAATGTGAACCATGAGTAGTGAAATTGGATGCAAAAGATACCTTGAATATATGAATGCACTTCAAGGAAACATCATTTGACGAGTGAAGTAAAATATTTCCCATGGCAAGACAAAGTTCAACCTTCATCGTTATTATAGATTAAACCTCTGAAATCCGGCACTCTCTGGTCCAGCAACATCCATGTTTCGGGAGGACCACAGATATTGCTGGACTAGAAAGCTCAGCTGGGAGTGAGGGAGGCCAGGGTCAGAAGTGAAGCCCTGGCCTTGGGCAGCAGGTCCAACAGCCAGGAGCACCTGCCAGGCCAGTGGCTGGGAGCACAGCCTGGGCTGGTGTAGTGAGGAGTGCTGGCAGTGGAGCCAGCAGAGTGGGGAATGCAGATTGGCTGGAGCTGGTGGCACTGGGGTGGCGTGGCAAGGAGCACAGCCCCAGCCAGGAGTAGATTCCAATGGCCAGGCCTGGGAGTGGAGCAGAGGGGCTAGCGACATTGGGGAGCCTTGACCTTCCCTGGTCCTACAAACTCCCTGATTCAGGACCACTCATGTCCTGAGGGTGCCAGACCAGTGAGGTCCAACCTGTATACATCCCAGATTGTATTTACCTCACTTTTAAAGAAACGTGCATGAACACTGATCAGAAAGGCTTTAGACAGTGGTTTAAAGGTCTGATTTTCAGACAAGCACTGGTTTTTCAGGAGAAGTTCTGTATCTACCTGTCATTAATTGCAGGCAGATAAATCAGCAATAAAAACTCAGTTAATGAAAGCATTTGAGCATGTGCTTAATTCCAGATAAAGTCAATGGGAAGTGCTCTGTTGAACTGTAGGCCTTTAATGTATACCTTTTCATCAGAAAATTAGGTAGTGGGAAATTAAATGCTAGGTTAAAAAAAATGTCCTACCCTTTAGTACCCAGAGACTACAGGCAAAAATAACTGATGGTACAATTTTGCACCACTGATTATGTACACAAGAAGATGCTCTTGGATTCTTAAGCACTTGACTTATGGAACAGTCAAATAAAGTGTCAGTAATTGCTGGTGGAAATAATTGCAACCACAGTTATGTGGAGGAAAAACAAATTTTAGGCATTCTGGCCTTAAAATTAAGCACTAAGTGCTGACATTTGCGCTGGTTCTGTGATGCTGAGGAGTGCCCCAAAAGACATAGGAAAGCTCATGTATTGTGTCCAGAAATGCTGGGATGCAAGGTCAGAGCTGGGCTATCTGTGCCACTGTTACCAAGATCAGATGGGAAAGCTGTCCTATCCCCAGCTGAGAAGACACTCTGCTGTTGGGAGAAATGTCCTCAGAACCTTGGGAGAGGTAGAATCCAAAGAAAAAATCCCTTGCAGGTTTAGGACAGAGGAACACCCGAAGGACTTGTCCCTCTCTCTGTCGCCTTGAGATGGAGCATGGCTGCCTTCTACTTATGTAAAGCCAGTTATAATTACTTTAGCCTTTAGTTAGTTTCATTGACTCATAAGTGCACAGAGAGATTTTGTTAGAAAATCACTCATGTGCCTTTTCTTTCCAGTAATACTTTTTTTTTTACTGACTCCAGATTTACTAGCAGATGTTAAGCGTCCCTAATGCGTGGAGATTATTGTGTCCCCAGATGCCAAGCTGTGAGCCCATCACTTGGCACCTCTGAATCTAGAGCGCTGCATGATGCCCCTTGTTAAAATGACTTAACAGCTGAGTTCCTTTAC
Source organism: Rafetus swinhoei (assembly GCA_019425775.1). Classification (NCBI taxonomy): domain Eukaryota; kingdom Metazoa; phylum Chordata; order Testudines; family Trionychidae; genus Rafetus; species Rafetus swinhoei. The sequence continues at coordinate 26,618,668 of CM033425.1, read as the reverse complement.
TGGAGATTGGGCATACCCACTAAGCACCACAGAATCCCTTGTTGAATTAGCTTGTGTTTTCTGTGGTTATACGCCCTGTAGATCAGAACAATTTCAGTATTCAGGTCTTCTAAACAAGGCTCATTAATTGTAAATTCATGGCTAGCAGAGTTCGGGACTAGTTAGAATTTAAAAAGCAGCCTGCAGAACAGGAATGGAAAATGCTTAATGCTCAGTGGGATACTGTATCTTACTGTGAACAGTTCTTACTGAAAATCTTTGAATATATTATAAAGGTTGGCTTACCCCCACCATCTCCACCCTTCCAAACTGAAAAATTTTCAAATGTTTATAACATTAAGTACAACATACCCTGCTTTTCTGGGACTTTTTCAGTTTGTACCGCTTGGCTGTCAGTGTCTGAAAATGTGTAGCCCCAATTAAATCTGTATTTGTTTTCCTACCCTTTTTGTTTGTGACATTTCACAATGCTGATTTTTAATCTGTCTTCTGAAGAGGTGCAATGGATGAAACATAAAGGCAAGTCAAGAAAATTGAAGTCTTTTATACCATAGCAGAAGAGATGAAAAGATGAAACCATGATGGGTGAAACAATGTGTTATTATTCCTAAAATAATTGTGTGCTATTACTTGTTTTACTGTTGCTCCCAGAGGCCCTAATTAGCGTCAGAGCCCCATTGTACAAGGTACTAGATCAACAATACTTTTGTTAATGCTTTTAAAAAAAAAACCCTGACTGTTAATAAATAAATGTCCTCTGCTCAAAAATTATGGGAGTAATTTATATTCACAAATTTACCATAATTCCTTCCCTAACAGCCCCCAAGATTCTGTCATCCACACTCTGGGATACTATAGTAATTCAGATAAAACTATAGTGACACAGTGATAGTAAATGGACATCATACAATGGAGAAGTAAAAGGAGGAGGAGTTGTAGGATAATTTAGAGTTAATGACAGGACGGAGAATTGAAGATGGAAAGCAACAGATAATAGGACCTAATTCGCGGTTCGGAAGCAGAGTGACAGAATGACCCCCTGCAAAACATAGCTAAGGTTACCTCAAAGACCTACAGCTATTTTTCTTTATGAGATTCTCAAGATACTCTGCAAACATAAGCGAGCCAGTTCTGCACCCCTTATTCACACTGACTAACATTTACTTGTATGAGTAGATGCTGAACATCTCTGGACCATACCAGTAATGTCCCCTTAAGTTTTGCATTGTTTGACTTCAGCGGGCCTGTTTTCTATTGCTCCTTGTTCTGTCCCTCCTCTAGTGATGCAGGAATTTGGGGCAGATGTGGAGAGAAGTCTATCTGGATGTTAGTTCTTGGGCCATAATGTAGGTGGTCCATACAAATGGCTTCACTTACTCAGGGCTCAGCATTTCTCAGATCTGGCCCTGAATCATCACCAAGCCAACCTATTTATCTTTGCTTTACACTGGCAGTTCCCATCAGAGCCCAACAAGAAAAGGGGTGGACAATAAATGGGAGGCAGTTCAACAGACTTAGCTCCTGGAGAGCCACTGGCACTTTATTTGCCTGCACAACTGCAGGTACGGTTGCTTGCAGCTCTTGTTGGCTGCAGATCACCATTCCTGGCCATTAGGAGTTGCAGAAAGCAGTGTCCCGGTATGTGCCACTTCCTGCAGTTCCCATTGGCTGGAAACAGTGATCCGTGGCCAACAGGAGCTGTAAGCAGGTAAATAAAGCTCCAATGGCCTGCCAAGGTCTAACCCTGATGGACCACAACTGGCCAGCAGTCCGCTTATTTCCAGCTTGAACAAGAGCAATGGGGGCAAATGACTCTGCTAATTTTAAGATGGAACTTGACAAATTTCTGAACAGATTATATGACAGAGTTTCTTACAAAATCCAGGAGGTCCCTTCCAAGCCTGTATTCCTAGGGACCAGAATCCAGGTCTTCAATTCAGATTAGACATCTTGGACAGGAGCTGGGCCTCAGAAAATGCTATACTTTGTCCTCGAGTAAGAAGGACAGTATGCTTGCTAGCTGCTTTTAATCTCTGTCATAGCTTTGCCTGCTACTTGCTTGTGTCTTTCCTGACACAAGCTGCTGCACGTCTGTCTTCACCTTGGAAGCACAACAGAAAACATGAGAAAGGGCTGTAAGCATTAAAGTAGCCTTGCAAAATTTTTATTTGTCTAGGGTGAGTAATTTTTCTTGTCAGGTAAGTACAATTTCATTGGTGTCCTTCATTTTTGATGGCCCTCATGGCTACTGGCAAGTAATTTTGGCCCATTGCTGGTAAATTTTCTTGATAGATTTGTTAGTCTGGATTAAACACTCTGAGCTGATATAGCATTATGAACAGGCAGTTTCAAATGGCTGGATCATTTTCACTTGCTGCTCATGTAATACTTCTTGGGGAATTCTGCACCACTGTGTATAAGCAGAATTCATGTCCTGTACAGATTTCTTTGCTTCCTTGCAGAAAAAAATGATTTTTCTAATGGGGAAGCAAATTGATGCCACCAAGAGTGGTCATGCGCCCATCCCCCACAGCATGGGTGCATTGTTTAGGCATTCAGAGAAGCTGGCAGGGAGGTAAATGGCCATGGGGATGGGACGGGGATACCTCAGCTGGTGGCTTCTACCTTGCACTGGGCCCAGCTACTAGTCGTAGCAGTGCTGGAGGCAGACTGGATTTCCTCTTTCTTTGCAATGGCCAGATCACATTCATCCCTAGAAACATGCCCTCGCTGTAGGAAGCACTGTCTCTTCACTCCTCAGCTGCAGGGGGAAGGGTCACTGTACAGAGAGCTGCTCCCTTTACCCACCAACTGTGCATCTGGAGTTGTCCATGACCAGACCCCACCCTCTTGAGCCTTAGCTTCTGCACCCAGCACCTGTCACTAAACAATGTGTACCCTATCCCACCAGGCCTTGCCCCTTGCATCTAGATCTCCACCCCATCACTCAGATCCCCCCATTGAAGCCCTCACCCATACCCAGATTCCTCTGCCAAGCCTCCACATTTATGTATTGTCAAAAAATTGCAGAAATTTGCAGAATTTTAAAATATTGTGTGCAGAATTTTTACTTTTTGGGTGCAGAATTCACTGAGGAACAATATAAGAAGATGGATCTATCAGGCAGGCCTGCAGCTTTCAGAATGTTGCTTTGCTAAATAATTGGAGCAAGAGCAGGAAGGCAGGGTTGTGTGGTCTCAGCATCACAAGCAGAAGATGAGAAAGCTGTTGGGAAGAAATGGCCTCAACATCTTTTTGGTTCAGAAACCTTGCAGGTAAACTGAGGAAGATTCCCAGTATCTGACCATCTAAAAGGATCATCTGTGAAACATTTTCCAAACTGGACACGAGAACCAAGCCCATCTATTCTGCAGAATCTTCTCAATAAAGCAGACAAGGGACCAAAAATGAGAACCTGGGCTCAGCGAATCCTTACGCAACTGTCAAGACCACAAGGCCATAGGAAATGATTTCAAAATTGCTAAATGTGACTTAATAACTCCCAATTTAACAAACTTGAAATAGTGTGCCCTCACTATGGGAAAGCCTTGAAATTACTTCGAATTAATCTGAAATCATGCATCCACATTGAATGGAACCTGCCTAGGACTTAGAGCCCTCAGCAGCACTCTGGGGAAGGTACCAGGAGGGTCGATTCATCTTGTGGCTACTTGAGGCATGTCTAGACTACATGGCTCTGTCGACAGAGCCATGTAGATTTGTTTACTCGGCAAAGGGAAATGAAGCGGCGATTTAAATAATCGCCGCTTCATTTAAATTAAAATGGCTGCCGCGCTGAGCCGATCAGCTGTTTAGCGGCACAGCGCTGTAGTCTGGACGCTCCTCGACATCAAGGCATTTGTCGACCTCCCGGTAAACCTCATCCCACGAGGCATAGCGGGAGGTCGGCAAATGCCTTTGATGCTGACCGAGCGCCCAGACTACAGCGCTGTGCCAACAAACAGCTGATCGGCACAGCGACAGCATTTAATTTAAATGAAGCGGCGATTATTTAAATCGCCGCTTCATTTCCCTTTGCCTACAACCCTAATCTACATGGCTCCGTCGATGGAGCCATGTAGTCTAGATGTGCCCTTGGTCTGGAAAGCTGTGACGTGTGCTTTCAGGGGCTCTTCTCTATGGTCGCTTCTCACAAACCACTCCTCCACTGCCTCCCCTCACAGGACACAACAGGGAAACAGCGGGCACGTTGTTTTTTGTGCTCAGGTTGCCCTTGTGGATGCCATAGCACTCACAGCATGGAGCCAGAGTTGCTACAAAGCAGTGCTAGGTTCTCAGATCTCGTTCTGTACCTCATGGCGCAGTACTTCCAAACTGCTTGCTTGTTGCTTCAGCAGGACAAGGATGAGGAGAGTGAACCCTAGCATGACCTGTAGGACCTGCTCACCCAGGTCCTGTTGCTCCTGCTGCTGAGCATGCCCCTCAGTCCCTTGGACTCCATTGAGCACCATGTCAGGCAGAGGGAGATGAACTTGGACTGGTGAGACCACATTGTCATGCAGTGTTGAGATGATCAGCAGTGGCTCCAGAACTTCCACATGCAGAAGGCTACCTTCCTGGAGGTCTCTGAGTGGCTCTCCCCTGCCCTCCGGTGACAAGACACCCAACTGCAACCCACCATCCCTCTGCAGAAGTGTGTGGCCATCGCCTGTGGAACATCGCCATGGTGTACAGCTACCGCTCCATCGGGAACCAATTGGACATGAGGAAATCCACAGTCAGGAATGTGCTTGTGCAAGTAGCCAAGGCCATCAACCACATCCTGCTACAGAAGGTTGTCACTCTGGGCAACATGGACACCATTGTCAACGGCTTTGCTGCTATGAGCTTCCCCAACCTGAGAGGGCCATAGACAGCACTATCTTGGCCCCTGACCATCATGCCTTGGACTTTATCATCTGAAAGGAGTACTACTCTATTGTGCTGCAGGCCCATGTGGATCACAAGGGACACTTTCCGACATCAATGTCGAGTGGTTGGGGAAGGCGCACAACACCCGCATCTTCTGGAAATCCTGCCTCTTCCCAAAGATTAATGCTGGCTCTTTTTTCCCAATGGTACCATCAGAGTTGGGGGAGGTGGACATGCCCACAGTGATCCTGGGTGATGCAGCCTACTTCTTACTCCCCTGGCTCATGAAACCCTACATGGGCAGCCTGGACCCCAGCAAGAAGGAGTTCAACACCAGGCTGGGCAAGTGCCAGATGGTCATGGAATATGCATTCAGCTGATCAGGAGTCTCATCACCCATCTGGACCTCAGTGAGTGCAACATCCCCTTCATGGTGGTGGCCTGTTGTGTGCTCCACAACCAGTGCGAAAGCAAAGGGGGTGACTTTTCTGCCAGAGTGGGGGGCTGAGGCTGAAAGTTTGGCCAAGGAGTTTGAGCAGCCGGTTACCAGTGCCATCAGGGGAGCACAGCAAAGGGCAGTGCTCATCAGAGAGACCTTGAAGAAAATTATGAGACTCTCCCCTGTGCCTCTCAACGAAAGGCCCCTGCAGTCCCTGTGTGTGCCTTTTTTATCCCCCACTCCTCCCTTCCCCTGCCCTCTCTTCCTACCTCCTCCCCCACCCCACAGAGAAAACAATAAAGACATTGTTTTTGTGAAAAAAACAGGACTCTTTACTGGGGGGACATACAACAAGGGAGTGACTGGGAAAAGAACCTGGAATAGGGGAGAGGAGCTCAGGGATGGGGCTGAGAGTGATACTTGCCTCTGGATGATCTAAAGGGTTCAGCTGCCCTAGAGGTTCCACCACCCCATGTTCTGGGGCTCTGGCAGCCCCTGGAGAAGCCATAGGGTGGGTGGGGAGGTAGCTGGAGTCCACTCTATGCATGACGCTATGTGCTCCATCATCAAGATGAGGGCAGAGAACATGATGTCATGCTGGTGTGTCAGCTTGCTCCTGGTGTTCTTTCTCTGCTCCCAGTCAACCTGATGCTCGTCTTGGTCAGCTCAATGCTACTCCTGGTTGCTGGCCCACTCCTGGCACACATCCTTGAGTCCCTGGATGAAGGACTGCAAGCAGGCCATCTGCTCCCACATGAGCTCTTCCTGGGTGTGTTTCTGCCTGAGGATCCCACTCAGTTGGCTAGATGGAGGGACATGCCAAGCTTGCAGTTCTTCCAGCTGTGAAGAAAAGTTACAAGGTCAGTCATCCCAGGAGACACTGTGTATGAAGCCTATCCCTAATCTTTGAGCCAACACAGAAGGTCTTGGTTCAGATAATGGCAATGAGCTTCGAGCAAGGCCATATGTTGCCTAGACAGCAGGCACTTTCCAGCAGGGGTATAGACATCCCAGGGGAGCATTGCCTCATGGCCTGGGGACAAACAGTCATGGGAAGGTGCCTGGCTCGTGAGAAGGATTGAGGGGTTCCTGTGTGAAAGCATCATGGAGCTGAGTGCTCCAGACTGGTGCTCCTTGTGCACCCACATATACAGGCTGTTATGTGGCACCCAGGCCAAGAGAGGAGTATGCAGCCCCTCGCAGTCTTTTTGCCTGCCCCAGATTGTAGATAGGGAAAGTTGGAGAACTCACCTGAAGTGCCGTCTCCAGGTTCCTCAGAAGCCTGGGACACATGCTGGGAGTGAGGACCAGCTCTATAGTGAGGAGTAGTTCCTGGCTGTTGGGCATTGTCACTTGCCTGGCCTTCTCCTAGGTTGATAGAATTGTTGTGAAGTACTTATTCTGTGAGCAACTCTTTAAAAAGCATTATCTGCAACAGCAGAAAGCCTCAGCGTAAAGAAAACAGATAGTAAAAAAGTCTGTGATAGGCTATTCTACCCAGAGAGCTAAATTATCTTGGAAATCATACATTACCAGCTCACTTGGTGCTTATTGATGCATCTACCCTGTACCTGAAGCATAAACCACATACTCAAACTAGTCATTAAGGCTGTCACTAGAAGCCAAAAATACATGTTTAATTTGTATTTTATTTTTTATAAGGGGTAGATGCTGTTGGCTCAGAAAAAGTCTAAGTCTGGGCTACATTGGAAATTGAATTCCATCTTGTTGGGGGTAGGCAGAGATTCACTGTCTTAGCACATAAACCTGAAGGTAAAGCTACAGACCAAAATGATTGATAGGCAAACACAATAGGACTGCTGTGACGTGTTGACAAGCACATAAGGAATGGTATTTTTATTTTTTGAGAATGATGGGGAAACAGCCTTACTGCTAATATTGAACCATGGGCTGCACCACCCCTGCTTGCATTGTGTAGACTATGGTTGCCCATTTCCTTTCTTAGTCAAACAAAGGACATGTCCACAAAATAATCCAATTAAAAACAACAACTGATTCAGACAAACTGCTTGGGTCCCTTTGGAATAAGAAAAGGCTTTCACTGTGGTGACCCCTGTTCAGCAATGGTTTTTCATTTTCTCCTCCAGCTGTCTGTTTTCCCTGAAGTTCCTTTGCATTTCCTTGGTTCTTTTCTGTCCCTCCTTTAGATGTTGTAGTTACTATTTAACAGCCCTTCCTTTTCTTGCCCCCTAGTCTGGTCTGCTGAGCAGTGATGTATAAATACATGAAACGAGCAAAAAGGACTAACATGCAACCAATTGTCTTATGCACTTACCTTTATTGTGGTTTTTCATATTTTTTTTAAAAAAGTCTTTTAAAGATCACCTCTACAAAATGACCTTTTATTTCTCTTATGCCTTGAGAGGTTGCTTAAAATAGGTTACACTGTAATTTCATTGGATTGTACACTAATTGAGAGAGCATGCTTCAAACAGTCAGAAAAATACAGCAAACGTAAAGGCATGAGCTAATATCCATTATCTGGCCCCCTTGGTAATTCTAATTATACTGTTTTAGTGTCACAGATTTGAAACTTTATGGTTGGTTCTTTGGTAATAGCAGAAAAGGTCAACTGAAATCGTCTTTCCAAATATTCCATCTAATATAAGTGGTATTTTATACACGTAATGGAAAGCCTCCACCATTGGAGTTTTAACTAGAACTGGTTAGAAATTGAATTTTTCATTCTGGTAGGCATGGAAGGGCTGGAGGAGTGTTTGTTAATCCCAATTTGGGGCAAAAAGCCAACATATCAAAATTTTTCATCAAATGAAATTCTGAAAAAAAATTCAGTTCAATGAAAATGTTTCCATTTGAAGTCTTTCTTTCTTTCTTTCTTTCTTTCTTTCTTTCTTTCTTTCTTTCTTTCTTTCTTTCTTTCTAAAAAACTTTTCCTGAGGGACGACAGAGTGATGTCACTCTGCATCTCGCAGTGCCTTCCCCCTCAGCCACCCGGCCTCTCTGATCTCCCCAGAGCTATGAGGAATGGGGGTAGGGAGGAGAGGCAGCTTTGTGACCTCCCAGATGCTATGGGGGTGGGCCGGGAGCTGCACCCTTTCCCCCTCATGGGGGCAGGTGGGAGTCACAAGGCCTTCCCCCTCATGGCTGGAGGGAGACAGCCAGGTCTACCTCAGCCCAGCCCAAATCTCCAGCCACCAGAGGGGTGCAAGAGCTGGTCCCAGTGTGGCCAGGCCTCAGCCACCCTCCCTGGTGCCCAGATTGGGAGCAAAGAAGCCGGGGTGGCTTCGGCTTCTGGATGGGAAGGAAGAACCGAGGTGGACTTGAACCCTCGCTGGTGACCAAGGGTGGGGAGGAAGAGCCGGGCCCAGCGTGGCCTCAGCCCTGGACCCTTCCCAGTGGCCAGGGGGAGAGCCAGGCCCATCACGGCTTCAGCCCAGCCTTTCCCAGTGGCTGGGGAGAGAGCCAGAGTGACATGACCTCTCCCTTGCCCTCCTCCCTGGCTGCTGGGAGGGGGGAAGAAGCGAGGGTTGGGAGGCCCAAGAGCTGGGGCCAGCTGGGGAGAATGGCTCGGGAGAGGTGGGAGGGGGAGGAGGGAGGAAGAGCATGGGGCCTGCAAGGCTATGGAGAGGCCTCTTCCATCCCTTGGCGGCCAGAGGGAGGGAGCGAGCTGGGCCAGCTGCAGCCTCGACTTGGCCCAACCTCCTGGTGGCTAGGGAAAGGGGTGAGCTGGGGCTAGGCTGGCCTGCCATGTCTTGGCCTGGCCCTCCTTGGCAGCCAGTGGCAGGGAGTGTAGCGAGGAGAGGGCACCACCCCCTAGTATTTATTTGTTTGACATCAAATAAAGTAAATTTCTAATTGAAAAATCTAAATGTTTCATTTAGAAATTCACATTATTTTGAAAAGTCTCAGAGGGGTTAAAATGTTTTTCTTTCAAATTCAGTTCTACTTTATATTCTAAAAAACACACAAAAAAATCACAAAACAAAATATGGGTTAGTTAAAAACAACTGTTTTCTATGGAAAATTGTTCTGATTCCAATTTTTCAAGTAGCTGTTCTTTTAACATCATATCTGCATTAAGGCTATCTGCATTATTTTCCTGCAATTCCTAGCCTAGAAGCCCATGCACAAGTGAATTGGAGAGGTGAGCAAATTTGAATTTCTGCTCAGTATGAAGATAGATATAATTGTACTGCTGTACTAATGAACGGTTTTAATTATTCCAAAATATTTAATTCACTTGGTGAAAAAACTAAATGGAAAGATTTCATACAGACACATGTGACTCCCTTTGTAAGGTGCTAGACAGAACACATACAGTGTTGCCTAGAGCATACGGCATTGGGGCTCAGACTCAGAAAATTCTGCCACTGATTTGCTGTGTGACCTAGGGCAAATCACTTTCCTCCCTGGACCTTAGCTCAGACATCTTTAAAATGGGGATAAAGATACCAACCTCCTTTGTGAAGTGCTTTAAGATCTACTGCTGCTATCTGATTTATAAATAATTCTATAAAATAGGGCATAAACATGCATATAACAGTTATTAACTCTTTCATGTCAATTATAATTAATATACCTTTTCTTTCCTAACATGGACATGTAATAAGCAAACATTGTTTCTTAAGGGCAAGAAAATTTAAAGAAAAATGTGTGAACTATTCTGAACTCCAACAAACAAACAAACAAAAATTTGACTGAGGAAAACTCTAGTACAAAGTGTAATCAATGTACAAAAATCCAGAGTTTCTAATTTTTCTTAAATTCTGTGATCTTTTTACTATGAGAAGCAGGGCTACTCAACTTTGGAAGCTCCAGGAGCCACAATGATACTCACAGCACATGCCAAGGGCCGCAACTTAAATGTGGTTGCATATACCACCAAATATACATGCAAATATATGCAAATAGCTTCTTTCACACTGATGGGCATGAATACAAAGATTAAAGCAAGACTACACAACACACAGGCCCCATTTAAGTCAGTTCTGATGATATTAATAAAATCCAGTATTTACCCAATTTAGACCCATCTGACAGCACTTTTAATGAGCAATGACAGTCCAGGAATTTTACTACTAAAACACATATCAACAGAAGACCATTATATTGACTACTTTTTTGTTTTGGCTCCCACCTGCAGGCTGCATGTTGAGCCCCGTGTAAACCCAAACTACATCACGGGCCGCAAACAAACAGGCCATGGGTCACATGCGACCCACGGGCCACATGTTGAGTAGCCCTGATGGAAAGTTCGACAGAGAAAGATGAACAGTTTTGCTTTTTTTAAAAGAAATACCTAAGCAACAATGACCTTCACAGTTTTTTTATTTATAAAATTGGAAAGATAACACCGTTAATAAGACTTTTTTGGTCTCCTACTAGGCCTGACATGTATTCAGGCTGCAAAAATCTTTTCAAGGTTGATTTCTGAAGGGAACATCTTCAGTAGAAAAGGAACCAGAAGGCATCTTTGTCTTTGCACAAGGAAACCTATGACTTTCTTTGATGTATGGCTTTCATAGATGTTTCTACCTGATAACAGGAACCTAAGGTTCAAATACTTTGGACACCTTCAGACTTGATAATGCATTCTGCTACTATACTTCAGCGCTTTAAGGAACAGTTTCATCTACTGCAGCATAACAATGGTTTCAAGGCAGAGGACATAGATTTTTTCAGCTCCTTCTGAGAAAGGTTGGAGAAACTGCAGGCTTTGATTTCTGTGGGTCTACAAACAGTTTTGTTAGTTTATTAGTAGGCTGCGCCCCCTGCTCACTACACTCACCAACCCCCTCTTGCCAGCCACTTTCATGGCCAGAGAGCCTGTTAGTCTTGCACTGAGCCCAACTGCACTCTCCATGGGCCCAAGTCACTTGCACCCTTCCCCACTCCCGTCCCACCACACCTCTGGATGGACCCCTCTATCTGAATCCTCTTGGCCCATCCTTCCCACTTTCAATTGCCAGCCAGTGCCCCCATCCCGCAACCTTCTCCACTCCCGCTCCACCACACCTCTGGATGGGCCCCTCTATCCAAACCCTCTTGATCCATCCTGACCAATCATTCCCTTCAATTACCAGGCCCTCCCCGCACCCTTCCCGCTCCTGCCCCACCTGCCAATAAAGTAGTACATTCACATGCAGAGTTTGGAGCCTGAGGGCTTGTGGCCCTCACATGTAACTAAAAACCAAACACAATCAGTGAAATGGGACCCAACTCCAAATGAACCCCTTCGTTCTGGGTACTCCTGGGCATCCAGCTAACTAGCGAGGGGCAGGAGCTGAGTTACATGTGAGTGGCCAAGTAGGGAGAGAATTCCCCACTCTCTACACCTGGTTACTGCCCATCTTTGTAGAGTGGCAGTGCTCCAGATGTGCCCTTCTAGCTGGAACATGAGCTCCCACCATGGGGCTGGGACAAGCTCTGTGTGGACAAGGTGCAATGGAGAGTCAGGGAATCATGGGGTAGCCCCCACCTTTATGCACCCGCCTGAGAACCAGATTTGGGATACATAGGAAGAGAGCCTGGTGGGGTAATCTGGGCTGCTGGTGTGGTGGGGTAATCTGGGCCTCTAGTCCTTATCCTGCAGATCCATGGTCCACAGCCCACCCCCTCTCCTTCCATCCCTACTCCCATCTCCATCCTCCATTCCTACTCCCAAGATCCTCCCTTTGCCTCCTCCCAACACTGCCCATCCCCCTCCTTCCATCCCTGTCCCCACCTCCATTCCTGCATGCCCATCCCCTGCCTCCATTCCTACCCCTACCATCCCCAAATCTGCCACCCCCACTGCCTATACACCTCCTTCCATCCCTACCCCATCTCCATTCCTACACCCACCCAGCCTCCTTAAACCCTTCCTCTCCCCACTCCTCACTTCCTATCCCTACCGCCCAACTCCTTCCTCCATTCCTACACCCCCATCCTTCCCTAACCCCTCCTCCTCTGCATCCCCACATGGACCATCACCTTGCCTCCATTCCTATAACCCCTCACCCCCACGATGCCCACATACACCCTAACCCCCTTCCTTCCTGCCTATACACACCCTTCCTCCTTCCACAAATTTGTCAAGCTGTGTGCTCATGCTCAGCCCAGCCTTTCCTATTGGGCCTGTTGGGGTTTCTGTAATGCCTTGTGAATGGCCTTTGGGGCAGCTTTGCTCTGTGGCAAATTCAGGGAGCCCAGAGCAGCCACTCTGGAGAGCAGGGAAAGTGGCCAAGGTGCAGTGTAACCTTGCTGTCCCCATAGGGCCAGGTGTGCGGTGTGGCCAAGACCTGCCCAGCTTGTGGTGGGCCTGGGAGAGCCTGCCTGAGCCAGGGGTGGACCCCTTCCCTGCAAGGCTTGGGTGCAGCGCTGCGAGCAGGGCCCCACTGGGAGCCGGAGAGGAGTAGCGGGGAGCAGGGACCTGAGCAGGAAGGGGGCAGTGCTTTGGGGACAGAGGGATGGACAAAGTGCCCCCAGAGGGCAAGGCCTTCCTGAGGGAGCCAACCCCCAAGGGGCAGGGTCTCCACAGAATTTGCTGGAGCTGGATGTCTTGGGGAGGAGCTGTCAGCGCAGGGGACCTGCCTAGGCCCTGGGTGTTGCAGGCAGGAGGCCTCGTGCTGTCTGCAGACCCCCAGCCCTCACTGTAGGATCTGCTCATGCTCAGGGAGGCTCTCTGCCATCTTGTGTGGAAGAGAACCAGGCAGCGGTGCTGTCGTGGGACGTACTGGAGAGGCGGTGCTGCAGCTGCTGCCAGGGTCCGGTCCCCATGCTCCTTGCTCCCACGCACCCTGAAAGCAGCAGCACGGCAGCCAGAAGATGCTGCTAGCACCAAGCCCACCCGCTCTGCAGTGGGCAGCCGGGAGAAGTGCACACTCTGAGCAGAAAGGGTACCGGGGTTGTTGAGAAGGCAGGAACTGGAGGGGAGAGCAGGGATTCAGGGGGAATGAACTGGGGCTGCAGGAGCATTGGGAAAGGAAAGAGGGGACCGAGAGAGGAGCAGGGATGAAGAGGAAGGCCGCATGGCTGAGGGCAGAGGTGGGCAGCAGGATGCAGAGTGACGTCGTCATCACTCTGTCGTCTTGCAGGAAATGTATATATATATATATATACAGAGAGAGAGAGAGAGAGATGATCCATTGACCTCTTTTCATCTATTAGCCATGATGTTTACTGAGCAATTTTGTTTCTGTCCTGTATTGTACTGTTTGCTGTACCTCTCTTGTCTTTCCTTTCCTACACAAAGCTCTGACATTAGCTATTTATTTATGCAGCTTATGTTATTTGTGTAGTGCGGTGGCTTTCAACCAGGCCTACATAAATCCCTCGAGCATGCAGAGGTCTCCCAGGGGATAGGTCAGTTCATCTAGCTATTCGCCTAGTTTTACAATGGGTTACATAAAAAGCACTAGTGAAGTCAGTACAAACTTCATACAATGACTTGTTTGTAAAGCTCTGTATACTCTATACTGAAATATAAGTAAAATGTTTATATTCCAATAATTGTTTATAATGATATGATAAATATGAGTAAGTAAGCAATTTTTCAGTAATAGTGTGGTGTGACACTTTTATATTTTTTATATCTGATTTTATAAGCAAGTGGTTTTTAAGTGAAACTTGGGAGTACACAAGACATTTCAGACTATTGAATGGAGTGCAGTGGTCTGGAAAGGTTGAGACCCACAGATACAGAGATACCACCCAAGAATAGCTGCCTTCATACAACCTATATCCCCTAATGCTTGTCAGGACAGCTACAAGAGATTACATAAACATGGCAGATGCAGAGAGACATTAAGAACTATACAACAGGGAGGAAAGATCTTTCTGATGCAGTCTGAAAGATGATAGAGAGATGAGATGAAATACAGGTCTATGAGTCAGGAGTTCCAATGAGAATGCATTTGCGTCAGCACGGATGAGAATACTGGGCCAGGGACAGGGTCAGAAGAGTGCAGAGAGACACAAAACAGGCCTGAAATGAATGGGAAGTTAGTGGAGTTGTTTCTAGTGTGGTTGGGACTTGATGGCAGAACTTTATGGAAAACTCCTGTTTGCATCACACTGTCTCTGTCTATACTTGCTGATCTCCCCTTCATTATCCCTAAGGGCAAATCTGCTTTGGTCCCTTTGTCTGTTGTCAGTTACTTTGCTTATAACGTCTGTTTCTACAGAGGATATCTCAAGATCATGTTGGGGGTTTCTTCCTGTTGTCCTTGCTCAGATCCTGTTACTTGGGATTTTGTTCAATGTATTGGAATAACCTCCTGTTCCCATTGCCATCTGCCTACATCTATCTTTATCTTTTCATGTGGCTTTGTGGGCTGGTTGTTCTACTTACATGATTTAAAAAAAAAAACACAACACTATTTGTGCTTTGGCCATTATATTCTTTCTTGGGCAGGACTACTCTTTCTTGGGCAGGACTCATGTGAGCCCAGAGGCTTTATTTAATTTTTTACATGTATTTCAAATGATGTTAACTTTAATGTTTTAAAGCTTCAGAAGGATAGCCAAGTTAGTCTGTAACAGGAAAAACTTAAAAAAACAACACATAGACTAGTAGCTCTTTAAAGACTAACAAAATATGTAGATGGTATCATGAGCTTTCGTGGGCAAAACCCACCAGTATTTTTTTTAAATGTTTTAACAATTCAATATTAATTTCAACAGACACATATAGAGCTTCTATTGTATTGATATTTTTAGGAGGCTTTGGTAGAGAACCAATTTCAGTGTAAGTCTGTGACAAGCACATTACAATGTAAAAATGAAATAATCACTAAGATGATGAGAAATTAGGGCCTGATCCTAAGATTTGCTGAACATCTCATGGGTTGAATTCACGCAGTACCTTGCAGGAAGGGCTCAGCAGTTTATAGGCTTGCATCCTTAATTTTTTTACACAGCTGAGTAATATCATCATCTCCTTTTTGCAATGCCAGTTAGGAAGGGCTGATTTCTTTTGGTTTCTTGGCATAGGTAAGTATCTGGACTACTAGCCACTGCAAGTATAACCCCATTTTGTAAACTTCTTTTTGCTCCCACAGTGGAACATTCTCTGGGAGCTTATTATGATAGCTGTTGTTATTATGTAAGAGAGGATGAATTCAATTCAGACCGTGTTGTACTTTTCCATAATAGCAGGGGGAAAATAAATTACCGTTTCAGAGCTATTTTAGAAATCTTCCTTTCTAATCAGTTTAAGTGAGTTCCATCTGCTCTAAGCATATTCTTGGTATAGCTTTCTAAATATCTTTTCATTCTGTTTCTATTTTAAATTTCTTTTTGCTGAAGTTGTACATCACAATTATAGCTGCTTGAAAGCTACTGCCTGCATATAGCAAGCAGACATTTCCCTTTGACATTTTCCAATGAAGTGTATGGGAAGCAGCAGAAGTCACTAAAACACTTCCTTTCAGTGGTCAGCAGTTAAATTCCTTATGTTCTCTTCCCCAACACCAGTGATTCCTTGCTGTTTCTCTCCTTTTGGTCTCATAATAGCTAAGAGAAAAAGTTTCCAGGCGTTGAATTTACAATGCCAGGTGCTTTTAGGATGGGATTGCATTTTAAAGTGGTGTCTTATTGCTGTGAGCTGAGGGACTGAGGAATACTTCTGTCTTACCATTCCCTTTGGTAGGTAGTATCCACAGCTTTACCTCATGGTAAGTGGAAGACACACTAAGTATGAAAAAGTGCTGTCCAGGCAAACAAATATGTTCTGAAGACTGAATCAAGTACACTCCTTACTTACCATATTTATAGCAGGGTGGGAAGAAACTTACAAGAGATGTCAGGTTCGCTCACATTGATTCTCATCCTCTGAATAGTCTTGAAATTACCTTCCTGCCACCCTTTCTGGTCTTATAAGCACACACGTCCCAGTTCTGCCTGCCTTTCACCAGTACTGTTCTGTCTTAGGTACCCTCTGTAGCATACCAGGTAGCCAGGTCTTTCCAGCTCCACAGCAAGAGTGAGCCCCTCTTAGCTTTTGTAGCCTTTTAGGGCATGTCTACACTTAAAGTTGAGTTAAGATATGAAACTTCAGCTACATTAATTGCATAGCTGAAGTTGAAGTAGCTTAACTCAGCTTTTGGCACCCAGTAGGAAGTCTAAGGACAAACACTCTTCCTTCTACTTCCCTTACTCCTCGTGAAAGCAGGACTATCAGCATTGACTGGAGTGCCCCTCTCACTTCAAATTATCTATCTTAACTAGACCCACTAATTTGAACCTTGGAAGACTGACAGCAGCAGCTTCAGTCTTCCTCTGTAGGGTAGATGTACACTTATAGGGCTCAGGCTGGCTCTGACTGGTTGTCTTTTACTGTGCTCTGATTAACTGGGTTTGTGCAGGCTCCCTCCAACTTGTTTTTAACCCTCTCCCAGTCAGAGTGGGCTACAGTGCCACTACATCCCTCTGTTGGATTACAGTATCCATCTGTGTTAGGTAAGTCATGGCCTCCATTATATAGTATATAAGTACTTCACAATACTTGTAATAGAGCAGATTGAAAAAAAAATGACACATATGTCAGTATTGAAATATTTGTAGGATCCATGTTCATTTTGGTGAAATTTTGTATGGATTTTAACAAAGTATGTCCTGAACAAAATGGAATCTTTAGATTAGGTTTTCGCATTTTGTTACTGCTTTTATCTTTTCATTTTGATTTTGATTTTTTAGCTTATAAAATTATAATATATATATAAAGTCACATTTGACATGAAAAATGAAATGCTTTGATAGGATCATTTCAGTGTTTCCAAACAAAATGTGGAATTTTCTGTCCACAGTAAATATCAAGAAATTTGACTTCTGTCCTAATTTGAGATGAAAGGAAATTTCAGAAAGCCCAGAATTTCCTCTAGGGCAGAAATTCTATTTTCTGACCACCTCTGGCATTCATCCTCACAACCCTCCTGTGGTGTAGGCAGCAGACACTATTTATCTCTGTTTTACACATAGGAGACCGAGGCCCAGGGAGACTAAGTCACTTGGTCAAGGTCACACAGACATCTCTACTATAGCTAGGAATTGAGCCTAAGGTCTCCTGAGTCCACTGTTAGCAGCTTAACCACTGGCCTGTTGTTTAAGGGAGTAGTGTCAGCTCTGGAAGGAATTGCCCATTCTTTTTCATATTCACCTCTCCCAATTTTCACAATGGGTTTTCCCATGGAGCTATGAGGGATGAGAGGATCAAAACATCCATCTGAAGGTTTGTTTACTCTGAACATCTTGCTTTTCCAAATGAGAAGCTGAATTTTGCTTCCTTCCTGTCCCATCCTTCTTGGCTCTCATGACATCCAAAAAGGCCAGGCAACATCTTGCAGGATTCTGAAATGTTTTGGAAAGAGTCAGAGGGAGAAAGAAAGTATGAGATGTTCCCCGATGCTAACCCAATGAGACAGCGGAAACACAGCAAATGAAATCTTCAGGCACAGTCAACAAGGCAGCCCTGCCAAAAACCAGAAGGCCTCCTGTTAAGGGACAGTACCCAAAGAGAGAGAAGCAAATGGTAAGCCAACAGGACAGAATCATCCGGGAGTCTCATCTGCCATCCAGATGGTCAAAAATAGCTCAGAGCTGTACTCAGACACAAGAGAAGTAGAAGGCAATGCCTCCTGACTGAAAGGACCCTGTGTACCCATAGTTGGTTCAGGTGGAAGAAATTGTCAGTGTTATTGGGTGTGCTCTAGTTGGAGGAATTAAAAAAGAAAGAACAAGATGTGGGGTAACACTATTTGCCAGCAGTATTTATAGAAAATTAATCTAAACTCTATCCACCCAGACTTTGGTTAAGTTTGGAGTTGGAAACTCAGAGGCTGTGTCTACACTGTAGGCTTCTTGTGCAAGAAGCTTTTTGCGCAAGAGTGTGTCCACACTGCAAAAGCACATTGAAAAAGCGATGCGCTTTTGCACAAGAGAGTGTCCAGACTGCACGGACGCTTTCTTGAAAGGATACTCTGATTGCTATTTACAGAATAGCCACCAGGGCACCTGTGCTTTTTTTGATTGCCCCTTTTTGTGCAAAAAACCCCTGTTCCCCGTCCACACACACCTTTTTGCGCAAGAGCTCTTGCTCAAAAAGGAGTTATTCCTTGTAGGAGGAATACCAACACCAGAAAAAACCCTCTGTTCTTTCATTTTACTTGCGTAAAAACGCACATCAGGTGTGGACGCTTCACGAGTTTTTGCAGAAAAACAGCTGTTTTTGTGCAAAAACTCTGTAGTGTAGACCTAGCCTTAGTGTGTAGTTTTCTCTTTCCTCACCAAAGAATCTGCTCCCCCTTTAGGAGATTCTTCCCTTTCCCTCTTATTCCTCTATAGAATCAGCTCCTCCCTCATCTTGCAGAATCTGTCCCTTTCTGTCTTGATCCCTTCTGGCATCTTACCTCCCTTGCTCCTGCACATCTTTTCCCCTCAGCATTCTCCCTCTAGGTCTCTGACCCCCATGACTAACCCTGTTATTCCAAGGTTCTGCCTGCCTCCACAACTCCCTTTCTCCTGCTTCCATGACTCCCTTTTTCTGCTTCCCAGCATCTTTTGCTCTCTTTCCCCACAGGGCAACTCTTGGCATCTTGGCCCATTCCCCTCTTGGGCCTGTCTGCCTTCTTAGCCATCAAAGAGTTGCCCACATTGATGACTACTCCTTCAACAGAGGATTGTCTTGAGGCTGACGGAGAGGTGGAGGGGCATTTCAGGCTGCTGCATCCATACCAGTGTCCTCAGATCTCCTCTGCATGGAGCAGTGGGTTACCTAGTTGGGGAGATTCAGAGAAGTAGGCATTGCAAGGTGTATGAGGAGGGGGCAGCTGCAACATGGGCAAAGGCTAACGCCCCACCCAGCATTCCTGGGAAGCAGTGATGGCACATGTGGAGATGCCGTCTCCTACATCACTGGGGTATAGGATATATTGATCAAAATAGGTTCAGCTTTTAGTGCAAGAAAGTGAACATTTAGGAGTTAAGAAATCTAGGGAAATGGTTATATAGGAGAAAGCATTAAAATCACACATGTGGAGGAAGTCTGGTGAGTCCAATAAAGATACAGGACCAAATCTTGCTTTCCTCCTTTTTGCATCTTTGTCCTCCCCAGTAATCAGACAAGGATCTGATTCTTTTCTAGTTTCCATTGGTGCAAGTCAATGGAGGTCAATGGAGTCATGGTGCTAACAGTGAGAGGAGGATTTGACTCAGTATAATGAATGCCTAGTAAACTCTGAAAAAAGGGGTAGAAGAAAAGGGCATTCTGGCACTGTAAGGGTATGTCTATACTAGCTCGTTTATTCGAGCTAGGTAGGCAAATCAGGCAACCAGAGTTGCAAATGAAGCCCGGGATTTAAATATCCCAGGCTTTATTTGCATGTTCCTGTCCGGCCGCCATTTTTAAATCCCCCTTAGTTCCGAATGAACTGCCCGTGACTACACGCGGCAGTTTAAAGTTAATGCGAACTAAATCCTTAGTTCGGATTAACTGTTACTCCTCATTCCACAAGCAGTAACAGTTAATCCGAACTAAGGACTGAGTTCGGATTAACTTTAAACTGCTGCATGTAGCCGCGGGCAGTTCGTTCAAACTAAGGGGGATTTAAAAATGGCGGCCGGACAGGAACATGCAAATAAAGCCCGGGATATTTAAATCCCGGACTTCATTTGCAACTCCGGTTGCCTGATTTGCCTACCTAGCTCGAATTAACAAGCTAGTGTAGACATACCCTGAGATACTGCTCAGAGATCTGACTGTTAAGTGGAGAAGCACAAGGGAAGCACATCTGGTCGAATGAGTCCCCTGTTGGAATTCTTTTACCTTTAGAGGTGGTGTGATAGGCATGAATTTGGCCTGCCTTGTTTTTTAAGGCTTGTAAGGGAAAAGAGAAAGTGTATTATAAAAGCAGAATGAATTAAAACAATCTAAATGGAAGCTCCCTCCACTGGATCTTGAAGATCCTTTGATCCAAAATCACAAACTCTGCTAGTGCTGATTTGTAAATAGCTTTCAGTGTAGTGCTAGTACTGATAGGCCACTTGGCATTGCAGAGGGACACAATTCACAGTTAAGTAACATTTCAAGCCTCAGCAGTGCTGTTTCATCCCGCTATAAAACGTACAGGTCCCTTTTGGCATTACTTATAATTCATTAAGTCCCAGTTGTGGTGATGCAGCATGGTTGTAGTGCTTTCAGCTGAAGCGTAGTCTGAGCACATTTGCAGTGCTCCCATGGAAATCCCAGAATTGTTTTACAGAACTTGAACAGTACAAACAAAATCCCTGCTGCTACAATCAAGTTTATTTTCTTTTTTTTTTGGCAATCTCTTTATAGAATGGAACTGCAGAACAAATTCTTTTTTTTTTTTTGAAGTCACGCAAAAAGGAAAAGAAAGCTGTGTCAACCCTTGGAGTGTGTGTGAGAAAAACAAAGTTTTGTCAGGTTTGCTTATTTCTGTAGCAAACAGAACGTGACAAAGTTTTTTGTAACCATTTAATCCATGCTCGATCCAAATGCAACTCCGTAATTCTTTTCATTTTATAATCCACTCTGCGTGACAAGGCAATAAAAGATGTGTCTCTGCCTCTCCCCTTTGTTGTGCTCTTTCACTTGAGCATGTTCCTTGTAGCTATAAGCATCTTACTCCAACAGCTTGATAAACACGAGGATCTAGGTATTCCACATTGCTATGGTTCTCATGGTTAAATTAAAGGACAAATACAACAAATTAAATCAACGTATGCTTAGTCACTTCTGTTTCATTTATGTCAAACTGGTGCCACTGAAGCAGAAAGTGCTCTTATTCTTGTTATATTAGAAACTAACTGGCTTTGCACATAATGAAACGCATACTTAATCGTGTGTAAAATAAATGGATCATTTCTATTTTTAAGACAGAGTGACTGACAGCTCCATGACTCAGTTTACTAGGGATACAAGGAGGAACATTTCCTATTCTGTTTTCCCTGTTTATCTCATTGGGTTTATTTTCATGGTGTTTATATCTAAAACCATCTCTGTTGCTCCCCAACAGAATTAAAGCAGCACCAGGTGTGAAGATAATGGCCATCCGAGTCAGTGATGCGGACCAATGGGGAATTCAACAAGAAATAGACAATGGAAGGGAACAGACCACTGCCTCTGTTGTTTGTGTGCGTAATGATCCAAACATAGAGAGCAGGTAAGCTATTCGATGTGCCACCATAGATGTGATGTCTAGCAAGAAAAATAATAGTCCCTTTTATAAATGATGCTGCTTTTGAAAGTACTTCTGTCCTTTCACTACCCTCCTCAGTTCTAAAGCCTCATGAAAGCTCTAACATGATTCTATGTTATCTTACGAGACCTTTAGTTTTTTTCAGTGCTTCATAAGTGAATAACCTAATTTTACTTGATGCTGCAGAAATTACCTCTCTTGTATTACCTTTTGGGGGATGGTGGGAATAAATGCCTCCAGCAAAAGAGCCAACAGCAATAAGTGGATTAAAATGGGAGAAATACTAAGAATAACTTAATGGCATGTAGGACAGTGCTCTCACTTTTCTCTGAAAAGCTATAAAAGTAATAGCTATCAAGTATCATTCATTACCACCGCAGAATATCTATGGATGTCTCAGATTTCTCGTGAATTCCATATATATTTATGATGATGATGTTCTAAGAAACTATACCCAAAGATATCAAAAGTAATGGGAATTTAAATTGTTAGTCAAAAGTATGCATTTTATAATACAATCAATTACTCTTGCTGCTACACTATATTTAGAATACACTAAGCATATGTAACCCAAAACTGTATTATATGTAGTTAGTCACAAAACAGTGTCAGACTTTCAATTTGAGAATCTTCCTTCTGCATCTGTCCTTCTCTGAAGATCCTTTTAAGGAAGAAAAGCTGGTGATAGTGTCTGTTCAAACTCAGGGAAATTATTATTGAATGTTTGGATTTCAGATTCAATTTCTTGCCAGTTTCACATTCCATTTCTCATGCTGTATTTGAGGAACAAACACTGCGGAGAGATATTTAAATGAAAAGTTGTCAATGAGTTTTCTCTTGCAAAATTTCAATTAAATTTTTCTATCCATACCTGGTTCCTTGAACTTCCTCGCCCTTACCTTCTCTATTCACCCTTTCCCACCAACCCCCCAAAAAGTGGTAACCTCAAATTTTAGGACCTGATTAATCTAGTTCTCACTTTGGAGGCCAAAGGAAAATTCTAGCTTTTTTTGCAATTTGTTGTTGTTCATTTTTCATCGTAACAATTATCATTGCCATTCTTATACTTTACCTATTTCTAACGCATGGGCTGGATGCTGTATAATTTGTTTTTGATTCAGTTCTTTTTCAGTAAGTCTCCTTGTGACTTCTGTGCTAAAGCTACACATTGGCCTTTTTTGAGAAGGCTGTCTGACAGTGCAAGGTATTTGACTGGGATAAGAACCACTACTGTTACACTGGAATTACAATTGCCATATGGAGATTTGAGCTATGAAAACTTCAATGATTAAATTCAATCAAGGTTTCTCTGAATGAACTCAGATTGCCAATCAAGAGGGTTGTTCAATATTGACCTCAAATAAATATTAGTTGAGACTTTCCATTACAGTAGCTGTGACCTATGTTCCATTTAGAGCAATACTAACCCCACATATTAGAGAGAAAATGTTGAGGTTAAAGGAAAAACTTAATATAATTCTCTACTGCGAAGAATCTGTTTAAAAGGAACTGAACTGAAATTATTAATTTTTGTTTTACTAAAGCAAAAACTGGGGAGAACACTGAAAATTTTTATGTTATACATTTCACTAATCCATGAAATTATACCTGTCACAGTAACTTAGTTTTTATTAACACTGTTTTTTGCTTTGTGTTGAACTGTTACATTATACAAAAGCAACAAATCTCAAGTTAATTAATACTTTGACCCTTTCCTTTGTGAGATTAGTTTTAATATTTTTGGATTAATTAAAGTATGCAAATAGAAACTGCTAAAAAGATTGGTTCCAGATTTGCAAATCTTGTAGCAAATCTTGTAGCAATGTTGCTTAGAGTAAATATTTAACTTTTATCTTTATTTTAATTTGCTTTTTTGGGGGCTAACATTGTGGCACTCTATTGCTTTTGAAGAATGTGTATAGTTGATATAAGGCTTCTTGTTTGTTTGTTCATTTGAATCAAAAGGAGCCCAGGTCCTGCTCCTATTTCAGTCAAAATTGCCCTCAGGACTGATTCTGCATCCCTTGCTTCTCTTAGGGTACGGCTACACTTGCACCCTAGTCCTAACTAGGGATGCAAATGTAGGTGACCGAAATTGCTAATGAAGCGGGGATTAGCATGATCTTGCTGGCACGTTACTCCACTCAACAGCTGTTTCGAAAGTGAAAGTGCGCGCCGGGACACATTAGTTCGAACCAAACCCTTGGTTCGAACTAATGTTACTCTTCAAAAAATGAGGACTATTTAAATCCCCACTTTATTAGCAATTTAAATATTTAAATCCCCGCGCTTCATTAGCAATTTCGGTCACCTACATTTGCATCCATAGTTCGAACTAAGGTGCAAGTGTAGACTTACCCTTAGAGTATGTCTACATTGCAAGCTTATTTCAAAATAGAGTGTCCACACGACAGGGAAGCCGCAAAATTAGTCCAAGGCAGGCTCCCCTAATGTGAATGCACTACCTCGATTTAGAGCCCCAGGAGACACTGGGGGAGGAATAACTTTAGAATGGTCCTGGTAAAGAGCTATTTCGACATAGCAGCAGTGGAATATCCACACATACCCTCTTCCAAAAATCTTTTTCGGAAGAGGCATTATTCTTCATGGAATGAGGTTTACCAACATTGGAAAAAGCCCTCTATTATTCTGATTTTCTTTCAAAATAATGCAATTACTCTGTGGACGCTAGTATTGTTTTTCTGGAATAACAGCCATTATTCTGGAAAAACAGTGCAGTGTAGATGCACCCTCAGTAACCTCAAGTAACTTTGTTGAAGTTAACTGGAGGTTTGCCTGAGTAAGATGTCACAAAATCATGCTCCTTAATTGTATAGCAAAATTAAGACTGTAAATATTTATTAATAATTTCTTCATTGAGGGACTCAGCCAGTTTCCACAGAAGACAATGAGCTCAATTTGCTGCCACTGACTTTACTGGTGTGATGATGGAGTAGCCCAGTGAATTGAGCTTACTGACATTAGTGCAAGCATGTCATCTCAGGGGGAGAACTTGTTCTGTTTGCTAATATTTGCAGTATATCTGCTTCACAATGAAAGAGAATGAGTCTGCAACCCCCAGTCAGGTGAATGTCAGTGGAACTATTTATGTGAGTAAGAGCTACTTATGTAAGTGAGAGTTCTACAACTGGGCATTCTGTTGAAGTATTCCTGAATATTTTTTGATGCCCTTCCCTTACTGATAATCATTTTCCACTACTTAGGCTTCAGCTGCCATTGTTTTCTTCAGTGCTTGTCTCTGATAAGAGTCATGAAGGACCATGGAGTCAGATTTTGACTGTAAGAAGAACAGTGGCTTTAGACTGTAACGCATTCATAATCCATTTTCCATTCCTTTTAGCTGGCATTATCTGTCAGAGGCCTTTCATATTTGCTTACTTTTAAAATCTTTCTCCTCCTTCTCTCAAAGCATTATCCTTTATCATGAAGTTTTCATCTCCATTTTTCACATTTGTGCATGCAAATTTAGTGTTTGTTAAAATATTTTAAATTAAGACCTTTCCTCTTTTCATGCCAAATGCATCATGCTTTTTCTCTACAACATTAAAAAAAATCCTTATCACAATGGCTCAGGCGGTTTATATTTTATTCTATTAAAAATCCATTTTGTCTTGAGTTGTCACAATTCATAGATTAAAGCTTTGCGGAGTATGTTTTGTTAGGAATACATTCGTAAATGCACCTCTTTAGAAGTCCAACACATCCCATAAGCTTTTAAACCTCTTTTGATAGCAGACTTTAACAGAGTATAAAAGGGAGTGTGTGTGTATGTGTGTGTATATATCTATTCAAAGACACAGTATGTACATATGCACCTACAGGTTCTTATATCAACCTCATCGCCTCCTGAATAGTGCATTAAGAAACATGACTAGCATCTGTCATTTGTTCTCTTGTTCATCCTCTTACCAGGGGCAGAACTCTGGTAGTATTTTATTGTGATGGTGTTGTGTGTTTTTAATTGCCCTTGCCACTCTGTGTTAATGTTAGTGAAGGCAAGGTCTCAGAAATGTGCTGGGCACCTGGAGAAGAAGGGGATGAGGCCTGGGTGATCCTTAATTCCTGTGGAGTCTGGCACCAGCTCCTGAGAAAATGATTTCCTGCACAGATGAGCTTTGCCATTATTGTGAATGCGTGTATGCATACATGCTATTAAGGCGTTACTTAATAAGCATTCCTTGTCATTTCCAAGTGGCCACTGTTTATACTTCTGCCAGCTACTTAGAGTCCAAAGCAAAGGAAACCAGAAAAGGAGAAACTAGGAAGGAAGACATGAAAAAGTTATATATTAAACAGAGCTTTAAAACACTGTAGTTACTTTAGAAATCAAGCTCTGGGGATGAATGTAGTAAACGTTGTTCTATTTTTTAAAAATTGCTAGGCAAATAAAACTCCTGCCATCATTCATGAATATGCAATTTTTTCTCCAAGCACAAACTAGATGATACTTACATGTGGAGCTAGAGAAAATGATCATTGTGTGTGTACCCAAACCTGTGAGGGGCTGAGTACTGCTTGTGAAGTTCTGTACATTTTCACTTCCTGTTGATTTCAGTGGGAATTGAGAATCCTCAGCATCCCATTTACAGGCCTAACCATTTTTTGCAAGTTTGGGTTCTTTAGCATCTAGGATTGTGTGTGGTTTAATTCTACGTAAAGTGGTAGCAAGAATTTCCTGTTGAAAATAGGTTGAATGCCAGTAATAAGGATGCTGCCAATTACACAAGCGCTCAATGATGTTGTGAGAGCCCAAGGAAGCCAGTGGGTTTTTTCCTTGGAATTCAGTGGGAGAAGGATTGGGCCTTACAGCTCCATTGTTCCTTTCTTTTCAAGGAATATAAAAGCACCACTGGAATGCAACTACCTCTGTCTGGCAGGTAATCATGGCATAGCACAGCAGCTCTCGAACATCAAGGACCCCCATTCTGATTTAAAATCTTTTGCCCCCCACCAGCCAACTTCTAATTTTCCCCACGGATGCTCAACCCCTGCTCAGCCAGGCCCTGTACCTCACCCCTTCCACAAGGCACCCTTGCACTACCTCTTTCCATCCCTACTTCCCCTCTACCCCTCTCCTTCCCTATCTCTTTCTGCTTCCTCCCCTGAGTACACCCCAGTCCTGTCCCACACCATGCAGGAGTTACCAGGAGGGAGATGAGGAATTAATCATCAGGGTCAGTATCTCATATTGTCCCTGGAGTACCCGCATGGATCCCAGTTTGAGAACCACTGGACTAGCAGCCTGCACTGCAGTAGGGGTGGAGAACAAATGGTGAAACACATCTGGACAAATGCTTACTTTTGGGAAAGTGCTGTGGAAACTTGGGGTCTAATTCTGCAAGGTGCTGAGCAGAGGTGTATAAAACTACCATAGAACAGGATGTGAGTTTTTGGAGGACTCATCTGAACCACTTCCCAACACAAGACATTTTAATTTTCATGTGCTCAATTTCTTTCCTTTGGAAAGTGCAGGGGGTCGGTTAACCCTCCCAGGATTGGAACCTATGGTTCAGTGGTAAGTAAGCATCCCAAATGAGATGCTTAGTCCAGCAAGTGGGCCCTCTGCTTTTTCACGGTTTCTATTTAGTATGGGCCAACTTATTTACTCAGAAAAACTTCTGTGGCAGATTTGCCTGCAGGAAAAGTATGTGAACTGACCTTAAGTCTCTGATGAACCAGCACTTTAATGAGAATGATTATATTTGTGGTAACTAGCAACATTAATTACATTGATCCTTCCCTGCACTGCTGAGTATAGTATTAATGAAACTAAACAAATTATTTTCATTTAGGGGATTATTTCCTCTGCAGTTCTATAACACTTCTTTCATCTATTAGGTTTTCTACCACTATATAAATCAAACTTGCATTAAGGTAAGTCAAACTACAAAAGTAGAAAGCAGAAGAATAGCAGTGAAGATACGGGGAGAAATCAAGAGCGATATCTTTTAATTTTCATTAATAAATATTTAATCTATCACCTGAAAGTTTTTTTATCTGATAGATGCTAGCCCAACTGCACATAATTTGAAGAAATCAGTTTTTATACTGGGATAAAAGTTATAATTAATAGTTGTCTTTCTATTTTTTTTGAATGGAAAAATATACTCTGCCCCTTTTGAAAAGGTTTTCCATTTGACTCAGCTATCTAAATGGTCACACAGAAAATTAATTAGAATAATATGTGTCTTTAAACCAAAGAATATGTTAGAAGTGGTATTTGTGTGTATGTAAATACTGTAGATTCTTCTGTTTTAAAGAGGTTTTTTTGTACTTCGGAGTATGACTAGAACTAGAAATATCACTCAAAAGGAAGGATGAATTGAAGTGTGACTGTCTCTGTTATATATACATCTGCACATTAATACAATGTGTGCACATATATATTATGTATGTATTAAATGCATATACTTATTATCTGAGCTGGCACAAACTACTGAACAAAAGCATTGTTTTTTTCTTTTCTTTTTTCTTGCAGTTCTAGCCTCAAAAAATCAGAGTCTGGGTTCTCTTTTGAAACTCTAGTTTTTGAGAAAAGGGATGTGATGATCCCTATCCACTTTGTTTTGGGAAGCATTATTTTTCCTTCTAGATATTGATGATCCCATTCAATATCAGATGCTAATGTAGAAACTCTCACCCTGCTGCTGGAATGGTAGGGAATGATTCTGCTTTGAGGCCAGTGCCCTTTCTGTTCTATGTATTGACCAATCTGTTCATCTCTCTCAGGGTATCTCTAGACTGTGGGGGTTTTTCAGGATACCAGAAAACTCCACCACATCCAGGGAACGCGTTTGCTCTTCTGCTCTTTTTTGTGCAATCTTTCGGAAGCCCTGTCTTCCTTGTTCTCCAAGGAAGAAGGGCTCTTCCGAAAGAGGAGGTTTTCCCAAAATTTGGCCCAGTGTAGACGGGCCAAATTTCAGAGAAGTATTGGAAAAAGGTATGAAAATTGCGTACCTTTTTCTGAAAAACCATCGTAGTGTAAACATAGCCTCAGTGAAAAGACTATGACTGCATACTTTAGTCCCATGACAGTGTTCAGGAACCTCATCAAGGCAAACATGTCCTTCTGTTGTAGCACTATTACCCACCCAGCCAGCTGGGTTCAATTCTGCTCTCATACTGTAGTAAGTCTATTAGAAACCTGGCCTATGTGAGAACAGATCCCAGCATTGGTTTTTCACATACTTTGTTCATCAGTTCAAAATGGAACCCCATCCAGTCATCTGACCTGTCATTGAATATCAGGGATAAAACAGGTGTCTGTGTTGTTGGTGCTTGCTAAAGTTGCTTGTGTGTGAGAGTGAGTGCGAGAGAGATTGAAGCTAAAAGGCAATTAATGTCAAAGGGAAAATTCACGTGTTAGTGGTGCTGTTGTTTCATTTTATCTTGTTGCTGACTCCAGTGTTTGGCACCGTGTTGACACTCAAGAAATAGCAGGCAAGGTAAGTGTTGTGTTGCTACCTATTAGACCTACAAATAATTTAAAATACACAAACTTTCTGGTTCCCTTGACTGCTTCTAGGCCAGACAGAGATCAAGTGGTAGTGAGACCCAAAAATTTCCCTTGCAGTTGTTAGAGAAGAAACAGGTGACCCAGGAGCAGATGTGGTAAATGACTTGCTTTATTGCTGATGCATGTTTACCTTGGAAACAGTGTTCCAAGTGGCAACAATTTGGCATCAGTTACACCCTTTTATTCATTTTTGTATGTTAATTTACACATGTATTACTACTTTCCCTAAAACCTTATTTAGTAAGGTTAACTTTCATGACATGAATATTAATAAGCAGGTGATTAATACAATTATACCTGCCTCTGTTTGTTGCTTACTGGTTTTTAGTTAAATCAGCATTACATACTGTCTTAATCAGTAGCTTATAGGGAGCAGGAAAGAACTCTGACCCTGAAACTGTTTTTACAGAAGAAGTGCAAAGACAAAACAAGACACTGTTTAGCGCAACTATTTTTAAGGCTGCCAGGACAAAAGGGGAAAAACATGTTTAAAAATCAATGCCTGTTCTGTCTTGACCCTTCTTTTACTGGTGTATAGTCATCTCAGACCTCTATTAATTTTTACATATCCCAACAGCAGTCATCTTAGGACAGACACTGGAGTGAATGTGAATGAAAATGAAACATGAACTCAACTTTGTCTTGAGGAAAGTGAACTTAGGCCAATGCTTACATGCTTTCCTGAATCAGCACCTAAGATTATAAGTTTGAGCCTGGCCTAACTCTTACCATATATTTGTACTGCACAACACTGATTTTCAATGTTGCTTGGTTTCAGTAGTCATACAAATGGTTCTCTAAGGGTGCGTCTACACTGCACCATAACTCGAAATAAGATATGCAATTTGAGCTACGCAAATTGTGTATTTTATTTTGATGCTATTTTGAAATGGCCTATTTCATCATTAGTGCCAAATTTTGAAATAAAGCGCTATTCCAAAACGTCCCTTACTCCTTGTAGAATGAGGTTTACAGGGATGTTGGAATAGCAAGCCCAAAATAATGGGCTTGCTAAGAAGATGAGGGCTAGCTATTTTGGGATATATCCAGTATCCTGAAATAGTGTTGCAGTGTGGATGTACCCTAAATGAGGAACAGAGTCTTGCTATGGCACACACAGGAGTGTGCTGTTAACTAAACCCTTGAGGGCGCTCGGATGTGCACCACAGTGCTCTAGAGACACGGTTTATTACAAAAGAAGCTCAAGCACAGAAGAGCTAAGCCTGGCTGAGGGAAGTTCAGGCTGTTGCTTCTACACAAAGCAGCAGTAACTCCTAGACAAAGGAAAAACATATTTTATCTTATTTCAAGCCCTTGCACCTGCTGTGGGCTGGAGTCTGGCTTAGAAGCCAGTAGGCTGAAATATTACTAAGGACAGAATGTGAAAAAATGAGCAGATGGGACAAAGAGGAAAAATGTCTATATGGAAATACAGAGTGAAGAATTGAGAAGAATGAAAACTAAACAGAAAGGGAGTGTGAAGGAAAGGACTGGAGACACCAATTCTAGTGGGAATATAAAGAGGGTTAACTTCTGTAGAGAGGGTCAGCTTAGCTTGCATCAATGACAAGTGACCCCCTGAATTTGGCCCAATGTATGTAACGCAACCACCTGTGCTCACCAGCCTTGTGCACAGGCTTTTCTGTCCCTGCCAGAGAAGCTCTGGCTTTTCTTCAGGTGGAAAAACATGTTTGTTTTGCATAGAAAGATGGCTCAATTTAAAGAGAGGGCTTCCAGCTACAGAAAAATTGATGTCAGCTCAAACAGTTTTGCAAGTTTTGAGAAGGCAAACAATAGCTTTGGATCACACTATGACGAAGTGTGAGCTGAAACGGCATGTTTGTGCAGTGGGCTTATATGGACCTTATGAATCAGACAGCACTGAGAACTGAGGTGGAGAGAGGCTGGGAGTGGACTGACGGATTTGCTCAGGTCCTGTGGTTCCACCCTCTAATTGGCAAATGACTATAGTCACTACTTCACTCCACAGGGGGAGGGTTCACTACCATTGTTTTGGCCCTGAGTTTTGTTGGGAGGGGATTATATGGGTTCTAGTACAGTCTATACAGGTCCTTATACTGCACTTATCACTGGATACCTTCCAGTGGGGTGTTAAACAATGGGCCTAAGCTCTGTCATCTGTTTGTGTATGTGCATGCACGTGCACGCACACACACACACACACACACACACACACACACACACACACATTACTATATGTTTGTTAGAGAAGGCTAGATCAAAGAATTGCATCTCACTCTTAGAGTGGAAGGAGATGAGATTTTTGATAGTCCTTAATTCCCAGGGGAATTCATTGTACAGTGTTGGGTTGGCCCCTGAGAAATCTGTCTCCTGATTCACTGGTGAAGTGGATTTTCCTCTTAATACACCAGGCTTTAGGGCAATCTCTACTATTGTAAGTAATGGAATTTATTCCAGTGATAACATTGTATAAGGAGTGTTCCATGAAAGCACATATTTTCAGTCTTAAATGATGTTTTTCACAAAGAATACATGCATTTTAAGGACATTATCTAAGCTTTTCTTTTTGTATACATGGATTAATCTTGCTGCTTTTATGTATTAAAGAGTCCCAAACCTTTATAGAGTGGTGTTCTTGTAAAATAACTGTGGTTCCTTAGAGCATATGGGGGAAAATAGACAAATGAATAGCAATTTGGTGTGAAAATCTATGGTATGGGGTCTAAATGACCCCTGGGACTATATTGTCTTTCCAATGGTTTTCATTCAAAGCCAGGAACAATGAAATTATCTGTTCATCTTCTGTTGGGAATCTAATAGCCCAGTAGACACATGAATTCTCCATTAGCCCACCCGTCATTTTAGATTGTCTTTTCTTCCTCTGCTGCTTCAGTAGAATATCTAGTAGCTGTGGGTCAATGAGATTATTGACTGATAATCTGGATAATTATTTTTTGGCCCTGGTTCACTAATTTAAGAATTTAACATCTTAGGGTACATCTAGACTACAGGCTTTTGTCGACAGAAGTTTTGTCGACAGATACTGTTGACAAAGCTTCGGTAGACAAAGAGCGTCTAGACTACATCCAGTTCTGTCGACAAAGCAAGCCGCTTTGTCAATATGACAGTGTAGACGCAAAGGACAGTGTAGATGCAATAATGCCTTCTGTCGACAGAACTCTGTCAACAAAAGGTGTTATTCCTCATAGAATGAGGTTTACAGCCATCGACAAAACTGCCGAGTTCTGTCGACGTATTGACAGAACTCAGCGGCAGTGTAGATGCAGGTATAGTTTTGTCGACAAAAGTCCATTTTTGTCTGCAAAACCCTATAGTCTAGACACACCCTTAAATACACCTTTCACTCTGTGCTGTGCTGACTGAGGAAAGTTTTTTATTAACTCATAAAGCATTCCTGGTTGGAAAGAGAGAGAGAGACCCCCTGAACAGTGCAGCTGGGAACCAGCTCAAGGTAAATGTCCTTTTGTCTTGTTAAACTTTGAAAAGTGTGCACCCTTCCATTGGAAAACTAGACTGGCTGCCCATCTTCAGGAAGCAGTGTTTGCTGCTGAAGCTGTAGAATAGGGAGATGCAAAACAAACAGACATTGCAAAGTTCTCGTGTGGAGTGGTTAAAAACATGGGATTCATGAAGTGCATGCTCCTATGAGAGGGGTTGAAGAGCCCTTAGTGAGTCCAAGTGAGGCTGAGGGGCAGAGAAGATGCATGGGTCAATCAAGGCTAGAAGTGGTTGGTCTCAACTCATTGTCCCAATGTAGGTGGGAAGGGTCTTCACACAGGCAGGAGAGGAAGATGCACAAATCATCTGAGAATGAGTGTTCAAGAATTGCTGGATTGCTTGGCTCACCGATAATGACTGAAGTGAAAAATTAGGTGGTCAGATGCATATACTTGACTAATAAATTGCTCCGTGGGCCTTATTCATTTTTTATTTTTGTGGGGGCTGGATCAGACTCTGAATGAAATTCCATTGATATAAAGTGAAACCTGTCCTCAGAGTGGAAAGTACTTTCAGAAATTTGTATTTATAAAATTTATCAGGATCCAAAGTTTGCAAATCTGGTTTTACATTCTCTTCATCTTGTCCTTCCTTTCTGCATTGGCAGCTTTAATGAGCACAAATCATCATAGCTGCAACCAAGCTTGTTTAGATAGCTAATTGTCTGTGTGGTTAGGTATCTAAATGACCTTTATTACACCAGAAAATAACTGCAGGTGCAAAAGCTGAAAAATGCAGTTATTTGCACCTGCAATTTACTGAGTGAAAATGAGAGGTTGGGTTTCTAAAATTTGGCCTCCACTGTATATCCGACTTGTTTATTCTGAATATAATTTAGGTTGGTAAGCAGAACATAGCAGCAAAGTTGCCATTCACAACTGTGGCACATAAGACCTGTCCCTAGTCCTTTGAATTCAAAGAAAGGACTCACATTGACCTTAGTGAGCTTTAGATAAGGCTAAAACGAGCTATTTTGAACATGATTTGTTTTGGAGAATTAGGCTAGTCATCAGTCAATGAGCCTTGTTTTCATTTTGACCCAATTAGTGTCACTTTTGGTAACTTATTCCTTCATGTGATTGTCCATATTGATGTAACAATTAGCAAAAATTAATTTAAAGTTGGGGAATAAGATGGAGAAGGATGAGTGGGGATTTCAAATGCACACTGATGAGTGAATGACTGTTCAAATTGTTGTTAATCCATTGGAGATTGCATGTTCTTCTCTGCCAGATGCCAAATGGTATGGTGATGAGTTCAAGAGGCACTAGCAGCCTCTGAGCTTATAGCAGTCCACTGCCTTTCTTTTTTAATAGCAGTGTGCACAATCACACATGTGATTCACTGCAGGAGGTCAGGAAAATGTCAGAGGCTTTACATACATAGTTGACTGGCTGTGATGTATGCTTCAGTTGCATTTAAGTGATGTCTTGCAATGGAATAATATATTCCAAGTAAAAATGGGTACTGAAATTACTGTCTTCCTAAATGGTGTGAGTTGCTAAAGGAGTGAGAATGAAAATAGATGGGAGGTGTGCGTGCATGTGCACTGCTTCAAGAAAGTAAGAAGGAAACAAAGTGAAGTAAACCTGATGGAGTTTCTAGAAAGGCTTTTTTAAAATTCTGGATGATCAAACCCTTAATTCAACAAAGGAATAAAGACACATATAAGAATATCCTTCATACTAATGTAGTCACAGTTTAAATGCTGTATCCCTTCCCCTTTTCTTTTGGCCACTTAGGGTACATCTACACTGCAACACTATTTTGAAATAATTTCAAAATAACTTAGTCCGCGTCTACACAGTAGGAGTTATTTCAAAATAGTGTCAAAATACTGTCAAGCTCGAGGACTTCTTACTCCAACTCCTGTAACCCTCATTGTAAGAGGAGTAAGGGAAGTTGGAGAAAGAGTGCTGTATTTTGAAATAAGTGCTGTGTAGATGCTCCCTATTTCGAAATAAGCTATTTTGAAATAAGATACGCAATTGACGTAGCTCAATTTGCGTAGCTTATTTCGAGTTAAACCCTGCAGTATAGATGCACCCTTAGACCTTGATTCAGAATAGCTTCTTTTCTAAGGGCATCACCTACACACATTTGGTTGTAAGCACCCATTTACATCAGTTGTAATGATAAGGAAGATATGCAGATTTAGCTATGTGAATCCTAGTAAAGGCAGCACCGTGCTGAAAATATAAATCTTGACAGTAACCCCTTGGGAATAACCTGATGGATTTAGTTGAGTTGCTTATTTAACAATCAGTGCATTAAAGTACAAAAGCTAACAAACAGTTTATTAGGCCGTTAGCCAAAATTTAAGCCCATTTTGCTGTCAGGATATGTGATAGTTAGAGTGGCAAGCATTGTGTTTTTTATGTTTTCATGTATTTGATTCTTCTGTGCCAAATACAACATAAATCAACTCAGAATTAACTTTATACAAATTTATTTTCCTGTATGTTAGAATCCTGCCCCCCCATTTTAAAAGGTTTGATAAAATAAATCAAACTGCTTGTGAAAATTAGCTGCTCGGAGTTATTGTGTGCATGGAGGTTTAACATTGTTATGTTGTTTTGAGAAGATACTTTGTTGGAATAAGACTCAGGGCTAACCCGATGCTAATTTTGTAAACCCTGTGGAGCAGTGTCTGTCTTTATGTTCTGTTTGTACAGAACCCAACACTATGGGGCCCTGGACCCATGATTAGGGCTCAGAGGTGCCACCAGAAGACAAATTAAAAATCCAAACAAAAATGGAAGTTAGTAGCACAACTCTCACTGACTTCGACAGAGCAGGAGCAGGGAACAAGAAGTTGGCTTCCTTTTCACTGTGAGGGGGAGAGAGGTCCGTGCAAATATGACTGGCAACAGCAGTTCATTACAGAGAGAACCCCACAATCCATCAACACTAATTCATGAGAGTGGTCCAATATGCTTCCCTAGAGCTATTTGCATAAGAACTGCTTGTCTGAAGAGTCGCAGGATTTGACCCTTCAGGAGTGAAAAGTTATTGGAAAACACTGCCCGCTGAAGAACTTTGATATGACTAGCTAAAAATGTAGGCTACTACATATATATCCTGAAATGTGACCTGTGGGAACTTGCATACAGGGACTTAAAGGCTAAAAAAACCCCTAACGATCAAAAAAGAGCTAGATACATTCATGGAGGTTAGGTCCATCAATGGCTATTGGCCAGGATGGGTAGGAATGGTGGGAAGTCTCTGTCTGGCAGAAGCTAGGAATGGGTGACAGGGGAGGGATCACTTGATGATTGCCCGTTCTGTTCATTCCCTGTGGGCACTTGGCATTGACCACTGTCAGAAGGCAGGACACTGGGCTAGACGGACCTTTGGTCTGACCCACTGTGGCCGTTCTTATGTTCTAACATTCAGTTTGTTATTTTTGTAGAGATTGGTCTGGGTGGCTTTTCCCATTACATTTATCATGGAGCTTGCTTTGAAATATTGCAGTCATTAAGGAAAATCTGCAAAGCTTTAGCAAGCAAGATAAGAACAACTGCAAAGGGCTTGGCACTTAGTACAACTTTGTTGTGTATTTAAATAAGTAAGTCTCAGTTCACTTGAAAGTTTGGGGCTTGTAGGCCCAAATATATTTTTTACAAATGTAGATCGAAATACAACAAAATAGAGGCCTCTTAGAAGGCAGCTTTCTGGTTGCGGGGAGGGTAATCTCTCTTGCATTTCATCAACAAATCTTGTGCTAAAATTCTTGTTTTCTTTTTTAATAATCTCTAGATTGTGAATAGCCTCATGAAGCTGTATAAAAGCATGAAGAGGAATTCCACTCTCTTGTCCCTAGGTCACCAGCGCATGGTCCAGTTACAGACCCAAGTTTTGCATTTATTCCTTGGGTTAATGGATTGCTTCACAGCTCCTGTTGTTATGTTAACTTATTCAAGGGTTTAGGACTAGGAAATGCTATGGATGTGTCCCTCCCACTTGACCATACACAGTTGCCATGCTGTAGACTTTCTAAGGGTAGCTGTACACAGGAGCTGAGAATGTAGCTTACATCTTGGGTAGACCTCCCTGTTCCAGCTTGATTAGCACTAGCACACCAAAAATAAAAATGTAGTTATGACAGTGCGAGTAGTGGGAGGGGCTAGCCATCCTGTAGTGGGGCAGTCACCCGCACCAGGTGAGATAAGGGTTAAACCCAACCCGGGGAGAGGACTAGGACCATGGAACAATCAGCTGAGGCAGGTAGCAGCCAATTAGGACCCAGCTCAGGCAGTATAAACAGGGGCTGCTATGCTCAGACACACATTCTTGCTCCAGTGGTAGAGCAGGAAGGGCCTGGCTGCCTGGCAAGCTAGAGAGGGTACCTGAGACAGAGCAGTGCTGGGGAGCTCTGGCCTGACCCAGCTCCCAGGCTGCAGCCATGATGCATGGACCTGAGGGTGCTAGGGCTGCAGGGAGGCAGCCAGGGCAAGAGAAGGCAGCAGGTCCGCACATCCCTTGCCAGCGATGTGTGGCCATTTCAGACCACAGCTTGCCCAGAGTCAGGGGCTAGACGACGACTTGCATTTGGTCACTGAAGTAAGGTAGGTAGGGGGGTGGAGGACCCCAGAGTGTGGGGGCACTTCTGTGAGACAGTACCATGAGGAAAGGTGCATGTGGGCAGGGAGGGACACGGGGCCAGACAAGAGGTAGAAGAAGACAGGTAACTGAGGTTGAGACACTGGCCAACAGGGGGCGTGCCAGGGCTGGAAGAACTAATTTCCACATAGACCAGAAGGGGGCACCACAGCATTGAATCACAACCTGCTACACACCCCCAGTACAATGCCATCTGATACCCAATATATGGGGAGATTAGCACCTCCCACCTTTTATGCTGTTGTGACAGCCCTTCTAACAGCTTGCTAGCTTGGTCAGAGCTCATGTGAGTATGTCTGTCTGAGCAGGGAAATGATATCTCCAGCTCCAGTGGTCACATAACCAGATAGCAAGTGGGCTGCACTTTGCAAAGTTTAACATCACTCAGGTGAATATCTTCAGTGTAAAAAAATCCCAAACCACTCAACAAACGGCAGCAACATCACCAACCTAACATGAGTGAGTCTGATATCAATTGCTGAGTTACTTGAGTTCAATGCATGCTAGGTCTTTAGGTAACGCTATTTTGTTTATGATTGTGCCCAGTGCTGTACAAGTCATAAAGAAAGATAAGGTCCCTGCCCAGAGGAGCTTTCAGTCTGCACATTAAGTTAAAAAAAAATCTCCAACTAAATAGTGAATGGAAAGTAAAGATGTTTGTTCTCAAGGTACCTAGTTTTCAACTTTTGGGGTATTTTTTTAGGCTGATATCATGGATATATAACCAGTGTTTCGTTTAGACAGATAAGCACTCATCTTAATGGTGTACCATTTAATTTCTTTAGTGTCAAGAGGAGGAAATAAGTTATTCCTCTCTTTAAAAGAGTGATTTAAGTAGGGAATAATGAATGCAAAATGCTGTAGTTAAAAATCAGGAGATAAACTGATGGATCATCTGTCACTCTCAAGCCTTGCTAAAACGAGAAAATAAAAATGATGATGAATTTAGTGTATGTTGGCTGAGAATCACTTAAGGAAAACTGTTATTTCTCAATTTATCAAGCAATCAATGTATATACTGTTCACTGACCAAACATATTGTTGGAGCAAGAAGTTATTTTGAAGGGTCTTTTAAAGGACTGAATAAGATTAGATATTTTGCAGCTTTTAGGCCTGATCATTCTATTGGATTACACACATTTTCTATTAGTAGAGCTCCATTAAATTCAATAGAATGGCAGAGTTATTGCAATCATGCAAGAGTTATCATTCTTGATTCACCTTGCAAAAGAAATTATGCTACTATGACCTTCTGATTAATTAACTAAAGAAATACAACCTAGATGGAGCTACTGTGAGGTGGGTGCTTAACTGGTTGGATAACCATTCTCAGAGAAGAACAACAAATGGTCTGGTAGCACTTTATAGACTACAAAACATGTAGATGGTATCATGAGCTTTCGTGGGCACAGCCCACTTCTTCAGATGACCGGAGTATTCTCAGAGAGTAGTTCACAATCATGCTGGAAGGGCATAATAAGTGGGGTTCTGCAGCGGTCAGTTTTGAGACCAGTTCTGTTCAATATCTTCATCAATAATTTAAATAATGGCATAGAAAGTACACTTACAGAGTCTGCAGATGATACCAAGCTGGGAGGCATTGCAAGTGCTTTGGAGGAGAGGATCATAATTCAAAACAATCTGGACAAACTGGAGAAATGGTCTCAAGTAAATAGGATGAAGTTCAATAAGGACAAATGCAAAGTACTCCACTGAGGAAAGAACAATCAGTTTCACACATACAAAATGGGAAGTGACTGTTTACATAGGAGTACTGCAAAAAAGGATCTAGGGATCATGGTAGACCACAACAGTGTGACACTGTTGCAAAAAAAGCAAACATGGTTCTGGGATGCATTAACAGGAGTGTTGTGAGCAAGGCACAAGAAATAATTCTTCCAGTCTACTCTGTGCTGATTAGGCTTCAGTTGGAGTATTGTGTCCAGTTCTTGGTGCCTCATTTCAGGAAAGATGTGGAGAAACTGGAGAGGGTCCAGAGAAGAACAACAAAAATGATTAAAGGTCTAGAAAACATGACCTATGGGGGGAAGACTAAAAGGGCTCATCTAGACTATGGGGAACGGTCAAAAAAATATATGCAAATACGCAGCTTTCTGGCGAACCATCCTTTTTGTCGAAAAGCCACATAAACCTCCTTTTCTGAGGAAGAACAGCTTTTCGACAATGGGGGGATGGTTGCTGAAAAAGCCTCATCTTAACTACTCTGCTTTCGAAAGTACGATTGGAAGATATGCAAATTCCTTGGGAAAGGAATTTGCATATCTTCTTTCGACCATTCGACCATTCCCCATAGTCTAGATGAGCCCATAGATCTGGGTTTGTTTAGTTTGGAAAAGTGAAGAGTGAGAGGAGACATGGTAGCAGCTTTCAAGTACCTAAAAGAGGGTTACAAGGAGGAAGGAGAAAAATTATTCTCCTTCACATCTCATGATAGGACAAGAAGCAGTGGGCTTAAATTGCTGCAAGAGAGGTTTAGGTTGGACGTTAGGAAAAACTTCCTAACTGTCAGGATGGTTAAGCACTGGAATATATTTCCTAAGGAGGTTGTGGATTCTCCATTACTGGAGATATTTAAGAGCAGGTTAGATAAACATCTATTAGGGATGATCTAGATGGTGCTTGGCCCTGTTAAGAGGGCAGGGGACTGGACCTGATGACCTTTTGAGGTCCCTTCCAGTTATACTATTCTATGATTCTTTGTGAGAGGCTTTCATAGGGTTTGTCTACACCGTGGCACTATTTCGTGAAACTTCTGGTATCCCAAAATAGCTATTCTTCATCTTGACAACACGCCCATTATTTCAAAATATCTTTCGAAATAGTAGGTGTGCTGTTCCGATGGCTCTGTAAACCTCATTCCATAAGGATTAAGGGACGTTTTGGAATAGCGGTTTATTTTGAAATATGACACCGTGTAGACAGCACCAAATTATGAAATAAGCTATTTCGAAATATGCTCGAAATAAGCTACGCAATTTGTGTAGCTCAAACTGCATGGCTTATTTTGAGCTAAGGGTGTAGTGTAGATGTACCCATAAAGACTAGTATAAAACTGGACTGAACACAGCAGAGAATCAGACTTTTTCTGTTTTGGCAAATAACTGCTGCCTGCTTTTATACAATAAAAAAAAGTCATCATTTGCAGGGGGTTATCAGCAGAGTTATAACAACTTTTCTCTATACTTAGAACAGGAATGAGCTGTGTGGGAACTGTTGACAAATGTTGATTAATGGTGACCATTGCCTTTATTAACTTACAAATAGTTGCTGGTAACACATTATTTTTCCTTCTGTAGACACATATGGTAACTATAACAAAAAGTAAATGAAGAATTTTAAAAATTGCTATCTAAAGTTTAACGCATCTCATTTTTAAAATTGCATAAACTTTTCCTAGGGGTTCCAGAAATGCTCCCTGGGAAAGGGGATCTGCTGTTAAAATAAAGCGCACTGGAAAAATCTTTTAATATTTGCCATATAGCAAACATACTGTTCACATTTATTATTAATAATTTTCTTAAAATGAATTGTTCATCTTTTATATTGCGGTAGCATCAAGAGGTCTCTACCCATTCTAGGACTGTACTAGGTATCGCCCAAAATGTACAGAAAAATTCTTCAGAAGGTCTCAGATCCTACAATTGGGGTCAGATTTTCAAAAGAGCTCATTCCAGGTCAGATCTAAAGTGCGCTAAAGTCAGTGGGTGGCTTTTGCACTGACTTTAGAGCAGGCCCTAAGTGAGGTTGTGAGTTCTTTTGAAAAATCATGGTAAGTGAAGTCTTGTAAGAATCTAATCTATCTAGGTTCTTATACCATGGCCATGGCTATGCTAACTTGAACACCTAACCTCACTATTAAAAACATTGTAGTAGGGTAAGTTTTATGTCCCTACTATTGTATGTTTTCCAGCTTATCAGAGTATATAGCTTAGCGATGGGCAACCGAGGCTAGTGAGTGGGCTGCATGAGTGGCCCTCCTTCCTTTCAGTGGGATGCAAGATGGTCTCCTGGGATATAACAGTTTTGCTAACTGTGCTTGCATGCATATAATTTGCGAAGCGTACCAATTGAACTGTAGCAGAACTTGAATTGTGTGCTGAGGGAATGCATGGCTCCTACAGTTAATGTTGTACCTGATGTCATGTGCACTTGCTTTTAAGTGACACGTATATCATAAAGCCAGGAGGGAAAAAGCTATGTGGATGGAAGTCAGCAGAATCTGGCAACTCTGCACATGGGCACCAATAAATGAAATGTCTCACAGGCCACTCATAGAACCCCAATTGGCTGCATGTGGCCTGCGGGGGGTATGTTGACTACTCTCATAGGGTATGTCTACACTTTCACCCTAGTTCGAATCAGGGACGCAAATGTAGGCATTCAAAATAGTCAATGAAATGGGGTTTAAATATCCCGCGCTTCATTAGCATGATCTCGTCGGCACGTTACTCTGATCAACAGCTGTTTCGAAAGTGAAAGTGTGTGCTGGGATGCGTTAGTTTGAACCAAACCCCTTGGTTCGAACTAACGTTACTCCTCAAAAAATGTGTCTGAGCAGTTCCATCCAGCAGCACTTCCTCTCTGGGATGCCACTATTCACTGTTGATAGCCAGAGGTGGATGAAAGCCTTTTACATTGTGGCATAATTTCTTTTTGCAATTGGAAACAAAGGTGGTAACTCTTGTATGATTGCAATAACTCAGCCTTTTCATTTTACCTTTTTACAACCCAACTGCTGAACAAAACAGGTTCAGTCTTTTACTGTAACTCCCCATGCCTGTTATGTCAGTGCAGTTAGCTAAACTTTTCCTTTCTAATTACTTCTAATTACCATTTTGAATGGTAACACGCAGAAACCTATGAACACAAAGAAGCCATTCTTTTACAAAATAATTTCAGCAACCAATTAGGGAGAGAGACTGTGGAACTGGCCTTCATATGCAAATTTGACACTATCTCCCAGGGACTGAACAAAGACATTAAGGGCATGTCTATACAGCACCATTATTTTGGGATAACTAAGGTTATTCCTAAATAACATATCTCTCATCTACACACGTATTGTCAAAATAATGTTGAGCCGGGGGAACTTCTACTCCAACTCCTGTAACCCTCATTTTACAAGGAGTAAGGGAAGTCAGAGGAAGAGTGCCCCTTCTCACACTTCCTGCAGAGCAGACAGCGTCAAAAGCCGAAATAAGCTATTTCGACTTAAGCTACGCAATTGACTTAGCTAAAGTTGCATAGCTTATTTTGGATTTAGCCCTGCAGTGTAGATGTGCCATAACT
Source organism: Rafetus swinhoei (assembly GCA_019425775.1). Lineage (NCBI taxonomy): Eukaryota > Metazoa > Chordata > Testudines > Trionychidae > Rafetus > Rafetus swinhoei. Next base: position 26,576,208 of record CM033425.1, on the reverse strand, counting down.
GGATAGGCCATTATATTCAACACCCAAATGACATCAAAAGTTAAGTATGGACTCTTACAGCCAGCTCTATTAGCCTCATTTAGCATGTGCACTATAATTGACATTATTTTTTTCTCCCCTCTCCCTTCTTTTTATGCTTTAAATTTGGGGTCTGTTCCTTTTGCTCCACTCATCTGAAGAAGTGGTTTATGATCATGAAAGCTGATGATGCCATCTATATATTTTTGTTAGTCTCTAAGGTGTTACAGGACCACTAATTTTTTTATTTTTTAATTTTTTTTGTTTTCATTGGTGTCAGCTTTGTAGGTGCTCCAGAGTGGGAGCACCCACAAGGAAAACTGGTAGATGCAAAGCATCCAACAGCAGCCAACTCCCCTCTGCCACTTTCTCCCCCCACTGCCTTTTGCCTACTAGTGGTTCCACTGGCCAACACCTTCTGCATCCTCCCAGTGCTTCTGGAATGCTGCAAACAGCTGACATGCAATGTTCAGGAAGCTTTGGGAGGAACGGGGAGGAGTGAGGATAGGGGGTGCTCAGGGGAGGAGGCAGGGAAGAGACAGGACAGGGATGGGCATTTGAAGGAAAAGGTAGAATATGGGCAGGGTAGGGTCAGAGGGGGCCATCTAGTACTTCCCCCTACCTCAGCTGGTGCCTATTCTTGTTTTTCACATTATTCTGTTGCCCCATGCCAAGTGAACAAATGCACTTCACAGAAAAACTATGATGAAGCACAAGACACAAATATGTTATCAGAAGTCAAAATCATAGACTTTGTTCTCAGTTGACTTGGTGCTGCCTAAGCATCAGAGTTTTTATTCCTTACGGGACTGTTTAAAAATGCTGCAACATGCACCATTCTTGGTATTTTATAGAACAAGTCTTCCTTTGATCCTTTTTAATTAACAATAAATATCATAAATAGCAGGAGAGCCGGGTGGACAGGAATGAGATTTGTTTAAACCATTTGAGTGGAAAACGTGATTGATCACCTATGGCAGAGTTTGAAGGAACAATTATGCTTTTACCTTTACAAATTCACTGAATTACAAAGGTTTTTAGTTTGGCAGTAGGTTAGTCTCTTGCATTTCATTTATTTGACAAAGGGAATGGCTGCTGGACTATTTCCTCCCCATCTCCTGTGAACTCCAGCAGAGAGCCACAGAACTTATGTGGTGATGTGAACTGTAATTCTGTTTAAACCATGATTATATGTCAGTCTGCAGTACACCGTAAGTGGCACTTTTGGATTCCTACTGTGAATGGTTGATTAGATTCTGGTAGCTTTTAGTCCTGTACATAAGATTTTTTTTTAATTTAACTTTTTTTACAAAGCACATGAGCTATGAGGGTTTGGAAGAGCTCTTGCTTAAATACAGAAATGAAATTTATTAAGGGAGACTGAATTTCCCACCTGTCTCCAACCAACATGTAAATAAATATAAAGACTCATATTGGCCTCACAACTGGCAGGGTAGGTCTGAGGCCAAGATAGAATTTTCCTACAAAACATGATTCATAAATTGCATTTGGAACTCTCTACAATAAAATGAACTGTAACTGCTAGTGTATCTACAGCCAGATTTGTTACATTTTTCATTGTCAGCACAAGCTTTCGCCTCCAAATATCCCATTGCACCAAAGAAACTCTTCTTTCGGTGAATGTCAATGTCTATAATTCATAACCGTCATTTTCTGTACTGTTATTTTCCTATTGTGCTTCTAAAACCTATATGGTGCAGCAGAATGTAATTGCTCAGGTCTGGTGAACTTTTTTCTTTTCTATTCTTGGCAGCAGTGTAGGCTGTTTGAACCATTCTGTGGGAGAGGCCTTCTGGAACATACAGCGTGCCGTGCCTTTGGGATATGGCAGGGTTGGGGTTTAATTCAGGAAGATCCTTTTAATTAGTTTTGGACACTTTCTTTGAAGCTACCAGTTAGGCTGCCAACTTGGAGTGGTTTTCAACAGCAGAGAATATTTATCTCTGAGGGCCTGATTGGATTTTGTGGGATTTCTTGGGTCACAATGTTCCTTGTAAACTGTTCACTTGTGTGGCTGCTCAGGAGACATTCATATGGTGCCCAGCTAATTAGCAGAGGTCCCACAGGTAGGTTTTGTGTTTCTACTGGTGGTGCACATTTGCACATGCCTCTATGCACATGGAAAAATGTATTCTGCACACTGATGGAAAAAATCTGCACATGGGTGGAAGAGAAACATTGCTCGGGTGAGTAAGAGATTGACTCTGCTGTACCCCAGAGACGATGTTCACATGCCAGCAGAATTGTGTATGATACCTGAATGCATGGTTAGTGACTGTATATTATTTTAATTTAATAATTCAGGGGCATAAGGGACCATTAGATCAGCTTGTTTGAGTCCTGTATAACCTAAATCTGTGGCAGAATGTGCCACCTCTTTAAGGAACAATCTGGGGCTTGTAGCCAAGACAGGCTGGGTGCAATCAAGAAGCATCCTTTGCCCTCAGGACTGGATTATGTAAACAGGAAAGAAAGCTGAGCAGGACAGAAGGGATCAGAATTATGCTACAGGTTGCAAGCCCTGGTTGCCAGTCTGACCTGGGCCTTAAACACTTTTTTTTTTAAACTATACATCAGGTTGCTATAACTCAAAGCGGTGAGGTAAGGGCTTTATGAACTGGATTAGGTGGCAACACCCTTGATTTGACATGTAAGGAAAGGGAGAAAATCTGCTTGCCCTCCAGACCAATAAGAGAACTAAGAACTCTGGTGGCTGTAATGGATTTTGGGCCTTCTTAAAAGAGTTGGAGGGAGGAAAAGCTTATTAGTTTGGTTTTGGCCTTCCCCATTTTAGATCCTGTACACAGCCACAGAATTTCACTCAGTTACTCCTGTACTGAGTCTAAGGACTTGTGCTTGGCTAAAGCTCATCTTGCAGAAAGGCATCTAACTTTCTGCAGAATCCACCACGTGAGTGGTTATTTGTTCCAATGGTTAATCAACCTTGCTGTTATGAAATTGCACTTTCTTTCTCATTTGAATTTGTTTGGCTTTAGTTTCCATTCATTGGAATATTTTTAAATTTCTTTATTTGTAAGTCATTAGCAATGTGCTTGATGCTGTATAAGGCACAATCATCAAGAAAGTCCATGCCCTAAATTGTTGGAAGTTCCTCTCTCACTAATTTACATATGATGGGCCTGATTCTTTAAATAAATCCTTAAAGCTCTGGGTGAATTGGGGTGCAGTTACTTGCAGGTTCAGAATTTCACCTGTCAAAATTGGGGATGTAAATGGTTAACCAGTAGGGGCTGGAGCAGCTCCCCACCTGCCTTGGGCAGCAGCTCCAGCTCCACGAAGCCCACTGAATCCATGGGCTGTCTAGCCCCTCTGCTGCAGGTTACTTGCTGGCTCCCAGGGAACAGGCTGCAGAGTCCTGGGGATCTAGCTTCAGAGTCTGCAACAAAGCTGCCTCCCTAGGAGCCAACGGCCCTTGCTGGCCCCGCTCCCAGGAGGCTTTGCTGTGTGGTCTGCAGTATAAAGCTTGCAGCAAGTGTAAATGCTAGAATTTTTAGTGGTCACATGGTTACATTTTTAAATGACATTTTACATCTCTAGTCAAAATGGAGGCTGTTCTCAAGCCCATACCCAATAGATGGTAGTTTAGTGCAATGCCAGAAGAAAACAAAATGTAAAAATGTGGCACTGCAGGTCAAGACATCATATTTTTTCTGCTGGGCAAAATTCACCCCTGTGCAGAGGTCCAGCACAAAGGCTATACAGCACTTAAGACCATACAATAGGGTCCAGGTGGGATTCATAGCACACTGACTATATGGTGTTCCCCTGGTCAGGGGTAAATATCACTGCTGTTCTCTCAGCTTATTATATAAGGAATAAAAAAACATGTAGTTGTAGATGATATCATGAGCTTTCATGGGCATGACCCAGTTCTTCAGTCATTCTTCAACCATCTACATGTTTTGTTAGTCTTTAAAGTGCTACTAGACTATTCTGGCTTTTTTAAGTTTTTCCAGTTACAGACTAACTCAGCTACCCTTCTGGAGCATATAAGGAATACTGCAAGTACAATGATAATGTTACTTATGCATAAGTGGGAACTGGAAAGATTTCAATGATGACTTAAATAAATTGGGGTTGCCGAGTCTTACCATGTTATCATGAGCATTGTGATATTCAGTGCTTTTCTTACAGACCTAACTCTGGAAATCAAATGATCATATATTTAATTTTAAAAGAAACATAATATTCTACCACTATGGTTTCAGAAAAAAATCTTGAGAATGTATCTTGACTATGTAAAGACTCAAAAACACAATGACAAAGAAAGAAAGGTTTGACATTTAAAATATCTTTAGATTTCTAAGCATATCTCATGATGTGGGGGGGGCCTGATTCATGATTATTGAAAGCTTGGAGTTAACAATACTGGTGAAGATTTCTGTGGATTCGCATGTTTGAAACTGTCAGTCTGTTTGCTGCAGCCAAAATTTGTCTCTGAAAAGTGGCATTTCCCCTTGTGGCAAGTAACCATGGAGGGAATACTCCTCCTACCATGAGAATGAAGCTCTAGTTGACACACCATTAACACATGCACTATCAGTTCTATGGATCCCTACACTGCTAATTAGTATTTCTGTGGTTTATACTAATCACTTGAACTGGGAATTAAGCCAAAACTAAGAGAAGAGACTTTTAGTACAATAAATTGTTTTAATGTTGCGGTCTGCTCTTATGCATGGGCTCAATGTATTTGAAGGTATGGTTGGAACCCAATCTCATTTTTCATGGTTAAATATTTAAATCAGACTTTTTCTGTCCCAGATGAAGCTACTTTTCTATGGACATGATGCTAGTAGTATGCTATTAAGAATAAAGAGCCACTTAAACTCTATTTCAATCTTGATAAATTTTTTTGTAATTTATTTTAAACAGGGAGCAAATTCTATCCCCATGGTAAGCATACATAATCCCCATATGCTTGTCTCATTTATGATTTATGGAAAGTGGTGGGTGTTCTGGTTACTTTGCAGACATATAAAAGATTGAGAAAGCCTTGCCCCAAAGGGACTGAAAGTGCTGCAAGCTTAGGAGCAGTCAGAATTTGGTCCTATGTGTATTTTGCTTTTAAGCCTACTGCATAAAGGCCCCATTTTGCAGCTATCAAAAGAAATGGCATTTTATTCTTAGTTGCAAATGTATAGTCATTTTTATGCTTAGCAGAATGAGAGATTGGAATCCTCTCTCCACTGAACATGGAATAGAACAATGGCAATGTGAAATATCCCATGAGGCCCTGAGAAAGTGCCTAAGCCAAACCTGAAAAGACCATTTCTAGCTGTGAGTCACCATGAAGAGACTGTCAACAAGGGAGCCACATAGGGCTCAGTGTGGTGATGTGTTTTACAATGTGGACATTTTCTCTCTGAGATGGAGAAGATTAAGAACTCATTTCACATAGGACACTGAATGGTGTTCAGATGGTAATGACTCTTGGACATCTTTGCACAGGTGACCCTAATTAATGAAAAGCATCTTATTCAATTATCCATTCCCCAGAACCTTTAAGTAGATATTTAAAAGTATCTTTTTAGCATTGCTCTCTATAGATCTTAATATAGGTCAGCCACTTAATTCTTCATGTAATCCATAGAAAATAATTCCTTTAAAATGTAGGGGGCTAGCTATGTAATGGTGTGAGAAACACCCTGTATTTACATCTGCCTCTTTTCTTCAGAATATGTATGTCTGTCAACTTCTGTCTTTTTATCAAAAAGTACCTTTTTCCCAAATTTGATGTGGAAGTAATTGGCTTATTATAAATATTTGGATTGTAGTTTTGCTATCTTTGGTACATTTTTGCATGTAATGTTAGACCAGGGGTGGGCAATAATTTTTTTACAGGGGCCACTTCAGAAATTTTGAAGTGGCCCTAAGCTGCCCTGGAAGGGACGGGGCCAGTACACTTCCCTCTTTCCCACCCCAGACCATGATTGGTCTGGCTGTGGGAGAGCACATGAAGTCTTCCCCCCCCCCAAAAGTTCCCCCTATGTGCCCATGCCCCTGGTGGTGGGAGGAAATTTTGCATGCTCCCTCCACCCCCAGGCCCTGATTGGCCTGGGGGTGGGGGAGCACGCGAAGTCTCCTCTCACCTTGCCAGAAGCATGTGGTGCTTCTAAGCGCCGCGCACTCCTTGCAGGGGCAGGGCAGGGTGGAGGAAACTTTGTGCACTTTTCCCTACCCTGAGGCCCTGATTGGCCTGGGGGGTTGGGGAGCAGTAGGACCTCCTCAGACCAGATTAACCTGCTTGGCAGGCTGGATCTGGCCCACAGAGGCCCTTTTGCCCACCCTTGTGTTAGACCCACAAAGTTTTACTTAGATTAAAATGTGGGTAAATTTCCACTTGCACATAGGCAAATTAAGAATTTCAAACCAGTTGTATGAGACAAAAATACATCAATAACCAGCCCAAATAATTTAGCAGAATTATATATATATATATATATAGATAGATAGATATATATACATAAAATTGAAAGCAATTTTCTGAGCCTCATGATTACATTGATTTTTGTTTGCTGCACACCTGCTTGTAGTGACTTACCATATTTCATCATTTATGTAGTAAACTATGTCCCACAGCATAATGTGACATATGCAAATGAATATGATGGATCACAAATATTTGGAAAGATACTGCTTTTCATATCACTATATGTTTTGAAAATGTATTTTATTAAACATGATCAAGAGAAATTGCTTAGAGTTGGGATTTTTAAAGGAACTTATGTGAGGCCTCAAGTCTCAATGGCATTCAATGGGAGTTTGTTACTTCACTTCTTTAGGTTGCTTTGAAAATCACAGCCTAAATTTTTCTGGGCAGTAAGCAAGTAGTATTACTCTGAAAGGCCAAGTCTTGTTTCCACTGAAGAAAATGGCAAAACTCCCCTTAGTTTCAATGAGTTACAGCATCCCTAGGTTTTACAGGGGTCCCAGACACTTGCCCCAGCCCCAGGACTCTACTACTTGGCTTGCAGCTCCTCCATGGCTCTATGCCCCAGCCACTGGCCCTGTGCCTGGGGCTCTGCATCTGGGGCTATGCCCCCAGCCCCATGCTCAGCCCCACGCAGTCGGGGCCTCATGCATAGGACTCTATTCCCTGGCCTTGCACCCAGGACTCAGGTCCCGGCTACTGGCCCCATAGCTGGGCTCTGCTCTTGGGGTGGTTTTGCACCCTGCTTTCCAACCACTGGCCCTGCTCCTGGGTCCCTGCAGCCAGAACTCTGCTCCCACTGTTTCAGCCACTGGCTTGTGGCTTGCCCCCAGCTTTGGCACCCTTACTCCTGTTCAGGTCCCCCGCCTGGAGAAACAGCACTCTCCTGACCTCAGCTGGAGGAGAAGAGCATGGATAGGAGTAAGGGGACTGGCATTCAGCACCCCCACTATTGAAAGTGTTGCAGCACCACTGGATCCATGAGATGATTTTCTCTCTCATCAGCTTAGTTCACATAAGAGACATTAGTAAAGGACCTTGTCAAAGGCTTTCTGAAAATCCAAGTGCATGTTATCAACAGGATTACCCTTGTCCTCATGCTTGTTGATAATGTTAGAGAATTCTAATAGACTGGTGAAGTATGACTGCCCTTTATAAAAGCTATGTTGAGTCTCCCCTTCCATCTTATGTTTATGGGTCTGATATATTGTCTGCTATGGGATTACACTTTTGTAATTGCCAGGATCACCTCTGGATCCTTTTAAAAAAAAGTGAAAATAATGTACTTTGGGAAGCACAAGTCAGGCAAATAAAACCAACTCTGCTCCATAAATAAGAATTGTATGGGAGTAATATTTTCTCCTCTCAGAATCAGCAAGCAAATCAGAATGGTGCTGTCTTGGTGTATGAATAACAGGGGCAGCATGAGCTTCTCCCCCTCTCCTACCAAAGAATCTCATTCTTGATCTGCATCAGCTCAATGAATCTAGTCCTAGGTCTCTCTCTTTCTCTCATTCAGAGGCTGCCCGTCATACTGAATCAGATCATGTGATGGATTTGTGATATGCACAAATGTTTTACGAGTTACTCTTTAAACTGTGGGGATCACAGGAACTGAGTCACAGAACACTGCCGGAGGGAACTAATATCATGACTGAGTGCATTACTCAAGGGACCATTTTATATATAACAGTCTAGCAGAGAGAGTTATACCATGTGGCTGAGAGGCATAGAACAAAAAAGACTAATGTGCATGATGTTAAATGGTATCTAGGGTTTTGTTGGGTCCTTATTCCTAAAACTCAGCAAAGTGGTGACAAGTATAAACCTTGTCAGCTGGAAGAGCTGCTCGGAATAACCAAGAGTATGTAGTGACTAAAACAAATCAAACTTTGAAACTCTTCCTTCCCAAGGAAATTGCAGAGGAATATAACTGGCTTGGACAAGTGTATTTGCAAAAAAAAAAAAAAAAAAAGGCAGCATTTATTGAGGAGAGGGAAAAGGGGAAAGACTATTGAGCAATGAGATATTCCCTCCCAGCTGAGACCATTGCTCTAGCCCAAGCCTGGGCAAAATACGGCCCATGGGCCAGATCCGGCCCGCTAAGCCACCAGATCTGGCCCACAGAGGCAGTGGGGAATCCCAGGCAGGCTCCCCAGCTTGCCCTTCAGTGCTGTGCAGAAACCCGGCTGCAGGGATCTGTTTCTGTTTTAAAACTGGAGGGGAGGGGGGAAGTTTTAGGAGCCACCCTGCCTCCAGCACATTCCCATAGGCTGGTTTCTGACAGAAACCAGCCAATGGGAGCTGCTTGTTAGAATAACCGGCAACTAAGAAGAATCACCCCCTCTCCTGGGCTCAGTTATTCATGAAGTACATGGCCAGGCAGGCAGGCTGGCTGGCTAAGAAATATTTGAAGCTCTGCAGGCAGGCAGGCTAGTTTGGCAGCTGGCAAGTAAGTCTCTTGGCCACAGCCTGCTTCTGGCACCCCAGCCCTTTCCTGTCCCAACTTTCTGCCCTCTCCCCACACAACATACCCAAACCCTTTGTCCCCTTCTTACACCCACACCCCTCCCAGATCTGGCACCCCAATATCCTGCCCCAGATCACAATCCCCTCCTACCCTAGGTCACATCCCAAACCCCCGCACTCCAGTCCCCTGCCCTAGGTCCCAACCGCCTGCTTCATCCCAACTCCCTTCCAAACTCCAGTCTCCTTCCTGTATCCCATTCCCTTACCCCAAGCTCCCTTCTGCACGCAACCTCCATTCCAGCCCCTCATCTCCTCCTTTAATATCTTGGAAGAGTGTGGCCCTCAACCACTTTCCAAAATCTTAAAGTGGCCCCCCATCAAAAATTATTGCCACCCCTGATCTAGCCAGTTTGGTGTGCTTCCTCCTGCAGGAACTAAACAAATTGAGAAAAAACCCCCACAACCAACCAACCAACCAACCAACCAACCAAAACCCTTCTTCACAGTGTCCATCTTATGTCCTGAAACTCAAAGCATGGCTAACCCTATTTTCTTAGGTTGCATTGCTATTAAATGTTAGCAGAGCTGATGAAATGATGCAGTTCTCTCAAATACTCATCTGCACTGTCTGACTTAGTGATCTCCTGCGACAAGTGAACTACATGTGTTTTCCTCTGACTGTATTTGTTCTACTCAGGCTGACCTTGAATTGTATTTAGGTTCCCTTAAACTTAGGGTGCTCTTGGAATGCTTCCACATAAGCCTGAGGTCATGTCTATACAGATAGCTCTGCTGCTGGGTAAAGATGCTCTATGCCAACGTGAGAGCGCTCGCCTGTAGGCATAATAAATCACCTCTGCAAGTGACAGAAGCTATATCATTGGGAGAAGGCTTCTGCTTACATAACGTAATGCACATCAGGTCTTGTGACAGAGTAAGGGTACATCTATACTCCAAGCTTCTTTCAGAATAAGCTATTTCAGAAGATATCTTCCGGAAAAGCTTATTTGAAAATAGAGCATTCACACTACAGGGAAGCCGCAAAATTAGTCCGAGGAAGGCTCCCCTAATGTGGATGCACTACCTCGATTTAGAGCCCCAGGAGGCACTGAGGAGGAATAACTTCAGAATGGCCCTGGTGAGGAGCTATTTCGACACAGCAGCAGTAGAGCATCCACACATACCCTCTCCAAAAAAGCTTTTTCGGAAGAGGCATTATTCCTCGTGGAATGAGGTTTACCAGCATCAGAAAAAGCCCTTGTTGTTTCGATTTTCTTTTGAAATAACACAATTGCAGTGTGGATGCTAGTATTGTTTCTCCAGAATAATGGCCTTTATTCCAGAAAAACGGTTTAGTGTAGACGCACCCTAACTTACGCTGTGTAGAGGAGTGGTTTTTTTCACACCTTGGAGTGATACAAGTTATGCTGACATAAGCTGACATGTAGACAGAGCCTTAGTTAGTGAGAAATAATGGTCCAGTGCTAGCTGCTAGCTGGCAACTCAGGAAACCAGGGTTCAGTTCATGCTTTTCCACAGACTACCTTTGTGACCCTGGGTCTGTCACTTAGCCCAGTGGTTTTCAAACTTGTTTTCTCATCACCCTGTTGAAGAAAATTGTTGATGCCCACGTCCCAATGTAATTTGACTAGAGTGTGGGTTCTGGGATGGGGATGAAGATGAAAGCTTTGGGTGTAGGAGGGGGCACCAGTTTTGGGGGTGTCAGGGCTGGGGCAGGAGGGGCTTACCTTGAACAGCTCCCAGTCAGCAGGGCAGTGGGAATGCTAAAGCAGCAGATTCCCAGCCAATGGGAGTATGGAACTAGTGTTCGGGGCAGGGGCAGTGCGTGGAGCCCCTCTCCATTCCTCCTGCCCCTCAATCTAGGAGCTGGGCCTGTTGCCAGCTGCTTCTGAGGTGCAGCACAGTCTACAGTGCCAGGATAGGCAAGTAGCAGCCTTTGCACCCCGCTGGTCACCTGATCCCTGTGCAGCAATGAGATCCAGTGTCTGACATTGGACAACCCAGTTCCAGATAACCACTGCCTTATCCTCTCTGTGCCTCCATTCCCCATCTGCCCAATAGCATAATAGCATTTGTCTATCTCATTGGGTGTTGTGAGGATAGCAATGCTAAACATTTCTAGGTGCTCAGACACTAACATAACGGAAACTATATGAATGTCAGAGCTCCTGTTGTCAACACCCATTGACTGCATTGTGAGTTGGAGTGGGTCCTAGTGAGTAGAGACTGGCTAACCAGTTCACATGCAATACACATTGATCTGAATTTCCTATCACAGCTCAGACTGAGTCTAAAGTGAATTATATTGAGGCTCCTTAGTGTAGATAAGCATGAGATGATTTTGCCCCTGACCTAGTCTCTTGCCTCCTGAGTGGCACATCTGCTCATTAATTGGAGGCACCTATAAACATACTCCTCATAAAAATACCTCTCCGTTCTCTGCTGTGGCTGTCAGTCTGTTCAGTGCATGACCATTCTGTGAAACCCTCTCCTGACTTTTGCTCTGGAGCCCCCTCCTGGATAATGGCTACCTTGTCTGGGGCACTGGAGCTGCTGTACAGAATAGCTCCTTTATCTGGAGTATGACAGTGTCCCATTGCTAAATCGACAGCAGTGGATGGCACAGAAAACTGGAATGAAGGTGAACTTCATCTTTCTTTGATTTACCTTTTCATTGTTGTGCACAGGGCTGTGCTGCAGGTATCCCTCAATGGTCGGGCCACAGTTCTTCTATGACGAAACTTTATGAAAAGCTTTGGGAAAATTATTCTAGCTCTCCGCTTTATCTGTGATTTTATTAACCTTTGGAGAGAACGCCAGCAGTGAAGTGAGGCAGTGTTTCCTTGAAGGCGCTCAGCTGCCTAGACCCTATCATGTTACACAGTACTTATCTGAAAACACTACTAGATTGTCCTTAATTAGATTCCAAGCCTGGTTCCCCAGAACAGAGGGAAAGCTCTTGAGTGTGGAATTCTCAGGATCTCCTTATAGCAGTGTTTCCCAATTTTATTTGGCCACGGAACCTTTTTAAACTTGAAAGAATTTTGTGGAACCCCTAATAAGAGTCTTATATATGGAGCAGGGTGTCAGAACAAGCTGGGAATGCGGGGTCTTGGTGGGGGGAGGGGAGCGAGTGAGTGGGATTTGGGCATGGGGTGTAGGCATGAGGGGAGACACTTACCTGGCTTGGCACCTTGCGGCAGCAGGGAAAGCCTCCAAGCAGCACACTTTTCTTCCCCCAGCAGGGGGGCGGGAGAGGGAGCTCAGTCCCGCCGCCCTCCTTCAGTGGGGATCTCAACACAGCTGCAGCACCAGGTCAGGCTTCCCACTGGCAGGGTGGGGGAGGAGGGAAGGGGAAGGTGTAGAAACCCTGACCTTCCCTGCCAGACCAGACTCTGCTGCCTCCCCAGCAGTGTGGGGAGGGGTGTGGGGGAGAGAGAGTGGCAGCACATGGGGGGCAGCGAGCCCGAGTGTGCCCCGAGGGGGGGGGAGTGGTAGAGCCTGAGTGCACCCCGAGGGGGGAGGGGGCAGAGCCCCAGCCGAGTTCTGCATGGCCTTTGCCGGGGCGCAGGTGGCAGTTTAAAAACACTGAGGTCCGGAAGTGGCTACTCAGTGCTTCAGACCCAGCCACCCCTCCCCTCCCGGCAATAGTGGCTGCTGTAACAAGCTGCCGCCTGCACACGAGGAGGAGGAGACTGTGTGGCACCACCACGGTGGGTGGTGGAGAGGCCAGAGAGGCACACCGCCAGAAGCCCTCCCCCGCTGGCACAGCTCCAATGGGACCTGCCTACAGGCGCTACAGGGGCTGGGGGAGTAGAATTTTCTTGCGGAACCCCGGGGTTCTGCAGAACACCATTTGGGAAACACTGCCTTATAGACTGGAATGGCAGCCCTAGACCCTCCACACTCATTGCATGTGGCTGCTACCTACTGTCCTCCTTCCTTTCCCTCCACCCCCAACAGTTTGAAGAGGTGCCTGCTGCCCTATGAGTACATTTCATCCAATGCAGATTTCTTATCTTTAGAAGGATACTCATTTCACTAGAATGCACCTGAGCATTCCTCTCATTCTCCAAGCCTTTTTACATCTCTCCCCACGTACAAACAATTTGTACTGCTCTTGCAATGTTCTTAAGAAGCTAACTGACAAGGTCTCTTTTTCACTTTGCTCGTCAGTCTGATTTTTAACTATTTTCCTTCTCTCCAAATCAATGCTCTACACAGTGCTATGCCACGGTTGGGCCACCAGGACAGCAACCTCTTTTATGCAAATAAACTTAATTATGCCATGGTCGTTGGTACTCAGTGGAACAAACATCATCCCCTCCTGTATTAACACCTGTGTATTCTAGAAAACCAAGTGCCCACTCATCTTTCAGATTATAAATGCTAACAAAATCTACTTTAAACCCCCAGTATTTTAAAGTATTAATACACTGTAGACCTGATTCTCTCCTGCCTTGCACTGTGGGTAGGCATTTACATCTGTTCTACAGAGTGTTGTCTGAGTACGAGAAATGAGGCAGTGAAAATGTAACCCTTGCCTTGCTGTGATTTTCTTCTGTTTATCATGGACTGTGAAAATCCTTCATTACTGCTGGTATAGCCCCAGATTTTGCCTGCCTTTCAGTAGCTGTCTCCTTTAACATCTGAACAGGTTCCCAATATTGCATTGCTTGGTGCCTCCCAGAGACAATCATACAGTCCCCAACCAGGGTCCAAAATCAGAGAATTCTTAATATATTACTGGTATGCCTTATCTCAGTAGCCAAACCTCTGTTAATAGCAATCCCCTCTGCTCTGGAACTATTATTTGTTAATATCTCTAATTTTTAATTATATAGAACTTGATACACAGCTCTGTACATTATCCTTTCTTCCCTCTCCTGGCTTTCCTAAGCTCACAGGACTGATGCCACTAAGTCAATGGGAATCCTGGGAGTAGAATGCCTGCAGACTCAGGTTAATTTATAACACAACAGAACAAGGTGCCTTCAAGAAATCCAAAAGAAAATTCAGATGCCAAGATGAGCCCCTGACTTTTTCTGCATGGGGATCGTTTGGAAGTGTGGGAAGGAAACTTTACATGATGGTTTTTGTTTTCTTGGTCTCTGAGTACAAAAGAAGACCGTAAAAGGAGCCACTGGTTTTGGAATGTGAGTATGTTTGGCAAAAGATTTAAAACAGACGCTATGCTGAAGTTATAGCACCTAACAGGAAGTCCAGGCCAATCAATGAAGGCTGTTTTCATTATGGCTACAGAAATCATGAAACTGACTCATGCTATTACTGTGATACACAGTGCTGTCAGTGTACTGGACTTGGGCACTTAGCATATACAATAGGCATGTGAAAAGACCAGGGAGCAGTCTGCAGGCTTCTAGGGCTGCATTTTGGCCTAGGGAATTTAAAAAAAATATGGCTAAGATAAAGACTACTCAGTTTTGTTGGTAAGGAGAGAGCTTTTCATCCTGCTCTATTATGCCTGTCATGCCATATATGGTAGTATATATGATAGTATGTATGATAGTATATATCCCCCCCAGGGATATGATGTATTTCCCCTCCCCCCCCACCAGGGAAGGCTCATCTTGTCTTTACACTAGCATGTTGCTTGTGTGCTTTCTGCTGCCTTGCAGGTTTCCTCTTGCTAATACACAAGCAGGTTCCCACTGGAGGAAGCAAATAGAAATTAAAAAAGGGCATGGATTCGACATCATCAGATAATGACTCCCAATTCAGTTCCTTAGGAAAGGACCTTAACTAAAAAGCATTATTGGAAAGAGCTATTAAAGTGATTGAGTCCAGGAAGCCAGATACAGACAAGGCTCCAAGGGCTACATTTATAATCCACCATAGGCTATTTTTTTTATTGTTAGTAACATATTGAAACATCATTTAAAGACAAGCTTAAAGGGATCATGATTGGTTAATGAAGTCTAAGGAGTCATCTCTTTTGGTATTTACTTAAGAGCCAGGAACAGTGCATTTTCAGTTTAATCCAGCTAACTCACTTAATCCTATTTTTACAAGAAGGGAAATTGCAGCTACCTGTTTAAAAAGATCAAGATATGGGATTGATGCCTATAAAGCTTTACAACACAAATTCTCTTACAAATCAGTGTGTCTTTTACTAACTGTAATGAAATCAGAAATGGCCAGTAAAAAAAAGAAATATGCTTTAATGAGGTAATCTGATTTATAAGGCTCTATACTGTTAAATATTATAATAATAATAGACAAGACTTGTCTGGAGGGGGGGAATACTTTGTGGAAACATAATGCTAGAATAGAGTCAATTGACTTGGAAGAGCTGCAAGTAATGGAACATGTGCAAAAGCAAGGTACAGCCAAGAGAGGATGTGATTATATCTGGAAGTGCATATCTGGGACACATGGAAGTTTGTTCTGCTTTCAGAGTGGAGGGTGGATGAGTGAGCCATTAAATCCTGAGGAGTAGGAGATGCTTCCCACCCTAAAGGTTTCTGAGCTAGGAATATATTATTAGGGTTAAAGACAGAACTAGCTCCACATTATAAACCAGAGAAGATTTGCTGCATTTTAGGGGGAGCTGACAGGATCAACAGAAGAGGCAGGGCCTTGGGGAAAGGAGAGGAGCTTGGCGTAGCCAGCCCCCAAGGCCATTGCATGGCATGATGCCCTCACTGCTGGCCCCCAGAGCCAGCCAGAGTGTGCGGCATGAAACTCTGGAGCATGCCGCCCAATGTTCTGGTGGTGATTCTAAAGCGCCTGGGGCTCCACCTGCCACCGCTGTTGCAGCAGCAGCAGCAGCCTGAGCCAGAAACTCTGGGTTCTTTAGAATCACTGAGCCCTGGGGCAACTGCCCCATTTGCCTCCCCTCCATTTGTATCTATGCAATATGGACTCATGTTCATTTCATCAGTGGTCTGACCCAAATTCCAGTGAAGCCACTGGAAAAATTCCCATTGACTTCACTGGGTTTTTGGATCAGGCACTAGATGAGAGAAGTCTGAGATCCACCATATGACACAGGCCCTAATTCAGGAAAGCATTTAAGTATGTGTTTAATTTTAAGCACGTGCTTAAATCCCATTGACATCACCGTGCCTGTGCATTGCTGCACCCTGAATCAGAGCCACTCTGGTGTTAATTTTGCTATGACACCAGGAAAACATAGTGTAAAACTCCTTTATCGGCAGGTGCTTTTGCCTGAGGTGGGAGAGATCTTGAATGGCATTTGTGAGTGATGTATCTTGTGATGGGTACATTCTGTAAAGATCAAGATGTAGTTCTAGGCCTGCAGCCATTCTATTCCAAGCCATTGTATCTATTATATGTATATGTGAGAAGTGCTAAAAACAATTTAAAGAATCATGAATAGACAAAGGATTTTGACACTAATTAATAATACAGTAACTATGACAATATTTACTTTAAATCAAGACACATAACGAAGTTGGCTTATACATGTAGGCTGTGTCTACATTGGCACCCCTTTCCGGAAAAGGGATGCTAATGAGACACTTCGAATTAAATCATGGGGATTTAAATATCCCCGTGGCATTTGCATGAACATGGCTGCCGCTCGGGGTTTTGCCGGAGAAAAGCGCCAGTCTAGACGCGATCTTGCGGAAAATAAACCCTTTTCCAGAAGATCCCTTATTCCTACTTTCAAGGAATTTCAAGGGAATTTCAAGTAGGAATAAGGGATCTTCGAGAAAAGGGTTTATTTTCGCAAGATCGCGTCTAGACTGGCGCTTTCTCGCAAACCCGAGCCGAAAAAAGCAGCAGCCATGTTCATGCAAATGCCGCGGATTTAAATCCCCCGCGGATTTGCAATTCCGAAGTGTCTCATTAGCATCCCTTTTCCGGAAAGGGGTGCCAATGTAGACACAGCCGTAGTGATTCATTTGAAACTAAATAAAGTGCCACATATATAACAATGGAGCACATTCAATAATCACAGTATAAGATTTGAACAATAAAACTATGTATTTCCGTAATTTTTTTACCTAAAAGTGCAATAAAACAAATTATAGCCTACATATGGTCTTATGTTCCCCGCTATAAAGCATTTCTTTTTGGTTAAGGAATGAAAATAATTTTAAAGTAGGGGAGGAAGAAGTTTGAATGGTTACATTTTGGACCAGATTTTCTGTAACAAGAAAAAAAACCCCTAACATTGGAAAGAGTTAGTTGTGATAGAAGGGCTTATTTATAATGAGCTTAGCAATATAGAATTCAGTTGTGCTAAGTGTAGTAAAATATAACTTTCATCTGGTGCTCTTCAACTTGGAAATGCTATTACTTAGGGAGTAAACAGTTTAAGCTATTGAATGTTAAGGTGCAGTTACTTTCTGAAGGTAAAAAACAACGAACAAACAAACAAACAAAAACCCTGAATGTCTGCTCTGGGCTTCTATTGGAACATCAACTTCAGATTTTATTTCCAATGAAAAAAGGTTGGAATTACATATACATAATAAATAACAATATCTTACTGCTTAGAATATTTCTTTTTAAAGGATCCCAACACTGGACTACATTCTATCCTCTGATCAACAGAGGACCTCATCACTTTTAGTCTCTCCTCCACACACATTCAAAACTTTTCTGATTTACCCCACGCAGATTGGAGAGGAAGAGTCAGTCATAAATACTATTGGGCCTGTGCCTTTGCATAGTACTGAACACACTGCAGATGCTTAAGGTTTGATTCTCAGTTACACCAGAGCAGTGTGATGAACCCTTATACCACCTGAGGATTTAGGGTTTAATGAATAACATACAGACCTCACTTCACACACTGCTGAAATATGCTCTGAGCTGTGTTTTGATGTATCACAGCTCTTTCATCACACATAGGTACATCATTTATAATTTGGGATGCAGGGATGTTGGTGCTCACACAGGCTCCTGGACACGATGTAGGGGGACAGCTCCATGCTCCTGGAAGGGGTGGAACCTCGGGTGGAAGGGGCAGGGCCAGGGACAGCCAGCTCTCTGTGCTATGTGCACCCCAGTCCTTAGAGCTGCATGGAGTGGTCCTCCGGGTGCTGATTTAAATGGCATAGGGTTCTGGCCACTGCCTTTGAACTGCCAGGCCCTGGAGCAGTTGCCCACTGTGCTTCATTTGTCAGCGGATCTGTTAGGACCGGAAATAAAACAGAATATTGGCTACTGCATCTGCGACAGAATCAGGCTACTTTTATTTAGCTTCTATACCGGGGTGGGCCTGGGGGCAAGGGCAGCATGTGAAGTGTCCTCCTGCTGAGGTGCCTAGAGGGAACCACCAGTTGTTTTAAAACAGTTGGCGATTCTCTCTGGTTGCCAGGGGGAAAGACTTCACATGTTCTCCATCCACACGCCAATCAGGATCTGTGGGCAGGGAAGCACAAGAAGTCTCCTGGCCCCACCCCTTCCCCCTGAGGCCCTGCTCCTTCAGGGTGGCCCAGAGCCACTTAAATAATTTATGAAGTGGCCCCCTTTTAAAAATCATTACCCACCCCTGTTCTATTTGGTAGACCAATGTCTCTGTAAGCTGTATACTTAGGCTGTGTCTACACTGGCGCGATCTTGCGCCAAAGTGGCCGCTCTTGCGCAAAAACTTGCTGCCTGTCTACACTGGCCGTGTGTTCTTGCGCAAATAAACTGACATTCTACTGTATAAAATCAGGGCTTCTTGCGCAAGAACTATGATGCTCCCGCTCAGGAATAAGCCCTCTTGTGCAACTGTTCTTGCGCAAGAGGCCAGTGTAGATAGGCAACATGAATTTCTTGCACAAGAAAGCCCGATGGTTATAATGGCCATCAGAGCTTTCTTGCGCAAGAGAGCGTCTACACTGGCATGGATGCTCTTGCACAAAAGCACATCTCTTGCGCAAAAGCACATGCCAGTGTAGACGCTTTCTTGTGGAAGAGTTTTTGCACAAGAAGTCTTCTGCAAAAGAGTTCTTGCGCAAGAAGCTGCCAGTGTAGAAGTAGTCAGGGTATGTCTAGACTACAGGCTTTTGTCGACAGAAGTTTTGTCGACAGATACTGCTGACAAAGCTTCTGTCAACAAAGAGCATCTAGACTACAGCCAGTTCTGTCGACAAAGCAAGTCGCTTTGTTGACATGACAGTGTAGACGCAAAGGACAGTGTAGATGCAATAATGCCTTCTGTCGACAGAACTCTGTCGACAAAAGGCGTTATTCTTCGTTAGAATGAGGTTTACAGCCATTGAAAAAACTGCTGAGTTCTGTCGACGTTATGTCAACAGAACTCGGCAGCAGTGTAGACGCAGGTATAGTTTTGTCGACAAAAGTCCACTTTTATCGACAAAACCCTGTAGTCTAGACACACCCTTAGGTAGCCACCCAAGAGAGATTCAGATTCTATCCAGCTGATTAGCAAAGCACCCACAGCCACCCACAGCTTGCAGCATGTGTTTCTATTGGTGGTACACCTCTGCACATGCCTCTGTGTATGGAACAAAATTTATTCCACACATAGATGCAAAAAAAAAAAAAAAATTAGAGGGAATATTGCTATAGATCCCAAATTTGAAAATCTTGGAGTAAATAAATGTATAGGAAACAAAAGTCATGGGTGAGATAAGTGTGGATTTTTTGCAGCTTTTTTGTGGGGTGATCAATATATTTTTGCCTGTTTTATATTGTTTCCTTCTAATATACCAATCTGAGAATCTTTCCTATCTGAATTTGAAATTATTCTGACATTGTGCTTCCTACCCTCTCTCATGTATGATTATGATTTTTTTATATATACACCACGTTGAAATACCACCATATATTTTTAAGAAAACAGCAATGAAACAATTCACACTACTGAATACCAGATCTGTTAAAATTTACACGTTGGAAATGAGAAGGCTTCTTTTTTTTGGCCATTGAAATATTTCTCTATCTGTCATGTAAGCTTTTGCAGTGTTTCTCCCTCCCACGCTCCGCATTAGCTAAACTAATCAGGTGGTTTTGGGCAGGATACCTAACAACTGACTTTTTCCAAACATCTTTCTGTCAGTAAGTGTAATTCATGTACTCAGAAAATAACCCTTGCTGCCTCGGAACCCTAGGAGCATGTTATTTAGCAAAAACTAAATAACATGGACATGGACTTCTCTGCACGTGAATAGGACACTAGTAGAACATTGTTCATCAAGGCAGCAGCTCTGCTGGAAATGGTTGCAGCCTTACTGTGCTGGCAATTCTATGTCTAGGCAAAAATGTCAAAGAGCTGGTAGAAAGTGAACTCCAGCCACCAAAGCTGTTTCCCTTTCAAATTACCTGCTAGTTTTCCCACTGTGCCCATATATGGCTTAGCTATATGGTCTAAAATATTGATGTCTAATTTAAAAAAAATATTTTAATAATCTGTGTTTATGATCTGCAATGTGCAATGTGTTAATGCAGTTGTTGTAATGTTTATTCCTGGACAGTAGCAAGCAGACACCACAAATATGAACCAGTATAAATGTGGCACATAAAATGGAGTTTTAGAAATGAAACAGTATCTGCCTGATGCTACAAATTAACAAAAAACCTCAAGGGTATGGTGTAATTATTTACTTTGCTAAATAACATGGAGGAGCTATGGTTTAATTATAGTAGTTTAGCTATGAAATAGAATTGCACCGATTTTAGCTTCAATGCATTGCATTAATGAGTCTTGCTAACATTTACTTGTAATATTGGATAATGTTTCTTTTGTTTTAAATCATCTTTTTTAAATGAGTTGCATGCAGATGAGAAGGAACCTTTCCAAAATATCTTGATGAAATACTTTTGTTTCCAAAAGACAAACCAACAAGGCACTTTATAGTACAATTATACTCTATAAAGCCAGATGTGTTTGGCTTTCAGCTTTCTTGTCACTGACACCCCTCGTCTGTTGGCTCTGGACATGATTTAACCAGGAAAGGCACATAACTGAGAATCTATATTCAGATTATGAAAAAGCTGTGTATATTTCTACCTGATCATGTGCAGTTTTAAGCTCCATTCCAGTTAAATTAGGGAGAGAGGGAGAAGATAAACAATGCACACAATTCCCCCCCCTGAAAATATAGCTATCCATGATTTGTATGATAATAGGGTTAGGTATATGGCCCTGGGCAGTTTGAGTATGTGCGTTTGTTGTGGGGAGGGGCTCAGACTTCAATGGAAGGGGTGGGGCTTGGGGCAGCCAGCCCTCAACACCACCCACATCATTCCAAGCCTCTCCCTCCCCAGCTTCAGCATCTGGACTATTGTGTGGGGCTCCAGCAGGGATTTAAAGAACCAAGAGCTTGGGTTGCTGTTGCTGCTGCATCAGCTGGGCCCTGAGGCAACTGCTGCCTTTGCCCCCTCTTATCAGTGTGATTGGATAAAGTACAATACAACTTTAATTTAATATCTTCAATGAAGTCAATGAAAAAACTCCCATTGACTTAGTGGAAGCAAAGTGAACCATAGTTTTGTAAGGTAGCTCATGCAAAATGCATCCTTTCTCCTCATTGTTACCTGTTGCCCCCTCTCCACTGGTCTCCCTATATTTCACCTCTTCCCCTGCTTGTGTAGCCAACATGTTGTTGCTAAGATCCTATGCCCCTCTTTGGGCACTGTTCTCCCACTGAAGATACAAGAAATTTCCATTTGAGAGAAGGGCAGTTAGTTGCTATAACTGACTGGCAGACCAGTGGGTGACTGTGTCAGGATAAAAGGGCTGTGGATGTGACTTATCTCCTGTAAGCAGGAAGATTGAGTGGATTGCCAGAGAGACCAGGGGATAGCAGAGACAGTATCCCTCCAGCAGACTGGTAAGAGAAGTTGCCAGACAAACCAATCCACCAGACAGAGAGAGAAAAGGGGCTGCCCCCTCAGATTTGTGTCTTTCTCCCTTCCATCCTACCTCTTGGAATAACTGATCTTTTCCCATAAGGCACAAGACCGGGGTGGGCAATATTTTTTGACAGGAAGACCGCTCCAAGAATTTGGTAAGTGGCCAAGAGCCACACTCCTCCATGACATTAATGGAGGAAGTGTGGGCTCTGGGATGGAGGTTGGGTGGAGAAGGGAGCTCAGGGCAGGGGATTAGAGTGCAGGAGAGGGTGTGGGGTCTGGGAAGGAGTTTGGGTGAAGGAAGGGGTTGTGACCTAGGGAAGCCTGCCCTACCCTGGCATGCCACACTTTTCTCACCCACTGCACTCCTCTTCTCCGTGGTGGCGGAAAGTGGAGCATCCTGAAGCTGGGGCTCTCTGTTTCCCGCCACTGTGGAGAAGCCGAGACCAGAGGGCTGAGAAAGGGTGGTGTGGCGGAGTAAAGCAGACTGCCAGGCTACTCTGGCTCCTACCACCTGCACGTGAGTGTGTGGGGGGGGCAACCCCTACTGTCATCCTGCATAAATCCTCCCCCCACACACATCCCCAGGTCCCTCCCATCATAGGCCAGTTGAGATGGCTGCTGTGCTGCCCCCAAAAGTGTGGGGCCTGGGGCAGCCACCCTAATTTGTCCTATGGGTCTGGGTGCAAGAGAGGAGTCTGACCTGGAGGAGTGGCACCTTGTCTGCCCTGCCCCTGCACACCATTCAAAGGGACCGGTTGTGGGGGCCATGTGCTTCTCTAAGCACCATAAACCCCAGGGGGTTACTTTGCCTACTGCCTGCTGCCTGCCCTGAAAATAAGGCCCAGGCAGCTCCCATTGGGTGCTTTCCAGCCAATGGGAGTTGTGAGATTTTGCTGGGGGTGGGGACAGTGCACAAAACCTCTCCTGGAGAACACTGTAGCTGGCTGCTTTGATTAGGGTATTAGGGCATAAACTTTTATGAGATACAACTCACTTCCTCAGATGCTGAAGAGAAAATAAAACAGTAAAGGAAGCAATATAGAGGTGAGAGTTTGACCTCAGTGCTAATTGAACCATAGTGGATGTGGCTCATCTCCAACAGTGATGAGGTGACAGTATCTGAATGGAAAATTACCAATTGTAATGTGAGAACCACTCCATGTGTCTATTTAAACCTTGTTTCAGGGTGTCAAATATGCATATGAATTCCAGCTCAGCAGTTTCTCATTGCAGTCTGTCTTTCTGAAGAAGAGAGTTGTATCTACTGAATTTGTTAGGGCATGTCTACACAGCAAGGCTAAAGCCAAAATAAGCTATGCAATTTAAGCTATGTCAATTGTGTAGCTTAAGCCGAAATAGCTTATTTCAGCTTTTGGTGCTGTCTACACAGCAGGAAGTCCGAGTTAGAGCACTCTTCGTCTGACTTCCCTTACTCCTTGTAAAACAAGGGTTACAGGAGTTGGAGTGAAGTCCTTCAGCTAGACATTATTTCGATATGTTGAAATAATTGCTTGCTGTGTAGATGCAGACTATGTTATTTCAGAATAATGTCAGTAATTATCTGATTTGATCTGATCACTATATCTAATCTATCAGTCTTCATCCTCAACGGAAACAAGCACAACACTTACAAAAGATGATCCTGGGGGTTTTAATACATTTATTTGTTTTGGACACTAAACATCATGGGCTTAATAAAGACACTGGATATACAGAGCATTATAACAATCTGTAATCCATTATCACTCTTTATATACTATGACCAAAGGGGTGTTAATGGTCTGCTTCACCTTGAATGGTCCTTTACAATATGTATTAAATATTTATATTAAATTATCTTGCATTTAGCTGTGACATACGGAGTATCTTTCTGTGTAGCTGAAAAGTTTGTTTCTCTCACCAGTAGAAGTTCATCCAATAAAAGATATTATCTCTCCCACCTTGTCTCTAATAAAATGTGTTGACTTTTTGGATTCCCTCCCCCCCTTTCTGGGGACATAGGGGTGATGGGGGAAGCAAAACTGTTTATCAAATTTGACCAAACGTGAACAGTTTTTGTTGAGCTGAAAATGCATTTTTTTAGTGCATGAGAAATATTTTGATAGTCTCTAGTGCTCAAACACATGTAGCTTATTTGTCTGTTTACTGGCTCAGTCTATTTTGGGATGAATTGCCTTACCTAGATGGCTCTTCATGTCAACAAGAAAACAGCAATCAAGAAAGAAAAAGGCCCATGGGTTGCATATAAAAGACCTTTGGTCAGGCAGGCAGGACACTAGAACACAGCATAGTTCAATACCAATACACAAAACAACAGCAGGCTTGAAAATACAGGCAGCAGTTAAATGAGAAAGTACATGTAAAATTGTAGACATAGAACAGCTTCTTTGGCATAGAAGCAGATAAACCAGACTGTTTCCCACCAGTGCCCCACAGTGTATTCAGAACATGACCCATTCTTGTGATGGTACACTGCACACTGAGAGTCACAGAAGTGGTGATCCATAAAATAGACAAGTATAATAAACTCAGACAGCAGCAGCAGAGTTAGAGAAGCCTCTTACCATGCCCACCTCCCTTCCAACTGTTATAAATCTGTTGCCAGAGCATTGTTGATCTGACCAGTACAGTCAGATGTTCATATGTTGGATTGAACATATGTTGTCAGTATACACCACAGAGGTTGGCTCTATGCTTCCTCTATACCAGTGGTTTTCAAACAAGGGATCGTGACCAAATACTGGGTTGTGGAATGTCAGCCACTGGGTCTCCCTGCAGCAAGGGGATCAAGTGACCCGTGAGGGTGCTAAGGCAGGTTACCTGCCTGTCCTGGCACTGTAGACTGTGCTGTGTCCCAGACATGGCTGGCAACAGGCCCCACACCTAGATTTGTTGGGGGTGGGGGAGTAATGGAGAGCGCACAGGGCTCCACACACTGTCCTTACCCTGAGCACTAGCTCTGCACTCCCACTGTCTGGGAACCTGTTGCCTTAGAACAGTGTTTCTCAACCTTTTTTTATAACTCCCAGTGGCTGGGAACCTGTTGCCTTAGAGTAGCGTTTCTCAACCTTTTTTTATAAAGTACCCCTTTAAAAAAATTATAAGTACCCCCAGCACCTATAGTTTTCAGACACACAATTTTTTTTCTACTGTTGTAACACATTTGTTTAAATAACTTAATCGTAGCAGGGCAGGCGATGAAATTTTTGGGTGTAAAAAATACAAAAATAATAAAACCCTGTAAAACTTAAAACAAAAATTCAGTTTTCTCCAAATTTCAGTTGTGTTGACGTACCCCCCAGACTTCTCTTGAGTATCCCTAAGGGTACTCATACCACTGGTTGAGAAACACTGCCGTAGAACTCCCACTGCACCGTTGACTGAGAGCTGCTGAAGGTAAGCCCCTCCTGCCCCAGCCCTGACCCCTCCAAAGCTGGAACCCTCTCCTATACCCCAAAGTTTTCATCCTTTGCCCCACTCCAGAGCCCACACTCTAGTCAAATTTTGTTGGGTTGCGGGCATCAAAAATTTTCTTCAACTGGGTCCTGAGAAAAAAGGTTTGAAAACCACTGCTCTATACAACCATTTGTATTGTCTCTGACTACGATGGTCTCTTGCTCAAATGTGAACCACAAATTGAGCTATTTGAATTATTTGAAGATTTTGGGCTGCCATCTTAGAAGATTAGCTCATGAGATTTCAGTGGTGTTGAATGTGAATTCAAATCCTAGCCATGATTTGGCTTTGAACTCTTGTCTAAAACGGATCCCAGTGGGCATACCACCATTTTAGCTCATCCATAGACATAAACACATGTGTATATCCATTCGTTATGTGTGGGGACTACTGTTTGGGAATATCTAGAATGAAAAGTGCTACACTATTTAGGTCATGTCTTTGCTACCGGAAAGATAGATGCTGCTGCGATGGATCTTTTAGAGTTTAGTTTAGCAGGTCTGACCTGTGTATGTGTGGTTTTTTTGCTTTCTGTGACATAGGCTCCATGCTGGGCTTAGGTTCTACCTTGCACTGGAAGGTGAGCATTACTGTTGGAAACCCTATAGACTGCCTCACTCAGAGGACTGGAGTCTCTATGTTTGTATCCACCCTGCATTGGACATGCCTACTTTCCTTGAATGCCCAGAGGACTGTGATAACATGCTAGATAGAACAGAGTTGGTGGGGTGATCCGGTTCTGCTGAAATTGCAAGAAATCTGACTCTGGAACTTTCATCTCCATCCTGAAAATGACCCAAACATTTGTGTAGGTTCAGAGATTTTGGTGCTGCTTTTAAAATAAATTGCTATCTGCATTTTCAGGTTCCAATTGGATGCTTCAAATAGGGAGAAATCAAAATGATACTGAGACTCTTTTCAGTCTGGTTGGAAGGAGAAATCAAATCTCATAGCAAAGCCTATTCAGAGACTTCAAAATTTGTTTTTGTAGCCCAGATACTGAGGTTACAGTCACTTCTTACAGTCACTACTTGCATGCAAAATTATCTTTCCTGTGGCAATCACAACATTCCTATATTCATCATGCACTTGGAGCATGGAGTAAGTAAGCTGGCAGTTGTAAATTGGCTCTCGGATACAATGTTGATAAGCATCATAGAAATGCCTACAAGTAAATAAATGGGCACACAAGTCTAGACCCTGTCAAATGCAACTTCCAAACCACTTGAGTTTTGGCCATCACTAGACAGAACAATGCCCCATGCAAGTTCATATTGAAATATTCTGTTGACTTTTAAACAAAAGCGATGTTTTCAGACAATGGCTCCTGTGTAAGGAAAGCACCATTAACTCTATGTTACACATGTTAATGAATCAAAAAGGGTTAGGGACAGGGAGGGACAACACAGTTGTATGATTTTAATGACACAATTTTTTTTGGCATTTTGTTCTATTGAGAGAAATGTCCCATTAAGCTTAAACAAGTGATAACTCTGATAAATTGCCTTATCAAACACACCGTAATAAAAAAAATGATCTAATTTAATTTGTGGTAACTAAACAAAACATATCATTTTCTTTTGTTAGAAATGAAAGGGACTAAGATCTAATAACACTGCACTTATTGGTATTTCTATTATATAAATTAAAAGCATTAAGTGACTAGCAAGATGATCCATAATTTCTATAGACAGAATAAAAAATGTCAACCAGTTTTTAATATAGAAAACTGGTATAATTAGAATGCTGTTAAACATTTTTTTTCAGCCGCGAGAAATGAACAAGCCACAGGAGACCAGTCTGTAATAATTAAAGTTCAGGAATAGCTTTATAATACAAGTTTCAGATTAGATAGTTATCTTTTTTAATTTACAGTAAACATCTGCTTATTTAAAAAAAAATAGAACTCTGGTAATGATTCTGCTTCAGATTCTCCGAAGTCAATTATTTGCCCGGGACATACATTTAGGCATCTTACTGATGAATGGGAACATATGGGTTGCCACTTCAAATGGGGAAGATCAAACAAATGCAACAGTTTCTCTTCAGTCCTAAGTGTGCACTGAACATAGGATATCAGTGTATTACATAATATGTTAAAACTCAGAATCAATGTTTCCTGTAAACCTTGTGCTTGAGTGACCACCTATGAGAGATTCAGGTAACACCCAACTGATTAGCAGAGCACTCACAGTTAGACCTTTTGAAATTTCTTCAAAATATGCCCATTATTTACATTACTAGCCAATTAGCACATCATAAAACAGGATTTTCAGGTCTCTCCTCCACGTCGGCCTTCTCTCCTGAGCCTCCGGTCTCTCGTTCCCTCTCTCTCACTCTCTCTCTTCCTCCTACTTCCTCCCCCTCTCTCTCTCTCTCAGCTCTCCTCCACCTCCTGCCTCTCTCTCTGTCTCTCTCTTTCACTTCTCCTCCCCTCCTGCCTCTCACTCGGGACCGCGGAGCCCAAATGGCCGCTTTGGGCCCGTGCACTCCCGTGCTGCATGGGGGGATGCGGAGCCCAAACGCAGTCGCTTGCGCCGCTTGCTTCACGTGGCGGCATGGCTGAGCAGTGCAGAAGTCAGCCGAGCGCCACTGCGGGAGGCGAAGGGGGGGGGCGATGATGTTCATGGCCAGGGGGCGGGGCCTGGAGCCGCTGTCATGCTGCACGTCACCGCGCGCTTCTTCGCCTCCCACCGTGGCACTCGGCTGACTTCTGCGCCGCTCAGCCGGCCGCCGCATGGGAGCAAGCGGGGCAAGTGGCCGTTTGGGCCCTGCACTCCCCATGTGGCACGGGCTGCCCAGAGGGAACAGCCAGCATTTCAGGCAACAGCGCCCCCCAGAGGGAACAGCCAGCATTTCAGGCAACAGTGCCGGCCAGAGGGAACAGCCAGCATTTCAGTGTTATAGACTCTCAGACACTGGGCTACTATAGATATGATGTTCTTTGGATACCATATGCTTTCCTTCTTCTCAGGAAAGTGCTGGGATCATGTAATCTGAAACCCGTAGAATGAGTGTGCAAGGTTCCTAACTCCCATTAATTTAGGCTTTAGCTGGGTGCATGGCTGCCATTTGTGCTGTGAAAATACCACCCAATCTTAGCACCTTCACCTGCAATCTGTGCAGATTTGAGCACCACCTTGCCTGGAATGTAACCTGATCTTCCCATTTTGAAAATGAAATACTTCTCTGCACAGTGTGTTTAGGAACATAGCAAGATTATCCTTCTGTTGTGAGATAAGGTTGCTTTTTCCATGGCTCTCACTATGAAATCTACCTTCGCTCTCATTCTGTTGGCTCGCTGAGTCATTTCTTTCCATGTTCAATCCCAAAGCCCCATTTGATACATCTACAGGTTTACCTAAATTGTTGTCACATGGATTATTTAGGATAGACAAATAACTTTGTCTCAGGGCCTATGAGTGTCTTTTACAATAAATAAAAACCACATCTCAGATTCATGGGCACCATGGGATCCATGTAGCAATTCCACTGTTGCTTTATTCCGATGGCCTGGAAACACACTACAGTGGTGTCACATACTGCACATTCCTGACTGCACATTTCAATTCAGACTGATTTCCCACTTAACTTATAATGAAGAATGGGACATTCATTGTATTAGTTTAAAAAAATCCAATGTAACCTCCTTTAACTTGTGCATTGCAGTCTAGCCATGTACATAGCAGATTTTGAGTAACACTTGTTATGTCATGCAAACATTGCAGGAAGCCAAACATGCTGTACAAAGGCTTCCTTTGTGTCCAGTGTCTTTCTCCCTAAACATTGGCACTCAGTTTATTTTGGCTTTCAATCACCATTTTCAACATGCACATCCAGGTCAAGAATCCTATTTTCTTGATAATGCCCACGGACATACATGGCAGATCCAGAAGCATGTGTTACAGATTATATAAATGAAATCGAAGGGCAATTTTTCTTTGTCACTGGCAACACTTTCTAGGCATGAGTTACTGCATAGAGATTCTTTATGAGCTATATCTCAATAGCCTCTTTTTTGCCTTCTTGTAGATTGCAGAGGTAACAACATAGTTAGGTCATAAATAAGAGATGTAAGTTAGTGCCACCTAGAAAATGAGCCTGTGGAAGTGTAAATTGAGGAGCCAAGGGTCATATGACTGGTAAATAGGGCCCTTATCTGGTTTATTTGTGGATCAAAATTAAAATGACAATTTGGATCCCTCCAAGTTAGTCAAGCTTTATTTTTCTGCCCTGATGATGATGATTATTTACTATTATTATTTTTAATTTCTCTAGGAGCACTAGGCTAGCATTCAAGAGATCTGGGTTTAATTCCTGGCTCCAGCACAGATTTCAGTGTGACTTTGGATAAGCCATTTAATGGTGCTGTTTCGCAAATTCCCATCTACAGAAAGGGGAATAATTGCCCTTCCCTACACAGTGTGGGGCATTCTGTCTATACAACAAGTGGCTTTTGTGAGGAGGGAAGTAAATTGTTCTTGTTAACCTCTGAGGATAAAACAAGAAGCATTGGTCTTAAATTGTAGCAAATGTAGCTTAGGTTGGACATTAAGAAAAACTTCCTGACTCTCTGTGTGGAATAAATTGGGGAGGAAGGTTGTGAAATCTCCATAATTGAAGATATTTAAGAGCAGGTTAGAACAACACCTCTCAGAGATGGTCTAGATAATACTTAGTCCTGCAGGGGACTGGACTAGATGACCT
The DNA here is from genome assembly GCA_019425775.1 of Rafetus swinhoei. NCBI lineage: Eukaryota > Metazoa > Chordata > Testudines > Trionychidae > Rafetus > Rafetus swinhoei. The sequence continues at coordinate 26,546,255 of CM033425.1, read as the reverse complement.
CTTGAGGTCCTTCAAGTCCTACGATCTGAAGTGCTCATCCCCAGTAATGTCAAAGCAAGAAAACAAGATGAGCCTAATTTACAGCAATGTTACAAGATAAGAGCTTTCTCCTCTCATTTAGAATAACTGGCACAGGAGAGGGTCAATATGTGCAAGTTTCACATCCCTATTCTTCTACTAAGGCAGAGAGCTGGGGCTACTTCTATTGTGGAAGAAGCCAGGGGCTCTGTTGTAAGGTGACGCCTGCACTACAAGTTAAGGGTGTGATTCCCAGCTCGTGTATCTGTACATACCTGTCCTCGCTTTTACTAAGCAATGTAGCCATGGTAGCCTAGACCATGCAGAGACACAACCAGTGTCACCACATAGGCAAACTAGCAGTCTTCTAGGGTGCCAGGCTTTATGGGGCATCAAATCAGAAGGAAGTGATTTTTTTTCTCTATTTAAAAATGTACTTCAGGTTGAACCTCTTTAGTCCGGCATTCTCTGGTCTGGCAACATCTGTGTTCCGGCACTATTTTAATTAGCTGGATGTCCATTTATCATGGGTGTGGCCAAGTTTCCCACAATCCCATAAAGTTTGTTTACAGCCACCAGTCCTGGTTCTCAGTGTTCTAAGCTGTTATTTAGCTCTAATTTACCCCTAAATGTCTCTAAGGGTATGTCTACACTAGCCCCCTAGTTGGAACTAGGGTGGCTAATGTAGGCATTTGAACTTGCAAATGAAGCCCGGAATTTAAATATCCCGGGCTTCATTTTCATGTTCCTGGGCGGGCACCATTTTTAAATCCCCTTAGTTCAAACTGACTACCTGCAGCTATACATGGCAGTCAGAAGTTAATCCGAACTAAGTCCTTAGTTTGGATTAACTGTTACTCCTCCTGCAATGAGTTAGTTCGGACTTAGTTCGGATTAACTTCTGACTGCTGCGTGTAGCCGTGGCCAGTCAGTTCGAACTAAGGGGATTTAAAAATGGCGCCCGCCCGAAGAATATGCAAAATGAAGCCCGGGATATTTAAATCCCGGGCTTCATTTGTAAGTTCGAATGCCTACATTAGCCACCCTAGTTCCAACTAGGGGGCTAGTGTAGACATACCCTAAGAGCCCAGCAAGCAGTGGAAGGGTTGGTAATGCTGCTAGACAATATTGACCTCAGGTGGTCTGGAAAATTCTCTGGTTCAGCACCGGTCAGATCTTGAGGGTGCTGGACTACAGAGGATCAACCTGTAGTATGTTATCTCATAAATGAAAGTATCAAATAATGTACTTGTAAAACAGTGCATCGTTGCCATGTCACAAGTGACATTGTTTATTTCACATTGTGAAGCATGGCTGTGTATGTAAATACAGTTAAAATGTATCATGACAGAGCTTCAGAAGCTATCTGGTTTTCCTGCCTGGGGTCAGGGTCTGGCAGTTAAGTCATTCTCAATAGCCCAGTATTGGCCAGTCATATAGTTGACTCAGTGATGCTTTCCACTTAGTGAAGATCAGTCAGTGAACCACAACAGCTGTTTTGAGCCATGATCCCGAAGACCTTATGCCCATGGAAGAATTTGTATTGAGTTGGATTTGAAAAATTTGGTAAGGGGTTTTAAAAAGATTGTAAAAGGAGAATCACAAATAACTTGTTAGGTTACGATTGTGTATTTATTGTGGACTATCTCTGCTGAAGTAACAGTAAAGCCCTGATTTTCAAACTCAAAAACAGACTTAATGCACTATCAAGAAATGAATATTTACATAGCTTCCCAAAAATCAATTCCTTTGGAAATAGACTGTTGCAACTTGAAAAGCAACTGTTTAGGTCACTGACCAGAAACACCATGTACAACTCAAAACCATTAACATTTTAAAGAGTCAGCTACTGGATGGTTTACTCTACACAGTATAATTGTGTTCAGTGGTGGCCCGTCAATACAGGCGACCTAGGCGGTCGCCTAAGGCTCCAAGAAAAATGGCCGTTGAGGGCTTTGGAGGTGGGGGCGCCGACCGCGCTTCTCGCCTAGGGCGCCAGTTGCCGGCAGCACGTCTAGGGCTGCTCCTGATTGTGTTAGGATTAATGAAAAGTAGAAAAAACAATTATTTTTACATTGTTTATTTTGAATGCCTAGTAAATAAAGGTAAAATTTCATTCTAGAATTCTCATTTTTCTCTATATTGAATATGAGTGTGGAAAGGCAAAGTCATAGTTCACCTAGGGCATCAAAAACCCTTGGGCCAGCCTTGTGTAGGGTACAAACCTGCCTGAAACTGGTGCGTGTGCACTCAGCACCATTAAGCTTTACCACTACTGCTGTTGCTCATAGTGTGTGAGCAGCCTAAGAAACCAGGGATTTCAGGTGACTATAATGATAAATACACAATTAGCTTGTCATGCCCCTAATCTCTATTCTGGTCCCTTTGCAATTCCATGTAGGGATCATTCCCTACATGAGAATGATCTCTGGTAGGACAAGGGAAGGTGAGATGGTATCACAAAAATGTCTGATTCCTCCTTCCATTGCAGTATAGTCTGGAGTGGTTTTCATATTTGAACACAGAAGGAATAATCAGCTCTCGACTTTCCTCAGTGGGTGTTTTGCTGGAGTGAGTGGTAAATACAGATTTTAGGATAAGACTTTGTGTTGTTAAAAGGGAAAGCTGATTATGCTGTAGTGTGACCAAATGTTTAGGGTTAAAGTCTCCTAGAATTAGTGGTAACATTTGTGTTGGTAATTAAGGTCCTGTCAATGTTGCCACTATAAATCCTTATTATAAAATTTCACTTTAGATTAAATTTCAACTTAGAAAGTTCTCTCCTGGGAGGCATTATCCTGAAATCTGTTACCAATTGTATCAAGAGTTGAGTCATTGACTTTGAGAGACTTCTGAAAGCAGTCGTCTCTTCTTTTTTGACCTCCTCCACCCAAAAAGCTGAAATTATAGTTAGTTATTTAAGATCGTTTTTTGCATTTACTACATACATACCAAACTGGCATTAATACAAAAGCATATGACGATACAAAGCTACAGCAGGTGCCTCCTCACAATAACATATCTCTGAGGGGACTAATGATAATGAGTAAAATGCCCCATAGGTCCACACTGGTGCTCAGCATCCATAGTCAAGGCCAGGTGTCAAAATTGTTCAGTACCCAAGAGTGCCTATTTGTGAGCTGTGAGGCCAGATTTTTCAAGAATGGCCATACCCAGCATGTGGAGCCATTTTGAAAATCTGGTTTAGGGTGGGTATTGAACACTTTTGAGAATTTGTCCCTAGATGACTGTAATCTCCATTGGCCTCAGTGGAAGATCCAAGCGTTTAGTGAAAACTCAATGTGGCTCTGAGAGGAGATATGGACTGTGTGCCAAATCCGAGGAAATGGGTGTGATGCAGGAAAAACTCTACAGAAATAAGGGTGGGGGGAGGTCTCCTCTTGTAGTCTGTGGAGCTGGTCCATGGCTGAAGTAGTCCATGCAACTATTCTAATGGTGACCCCTTTAATACAGAATTCGAGACTAGAGTTCTGTTTGCTGTCTCTCAGGGTAATCTCTGTGCCTCAGATTATCTATCAATTGTGTTCTATCTAGCTATTTTAGGTGCTTATGGGTTTTTAACAGCCTTCAATAAAGGTACGTCTAGAGTGCTATTTCGGGATACTGGAAGTATCCCGAAATAGCAATGCTGCATCTTTAAAGACTTCCGCTATTTCCCAAAATAGTGGGTGCACTATTCTGGTGTCCCTGTAACCCTCATTCTATGAGAGTTAAGGGATTTGTCAGAATAGTGCCTTATTTTGAAATTTGGCACTGTCTACACAGCACCAAATTTCAAAATAAGCTCTTTGCGCAAATTGCGTAGCTTAATCTGACAGAAGGGTGCTGACTAGACACACCCTCAGAGACTAAAATTTTAATTCCTGCAACACCATGCATTGTTCACTACTCACCTTCCAGCTTCTCCAGGGGTCCTGCAGATAGTGCCCTCTATATCAGTACTTATATGGCCCCAATTACTGTAGTCCAAGAGCACCTCACAAACTTTAACAGAATTACCATCACAGTGCCCTGTGGGATCTAGGAAAATGCCATGAACCAGTGTTCCCTGTAAAGTGGGCGCTTGTGTGGTTGCTCAGGAGAGATTCCAATGCCACACAATTGATTAGCAGAGCATCCATAACCAGGTTTTGTGTTTCCATTGGTGGTGCACATTCATACATGTCTTGGTGCACATAAAACAATTATTCCTCACATGGATGGAAAAAAAATTGTACCTGGATGGAAAAGATTAGAGGAAACATTGCCATGAACCCCATCATACGCATGGGACATTGAGAATCGGAGTGACTTGCCCAGTGAATATCGAGGGCTTTTGGCAAAGCAGGGCATTGATACATCCAAGTCTGAAACTAAAACCCTACTAACTACTGGAGCCAACCTTCTTCTCATTGTCATGGTATCTGAGCATCTCATTTGAGGATAAAACTTTGCTCTCCAGCAGTGTTGTGAGGCCAAGACCTTGTCTACACTTGCAGCAGTATGTAGGGTATACGCAGCTAAATGCCACAGTGAAAAGCTCTAGCAAGGAGGAAGGAGACAGTGGGAAAAGTCTCTGGCAGTGGGGAGGCTACACAGCTAAAAATAACAGTGCAGATGGGGGAGGCATTGGTATGGTGTGTAGAGAACATGTATGGTGTATAGGGGGTGGCCAACCCATTTAACAAAGAGAGCTGAAACAGCAGTGGAAAAAATGCAAAGAGCCTCACCAGAATTGTCAAACAAACAAATACAAAAAAGGAGGCTGCCCCTTTATGAAAGCTTAGGCTTTTTGGCCTTATCAGGCTCCCGTCGATGGCCGCCATCTTGTGCGCCATTTTGAATCGCCTCCCCGGTGAGCACCGGGAGCGAGGGGGAAGCTGGGGGCGGAGAGGGCCGGGGGGGAAGGGAGCACAGGACCGGCTTTGCGAGCCACACTTTTGTGGGAGAAGAGCTGCGTGCAGCTTGCTAGCCGTGGGTTGGCCACCCCGGTGTATACTCTATGGCTCAGACATGCAGAACACTCCACTCTACTTGTCTCAGCAAAACCTCACTCTTTGCACGACTGTTTATGCCCATGCTTGCAAAACTATAACTGGAAAAGTAAAAAGCTTGTGTGGGCTAAGGCTGCCTTGCACAAAAGCGTATGCATCATTAACTTTTTTTGATCATCTCTGAATACTTTAACTGCGAGTATGTTTTAAAAGGAGATGACTAGGTTCACATACCAGGATTGGAAAAAGAATTATCATAATTCTCATGTAGTGCCCCCTTCCTATTAGAACCAGACTCTTATCAGCTACACTTACAGGATAATTTATGTTTTAACGGGCAGAGTACTTCACTGCCCCCAGAGTTCTAAACTGAGCTGAAAAGTATGTCCCTGTTTTTTGAAATCATGTATATTTCACTTTTACTTGGAAATGGAAGAGCTGAATCAGTGAAGAGTGACAATTTGTCCCTGTGGGTTACAGGGCTTTTTTAAAGTTAGTTGTTCAGTATAAACTGGGGTCCAGTGGATACAGTTTTAACAGAGATCAGCATTGTGCTGCCATTTACTTTTCTATGAGGGAGGAGGAAGAATTGACAGAGCAGTAGAAGAAAGCTGTCTCCGGGCTACTATCATATTGTTTCATCTCAAATTTCTTATACATTTTTTCTTTCCTTGACACACAATTTTTAGTTGCCTTGACACTGGTTTAAATTGTAGTTTGAAGCTGCCATGCATCGGAAGGCACTCCTAGAGGCATTGTGCTTATGGCACGCTCTGCGGCCCAGGGAGTCACTGTGATGCTGTCTGAAAGGGGACAGCATGCGTTCCCGCCACTCTTGCGTGTAGGGCCTGTGGAGTAAGTCCTGGGAGGCGGGGGCAAGGGATTTTCATAAAGGTGCATTGATAAGCAGCAGGGGAGCCTACAGAAATATAAATAGTCCTAAAGACACAAACCAGATTCAGAGACAGCAAGAGGGGGGAACTGCTGCTAGTATTAACCAAGGCCTTTCCATGCTGACTGTAAAACTAGTCACAAATCTTCTAACAAAACCCTTTTCTTTTCTTTTTTCTTTTCTTTTCTTTTCTTTTCTTTTCTTTTCTTTTCTTTTCTTTTCTTTGAAAATGCTGTTTGTTAAAACTTGAACTTTTCAGAGAAATTGATAAATTTTTATTACATTTTGTTGGAAGCTTTCTTGGGTACAGAATGGAATTCTTGGCTAGAGAGAGGGAGACCCCCCTGGAATAGCCAATAGCCTAGTGGATAGGGCACTCCCCTGGGATGTGGGAGAGCCACATTCAATTTCTTGTTCTGTTGGTTGGCTAAATAGAGCAGGGGCATGAACCAGCCTATCAAGAGTCTCTTTTTTCTTGTGGAAGAGCAACACCATTTTTTGGAAATCTGAGTTTTGCAGGATGGGGAAACATTTTTTTTCACCCAGCTCTGGCTTTCTGCAGGGCCATGCCCTACTTACTCTACCTTGCCACTAAAGTAGCTTTCCACTGCTCCAAGATTGGGAAAGCTGATTGTGTCTGATTCCTGTGCCAGGGTAGGATTTGTACCCTTGTTCTAACCCTTGTACTCTTTTTCTCACCTCAATCCTCCACTCATTGCTGCCACAGAGTCTTGTTGGTAGATCATGTGTTCCACTGACATTCATAGAGTTTTAGTGGTTCTCAAACTTTTGTCTTGGTGACTCCTTTTATACAGCAAGCCTCTGAGTGTGAATCCCACTTATAAATTAAAATCACTTTAAAATATATTTAACACGTAAATACTGGAGACGAGGCTGAGTTTGGAGGCAGAATCTGAGAGGTGGTGACTCAATCAATTTGATCATTTGATCAATCAATTTGATCATTCTCTTAAAGACCTGACAACATGCATTTTACAACAAAAGAGACTTTAACACCAGATTATAGAGGGAGACCTCAGAACTTTTATTTATGCTAAAATTCGACACATTGCGAATGGGCCTTAATCGAGATGATAATTATCTTACACATTACAAAGACAGCCTCCCCGCCTTTTGATATTCATAATGACCTCAGATTAGCCACTTAATTGACTCTTACAATAAGCAATTTCCTCCTTCCTTGTCACTTCCTCTCCACCCCACCTTTTGTTCTATGTAGCTGAATTGTCAGTTTGTGATTTTTTTTTTTACCTTCTTTCCCTGTGTTATAAAATGGTCATGCCTATTCGCTTTCAGAATATGATCAGAAGAATTGGGTCTGCCCCTCGAAAGCTCATCCCCTAATAAACTATTTTGTTACTCTTTAAAGTGCTACATGACTGCTTTTTTGTTTTACCTCAAACTTAGTGGTAAGTAAGATTCCCTATTGTGAGCGGAGGGAGTTTTGTCTTGTGCACCACCATTGACATCAATGTGCACTTGCTCAGATGTGCACCACCATAGCATCAACTAGTTACTAACAGAATTTTTATACACACATGCATGTACGCATGTGTGTGTGCTTACAACCCCAAGAAAAATACCAAACCAAAGGATAATTAACAAGGTGCATGACCCTGTAGTACAGGAATCAGGGGGTAGGGAGTGGGAGGTAAGAGTGGCTCTGGCGGTGCAGAATTCAGGGGAGAACTTAGGATGGGGCTGAGAGGTTAGGGAAATGACAACTCCTCACTGGGAGGAGGCTGGAGCAGGATTGCCCATTCTTGGGGCCCCAGGACTGGGCTGCTTGTCCCCCCAAAGAAGCTGCTTGCTGGGTGATGAAGTGGGGCTGGGCTGCCCGGCTCCCTCAATCAGTGGGTGAGGGGAGAGTTGGGGCTGCACTGCCCAGCACTCCCAGCTGGCTGCTCTTGGGTAAGGGTGCCAAGGCTACTGGTTGGCAGCTGCTCACCTGGCTGGTGCTGCAGCCGAGAGCCAGGGGGGATAGGTTTGGGGGCCACACAGTGGCTCCGGCCCTGGAGCTGCTGTCGCCACCTGCCATGTGGCCACTCCGACACCAGCCCAGAGCAGCTTCTGCCACTACCCCCCACCACATGGTGACTCCGGTCCTGGCTGTGGGTGCCCAATCAGTGACCTCTTGCCTCATAGCGACTCTGATCCCACCTGAGCAGCTGCCCCCCTGCTATGTGGTGGCTCCAGTCCCAGCCGGGCTGTAGCGTCCTGCCCACCGTAGCTGGAACTGGGGCTGGTGAGGCTGCCCAAGCAGGGACAGCTTCACTGCACCCTGGCTCCAGCCAGAGCAAATGAGGGTGGAACAAGCCAGCTGCTCACTGCCATGTGGCCCTGCCATGTGGCCCTGCCAGAACCCACCAGGCCACCGGCCACCACTTACCTACTTGTCCAGCAGGAAAGGGAGCGGGTGTCAGTGCTGCTACGTGACTCTGCAGCTGAGTTGGGTGGGCCTACAATTTTTTGTGCGTGGCTGCGCAGGTGCATCACTTAGAGGGAACCCTGCCTGTAATCACTGTTGGCATAGTTGTCATAAGGTGAATCTCTGCTGTCTCTCCATTACTCCAAATGTCCCATGATCATCTTTCTCCAGCCTGTCCCTTGTTAATAATTATGTTATTACTAATTAGTATTTATATACTGGTATCACTGAGGAGCCCCGGGGATGTACCACAACTGCCTGTGCTAGGCACTGTACAAACACAGACCAAGGAATCCATGTCCCAAAGTGCTTTCAACCTAAATAACTATATATATCACTGCAAACTCACCTCCTTCTACAAAAGATTTTCAAAATCTGATTACAATGGGAAACAGCTGAACTGAAGTTCACTTGAAAATTCTGTGCAATCAGTTTTGGATTGAATAAGGATCTTAACTGGTTAAGGAACTACAAAGGGAATTTACCCTCTCTTGATATTCATATCTCCACATGAACTGCTGTGAATAAGACATAACCACCCTAACTTGATTAGCGTCCTTAATACAAGTAACTTCTTTTTCCTTGTTCTTATATATCCGTGCCTCTGTAAACTCCACTCCAATTCATCTGATGAAGTGGGTTTTACCCATGAAAGCTTATGCCCCAATAAATCTTTTAGTCTCTAAGGGTATGTCTATACTGCATAGGAATTTCGGGATACTGGAGATATCCCAAAATAGCTACCCTGTGTCTACACAAGCCATTCAGTATTTCAAAATATTTTTTTAAAATAACGGGCGTGCTATTTCACTATGCAAATTGCATATCTTATTTCGAGTTTAGAGTGCTGTGTAGATGCACCCTAAGGTGCCACAGGACTCCTTGTTTTTCTTACAATAGGTGAAATATATCAACTGGGTACAACTAGGTACAGACCTTTTTATGAAGTTCTTATGGTGCTATGGCTCTTGGGGACATGAGATAGTGCTAGATGATGCTCAACCAATAGAGTGGCAGGTGGTCTTTACAGCTCAAATGGAGCCTACATCTTCTTGGTCACATTGCCTGAAAACTGCAGGTTGCTGCTGGACTTCTGGTCTTGGGTTCTTGTTGAAATTCCCAAAGCAGCCTCACTGTTGCTTTCTCTTCTCAGCCTCTTGCAATCACCCAGTAAATATTGTCTTACTCTGTTTAAACTTTCTCACTTGGGGAAACCAGGAAATGTGGCTTCCTCTTTCTTTGACTGAACTATTTTGTTTCAGTCTATCCCTATGGAAGGGTAACGTATGACCCTGGGAGTCTGTGAACTCTCTTTTCTTGCCTATCCCAAAAGCTGAGGAGGACTTCTTCCCCCCCAACCCCTTAAGATCAGCCCTAGACCAAATGACACGCAGGGAAGCATCTTTGATGTTTGTATACCTTATTTTTTATTGAATTTGTAGTCCATTTCATAACTTTGATGTATGATTTGCATGTATGATTTATCTCTGTTATATAAGACTGACTAGTAACGTTCCATCCCTTATTTGTCTATGAGCTGACAACATGAATCTAGGAGGTTCCAGGAAAATATAGTCCTTGTAAAGTCTGGAAGGGTCCATGAGATTTTGCAAATGCTTAGAACATTCTAGGTAGTTAGTGAAAAAATGAATCCACATATGGAATACCTCAAACATTTTCTTCAAGCATTCTCTTTTCCCTTTTGTCTCTAACAACAAAAACAGGATCCCACCCTAGTGTATATCAAGCCTGGCACTCCAGGTAGGTGGCTGGGTCACTTGCCCCTAAATACAGCTCTGTTTGTGGTTAGGAAGTACAATAAGAGGGTTTCTTATGCTTGGAGTTGGTTATAGCTTAAAGTGTAATACAGATGGAATCTGAGATCTAACGTAATCAGAAAGGACAGTTTGAGGATGACTGCAGTGGTAAAGGTCTGTGACAATTTTCTGACATGTGCCAGTCATGGATCAGAGCACCTTGCATGGAATTATTCCTAAACTCCCTACAACCCTCCATTTTCAGAAATCTTCAATTCTAATAGGTATCAATTATGGCTCCCAACTCCGCTTCCCTGACCATCAGCCACTTTCAAATAAACCTTCCACTAGCTTCTAACTACCAGGCTCCACTTGACATTTAATTTAAATATGCAGCAGACATATTTGAGATGCTTGGATTCAGGAGGAGTTATTTTTGTGATTATAAAAATACAAACTACAAAACTACACCTGGCAGCAAGGGTCTGTTCCATTTTATTAGGGTCAGAATCGTCATACTGGTCTGGAAGGTTCAGCTGGTAGGTGACAAGAAGCTGTTTGTGTGTTTGTGTGTGCATGCATGTGAGAGAGATATTTGGATATAATTTCATCAGGCTAAGACAGGGCTGCTCAACATGTGGCCCATGGGCTGCATGAGGCCTGTGGCCTGTTTGTTTGTGGCCCGTGACCCAAATGTAGTTTGGGTTTACACGAGGCTCAACATGTGGCCTGCAGGTGGGAGCCAAAACAAAAAAGTAGTCAATATAATGGTTTTCTGTTGATATGCATTTTAGTAGTTAAATTCCTGGACTGCCATTCCTCATTAAAAGTGCTGTCATATGGGAGGAAATCGGGTAAATATTCCATTTTATTATTATCAGCAGAACTGACTTAAATGGGGCCTGTGTGTTGTGTAGTCTTGCCTTAATCTTTGTATTCATGCCCATCAGTGTGAAAGAAGCTATTTGCATATATATTTGGCTGTATATGCAACCACATTTAAGTTGAGGCCCTCAGCATGTGCTGTGAGTATCATTGTGACCCTGGGGCTTCCAAAGTTGAGTAGCCCTGGGCTAAGAGGTTATACAATATTTTTCTTAAAAATGCACAACAGCTAAGAAATAGATGAGACTAACAGTTTTGGGATGAAGAATAAAAAAGCTCATGTTAGAATGGTGGTGGTGGTGGAGGAAATAATGTGGGGGGGGGATGAGAAATTGGAGTATTGGGTTTAGTATTCTTGCCCATGTTGCACAGCACCTATGAAGCCTCTGATGTGGTGGCTCATACAACTGCATATCTACTAATGTGATCTATGCCATCCAGTGCCAGCATTGCCCCTCTGCTATGTAAATTGGCCAAACTGGACAGTCTCTGCAACAAAGGCTTAATGGTCAAAATCAGATATTTGAAATGGTAACACACAGAACCCTGTTGGGAAACATTTTAACTTGCCCGGGCACTCATTAATGGATTTCATGGTGGCTATTCTCTTACAAAACAATTTCAGGAATCAGTTAGACAGAAAGTCTGTGGAACTGGCCTTGATATGCAAATTTGATACTATCTCACAAGGCTTGAACAAAGACATGAACTGGATGGGTCGTTATATTCAATACCCAAATGACATGAGAAGCTAAGTATTGGGCACTTACAGACTATTCTATTAGCTTCATTTAGCACTGACACTTTAATTGACAGGTTTTTTCTCCTTCCCCTCTCACCTCTTTTTCTGCTTTATAATTCAACCTATGTGCCTCTTGCTCCAATTTGTCATATATATATTTTTGGTTAGTCTCTAAGGGTATGTCTACACTGCAGAGTTTTTTCGGAAAAACAGTCATTTTTCTGAAAAAACTTCACTTATGTCCACACTGCAATTGCATTCTTTAAAAAAAAAAAAATCGAAAGAACAGAGGGGTTTTTCCGACATTGGTAAACCTCTTTCTATGAGGAAAAAGCCTTTTTCTGAAAGAGCTCTTTCAGAAAAAGGCATGTGTGGATGGGGAAGAGGGAGTTCTTTCGAAAGAAAAGAGGAAAAAGCACAGGTGCCCTGGTAGCCACTCCGTCCATAGTAATCACAGCTTAAATGCGAGATAGCATCCATTCAGTGTGGACGCTATCTTTTGAAAAAGCAGATTGCTTTTTCAGTGCGCTTTTGCTCTGTAGATGCTCTCGTTTGGAAGAAGTTTTTTTGGAAGATCTCTTCCAGAAAAGCTTCTTCCAAAAGAAGCCTGCAGTCTAGACATAGCCCAAGATGCTACAGGACCACTGTTTACTACACTACAAATATTTCAGCCACACTCTCAGATTTGAATTATTTTAGCAACCTATGATAGATGTATTTGAAATGCAGCAGTTTCATTTTTGAGAGTGTGTGCAAACAGTTTTGTTGGCTTTGACCCACCTACATTCGCACCCCCAATGCTAGCTGTGAGTTGTACCTTCAAATGAAGCCAGTTTTCAGATTTAAATAATGTACAACTACTTAGCAGGTAACAGTTGATTGAATAGTTGGCAAACATTAAGTGAATCTTTTGACAAACCTGCTCTGACTGTTGACTTGGTAAATGAAATCTTAGACAACCTGAGATTTAGGCGGTGTTATGTTTCTTTGTGAATGTTTTTTCACAGCTCTTTGTCAGAGATGAAAATCAAAGGGCTGCTCTGTGTTTTCCTGGCTGAAAAGCATGGGTCAGTTGCAAATGACTTTGTGTGCAAACCTTGTCACATTTCGTACTGATGTGTCAAAGGAGGAGATGAATCAGTTTAAACCCGGTGACTAATTTACTGTAGGTTTTTTGTTGTTGAGAGAAGATTCTGTAGATATATTTGTGATTATGTAACTGTTAAAGCAATAATTTACACTGAGACATCGGGTTGAAAAGGTGGAGTTTGATTCATTCTTACAGCCAGGGAGGCAGCTGTGCCCTGTTGGAGATTCTCTGCGAGCAGACTGAGTCTTTATGCTGTTTCCATCTGCCAATGGCACAGATAAAAAAAATCCATGAGTCCCACCAGCACAGGAGATTTGTCCTTTCTTAGAAGTATCCCATCCACATCTCCTTTTCTTGGCAAGCCCCATCCATCTTGTGTCTTTTGTTGACTGACTACATTCCCTGGCCTTAGAGGTGCAAGGGTTGTAGGCAATGTTCCCACTAATCTTTCCATCCATATGAGGATTTTTTCTATCCATGGGCGGAATACATTTTTTATGTGCACCAATGCATGTGTGATTGTGCACCAGCAGTAGAAACACAAAGCCTAGCAGTGGGTGCTCTGCTAATCAGCTGGGTGGCATTTGAATCTCTTCTGAACTGCACATGCACACAACTTATAGGCAACACTGCAGGAGGTCTTTCTTTGAAACTGAAATTGAAAGAAACCCATGCCTATGTTTTGTGGCACATGATCATGGCCTTTTATATAAAGGCATTTCACATTTACTTAATTACAGTTGCCCAGAGGAATTTCTCCAGATCATTTAATATGCCATATTGTTGAGAAGCTGCTGAGGGGGTTTAATTCATTTTCGTTATAACACAAGAGAACTTCCACTTCACTGTAAAATTACACTGTGCTGAGCACTGGAATTCCTTTATTGTAAATGCTTTGTTGAAGGGTCCCTTGGTCTTGGTACAGCTTGCATTACAGGTTTTCTAATATTTAGCACTTGTTGTGACTCCAGGTTATTAGAGTTGCAGTGTGAGGCTGGAAAGATTCGACTTTATTTAAGAATATTAGTTTAATTTAGAAACTAGAAAGCACTGAAGTATCCGTGTGGGGAAATGTGTTTACAAATATTTCCAAGGTAGTTACTCCTGGTAGATTTCCAAGTCTATTCAATGTCTAACATAATACAAGCTGGCCCTTTCAATAAGATTGAATGTGTACATTATACTACCTCACTGCGGCTCTCCCAAGACGTTACCCGGGCTACAGTGCATACTAGGATATTCTGTCTGCACTCTCCATCAGGCAGCCCTGCATTGTGGTCTGCCAGAAGAATATCTTCACTGTTACAAGGGCTAGAAACTTTAACTTTTCAAAAGACAAAACCTTAATTTCTGCAGAAGCTAAGGAAGCTACTAGAGAAGTTTTGGTAAAGCACTTCAGGGCCTGAATATCAATTCAGGACCTGACCTAGCAGTGACTATTGGGGTTCAAGTTTAAGTTTGTGCTTAAGTACTTTGCTGGATCAGGACCTTAGTAAGCATTGTCTGCAAAGCTGCCACAATTCCCTAAGCGTCAAAGCCATCTCTTGCTCCTCATTTTATGCGAGGCCCAGGTAATGCTATAGAATTTAGCTGGATCTTCTGAATGGACAAATGGTGGAATGACTGCTTGAAAAGCATGTGCATTGTAAGGTAATATGGACCATGATTGTAATAGGGTTACACTCAACTTTTGCAAGATCCCTCTGGCTGAGAGCATGTGCTTTCACTCTCTGCTTATGATAAACTTAAAAAACAACAAATGGTCTGGTAGCACTTTAAAGACTAACCAAAGATGTAGATAGTATCATGAGCTTTCGCGGGCACAGCCCATTTTTTCAGATGACCGGACTTTCTGTTTATGGTGGGTCTTCTGTGACCCAGCCCTCTGGCTGAGTCACACACAGCCTATATGGCAACATAAACAAACTCCTTCTGGGGTACCTATCTAAAAGGGCTTAGTGCCCTCTGTAATGTCTCTGAGTTTGTTCCCACTTCTTCCCTGGAGGCGGTGTTTCTGCCCTTACCTCAGGACCTTGTCTCAAAGTCCCAGCAGAGTCCAGTCTGCAATAAGCTTTTCATAGTCAGCTGACCACAGTACTGCCACTCTCTCAGATAGCCAGTTACCCAGGCTGCACACCTTGAGCTCCAAAGAGGAACCAACTGCTGCTGTGTTCTGCAGCTCCTTTTATATGGCCTTCCTGCCTGTTGACTGGCTGCTTTCCCTGCAGCCGCAGGACCTAGTACATCTCATCACAATGATATGATGATAGGATACAAAGAGGGGGAGAGCCTGTGGTGTAGGATATATTTGAAGGAAATTATCATTTTCTAGCTGCTTAGCTAAGGAATATCATAGTGTGAATTTATTTATTTAGAAAACTACGCATTTGTTCTGCAGTTTTCTGTTGGCTGCATTTATGTTAAGTACATACTAATCATTTAGTTCTGAAGCAAATGATATAAGAGTAATTTAAATTAACATAGAAAAGATTTAAATTAGCAACCAGAGAGATGGCTATTGTGCTTTTGTACTAATGAGAATTTCTTTATGTATCATTTTATTACATACAAATGTAACACAGAGATTATTGGAAAAATTAGAAGCAAGAACGTGGATAATTGTGTCTGACAAATATATTTACATTTTAAAAATGTAAGAGTGAAATGAAAATCATTCTTCAGATTTGTTAGGCTCCTTAACCAGCTGAGAATTTTGAAAGCGATTGTGAAAAAATGCAGAAAAGAAAGTACCATGCATCATAAAATTACATAATGGGGGCTTGATTTTGGACCTCACAACTCTCTGCTTTCAGTCCTAGAGTTTTCAAAAGTTTTGTATGGGGATAAATACAGAATCACCAAAGGGCTTGCCTAAATAAACACTAGTGCTATGGTTAAAGTGGTGCTAGCCCCTAGTGTGAACGCAGTTATACCAGTATAAAAATGCTTTGTAAGGTTATTCCTATATGCTAAAGGGAACAACTGTGCACCTATAAGGCATCCTTCAAATCTACGAATCTTTATACTTGGCGAGCTGCATTCACACTAACGCTACTGCTACACTGCGCGCTTTGCTGGAAGAAGCAATGCAAATGAAGTGCAGATTAGCATTTTCTCGTGCTTCATTTGCATACTCTCTTTCGTTCCATTTTTGCACTAGGGGTTTTTGCGCAAAAACAAGCAGTGTGGACATTTCCTTTTTGTACAAAACCCCCTTTCCCCACAAGATCCTTATGCCTGTCCCAGAGAGGCATAAGGATCTTGCGGAAAAAGGGGGTTTTGCACAAAACGGCCATGGCCACACTGCCTGTTTTTGTGCAAAAACCCTTAGCACAAAAATGGATCAAAAGAGAGTATGCAAATGAAGCACGAGAAAATGCTAATCTGCACTTCATTTGCATTGCTTCTTCTGGCAAAGCGCATAGTGTAGCCATAGCCCAGGAGTTGTAGTGATATACTGGTGTAAAATCACACCCTTACACAGAATAGTTATACACATTCTCTAGATGTAAGATAAAAGGGGAATCTGTGTTCCTTCCATGCATGAAACTGCTGGTTTCTTAGTCATGATCTAGACAATGGAATAAATGTTATAGGAGAGGGTGGGACAGTTCCCTCAGAACCACCTGACCTACATCAGGCCAGGGCCATCAGCATGGGACGAGAATGCCAGCTCTGAACTCCTGGAGAATGTAGGTTCCAGCACAGAAGTGTACTCATCATTCCCCTACAACTGATGGTTGTCCTTGAAACTGTCCTTTAAGAGTTTATATGTAAAAGTTAATCTCCTTTCTGAGATTGCATTAACTTTGTTGCCTAGTCACCCAGTTTGAGAGAGCCTTTTAATAGAATCCTAGAACTGGAAGGAAGCTTGAGAGATCATCAAGTCCAATCCCCTGACCTCATGGCAGGACCAAGCACCACATGGACCATCCCTGACAGGTGTTTATCTAACCTGCTCTTAAAAATATCCAATGATGGAGATTCCACAACCTCCCTAGGCAATTTATTCCAGTACTTAACAACGCTTGGTAGCTCTTCACCATTTGCTTTGAACTTAACTATCTTGAATAATTTTGTATCATCTGCAACATTTGCTACCTCACTGTTATAAGGGAGGGGTGGAACAGTTCCCACCTTTTTCTAGATGTGGCTCACTCCTCCTTTAAGGGATGGGGGGAGGGTTATACCTATTTCCCCCTTACTGCTACCTCTAGACCACTCAAGAGACATCATGGACACTTTTCAGACCCACAGTGTGTCCTTTGTGGGGTCTGTCCCAAAAGGCAGAACAGTTTGGCAGGGTCCCCATTGTGTAGGAATGAACCTAAGCCCAGAAGTTAAAAGGCACAGTGCCAAAAGTGAAATCCCTGCAAGCTGCATGGAAACTTTTCAAAGACACCATAACAGAGGCTCAATATAAATGTATGCCTCAAATTAAAAAAAACATAGTGAGAGAACCAAAAAGTGCCACCATGGCTAAAAAAAGTAAATGAAGCAATAAGAGATGAAAAGACATTTGTTAAAAAGTGGAAGTCGTCACCATCTTCTTTCATATGGAGAAACAACAATCTTCATGTGGTACTTCTATTAGGGTTGGTGTTTATGTGCTCTGTGGTTTGTGTAAATTCACAAACTCACTAATACTCTCAGTATTTGGGTGGGGGTGGGGTGAGGGATGGGCAGCATGTGAAATCACCCCTTCCGCTGGGTCATGTGATGCCTAGAGAGAGCTGCCAGCTGTTTTGAGCAGCATTAGGCTACATGAGGCAGAAAACCTGCCTCGGGATCTCAGCAGGGTGGGCTGGATCAAAAGTCTTGGTGGGCTGGATGTGGCCCACCAGTTGTATCTTTCCCAAC
This sequence comes from Rafetus swinhoei, assembly GCA_019425775.1. NCBI lineage: Eukaryota > Metazoa > Chordata > Testudines > Trionychidae > Rafetus > Rafetus swinhoei. Next base: position 26,528,568 of record CM033425.1, on the reverse strand, counting down.
CCTGAACCAGATAAATGAATGGAGGATAAGTCCATCAGTGGTTGTTAGCCAGGAATTGGAGGGATGGTGTTCCTAGCCTCTGTTTGTCAGAAGTTGGGAATGGATGACAGGGGTGGGATTACCTGAAAGCCCTGTTTTGTTCTGGGGCACCTGGCATTGGCCACTGTTGGAAGACAAGACACTGGGCTAGATGGATCTTTGGACTGCCTGAATATGGCCATTCTTATATTCTGTAACTCCTCCACCCTGGTTCTACAGCCCTTACTCAATCCATGTAACTCTCAAGCAATTAGCCCCTGGGTTCCGTTTGCCCGTTATAAATAGTTTGTTGTGTATGAGCTCACCAGGTGCAGGGGTTGCAGAATTAGAATTTTTGTTAATATTTAACACCAAATTATCTGATAAGCCATTGGTATGTGTTCTGGTCTTTCCCAAAGCACAACAACCATTTACAGTATATATCAAAACATGGAGGGGGGGGACCTGCTAGGTCTAACTTAAAGCTGTGGAAAGAAGGGGAATGTTTTGCTATTTTTTCACCTTTATGGTAGAGGATCCTGGAAGGGGTCATCAGGCATGCAATTTTACTTAAGCATCAAAATCTTGGTTTGCTTTAAAGAGGTAAGCTTACAATAAGCAGAAGACTCTGCACCTGTATGGAGAAAGTAATCTCTGTTCCCACCCCACATGCCCCAGAACACATATAAGAAAGGTTCAGCTGGCCTTTATTTTTGGTTACACTCTTCATCATTCAAACTGTTCCTGCTTCTTACACACTTTGGCTACGTCTAGACTGCAGGCTTCTTTTGAAAGAAGCTCTTTTTGGAAGAGACCTTCCGAAAAAACTTCTTGCAAAAGAGAGCGTCCACACACAAAAGCGCATTGAAAAAGGGATGTGCTTTTTCGAAAGAGAGTGTCCAGACTGATTGGACGTTCTCTTGAATAAAAGGCCACCTGGAAACACTTCAGCTAAGGCTTTAAGTCGTGAATTGCTTCCGAGGGCGCGCTTAAAGGGACCCTCCTGGACAACTGTTTCTCTGTTCTGCTGTGTGCTTGCTACCTCTTCGAGGGACAGCAAAGCTCTTGCAGTGCCTGCTGTGGTTGCCCTTTTGTTTTGGGGGCCACAGCATTTTTCTTTGTGCCATGGAGCCAGAGCTGCCCCTGGGCATGCAATGGCCCCACACGGCCATGCTGCAGTTTTTGCAGCACTTTCTGCCAGCTACCTTCTTGGTCCTGCATGAGCTGGATCTCGAGTTCATTTTGGGGATCCTCTTCATGGCTATGGCTGCTCCACTCTGGCAACCACACCCCACAGTGGAGAGGCATTTTTGGAGGCTGGACACCAGTTTGGACTGGTGGGACTGGCTGGTCCTGAAGTGGTGGGATGACCAGCAGTGGATCCAAAACTTCCGCAGAAGGCTGCAGAAGGCCACCTTTTTGGAGCTAAGTGCCTGGCTCGCCCACACCCTCTGGAGATGCAACACCCATCTGCAGTCCGCCCCCCTGGAGAAGCGGGTCACAATCGCTGTATGGAAGCTCGCCACCCCCGACAGCTACTGGTCAGTGGGCAACCTGTTCAGCGTGAGGAAGTCCACCATCAGGGCCTTCCTCATGGAGGTAAGGCACTCTCGGGCTGCATTCCCTGTGAGGGGGTTGGGGTGGGGAGGGAGAGTGTTGGATAAGGGGGACCCTCGGGAAAGGGGGGTTAGGAGTTGTGGAGGGTGGAGTGGCAGTGTGGGGGGGGAAGCCTCATCCCTGGGGGCTTGTGCTGTCTCGCCCTCACACAGCCCTGCTGCCGGGCGGGGAGGAGGTGGCCTCATAGGAGGTGGCTCCTGGGGTGTTTGGGGGGGAAGAGAGCAGAGGGGGGTGGGCACCTCCCAAGGGCTCAGGCACCCCCTCTCTCATTCTCTGTTTTGTGTGTTTCTTTGCCTCCTTCTGCAGGTGGTGAGGTCCATCAACTCCTTCAACAGGGGCCTCTGGCTTGCGGCCCTATCCCTTCCCCACCACAATCCCTTCCTTTGCCCTTTCCCTGACCTCTCAATAAACACACCTGTTTGGTTTTCAAAAAAATGCAGTCTGTATTAATGAAACATTCTGAAAATTTGGACAGGTGGAGGGGAGCTCATAATTGGGAGGGGGAGAAGGGCTCATAACTGGGAGGGGGAGAGGGACTCATAATTGGGAGGAGGAGGGGATGGCTCAATGTGCCGCCTTGGGTGTGGGGACCTTGTTCGAGTTACTGTCGGGTGGGTCCAGGGAGCATGGGGGGTGGACAGGTGTGGGGGGCTGGAGCAGGGCCAGGGTTGGCAGAGGGGGCAGGGGAAGGGGACATAGGCATCACTTGGGGAAGGGGCATCACCTGGGGAGGGAGGAACATTGCTATGCAGGCCTGTGGCAGGGAGAGCCACGTGGTCAGAGTGATGCTCCCAGGCCGGCTTCCTGTCACCAGGCTTGTCTGGGGTGCCTGAAGTTTTAAGAGGGGCCAGGAGACAAGAACTATAGAGTTGTGATTATTTTATATGGAGTGGCCACCAGGGCACCTGTGCTATTTCCTGGAGGCTTCTTCTTTCGAAAAAAACCCCTCCTCCTTGTCCACACATATCATTTTCTGAAAGAGCTCTTTCAGAAAAAGGCTTCTTCCTCGTAGAAAGAGGATTACCAACATCAGAAAACCCCCTCTGTTCTTTTGATTTTCTTTTGGAAGAACACAATTGCAGTGTGGATGTTCCTCAAGTTTTGTCAGAAAAATGGCCATTTTTCTGACAAAACTCTGTAGTGTAGACATACCCTTTTTGTGTTCCTGGTTCATTCCAACAGCTATCCAGTAAACAGTCTGTTAAACCACACAGCAGTAGTGGTTTTAACTTCCAGACATTGTTCTTTCTCCATTAACCTTCTGCTTTACACCTTTCCTGTAAGCTCCTGTCAGAATTTCTGTCCTCAATAAGTGGGGGTGAATTTCCATCTTGCACCCCTGCCACCCAGGAATTAAACTGGGAGTTGCTGAACCATCCCCTCAAATTTTACTCCATGTTTTATTCCTGAATATTTTGATCTTACAAGAGTTTGTTAGGTAAAAGCAGAGGAGGAAAGAACAGATGGTCATTGGTATTGCTGAACAGTATCACTGATGATACCTATTCATACTGGCAGCCACCATTTTAGTGGGTGCCAGACTGCAGATGTACTGACATGGGTTTTAGACTCATAATTTACTATAGAGTTTGCAACATAGGACACTTACTGCTAATTCTCTGAGACCATATGCATCACCTGTAAGGTAGGAAGTAGAGGGAATCTTTTTGGCTTGGCACAAAACCAAATGCTTTAGCATGTAGAAAAGCTTCAGAAGGGCAGCTGAGTTAGTCTGTAACTGGAAAAACTAAAAAACAACGAATTGTCTAGAAGCACCATAAAGACTAACAAAACATGTAGATGGTATCATGAGCTTTCATAGGCAAAACCCACTTCTTCAGATGACTGGAGAACTGAAAAAACAGATTAACAGAGCCAAAAGAGTATCCAGACACGAACCACGTCAAGACAGGCCAAAAAGAGAAAACCGGAGGTATCCTGAAATAGCTATTCGGTGTCTTTTGAACGCACTTGTTAATTTGAAATAAAATGGGCTTGCTATTCTGATGTCCCTGTAAACTGCATTCCGTGAGGAGTAAGTGACATTTTGGAATAGTGATTTATTTCAAAATAAGTGCTGTGTAGGCAGCGCCCAATTTTGAAATAAGCCATTTTGAAATTGACTCAAAATAAGCTACGCCATTTGTATAGCTCAAGTTGCATAGCTTATTTTGAGCTACAGGTGCAGTGCAGATGCACCCTAAGTGAAATCATTTTTATTTTTCTTCAGCTAAATCATTATTGTGGTTGGAGCTGGAATGAGGGGTTCGGGATGCAGGCTGCCCTGGGGAGAGAGGACAACCCTAGCCCTCTGTCAATGTAGCAGCTTGGGGCCAGGTGAGAAACACCTGTCCATGGCTGCTGCAACTGCAGCAAGCACAGCCAGAGGAGGGGTGCATGTCCCCTGGCTGGGGGACAGACAGACATTTAACAGACAAACTCTCTAAAATGCATAGTAGATAGCTGTCACTTTCTCCACCCTGCCCACTGCTGCCCCAATGAGGTTATAACTGTCTTGATCCCCATCTCTGGCCCCTTGCTGCCCCCCTCTGGTCATTCTACAGTATAACTGTCTCTGCTACAGACCCTTCCCTTTCCATTTTATGAGAAGCAATCTCATTCCAGGCACATCCCATTATCTTGGCATAATCAAACTCTGACCTTGCTTTAAATTATGATAAGAGGAAGCTGCATATCAAATTTAGTGGCCCTAGCTTTTACTGTTTAGGAGGAATTAATGAACAAATGGATGGACAGATGGATGGATGGATGGACAGACAAACAGACACATAAACTCTCTCAAATATATAATAGGTGATGAAAGAGAATAATAAGAGAAGACTTATTATTAAGGTACAAGACTGGGAGCTAGGTGATACAGGTCTTATTCTTGTTCTGCCACAGTTCCTATGTGACTTTGATTAAGTTATTTGGGTTCAAGTTCTGCAGCCGTTGCTCCTGTTGAGAAACATATGGACAGGACCATGGAGTGGATATGGCAGAGCGCATGCCACACAAAGTGATGTTGTGTCACTCCATGAGCATCAAGCTAATGATGGATGAGATTGCACCCGCTTCTCTTCAGTGTGTCTGCTGGGCCCCTTTCACAGAGCATTGAGAAAATTGTGCAGGCTTCCTCAATAATTCCTCTTGCTCCTTATTGTTTACATTCTCCAAATATTGATTGAGTCTTAGCTCCACCTCCTCAGTTCCATAATTCAGCTACACCACAGTTATTTTTGTTGTTCTGCTCCAAGCACCTTCATTTTTTTTTTCTGGACCCATTACCAAAAGAATACCGAGCTGAACCCCAAATTCCCCTAGGGGGCCACATCAGAACTGTCTAGAAAAGAGGGGTTGTTACCATCTTAATCTATGAAATGTTGCCTTTAAAATGTAGCTCAAAGCTACTCTAGGCTTTTTGCCTGTGTGCTGCATACCAAGCACATGTTCAATTTGCTGTCTGCTCTCACCTTTGTTGTAAGTCTGTTTTAACCACTAATGTTACATGTATTAGATTATTTTCCTCCAGAAGTATTAGTGTGCATCCTCTTTGGTTACCTTTGTGCTTTTTCTGTCTCATTGGGCACTAATATTCCTCCCAATTTAGTATTGTGTGCATTCTCTATTCATATACCATTTACTGCCTCATGCATAAATATTACCAGCCTAACACCAGTCCTGGTCTTCAAATCAGAACGTGTTCAACATGTTAAAGATTCTCCATGTAAAGACATTTCTCCTAAATTCCTTTTAATGCTCAGTTGTTTCAATTTGGACCTATACTGTTCCACTGGAACAACTTTGTTACAGCTGAGTAATGAATATAGGTCGATCATTATTATTCTTACCTTTAATATGTGTAATGGGATCATTTCCCAAACTGTACATTTTTACAAGACTCTTTACAGAGGTCTATGTTGCAAGCAGCAAGAATCATGGTTTATCTCTCACCTTCACCTGGAAACCATATAAAATATTGCTGAATAAAACTCTAATGAGTTTTTTATGCTTCTACAATGATTTTGTTCTGTTTTCCATCCTAAGAGGTGACAGAACAAAGCACAAGTGAGTTATTTAACATAATTTCTAGCTCTGGATGAATAGTTTGTAGTGGATGATTTATTTTACCTTCTCTTCTCTTTGTGAATTGTCTACTCACAGCAGTTTGCAATGTGACCATATTTATTTGATGTTTGAACTTATTTCCCAAATATCTTCCCCAAATGATTTTTGGCACACAGATTTCAGGCAAGTGATTTACTGAGAGTGTTCCATTCGCTGCACTTCTCTGTCTTTCATTTCACCTTGTTCTGTAAAATCATGATAATTAGGCCTATATAGCTCCATAGAGAACTTTGAAATTTAAGGGTCTGTATACCTGATCCAATAGCCACTGATGTAAAAAAAAAATGAGTAAATTATTCTTAATGAATAGCTTATTTGCTGTGTCTGATTCACTTGCTCTTGAGGAATCTCCATCACTGGAGATATTTCAGAGCCGATTAGACAGACTTCTATCAGGGATGATCTAGACAGTGCTTGGTCCTGCTGTGATGTTGAAGGACTGGACTTGATGATCTCTCAAGGTGCCTTCCAGTTCTAGTGTTCTATGATTCTATGATTATGCTGTCTGGATATATACAAGTTGAACCCACACCTGCTCAGTGCGATGCTCTGTCACCCATTAACGATAGCTGGACTGCAGTTAGTGGTTAATGAACCTGCTGAACCCTTGGTTAACAGAGGGGCATCTTTTAGCTGAAGCAGAGGTGGGGCATACATTTCCATACAGAGGCCTCAGGTTCACTCTCTGGTATCTGGGGCCAAGGGACACAGTACATTAGGGTATGTCTACACTAGCTCCCTAGTTCGAACTAGGGAGGCTAATGTAGGCATTCGAAGTTGCAAATGAAGCCCGGGATTTAAATATCCCGGGCTTTATTTGCATGTTCCCGTCCAGTCGCTATTTTTAAATGCCACTAGTCCGGACTAACTGCCCGCGGCTACACATGGCAGTGAAACAGTAATTCGAACTAAGTCCTTAATGCGAATTAACTGTTACACCTCATTTCAGGAGGAGTAACAGTTAATTCGAACTAAGGACTTAGTTTGAATCGCCATTTCATTGCCGCGTGTAGCTGCAGGCAGTTACTTCGGGCTAGTGGAATTTCAAAATGGCGACCGGACGGGAACATGCAAATAAAGCCTAGGATATTTAAATCTCGGCTTCATTTGCAACTTCGAATGCCTACATTAGCCTCCCTAGTTCGAACTAGGGGGCTAGTGTAGACATACCCTTATAGACTAGAAGTGGGCAATAATTTTTGAAGGGAGGCCACTTTGAAAATTTCTGAAATGTTCATGTGCCTCCCCAGAAGGGGTGTGGCCTTGGGCAGAAGGGGCGGGGCCAGGAGACTTCACCACCTGCCAATCCTGATTGGCCTGGAGGTGGGGGAGCATGTGAAGTCTTATCCTCTGCCCCGCCCTCGCCCTGCCAGGGGCATAGAGAGCCTAGAGAGAACCAGCTGTTTTGAACAGCCCGTGGGTCTGTCAGGTACCATGTGCTCTGTGCTCCCCTGTCCACAGGTCTTGATTGGCCCTGGGGGGTGGAGAGTGTCAGAACGGCCATAGGCCAGGAGCCCTTTCAATTGCTGCTATTTAAAGGGCTTTGGCTCCAGCAACTGCAAGCCCTTTAAATAATAGCAATTTAAAGAGCTTGTCCCTGCCAGGTGGCTGCTACCATGTGGCCTGGCAGCTGCCCGGAAGGCACAAGCCCTTAAAATTGCTTCTATTTAAAGGGCTTGTGCGTTCGGGTTACTGCCAGGCAATGCAGTAGCACCTGCCCGGCAGGCGCGAGCCCTTTAGATATCAAGCAGTTGAAAGGGCTTGTGCCTCCCTGGCTCTGCCGCTAATGTGTTGCCTGGGAGCTGCATGGGAGAGTGGGGGGGCGATCCCTTTCAGTTGCTGCTATTTATAGGGTTCACACTTTCTGGGTGGCTGCCAGGCAACATGGTAGCAGCTGCCTAAAAGGGGCAGGCCCTTTAAATAGCAGCAATTGAAAGGCAAGGGCAGAATTTCAGCAGAGTGGAGGGGGGCGGGGCAGCAGCCGTGCTCTCCTAGGACACAGCTTGCTTTTGATTCCGTTCCCCAGATGCTAAGGGAATGAGGGGAAAGTGCTTGCATTCAATGCTTGCTTCTCACTCCTGGCTGGTGAAGCACTTTCCCCTCACTCCCTTAGCATCTGGGGAATGGGATCAAAAGCAAGCCATGTCCCAGCATTCATGGCTGCTGCCCCCCCAACCCTGACGAAATTCCAGCCTTGTTCAAAGGGCTCGTGCCTCCCCATTGGCTTTCAGGCAACACATTTGCAGCAGAGTAGGGAGCTGCCACAGGCCGGATCAAAGAGCTTGATGGGCTGGATCCGGCTCACTGACAGCCGTTTGCCCAGCCCTGTTATAGACTCTAGTCCTGAGAATATTTACATATCTGCTGAACTTGTTCACAAGAGTAAAGTTAAAATATGTGCAGAGGTGAAAGTAAACAGGTGCAGCCTGGTGCACAGCTCCGGCAAGAGCTGGCTGGAGCAAAGGCTAGCAGGGAGCTATTTAAAGAGCTGGCAGGGAACCAGGTTGCAATAGGATGGTACCTGTAAGAAATTTTAAATTACTTGCACCCCTGAACATGTGTAAGTGCTTACAGAATTGGGCCCTGACGCCGAGGCCTATTATAGTATGTTTCACATTATTCTCTGGAGGGTATTGCCATTTAAAGACAAAATGCCAGGGGAATAGATATTTTTGTAATTTATGCAAATAAATTTACACTCAATAAATCTGCCCTAAATTTTTAATTCAAGAGTTTATTAGTAACCCTGGTGAAGGGTAATTAACATTTTAATTACAATTAAAACAGCTTCCAGATCACTATGGTTATAATTAAATATATTTTCCATAAATTTATTATGGAGATTGTAAGTAGCATTATCTTCAAATCTTTTTTAATTGCACAGTTTATTATTTTTCCAAGGTTTGGGGGGATAAAGAAAAGGCAGGAAAGGAGGGGGGAAAACACACACAAATGCACACACACACACACACACACACACACACAAACGAACACACTTTAGTGCCCCGGTAGCTCACAATTCCTCATCTGAACTATACCTGACTCAATGGCTCAAGATGACAGATGACAAAACTTTATTGTGCAGTAGAAAATGAAGTTCATGTCCCCATATGGTTTTTGAAGACCCAATAATTTCTATTTTATCACAGGAGTAGGGCAGTCAATTCTAGTATCCTAGACAAATTTGAATTTCGTTAATTACATTTTACTCTCCATATTCTCCTTGTAATTTCAAGTATTGACGTCATGTCCTAACCTAATGTGAAATATTGAGTTAACTCACTGTCCTCTTCCACCTATGACATGTTGTCTTTTCAGGGGAGGGTGAAGTGATTCCTTGTTGGTGGGTAGCCTTCAGGTGCTTCCATGACTGCATAATCTAGGTCAGGATTTAGGGCAGTGGTCTCCAACCTTTTTAACCACAAGGACACTTTTTCAATTTAAGTGCAATGTAAGATCTACTTCAAACTCAAATACCCTTGCCTGGCTTCCTTTCCCTCCTTCTGAGGCCCCACCCCTGCTCTACCCTTCTCTGAGGCCTCATCCTGCTCACTCTATCTTCCTTCCTCCCCAAATCTCATTCACTTTCACCAGGCTGGAGTAGGTAGTTGGGGTGCAGGCTCTGGTCTTGGGCCAAGGGGTTTGGAGTGTGGGAAGCAGGACACCCTGAAGGCAGGGAGGTGGGGTGGGTTCTGGAGTGGCCTAGAGGAGAGGGCATTTGCCTGGGGAGCTCAGGGTTGTGGGCTCAAGTCCTTCCCTCCCACACACACCCTGAGAGCAGCTGGACAGACAGGATAGTATTAGAAAGGCAGGATAAGGGACCTTTTGAAGGCAGGGAGGTGAAGTGGGCTCTGGAGTAGCTATGGGGATAAGGCATTCACCTTGGGAGCACAGGGGGGTGGATTCAAGTCCCGCCTCCCCCCCTCCACCCACCCTGGGAGCAAGTGGACAGCCAACACAGGCTGCCCCAGGGATGTAGCTGGCCATTGTATTAGGAAGGCAGGATAAGGGACCTGCTGGAGGTGGGGTGGGTTCTGTAGTGGTATAGGGCATTTACCTGAGGAGTGCAGGGTTGTAGGCTCAAGTCCTGCCCCCTTCCACCCATCCCAGCAGTGGCCAGACAGCTGCCCCAGAGATGGAACAGCAGAGTCAAGGCAGGCTTAATCCTGACTTGGCCCTGCACCACTCCTGGAAGCAGCTGGCATGCACAATGGTTCCATGTGCTGCCCCTCATCTACAGGTACACAGTTCCCCATCATTGATCAATCGGCGCTGCAGGAATGGTGACCACAGGCAAGGACACACATGGAGACTCCTGCTCTCACCTTCTCAGGGGCTGCAGGGACATGCCAGCCACTTCCAGGAGCAGCAATCCCCACAGGGATAATTACTCTGGACATGACAGGTTCGGCATTTTAGAACTCACTGCTCAAAGAATTAAATTTAAGCGTAAGAGAGAAGCGTAAGAGAGAAATGAAAGTTATGAAATGCACAGACCAGTCACAAACCACTTTGCAAACAGTAAAAGTATCAACAACTCCCATGTACGTGTTAGGTTGGGAGATGAGAGGGAAGGACAGTGTATGTTTGTGAGAATGACAGACACACAGTGTGTGAGAGTGACAGAGATTTGCACTGCCAAGATCCCTCCATCCCCTTCTTTCTGTGTGGAGAAAGGGTACAGGAGTTGGAGGAGGAGGGATACCCTGACATCAGTGCCCCCCCTCTCCCTTCCGCACACTGCACAGCAAGCAGGAGGCTCCCAAGAGGCAGCTCCAAGGCAGAGGGTAGGAACAGCATGACAGTGGGGGGAAGGACAACTGAAGTGCCAGCACTTGAAAGCTCCCCGGCTAAACTAGTCAGGATCACCTGTCAGAGGCTCCAAGATCTACTGGTAGATCCCAATCTACTCGTTGGCGACCACTGATTTAGGGCATGATTCCTCACTGATTAAAGTCAATGGGAAAGCCCCCATGGACTTTAATGGTGCATTGTCAAGGTATAATTGAGATATTATATGGTAATTATACATGGTAGGGAATTTTCCTTTAGAACGATTTTCCAATTGACTAATGTTTCTAGCAGTTAATGTTTGCTGAACGCGAAGGCTAATGTAAACATTTAGGTCTGCCCTTTACTGGGGGACATATGAGATCTGCTCTGCTGTGTGAACTAGCCCATGCCTGCCCAACTTCAAGAATGGAGTCAGGGCCTACCTGACCACTCTAGTTTCTGGAGATTCTCCATTCATCCCAGGGTTGGGGTCCATGTGTTTTTGGAGCAGAAGCTCCTGAGTTGGTTTCTATGGACACTTCTGAATATCACGTGTCAATGATGACCATTACACCCTGTGTGCAAGTATTATTATTCTAACAACATCAGTTATTTCCTTCTTCTGTCATCAGCAAAGCCACTTCATTAAGACCCCAGGCAATGCAAAAAGTGTTCTGGGGGAGAGAAAGTATTTTTTTTAAAGGAGTAATTTTTAATGTGACTATCTCATCATATATGTGTGCCAGACTGTCAAAATGCTACTCCTGTAAATGCCCACTCTCCTGCTGGAAAGTCACTGCTACTCTTCTCTCTCATTTACTGTGCTTACATTCAAAGATGCAGATTGTGCCTGTGGAGTTGGTTTGTTGTGTACTTTAAAAAAAAAAAGGTCTTCACATTTGTGCACCAAAAGCTGTGCTACATGTTCAAATGTTTTGGCATTAAATATGAATCATCAGAACAAGAGTCACAATTTTCAGCACTCCCTGGCAGAGATGAATAGGTAGACAAAGAAGAGAGGGTTTTTTTTTTTTTTAAATAAAAAGAGGCTTTAAAGGAAGGCCCATTATCATGATCATCAGGGAATAGAGTCATCTGTCCTTCACCTCATATACAGTTCAGGTTATTCACCTGGGACTCTTAATTTAAGGTAAATTGTTTTAGGGATGCCTCATGATCTGTTTTTTCTTGCACTGGCACAAATACCACTCCTACCTGATCTCTTTAGCATCAAGACTTTGAACTGGTAGAGCATAACAAAAGCCTTGAGAACTCACCCCTCGCTGTTTAATGAGAGTATTGTCCTCTCTGAGCTGCATGTGCGTGGGGTGCCAAGGTAACAGTGCCTTGGGAAGCTAGTCAATAAGTGTATGCCTCTTTATGGAGGTCTCCTGTAACCACTCTTTTATGACTAGAAGTCTGTTTTTTCCATCAGGAACTGGGTACACAGCACATATTATAGAATTGTGAGGTGTGTGTGGAGAAAACATGCTGTCTGCAGGGGCTTTGAGTGCCTGGTAGACATAGTCCAGGGGAAGGCCAAAGGGAGGGCAGGGCATTTTCTTCTTAGGGACATGTCAGCTGTTAGATCCTCTTTTTGGAGCAGTGGTTACTACTCACTCTAGACGGTGATGTGAGGGGATAAGACCCGTCCCTCCTCCTCGACCTTCCTCAGGCCTTAAGGGTTAGGAAGGGTTGTCTCGATACTCCCTCAAATACAGAAAATGAAATTGTGCTTGCATGAGCTGCACCAGTGGGGAAGAAATTTCTTGTGCCCTTCCTCACACAGTTTCCACTTCCCTGAGCCAAGCAAATTCTGGCCCTGACAATAGGGTTGCCAGGTGTCCAGTTTTGAACCAGACAGTCCAGTATTTGAGCTTTCTGTTCGGGAAACAAATTGAGAAATTATAAATGAGAAAATAGAACTGTCCGGTATTTTCTAAATAAGATGGAATGTCGATTGTGATGTCATGTCAAGTGTGTCCGGTATTTTTGTTGAAACCATCTGGCAACTCTACCTGAGAAATAGAGGTGATCAGGAGGGCCACAGGGAGCATGTTCCCCCAGTAAAAAGAAACAGGCAGAACCTGTGCCCTCTTTGTTGGACCTACAGGAAATAGCCATTTGGGCTGCTTACACAATGTGGCCGGGCTGTCTGTGGAGGGTGGAGAAAAGAGAACTATTTTATTTTCTGCTCTTTACACTATGTACGTAGTATGTACGTAATACAGGCACATTGGGGGTAGAAGTTACCAAGTTCAGTAATGATACATAATATGCTCTGGCTCGGCCTAGCTACACTGTTGCTCTGGGAGGGTTCTGATAGCTTCTGGATCACAGATGATGGTGAGGGCCAATACAGGGCTCACAACCGCTTTAAAAGGATACTTCCCAATTCGTACAGATTCCAGAGCTAGCAGTATATTTTGTCAGCAGTAAAAATTAAACAGTGTTTAAAAGAGAAGGAAGAAAAACCTCTACAAGCCAAAGAAAAATCACATTTTCTTCCCAAAAAATATTGTCTTGAATTTTGTCAGTTTGGTTTCATGAAGGATATCCTTCTGTTCTTCACTGGAGATGCCAGCTGCAGGCAGTTTGTTAAAGGAAGTTTAGAATTGATGTGATTTAGAGTATGGTAACAATGAATGACAATGGCTTTGTTATCTTTTTTTAATTCGTATATTTCCCTGAAACATTTCACATTAAGTGCTATTTAAAATGAACAGCCACTCCAATCACTCCAAGTTACAGGTGGTGAGTAAAAGATGCCCTTAAGACATTTTGTTACAAGCCGTGATGTTTTAGTGAAGTATTGCATAGACTTCTCAGACTGAAATCAGATTGCTGGTTTGAGATGTGTTTGCTGGCTTGGATGTTAAATTTGCCAACAAAAGATTTTTAGAAGAAATATGAAAACCTGAATCCATGTACTTACCATTACTGTAGAGTCATTCTAAAGCCCTCCCTCCCCTCTCTTTCCTTTTCACAGCAATAAAGTAGGCAGTGCAGTAGCTGGAGCATAAAGACTACACAGAACATGGGGGTATGATTCCTGTGCTTAAACTGCAAGCTGTTTTCTCAGATTGCAGCTCTTTGGAGGCTGAAACCCTCTTTTTCTGCTATTTGTGCAGCATCTAGTACAATGAGAATCCTCGTCTGTGACTGAGGCTCCGAAGCACAAATTCAATGCAAATAATAAATTATTACGATAATAGGATGTAGCTGGGACTCTGATTCTACAGTCTGTTCTGCCTGCAGAGAACTTCTTTTATTTCAGTGGAGCTCCATGGGGATAAAATGATCTGCCCTAAGGGTTGGCTTGCAGGAACAGGGCTTTCGAGACTGAAACTATGAATGATACAGTATTCTGTAAATCTCCAGGAAATTTTGTTAAATCCTCTGAATATTTTTCTCTCTGGGTATGTCTACACTTGCTCCCTATCTCGAGATAGGGATGCAAATGTAGTGTACCGAAATTGCTAATGAAGCGTGGGAGTTAAATATCCCATGCTTAATTAGCATAATTGCGTCCGGCCGTCATTTTGAAATTGCATTATTGCGAAATAAAACGCCCCATGTAGCAGCATCATTTTGAGAGAAAACCCTTCTCTCAAAATAACTGTTAAACCTCATTGTATGAGGAGTAACAGTTATTTCGAGAGAAGGGTTTTCTCTTGAAAGAACGCTGCTATATGGGGAGTTTTATTTCGCAATAATGCTATTTCAAAATGGCAGCTGGATGAGATTATGCTAATTAAGCGCGGGATATTTAAAAATCGCGCTTCATTAGCAATTTTGATACACTACATTTGCATCCTTATCTTGAGATAGGGAGCAAATGTAGACATACCCTCTGATTCTGAAGAAAGTGTTGGAGAATCTGCAGAATTTATTCTAAAGCCATTTCACTTAAAGCACACATGGGAACACTAGTAAGTTTTATAGTAAATTATTTCTGTTTTTACTCAAAAACATGAGACATTTTGCACCCAGCTTTGCTTTTAAAAATAAATCTCCCTACAGTTTTCTGAGATTTTCCTCATTCCTTTAAGAGATCCTTCCCCAGGTGAGCTTCCATACCCATGATCTTCTATTTCATTATCTCCCACAGCTCTATGGTGAAGACTCCATTGCTTCTTCCTAATATAAATATTTGGTGTAACTATAAATTACATTTCTCTTTAAAATGTGCAGATTTATATTCACCAAACATCTTTCAGGTGACTCCAGCCACAGTAGGTAAGGAACATTAATTTGATGCTTTTTACAAAAATAATATGCAGTATTAGAGCTAAAATGTTATCATTAAGTTTCAGAGTCAATGCCACAATAATATGTATGGCGGAACTCAACTCTGTCTTGGAGCTACTATTTCAATATTCTGTTTACAAACCAAGGAAGAAATCTGGAAAGTTTCCTTCCCATTCAGAAGTAAATTAAAAACAAAGACTTTTCACCAAAATCACAGTTAATACCAGTTCTGTAGGCAGATGCTAAATCTGTTCCATGTTGTTGCATTTCTGGGCTAAGAATTTCCTAACAAAGCAGGAGAACACTTTGAATTCTGAATTATTTTAGCATTGGTATTAATTACAGCATCACTAATAATAATTATGTCTTCATTCTCATGTCATGCTGGCACATGCAGGCTTTTTATAGCTCATGCCTCAGAAATTTCCCTCAGAAAATGAACCCCATAAGTATTACTCTACATCAGGGGTTCTCAAACTTTGTGATACAGCGACCCCCAGCAGCGGATATAGGGCAGGGCGAGCGGGGCCCCCGTGCATCAATAAGCCCCGCGCACGTGCTACTACCTGTTGGCTGTGGCTGTGGCGCATGCGCAAAATTGTGCTGCCCCGGGCCCCATGCTTCAATAGGCCCTGCGTCCTGGGCCCCACAAAACTCTCATCTGCCCTGGCGACCCCCCTCTAAGTTGCTTGCAACCCCCTGGGGGGTCGGGACCCACAGTTTGAGAAATTCGGCTCTACATTCTAAAATAATAGGATTACAGTTTGGACTTCCCTGGTCTGGCAACATTGGGACTTGATCCAAGATGAGATAATTTTCTGGATCAAGGGAAGTGTCCCCTGCCACTGGCCTGGAGCCAGCCTGCCACCTATCTTTGCCCTCCCCACCCCAGCTGGGCTGTCCATCCTGCTGCCACCAGCCCCTCCCCTTCTTGGCCCTAGGCTGCCGTGGGTGTCCTGGGTTCAACCCCTGGCCTTGCGCTGCCGAGAGCAGTCTGCTTTCCTTGGCCCTGCGCTGCTGTGGGCTCCCAGAGTTCTCTGGCCTGGCCCCATGCTGCTGTGGGCTGCCAGGGTTCTCTGGCCCCTTTCTCTGCACTTCCATGGGCAGCTGGGATTCTTCGGCCCCCGACCCTGTGCTGCAGTGGGTGACCAAGGTTCCCTGGCCCTGAACTGCGGTGGGCTTTTTGGGGTCTCCAGCTGGGCCCCATCACTTTTGTGGGGCTCCAGCCCCACTGCCCCCAGCCGGGCTGCTGGCGCTCCTGCCATTAGGCACCTGGGCTCTCTGGTCCAGGAGCATCCATGATCCTGCTGGACTACGGATGTTGCCGGACCAGAGAATACCGGATTTTTGAAGTTCAGCCTGTGCCATTAACTCCTTAATCACATGTAGATTATGATGTTGGGTGTGTGGTTGTTCACACTTCTTTGTATAATTTCCTTCAACCAATCGGATTCTCCATACCCTGGAGGGACAGAATTTCATTTGGTGACAATCAGCCCATATATTTTGCAGATCAGAAAATGTCAAAGAGCTCTATGCATGTGGGTTTGAGTGGAATCAAGACCAACTTGGAGCTCTGAGAAAGCAAAGAGGGTGCGCACAAATTATCACAAAAATTGTTATTTTATATGTATTGCTGTAGCACCGGGAAACTCCAGTCACAGATCAGGATTCCATTGTAATAGGTACTATATAGAAACAGAACAAAACCATGATCCTTGCCCCAATCTAAGTATAAGGAGACAACAGATGGAGGAGTGTAAGGAAACAATAAGAGAATACTGGTCAGTGGCATAGGCTATGGTCTAAGCCAGGCTTGGGCAATAAGAAAACGTTGGTCTGCCAAGGTTAGCCCAGGTGGGCCACCGCTGCTATATTTACCTGCACCTCCACAAGTATTGGGCGATCGCATCTCTCATAGGCCACGGATCACCTTTTGCAGCCAGTTGGAGCAACAAGAAGCGGCATGTGCTGGGACAGCATTTCACAGCCAATGGCAATCTGTGATCAATGAGAGCTGTGATCATCCAATACTTGCAGAGGCATAGGTAAATATAGAGTAGAGGCCTGCCAGGGGCTAATCCTTTGGACTGGATCCAGACTGTGGGGCAGAAATTTGCCCACCCATGGTCTAAGCACAGTGTTCAAGTGTTTGTAGACAATATAATGCTAGAACCTCAGTTCTATGAACACCTGAGCTGTGAATTGACCAGTCAGCAACACACCTCATTTACTGGAAATATATACTCATACAACAGCAGAGACAAAAAACAAACAAGCAAACATTGGGCAAATACAGTACTGTGTTAAACATAAACTATTAAAAATAAAGTGAAAGTTTTAAGAAAAGATTTGACAAGGTAAGGAAACTGTTTCTGTGCTTCTTTCATTAAGAAGGTTAAAAGCAGCGTTTTTCTTCTGCAGATGGAAGTTTCAGAGCTGTATTAAGTCAACGTCCAGCTGCAAACTTTTGAAAGACCAAGCATAATGTTTTGTTCAGCATTACGAACATGTCAGAGTTAAAAACAGCCTCCATTCCCAAGGTGCTCATAACTCTCAGGTTCTTCTGTCATGCGTTGGTTTTATGGATGTTACTGGGAAGTGCCTCCCAAGCATCAGGGACAGCATGGGAGAGAGTATGAAGCTTGTTTGAAAACATTACACATGCCTAATAGAAGTTGGCAGACTGGAGATGGGAACTGGCCTTTCGATACTGAAGGTAGGGTGGCAGTAGATTTCAAAGAGCCTTCAATATGAAGGCAAGCCATTTGTTAGGTGTGCTAGAGAAGGGAGAGCCAGTGGAGGATGCAAACAGACAGCTGAGGATGTTGAAGTGACTTGCTAGGGGAATAGCCTTTCCAGGAGGATCATTTTGGATGGGGCATGATAACATGATGGCATTTGTCAAGAACAAAAACAGGATATTGCAGTTGTGAGAGGTGAGGTGATGAGAGGCTGAAAAAAGAGTTTTAGTTGTATGGAATGACAAGAGAAGACACTGTGTCTTGGCGATGTTATGAAGAAAGAAACTGCAAAATTTTGACGTCGGGTGGACATGAGAACTTTGAGAAAGGTCTGAGTTGAAGATGCCATTCAGGTTATGGTTATGGGCTTAAGGGTACATCTACTATGTAGCGTGCTTCCCAGTGCAGCTACATAGATTCACTCTCTCTGCTCATGCTAGTGCACTAAAGATAGCAGTGTAGCTGGGGGTAGCACAGGCGGCAATCCAGGCTACCTGCCTTAGTACAAGGGATGGGCAATGCAAGCTAGTGAGTTGGCTGCATAAGTGGCCTTCCTTCATCTCAGTGGGCTGCAAGTTTGTCATAATCAAGATTGGCTCCCAGGATAGGGTAGTTTTGCTAAACTATTCTTACGTACCTAGAATGTGTGAAATGTGTGGATTGAACCATAGCAGCACTTTGATTGGCTGCAGAGGGAGCACATGAGTCTCACAGTCAATGTTGTATACAATCAACACGCACCTCACTTCATGTGCCCTTGCTTTATGTGAACATCACTGTGACAGGTTAAAATTACAGAAGTTCCCTTGGGGTTCTCCCCTGGTGTACTGATCATACCACTGAAACCCACCTTTCTGCTCTGTGGGCTCCCCACCACTTTGTTCTGCTGGCTCACATCCTCTGGTTTCCCCATCCAAGGCACAGTATTGGAGTAACAACCCCCCTGCAGAGCTGCACAGACACAGAATCAGTTCAGCTCTAGGAGGATTCAGTTGTAGGGCACAGCACCCTGGAAACTAACCCCCAAATGGGACCATACCCCCAAATAAATTCATCTTATGCTGTGTAAAAGTTTTACACAGAGAAAGCTCATAGGTTAGCCCCCTTTATCAGGGAAAGAGTGATATGCACAGTTGTTGCTCCCCTGCTACAAGTAACAATTATTCACACTGGGCTTTATAATAAATAACAATGTTTTTATTGACTATAAAAAATTAGGATTTAAGTGAATGCAAGTGAAAACAGTCAGATCAAACAGTCAGATACGGTATTAAAATAAACAAAAATGCGTAACGAGTTCTAATCCAACAAGTAACTTGTTACATGCAAATTCTTACCTTAAACAGCTGTTCTTCTCTCAAGGAAAAGCTTGAAACCAGTTGATCTTTTACTCTGACTTGGGCCTACAGCTTCTTCAAAATTCCTTTGTGTCCTCTTCAGGGTGAGTCAGGCAGTTTCAAAAGCCAGATGAAAATAAAAGACGGATTGGTGCCCTTTGCTTAAATAGGCTTTCCCCCAGGGCGGGAACTGAAGATGGATTCCAATACTAGGTGTCATGGTCACATGCCTTTCTAGGACCAACCACAGTTAGGGCTTACAGGACAAACAAGACTATCCAGAGGTCATTGATTTGATCACTGAACCATTATGTTTCGGAGGTGGGAGGGTGGGGGGTATCAGTAATGACCCTTATTAGCACATTTAGAATTATAAACAGATTCACACTTTACATTTCTAACTTCACATATAAGAATGATACATTCCCAAAAATAGGCTAGAAAGATCCAGCAGATTGTAAATATAAAATTGACATGTTGCATGACATGTTTTGCATAAAGCACCTTTGAGTTATGCATATTCATATTCATAAGCCAATTTTCATAAAGTATGGGGGGCATGACAGTCACTTCAGTAAAAACGGTAGGAAAAAAACCTATGCAGATGGTAACCAGTGGAATCTGGCAACAGTAAACAAAATGTCTTATGTGCTACACATAGAACTCAGATGGGCCGCAGATTGTCCACCACTGTTTAGTACATACCCAAGAGGTCCTGGTCAGTGTGTACTTAAGCCTCTAGCCTGAGCTGCCATCCATGTGATCCTGGCTACACATCTGTTTCTAATGAGCCAGCATGTATCTGTACCCATGCTGGGAAGCATGTTTCCAGCAGCAGCATAGACATAGCTGGAGTGACAGGCAGGAATATACAGTTGAAAGAAGGTAGCAGGCAGGATTTGGGAGGGGGAGATTAAGAGCTGGTTTAGCTATGGTGAGCTTGATTTGACAGCTACATGTCCACAAGGAGATATCAGAGAGAGGCCGAGATTTTAGCTTACTGCTTATCAAAAATATTTCTAATGAGATCTTACAGTATTCTGTAGGGCCTTTTTGAATGTAGCTTCTAATAAAAAAAATGAAACTTGGATTTTCCCAAGTCACAGCTCGCTGTTTATTGTGATTTCTCTTTTATGGACCTCAAACAGGTTAGATTTATTTTCAGCAAATAGAGCTTGATTCTGCCCTTACTGAAGCTATTGGTAAAGTTCCCATGAGCGTAATTGGGGCAGTATCAGGCATATGTCCATTAACTGAACTTCTCGTATGGTCAGTGTGGCAAAATAAAATCAAACAGGCTCTGGGATCCTGGAGCATTGAACCGGGACAATGTGCGATGCTAGTTATTGGTGACCGTGCAGGCCAATGCACCTGATGTAGGTGTCCAACAAAAACGTGCTCGAAGTCTTGGCTGTTATAATTAGAAGGAGGTAATTGGGATTCAATAGATATGGGTCAGGACTGTGAATCAGGATTGGTGGATTCTCTTCCCAGCTCTGTTGCTGACTTGTTTTCTGATCTTGGACAAATCACTTAATAGCTTTTTGGCTTTGTGTCTCAGTTTGCCCATCAGTGGAGTTGGGATGCTGCTGCTGCTTATCTAACTTTGTGGAATGCTTTGAGATATATGGATTAAAAATGGTCCAGTATCTTTCTCTCTCTCTCCCTCTGTCTCTTCTCTCTCTATTTTTTTGTTTGTTTGAAGATGGAAAATTGGCCAGAGCATCAGTTTTCTCTCCCCAAGAGTGACATGATTGCTGTGGTTTTCTGCCAAGACCTCTGAAGTGCCTTTCCTCCATTGGGTAAATGCTCTGAGCCATTTGGATTTCCCCATTTCATGTCCTTCTTTTTCAAAGGCTTCTTGCCATCATTATTTTCCTTGCAGCAAGAGATCTGGATGTGGCTCCTGTAAGAGCCTTTAAGAGCCTCTCGATAAAGGGGTCTCTAGCAAAAGCAATACCGAATTCTCTCTCTGCAGCTAGTAAGGAAAGACATGGAAAGCAGAAAAGCTCAGAGACAGATAAATTTCATCTGTCAGGTATCAAACACAGTATCGTCTTTGCAGGATTATCGTTTGCATTATATGCTGCCAAACCCATTTGGGTTAGCTGGGATAGAGTCACCTACTCTTGTGAGACTGTTGAATGGCAGGGATTCATCTCTGGAACATTCTCCCTGAGGGGAAAGTCTGTTTCTACTGTGTTTGTACAGCACCTGGCCCGGATGGGGCTTCTAGATGCCCCACAGTGCACATGATAATTAACACTATGTCTGCATATAGGAGACATTCAGTGAAAACATGTACAAGGATTTGGGGTGGGATTTTCAGGAGAACCTAAGGAGTTAGACACCCAGATCCTTGCCTTTATTATAATAAAGTACAGTGGGCTACAGGAAAGCTCACTACAGTGAGGCTGTGTCTAGACTGGCAAGTTTTTCCGCAAAAGCAGTCGTTTTTGCGGAAAAACTTGCCAGCTGTCTACACTGGTTACTTGAATTTATAAGAAGAGCACTGACTTTGTAATGTACAAAATCAGTGCTTCGCAAATACAATGACGCCCCATTCGGCAAAAACCCTCTTGCGCAAATGCTTTTGCTCAAGAGGGCCAGTGTAGACAACCCAGAATTGTTTTGCGCAAAAAATGCCCGATGGCTAAAATGGCGATCAGGGCTTTCTTGCGCAAAAGCGCGTCTAGATTGGCACGGACGCTTTTCTGCAAAAAGTGCTTTTGCGCAAAAGCGTCCGTGCCAATCTAGACGCACTTTTCCGCAAATGCTTTTAACGGAATAACTTTTCCATTAAATGCATTTGCGGAAAATCATGCCAGTCTAGACGCAGCCTGAAGGAATAAATGGCTTTTGGTACAGCAGGCCCGGAGCTTGGGAGCTGGAATGACTGAAGTGAGTTCAGGAGGAGGCCTCTCCTTTTATTTCTGATCCAAGATGCTTTCAGAGTGGAAAGCCTGGTTTTCCATCCTATTTTCTCACTACTCTGAGGATTAATGGAGGTGCTGCAAAAATCATGGGGTAGGAACTCACAATGGTGTGGAGAGGGATTTACAGTCAGATGCTGGGAAGAATACAGTAAATCCTTTCATAATTGACCACTCAAAGGACCAACAAAAATTGGTTGCTTAATAGAGGTAGGCCCTCTAATAAAGGTGGATTAGAATTATACCCAGGGATACTTTTTGGCAGTCACATAAGACAGAAGGTTGCTGAACAAGGGGGGAGAGGTGTAGTGTACAGATTCCTCTATAATTAAAAGGAAAATGTGAAACAATTTAATTGAGATTGGAATATTAGAAGCTGAAACACAGTATTCCTCTCTTACTGATCATCAGTTAGGAACTGCATATGTGTAACAAACCATTGCATTTTAAAAATGGAACAATAAAAAAGCTGCTGTAATTTAAAAGCAGCCAATTTGCTAGGAGTACAGTTTGCAGCTCCGTCACTCGCTAATCAGTCTGTTAAACATAATAGCCATTCTTGTCTTGAGGCAGTTAATCATGTTGTGAATGCACTTATCAGCACATATTAGAAATACAATACAAGACTTTCTGACAGAGGAAGGGATGCAATTACTGCAATCAGTATACATTTAGCTACTGTCTTATCATGCTGTGCTTTTTTTTTAAACAAGCCCAACAGAGTTGGAATTTTCTTAGTAAATACAAGTGATGTACTTGAAAGTACCAGTAGTAATACAAAAAGGTTGATCATGCTGATACAAATGAAGTCAGCAAAGGTGTTTGAGATAACCCTCTTGGTATAAATGAGAAAGGGCTGCTAGCAGAGTATCTTTATCAGGCTCTCAGCTTTGAAATCTGATTATCTTCAGGGTTTGATGCTGTGCTCAGCTTTCCCTACACCCCTCACACTCCGAGTCATTTGAACATTTCAGTTTCAGAGATGGTGAATTGTTTGAGTAAGAGGTATGTTAGTTGTTGGTGGGAATCTTAAACTGCTGCATTTATGAGGCAAAGGATGATTAGAGTGGATGCATGCTTTATTTTTTAGCACGTCCGTAAAACTATCTAAGGGTGTGTCTACCCTGCACCATTATTTTGAGATAACTAGCGTTATTTCGAAACAACAATGCGAGTGTTTACACAGCCATTCCATTATTTTGAAATAATTTTGAAATAACGGACGGCTTATTCCTGAATCTGTAAACCTCATTCTATGAGGCATAACGCCTATTCTGAAATAGCTATTTTGAAATAAGGCATGAGTAGACGCTCCATTGCTGCTATTTTGAAATAGCCCCTCACCAGGGCCATTCTAAGTTATTCCTCCCCAGTCCCTCCTGGGGCTCTAAATCAAGATAGCACATCCACATTAGGGAAGCCTGCCTCAGACTAATTTTGAGGTTTCTCTGCAGAGTAAATGTGCTATTTTGAAATAAGCTATTTCTGGAATAAAAGCTTCAGCAGGGTAGCCGAGTTAGTTGGTAACAGGAAAAACTTAAAAAACCCCAAATAGTCTAGAAGCACCTTAAAGACTAACAAAATATGTAGGTGATATCATGACCTTTTGTGGGCACAAACCAATTCTTCAGATAACAGGAGTATTAGAAGTCCAGATCCAAGAATAAATAAGGGAAGGTTTGAACCATCTACTCACTGTCTCTTTTTTTCCTCCTCTCCTTTTTTCTCTCCCCCCACCCTTCCCTTATTTATTCTTGGATCTGGACTTCTAATACTCCTGTCATCTGAAGAAATGGGTTGTGCCCACGAAACCTCATGATGCCATCTACATGTTTTGTTAGTCTTCAAGGTGCTACTAGACTATTCCAGAATAGCTTATTTCAAAGTAGCCATACAGTGTAGACATACCATAAACAAATATGTTAGAAACAGGGAATAGTCCTATAGCAGCTTAGCCCTGTCTACACTAGGGAGTTATTTCAAAATAACTCTCCTTATTTTGAAATATATAGTAGCCCAATGTCTGTGACTCTCTAACGCTGAAATGCTGGCTGTTCCCTCTGGGCGGCGCTGTTGCCTCCCGCCGTGGCGCTCGGCTGACTTCTGCACCGCTCAGCCGGGCCGCTGCGCAGGAGCAAGCAGAGCAAGTGGCTGTTTGGAGTCCGCGCTCCCCATGCGGCACGACGGGAGGCAAAGGGGGGCGGGGCGGTGACGTACATGCCCAGGGGGCAGGACCTGGATGAGTGTGCATCCCTGATGGAGACAGAGGAGAGCGGAGAGAAAGTGAGAGGCAGGAGGAGGAGGAGAAGAGAAAGGGAGAGTGAGAGGCAGGAGGGGTAGAAGAGAAAGAGAGAGACGGAGAGAGAGGCAGAAGGCAGAGGAGAGCTGGGGGGGGGGGGGGAGGCAGTAGGAGGAGAGAGAGAGAGAGAGATGGAGCGAGAGACCAGAGGCTCAGGAGAGAAGACTGACATTGAGGAGAGACCTGAAAATCCCGTTTTGTGATGGGCTAATTGGCTAGTTTTGAAATAACAAGCATTACCAAGCCTGTTATTTTGAAACAATAGGCTGGTTATTTCAAAATATTAACTCCTGCTTTCCATAAGAAATAAAGCTAATTTCAAAATAGTTTTTTCAAAATAGCAGTAGTGTGGATGCTCCGGTGCTGCTACTTCGAAATAACTAGTTCCAGAGTAATTCAGATTAATTATTCCCCAGTGTTTCCTGGGGCTCTAAGTTGAGATAGTGAATCCATATGAATGAAGCCTGCCTCAGACTAATTTCAAGGCTTCCCCGTAGTGTGGACATGCTATTTTGAATTTATTATTGGAATAAGTTATTTCAAAATAATTTCCTAGTGTAGGCATGTCCTTAGAGACTAACAAATGTATTAGGTCATAAGCTTTCATGGGTAAAACCCACTTCATCAGATGAGTTGGAGTGGATATTACAAAATCTGGATATATGTAATAGCAAAGTTACCTGTCAATTGTAGGATACGTGTGAATGAAGTTATTTACCATATATACTCATTCATAAGACACCTTTTTTGGGAAAAAAATCCTGCTGTGAAGCGCAGGTCTTGGCTTGTGAACGGGTTCGTCCCATAGCTTGGTAAATAACGCAGGGTGAAGGACTTCCTGGATGCCAGCACGGAGCCTTTCAGTTCAGCTCAGCTCAGCTCAGCTCAGCTGAGAGGCTCCATGCCGGCAGCCAGTAAGTCCTTCAACCCGGGTTGCTTCCTGCAGTTGGGTTGCAAACTTCGCAGCAGCTGCTTTTGCAATTCAGTTTCTAAATTTTGCCTTCAACTCTAAAAGTCAGAGGAAGGGGAGATGCTCCCCTTCATAGAATCATAGAATCATAGAATACTAGGACTGAAAGGGACCTCGAGAGGTCATCGAGTCCAGTCCCCTGCCCTCATGGCAGGACCAAATACTGGCTAGACCATCCCTGATAGACATTTATCTAACCTACTCTTAAATATCTCCAGAGATGGAGATTCCACAACCTCCCTGGGCAATTTATTCCAGTGTTTGACTACCCTGACAGTTAGGAACTTTTTTCCTAATGTCCAACCTAAACCTCCCTTGCTGCAGTTTAAGCCCATTGCTTCTTGTTCTATCCTCAGAGGCCAAGATGAACAAGTTTTCTCTCTCCTCCTTATGACACCCTTTTAGATACTTGAAAACGGCTATCATGTCCCCCCTCAATCTTCTCTTTTCTAAACTAAACAAACCCAATTCTTTCAGCCTTCCTTCATAGGTCATGTTCTCTAGACCTTTAATTATTCTTGTTGCTCTTCTCTGGACCCTCTCCAATTTCTCCACATCTTTCTTGAAATGCAGTGCCCAGAACTGGACACAATACTCCAACTGAGGCCTAACCAGCGCAGAGTAGAGCGGAAGAATGACTTCTCGTGTCTTGCTCACAACACACCTGTTAATGCATCCCAGAATCATGTTTGCTTTTTTTGCAACAGCATCACACCGCTGACTCATATTCAGCTAGGTCCACTATAACCCCTAGATCCCTTTCTGCCGCACTCCTTCCTAGACAGTCGCTTCCCATTCTGTATGTGTGAAATTGATTGTTCCTTCCCAAGTGGAGCACTTTGCATTTGTCTTTATTAAACTTCATCCTGTTTACCTCAGACCATTTCTCCAATTTGTCCAGATAATTTTGAATTATGACCCTATCCTCCAGAGCAGTCGCAACCCCTCCCAGATTGGTATCATCTGCAAACTTAATAAGCTTACTTTCTATGCCAATATCTAAATCATTGATGAAGATATTGAAGAGAGCTAGTCCCAAAACAGACCCCTGCGGAATCCCACTTGTTATACCTTTCCAGCAGGATTGTGAACCATTAATAACTACTCTCTGAGTACGGTTATCCAGCCAGTTATACACCCACCTTATAGTAGCCCCATCTAAGTTGTATTTGCCTAGTTTATTGATAAGAATATCATGTGAGACCGTATCAAACGCCTTACTAAAGTCTAGGTATACCACATCCACCGCTTCTCCCTTATCCACAAGACTCATTATCCTATGAAAGAAAGCTATCAGATTGGTTTGATATGATTTGTTCTTTACAAATCCATGCTGGCTATTCCCTATCACCTTGCCACCTTCCAGGTGTTTACAGATGATTTCCTTAATTACTTGCTCCATTATCTTCCCTGGCACAGAAGTTAAACTAACTGGTCTGTAGTTTCCTGGGTTGTTCTTATTTCCCTTTTTATAAATGGAAACTTTCATTGGTAACTTACATTTCAGACTAAGAAGGAATTTTGCTACCAAATTTGAACTGAAGGAGACAAGGAGTTTGCAAGTTATGACACAATACATAGAGATGTTTTGTAGCTGACTCTCCAAACTTACAGAGAAAAAATGGTAAAAGGAGCCTCTCATCTCCCATTGGTTGCTGTTTGCTGTTCCCAGCCAATGGGAGCTGAGAGGCTCCATGCCTGCAACCTGCATGTTCCTCAGACTGGACTGTGACTGGAAGTCTGTACTCTGGAGTCACCGTATAAATGGGTCAGTGACTTTTTATCATTTTCTTTCTGTAAGTTCAGGGGGTGAGGGTGGTTCAGCTTATAAACAAATGGGCTTATATTCAAGTATATACTGTAAGTCAGGGTGGATATGTCTGATTCACAGCATTTGATGTGGAAATGCAAATATCAAAGGTGGGAACATTCCCTTTGTAGTACGTTAACCAGTTAAGATCTTCAAATTCCCTGAAAAAGGATAGACAAAAATTATGGAGGCAAATGGCTTCCAGCATAACCATCCGCTATGAGAGATGTAAGCATAATTCTCCTGAAAGAAAAACTGGCACTAGTGCACAACAAACTCTAAAACTTTCAGCTAATATGTTTCCCAGAGCTGAGCAATTCTTTTATGGGGGAAAAAATAAATAAAAGACAATATTCTGAAAAGAGATGCATGTAAAAAGGATAATTTTGTGACAGCTGACAGCATTTTTCATAAAGCTTGCTCTGTACTTACCTTAAATGCTAGGACTCTTGATATTTTACATAATTCTTATGGGCAAAGATGAATTTACTTCTAGTGTCGAGAAGAACTTGCTGTTACACTTGAGACTGCTTTCACAGGACTTGCTCCATTTTTCTTGACAGCTGGAAATGTATTTTTTAATGGTAGTCTGATGATTTTTAATTGTATCAAGGAAAACAAAAACCAGTAACAATTACAAGGAATAATTGTAAAGGTAAGTTCAGTATGATGTCATATCTGTCTTTACATTAATATTTTTATTAGCTCGCTGCTTTTATGTATTGCAATAAAGCTTTGGAGTGGTGGGGGAGGGAGTGCTGCTCATCCAGAAGCGGCTATTTCACGTAAGCCATTGCCTTAGTGTTCTGTCCTCGGAGATATTGCTCTTGGATCAGTATTGTAATGTTAGAGGCTTTGATGCTCATCAGCAAGTTAGCTACAATATAATCAACTCTGGCTTCCCCAAAGGAAGTCAATGGTATTTAACTGAGCCTGTTTTCAAACACTTTCAAGTATAGCCCTTTTTATGCATGTGAGTAATTTAACTCTAGAGCTGTCCTATTCATAGGACAAATTGAGGTGGCAGCCCCAGGCCCTGTGTTTTTGGGGACCCTGTGGTAGCTCCACCAACCATTCTATGGATGGGAGGGACCCAGTGGTTTCTTGGGGGCCTGGCACAGGGGTGACAGCAGGGGTTGCCTCCCATCTGCATTCATCACGCAGGTGGTGGGAGTCAGAGTGGCCCACCAGCCTGCTCCACCCACCCTACCATCCTCTCTCAATCCACTGCACTCAGCTTCTCAGCAGTGGCAGGAAGCAGAATGTTCCGGGAAGTGTGTGTGTGTGAGAGTGTGTGTGGGGGAGCTGCAACACCTGCTCTTGCCCTGCATCAGGCCCCTGTAATCCTCTGGGCTGCATTGCTTTGGGAAGGGGGGAAGGAGGCGGAGTGGAGGTAGGGCTTGTGGAAGAGGTGGAGCAGGGGGAGGGGTGGGGCCTGCAGTAGGAGGTTACCCTGGGCCCCACACTTCAGGCACTGCAGGAGGTTTCCCCAGGCCTGATGCCCCCCTCAAGATGAATCCTGCAAAGTGTCGGAGCAACTTCAATGTCCAGTAAAGTCACTGAGAGTTAAAGGTGTCCAGCATCTCAGCAGAAGGGGAGGAGGGATGTGTTATCACCTGAAAGGATAAATCCCAGAAGAGATATGGATGAAGGAATGAGTGGGAAGATGGAACTCCACTTTGCATCCCCTTTCTGTTTCTAATTATGCCTTCTTAATTCCCATTGTAATTAACCTTACTTATTACTTCTTTATAACAATGCCCCATCTAGTCACAGTTATGACCCTGTCTCCCAGCAATATCCCAGCAATGCCCCACTGCATCCCAACAACAGCCAGGGCATTTGAATTCATGTTGCATGTTGGGGATATTATTATATTGTTGAGTATGACTAAGGAATGATTACTCTCTGAGAAGGTGACCTAGAGACAATATTGCATGAGTCACCATTCTCTTGACCTCATTTTCATGCCATTATGAAATAATTGTGGAATAATTTTTGAGAAGGGAAACATTAAATTCCCTCTTCTCCTGCTTACTTGATGAGATACAGTATTTATCATTACAGTTCTACCAGAGTTCAGATACATTAGTCTGTCAAAAATCCATAGTCCATTTTCATTGAGTAGCTTACATTGCAAATCTTGGTTATTCTGGTACTTTTGGTGGTGCAGTGAACAATCAAGAACATAAGCTGGTAGTAGATAAAAAGACACTACAGTAGGTAGCTTTATTCTGTCAGTCTATTGAATGTGGACCCTAATCTGCTCCCCTATTTGCTCAGCTGGGTTGTGTTAATCTCCTTTATTAATGAAAATACTGTAAAGCTCAGACATACATACAGTGTCACTTTCAAGACTTATTAAATGTTTTGATATCTATAGTGGGGAAAATATCCAAACTAAAATTGCTTCATAAAAATTGACCTGTAAAGCCAATTTTGTGCGTAACCTACTTAAATCAGGATATGGGGTAGAGCGAGAGAGGATCTCATTTGTGCTGAAGTTGATGGGTTAAACTGATCCCTTGAGTAACTCTATTGACTCTGTTATTATCATTACTTGTTTTGTTAGCAGATGTGAACTATCTCGAAGGCAGACATTAACATTTGCTTTGAGACATAATAGTAGGTGCAAAGGGTTCAAATGAAGTGATGCCCAGTTCGTTAACATTTTTCTCGTCAGAACATAGGATGACAAAAATAATTCTTGGCCATATTTTTTATTTTAATTTGTTCTTTGATTATTTCATCTCTAGACTATTGCAGTTATTTTCACATTGGACTCCTTGTGATTTCTATCTGCCCTCGGGAAGCGGTTGCAAATCAGTCTACTTGCTTAATTTTCCAGAGTCCTTGTTCACTCTGTTATTTTTTGACACTGGGTGCCCATTAAATTGAGGATTAAGTCCAAGGTGCAGTGAATGGCTTTTAAAGTCTTCCAGACCAGAGCACCCTTCTCCCTTTGTTCTTGTGTATCTGCTACAGCACATTGGGTCCATTAGTGTCACAGTCTGCAGCTTGTCACCACTTCCTTTTCATTCACAAATTCAACACATATAGAACTTGCATCTTTAGATTCCCTGTGGTTGAATTGTCTCCCCAAGGAGATCCAGCTGTCAGGCTAGATTGTCTCTCTCAAATCTAAATGACAACTTGGTGGTGAATAACTTTTTACTGTGTCTGAGCATGGTGGTTTTATTTAAAAAAAACCCCAAACTTGTATTTGAAATACCTTCATATTTCAGAATGACTCTCAATATTGCCAACTCTAAGCATTCAAGAATCATGAGTCTTAAAGAACAAATAAATGGACAGTTCTTTTTATTTGCCTTCTGAGTTTTGAATCTTTAGGACATATTCAGGATATATTTTTGAACTTTGGCCTGCATCCAGAAGGGCTAGAAATTTGTTTAAAAAATCAAAGCCAAAGTTCTGAGTAATCACCATTAGTCCTAGAGCAGGGGCTTAAAGAAAAATGCTAACTATTGCAAGACCTTGCAGCACTGTATCTTGCAAATGAAATTACTGGAACTTAACTTTCAGAGGAGTAGCCATATTAGCCTGTTTCATCAGAAACAAGGAATCTGGTGGTACTTTAAAGACTAACACATTTATTCAGGTCTTAGGGCATCATCTTTTGTGAGCTACAATTCTCTCAGGGTATGTCTACACTACAGAGGTTTTTTTTCGGAAAAATGGTCATTTTTCCGAAAAAACTTCAATTACATCCACATTACAATTGCATTCTTTTGAAAGAAGATTGAAAGAACAGAGGGGTTTTTCTGGTGTTGGTAAACCTCTTTCTATGAGGAAGAAGCCTTTTTCCAAAAGAGCTCTTTCAGAAAAAGGCTTGTGTGGACGGGGAAGAGGGAGTTCTTTCAGAAGAAGAGGAAAGAGGAAAAAGCACAGGTGCCCTGGTGACCACTCCATCCATAGTAATCACAGTTTAAATGCGAGATAGCATCCATTCAGTGTGGATGCTATTTTTCAAAAAAGCAGATCACATTTTCGATGCGCTTTGGCAGTGTGGACTCTCTCTTTCGGAAGAATTTTTTTCGGAAGATCTCTTCCAGAAAAGCTTCTTCCGAAAGAAGCCTGCAGTCTAGACATAGCCTCAGATGCTGAAGAGAAAAGAAAATATAAAAGAAATAGAGAGAGAGATGGGAGTGTGACATCAGTGCTAATTAAATCAGAATGGAAGTGGCTCATCTTCAACAGTGATGAGAAGGTGAGAGAATGTATAATGGGAAATTACCTATTGTGATGTGAGAACCACTCTATGTATCTGTTTAAACATTGTTTCAGGATGTCAAATTTGTGCATGAATTCTAGCTCAGCAGTTTCTCATTGCAGTCTGTTACTGAAGATTTTTTTCCTGAAAAAGCACAAATCAGGAACTGTGTATCCAGGAAGGTTAAAGTGCTTCCCCACTGGTTTTTGTATGTTGCTATTCTTAATGTCTGATTTATGTCCATTTATTCTTTTGCGTAGAGAAAGTCCGATTTTTCCAATGTACATGGCAAAGGGGAATTGTTGGCACATGATGGCATATATTACATTAATAGATGTGCATGCAAATGAGCCTTGTTATAAAGATAGTAGTGGTGGGGAACCTGTGGCTTCATGCGGCCACTCGGGGTTCTGCATGCAGCTTGAACACACTTCCTGTGACTCTTCTCATGTGCCTCTCTCATGCTGGGGCTCTGCACTTAACTATTCTTCTCCTCCCTCCCAGTACTTCTAGGCTACGTCTACATTGGCAAGATTTTGTGCAAATACTTTTAACGCAAGAGTTTTGGCGTTAAAGTATTTGCGCAAGAGAGCGTCTACACTGGCATGTGCTTTTGCGCAAGAGATGTGCTTTTGCGCAAAGCATCCGTGCCAGTGTAGATGCTCTCTTGCGCAAGAAAGCTCTGATGGCCATTTTAGCCATCGGGCTTTCTTACGCAAGAAATTCATGTTGCCTGTCTACACTGGCCTCTTGCGCAAGAACACTTGCGCAAGAGGGCTTATTCCTAAGCGGGAGCATCATAGTTCTTGCGCAAGAAGCACTGATTTCACACATTAGAACGTCAGTGTTCTTGTACAAGAACTCCCCGCCAGTGTAGACAGGCAGAATGTTTTTGCGCAAAAGCAGCTGCTTTTGCACAAAATCATGCCAATGTAGACACAGCCCTAGAGTGTTGTGAATAAGCTGATTTGTGGCATTCATGCTCTGGGAGGGAGAAAGGGACGAAGGGAGGGAGCGAGGGAGGGGAAGGAATGGGGATGGGGTACAAATTAGCTAATTCACAGCACTCTGGAAATGCAGGGAGAGAGGGGGAGGAGAAGGGACGGAGTGCACAAAGAGGAGGAGGCAAGGAAGAAGCCGGGTGGGAGTTTGGGGAAAGCGGTGGCGTGGGGGTGAGACCTGCAGTAAAGGGAGGGTCAAGAGAGCCTCTAGCAAAATAAGGAGTGATACACAGTTAAAGCAAGGTGCATGCTGATTGCACACACCATTCTGAGAACCATGCGCACCCTCCATTTCTTTATATTACTTTTCCCAGCAACTTAATTTTTCCTTAATAATGGATAACTTTGTGTTGGAAAGGCATGATAAAGAGGGAGAATCGAGTGCAATGTATTTAATCTTATTCTTGGAGTCATGGTAAGTGCACATGCCCAATTTCAATCTTGCAACCCATTCAGGTTAGGGAGGGCTACTCATGCGGCTCATTCTCTAGCCTGCGTTCTGCATTGTTGACATATACTATGAATAGCATACAGTTGCTTGAGCTAGTATTTGACACTACCTGACTTTACAGTTGTAAATGGTTCTGCATAAGCTTTTTTTTTTTCTTCCCAGCACTAGGTCTGTACCAGAAGTTTGTACCAGTTGGCAGGTGGGGCAGGGGGAGGGGGCATAGGTGCTCAGAGGGTGAAATATACCAAGCAGTGTATGGGCCATGGAAGGATCTTCATGCAATGGTCTGGCAGATCTGGGCTATACAAAGGCTCCATGTGAGCCAGCACAGTTTGGTTTTTGAGGGGTATGCACTGGGAGAGGACTGAGGGGAGAGTGGGAAGTGTATATCGTCCTCTGCAGATCTAGCGGCCACTAATTCCCACACGTGGATTGTTGAGGCGCTATTAGCGGAATGGGAATGAATCCTTTCTTGCAAGGACCAGCATAGATTCTTCACACAAAGTCCATTTCCTTGGACATTGTTTGGGTAGGTGGATCATGCACAATAGGATTCCTTTTTTTAATGTATAGAGCAAATTGTGCTATCACTGCAGTCACATCATAGACAGACCCACAGACTGTCACATTGCTTAGCAGCCTGCCTCTAGAAACTGGAGTAGTAACTAGTGGCTTCTATTTTCTGAGTTTGGCAGTTATTTGCTAGTTGACTGTACGGACCCGATCTTGTTCTCTTTGAAGTCAGTTGAATGTTTGGTGTTATCGATTTCTTTGGCAGAAGAGCTGGGACATCAAATCCCCCTGGATATCAGTTTACTCATCTGCAACATTGATATGGCAGTTTAGTGCTTCCCAGGGCATGAGGAAATATTATTTGTTTGTTTGTTTGTTTATAAAGTGCTTTAGATCCTTAGAAGAGAGATGCTCCTTACAGACATGCTCTTGTATCATCTACTACGTCTGAAATATTTTTGAACTGTAAATCATCCATAGATTAAAACTCAGCCTCTGCAGATATACATGCAGCTGCAATGAATGATTTATGGCATATTTTGCAGGCCCCGGATAACAATTTGAAAATATACTATGATGTGATAATCTGAAAATGTTAAAGGATTTCTGAACAGAAAAAGGAAAATTACAAATAAATTGATAATTCCAGAGCTAACCATGTAAAGTTCAGTATACATTTCTCCTCGTAAGCACTTTTTTGTTTCTTTTAAACAAAAATAATAACTTTGATTCACACCCTGACTTCTGCTTGTGTCTAAATGAGTGTGTTTGTTAAAATACCAATATGAAGCTTTCTTATGACAATATCTTAAGAAATATACAGTATTACAATATTCTGGTTTGACTGAAATCATTTCTTAAACTCAAAGAGTCTATATGAAGCTTGAGTGGGGGAGAATTGAGACCAAGGTCTGAATGGAACTCTAGTGTAAATGGGTACTGTACATGGAACCCACATCCTGATCCGTGCACCGGCGCATCGAGCGGCCCTGTCCATTAATAGGAAGGGCTACTTTTCTATGGTGCTGCAGGCCCTGGTCAACCACCATGGACAATTCAAGGACATTTTTATTGGGTGGTCGGGAAGGGCATACAATGCCCGCGTGTTTCGTAATTCCAGCCTGTGCGGGAAGCTGGAGGCAGGTACATTCTTCCCCCACAATGAATTTTTAGCTGGGGATGTGAGATGCCACTGTGCATCGTAGGGGATGCAGCCCACCCCCTCATGCCGTGGCTTATGAAACCCTATACCAGCCACCTGGATGCCAGCAGGGACCAATTTAATGCCTGCCTGAATTGGGCCCAGATTCAGGTGGCATGTGCCTTCAGGTACCTGAAAGCGCGTTTGAGGTGCCTTTTGACCTGGGGGAGCACAACATCCCTGAGGTGCTGGCGGCATGTGGTGTCCTCCACAACATTGTGGAGAGGAAGGGGGAGGCCTTCCTCCCAGGGTGGGGGCAGATGCCAGCCACAAGGGGCGAGCATTTGAGCAGCTGAGAACAGCTGTCATCCACCAGGCCCATCAGGCCGGGTTGCACATCCAGGAGGCCCTGAGGGAGAGGTTCTCTCAAGGACTCCAGATCCTCCCCAACAGGGGTCCCCAACAGGGGCCTCTGGCTTGCTGCCCTATCCCTTCCCCACCACAACTCCTCCCTTCACCCCTTCCCTGACCTCTCAATAAAAACACCTGTTTGGTTTCCAACAAAATGAACTCTGTATTTATCTTTAATTACAAACAGGTGGGCAGGGGGAAGGAGGCTCATAACCTGGAGGGGGAGGGTGGCTCAGAGTGGCATCAGAGCCGGCTAGATGTGCCACGTAGAGTGCAGGAACCTCGTTGGGGTTGTGTGGACCTGGGGACCACAGGGAAGTGGGCAGGAATGGGGGGCTGGAGCAGGGTCAGAGTTGGCAGGCAGGACAGGGGCATAGGCATCACTTGGGGAGGAGGCATGGGTATCACCTGGGGAGGGGGTATGGGCATCACCTGGGGAGGGGGCACAGGCATCACATGGAGGGCAAGTGGAGGGGGAATGGGCATAGCAGGAAGGGCAGGAGGAGTGACAGCAGGCAGTTGTTGCATCATGCATGACATGATGGCACACATGCTATCACACCGTTGCATGAGCTGGTCCCATGTGCGGTTCTGCCAATCAGTGTCCTCATGGACCTTCTGCACCAGGGTCTGCTGGATGTCATGCAGGATGATGACATGATGGTGCATGAGGTCTTCCTGGATCCTGGCATGCCTTTGGGTCCCCTGGGCTGTGGCAGCTGGCATGGGTGGTGTGGCTCACCCTCAGTGCCAGCTGGTCCGTCAGTGGAGAACACAAAGAGGGAGAGGCGGTCAGTCATCCATGCAGAACTGTCCCTGAGGCTGTGCCCCCTCTGTGAGCTGTGACCACCTGTCCTTGGGGCAGAGAAGGGATATGTCCCGGGAGCAAGGCCATGTGTGGCCTGTACAGGAGGCCATGCATCACAGGGGCCCTGAGGTGCCTAGGGGATCATGCTAACTGCTTCCCCCTACCCTCAACCCATGGACAAGCAGGCAAGG
The DNA here is from genome assembly GCA_019425775.1 of Rafetus swinhoei. Lineage (NCBI taxonomy): Eukaryota > Metazoa > Chordata > Testudines > Trionychidae > Rafetus > Rafetus swinhoei. The sequence goes on along the minus strand of CM033425.1, from coordinate 26,492,941 downwards.
GAAGTGTCTGTCCCCCTATGGGCAGCAGAGGAGCCGGGAGCAGCCTGGCCCTCCCTGGGGTCCGCACACACACCTGTGGCTCGCAGCACTGCCCACAGGAGCTGATGGTGCCTTGCACATGCAAGCATGTCCATGTGCTGTGTGCGATACTCCTCGGTGTGTCTGGGTTCATGCCTGTGCCCTTCTAGCCATGGCAGGAGCTGGGAAGGCCTCCCCCCAACCCCACTGTGGCAGGAAGCGTGTGGTGTCCCGAGCCTGGCAGCAGAATCCCACCCGTGCTCAGGGGCTGCCTGCTGCGTCTATATGCCACACGCTAACGCTGCACGTGGTTCCACATGCATGGACCACAGCACGATGTCCAGCCCGAACAGCCTGAGCGACATTTGCACCCCTCCCCCTGTGCGCCTGCCTCCGCCGCCCTGTGTGCGTGACAAACTGAGACCATGCACCTGAGGATCCCTCCCTGGTGTTCAAGGAGACCTGGGAGACATCCTGGCTGACTGGCAACGGCTCCAGGGACAGGCTCCATCTCCTCCTGTTCCTCCGGCTGGCCCTGGTCCTCCTGCTCCTTCTCCGCCGTAACCTCTGGCTGGGCGATGATGGGGGTCTTGAGGCCGGAGTCAATGATGATGGGTGGGGAAGACATTTCCCCACCCCCCAGGATTTAGCTTCTGGGAATAGGGGCAGTTTTGGGGTCCTGCCCATGAGCGTGAGCTGCACTCTGTGGCCCAAACATATCCCTGATGGAGCTCTTTCACATTACTCTGGACCTGTTCCAAGGTCCAGGGTGGGTGTCCACACTCTGCCAGGGACTCAGCCATGCGCTTAAATATTTCTGCATTTCTGCGCTTGGAACAGAGATCCTGCAATGTGTCCTCCTCACCCCACAGCTCAAGGAGGGACAGGATCTCTTACTCTGGACCAGGAGGGTGCCCGCCTCTTGGTCCCCCTGGGATGGTCCTGGAAACTCTGGGACTGCTCCCTGCGAGGGCTGGAGGGTTGCGATGGGCTTGAGGTGTGGATATGGCTTGCAAGGCCTGTGGCAGGGAGAGCCATGTGGTGAGGTGCTGCTCTCAGGCCAACTTCCTGCCATAAGGCTTGTCCAGGGTGCCTGCAGCTTTAAGAGGGACCAGGACACAGGAACTATAGAGTCCTGATTACTTTGGACACAGGGCACCTGTGTTATTTCCTGGAGGACTCTTCTTCTGGAAAAAAAACCTGCTCTCTGTCCACACACACCTTTTTCTGAAAGAGCTCTTTTGGAAAAAGGCTTCTTCCTCATAGAAAGAGGATTACCAATGCTGGAAAAATCACTCTGTTTTTTCGATTTACTTTCGGAAGAACATGATTTCAGTGTGGACGTAACTCTGTAATATAGACATATCCTATAAGAAATTCCTGTGTCATTCCATGAGTTATCAATAGATCATGAAGTTTAGCTTCATCCTGCATTGTTTGCACTCTCAAAGCAGTGATGGAAATCCTGAGGTATAGGGTGAGTAAAAAAATCAGGAACAGGCTATATGAAAGCACCTTAAGACCACTAACTGATTGCAATGTAACCTGGAAAACTGAAGTCTGGTATCTTTCCTGTTCCTGCTAGGTAACAGTACGAGACACAGTATAAACTGGAGTTTTAAAAACCTGTCATGGGGGTATGCTATTCCCAACCAAGTGAGCAAAGTGCTTTTCCTTCCCTCTCTCCCTCAGCTTGCTGAGAATGTGAAAATTCTGCCATCAGTCTGTCTGTACTTGTTTTTTGCACGGTCCCAGGGATTGAAGTGGGGGTGGAGACAAGGGAGAGAATACCATCTCTCCTTCCTTACCATACCTCACAGAAATCCCACTGTGATTGTTCCAGGGCTGGAGAGGAATGGGTAGGTAACTTCTGGAGGAGAAAAAGTCTGAAGCATAGGCTTGGTGTAAGTCCTGAAACCTGAATCAAAATGAGTAGAGTTATACTATAAATCAGTGTTTCTCAACCAGTAGTATGTGTACCTTCAGGGTACTCAAGAGAAGTCTGGGGGGTTTCAACACAACTGAAATTTGGAGAAAACTGAGTTTTTGTTTTAAGTTTTACAGTGCTTTGTTATTTTTGTACTTTTTACACCCAAAGATTTCATTGCCTGCCCGGCTACGATTAAGTTGTTTAAACAAACGTGTTGCAATGGTAGAAAAAATGTTGGTGTCTGAAAACTGTAGGTACTGGGGGTACTTATATATATATATATATTTAAAAAGGGTACTTTATAACAAAAGGTTGAGAAACACTGCTATAAATAACAGGCAGGCCCTGTCAAAAGCAGTGTTTGCCTGTAAGTCAGTGTCTGGGACATGAACTCGGCCTCAATACTGCTAGCATTGTTATAACACATAGAACATGTAAATACATTCCACCTGGACAGAACAAGGTTACCCCAACTTAGCATAGGATTAAATAATTTGACAAAAGTGATGAATAGTGATATTTTGTCTGATACATTAGGAGTGAAAGTACAATGACAAGTGGTTAATAGGAATTTTTTGTCTGAACTATCAGAAGGAAAGTACAAGGGGAGGTAACAAACATGTCCTGAGACAGGTGAGATGGTACACAGATTGTTTGTCTAAGTCTATTAATGTTGGGATAACTCACCTTAACTCTTGTGTCTGGCCTAGGAGACAGTGGAAAATCCTGCCACTGACTGAGCTGAGTTCACTGTAATGGGCATACATGCGTTAGTGTACCTGTAACCATTAAGCAGGAAAACCAGGACTGTGCTTTTTTGACAATAAACCTGGCTGGGCATCTTCATATCATACTTAGTTCTGTGGTCCTTGAGGGCTCTCTCGGAGCCTGCTGTACCGGCTACTTGCACAGAGCAGGTGCAACATACATGAGGAGCACATGAATGCATGCAAACAATTATCATTATTGGACAAATCAAGCTACCTGTCAGGACACCACGCTGGTGACTTCTGACCACAGCTTTTTTCCAGGGTATCATGCCTGCCTCCCAGTCCTCATGTCATTACCAGTATGTTGTGATCATTGTGATGGCTAAGCCCTAAAAGCCCAGCTTAAGTTTCTGAGGGTATGTCTACACAGCAAAGTCATTTCGAAATAACAGCCCTTATTTTGAAATAACTTTCCTAGCATCTACACAGCCAAACCGCTATTTTGAAATAAATTTGAAATAGCGGAGCGCTTATTTCGAATTTGGTAAACCTCATTCCACAAGGAATAACGTCAAATTCGAAAGAGCTATTTCAAAATAAGTGCTGTGTAGACACTTATTTTGAAATAGGGGGCCTCCAGCCTTCCCAGGGTGCCCTGGTGGCCACTCCAGCCTCAACCAAGAACACTTCTCTCCCTCCCTACTCCCCAGATGCCCCCAATGGCCATGATCTCCACACTAGATGGAGGAACACGGCCGTCTATGGCAGGATAGCTGCCAGCCTGGCCACCAAAGGCCACATGCGAACCCAGAAGCAGGTTTGCATGAAAATCAAGTTGGTCCGGCGAGACCCCCAACCCTGAGCCCTGAGCTTCCCCTCCCCCTTCTTCCCCTTGCTTCCTCCTTCCATACCCCTTCTCCCAGGTTTCCCCCTCTCTCTCCCACTCTCTCTTCTCCCCTCTCCCGCCTCCTTTCCCCAGTCTCACCAGAGTTTCATTTCCTCCCCCCCAGTTTTGTTAAATAAAGAGAGTTTGTGTTCATGAAAATACGTGTATTTTATTTGACATCAGGAAGGGGGGTTAGGGAGGGGTAAGTGGAAGGACGTGAGGGAGGAATGAGGCACAAGCCCCCAGTGGGGCAGACCAGGGAGACAGTTAGTGCTCCTCAGGGTGGACGCTCTCCCGCAGGGCCTCCTGGATCCTGACAGTCCCCCGATGGACCTCCTGGATGGCAGCCTGCAGAAAGTGCATCCAGGCTTGCAGCAACGCGTCCAAGAGAAGCACCAGAGTGCCATGGGGCACCTCTGGCTCCATTGTGCAGAGTGCTGTGGTGTCTCGAGTGAGGGCAACCAGAGCACGCAGAGACAAAATGCTTTGCTGTCCCTCATTGAGGTAGGCAATCAAGCAGGGAAACCTGAGAACTGGCTGTCCGGGGGGTTTCTTTAGGGACAGACCTTAGATAGCCTCAGGCAGCAGCCCCACACAGTAAATCCTGACCTGGTGCCCTGCCAGAACTGGTTCCAGCCAGCCTTAAATGCGATTCAGAGTCCACTCAGTGTGGACGCGCTGTTTCGAAATAGCAAAATGGTATTTCGAAATGCATTTTGTGTGTAGACACATCATTTCAAAATAAGCTATTTTGAAATAACTATTTCGAAATAAAATATTTTGAAATAACACTGTAGTGTAGACATACCCTGATAGACAATTAAACAACCACCTCAATCAATAATTCCATCTTGTTAAAGTTCCACAATGTGTTTTTGTACAGCATAGCCAGTGAGCACATTTCAGAATGTGGCATTTTATGAACCTCAAACTGATGTAGAGTGTGGGAATCCTCTTCGTAGTTCAAAAACTAGATATTTTTCCTTAAGCGTTCCATGTAAACACTGAAGGGAAGAGAAATATGCTGAGGGCCTGATTTCCCTCCATTAGAAACTATGGACATGTATCTGCAATAGGAGAAGGGTTTGACACAGAGGTGCTGATGACCTCCTGCAGCTGTGATTGACTTGAGATGGAGTTTTGGGTTCTCACTGTTTCCATACAGGTGTGCCTGGTCCATTTGCTCTTTGGTGTTCATAGAATCATAGAATCATAGAACCATAGAGCTGGAAGAGACCTCAGAAGGTCATCAAGTCCAGCCCCCTGCTTTAGGCAGGACCAATTCCAACTAAATCAACCCAGCCAGGGCTTTGTCAAGACGAGACTTAAACACCTCTAGGGATGGAGACTCCACTACTTCCCTTGGTAACCCTTTCCAGTGCTTCACCACTCTCCTAGTGAAATAGTTTTTCCTAATATCAACCTGGACCTCTCCCCCCTACAACTTGAGACCATTGCTCCTTGTTCTGCCATCTGTCACTACTGAGAACAGTCTTTCTTCATCCTCTTTGGAACCTCCCTTCAGGAAGTTGAAGGCTGCTATCAAATCCCCCCTCACTCTTTGCTTCTGCAGACTAAACAGACCCAACTCCCTCAACCTCTCCTCGTAGGTCATATGCTCCAGCCCCCTAATCATTTTGGTAGCCCTCCGCTGGACCCTCTCCAATGCATCCACATCCTTTTTGTAGTGGGGGCCCCAGAACTGGACACAATACTCCAGATGTGGCCTCACCAGAGCCAAATAAAGGGGGAATAATCACATCTCTGGATCTGCTGGCAATGCTCCTCTTAATGCAACCTAATATGCCATTAGCCTTCTTGGCTACAAGGGCACACTGTTGACTCATATCCAGCTTCTCATCCACTGTAACCCCCAGGTCCTTTTCTGTAGAACTACTACTTAGCCAGTTGGTCCCCAGCCTGTAACAATGCTTGGGATTCTTCTGTCCCAAGTGCAGGACTCTGCACTTGTCCTTGTTGAACCTCATCAGATTTCTTGTGGCCCAATCCTCCAATTTGTTTAAGTCACTCTGGACTCTCTGCCCTCAAGCGTATCTACCTCTCCCCCTAGCTTAGTATCATCTGCAAGCTTGCTGAGGGTGCAATCCATCCCCTCATCCAGGTCATTAATAAAGATATTGAACAAAACCGGTCCTAGAACTGAACCTTGGGGTACTCCGCTAGAAACTGACCGCCATCCTGACATCGAGCCGTTGATCACTACCCGCTGGGCCCGGCCTTCTAGCCATCTTTCTATCCATCTTACAGTCCATTTATCCAATCCACATTCCCTTAACTTGCTGGCAAGAATATTGTGGGAGACCGTATCAAAAGCTTTGCTAAAGTCAAGGTATATCACATCCACTGACTTTCCCATGTCCACAAAGCCAGTTACCTCATCATAGAAGCTAATCAGATTGGTCAGGCACGACTTGCCCTTTGTGAATCCATGCTGACTATTACTGATCACTTTCCTCTCTTCCAAGTGCCTCAAAATGGATTCCTTAAGGATCCCTTCCATGATTTTTCCAGGAACCGCGGTAAGACTGACCGGCCTATAGTTCCCTGGATCGTCCCTTTTTTGAAGATGGGCACTACATTTGCCTTTTTCCAATCATCCGGGATCTCTCCCGATCTCCACGACTTTTCAAAGATAATGGCCAAAGGCTCCTCAATGACATTTGCCAACTCCCTCAGTACCCTCGGATGCATTAAGTCCGGACCCATGAATTTATGTACGTTTAGCTTTTCTAAATAGTTCCTAACCTGTTCTTTACCCACCAAGGGCTGTCCATCTTCATCCCATCTTGCGTCACTTAGCGCATTAGTCCGGGAGCAGACCTTGTCCGTGAATACAGAGGCAAAGAAAGCATTGAGTACTTCAGCTTTCCCCACATTATCTGTCACTAGGTTTCCTCCTTCATCCAGTAGGGGCCCCACACCCTCTCTGATCACCTTCTTCTTGCTAACATGCCTGTAGAAACCTTTCTTGTTATCCTTCACATCCTTTGCCAGTCGCAATTCCAACTGTGTTTTCGCCTTCCTGATAACCCCCCGGCATTCTCGATCTATACATTTATACCCCTCCCTGGTCATTTGTCCAAGTTTCCACTTTTTGTAAGCTTCCTTTTTGTGCTTAAGTTCACCAAGGATTTCCCCTGTAAGCCAATCCTGTCTCCTACCATGTTTGCCTCTCTTGCTACGCATCGGGATGGTTTCTTTCTGTGCCTTCAATAAGGCTTCTTTAAAATACTGCCAGGTGTCCTGGACTCCTTTCCCCTTCATGTTAGCATCCCAGGGGATTCTGCCCATCAGGTTTCTGAGGGTATGTCTACACTTGCCCCCTACTTCGAAGCAGAGAGGCAAATGAAACATACTGAAGTTGCAAATCAAGCCCGGGATTTAAATATCCCGTGCTTGATTTGCATATTCCCAGCCTGTCGCCATTTTAGAAATTCGCTAGCCCGGAGTAACTGCCCGCATCTACCTGCAGCAGTGAAATGGGAGTCAGATTTAAAGCCCTAACTCGAATTAGCTGGTATTCCACCTGCAATGAGGTTTACCAGCTAATTCGAATTAGGGGCTTTAAATCGGACTCCCGTTTCACTGCCGCGTGTAGATGCGGGCAGTTACTCCAGGCTAGTGAATTTCTAAAATGGCGATCGGTCGGGAACATGCAAATCAAGCGCGGGATATTTAAATCCCGGGCTTGATTTGCAACTTCAGTATGCTTCATTTGCCTCCCTACTTCGAAGTAGGGGGCAAGTGTAGACATACCTTGAGGGAGTGAAGATCTGCTTTTCTGAAGTCCAAGGTGTGTTTTTTACTACTCTCTTTTCTTCCTTTGGTCAGGATCCTGAAATCTACCATCTCATGATCACTGCTTGCGAGGTTGTCACCTACCTCTACTTCCCCTATTCGTTCCTCCCTGTTTGTGAGCAGAAGGTCAAGCTGCTCACGGCCCCTGGTCGGATCCTTCGGCACTTGTACCAAGAAGTTATCCCCAACATTCTCCAAAAACTACACAGGATTGCCTGTGTACTGCCGTATTGGTCTCCCAACAGATGTCAGGGTGATTAAAGTCCCCCGCGAGAACCAGGGCCTGCAATCTGGAAGCTTCTCTCAGTTGTCCGAAGAAAGCCTCATCTACCTCATCCACCTGATTCGGTGGCCTGTAGTAGACACCAACCACAACATCACTGCTGTTGTTTGCACCTCTAAACTTAACCCATAGACTCTCAACAGGTTTTTCTCCCTCTATATACTGGAGTTCTGAGCAATCATAGTGCTCTCTTACATATAGTGCAACTCCTCCTCCTTTTCTCCCCTGCCTGTTCTTCCTGAACAGTCTATACCCTTCCATGACAGCGCTCCAGTCATGCAAGTCATCCCACCAAGTCTCTGTTATCCCAATTAAATCATATTTCTTGGACTGGGCCAGGGCCTCCAGTTCTTCCTGTTTGTTGCCGAGGCTTCTCGCATTAGTGTACAAACACCTCAGATAACTAGTTGATCGCCCTATCTTCTCCATTCGAATCAGGGGTCCTCCTTTCTTGCTCATTCCTCTTTGCATTTCTTCCTGGTATCCGACTTTCCCACTCCCCTCAGGGTTTAGGTCACCGTCTCCCAATGAACCTAGTTTAAAGTCCTCCTCACTAGGTTTGCAAGCCTGCCCGCGAAGATGCTCCTTCCTCTCTTGGTTAGGTGGATCCCATCTCTTCCTAACAATCCTTGTGCACGGAACAGTGTCCCATGGTTGAAGAAACCAAAGCCCTCTCTGCGACACCACCTGCGCAACTACGCATTTACTTCCTCAATTTGACAATCCCTGCCCAGTCCTTTCCCTTCAACACCACTTGCACTCCAAATTCTTTGATCCTTCTTCCGAGTGCTACATAATCTGCAGTAACCCGCTCAAGGTCATTCTTGGCCATATCATTAGTTCCCACATGGAGAAGCAGGAAGGGGTAGCAATCTGAAGGTTTGATCAGTTTTGTAAGCCTCTCAGTCACATCCTGAATTCGAGCTCCCGGTAAGCAGCACACCTTTTGAGATTCCAGGTCCGGACAGCAGATGGATGGCTCAGTCCCTCTTAGGAGGGAGTTCCCAACCACCATCACCCGTCATCTTCTTTTGGGGGTGGTGGTCATGGAACCCCCATCCCTAGGACTACGCATCCCATGCCTTCCAGTAGATGGTGTTCCCTTCCGGTTTCTTCCTTGTGAAGTCCCTTCCAAAGTATTCACCACTGCAGAGCCTGTGGAGAGAGCCTGAAAGAGATTACTTACCTCTATAGCATTGGGGGATTCCTGTGCTGGCCTTTTTCCCCTTGTAGAAGTTACATGCTACCAGTTCTCTTCCTGGTCCCGTACTGCCCTCTCTGGCTCTTCCGCCTGCCGTGCTTGAAGGATTAAATGCTGCCTTCTATCGAGGAAGTCTTCATCCTCTCTGATTGAGCATAGGGTCGACACTTGAGCCTCCAGTCCTCTAATTTTTTTCTTCCAAAATGGCAACCATTGTTGACTAACTCATATGTATGCAAGAAGTTCCACTGAGATCAAAGGAGTAGAGCTTGGACTACTGTCATGTTCCAAACCACTGAACCTTATCTGTCTCATGCCCTCTTCCTGTTCACATTGAATTCAAGGGGAACTTGACATTGACTGGGGGAGGGAGGGAGCAGTATGTCTTTATTGAAAAACTATGGTTCTTAAAAGCCAAAACCACTAACATAATTTTCGGTTTTTTATGAAAACTGAATTGTTGATGGAATTTGACAACAAACTCCCAATAATCTAGAAATGCACCTTAACCTAGCTGCATTTCAGAATTTGCCCTCCTGTCATCTTCCACTCTGATATTGTGAATATTTCATTCTTTACAAACAACAGACACCAGCCTCTTCAGGTAGCTTAGTAATCTAGATATTTGTTAAAAGAATCTGAGTCTGTTAGCTCTGCCTTCTTTTGTTTATAAAAGTTAATTACTAACTAGTCAGATTTCACTATCATTATGATGATCAATCATAGTATGATACTGATCCAGTGTTTAGATTTCCAGTGCTATAATTCCTGTGTTCCATGTGCGAAAGTGTTCAATATAAACTGAATGTAATCATATTTCAATGATAATAAAAAGTGATTTTCTAGTACTTATTAATATCTTTGAATTTTTGTTGCAGTATATGCACATAGTTTGCTAAATGAGCCCATGTAATTCAGATATTAATAATATTGATCTAATATTATAGTGAATATACAGAGATAAAAACATGCCATAATTTTTAAGATAGTTTAAAAGCTATCTTTACTTCCAGTTGCATGTATTAAAGTAAAAGAATTTGTGTTTGTCTGTTTGAAAAAAAGTACCATGATAGTCTAGTCTCTTTCGTAAAGAAGACCAATAGAGATTATAATTAGCCTAAATATAAACCTTGCTTTCAAAAGTACCAAAGTGATTTGATAGCACAAATACCATGGAGTTTCAGTGGAATGTATGCTTTTAAGGCACTTGGGGGGATTTTCAAAAGCACTGATCGTGATTTGTCCAACTACAGCAGTGATTTTCAAACTTTGTGGCTTGTGGCCCTCCCAGCTCAATGCAAATCTTTCACAAGATGCTAATGGAAACTCACCATTAATTGTATAATTAAGCCTGAGCCATTTTGCTAGTGCTGTAGCTAGAAAGAGTGGTTTTAATTTAATCAGTAAGAAAGGAAATATTAATTGAAATGATTAAACAGATTAAGCTCTTTAATCTTCTCACATTAGTTTACCAAATTTCATTTTAAATAAAGTAAAATATCAATTTATATCCAACACAAAAGGTTTCAACATTCTCTTTATTAATGACATGGATGGGGAACCTTTGGGTCAAGGGGTAGGGTGCAGGAGTAGGGTGTCTGGCCAGAGGGCTAGGGGCAGGAGCAGGCTGGGGGTAGGGTCTCTGGCCACGGGGGAGGGTGCAGGAGCAGAATGGGGATAGAGTGTCTGGCTCAGGGGGAGGGTGCAGGAGCAAGGTGGATATAGGGTATCTGGCCCAGGGGGAGAGTGCAGGAGCAGGTTGGGAGTAGGGTGCCTGACCAGCAGGAGGGGGGCAGGAGCTGGGTGGTGGTAGGGTGTCTGGCCAGGAGAGAGAGGGCAGGAGTGAGCTGGTGGTAGGTGTCTGGCTCAGGGGAAGGTGCAAGAGTGGGCTGGAGATGGGTGGGTCTAAGTGAGTGTGTGAGGGGGTGGGGTGCAGGATCTGGGCATCAGGGAAAGAGGAGCACATACCTGACTTTGGACCGCGTGCCTCTTCCAGGCATCATGCAACACAGCCTCCCACTGTTTCCATTGGCCAGAATCTGGCCAGTGGGAGCAGCAGGGAAAGCCTCCAGGCACCCCATCCATGCACTGCTGTTCCCCTAGCCATGGGAGGGGAAGGGAAGCAGCAACATGTGGAACTGCTTCTTCCACAAGCTGGGGCTTTCTCCCTCCACCCTCTTATCAGAAAGCTAGCGCTGACGCTCCAACCTCACGGGGGTGGGGGAACGCAAGGCTGGAGCATCAGCACGGGCTCCCTGCTGCAGGGGAATTAAGGGGGGGAGGTGTGAGTTAAGCTCAAGCCATGGTCCACTTTCAAGGCACCTGCAGACCACCAGTGGCCTGTGGACCCTACTTTGAGAACCACTGCACTAGAAGACCCTTCTTGATTGAAGACATCCATTTTCTCAAGGTGGGCAAATGCTCTTTACTCAATGGTATTACTAGACTTTTTTGGAATAAGTATTTAAAGCTTTATCCCTAGAAGAGCTATCACATAGGAAGACTGCTGCCTCTGCATTGCTGTGTCTCCATGGAGCTCCATTAAAGTCATCAGGGCTGTGCTTTGCAACACTGATCTCCTGTGTAATGGAAGGTGCAGGATTGGGATCCAAAACGTTATTCTGAAATTTAATAAGATTGTGTAGTCCAAATTAATTCCCATTAAATATATTTTTGGGTCCAATGAAAATTGCATTTGAAATGTATTTGGCATGGGTTTCTCAATCACATCCCAGAAACCATATGTTCCAAGACAGGGCCACATTCTTACACAAACCTCCCAATGATTTTGTAGTGCATGGAACAATAACAAGTTGGAAAATGGCCCTCAGCCACTTTCTGTTAGAGACCTGGCTGCATACATTACATGCATTGGAGGTGAGACATTTTGGGAAGTTGAATAAATTCATCCAAATTTTGAAGGGTTCTTCATCTATCCAGGAAAAGATAATGTGACAGTACAATTACAATAGGGTTATAAGACGGTGTTTTGATGAACAAGGCCTGCTTACTTAAAGCCATGTGAAGAAATAAAACTGAGCTATGCTTCCTTTTTCTGCTCTCCAGAAAGAAAACTGTCTAATGAATGTCTCATGTCTGAAACACTGGGCTGGATTCATCAAAGGGAGTTAGTAATTACCAAATTGAGAGAATCATGAAGCGCTTTTCTAAATTTGAAAGGCTCATCAAGAATAGATCAGGAGCAGGCAAAATTAATAGTTATGAACTCATTTCCATAGAAATGGACTTATTAGCAAGCATGCCAGCTGCCTAAAATTATAAGGTCTTTTCCTTCTGCTTGCAGGAAATAATCTTTTTTTTTTTATAAAAGTAAGTTAGACTTTATTTTTTATTGCTATTCTAAACTGAGGTTTGGCAAAGTTCTCGCAAGATGGCAGAAGCTTTGACTAGACAGCAAAAACAGAGGAGAGAGAAGATGCAGGAATGGGAGAAGACAAGCAAGTTACAATCCTCAGGTTCCATGAACACATCTCTGTCCTGCAAACCTGTTCAGAGAAAGATGGAATAGGGTGCCAGAAAGAGATGCCAGGTCTCCTTTGATTTAGAGTTTGATTTAATAGGGGTTTGTTTCAAATGTCTGATAACAGTATGAGCTATGTTTTTCTTTGCTGGTAGAATCTTCACTTCCATGGTGTTTTATCTTTGTTGGGCACCTAAAGAACATCAGTGATCCAGAGGATGTGGGAGCCAACTTCTCTTTGCCATGACAGGACAGAATTTGTTTAAAAAGAAAAGAAGGAACAAAATGGCATGTAGATAATTCCCAGTACGAAAGGAGGGACCTTTTAGAGACAGTATTATGCTTGGTAAATTGATGTAGTTTTAAGAAAGCAAATACTAAATTCTTGGGGTTTGATTCTGATTTCACTTATTCAAGATTTTACTCCAATCTGCCTCCCGTTGCTTCAATAGAATTTACTCCCAATTTGCTCCAGTGTAAATGAAAGATATACAAGGTCTTCAGTCCCTGTATTTAAGAATTCCAAAGCTCCTGAATTAAACACTGGGTGGCTCATCTACAGCACACTGTTACTGAAGACAATTGCTATGTCACATTAAGTATCAATGCACATTGGTGTCAGGCTTCCTGTTATTGGAAACACAAGGATCTATAGATGAGGAATAGAACAAGGACTCTAGGGACAGTAGGAAGGCTGTGGACAGAGGAAGAAAGAAACTGACATTTAAAGCTTTATCATTTGTTCTCAATAGCTGCAACCTGGGAGGAGATATGGAATAAAATCTGTGGACTGATCATATGCCTCTCCTTGAGGTATCTATGTTCCTGATACTATAGCACTTGGTACTGCTCCGAGGGCTAGATCTTTGTTCTGAAGAGTGAAAAAGAAAGACCATCCTTCTGGAGAAAATTAACCAACCTGCTGTTTAGAAAGTAATCTGTGGGACGGCTGATGATACAGAGGATTGAATACCATTTTGTGAAAACTGTGTGGTTGGTGGAGGAACTCTCTAAATGAAACCTAATTAGAACACAATGAATCCTGACACAAAAGTACATCTCTTTTAGCTGTCTTTTTTGTTTGTTTGTTTGAAGAGGAAAAAAAGCTGGTGCCCTGTTTTGAAATGTTGACATCTTACAGTACATTTAAATTGCTTCAGAGACAAAGAAGGAAGCATTTGACTAGCAATCTTTTCATTTAAGTCATGGCAGAGAATTTTCCTGGTGTGTGTGTGTGTGTGTGTGTGTGTGAGGGAGGGAAAGAGAGAAAGAGAAAGAGAGAGAGGGAGAGACTGGGGTTCATTCTGCTCTCAGGCAGCAGTCTGGATCTGAATCTACTTTTCCCCTATCCTACATGATTGCACTGACCACTAAGTGAGTGGCTCTTCTGAGATCAGGGCTTTCACTGAAATTTTTCATGAAATGAAATTCTTGTTTTCCTGCCAATCCTAGTGAATATATCCCATGCACTCTTGTATTCAATTTCAGCATTTAAATCTGATTTCAAGCAATGGGAATATACTGAGGAGCCTATATTTAAATGAAAATGAAGGTATATGCAGAAGAACTTTGTCTATTCATAGGGGCAGTAGACATTTTCCTCCCTGACAGTCACTGCAGTCTGTTATATATATGCTTGGAAGGGTTAGATTTTTATCAGTAAATGTTAGTAAATCCTGATTTCACAGTGCACACACAAGCGGACCAAAAAAAAAAAAGTTTCAATTGATGATGATAGAAAACAACTGATAGGTAAAATAAGAAAAGTGCTGCTTGAGAACTAATTGGAGTTTGAGTTAAAAATATTTGTTTGGAATATTTAGATTTGAGGTATGCAATTTGTATTTAACATTGTGAATGTCAATGTCAACTGTTGTTAAATAATTGTCTTAACCTGCTCAGGATTTCCTGTCAAGGGCTACGTCTAGACTGCAAGCATCTTTCGAAAAAGAGCATCTAGACTACAACCAGTACTTTCGAAAAAGCAAGCCGCTTTTTTGAAAGAGAGCACCCAGGCAGTCTGGATGCTCTCTTTTGAAAAAGCACAGTTTGCATTACATAGCGCCTTTTTTCGAAAGAGCACTTTCAAAAAAGGCGTTCTTCCTCGTAAAACGAGGATTTCCATGGTCAAAAAAACTGCCGCATTCTTTTGATTTACTTTCGAAAGAACACAGCAGCAGTCTAGATGCAGGGGAAGATTTTTCGAAAAAAGGCCACTTTTTTCGAAAAAGCCTTGAAGTCTAGACACACCCAAGGTGAAAATTTAAATAGAGACAAATAAACCCACCCCTTAAAATAAACATAGATATCATCTGTCAAAATTTCAAAAAAATGAAAATCTTATTCTGCTAAGTCTAGCTGTATAGAGGACACACATTCTCTGTTCTCATCTAGAATCACATATATGTAGGACTGCAAGGGATATCAAGTAATCATCAAGTCCAGCCCTATGTGCTGAGGCAAGACCAGGTTAGACCTGGATAGACCTTTCTGCAGGATTTACTTTTTTGGGGCAAAGTCATCTTAAAAAGTAGTCTCAAACCTCTAAAATGCAGGACTCTCTGTCCTTGCAACATCAATGTTCCAGCAGGACCATGGATATTGCTGGAACAAAGAGCCCTGGCTGGCAAGGTTCAGTGCTGGGCAGTGCAGTGGTGGGGAATGCAGTCCGGGCATCATCAAGGCCAGTGAGGGTGGGAGCACAGCCCTGGCTGGGGCTGGAAGTGGGGAGTGCAGACCAGGCTGACGGCCAGGAGTGTAGCCTGGAGCAGTATCAGCACAGTGGGGGACGCAGCTCCGGGTGGGGCTGAGAGCAGAGCCCAGTGGTTGGGGCTGGCACCCAGGAGCAGGGCCGACATCCAGGAAGGGATTCTTGACCTGCCTTGGTCCAGCAAACTCTATGATTTGGGACTTCTCAAGTCCAAAGGGTGCCAGAGTATGGAGGTCCCACTTGTAATATGGTTATGGGTGTGAGAGCCAGTATTGGCAAGGAAGGTAGTGTTTCCCAATGGATACATCATTCAACGTGACTTTAGAAGACCTAGCTTTTATTTCTGTCTTTGTTACTGATGTGTTGTGTGGCTGTACACAAGTCAATATGCCTATATGGTCATTAATAAAACAAGGAGAATCAATTCACTAGCAGAGGTCTGAATTCTGTGCATCTATATACACTTTTAAACTTCTCAGATGACCAGAATAAAACAATCATCATGTAAGTTTGCATCAGCATACCAAGCAGTATTTTTTCATGAACTGAAAATAAGGATAATCGAATCCCATGTTTTTATCATGTATAATTAGCACAAATCCATTTTCTTTTCATGGCAATAAAGTCAAGTTCATGTTCAAATGAGAATAAATAATAGAAAAAAAAAGCCGAGAGCTCATTTCTGGTGAAACACAAAGAATGACCAAACATTCTACTGTTTCAGAACATCAGGATTTACAACAACAAAATGGTATTGGTACTTGAATAAATAATTTAGCAACATCTGTGCTGTGTAGTGTCCAGGGTTTTTTATTACAGGTTTGTAGAGATTACTTAGAATTAATTTCTGAGTTTAATGGGAAACATACTTCCTTTTCGGAAAGCTAAAAAATAGACTGTCAGCTCATCTATAAAATATAGCCATTGCCCACTGGACCAGAATGCACTTTTGATTTAGTCTTACCAACTTCTATAGCCTGTGGGTTATCTTAGGGGTTTAATGTTACCTTTAAGTATAAGAATAAGATATAGGTTTAAGACAGCAATACAAGAATTTCACAAGCCCAAACTAAAATGACATTAGCTTAATCAAAAGCTTCAGAGGGGTAGCCAAATTAGTCCGTACTGGAAAAATTTAAAAAACAACGAATAACCTAGCAGCACCTTAAAGACATGTAGATGGAATCATGAGCTTTCGTGAATGGGTTGTGCCTATGAAAGCTCATGATACCATCTACATGTTCTGTTAGCCTCTAAGGTGCTGCTAGACTATTCATTGTTTTTTATTAGCTTAATCAGTTAGCATAAGTTAAACTTATTATGTTTTAACATAAACAAATTAATCAACAGTGACCCTAAATCACAAAATGGCTTATGGTATAATTTTATAATAAATTCTGCTGAAATTCTGCAAAATGCTGATGGGAAACTGCAAAAAGTCAGTTGATGCTAGTTTGGCTGTTTTGAGATAGAAGCATGAGCGAGGGTTTCCAGCCTTTCAGGATTGTCCTGGAGTCTCCAGGAATTAAAGATTAATCTTTAATTAAAATTATGTCATGTGATAAAAACCTCCAGGAATATATCCAACCAAAATTGGCAACCCTAACATGAACAGATGCTTACCCACAGTATTGCTATAGTAACTAATTGACATATATGCTAATACATTTTGTTAATTAATATATTAACATACATAATAAGAATACCCCAACATTATTAGAATGAGGAAATGAGTTATGGTCAAAGAAGGCTGGACACACTAATGAATATTCATAGCAGACATTTCTGGCTAACCACAGCCTAAAGTTTAGACCAGTGAGGTTTCAACCATTAGAATCACTTGGTATGGGAAGGGGATAGGACTCTTATGGAACACCAACTACCTTCCTACCTTGGGTCACTATTAGTATTGGGTGAGTGCATATGATATGGTACAAGACATAAAATTAAAATTGAATTACTGCTACATTCTTGTTTGGATCAGATCATTTTTGTGTTTACAGATTGTGCCAGTAAAACTATTAAAAAGCCAAAAGCCTTTTCTTAAGTGAGTGTACGCTGGGATTTCTATTTTAACCACAGCTCTCTGCATTTTTGGAACTGAAGCCTGTCAAACCTTGGCATGTTAATTTGTCACGTGGAGATTTTAAAATAATTAATACACAATCAATTAGTGCTGTCAAGCGATTAAAAAACGTAATCGCAGTTAATAGCGCGATTAAAAAATTTAATTGCGATTAATCACGTGATTAATTGTGTGAAACACAGCGGCAACGTTTTAATGGGGCAGCACTGCATGGAGCCCAGGATCAGCAGGAATCCCCCGCTGACCCTGGGCTCCATGCAGTACTGCCCCTTGGAAGTGCCATGGCAACATTTCTAAGGTGCAGCACATTAGGAGCCTAGGATCAGCTAGGATTTCAGCTAAATCCTGGCTCTGCTACTGCAAAGCCCCTTTGAAGCACTGGAGCAGCACTTCAAAGGGGCTTTGCAACGCGGAGCCGGGGATCAGCTGGGGACACCAGCTGATTCCTGGCTCCTCTTGCGCTGCCCCTTTGAAGCGCCGGAGTGTCACTTCAAAGGGGCAGTGCAGCATTAATATCTGCAATTAACACGTTAAAAAAATTAACATGTTAATCCTGTCCTGCATTAATCACAGACATTAACGCAGGTCAACTGACAGCCCTACAATCAATAGAGCAGACAACACTTCTTTAAGTCGTATGTTAAATTTGATAATTCTCCTGTTGGAAAGAAAAAAAAAATTGCAATTTATTTTGTTCCTGACATTTTGTTGCTTCATCATTTTAAATTACACTTTAATGTGCATTTTGTTTTCCAGCGCAAACATCTCCTTCTATGAGATCCTGCAGATGGACTTTGAAATTGACAATAGTAGTAGCCTGGCAGGAGCTCAGCAAATTACCTGGCAGGTGGAATACCCCAGAGAAGACTCAATGAGTGAACTGGTGGTCTCAGAGATCTTTGTCAGCCAAACAACATTTGCAGGAATTGTTCCTCTTGCAATGGTAAGAAACTGCTTCCCTGTTTTTCAAATGCCTCTTCTGATTCCTTTTAGTATTCAAGGAAACATGAACCATTTTATAATTTGTTACTTCCTATGCATCTTCTGAAAATGGTTTAAATGCAAAAGCTACATTTCAATAATATTTTATTTACCTGATATTCCATAATGGCTCCTTAGAAACCATTACAGTCTATTGTGTAAATTCTTTTCTGTTTGTGGATTATTGGCCTGGTACATCATAATAGCTCCTTTGGAGCTGTTGTCTTCTATTGTGTTAATATGACTATCATGCATGCTCACTAAGGCTAAATACTACAATTAGTTATGACATTTTCATTTAAATAAATTAGCCCACACGTGTAGAAAACTTTATTTCTAAACCAGACAACTGGGCCATATTTTGCTTTGCTTTTCCCCAAAGCACTCAACTGCGCAAGACTAAATCACTGACTAGCGAGCTGCAAAATGTCAATTTAATAAAAAACTCATTTTGAGTTATACAGTAGGGACACAAAATCGTTTCTAAAGACTTAGATTTTTGGAGTTAGAGAGAGGCCCTGTTTTTAAAAGAGGGTGTAATATATGTGTGGTAAAAAACCCCTAACGCCCACTTTCTTTATGCAAGTGGCTGCAGTGTACTCAAATACAGCTTGTCAGAGAGACCTAGGGGTATGACTCTGGGACCTCTGATACTAGAATTTTGTGCAAATCAACTGCATTTCAATCCAGTTACACTAGTATAAAACAGGCGTAATGGAGTGCTGAATCAGGCTTTGTCTGCAGAACTTCCTTTGAAAAACTGGTCTCAAGAACCATGAAGAACTAATATTTTTTCTGCTTAGTTTATTTTTTTAATTTATTTTTAGACTGAGTGCCTTGCTGCTAAATTTCAACTCCTGATATATTTTAAAGCTCCTCCTCTATCTTGGAAAAAAGAACCTAGCTTTTATTGCCTAGCTCTTTGTTAAGAAGTCACCCCGGGGTAGGCGCCGGTCACGGCCGCGTAGACCCTTTCCCCGACAGTCACTCGAGAGATCCCCAACGACTGTGCGCAGGGAGGGTAGGGAGACCTGGGCCCGCCCTCTCTCCAGGTCTCAGCCCAGGACCCTAAGGACAGGAACACCAATTTCCTGTCCGGCCAGTGGGATCAAGCCGCAACTCACCGGCCCGCAGGCTCCTTCTCTGCCCTGTCCTGGGCTGCTTCCTCCCCTCCTGCGGAGCTCGAAAGAGCCACTCACCATTCGCGGCTCCCCCTTTGGCGGCGCCTTCCCCGCTGGCAGGTCCCCCAGCGGCTTTTGTTTTGGGCATCCCCGCCCTCTCCGCCTCGCCACCCCTGCTCCATGGGGCTCTCTCCTTTTCAAAGCTGGCACCCTGGTTAAAGGATGCCGGCGCATGTGTCCTCCGGCCGGCCATCTCAGAGACCCCTGTAGCCACCACGCAGGCGCTAGCAACAGCTGCCGAACACCCCTGGTACGGCCGTGCACTCACTGCGTTGCCAACTCAGAGTACAGCAATAGTTTGGGACGCGGGGCTCTCCGCATGGGTCCCCACTGCCCCGTCACACTCTTCTACCACCTAATTAACAAAAATCCAAACATTCCTCTCCACAGATATTACCCTGTCCTGCTGGGAGAGAAGCAAAGGCGGAGACCAGTAAACAGACAGGGTCTAGTCAGGACTCCTTTATTCCTATTGACAGTGTCTAAACATGGATAGAAAAAATTACAAGAGTATTTTATAGAGTACTTTTTGGGAGGCTTTCCTGGAACATATAAATAAATGTTCAGTTCACGTAGAGGAGACTAATCAAAAACTCAAATAAATTGGATGTGACAATGTCAACTATTAGTGATGATTCAGGTTGTAATGTATAGTGAAAGGATAAACAATACTACTGTTATTTCAGATACAAAACAAGTTGCTTGAAAAGGCACAAAGGTATTTACTGTCCTAAGAGTGCTACCAGTATATAATAGAGTCGGGTTCAGAACAACAGCTTGCTGCTGAACTTTCAAAAGTACATAGTTTATGTTTGGATCAGAATTTTGCAGTTGGCTCTGCTTTCTCTATAATGGCCTCCCTC
Source organism: Rafetus swinhoei (assembly GCA_019425775.1). Taxonomy (NCBI): domain Eukaryota; kingdom Metazoa; phylum Chordata; order Testudines; family Trionychidae; genus Rafetus; species Rafetus swinhoei. The sequence continues at coordinate 26,472,792 of CM033425.1, read as the reverse complement.
CCCAGTTGCTGAATCAGCTTATTTTTAACTCTGTGTACCTGAACATTGGGCAGAGGCTTGTAGTCCTGATCATGTGCATCTTAAATTTGCTGCTCATTTATTCTCAACTGTAATTTTACAGCATAGTGGGAACAAACTGAAATGTAAAATATACATTTTATGTATTTTTGTTTCATGTTTCATCACAAGGCTATAATCTTTCATGATGTTTTTCATCAGTAATTCAGCTGTCTTCCTCCTGATTACAAGCTTCCTTTCATGGCTGGCGCTAAGCTAACAGAAGAGTCTAAAGTAAGATAGAAATAGAACAACAGGTTGTATTTGTATTTCTTCCCCTTATGCTTGATAATTAGGGATGCTGCTTTATTTCACTTCAGTACAGGCTCTTGCACATTTGGTTCAGGGAAACAAGGTCTTAAGGAAAGTTCTTGATGTAAGAAAATATGTTTGAATGTTCTTTTGAAGGGCTCCTCGACTCCTTACATAATTAATGTCAATTTTATTGTAGTATTTTTCTCACCATTTCCTAAACTACAGAGAATCTGTAAATAAATATAAATATCATGTGTTTTTGTCCCTTGAAAGAACACTATAAAAGAGTATCAAAATGCAACATGTTTTAACTCCTCATTTCTATACTGAATGTAATCCTTATAGGTTCCTTTAGTTCCTCAATACAAACTCAGTGCAAGTTTCAAAGCAAACTCATTGGCTTAAAAGAAATTGCATGAATGTGAAAAGAGAAACTGGTCCTTAGTTTGTGGGATCAAGTGTTCTGATGACCTCAAAATCCCATTGCCAGTGAAAGATAATTAAGTCTTTGTAGTTTCCTGTACAAATTCATTTTGTGTATAAATCATAGTGTTGGCACTGTGTAAAGCTAAATTCTATACTGAAAAATGTTTTTCCAGAAAGAGTAGCAGGTTCCTACACTTATAATTCACCGAAAACTGGGAACTCCAACCCTGGTTTACATTATTTGAGACCTCAGTGTATTTGTTGAGGGAAAACCAAACAAGATAAAACCATACTATGAAATTGTGAAGATCATTAGAGGCCCTTCTTAATAAAGACATATACTGAAGTTAAATTCCTGTGTCTTTCTGTTGATCTGGATAAATACACTTCATGCTCATGCCAGGACAAAGCTTTTCTAACATGAATATCTCACTATACAGGTTGAACCTCTCTAGTTCAGCACTCTGTGGTCCAGAAACATCCATGGTCGGGCACAATTTTAGTGAGCTGGATATCCATTTATCATAGTTGTGGCCAAGTTTCCCATGGTTCCCTTAAGTTTGTGTACAGCTACCAGCCCTGGCTCTCAGTGTTCTATGCTGTTGTTTAGCTCTAATTTACTCCTAAATGTCTCTAAGAGCTCAGCAAGCAATGCTGCTAGACAATATTGACCTCCTCTGGTTCAGCAGATTCTCTGGTTTGGCACAGGTCAGGTCCTGAGGGTGCTGGACTAGAAAGGTTCAACCTGAACTCTGATAAAAATAGTTGATTTCTTGCTATAGGGGGTTTATGAATCAAAATGGCTCCATATAGCAGACAATCCTGCTGTAGTGCACAGAGTTGCTGCATGTCCATTGGATTAAAATCAGAGGTGCATTAATGAGCAACGCTTAGGGATTGCTAATAGACAAGGGCCTTGTTCAGCTGAAATTTAACTCACTCTTATGTAGTTAATCACTTTGAGTCCTAGTTAGAAAAAGTACCAGCTTATAATGCAAAATACACATTTTGATTCATTAATTGGGGTGTGGGGGAAGGCTTACAGCACATGTAATTTCCCTGTTGGGTGTGGGCGGCATTAAGATTTCAACATATAGTATATTTATGTGAAAAGGAGAGGCGGATGTGGAGAACACTAATTATTGCACAAATGCTAATCTAGAAATTGGTTTGGCAATGTGGTAAGGAATTAGCTGTGAACTTACAAACAAATAAAAAAGCTTCTGATTTCTCACAAATAATGGAAAATCCCAACCAGCCGCATGCATGGTATAGTCGGCTGCCAGTTCCAAAACCACCAACCCAATTGCATCTGGAATTCAACAGAAATGCCCAAAACGGATAAATCTACTGACATCTAAGTATTTGTTCTTAACAAGTCTGAAACTTCTTCAAGTTTGTAAGAAACTAATGAACTAAAATATATTTTTGTTTATTTATTATGGACAACTGGATAGCTTTAAAGCCGGTAAGCATAACTTCAGCACTGGGCAACCTGGGTGAAATTATAGTAAAGAGCAGAATTGACAGATACATAGATGAACATAATTTGTTGGGGAAGAGTCAACATGGTTTCTGTGAAGGGAAATCATGTCTCACTAATCTACTAGAATTCTCGGAAGGGTTTCACAAGCTCGTGGATAAGAGGGATATAGTGTACTTAGATTTCCAGAAAGTCTTTGACAAGATCCCTCACCAAAAGCTCTTACGTAAAGTAAGCTTCCATGGAGATAGGAGGGAAGGTCCTCTAACAGGCTGGTAACTGATTAAAAGTTAGGAAACGAACGGTAGAGAGGTAACTGCTGGTGTCCCCCAGGGTCTGTCCTGGGACTAGTCCTATTCAACATACTCATAAATGATCTGGAAAAAGGGATAAATAGTGAGGTGTTAAAATTTGCAGATGATACACAATTGCTGAAGATAGTTAAATACAAAGCAGACTGCAAAGAGCTTCAAAAGGATCTCATAATACTGGGCAGTGGAAGTGACAGATGAAATTCAGTTTTGATAAATGCAAAGTAATTAATTTTGGAAACATAATCCCAATTACATGTACAAAAATGATGGGGACTATATTAGCTATTACCACTTAAGGGTACGTCTACACTGCATTCCTCTTTTGAGAGAGGAATGCAAATGCAGCTGAGAGAAATTGCAAATGAAGCGTGGATTTGAATTTCCCAGGCTTCGTTTGCATAATTGCATCTGGCTGCTTTTTTGAAATACCCGATTTCGAAAAAAGAAATGCTGTGTAGACGCAGTTATTTCAAAAGAAAACCCGTCCTCTGAAATTATCCTTAAACCTCATTTTATAAGGAGCAAGGGTAATTTCGAAAGAAGGGTTTTCCTGATTTCACGAGGCATACCTGCGCCCGGTTGACAAAGGCTTCCTTGTCGACAGCTGCGCGTCCAGACTGTCCCGATCTGCCGACAAACAGCTGATCGACAGAGCGGGGCAGCCATTTAAATTTAAATGAAGCTGCGATTATTTAAATCGCGGCTTCATTTCCCTATGCCGATCTGTCTAATCTACATGCCTCCGTCGACGGAGGCATGTAGTCTAGACGTACCCATAGTGTAGACATAGCCTGGGACTTTTCAGCTTTGGAAAGAGATGACTATTTGGGGATATGATAGAGGTCTATAAAATTATGACTGTTGTGGAGAAAGTGATATATGAAGAGAGATTAAAGTTATTTACTTTAAGGAGTTATTTACTCCTCCCCATAAGACAAGAACTAGGGGGTCACTGAATGAAATTAATAGGTAGCAGATTTAAAACAAAAAAGGAAGTTTTTCTTCATATAATGCACAGTTGACCTGTGGAACTCATTGCCAAAGGATGTTGTGAAGGTCAAGACTTTAACATGGTTCAAAAAGAAATAGATAAATGAATGAAGGCTAGGTTCCTCAATGGTTATTAGCCTGCATGGATAGGAATGATGTCCCTAGGCTCTGTTTGTTAGGGATGGCATTGTGTGAAAGGTATGGGTCACTTGATGATTACCCATTCTGTTCATTCTCTCTGGGTCACCTGGCATTGGTCACTGTTGGAAGACAGAATACTGGGCTAGTTGGATCTTTGTTCTGACCCAATATGGCCCTTATGTTATTAAACATTTCCTCATCGAATAATGTTCAGCGTGTCCACTGGAACTATTTCTTGTGACATACACTTTCTTGGTTTAAATCCAAATAGTTTTTGGGTCCCTCTTGCACAATCTGATGGGAAGTTATTTTGTTTTGCATCTTTGAGGTTGCACAGCCAACAATTCTTGCTTTTATTCTGTTTTGCCAGTAACTATGAAATAATCTGATGGTTTTTGAGTAGATAAGTTTGGAAAAACAAGGCTAAAATATAATTTTAGGATTCTGAGAATGTCCAAAAAACTTGAGCGTATCTCCATTTGGAAGATCATCCATATAATTTTAAGTCTAAAGCACTGTTTTTCATCTTTTTGAATATTTTGTTTATTTCATGCTTTTGAATATTTGGAATATTTCATATGTTTATGAATTTTAATATTGCAATAAATACACTAAATATGTCCTGAACTGAAGAAAATCTAAATACTTTCTTGACAGAAAATAGGGAGTTTTCTGCACAATTGGAAGCAATAGTTCCTTGCTTCCCTGATAAAACTCTAATCTGAATGACTGGAAGAAAATAAAGTAAATTTTCCTATGGAAGTGATCAGAACATTTTACTGTATTGGGACTGGGCCAGTTTAATTTTAGTTAGCAGTATTTACTTTCTGATAGTCACATTTCTAATTTCAGATGGAAACTATGCATTGTTGGGAGGAACAGAAAAGATGAGCTAGAATAGCAGGCCATCTCCAACTGATTTGGTAATGAAACTACTTCTCATGAAATGAAAAAATAGCAAGGTGGTTGATCACAGTTGTTTATAGCTTGCACTTGACTCAAAAACTGATTTGGATGACAGCTATGACAGACCTACTGCTGTTGCAAAAGGATATCAGTCTACCTTAAGATGAGCTGTCCTTATAAATCAGTCACCTATGGAGAGGTTTCTCTCCTATTGTTCTTTCTATAGTGGCACATGGTGGGAATGCTCTAGTTAGGCTGCATCATCAGTTCCATCATACACCTGCTAGAGAAAATATGGAAAAGGAGATAACTTGCTATGGATGCTCCAGCTGTGCTATAAAGCCAAAGTTATGGAAAGAGGTGTTCAGTTTTGCTAGGGGGATATATTGTGAGGTTAAAGGGTGACAGGTGAATGTAGATAGACAATTGTAATTAATCCAAGACTAACATTTATGATCTTACAAAAATGCCATTAGCACTTCAGTTTTCTGTCTGACGCAAAAGGAGATATGTTGCCTCCAGTGTTTGTGCTAATTTTTTCCATCCATGGACAGAATACATTTTGTTATGTGCACCGAGGCATGTGTGAATGTGCACCACCAGTAGAAACACATGCTGCCAGCTGTGGGCGGCTGTGGGCACTCTTCTAATCAGCTGGGCAGCATTTGAATCTCTCCTGAGTGGCTGCCCAAGCTCTCAGCTTACAGAGAACAATGGCTTCTTAATATCCTACTGGAACATAAGTTCAGAACTGACTTAAAGAGGAGAGCACCACTTACTGAATCATCAGCACTGCTTCCAGCAGCACCTGCACTAAATTAGGCTGTGAACATGAGACGATGTTGATACATGAATTTTCTGCCTTTTTAGAAACAGACCACAGCTGTTTTGTGTGGGTCTATGTGTGGCTTCCAAGTCTTTTGGCCAACATTCCCAATACAATTTGCATTCTTTTTTCTTGTACATTGAGCTTGCCAGCTTGGAGGTTTTTTAAATGTATTTGAAGGTAGGGAAGAATTAGTTTCACATGATTCTGAGCTCTATGTATACAGTGGTAGGAGGGCAGCATGTAGCTTGGTGAATCTGCCATGCCATCAAGGTGCCCTTACTCCAGAGAGGCAATGTTCTGTGTGCATATCTAAGGGCTTGTTTTCACTGCCACAGAGATGTGTGCTGCAGTGGTTGATCTTCTGGCATTTGATTTAGCAGGTTTAGTAAAACCCCACTAAATAGAACACTGACAGCACCCCTGTCGACTATGACACTCCTCACAGTTCCAAGGAGTAAGGGAAATAGATGGGGGCATTTCTCCCATCAATCTCCTGCTGTGCCACTCTGTCAGCCGATGGTCAGGGCAGTGTGTGTGTGTGTGTTACAGCCGAGTCTTCAACTGCTGAGACACAAGGTCTCATCGCAGCGGGCAGCCTATGGAGGCTGACTGGCGCCCCGAGAAGTTTAACGTCCATGTCTTTGACCACTAGGATCGGGATTCCTTTGCGGCGGGCAGCCAACAGGCCGACAGATGCCCCAGAGTTTACAGGAAGAGCTTACTACATCTCAGATTTTGACTGCTAGGATACAGGATCCCTTCGCAGCGAGCAGCCTAGGGAAGGCTGAGAGATGCCCCAGAGATCTGTCCTCTGGAAGCGACATGATCCAAATGCCCCAGCTCTCCCTATATTTGTCCCTTATGACCGGCTGGAGTTTTTTAAAATTGTGCTTGGTTTTGTTACAGCAACTGAAGGAGTCAGGTTAAAACTTAACCAGTTACAGGTTTATTAAGAAGGCTTATAAAGCACATGGTTACAATGGCTATTGCTCTATTTTTTAACTGCTAGCAAATACAGATTTTAATATCGTTACAAAGGAAAAAGGAAGATAGAAAATAATGGTACCAAGTGACAGCTTAATTTTTAAAGAGCTTTATTTTATGCATGCGCTAAAAACAAAGGACACATACGGGTACAATTTTTACCCCCTTCTGCGTCGCTCGGTTCCAGCGTGTCAGGCCAGGATCGGTCCCTCGGTTCCTCGTAAAGACGAAATACGAGGTGGGTGTCAGTGTGGAAATCTCGGGAGGCAATACACCTAACCCGACCAGCAGGAAAAGGGTGGATTGGCACTCAAAGCGAGTGTGCTGCTGGACCCATCTTTATACCCATGGGGTCACGTATTTCTCTTTCTTATCTGTGATGCCAAATGGTGCTGGTCCGTCTTTGTGACGCCAGTTCTTACAAGGGAGTTGTGAACTTAATTTACACTTGCAAGAGAGATAACTAAATTGGGAGTACTGGGCATTCTTTTCTCAGGGGGAGATTCCTCTCCCAGGGACGACTGTGTGTGATCGTATCAATATAGGTGCCAGCCAGGGCAGTTCTCGCAGCCTCGAGGTTAGTTTATTGGCTTGATCCTTCTTTTGTATCTATGTTTTCAGCTTACCCAGGGTCAGATGAGCCAGCATATCCATGCCTCTTGTCAAGGCTTCAAAGACTATGCTGATTTTATTCCTCCTTCTCTGCCCTGCATTCTCCAGGCACCTCAGGGGGGCAAACAAGATGGATGTGACGGGGGGGGGGTGCCTGTCTGGCTACACACTCCCCGCAGAATATCCATGTAAGGAACCTTAACTCCAGCTACACAATTGGCATACCTAGAATTGCATATCCTACATCGATTTTCTCCACCAGCATAGACTTGACCTAAGTTGGAAAGTTAACTGTGAGTGACTGAGTGTGACCAGTTTGATAAGAGATCTTAACAGGGTATATGCAAACAAACATCTATGATGGACAGATACAATTAAGTAATTTATGCCATAAATGGTGGTGAAATCTGTAAAACAAGTTGCATTTATCATTTATTTGCCTATTTCTTCTTAAAGCCATTTATTCATTCATCTTTGAGTAAGTTTCCAGCATGACAAGTCTCTGAGTAGCTTGAGGCGGCCATTTCATTAACATCAATTTGTCAATTTTTTGGGACACAATTATAGTAAATTTACACCCCAATTACATTGCTCTGAGTAGTACTTTGACCAGTCCTGGCCCTATATTTAGCAAATCACACTTCCATTTCACTAGCATATTTTTTTTAATTTCCAGCTTTGTAGATTTTGAGATATTAAATTGTAAAATCCCATTATGAAATGTAAGAAAGGTATTCTAAGCAGTTTGGGGCTTTCTGAATTTTATGAACTGTACATTTTCATAGTCTCAGATAAAATATTTTCTTATTCTGGATAGTTGGATTGTCACCACTAAAGGAAACCTGTTTGACAGTTGAAGGTTAATGGGGAAAATTTTTAAATGTTTTTTAATATATTTAAAACTTTGCTTCCCAATCTGCTTGCTTACCAATCTGCTTGCTAGAGATGGTGTTATCATAGAATCATAGAACACTAGAACTGGAAGGGACCTGGAGAAGATCATCAAGTCCAGTCTTCCGCCCTCACAGCAGGATTAAGCATCATTAAATCATCCTTGATAGATGTCTATCCAACCTGATCTTAAATATCTCCAATGATGGAGATTCCACAACCTCCCTAGGCAACTTATTCCAGTGTTTAACCACCCTGATAGTTAGGAAGATTTTCCTAATGTCCAACCTAAACCTCCCTTGTTGCAATTTAATCCCACGGCTTCTTGTCCTATCCTCAGAGGCTAAGGAGAACAATTTTTCTCCCTCCTCCTTGTAAAACCCCTTTAGATACTTGAAAACTGTTATCATGTTCCCTCTTAGTCTTCTCTTTCTAAACCAGGGGTGGCAAACCCATTGAAGGCAAAGAGCCACAATAGTTGGGGATATAGTGCAAAGAGCCAGAGGAAAAAAGTTGTAGAGCAAGAACAACAACAGCAACAACAACAACAACAAAAAAGGCCCGGCTGCATTTGGTCAAGCAAAAAAACCAAAAAACCCTTGCCCCTTTAAACACAACTCCGGATGGCTTTTTGGCCACATCAGGCTCCTGTGGGCCAGTGCCATCTTGCTAGTGCCATTTTGCTTTGCCGCACCCGATGGTGAGCACAGGTAACGAGGACCGGGGGCCATTTTTAGGGGCACAGGGTGGCTTCGCGAGCCAAGGGGGAGGCTTCGCGAGTCACACTTGAAGGGGGGAAGAGCCACATGTGGCTCATGAGCCGCAGGTTGGCCAGCCCTGTTCTAAACTAAACAAGCCCAATTCTTTCAGTCTTCCCTTAGCGGTCTTGTTCTCTAGACCTTTAATCATTTTTGTTGCTCTTGTCTGGACCATCTCCAATTTCTCCACATCTTTCTTGAAATATGGTGCCCAGAACTGGACACAATACTCCAACTGAGGCCTAATCAATGCAGAGTAGAGCAGAAAAATTACTTCTGTCTTGCTCACAACACTACTGTGCTTCTAAAAAGCACATGGAATCTTTCTCAGTGGACAAGGCAATGTGGCACATTTGTTTAAAGTACAAAGCAGATAAGAAATAAGCATATGCATACACTCACAGCACACCCACACCCCAATGGGAGCCTTTAATGGGGCTGGGTGGGCAAGATTACTGAGTCCCCTACAACTTGATATGGAATGTGACTTGAGATAGAATTGCTGCCCCTAGTGCATTTTTGGGGTTAGTGGGCACAGAGGAGTGTCCCAGTGGTTAGTCTCAAATATGGTTATGCTGGGGTGGCTGACCTAGCAGGAGTTCACTTTTTAGGAACTATTAAAGATAATATGTTGACAGATGACTATGCGGACATATTGCCCCTGTTGCACAGGGAGGTGCTAACAGAAAGTAAGCCAGGGCAAGCAAGGCAAGGAAATCCTCATGTGGCCAAGGGTGGCTAGAACATGGAAAAGCTGGGAAACTTCTTTCCTAATTCATGTGGGCATTATTGAGGAGGCTTGCTCAGGCCAGCACTGTGTAACTAGGTGGTTATAATCATGCAGGCATGTTTGGGGGCATGGCTTGGTTTAGCTATGACAAAGTCTTTAGACTGAGGGCAGGAACACAAACCCAAATCTGGTGGGACATACTGCATCATACGCTGTGGTTAGAGGGGATGTGAGGCCATAGGGGAATGCTGTCCACACCAACAGCAGCCTGTTTATTCTGTAGCAACTCTACCAGTGGCCTGGGTTTTGTAATGACATTTGCTGGTGTAATCCACACAGCTACTGGGTGTGGTTCACTAGCACATGTATGAAATTGCTCTGCAGCAATGTTTTTCAGAGTGGTCCATGAAACCACTTTGAGAAACCTGTTAACTGGCCACTCCAGCGTGTTTATTTCCCAGTGCTGTGGCCACAGAGCCTCACAGCTCCTATTGGTTCCGTTTCACCATTTGTAGCCAAGTGGAGCCACGGGAAGCAGTGTGGGCCAAGCCACCACTTCCTGTGGCTCCCCTTGGCTGCAAACAGAGAAAGGGAGCCAATAGGAGCTGCAAGGTTCCATGACTGCAGTGCTGGTAAATAAACACACCAGTGTGGCCAGTTCACAGGTTTCTCAAAGTGGTTTCATGGACCACTTTGAGAAACACTGCTGTATAGCCTGAGCTGGAAGCCAGCTGTCTTTATAGCTCAAGCTGTACAAGCTCATGCACTAAGCTCCAGAGGTCCCAAGTTTAGGTCTGCCTGTCAGTATTATGCTGGCATTTAATGAAAGTTGGTGGTTTTGTAGCATTTCCACCTGAAATGTGCTTTGGGGCCCCGATAGCCCACAAGTGCCAAAGTGGTCAGGGAAGGCCACACTAGGGAAATAGAATGGAGGGGGATGATCAGATGCCACTGGCAGACCTATGGGTGCAGGGATGATGTCTGGGGGTGAAGGGATGGAGAAGTGAGCTGAAAATGGAAGAGAGGGCTGGACAAAAGTACCATCTCCAGTTGAGCTTGAGATGTTAAGGGTGCTCCTTATCATTCCTAGCAAGATAGATGGGGCATTTTTATGGGCTGGGCTTACCTTAGGTTTGAGGAACCTCTTTACAGGGGAAGGAAGGCATGTACTTTCCACAAATTTGAAGGAGTTGTTGGGAATGGGCCATACTGTAAAGAAAAAGATTACACAAGAATTAAAGGGACATAGGAAAGCAGAGTGATTTACTCATCTTCTGTTTTAGGACTTGCAGATTTCTTGCCTAAGATGGGTCCCTAGGAAGACCCAAATGAGTATCACATAATTCATTGCTTGTCATACCCACAGGATAGCTCCATTATTTATGGATAGATCTGGCCTTGTGTTCTGTGCCCTCTTCCTTCATTGATGGGGCTGAGCATCTGGTTATGTCTTGTGGCCTTGGGGCACTAAAAGCCAAGTGTGTGTATCCAGTCTGCTTTTTGCACGTTGGGAAGGGTGATCCATGATATTAACCTTAAAGAGGTCAAAGCTGGATCTTCCCTGTCCAGGCTGTGAGGGCAATAAGACCAGGAGGGACAGGTCCATCTTTATTCATGATGACGGGAAATTCCTTGCAAATTATCAGTTTATTATAGTTTTAAGACAGGTGTAATGCACTACAAAAGAAATGAATGATCCTTCTTAAAAATCACCAGAAATTGACTTTTTCCCCTCAAGTACTGCTATAAACTTAACATTTATCTATCTTTTATATATTCAAAAAATGGTACTGGCTTTAATTAACTAATCAGTCCTGAATAAATGCAGGTTTGTAAAAATGAAAAATTATGTGGAAATGAAGCCACTCTTACCCAGTTTTACCTGTTCCTGAATGATTTATGACTCACTTCTCAGATTCCTTAAAGTGCTTTTTGAACCAGACTCAAAAATTCCATAATAATATGGCTTAATAGCTCTAAAACTGATTTACTTAGAAAAAGTTGGGATTTTCAGTTTGAAGAATAAATTTCTCCCCAATAACTAAAGCCTTTATAAATGACTTTGGCAGTGATTTATCAACTAAGATTGTCCATAACTACTTAAGGGCTCCTTAATGCAGGCAAATGGGCATTGTAGTCAATGGGGAATTTACCAGAGCCAAGGACTAATTGTTCTCTTTAAGTTAGAGTCTAATTCATATGCAAAATTTCTAATTTATGATATGGGGTTTCTTGTTTTATTTTTTCATTTGAATTTTCAGTGCCAGGTGAAAGACATAACAACTTTTGGGAAATTAAATACGAAGTGTCCTGAATCTGACTCCCTACATTGTCTATTCTGAATATTAGCAGAGGACGTGCAGACAATGAGCAGATTATAAAACCACTTGTTTAGTACAACAGAGCATGATACATTCAGTATCAGCTGGTGTGCTCTTGTGAAACTTATTTTGTTTTCTTTTTGGCAATAAATAATTCTAATAATTGAGTCTTTCAACATCTGGTGTTCCAATTAACATATGCTGCTAATGTCTCAGAAAGTAGAAAGGTGATTCATTTTCATCATGTTTAATACAATAACAGAGTGAAGTGTAGAAGTGGAATGTTAAAACCACTTAAATTCTTCTTGCTCGGATATTCTGGTGCATTACTGAACATTCACGAATGAACTTGCTTTTCAGTATGACAATAATTAAATGTAAACATTGAACCTGATTTTTAAACATAAGACATCTAGAGTTGAATGATTACTCAAATTGCAGTTTGTGCACCCAGAATGCCTTGCATATTATCATAGAGTTGTTTTGCTGGAATTTTATAGACACCATGACCAAGGTCTTGATTCTATTCTCACACGGGTGTATAGGAAATCAAGAGTAACTTTCCTGAGATCAATGGAGATATAAAGGTATGGAATTGATTTAACTGAGGAGGAATTGCATCCTTCTGTATATCTCTGATCTGTTTCAAAAGGCAGCAGATGATAAGGGTTTTCAGAGAAGACTTTTGCAGATAAGTTCTTACCATACCATGGCAGTATTCTCCACCTATATTTTGTTCTAATTTAGTGCCATTTTGGAAACCTTTTTTTCCCATTGTTCTTGTTTGGTTCTTGCTCATTTCTTCACCACCAGAAGCAGCTTGAACGAGCCATATTGACTGAAGGAGTAGGTGAGCAAGTAACAGACATATCATGTGACACAGATGAAATGCAAACTTTAGCCAGTGGCCTTCATTTTAACAGGAAGATTTGAATTAAAATAAGTGATCTATAGATGGCTGAGTATCTGATTCTAGTTTGCACTGAAAACACCTGTCCATAACTTGGGGCAGAGGCTACAGAGCCTTAGTTGATATATGGGTTTTACCAATGAAAGCTCACGATCCTATGCCTTTGTTAGTCTTTAATGTGCCACACGAGTACTTGTTGTTTTTAAAGTTACAGACTAACATGGCTACTCCTTCGAGGCTTCATATATTGACTCATTTGAAGTCAATGGTACTACAACAAGTTGCGCAAAGTGAGAATGTGTGTCTGGCACTTGCACTTATACCTATTTTAAATCCCCTTTACACTGACAGTGGTGTTAAAGTATCTTACTGTAAATGGAATTCATGCCTTAAAATATTTGAAGAACAATTGTGCCTGGATAAGTGATTATGCAAAAATGGGCTCTTCTTACTCAACAGATTTGACTCATGTGTGTAGTCAGGGACCTATTTGTTTACTTAAGTAACAAAAATACTGTACATCTGTGCTCTTTTTACTCATGTTAGTCCTTTGGAGGCAACACAGCTAAGACTATGACTTGGATTCTATTCCTTCTCATGCATGATCATCCAATGTCTAATGCAAGCAAATTTCTGTTAATTACTTTTGAGCAGTTCTCCTGAAGACAGTGTAGAAACGCAGATGCCAAAGAGCATGACTGACAGGTGGGTTGCATGGGAGTTACTGTGATATTGAGATATGTAAATTCTTTATTCCTGGGATGATGCATGAAAAAGAGAAGGATCTTTACATGACTCAGAGATCCCAAGTGAAGTTTCAGGGCTAGCAGTAAGAAAAATCCATCTGTCTACCTATAAACTGAGCACATTTGATATGTTAATTCATTGAGAAACAATAAACATGGAATCCCACAATATTTAGAGTAACTTTGCAAAGTAGAAATACAGTTGAAATGAAATATGGAAACTGATAGCATCAAGATGGATTTGGTTGCCTAATGATAGTGCAGTTCTCCACACCTTCTCTCCTAGGCCATGTCTACAGTAGGAAATTATTTCAAATTTACTAAATTTGACTTATGGACTCCAGATTTAACAAATTTGAACTTCCATGTCTTCACTACAAGGAAGGATCGAAATTAGTCTGAGGCAGGCTCCGTTAATGTGGACACACTGCCTTGGACTCAGAGACCCAGGAAACACTCTGGGGCACTGCGGGATGCCTCCCAGAGGCCAATTAGTTTGAATTAGTGGCACCAGAGTGTCCACACTGATGTTATTTCAGACTTGCAAATTCAGCATTAACATTATTCCTCATGAAAAGCAGGATTACAGTGTTCCAATTCCATGATCCCTTGTTCCTGAATAGTAATCTTGCTAGTGTGAACACACCACTTACAAATTTGAACTTGGGGGGTTATTTTGGACTAAGGCCCTAATGTAGACGAGGCCTCAATCAGATAGTCATCTCGTGCCAGGGCTGCTGATGGTGGGACCGAAGGGGGGCAGCTGCCCGGGGCCCCAGCCATTTAAAAGGGCCTATGGCTCCTGGCTGCCACCGCCATTCCTGAGGCAGCAATTAGAGCCCCGGGCCCTTTAAATCACCGCCAGAGCCCCTGCAGTGTGCTCTGGGAGCCCATGAAAGGCTGAGTTGGGGAGGCTAGCCTTAGCCCCACCCCTTCTGCCAGAGGTCCCACCCTTTCCAGGAGCATGGAACTGAGCTTCCTCCCACCTTGTCCAGGGGTCCGGCAAATTTCACTGCAGCTGTTTCTTCTGCAGTGTCCCACAGGTTGGGAAACACTTAGCTGGCTGATTTTATCAGGATAATGCTACTCCATTTCCTGAAGTAAAAGAAAAAAACCCACTTTATCCACTCTAGGCTTGTCTCCCACATTTCTACCACAGAAAATGTGATTGGCTTAAACTATATTATTGTTTGTCTAAAGATTAAAATCAACCCTAACCCAACACTCTCCAAGAGTTTCCAGGCAAGCAGGAACATTGCCAACATGAAATGATAGAGACAAACTCTTTTTGCAAGAAAGCTTTGGCTTATAATAATTGTAATAATAAAAGAATATTTAGTGTTACCTTATTGTCTAAAGATTTTTTTTGTGTGAATGGTATCACTGATGTTTTATGTATACAGACCACAAATCTTTTGCTGTACAACAATAAGACTGTAATTCCCAGGATGTCATAATCTTTAAAGTGTTTTTCAGATATAATAATCAATATTTCACCAGTACAGCAAGCCCCTGGCTCTGAAACATTTTTTGTGTATGTCGCAAGTATTTAATCTATGTCTTCTGAAATCTTATTTCCCCTCTAAAAATGTAAGCTATTGGTTGACTAATGTTGTGAATCACTTAGAACCACAGATGGCCATATATACTCTAGTAAGGTTTCTTTTAAATGAGAGATTGAATAATAGCATCTCCCGTTGCTGCTAGCAAACATGCTGACAGGAAGACCTAGGAAAAGTGGTTCTTAAAGATGCCCATTTCTATAGCTCACACTGAAAGAAAATTGCTGAGTACAACACTCTGTTTGTTTTAGGATGTGCAAGAATGCAAAGGTTTTTATGTTACAAGCTTGCTTTGGCTGCAGTATCTCCCGTTGCTGCTAGCAAACATGATAAGATTAGAGAAGAGATCACTGAGGTGCCTACACTACAAGATAAGATCGAATATATTCAGATCATTTTTTTAGCACCCAATTTTGTAATGTCAAAGATGCATGTCCACACTGTGTGCAAGAGTTCGCTGCAGTGCATCCCCAGTAGGATGGCTATCATCAACTTTGACAGCAGTACATGGCGAGTAGCTATCCTATAGCTTTTGCTTCCCCTTTGCATTCTGGGTTAGGCTTCTAGTGCCAATGGGACCAAAACAGTTCAGAGGGTGGTGCTGGGTACATGTTGTGATCAACCCATAATGTACTTATCATCTCCCCTTCCCTGCTTGAAAGCAACAGTAAACAATCTTTTCACATCCTTTTTCCCCTGGTTATCTGTGCAGATGCCATAGCAGGGCAAGCAGGAACCCCATTCAGCAGCAAAGTGCTATGATAATCACGGCAAACATTTCGTACTTTATGAGGCAGAATGTCCAGAGTCTAGCCATGGCCCACTGGAGGGAGGAAGAATATGAGGAGGCCATGAACAGACACTGATGTGAAGCACTTGAGTGCAGCAATTGGCAGATGCTGGCGGCATTCAATCCTCTTGACACAGTGGAACTCTGGTTTTGGCGCCCTGAGACAAACACAGACTGGTGGGACAGCATAGTTATGCAGCTATGGGATGATCAGCAGTGGATGCAAAACTTTCACATACCTAAGGCCACTTTCATGGAAGTTTGTGAACTACTATTCTCCACCCTGAAGTACAGCAATACCAGAATGAGACCTGCTCTGAGAATTGAGAAGTGAATAGAAAAAGTCCTGTGGAAGCTTGCAATGCCAGACAGCTACCAGTCAGTTGGGAATCGATTTGGAGTCGGGTCAATTTGCATTGGGGGCTATTGTGATCCAAGTAGCCAAGGCAATCAATATCCTTCTACTAAAAAGGGTAACAAATCAGAGAAATGTGCAGGAAATAGTGGAGGGCTTTCCCAGGATGGCACCTGATCACCTTGTCAAAGAGTACATAAACTGCAAGGGGTACTTCTTGATGGTACTGCAGGCACTGGTGGATCAAAAGGGCCGTTTCACCTACATCAATGTGGTGTGGTTGAGAAAGGAGCATGATGTGTGCACCTTTAGGAACTCCAGTTTTTTTTAGAAAATGCAAGATGGAACTTTCTTTTTAGTCTGGAAAATTACCATCAAAGGCATTGATGGAGACCCAGTCTACCCCTTACTCCCATGACTCATGAAGCCATACACAGGCAGCCTACAGTAAAAAGCAGTTAAACTACAGGCTGAGCAGAATGGTGGTAGAATGTGCTTTTGGACATTTAAAAGAGAAGGTTTTGCAGTCCATTGACAAGTTTAGACCTCAGTGAAAGCATGATTCCCATTGTTGTGGCAGCCTGCTGTGTGCTCCATAATATTTGTGAAAGTAAGGGGGGAAAATTTTATACCAGGATGGGAGGTTGAGCCAGAGTGCCTAGCCACTGATTATGAGCAGCCAGACATCAGGGCAATGAGAACACCATGAGGGGCACTGCAAATCAGAGAGGCTTTGAAAAACAGTTTTGTGAATGACCAGAAAAAGATATGATAGTTATGAAGGTTACTCTTAATGAGGTGCCTCCTGCTTTAAGTGTGCTTGCTTGTAAACCCAGTAGCTCCTCCCTCCACTCCTGCAATACAAGCAATAAAGATACTGTTGTTGAGAAACCATGCATTTTTATTTAGAGAACACAAGGAAGCAGGGACAGAAAAGGAGTTTAGGGTGGGAGATTTGGGGTGAGGGGGAGAAGGGAAAGTGGAGTATTACAATCCCTCTGTTCAGCAGTCACACAGATGTGAGATTGACAGCCTTTTGTTCCAGGACATATCCCTGGGGGTTGATTATAAGGTTGCCATTGACTTTCTAGCCCCACCCCATCCACCCACCCACCCACATTCTAAGGAACCTGGGAGAAGAGACTATGGAACTTGGTGAGGAGGGAAAGTAGTTCAGTATGGGCTGGAGGGGGTCTTTGTTCATCTGACTCTTCTGTGTCCTACTCTCCTACCCTTCTGTGAGCGTACCAGGCATGTCATCAGCTCCGCCAGGATCCTCAAGATGTTCTCCTGTGTCTTCGCTTTGCGTTCCCTGCACACTCTTATCTCCTTACACGTTGCTCAGATCTTCTGCAGTAGCATTCCCCTCTACTCATGAAATTGCACCCCGTCCATGTGGGTTGATTGCATTTGCTCATTGAACATGTCATCCTGATTACTTTTTTGCCTTCAGATCTGTGCTAGCTGAACAGCTGGAGGAGCCAGGGGAGTGGGCCACAGACTTGCTATTGCACCCACTGTAATGAAAAAAGTGAAGGGCAGTCTTTACAGGGGATATATTGTTGAATGCAGAACTTAATCTCTTAGCATAAAAGAATACTTGTCCAAGACAATATGGATGTGTTATGTACAAGGCCAAAGTTATGCTTTTAAGTGCCCACTATGCAGTAGGTAAACTACAGAGATATTAAGGGAGCAGCTAGCCTTGGTCTGGAGGTGGGCATGGTAAGGGACAGGTCGGGGATTACTCTTTTGCTTCTATTTTGAAAGCATGTGTGTCACAATGCCTGCAAATAGCAGCCCCCCCAGCTAAGCTAGCATCTGTATTTGCAAAGGAGACCATGGTCGCTTGCAGCAGGGCAGGGGCTCACACAGTGACCGTGTGTTTGGTACCCCCTGTTTGCTGGGAGAGTGCAACTTTCCCTTCTCGCAGGAGCCTGTGGGTGGGAAGGGGGTCTGGGCATAGTGACAGGGCAGGGACTCAAACTATGATTAGTTGGGGATGAGCAAAGGGAGGCATACTGCCTCAGTGGTATCAGTTACATAGCTTCCCCTCCTTCATCCAGGTTGCATACGTGATATCAGTCTTCTCCAAATCAGACAGAGTGACAGAGAGTGGATGACTGTGGCCAGAAACCTGGACCTTATGTTGCAATGTTTGTGCTACAGTGATGCCAGACCATTTACTGCAGACCTGGTGTTGAGGATGGAATAAGGCAGGCCTCCACTGAACTTATGTGAGAAGGATGAAAGAGTACCTGTAAGAAAGTTTTATGGAGATGTACAGGGAGGATTCCTGCTTTGTCTCCAGATACATTAACAAACTGTTCCGGGGAGCTCCCGATGTGTAGACATAGTGGCCACCACAGAACACACCACAGATCACACACCACAGATCACACCACTGATCACACCCAATTACCTTAACCCACTTATAGCATGACAAAAAATGTGAACTCACCTGAAGTGCCCTTCCGTCATCGGGGCCCCACAATGATATCTCCTGGGAGGAGGCGATTGTCCCCAAAGCTATAAAAAGGTCCTGCCTATTGGTGAGATCGAATGCTTCACTCAGCTGCTGACCATTCTGTTCCTCATCTTCTGCCTCATCCAAAATGTCCTTTCTGCTGTTGCCTGGGGCTTTTGCCTGACAAGTCTCTTCTTGGGAGAAATTCACAGACTGGGTTGGAATATTGGTTGGGTCTCACAACTGCTCATGGAATCAGCATGTTTGCAGTGCCAACCCAGACCACCCATTTGCCTCCTTTATCTTCTAGTACATTGGCTTGCATTCCTTTATTTTCACATGGCAGTGATGGGAATCCCTGGAGTATATTTTTTCCGCCTGTGATTGTGCTATAGATTTCAGTGTTTCTTTTGCTGCTTCGTAGTTCTGCCTGAACAGATTCCTCTCCCCACACAGCAATCAGGCCAAGGATCTTCTGCATGCTCCATGCTGGAACTCATTTGTGAGCTTGGGCATTCATGACCAAGTGTACTGCTGAGGTGTGCTGCTCGCTCTGAGGTCTGTTCACCACACTGGCTCAACAAGACATTAAATTCAAACTTTCCTGGAGCTTTTCCTGTGCATCTGAAGAACAGCAGAATTGAAAATGCTAGCCAGAGCATGACAGTGGGACACTGTGGGATACCTCTCGCAGGCCAAGAATGTTGAGTTTCACAGTGTTGGGTCTGCACTACCCTCAAGTTGACCATGCAAGTCAAATTTTCCGTTAACCTCTTGTGAAAAGCAGGAGTAGCAATATCAACTTTTAGGCCCTTAAAGCTGATGAAATGGGTTTGCTGGCGTGGACTCATTGTTTAGAAAGTCATTTGACTGCAGCTAAGTTCTACCTAAACTCCTACTGTAGACCAGGTTTAAGGTGGATCAAATAGAAGTCAATGAAATCATGAATGCTGTGGAGAAAGTGAACAGGGAAGTGTTATCTGAAGGCATAAATAATACAAGAACCAAGGGTCATGCAATGACATTAATAAGTAGCATGTTTAAAATAAAGAGAAGAAGTATTGCTTTATAAATACACAGTCATCCTATAGAGCTCCTTGCTGCGGATGTTGTCAAGACCAAGAAGTATAACTTGGCTGAAAAGAAGAAGTAGATAAGTTCATGGAGGACAGCTCTATCAATGACTATTAGACAAGATGGTTAGGTATGCAAATCCATGCTGTGGGTGTCCTCAGAGCCCTCAGAGCTGCCTGGAACACACAGTGCAGCACTTCAATGACAGCAGCAGCCAGGAGCCCTGAGCCCTTTTGAATCGCCAGGTCCCAGTGCAACTGTTTCCCCTTTGCACCCCCCAGCATCAAAAACTGCATTAGCACTAATTGGTGCTCAGAGCTCTGTAAGACCTCAGATTTCCTCACTATAGAATTGCCCTAGCTGATTGTTGTTGTGCCTGCTTCTTGCTGTTTGTAGCTAAGAGATAGGATTTAACCTCTTTAGTTTTGCTGTGATTTCCAGTGTGGATCTGAGAGCAATGGGTTTCCTGTGCAAATCCATAAAAATGCTAGAGCCAAATTACTATCTCAAAACAGATTCTTATCCAGAAAAATCTGGTTAGAGTCTGCAATTGCTTCCAGGGCTGAGTGATTCCTTTATGATCATCTAATCAAGTGAGCAAAGTTTGGACATTGTTGTAAAGTTTAGAAAAGTGGCTGTAACTTGTTCCTGCACTCCTCTTACTCTTCCTTTGAAGCTTTTTTCTACTGTAATATGACCAAATCACTGTGTGTTCCAGAACTCAGATTTTTCCTTGGCTTTCATTTGTTCCTTCACACTTCTTCGAGGAAAAGGCTTCCCATGTAAGCCTGTTTTTAGTTCAGTTCAAGTCTGTTTAAGTCTTCTGAAGTGATGCGAATATCAATGTTCACTTTCCTGCCCAGATCACTATTGAAACTAGCTATAAAAAGATTCTCAAGATGATTCTTACCAACAACCACAGGACATATCACACTAATACCAACCCTGGAACTTTCCCTTGCAACAAACCCCGTTACCAGCTTTGTCCACATATTTACTCTGCTGACACCATTATTGGACCTAACCAATTCAGTTATGAGATCAAGAACACATATTCCTGCTCATCCAGAAATATAATTTATGCCATCATGTGCCGACAGTGTCCGTCTGCTATGTACATTGGACAAACGTCTCAGACACTTCGCCAAAGAATCAATGCACACAAAACAGATATCAGACAGTATCACAAAGAAAAAATAATTTCTTGCCATTTCAACCAGAAAGGGCATTGTCTCAACGACTTGATTACCTGCATCCTGCTTCAAAGACATTTTAACACCAGACTTGAAAGAGAAACCTCTGAACTGTCATTCATGCTTAAATTTGACACTTTATGCCTGGGTCTCAACAAAGATGCTAATTACCTTACCCATTACAAAGATAGCTTCCCCAATTATCACCTCTAATATCATTAGCTCACAGACATTAACCTCCCCCTCACCCCCCTTCTGTTCTGAAATTTGATTTGTCCTTTTTATACGTGTTCACTTTTTTTGATTGTATCCCTTTGGTATATATGGTCATGCCAATTTTCTTCCACAATTTGATCTGAGGAAGTGGGTCTGGCCCACGAAAGCTCATCACCTAATAAACCATCTTGTTAGTCTTTAAAGTGCTACATAGTCCTGTTGTTTGTTTCTTATAAAAAGATGCGAGTTTAAAAATAAAAAGTATGTGCATTTTTATTTTTCATACAGAATTTACTTTGCTAAAGCCACAGTAACTTATAGTCAGTCACCTTTAAGCTAAAGAAGAACAGCTCAAACCAAAATGGAAAATGACCAAGCCTAGAAACAAAGTTAACATCACTTAAGAAACCCAAATTCTTACCAGCCCCCAATGGATTCCTACTGGCTAACCCGGAGAGAAACCCCAGATCACATCATTCTGGAATGGCAAAGACACTTGAAGACGCAGTCATTACTTCTAGTGACCCCAGAAGTACCTGTGGAGCTTAATATATATTTCAAAGATTAGTTAAAATTTAATTTAAGTACAGAATGACCTCCTACTCTCCACTTATTGGATAAATATAGCATATGTTCTGATTTGAAATCAGTATGGCTTTTAGCTTTCCAATTGCCTTTAAAATTGCATCTCTTCTCTCGGTGCATGTCTATTATTCTGAAAAGTGTCCCATTAAATACAACACTTTACATTGGAGATGTGATAATAAGAGCCTGTCCACTGCTATGGAGAAGAAGAAAAAAAGTATAAGACAGAGTAGCTTCCCACTCCTGAGAATATAAGTTCCGATTCCAAAAAATATAAGTAAAAGTAAGTAAAATATTATCCACAAATGAAAACTTAAGTCCTGATGCTGATCCAAAATGAGCTTGATTCAATTTGGTTAAAACTTCATATTCTGGAATAATATGATTCCCCTGAAATGTCTTTGGCCAGCTCTAATGTATAACATGCCTAATTGTTGCTGGAAGTGTTTAGTATCACTCTGTATCATGGTGCTAAGGTCTTCCATGGTGTTCAGGTAGAAATTTCTTGCATCTAAATGCCTGGAATAAAAAAGTAATAAATAAAAGGAATACATAACCCTGGAAAACAGAGCTGGCACTCAGTGGGACAGAAGTAATTGTGTTTTGAGTGTTTCTTGGAAGCAACGTGACATGACAAATTTTGAAAGGCTCTGTCAATACCATTAATATTTATAATACACTCTAGAAAACAGCTAATATGTGCCACATCCATCAAATATTAGTTCAGCAGAATTGCATTCAACTGTTAAACTTTGTTGGATGATGAATGCTGAATTGCAATAGCCAGGGATTATATGAAGGATTTTGTGCTCCAGTTTTATACCTACTTCAGTAAAGTCATCATATTATTCCATTGTGAGACAATCACCCTCTTTCATAAAATCAGGCATCCTTATTGTTGTTTGGTCCATCAGGCTAGCCATTGTAACAGCAAAACATTCCTGACTATACAGATATTATCTATGCCAAGTACATCAGAGATCTAATTGCAAGATATCCAGGATCATGTAATAAAGCCAAGATTTTCAGCTAATCCCATCTTGGAAATCATTCTGAAACATGTCAAATTGCAATGATTTGGCTACAGACTGCCAACAGCTTTCAGTTTTCATGCTGGCTGATGCCTAACTATCATTATTCCATGCCACAAAGTCTATCTCTGCAAATCACCGTTTTCTCTTATTCCAAGTCTCTATTTGGAACTCACCCTTCCACAAGGCCCTTTGGAACTGAGTTTAAATTGTCCCTAATCCTGGATTTCCCATTGCAATAATTCTAGGAATTATTTAAACTATATGTTATTATGGGCAGGAGCTATCTTTATTTTCCTGTATTGTGGTGCACTGAGCACAGTGTTAGGGCTAATAAATAATAAAGTTATGTATGAAGATTACATACATTAATATTTCCACATTTGTTATAATACACTTTTATGTCTGCAATACTAATATCCTAACATTAAAAACTTCCAGATAATGGCAGTTACTCACTCCAAAGCTGGCTAATCATTTTTGCTTGTCATAGTGCTTCCCTCCCCACTTTCAGAAAAATTATAAATCAAATCAGTTCATCACCTACTGAAAAGTATCTAGGGATCTTAAGCTAAGAATGTGCAAATAAAGCTACTTTATATTACTGTGTTCCCCCATACAGAACATGCGGGGTATCCTATGTTCTTTGCAGGAATGGGAGTTACCTACTACTATATTTACAGATTAAAAGGAGTATAGGAGCTGTTCCACTGGCTGAATGTTTCTGCAAAAGGCATTTAATGCAAATATACCCAGAGATCTCCTAAGAGAGTAACCAATAGTAACGAGATCAACGGGGGAAGGGAACTAAGCAGCCTCCTGAGAGAGAGGTGGGAAGCAGGAAGAGTCATGTCAAATCCCAGGAAATCAGGCCCAGAAACACAAAGATACTTAGGCATCTAAGTGATGGTGTTTACTCACCTGAACCCTAGTTTTGTCTCCACTCCGATCCAGAAAACTCCTGGCAAACCCCACAGGCAACGACAGTGGGGGTGACAGACTTGCTGGGCCTCGGATGAAGTGTGTGTGGGGGCTGGCTCTATGTCCCTGGAAAGAGGGAAGCCTTGTGCAGAAGAGGTGGGCCTGGGTCTAGCTTTCCCCAGGCAGTCCACAGAGCCACCCAGAGCATGCCACGTAGGACTGCAGTGACAATTTAAAGGGCCCAGGACAATTACCCCTTTTGCCCCTCCTCACTGTCAGAGGGTTTGGTAGGTATACTCTGAGGTGTGCCCATTCAAAAACCAGTGGCTGGAAGAGAAGGCAGTGTTGGTGGGCCACTGCTTATTTTACAACATTTAGCTCAGCGGTTAGAGCATTTACCTGGGACGTGGGACACCTGGGTTCAGTTCCTCCTCCGCCAGAGTGGAGAAAGGATTTGTATAGGGAAAGGTGTCTGCTGCCTCTCAGGAGAATGCATTAACCACTGAATTCTGGGATGTTCTGATCAGGGGCTCCACCTCTCCTGTTAAAGTTATGCTTCTCTGGTCAAATA
The DNA here is from genome assembly GCA_019425775.1 of Rafetus swinhoei. Classification (NCBI taxonomy): domain Eukaryota; kingdom Metazoa; phylum Chordata; order Testudines; family Trionychidae; genus Rafetus; species Rafetus swinhoei. Next base: position 26,448,674 of record CM033425.1, on the reverse strand, counting down.
ATGAAAGAGTAACTGGAGCAGGAGGACTGTATGCTGGGTCTTCCACCTCTCTGGCAGGTACTCTAATCACTGCACTACAAAGTGATGCTCACCCTTTCTCTGGCCCAATGGCTGTTCACTGTGGATAAATATGTGTAGTTATTGGAGTGGGCTCTCCAGTGAACTTTGGGGATAGGGCCAAGCACTTGAATCAGTAAAATATAGAGTCATAGAATACTAGACCTGGAAGGGACATCAAAAGATCATCAAGTCCAGTTCCCCGTTCTCATGGCAGGACCAAGCACTATCTAGATCATCCTTAGCTGATGTTTGCCTAACTTGCTCTTAAATATTTCCAAGGATAGAGAGTCCACAATCTCCCAAGGCAATTTATTCCAGTGTTTAACTACCCTGACAGTTAGGAACTTTTTTCCTAATGTCCAACCTAAATCTCCCTTGCTGCAATTTAAGCCCATTGCTTCTTATATTATCCTTATTAGACTGGAAGTTATGAGGGGGAGGGGGAGAGATAGGGGGCAGTGGTAGCCCCAATGGCAACCAACACATCTGGCTGCTTTGTCTGGAACAAATCAGATGTCTAAATCATTCCTTCAAAAACAAAACAAAACACCCCTCCCAAAAAGAAAAAAAACAAACAAAACAAAACCTTAGGTGGCTATGCTACCTGACTTCATAAAAGGAATACCCGTTTCCAGCTTGCTAAGCAGAAATAGGCACCTCCCTGGCACCAAGGTTTCAGCAGCTGCCTTGAAGAGAGGAGCAGGGTTTAGGATACATGCCTCTGAGAGGCATGTCCTGTTAGGGAGCTCCCAACCTAGTAGGCTGGCTTTTGTGACTCTGGTTCTAAGATGCCCATCTCTCCTCATTCATTGCACAGGGAGGCCAGGCACCTAACTTGCAATGTTGTTCCTAGGATTATAGGGGCCCAAATGTTAGGCATTGTGATGCACAGTGTCACAGCACCTAAGTCTCTGCATAGATTTCACCCTGGTTGACCACCACAGATGGGTAATGACCTGTGGAACTGGGAAAGTAGTGCATTGGATGCAACAGTGCTGTGAACTTGCTTACCTAGAGCAAGGACTCTTCTTATTCCTTAACAGTTAGCAAATAATTTGGGTTCTGCTCATTTATAATTTTGCCAGAATGCTCATTTCAGTTTTTATTGCCAATTAACTTAGTATTCTCGTCTCAGTCTACAGTTGATTAGCCAGTAATTTGAACTGAAGCCCTCATCAAAAGGGCATCATTTGTAAAACAGAGAAGAAATCTCAGAGAAAGTGAAATTACTGTTAATTAAATCTGCACATGCATATATTGGGCACACGTGAACAAAATTATATTTGGTTTTGCACAGGGCTGCTAGCCGGAGAGTAGCTTATTTAGGCTATTTAATTGTCATCCTGAGTTCATAAAAATGTACAGCAAGCAGAGTCCTTTCTACATGAATTAATTCTAATGGCATGTGCATATGACTGATGCATATAGCACTTAGATTATGCAAACAAAATCGTAGTCTTGCCTTGCAGATGTGATGCTATATTTCTTACATACATATCGTTGCAGTGAAATGTTTTTTTTAAACAGACATTTGTATTTAACGAACATCATGCTCCACACGGGTGTAACTTCATTGATCTGAGCATAGCTACCTTCTGCTTTGTGCAGCTGTGAGATCAGAATTAGGCCCAGTAATTGTTAATTTTTCCTGTAATTGTTTTAATTCAATTAAAATGGCATCGTAAAGATAGAGCTGAACAATAATCTGGCAGGTTTAGAAGTTGTAACCTATGCTCTAAGCTGCTGTTGAGTATAAAGCAATTGCTGCCAAAGGTGTCTCTGTTCTATGGAAATGTTAGGCTACAGCATTATTAAGATAATCAAGATACTGTGTAATGTGGTGCTTTGGGAGAATCCTCTACAGCTTGGGTTTTATTCAATTGTGTGGTACTTGAATTATCAAAGGCTCACTTCTGCCACCCTCTCTCTCTCACTGAGTGATAATACAGTTGTATTCTGTACTCACTAGAGCTTCTGCGTGGTTTTCAAGAGTAGCTTGAAGCGAAATAATGCAGCAGCCCAGCCTAGAGAGGACAAAGGCTTGGATAATTGAGATGAGGGCTATGCTGAAGAGTAAGGGTCACAAGTTTGAGGTCACTTGAAGATGATAAAAACATTTTGTACTTCTGATGTTACCTGAGAAAATGATCAGCAGTGGATCCAGTGAAACCAAAGGAGAAAATACTGTGTGTGCTATGTTTCTAACAGCCATTATCTGCCTTTGCAGCTTCTTCATGTGACCAGTTCCAGGGGCTGAAGTGGCCCCAGAATTAATTTTAGCAGCCCTGCATAGCTATATTTTGTGGCAGCCCAGTATCAACAGCCTCTGAGCCTGACTGCTTGGAATCTCAGGTTGTGACTGTCCCCTCCCCAACCCTGGCATGTCCCTCAGCCCTCAAAATGAGGTTGCCAGAATGTTTAAAAAGGTCAGGAAAAGCTTCTGCAGTTCTTGTCCCATTGGTCTAGCGGGGCTCACCTCACTTCTATGGGCACTGTAACCTCTGGGGTCCCAGTGCCGCTCAGGTTTGGGATACTTGAATCTCTTAGTAAACCAATCATTGGTTAACTGTTCTGTTGTATTTCACGTTGTTAGGTATTTAGAGCATTTGATTGCCATATTTCATTAGCATGATGTTCTCGTCTATGAGAAGAGATTTTGAAATGTTTTTGATCGCATGCATGTTTAACAACTCTTCCTGTGTCAGCCCTCTATTCTCAAGATTACCTACTTAAATTTAACTGCAAAGTGGGGACATATGCTATTAACTCATGCCTTAAAAGGTTGGATGGCTACAGGTAACTAATGAATTTATAGGGCCTTTTACCCCAAGGTTGCCAGTTCAAATCCATCACAGGTCAATAGCAACTGAAAGTTGTTGGGTCCAAATCTCTATATTTGCTAACTTTGAGGTTAACCTCTATAGAACTAATAATACCTTGTTTTTCATTAGTAGACCTCAAAGCACTCTACAAAAGAGGTCACGGTATCATTATCCCCATTGTACAGATGGGGCAGCAGCTCACTCAAAGTCACACAGCTGGGAAATAGAATCCAGATCTCCCAAGTCCCTGTCCAGCGGTCTGGCCCAGACTAGGGATGAGAACAACTAGTTGACTAGTCGACTATCTGATAAGCAAATGCTTATCAGATAGTCAACAGGCTAGTCGACTAGTTTCATCCTCCGCGCCTTTGCTGCCTCTATCAGAAAGAGGCAGCACAGGGGGGAAAGAGAAAGGGGTGCTTCAAAGCAGCAACCCCGTGTGGAGTCTGGGACCAGACCCCGGGCTTCATGCAGTGTTGCCACTTTGAAATGCTGTGTGCAGCTGGGGGCTAGCTGGGGTGTCTCCAGGCTGCATGCGGTGTTTCAAAGTGGCAGAGCCACATGGAGCCCACGGTCAGCGGGGTAGTCACTAGCTGATTCCAGACTTCAAGCAGTGCTGCTGCTTTGAAACGCCTTGGGGAGCACTGGGCCAAGTGGGGACTTCCTGGCTGGCCCTATGCTCTCTGCAGTGCTTTTGCCTTTGAAGTGTAGCAACAGCCATTAGGCTGTCGCTATACTTCAAAGGTGGAGATGACCTATCAGCTAATTAAAATTTAACATCCCTAGCTTGGACCATTGTGTATACTTTCCCTGTTATGAAATTTGAGAGTGAGGTTTCCAAAAGAACCTAAGCACCAGAATTTAAAAGGTATTTGGAAACCTAGTAGGATTTTCAAAATTGCTAGGTGCCCAACTCTCATTAGGCATTACTTAAATCTGTAAATGCCTAAAAACCTTTAAAAATGCGGCCCTCTGTGATTTAGGGGAATAAATTCCATTGATTTCAATGCAACTTGTCAAGTAGCTGCTGTTAAAAATCCTATATTGGATCTAAAGCTAAACTTTTCTGAATGTAAAGGTTGTGGATCAATGTGTTTTGGAGTTAGTGATCTCTTATCTTCATTACTTTGTTAAGCAAAATCAGCACATAGTTGACCCTATCCTCTCCAAATAGTAATTTCAAATCAGAAGCAAATTTTGTTTAAACTGTATTCATAATCTTTTTCTGATAAATTCTCACAAACATTTTGAGTGATGAAGCTTTACTAGTGCAAATACTAGCACAAAGTGAAAATTTGCATTCACTTGTGAAAATTTGCATTCAGTTTGTGAAAATATGCCACCTGACACCTGGGACATGTTATTGTTCATAGGTTGCACAATTTTGTTTGTGTTTCTTGATTGGCTGATTGCATGAATTTCAAATTGTATACTACTTTTTAAAATGTGCTTTTGCATTGTGGTTAGTTACATAGAGAACTAATCCCTTAGTTTTTACATAAGTATATACAAATTTCAGATTGCAAACAGCAAATACCTTTTAATTGGTGAATATTCTTCAGATCAAGAATTATTTACTGAGGAACAGAATGAATAATTCAGAATTATAAACATTTTTTATGTGTTCATGAACAATTCCCAAAGAGGAAAGCAAGAAAAATCCATCAAATTAATTATTCACTCAGCTGTAGTTAACAAACATCAATTTTAACATATGTACATTCACATAATGGTATTGTCTAGATAGCTTCAGTATACAGTGTCTTGATATTAGCAAGGAATATGAATCACCTGGAAGGAGATTTTAATTGGGAAATATACTGAGTTTCTCTAGTGAACTTCCATAAAATGTGTAAATATTGAATCTTTTTAATTTTCTGCCTGGTGGAGAATATAGACACATATTGTTCTGCAATAATTTTGATCAGTGCATGACCAAACATTTCTTATTCTTAAATTCTAATTTAAAATTCTCAAAAACTTTAAGTTCAGAATGAGGCAAGAAACTGTAATGCAGCAGATGAAATAATAACGATGTTTTCTATTTCTATAATGCTTTTTTCATTACTCATGTGCATGACATTTTTAGAAGAGCTCACATTCTGGCTAGTCCTATTTCATGTTGCAGTATTCAGAATTGAGGATGGAGTGGAAAACTTAGAATTTTGGTGTGAGGGCCTTTGCCCTCATGACCAACTTTCATAGTACTCTGTACACTTTTTGCTTGGTGAAAAGCAAAGCATAATTAGCTATCTAAGGATTCCATCAGTCAATGGCATTGCCTGTGTCATGCAGAACCAATGTAATGACTGTTCTAATCTCTCTCTCTTAGGGTGCGTCTAGACTGGCAAGATTTTGCGCAAAAGCAGTTGCTTTTGCGCAAAAACTTGCCGCCTCTCTACACTGGCCGCTTGAATTTGCACAAGAGCACGGACGTTCTAATGTAAGAATTCAGTGCTTCTTGCGCAAATACGTTGACGCTCCTGCTCAGGGATAAATCCTCTTGCACAAGAATACTTGCGCAAGAGGGCCAGTGTAGACAGGCAGCTTAATTTCTTGAGCAAGAAAGCCCGATGGCTAAAATGGCCATCGGCACTTTCTTGCAGAAAAGCGCGTCTATACTGGGCACGGATGCTTTTGCGAAAAAGCACTTTTGCGCATAAGCATCCGTGCCAATTTAGACGCTCTTTTGCAGAAATACTTTTAACGGAAAAACTTTTCCATTAAAAGTATTTCTGCAAAATCATGCCAGTCTAGACGCAGCCTTAGGGTATATCTACCATACAGTTACACACCTGCAGCTGGTCTGTGCCAGTGGACTTGCGCTCATGTGGTCAGGCTATGGGGATGTTAATTGCAGCATAAAAGTTCTGGCTGCAATTTGAGCCCCAGGACCCTCTGCCCTGGTCTACGCTAGGGAGTTATTTCAGAATAACTTCCCTTATTTTGAAATAACAAGTGGAGCATTTCAAAATAATGGGCTGGTTATTACAAAATCTGTATTCCTGCTTTCCTCTGGGAATAATGCTTAATTGAAATTGTTATTTTGAAATAGCGTTGTAGTGTGGATGATCTGGTGCTGCTAATTCAAAATTATTGGCCTCCAGAGGCCTCTGTCAGCTGCATTTGTGGCCACTCTGGCAACACCTGCCAGATCCACTGCTCTCCTTCTCCTGCGGAGCTTAAAGCAGTAGGCTGCTAGAGAAGGGCTTGTGACAGGTGGAGCTGACGTGCTGTACAATAGGAGCTGATGGAGCCATGGCAGACCCCAGCCCTCTCCCTGAGCCCCCCACAGCTGCCAGCACTCCTACAGCACCTTTGGCTGCCACTGGCCAGGAACACAGGAGAGCACTGGCCTGCCCAGAGATCCTGGACCTCATTGAGGTCTGGGGCAAGGAGAACAACCTCCAGGATCTCTGCACCAGAAAACACTATATCTGGATGGCCACCAGCCTGGCCAACAAAGTCCACACTGACACCCTCAACTAGGTCCAGACAAAAATTGAGGAGCTCTGGCAGGCCTACAACAAGGCCAGGGAGCAGAGCCGACACTCTGGGGTGATGCCTCACATGTGCTGCTACTCTGAGCAGCTTGATACCTTCCTGTGAGAAAGGCCAATCACCTCCCACACCCCTGTTGTCATAGAGTCCAGACAGGACATGCCTGGGGCCAGCCTCCATGAGGGCAAGATTGTGGAGGAGGAGGAGGAGAAGGAAGAGAAGGCGGCCAGCCAGGTGACCCTGCCCACAAGCCAGGAGCTGCTCCTTACCCTGGAGTCAGTCTCCTCACCCTGGAGTCAGTCTTCCCCCCTCGCCACCTCCTCCCCCCCCCGGATGTCTCTGAGGTGTAGGATGATCCTGGGGAAAGCATTTCAGGTGAGTTCTATCACTTTCCCTATGCACATGTGGGGGCAGGGACTGTGAGGGGCTATGTGCTCCTTACTCAGGCTGCTTGGCCTGGGGGTTGCACAACACCCCGTGCATGTGGGTACAAATGAAGTGCCAGTCCGGAGCACTCAGCCCCATGATACTCTCACATAGGAACCCCTAGGTCCTTCTGACAAGGTTCCTGGAGAGGCCTGCCTTATTCTGACCTCTGTGACAAGCCACTGCTAAGGAGTCTGGGGTGAGGGAACAAAAGAGCAGTACTGCACTTGGCACAGGGTCATGCCCATACTCAGGCAGCATCCACTCCTGGTCAAGCACAGCAATGAGGAGGAGACCTTCATGGGATCCTGCCAGAGGCCAGGAGCATGGGCGGTGAGTTATATGGGCTCGTGGTGCCCATGCTCCAGCAATATTCAGAGCCAGGAGCCCTGCTCCACCAATATTTGGAGCTGAGTCTCTCCCCTGGCCCTGCTTGGAGTGGACCCCAGCCCCAGAGTGTCTCTCCCCCCGCCCCAGCCCCGGCCCCGGCCCATCCCTGCTGTGCGCAACCTTTAGTCAGCTCCCCCTTGCCGGCTGCTGCTGCCATGCACTGCATGCTCAAACAGGTAGACGGGGAGACGCCTGGACATGACGTGACGTCACGGCCCGGCCCGGGACTTTAAAACTGCTGGCGTCGTGCGGCTGAGTTGCGGGTTCGGAGTTCGGGGACTTCTAAGGCAGAAGGTAGGGGAGGGCTGGGAGAGGAAGGGGTTTGTGCGGAGGCGGAGGAGGAGGGGGATGGGGAAGAAAGGGGAAGGGGTGGAAAAGGAAGTGGCTTGTGCAGAGGGGAAGGGAAAAAACTAGGGGAAGGGCTGGGAGAGGAAGGGGCTTGTACGAGAGGGAGAGGGGAAGAAAGGGAAGGCACCAAAGGGACAGGGTAGAGAGAGACAAATGCCAGGGGCCAAGTGCAGACAATGAGGAAAAGGGCAGGAGGGGAGGTGTCAGTGGGAGGGGGACAGGGTGATGCTGGGAGGGGAGAGGGTAAGGGCATTGGAGGCTGGAGGAGGAGGTGCTGGGAGAAGGCTTGAAAGAAGGGGTGGGCATGAGGAAGGCCAAGATGGAGCAAGTCATGTGTGAGGGCACAGAGGGGCAGGAGGGGAATGGGGGCAGAGAGTGGTGAGGGGGTGGGCATCAGGGAAAAGAGGGCAAAGGGGGCAGGGGCAGTAAGGGAAGGGGGAGGCACCAGGAGGGTGCAGGGGTAAGGGAAGGTGCAGGTGCCAGGGGATTCTGTGGGTGAAGCAGAAGGGCAGACACTTGCAGGGGAGGGACCAGCACCAGAGGAGAGAGGCAGGGCAGGTATGTAGAGGGAGTTGTTAGAAGAGGGGATGAGGAGGGGTAGATCACATGATCAGAGTGGGGCTACTGGAGGAGTGGGCACAAGGGGAGAGAAGGGCTGGTGGAGGGGGCAGGTCAGGAGGGCTGAGGGCAGTGAGAAGGGCAGGAGTCAGGACAGCAGAGGAGGGTGAGGAGTTGGGGGGGCAGCAGGCACCAGGAGCTGATGGAACAAGGAGGAGACATGGCAGCAGAGAGAAAAGGTAAAGGTTTAAAAATATTTATTAATAAGTTGGGTGCCACAGTGGCACATCCAAACAAGCCACATGAACTCAGTACTGGTGCACAACACAAAATCCATTCTGCTCATGGGAGGAAACTCTTAGGCTATGTCTACACTGGCGGTTTCTTGCGCAAGAACATCTTGCTCAAGGGTTTTTGTGCAAGAACTCTTGTGCAAGAACTCTTGTGCAAGAACACATCCACAGTGCCATGTGCAAGCTGTGCTTTTGCACAAGAGCATCCATGGCAGTGTGGACGCTCTCTTGTGCAAGAAAGCTCCGATGGCCATTTTAGCCATAGGGGTTTCTTGCGCAAGAAATCCCTGCCGAGCATCCACACTGCCCTCTTGCGCAAAAGAGCTTACACCTGTTAGAAAAGAGCTTAGCTCTTGCGCAAGCCGTCCTCTCTTACCACACCATACTGTACATTTCCTTGCGCAAGAGCAGGCGGGCAGTGTGGCTGCTCTGTGAGTTCTTGCGCAAGAACGGCTGTACTTGTGCAAGTAGTCACGAGTGTGGACATAGACTTAGAGGGAACACTTCCCCCAGCCTCTCTGCCCCCGAGTTAATGTCACACACATTCGGTTAATGCAACTGCAGGATAGTTGCATGCAGGGGGTTTGGTGGGGGCCAAACTAATCCCTGTTGGTAGGAGGATGGTGGGAAAAGCCCTTCGAGAAGGGTGACATGACACCTTTTACTTCTGGTCATGTGTCCATCTTGCCCCGAGCGTGTTACCTCCAGTGGCTAACGAGGGGGGGCCACGGGGCACCACCAAAAATTATAGAAACCTGCCGCCCATGGCCAAGAGGTGAGGAAGAGGAGGGTACCTCAGTAGCACTCTCTCTGCAGCATCTGCCACTCATACACACCTTCCCTGACAATCTCTCCCCTCACCCCACACACACCACACCGCAGCAGGCAGGGATAGAAATTTTATCTCTGAGGGATGCCGGGGTGTGTGGGACACAGAAGGAAGCTGAGCGGCACCATCCCCTCTCCCACCTGCAGGCTCTTGGCCTAGCCAACACCTTCCCATGCCTGCTTATCTCTGGGATGTGGGTGTAGAGATGTTCCCCTGGGACATCCCTGCCCCTGCAGGAAAGTGCTTGCTGTCTACGTAACATATGGCTTTACTTGATGCCCATCTCCATCGTCAGAACTGAGACCTCCGGTGTCACCTTAGAGATTAGGGCCAGGCTTCATACACAGTGTCTCCTGGGATGACTACCCTTGTCACTTTTCTGCACAGTTGGGGCAGCTGCAAGTTTGGCGCATTCCCCGTGTCCCATGCCATCTACCCGACTCTGCCAGAGGAAACACACCTAGGAAGACCTGATGAGTGAGCATATGGTCTGCCTCCAGGCCCTTGTGTGGGGCCTTGATGCGGAGTGCTGGGAGTGGGCCGCTGACTAGGAGGAGCACTGAGCTGACGAGGAGTAGCAGAAGGCCACTTGGGGCCAGCTGGCATGCTAGCATGAGTCTATGTCCTCCTCCCTCACCTGGAGCAGCCACCAACCACCTCCTCACCCCCGCCCCTCTGTGGCTTCCCCACCTAGCCCCCCAGGAGCTGCCAGGACCCCAGAACATAGGATTGTGGGATCTCGAGTGCAGCTAAAGTCTCCCAAGCTGACCAAGGCAGCACTAATCCCAGCCCCAACCCTGAGCCCCACACTCCACTGCATTCCAGGTTCTTTCTCCATTCCCTTCCCTGTTGTATATTCCCCAAATACACACACTTGTTTTTCCAAACAAAAAAAAGGTTTTTATTTGCTCTGCAGTGGGGGATGGGGAGTGGGGAAGGTGGGAAGGGAGGGCAGTACAAGGGAGGTCTGGGGGACGAAAAGCACACAGGGGGAATGAAGGGGCCCCTTGTGGAGTGGGACAGGGGAGAGTTTCACAGCTGGCCTTGGTTGAAACTCTTCTTCAAGGCCTCCTGGCTGAGCACAGCCCCCGATGTGCTTGTTCAGTTGCGCTGGTGTCCAGCTGCTCGTAATCCCTGGGCAGCCATTCAGCCTCTGCCCTCAACCCTGGCAGGAAAATCTTCCACTTGCTCTCACAGAGGCTTTGGAGCACACAGCAGGCTGCCACCAGGAAGGGGATGTTGTGTTTGCTGAGGTCAAGGCAAAGTCTATGGTGGCAAAGCCATTGACAATGGTGTCCACAGTACCCCAGAGTGACAACCCTCCATAGCAGCATGTGGTTGATGGCCTTGGCTATTTGCAGGAGCACATCCCTGTCCAGCATGGCGGGCTTCCACAGTGCGACAGTGATGCGCTTCTGAAGGGGAGTGGCAGGTCGCAATTGGGTGTCCTGTCATCTGAGGGCCGAGGCGAGCCACTCGCAAAACTCCAGGCAGGTGGCCTTCTGCATGTGGAAGTTCTGGAGCCACTGCTGGTCATTTCATCCCTGCAGCACAATGTGGTTCCACCAATTTAAACTGGTCTCCCTCTGCCAGAAGAGGAGTCTCACGGTGTCCAGGGGAATGAGGTGCATTTGCAGCAGCAAGAGCACCAGGACCTGGGCGAAGAAGTCTTTCGGTTAGGACTGGTTGGCGTCCTGCTGGAGCAACATGCAGGCTGTCTGGATGAACGCTACCATTAGGCACAGCATGAAGCCCATGAGCCTGGCACTGCTTTGCATCCACACACACTGTGTCCGTTTGGTGTCTTGCGAGGAGGGAGGGAGTGAAGGAGTGGCATGTGAGATGCAGCCATAGAGAGGAGCCCCTGAAAGCATGTGTCACAGCTGCCTGACCAAGTGGCCACAGGAAGTGTCCACCCTCCTGATGCCCTTCCCAAAGGCTACATCTATACTACAAGTTTTCTCGGCAAAAATATGCTAATGAGGGACTCATTTGCATGAGTCGCGATCTGATTTGCATATTTTCTGCCGATCCATTTTTGCCTAGGGGGTTTTTTATGCAAAAACAAGCAGTGTGGATGTTTTCTTTTTGTACAAAACCCCCTTTTCCCACCAGATCGGTAAACCGCCTTTTTTGGGGCATAAGGATCTGGCAGGAAAAGGGGGTTTTGCAGAAAAAGAAAATGTCCACACTACTTTTTTTTCCGCAAAAACCCTTTCCACAAAAATGGCATGCATAAATTATGCAAATGAGGTGCAGCGATATGCTAATCCACACCTCATTTGCATACTCACTGCAAGACCGGCAGTGTAGACGTAGCCAGAGTGATCCCGGGGGCCCTAAATCTGAGGCAAGCTCCAATCTATGTGGATGTGCATTTCTGAAATAGTTCTGAGCAATTTCAATGCTCCCTCATAGTGTGTATGTGCTAATTCAATTTTGCTATTTCAGGAGTTATTATTTTGATGTTACTTATTTCAAAATTATTTCCTAGTGTAAACATGGTCTCTTACAGGTTGGGATCCAGGCCAAGCCTGGACATCTACATTGCAATTAAACAGCCCTCAGCCCATGTGAGCTGGTATGGGCCAGCTGTGAGTTTTTATTGTCATGTAGCCATACCCTTACCTACAAGCTTAAGAAGCAAGCTGGATATGTGGTTTTTGCAGATTTATATCAATGTGTAGGCTGGATTTGAAAGAGAATTGTGGGGTTGTTCACCAAATAGACTAGTGGCTATGATGGCTAGCAAATTGAAGTTCATGTAAGATCCCTCTTCAATAAACTAGCAACACCTCAGCTGCGTCTAGACTGGCATGATTTTGCGCAAAAGCAGCCGCTTTTGCGCAAAATCTTGCCACCTGTTTACACTGGCCGCGAGTATTTGCGCAAGAACACTGACTTTGTAATGTACAAAATCAGTGGTTCTTGTGCAAATACTCCGACGCCTCCATTAGGATAAGCCCTCTTGCGCAAGTATTCTTGCGCAAGAGGGCCAGTGTAGACAGCCACGTTAACTTCTTGCGCAAGAAAGCCCGATGACTAAAATGGCCATCGGAGCTTTCTTGCACAAGAGAGCATCTACACTGGGCACGGATGCTTTTGTGCAAAAGCAAATCTTTTGTGCAAAGGCACATGCCAGTATAGACGCTCTCTTGCGCAAATACTTTTAATGGAAAAACTTTTCTATTAAAAGTATTTGCGCAAAATCATGCCAGTCTAGACGCAGCCCTCAAGTTTCCTCAGTTTTTCTGACAGCAAGATAGCAGTGACAATGAAGAGAACTTTTTTTTTTCTTAAAAGAAAGTGGAAGGCATTCATAATGCCTTATGGCAGGTAGTGCAGAAACTTGTATGATTATTAAAATAAATGCAGTATACCAGAAAACAGGTTGGATTGAATGTTAAGCACAAAATAATAGGCTTTAATAAAGTTGTCACTGGCTAAGTGAACAATTACAAACAAGAAAGTTTAGGGTGAATGATCAACTACTCCTTGGTGACTATTGATTGTATTTGACTTGACCCCATTATTACACACAGTCTCACATGGATACTCTCATAAAATAAATGGCAAGCAACCCCCAAAAAATAATACATAAAAACTAAGTCAACATAAATTATAATTTATATAAAGTTTGTGTGTGCACCACTATAAGTTACAGCCTTCAAAGTATACTTATGATGTGGTGCATTTGAAATTTAACCACACGTAGCTCCCAATAATACTAATAGCATCTGTGTTTCTGGAGTTCTCATGTATCCTTAATGTCATCCTAATGCAATTTTATTTGGCATTTAATTGTAGTGGCTTAATAAGTTTTAAAAAAGGGCTAACCTCTGTGTGTGGATACACATGCAAACAAGCAACTCCACTGATTCCTGTGGGAGTTGAACTCATGTTTCACAACAGAATTTGGCTAATGAAGTATGATAAAATACTCACAGCTCCCATTGACACTGTAATGTATTTGCATTGGAAATGTTTTCAGTATCAGGACAAACACAGGGAAGAAAAGTTAATTTAAAAATCAAACCAAGGATCATAGAATCATAGAATACTAGACCTGGAAGGGACCTCGAGAGATTATCAAGTCCAGTCCCCTGCCCTCACAGCGGGACCAAGCACTGTCTAGATCATCCCTGGCAGGTGTCTGACTAACCTGCTCTAAAATATCTCCAGTGATAGGGATTCCACTTCCTTCCTACTCAATTTATTCCAGTGTTGAATGTCCAGCCTAAACCTCCCTTGCTGCAATTTAAGCCCATTGCTTCTTGTCTTGTCATCAGAGGCCAAGGAGAACAATTTTTCTCCCTCCTCCTTGTAACACCCATTTAGATACTTGAAAGCTGCTATCATGTGCCCTCTCAGTCTCCTGTCTTCTAAACTAAACAAGCCCAATTCTTTCAGTCTTTCTTCATAGGTCATGTTCTCCAGACCTTTAATCATTCTTGTTGTTCTTCTCTGGACCTTCTCTAATTTCTCCACATCTTTCTTGAAATGTGGTGCCCAGAACTGATGATAGCTAAAGGCTCAGATACCTCCTCTATCAGCTTCTTAAGTATTCTAGGATGCATTTCATCAGGCCCTGGTGGTTTGAAGACATATGTCTTTTCTGAGTAATTTTAAAATTTGGTCTTTTTTTATTTTAACTTCTAAACTTACCCCATTCCCACTAGCATTCATTATGTTAGGCATCCCATCATTATCAGTCTTCTTGATGAAAACTGAAACAAAGAAATCATTAAGCACCTCTTCCATTTCCAAGTTTCCTGTTACTGTTTCTCCCTCTTCACTGAGCAATGGGCCTACCCTGTCCTTGGTCTTCCACTTGCTTCTAATATATTTATAGAATGTTTTATTGTTACCCTCTGGCTATGTCTATACTGCAAGGTTTTTGCACAAAAGCAGCTGTTTTTGCTCAAAAACCTGCAGAGCATCCACACCTCAAATGTGCTTTTGCACTAGTAAATCAACAGTAAAATGGCAGAAGGGAGGGCTTTTCCCGGTGTAGGTAAACCTCCTTTTATGAGACACAACTCCTTTTTGCGCAAGAGTTCTTGCACAAAAAGGCAAGTGTGGACGCTCCAGAGGGGTTTCTTGCACAAGAAATCGCTATGGGAAAAAGGACAGGTGCTCTGATGGCCATTCTGTGAATGGCCATCAGAGCTTTCTTGCGCAAGAGCATCCATGCAGTGTGGATGCTCTTTTGCACAAAAGCACATCACTTTTGCGATGCTCTCTGAGGTGTGGATGTGCTCTTGCGCAAGAAGTTTTTACACAAGGCTTCTTGTGCAAGAAGCATGTAGTGTAGATGTAGCCTTTGTGTCTAGCTAGATTGAGCTCTAATGTCATTCTTGGATAAATCAGCATTAATTCCATGGATGTGAACAAAGTTACAACAAGAATGAGACTGCCCCTGAATTCAGTTCTTAGTCCACATTACAAAGTTTTGTCAGCATAGCTCTGTTGACTAGGAGTGTGAAAGAATATACCCCTTTGCCAGCGTAGTTATGCTGACAAAATCCCTGGTGTAGATGCAGCTATGCTGACAGATGGTATTTCTATTGGCTTAGCTAACACTTGTTTAGGGAGGTGATTTTGCTGTGCCAGGAGAACACCTTCTGTTTGTTGTCTCTGCATTGCCACTAGAGGATGCCCCATTGGAATAGTTACACTAGCATAGCTACATAGTGCAGTCAAGACTGGAAGTACTGTGGCACGGTATAACAACACTAGCATTCTCTGTGCATGAATGACAAGCTGCCAACAACTCCAGGCAGCATTGACACTCCATTAGCCCCTTAGCACTGCAAAGTCTTTACAAAAATTAGATGGAAGCAAGTAGCAATAAAAATAGAATGACATGAAGATCTTTTCTTTCAAAACACTCTGTGCAATTTACAATTGCCACCTCTCCTTTCATATGTTCATACTTTTCATCTGTTCAGTAGAACTGTTCAAACTCAGGCTTACCCTTTGCTGATTTCATATACACCCAGTTGCTGTACCTGACACTCCTAAAAACCCAACCTTAATAATTAAGCAAATTCCAAAGAGAATTGCAGTTGGAAATTGGGAGACAAAAGTATAATTTGGTATTGTACATCTAAGAATAGCAAATTATTTTTGAAGCTATGTCTAACTTGTTCTGAACTGGGTTTAATATACAGGGTATTTTGTAGCATCAGACGAATGTGCTTGGGAAATGTGAGTATGATTTCATCTGTGTTCCCGTGCCAGATGTCAGATGGCATGTAGGCAGACATACCCTGTAGACTTGGGGCTCCTAAGGACACTGAAACCATATGCAGCCTCCAACTTTCCATTTTTGTCAACTGTTTATTACTGGAAGATATTACAGAAAGAGACTAATCTGTGTAGGCACGTGACCTCACAGGCCATTTCTCTCTTTTTGAAACAACTAATGCAAAAGCCCTGCAATCCCCAGAGAAGAATGAAAGGCACATGTGTAATCCAGAGTGGGTTCTAGCCTACCATCTTAGAACAGTCCAATCTACAGCTGCCTCTTCTATCTATTTTTGACAGATGCCACAAGGCAAGAAACTTCATCAGCTGTAACATAATAGTGCAACAGTCAGTGGGCCAGATTCTCCTCTCAGTCACTGTAGTAACTCCATTGATTGGTGGAATGGAGCAGAACCAGATGGAAAACTGTATGGAGTGGAAAGGAAAAGTCTGCAGGGATTCTTGAGGTTTTTCACATTGTGAGGTACATTTCTGTTAGAAAAATTGTCTCATAGACACCTCTTCTTCTTTGTGTGATCTTGCAAACCAACTCTTTCCCTACAGATATATGGATAGCATCCAGGTGGGTCATACAGCAACTGTTCACATGGGAAATTAATGTTAGGGAAGAGTTTAAGAGTTTCATAGACTGGAAGATAAGTCACTAAATCATCTAGCCCAGTCTCCTGCACTGAGGCAGGACTAAGTATTAGATAAAACATCCCTGAGAGGTCTTTGTCTAACCTACTCTTAAAAACTTCCAATGATGAGAAGTCCACCATTTTTTTTCTAGTGCTTAACTACTCTCACATTTAGGAAGTTTTTCCTAATGTCTAACCTAAATCATCCTGTCTGCAGTTTAAACTCATTGCTTCTTGCCATGTCCTCTGCAGTAGTTAAAGAGAACAATATATCACCTGCCTCCTCTTTATAACAACCATTGGGTAAATGGTGTTCGCTTTATTGTGTTGTGGCAGCCAGAAACAAGGAGAAACATTATTTGTCATACATGGAATAAAGCATCATCCATCCATGTCTCAGACATCTTACTACATTCAAGACAGTGTGTATCTGCCACAATGTGAAATGAGGCAAAGTAGGCCTGGTGATATAGCCACTTAGTTCATTATTTAAATCAATTAGCATGGCAGAACAAGTCATGCATAAACACATGCATAAAATCTCAGGAATGTGGATCAGAAGAGTTCCATCTGGTGCCACTCCTGATTTACACCAGATTAAATATATAGCTGCAGTACAAATGAAGGTGTGGTTTGCAGTTCAGATAGCTGTTATACTCTCTCTTGCTTTAACCTACCTAGCACAGGTGAAAATAGCAGTGAAGGTCTGGCAGCAATAGCTTTGCCCTGAGTTAACAAAGCCAGAGCATATTCAGGGCAGGGTTCCAGATGGGCTCGTGCAGTCCATGTTGAAGCCTGTGCCTCTGTGTCTTCACTGATAGTTATAGTTGTCGTAGCTAGATTAAAGCTACGTTTGAGAAAGCCTGCACAGTCATGGATACAACTGCAGTGCAGATGTGCACTTGGTGAGAAGAGCAACAGGTCTAGAATATTCCCACTACAAAATGTTGGCATGTGGGACAAACTTACCTTATGTACAAGAACAGCTGTTTCAACATATTGGCAATGAAGACCATATCAAGCTACAGCATGTTGAAACAGCTGTCTGACTGTTTTAGAGGTTTAATCTACTAAGTCATTGCTCATTTATTACTTTTTTCCCCAGTGTATAGCTGTGTGACTCATATGAGCCGCACTAGGCACATGGACAGAACAATAATTATAAAGTTAATTGCATCCTCTGAGCACATGTACCTTAATGATGATAAAAGCTCCCCAACAGCCATGCCTAGTACGTTCCTCAAAGCATCTCTTCTGAAAAACAAGTACACCATCCAATGCTTTGAAACCTTCTCTCACCAGCTCTTGGATGAACGTATCTAGGGACTGATGGTATGCAAGCTGCTCTCAGCTGCCAAATTAGAATTCAAATGGGTGTTGGTCTCTACGAAACCAATGACTACATTGCCGCTGGGAGCAAGACTTGAACTAGTGTGTTAAAATAGAAGTATTGATGTTGTGGTGGGGGTGGCGGCTTGGGTTCTCAAGCGCACCTTAACTCTTGAGTCTGAGCTTATGTGAGTCTCTGCTGGAGCTGCAATGTCACACTGCTATTTTTAAAAACAATGAGTAATCCTTTGGCACCTTTGGGTATGTCTACATAGCAGCGTTATTTCAGAATAACTGATGTTATTCCAAAATAATAAAGAGCGCATCTACATCACAAGCCTTTATTTTGAAATAATGTCGTGCTGGAGGACTTCTTACTCTGACTCATGGTAACCCTCATTTCACGAGGAGTAAGGGAAGTCAAAGGAAGAGTGTTCTTCCTTTGAATTTCTGCTATATAGACAGCGCCAAAAGCCGAGTTAAGCTATTTCAACTTAAACTACACAATTGATGTAGCTGAAGTTGCGTAGCTTAATTTGATTTTTGCCCTTCTGTGTAGACATTTCCTTAGAGACGAATAAAAATATATAGACACACTTCCTTAGATGAGTTGGAGTGGAAATAACAGAAACCAAGATATATATAACAGCAAAAGAAAGATTTGTCCGTTGTGGGACCCATGTTAATGAGGCTAATTAAGTGGGCTGGATGTGTTCCATTCATAGCTTTTGATGTGAAAATGCAGATGTTAAAGGCAGAAGAAATGTGTTAACCAGTTAATGTCTTTATTCAAGCTCAGGGAAACAGTGTCAGATTTGTATATGAATTCCAGTTCTGCAGACTCTCTGGCTACGTCTACACTGGCATTAATTTCCGGAAATGCGTAAAACGGAACAGTTTTCTGTTATAAGTATTTCCGGAAAAAGAGCGTCTACATTGGCAGGATGCTTTTCCGAAAGCCCTTTTTCCAGAAAAGCATCCGTGGCCAATGTAGACGCTGCTCGGAAAAAGCCCGATCGCCATTTTCGCAATCGGGCTTTTTTTTGCAGAAAAGACTACTGTGCTGTCTACACTGGCCCTTTTCCGGAACAGTTTTCCGGAAAAAGGACCTTTTTCCCGAGCAGGAGCAGCATAGTTTTTCCGGAAAAGCAGCTGATTTCTTACAGTAGATCGTCAGTGCTTTTCCGGAAATTCAAGGGGCCAGTGTAGACAGCTCGCAGCTTATTCCGGAAAAGCGGCTGATTTTCCGGAATAAGTGGCCCAGTGTAGACACAGCCAACCTGTAATTGGGTGCTGAAATTCTTGTAGAAGAATGGCTGCTTTAATCCATGAGTGAGTGACTAGGCAGGTTAAAATGTTCTCCTACTGGTTTATTTCTGATGTCTTATTTGTGTCCATTGTTGTCAGAGAAGTTTGGCCAATATACATGGCAGAGGGGCATTTCTGGCACTTGATGTTATATATCACATTAGAGGATGTGCAGTTGTATGAGTAGAGCTAGTGTGAGTCTGTCTACTTGGGCTGGGGGGCTTGCACCAAGCTTTCTTTTAAATATGTTTAAGGAGGGATTTATGGCAAGGACTGTACAAAATCAGCATCCAGCATTCTCTGTGAACCAATCCAGTCTATGGAACACAGAAGTAATTTTTTCCATGCATGAAGTACTGTGAAGGAAGCAAGCAGCTTCATCCTGTCCTAAGTAAATTTTCCAAGTGGTCTGCATAGAGAGCATCCTGTACTGATGCAGTCAGAAGGGTACAGATTTGGGCTGTGTTTACACTGAAAAGTTTAAGATGCAGCCACAGCAGTGCTTTAAATTGAAAGTGTAGCCATGGCACCAGCACTGGGAGAGAGCTCTCCCAGCGCTCTGTGTAAAACACCTCTGAGAGGGCAGTAGCCAACAGTGCTGGGATCATGGCTCTCAGTGCTGTAGCCTGCTTCACACTGGTGCTGTAACTTGTTGCACTGGGATGTGTGACTGTTTTTCATACCGCTGAGCCAGAAATTACAGTGCTGTAAAGTGCCAATGTAGACTTAGCCCTGGATAACTGTAGTGAGGTCTGTACTTGAGGGCAAAAGGATGAAACCTAATTTTTACATACAATGGGGAGAAAAGCACATTTGACCACTGTAGTTTTCTGCACATCAGGAGGTAGCTGAGGAGCCAACAAAACTCTGAGCTTGCAAACCTGAATAACAAAAGGTGGGCATAATTGAAGAGGAAGATATTTCTGCTATCTCCAGTGGTGGTTTCCCTTACAGCCAACCAGGATAACTTTTGTCTTATCCAGTTGGAGGTTCAGCCAGGTAGTTCTTATTTAGCCTCCAGTCTCAGCTGGGCCCTAGGAATACTGAACAACCAAGCCATCTAGGTCAGATGCAAGGAGGGTGAAGAGTTTATGGATTACATTGCAACCAAAATTGTCTCACTGACTTCCCATGAGGCACATACTTAGGTATAGACAGGGAAGGATGTGCAATAGAACAGAATTTTGCACTGCTCCCTACATGAGAGCCTTCAGAATGGCTGGGTAATTGCACTGCACCACCCTCCTTATGGTGTTAGAGAGAAAAGAACAAAGAGATCCATGCATGATACCAGTTTTGGAGGTTTTAATCATTAATAATCATCTATAATGTGTGTCTGTCCCACAGAGTTGTGCATCCTCTGAAGTTCTGTGCTGAGGAAATCTCAAACGGAAAAATGAATGTCTCTGATCTGAATAAAGTGAATAACATTTTATGAATGAAGTCCTGTAGATTAACTTGTTTTTCTAGCATTCACAGACACTGAATTGCAAACTAATTCATAGCAATCGCCATCAGAAAAATCCTTGTGGCAGTCCATTCAGAAAAAAAGAAAAAAAGCTAAATGCCAACTACCTTTTCCTATGCTTTTGATTATAAATGACTGACTTCCAGGCAATATATCAGCAAAATCTTTATATCAAATACAAGTTCCACCTTTTATATCAACTTTAAAGTTATTGGGTGTTTTCACAAGTGAGCAGCCCATGCAAAAGAACTGAAAAGATTTTGGCTAAAAGTCAGTGACTATAGAATATTCCAAAATATGTTTAATTATACTGTAAGCTCAATCCTGCAAATTCTGATGCCCAAATTTTAACTTTATTCCCATGTACAGCAGTTTTCAAACTTTTTTTTCTCTGATCCAGTTGAAGAAAATTGTTCATGCCCATGGCCCAACATTATTTGACTAGCGTGCAGGATCCAGGGTGGGGCACAGGAGGAGAGCTTTGGGCTATAGAAGGGGGCTCTGACTTTGGGGGAGGAGCAGGGCTGGGACAGGACGGACTTACCTTGAGAGGCTCCCAGTCAGTGGTATAGTGGGGGTGCTAAGGTAGCTTTCTGCCTTTCCTGGCACCACAGGCCATGCTGCACCCCGGAAGCAGCTAGCAGCAGGTTCCCAGTCAATGGGAGTGCAGAGCTAGTACTCAGGCCAAGCCTGCTGCTGGTAGCTTCTAGGGTGCAGCACAGTCTGCAGTGCCAGGACAGGCAGGAATCCTGCCTTAGCACCCCACTGGTCACCTGATTTCCCTGCAGCAACAAGACCCGGTGCCTGACATTCCCGTCACCACTCGTGGTTCTGCAAATGACGCATAGTGGCTAGCACAGTGGGTTCAGGACCATGACTGGTGGTGTATGATAATACAAAGGATAACAATTAGCAGGAGTAAGGATTGCAGATATTGGTTCTGTGTGCAAGACATTCAGACAACATCAAGAAAAGTCCTGGTATAGAAATGCTGCTGCAGAGGGGAAAGCTGGGGTATGCGGTTGCCGCCAGATAACATTGTCAAAAGAAAACATTGTGAAATGCTCATACTCAGTGAATCTTAGGTCAGTTGTGTCTCAGACAGGTGTTGTTACCCTGTGGCTTCAGACCTCATCAACTGTTTCAGTCCCTCTCTGGCCCGAGAAGAGACTCATGCCTTGAATTCTATTACATCTGTGTCTCTGCCTGCTATAAGAAAGAAATAACATCACTGTTTCATTCCTGTTTTTTCTTTGTAATAGTTGGTCAAATTACACTATATATGAATATCAGAATTCACTTAAAACAGCACCTGAAAAAACCCCACACTGTACAGTTATCCTCCTGGGTAGAATAAAGTAAAAAACAAACAATCATTCCAATTTTAGATAAAAAGGTCTTACAACAGACTAAAACATCTTGGCAACAAGTTGAATGGCAACATCACATTTAAAAAAATCAAACCCAGATCCACAGGTTCACTGTGATTGTCATAGATCTCTGAAGCTATTTTCATACGACTTGAAGAGTTGGCATTAGTCTTCTTAGCTTGTGTTGTACTATCCATGAGAAGAGCAAAAATCACTTCAGGTATGACTTCCAAAATTTACCCATCGTCAAGCAGGATAAAGTGGCGTGAAATCTATAATCAAATTTTTCAGCATCACAATGAACAGCAGATGCAAGACTGTAATGCAGCATTCTGGACCTCTGAAGACTTATGATGTCACATCATTGCAAAAGGGTAAACAACATTCAAATAAATGTATTTTGCTTGCTGAACCACTATGAGGTATATCGGCCAAGCACTTTTTTTGCCAGTATAAGTTGTGTTTGTTCCAGGTGTGTTTTGCAAATATAGCCATACCATCAAAGTAATACTGGGAAAACTTTTCAAGTGTAGATCTGTCCATAGTATGTTCAGATAAATTGTCATCAGAATAAACAGATAGCTCAAAATTGTCATCACTTGAGGAAATGATTTCCATTGAAGATCTAGTTAAAATGAATGGGTTTTTTTCCCTGCTGCTTTACACCTTGTATATTCATTTACAGCTGGGTGTTGTAATGGCACCAATGGTATCAGTGGAGAACTGAAATTTGATAGGATTTTGTGCCCACTTTGCACGGGGGTAAATGACTGCACAAGCTATCATTTTAGAGGATCAGGCCCAGTACATTTAGATTTCCATTTTTAATGCATCCACTCACTACTATGTCTGTTCCTCCATATAGGGATATAAGCAGAGTATGCTTGACTTGTCAGCTGACAGAAATATGACAAGAGGATGTCTCCTTTATTGGATATGCCTGCTAAGATGCAATATATATTTTGGGAGCCAGAAATTAGTGCATTCTCATCTTGGTTCTTACATCTCTCCACTTTCATGCCAAGGAGTCAATCACTTTGATTTGCTCTAAAACAATTTACCTTTCTAGGTGAACAATATGTATTTTTTTGAGCTTGTTCCCATCACTCTTATTGGAATGAAAAGACTGTTTTGTTTAGTTTGAATGGAAAAGATAGCTTTTGTGGCTGGTACAGGGCAATCAGGAAATTGATATTTTGAAAGACAAGATAAGAAGACTTTTTTCTTCTTTTGCTTCTCTACATAAACACCTGTTCTCAAGTTGGAAAACTAACTAAACTCTCCCTCCAGGTAACATGTAAATAGGATAAAAGCAAGATTAGAATATTTTTAAGGTCCCTTCTTAGAAGAAGGCTTTGGGGCTGGTGATAAGAGAAAGAATATTGTTAACAATCTTTGTCATAGAAACATGCTGTGATTTTTTAAGTAGATGCGTGTTTTTATAGAATAACATATTTGGCTCTTTGCAATATGATGATTCTATCAAAAATCCTGGGTATAGTCAATTTTTATTTTCATTCCTTAGACAGAAATGTATGCTATCCACCTCCCTACAGTTGTCCTCTTGCTCTATTGTATTACATACTTCATTTTGAGATAACATCAGAAGCAGTCTCAAAATGTAACATCTTACAAGAATTTAATTTTATGAGGTCTTCAGTGATTTCCCTCCTGAGTATATTCGGCCATCTGTGGCATGGGAGTAAATGTTATCATCATTTTTCACTTAAGAAAGGTAACAGATGATACCCAAGGAATGAAAGACTCAACAGCCTTTTGTTTGCAGTCTACTGTGTTTTCTTAATCATGACAGGTGTGGGAAAAGTGAATAGATAAGAGTTATTTACTCCTACCCATGACAAAAGAACTAGGAGGTCACCAAATGAAATTTGCAAGCAGCAGGTTTAAAACAAACAAAAGGAAGTACTTCTTCACACAACATATTGCCAACCTGTGGGACTTCTTGCCAGAGGATCTTGTGGAATCCAAGACTATAACAGAGCTAGTTAAATCCAGGAAGGATAGGTCCATCAATGGGTATTAGCCAGAATGGACAGGAATGGGCAGCCTGTTTGTCAGAAGCTGGGAATGGGCAACAGGGAGGGAATGGGTCACTTGATGATTATCTCTACTGTTCACTCTCTCTGGGGGCATCTGGCTTTGGCCACTATCATCAGACAGGATACGTGGCTAGATGGACCTTTGGTCTGACCCAGTATGGCCCATCGTATGTTCTTATATTCTGAATAAATGGTTTCTATACAACTGAATTTCAGATAATCAACCAATGAATTAACCATTTGAGAGAGATGATAGGTACTCACTGGCTTGCAAAGAAGGCTGTTTAAGAAGAAAGGAATAAGAATCTATATCTGAATATTATGGAATCAATGACTAGAGGAAAGTGAGATTTGTTTAAATAGAAGATTCACCATGTAGTAGTTGGAGTAGACCAGGGGTCTACAACCTTTTTAAGCACAAGATCACTTTTTGAATTTAAGTGCCATCCACAATCTACCTCAAATCCAAATACCCTTGCCCCACCTCCTTCTTCCCCTTCTGTGAGGCCCTGCCTCTGTTCACTCTGTCCTTCCTCCCTCCCTCCCTTCCTCCCCATTATTCCTCTCTTTCACCAGGTAAGGGTAGAGGTTTGGGGCATGGGATCTCGTCTTGGGCTAAGAGATTTGGAGGGGCTCTGAGCTGATCCTGGGGCAGGGAGTTGAGGTGCAGGAGGGGGGCTCAGGGTACAGGTTCTGTAAGGGAGTTTGAGTCCAGGGGGCTCAGGGTTGGGGCAGCGGCTTAGGGTACTGGAGGGGGGTTCATGACTGGGGCAGGGTTTCAGAGCTGGCTCCAGCTGGGCACTGCTTACTTCAGGTGGCTTCTGGGTGGTGGTGCAGTGGGGCAAAGGCAGGCTCATCCCTGCCCTACCCCTGTCCTACTCTCAAAAGCAGCCAGCAAACTCCCTCCATCCCAGCCCTGTTGTGACCCCTGCCTCCATTCTGTGGAGATAAAATACAGGGTGGGAGAGGGGCACCCTGAGATCAGTGCCCCTCTTCTCCATCCACTGCCCTGCATAGCAAGCAGGAGGCTGGCAGAGGGGGCAAGGAGGAGGCAACTCCAAGGCAAAGGGCAGGAGATGTGCTGCAGTGAGGGGAAAGGCAGCTGAAGTGCTGTGCTTGGTAGACCCTTGGCCAAACCAGTCAGGATCACCTGTCAGAGGCTCCAAGATCTACCTGTAGATCCCGATCTACAACACTGCTTCTATCTTGGTATAACTTCATGTTCTTTAGTGGAATTACATCTGATTTATACCCACATGACTGAAAACAAAATCAGGCCAACAGCCTGCACAAGGATCTTTTAAAAGTTTCTAAAAAAGATGCAGAATATCTCCCAGATGGTGGAGACACATGGAAAAATACTCATATTCTAAAAAGAAGTGAATGAACAGCTCTGAAGATACTGTCTTTTACCCATGGGAAACATGTGTATAATATAGAAGTTGGCTGATAAATTCAATCATGAAAATCAGGAAAGTGGGACTTCACCATGAACTTGAACAAAATTGAGGTCATTCCTCATAAAAATGGAGAAGAAAAAAGAAATAATCAGATATAGGGACATGATTGAACAAGCAAATATTTGAGCAGGTGCACGGTGAGAGAGACTGCAAAAACACAAATAAAGAAAAAATGAGCCCAAGAAAAAATACTGGGAAGTGAAAGAAAACTTCATTAAATGGAATTTGAAAATTATATTTGAGTTGTAACCAATACACTCTATGAGAAATCACATTAGAGGAGTGGAAATAATTAGCATCAGAGTGAAAGGCATAGAGAGCCTTAGTGAAGCTTAAGGCAGACACATTGCAAGGAGGAAATTTTAACATGCATTTCAAAGACTAGAAGATAAAATGGACATAGAGAGAACATTTCATGGGGGGTAGAGTGTTAAAACACGTGACAGCAGCATACGTTTGAAGAATGCCCCCCAAAAATCAATGGGTGAGATATAAGAAAGCCATTGAGTTTGCCATGAATGATGAAGGCTGCCTGCTGGTGCTGCCTGACCTGGCTACAAATATACACTACTGTTTTTTTACAATGTCAAGTACAGTAATAGGCAATTCTTTGATGTGAAGCAGATGAGTGAGTGCCATTGTATTACACTGGTGTACATCTCTGAAGTCAGAGTTATTAACAAAGTACCACTGCTGCAAAAATTCCATTTTTTTAAAGTCAGCACAGAAAAATGGTAATTAATGGCAATGTGTAAAATATTGTCTACTCGTGAGAGCAAGAACTGGATTGTAACAGAGGTAGACTATATATTTTTTGGCTTTATTATTATTTTTATTTATTTATATTACAGTTTCATTTAGAGGTTCTCACTGAGATCAGGGCCCCATCGTGTGAAGTGCTATACATACACAGTAAGAGACGACGAGAGTAGTCCTGTGGCACCTTAGGACATGTGTGCACAGCAAGGCTAAAGCCAAAATAAGCTACACAACTTGAGCTACACCAATTGCATAGCCTAAGTCGGAAACAGCTTATTTTGGCTTTTGGCTTTGTCTACACAGCAGGAAGTCCGAGTTAGAGCATTCTTCCTCCAACTTCCCTTACTCCTTGTAAACTGAGGGTTACAGGAGTCACAGTAACAAGTCCTCCAGCTCAACATTATTTTGATATTATATCACAATAAAGGCATGTAGACAGTGTAGATGTAGCCTGTAAGTATACCTTACTTTTTGCACAAAAGCACATCCACACCTCAGAGTGCATCGCAAAAGTGATGTGCTTTTGCGCAAGAGAGCGTCCACACTGCATGGATGCTCTTGCCCAAGAAAGCTCTGATGGCCATTCACAGAATGGCCATAAGAGCACCTGTGCTTTTTCCCATAGGGGTTTCTTGTGCAAGAAACCCCTCTGGAGCATCCACACTTGCCTTTTTGTGCAAGAACTCTTGCGCAAAAAGGAGTTATGCTTCGTAAAAATAGGTGTACCTATGGCAGAAAAAGCCCTCTGTTCTGCCATTTTACTCTTGATTTCCTTGCGCAAAAGCATATTTGAGGTGTGGACACTCCATGGGTTTTTGTGCAAAAATCTTGCAGTGTAGACATAGACTAGTGAGAGACAGTCCCACTCTCTGAAGAGCTTACAGTCTAACATCCTGATCCTGCAAGAATTTAAAGTTACTTTTAAAAAATAAACTCCATAATCTTATTTCCACTTAATGTTAATAAGAACTATTTTTTTCTTTATAATGTATATGCTAAGGAAATTATTGTTTCTTTTCCCAACATAAAAGAAACACATCCTCTATTTAATACAGCTTAATCATAAACACTGTACTAACTATACACACACACACACACACACACACACATTATGGAAGAGTGGTTATGATTGTGGTACATTTGGGAGAGCTATGTGTATAATTCCATATTTAAAGAGAATATGGCTCTGTTCTAAGATTCTTGGTTGTATTATGAGCATCAGATTAATTCTCTGATATTTTGAGGTATTCTGACAAGCAAGATGCAGTTCATGAACTCCCCTTCTCAGCATTTTAGAACTGCAGAAAATTTCTTGTCTAGTTTCCTTTGTCCTCTTCAGGGGCCTGATTCTCCCTGTGTGCTTTGGCAGTCATTTACTCCACTGCAAAAGTAGGTGTAAAATTATACTTTTCGAATCTGTTCCTATTTTAGACTCCCTTTTGCTGAGGTGTCATTGAATCCATTGGAGATTACAGTCAGGTTGACCATGACCTCCCGGGGTGGGAAGTATCTGAACAGCCTGAAATCTGAGTTGTGAGAGAGAGAGCAGATGTGTCAATAGCTATTTGCTTGTACCACTTCACAGTTTATTCTGTGAAGAACTGGAAAGAACTAAAAAAAAGCCTTCCTAAGTATGAAGTGGAATCACATAATTCTTTTAAAAAATATATCTGTATATGATACCTGAAGAAACATGGATAAAACCTTCCTGGTATAACTTGTGCGAGAGAACAGAGGTTAGCTGAGTTTCTGTGCCAGTAAGTGGTAAAAGTGACAGTGAACTGCTGTCCTGCTGTCATGGAACTATAAATAGTTCTACTTCTCTTAGCTGAGAGGCTTTCAGAAATGTTCAAAACAAAGATATATCAAAGGAACTGAGAAACAATGAGAAGTCTGAAAATTTCTGTCCCTTTAATTTTCAAGTTCCCAACCTGCAGATTCTTTTGAAACCAGGTCTGCTGATGACTATTCAAAGGAAGAGAACTACTGGTTATGTTCTATTTAAAGATTTTGGGCTGGGGTTGGGATTGGTACAGACTGCTCAAATAGGAGATATTATGTCTTTCAAAGAGAATCTTGCTAAACTGAATTAAGGCCACTTTAATTCTGAATGAGCACATCTATACAGGAGCTTAATTGCTTCAATTAATACACTTTCAATTTTCATTCACTTTCCAAGTGTCCTCTAGTAGGCAAGGCAGAGGGCTTCCTAGAACCCCATGGAACATAATGGTGGGGAGGATGTTACACTTATAAGAAACACGCAGAATCTTTTTAGAGGAAAAGACAATGTTCTATATTTATTGAGAACATAGAAATCAGTATATGCATACACACACACATTGTCCCACTGTAACTGCTGTTACAGTTACCAATCAGAGACTCGTACCAATCTAGTGACAGGTGAGATTGGACATGAGGAAGGAGCCAGGTTCTGTTGGATGTGATGCCAATGTTCTGAAACTATTGGCAGGATAAATCCAAAGCACCACGCAGGACACCCCAAATTTATAGGAATCCATTCATATGCAAGTCTATGGATTTTGCTCCATCATGTTGTAATCACTCACTTTCCAAGATCTGTTTTATCTGGAGGTTGTTTTCATTGTTGTTTAACATCAATCTTCTGGTGACTTCTGTGGGGCTATGTCTACACTACAGAGATCTATCGGGAAAAGGTAAGCAAATTGTGCTCCACAGTTTGCGTACCTTTTTCCGAAGTTTTTTCAGAAGAGGCTTTTCTGAAATTTGGCCCATCTACACTGGGCCAAATTTTGAAAAAGCCTCCTCTTTCGAAAGAGCCCTTCTTCTTTGTGGGAGAAGGAAGACAGGGCTTCCGAAAGAGTGGAAGAGCAGACGCATTCCCTGAACGCGGCGGCGAAGTTTTTCTGGGATATCGGAGGTATCCTGGAAAACCTCCGTAGGGTAGACATAGTCTGGGTGTTGCCCCACCCTGTTTTCAGTGGGATTTGTTATCTTCACACATTGCGGGTGCTTGCTTCTAACTTCAGGGTCGTCATTTTGCTCTGATCATGACAGGAGTGTTTACATGACCTTTCAGTGCATCTGAGATCCTGGTTCTCTTCTAGAGTGGCTACTGCTTCAGCACTGTTTGGACACTATAGCCCTATAACAGATAGTGACTATAATCAGTCATTAGGACTGTTCTGATCTGTTCCTGCCTTGACATCACTGACAGACATAGTCAGTCTCTCTGATACATCTTTACCAATGGCACTAGGCCATTTCTTTCTGCTAGCCAGAAGGGCTTGCTGGAAGGGGGCACTGAAGCACATTACATTGCATAAGGCTTATTATTATATTCTTATACAAACACTGGAATTCTACATTTTAGCTACATAGTAGGTTCAGAAGTTAAAATAGGAAAAGAAGAAGTTAAAATTACTTAGAAAAATTAAATGTTTTCAAGTCACCAAGCCCTAATGAAATGCATCTTAGTATATTCAAGGAGCTGATAGAGGAGGTATCTGAGCCATCTTTGAAAAGTCATGGAAAGTCGGGAGAGATTCCTGAAGACTGGAAAAGTGCAAATATAGTACCTATCTATAAAAAGGGAAATAAGGACAACCCCAGATACTACAGACCAGTCAGCTTAACTTCTACGCCAGAAAAGATAATGGAGCAAATAATTAAGGAATCCATCTGCAAACATCTGGAAGATAATAAGGTGATTGATGTGGCATGATTTGCTCTTGACAACTCCATGCTAACTGTTATCGACTGGATAGCTTTCTTCAGTAGAATAACAAGCGTTGTGGATAAGGGGGAAGTGGTAGACATGATATACCTATACATTAGTAAAGCATTTGATACAGTCTTGCATGGCTTTCTTATCAATAATCAAGGGAAATACAACATATATGGGGCAACTATAAATTGGGTGCATAACTGGCTGGATAACCGTTCTCAGAACGAAGTTATTAATGGTTCACAGTCATGCTGGAAGGGCATAATAAGTGGGGTTCCACAGGGGTCTGTTTTGGGACTGGTTCTGTTCAATATCTTCATCAACAATTTAAATAATGGCATAGAGAGTACACTTATAAAGTCTGCAGATGATACCAAGTTGGGAGAGGTTGCATGTGCTTTGAAGGACAGAGTCATAATTCAAAATGATCTGGACAAACTGGGGTAATGGTCTGAGGTAAATAGGATGAAGTTCAGCAAGGACAAATGCAAAGTAATCCACTTAGGAAGAAACAACCAGTTTCACACATACAAAATGGGAAGTGACTGTCTAGGAAGGAGTACTGCAGAAAGAAATTTAGGTGTCAGAGTGGACCACAAGCTAAATATAAGTCAACAGTGTGACACTGTTCCAGCAAAAGTGAACATGATTTAGGGATGAAAGGAATATTAAGAGCAGGACATGAGAAGTCATTCTTCCGTTCTATTCCATGCTGATTAGGCCTCCATTGGAGTACTGTGTCCAGTTCTGGGAACCACATTTCAAGAAATATGTGGAGAAATTCGAGAGGGCCCAGAGAAGAGCAACAAAAGTGATTAAAGAACTAGAAAACATGAGCTATGAGGGAAGCCTGAAAGACCTGGGTTTGTTTTATTTGGACAAGAGAAGCCTGAGAGGGGACATGATGCTTTTAAATACTTAAAAGGATGTCACAAGGAGGAGGGAGAAAAAATATTTTTCTTAACCTCAGATGATAGGACAAGTAGCAATGAACTTAAATTGCAGCAAGTGAGGTTTAGGTTGAACATTAGGAAAAACTTCCTTACTGTCAGGCTGGTTAAACATTGGAATAAATTTGTCTCGGGAGGTTGTGGAATCTCCATCTTTGGAGATATTTAAAATAAGGTTAAACAAACATCTATCAGGGATGGTCTAGATGGTGCTTGGTCCTGCTATGAGGGCAGGGGACTGGATTTGATGACCTCTCAGGCTACAGCTACACCGCCTTGTTTTTTTCCAGAAGACATGAAAATCGTGCTTGCATTTGCATATCTTCTTCCACTTCTTTTTGCAGAAGAGGTTTTGCTGCTATTTGGCCCTGTGTAGATGGGGTCAAATGTCAGAAAACCCTCCTCTTTTGCAAGACCCCTTATTCATCGTAAATCGAGGTTTACAGGGTCTTGTGAAAGAGGTTTTTTTTCTGACATTTGGCCCCATCTACATGGGGTCAAATAGTGGCAAAACCTCTTCTGCAAAAGGAATCAGAAGAAGATATGCAAATGTGAGCGTGATTTGCATAACTTCTTCCACAAAAAAACAGCGGTGTAGCCGTAGCCTCAAGATCCTTTCCAGTTCTAGTGTTCTATGATTCTATGGCTATCCCCCTTTTGACCCTTCAAGAACAATTCTTGAGTAGGTCACGTACTATTTCAAAGCAATATGTGTTACCATACAAGCTATTGGTTTGAATTTATTATCTATTCTTTTCATTCAACAACATATACATTGCTGAATAGAAAACAACATTTCAGTTAAAACAAAAATTATTATGGGATGAATCATGGCATTCAAGACTGATGTCCATGAGGGGGACCAATCTTAAAATTATTAATTTAATTGCTGTTACCTTTGTGTTAGTATCATTTAGTGCTCCCCACTCCTAATTAAGTGTTACCCATAGAAATTCAATACAATTTTTGAGAGCCTTCTCTTTTGGTTGCTCATGCTTCCTGGACACCAAACAAACCCAATAACTTTTGCTAGTTCATACTGAAATACTGATGAGACCCACTCAAGAATTGCTCTTGGATGGGGATGATTCTACAAAGGGGGATTAACTAAATTACCTACATGGCCACAAGGATAGACACTGAATCATCCCCTGTGAGGTTGCAGCTTCCATGCTTTCCTATGCCCATCCAGCTTCACTATAAGCTGAGAGAAAGAGACACTAGGGAAATGACTCTTCTGGATGACCCAGCTCTTGCTAGATGCCAGCCTTTGCCCTGTTGTCTGCTCCTTATGGCCCTCTGCATCAGACTCGTACTGGACAGAGAAGGGAGACTCCTGCTTGTGCATTGTATTGAAATGATGACAGAGATGCATTTGCTGGACTATGGCTGTGCTATTCATTCACATTTTGCAGGGCAGCATTCGTATTTGCATGTATCTTCATCTGGCTTCACTGGATCAAGTCGCTACCTTGTGTGGAGCATCTACCAAGAGTGAAATCTATAGTAACACTTATGCTTGGTGTGTATAGCAAGCATCTCTCATCTGAGGACTTCAGAGCACTTTGCAGAACTTCATAATACTCCTCACAAATCCCTCCCCAAATAGGCTTTTTATACCAATTGTGTGGGTAGCTTGTTAAGACCAGCTAGTGAGAAGCAGAACAGGGAGTAGATGTAACTATCTTGCAGGAGTCTTGATTGCAGATGCTTGCTCCAGCCATGAGAGAATACTTCTCAGGGATGTGGCCAATGTATATCATGCAATGTATTAAAGTGTGTATTTTCCTAGAACATTAAAGCAGCTGCCCTTGCAGAACAATATGGATTTCTGCCCAGGTAGCAGTCATAATAGATGATGATTACACAGATGAGCAGTAAAATCACGTGATAATGCAACCCTGTATTTTGAGGTCTATAGATTAGTGCTGGCTTTACTTTTCAAGCCAGTAAATTTCCAACTGTCACATTATAGCACTGCTACAGTATTTTCTCCATCCTGGGCAGTGAGAGACTCCTGGCTGAGAAACATTTAAAGGAACTGCTTTGAAATGGTCATTCCATTTTTTTAAACCAGTAACAATAATGGTCCACAGGCAAAATTTCAAATGGTGGCCAGATATTCAGACCCATAACTCCTATTATAAAGTCAGATGGAATCATTGGTCAGTGTGGGCAGGTCTATACTACAAGGACAGGTCAATCTAAGTTATGCATTTTGAATTAAGATAGTAGCATAACTCAAAATGATGTAGCTTAGATCTACTTACAGTGGGGGGTCTGCACTGAGAAAACTCTCCCATCAATTCCCCTGACTCATCTCATTCTGTGGAGTACTAGAGTCAACAGGAGAGTGAGCGGGCAGTTGATTTAGTGGGTCTTCACTAGGCCCACTAAATTAACTCCCAGTAGATCAATTGCCACAGTGTCAATCCATCCTACAGTGGAGGTAAGCTCCTATATAATACAGGCCATAGAATTTCCCTGAATGAATTCACATTTGAACTGGAGTACATCTTCTCATAAACAACTCTGAAAAGTTATTTCTGCATCATTTAAAAGTGTTTGTGAAAGATATAAACCTTTCTGCTTCTGGTTTTAAGACCATCTCTAACTATTAAGAATTCGGAGAAGGCTCCCTTGGAGAGATATTATCTCCTGTCAGTTTAATGTGAGACTTTTTGCAGTTCCCGCAGAGGCATGATGGCCACCAGTGGAGACAGGGTACTGGACTAGATGGATAATGGAACTGAACTAGTGTGACCGTCTCTATGTTTCTTAACAGAAAAGACCAAGACATGTTTGCTTTGCCTTCTTGGGTTTTCTAAAATTGTTTTTTAATTGACATTTTAAAAATAATTTATTGTGTATAGGTGTGAATTAGGGTCCCAGGGCTGCAATCCATCACATGTAGGCAGACTACAGCAACCATGAAGTGTCCTCTGAATTTCAGTAGTTTTCCTGAAGCCACATGGGGGATGAAAATCAAGTTCATGTAGCAGTGTGTTACCATAAATGTCTTACATGACAGTAGTTTTACTGTACTTACCCAATGCATTTTAGAAAGATACCAGCCATTTATTACTGCATATAGCTGGCATAAATGTACCAGATGATGGCTCAGATACTATGCTAGATAATTAAGCATGCTTTAAAACTCACCTAGATAGATACAAGTTTTGCCATAAATACTCTATGCAGAATAGACAGTTTTAAAGTAAGAGACACAACTTTGTCAAAATCCTGCTTCAAAAACCCCAGCTGGGTTCCTCTACAGTGCATCCCATTAAAGCTCCCAATAAAGTAACCAAACCTGATTGTCAGATTTGTTGGAATATCCCTTTTTGATTATTAAGTCAAAATACCTACTCTAAGTGAGGGAAGATATTAAGAAAAGATAAAGAACAACGAGAACATTTTTGAGAGAGACCATTTGTGCATAAATAGAGGAGATTCTAGTTCCTGCACCCTTTTGATTTCTTACATACGGTCCTTGTCATAAAACAAGAACCATCTTTTCACATGTGTGGAACACAGAATGGCATTGAAGCAGGAACCAGAGAACACGGTGGGTTTTTCTTCCACATGGTTTGCCCAAAGCAGACAGATGACAAGCTTTCTCCTGCTTTGAGAATTTCCCACCCTTTTATTGTCACAACCTTGACTTTACATTTTGGAACACGAGTGTCAAGATGTTTAACAGAGCTGGCTTTGTGAATAAAGACTTTTGGGACATTCTGGGCTGAAGCAAAACAGTATGAGTCCGTTCTCAGGAAAGGTCTCGGCTAGCAGCAGAGGATACTAAGTTTAGCTAAAACACAGGAGAGCATTTGACAGGTTGCAATTACTCCTGCCATGTGCCTCAGGCTGCTTTCTGAACCTTCACTTAATGGGGTGCGGATCAGCTATTATGATTTTTTTTAAATGACATCTTGCTCAGGTCACATGTGACTTTGTTTATGCTGCTAATCAGGGTTCATCTTTGGCTGACTGGATTTGCTTATCATTCCTGGATAAACTTAAAAAAAATCTTTGAATTTCTTTTTGTTTGTTTATTTTAATTAGTGCTACAGGAACAAGTTTATAAAAAATAATAGTAAACATCAGAAATCGTAGCACTGACATCCATGAATTTCAAGATACAATTGTCTCTCTAGTTGATACCTCTGAGATCCTACTATGTAATGTGAATAGTGTACAAGTTAAAGAATCAGTTTTTCCTTTAATAAATGTTTTGTCAGGAGATAAGTTATTAAATAAAAATTTCATTTTGGAATCTATAAACAAACACGTTTGCTGAAACAAACATATTTGTGTGAAATCAAATATTGTTGCAGTGCACACTTTAATATACATCTAGAATATGTGATACATGCCACCTTGAGAACCAGCAATTATGAACTTCTCTCTCTTTTAAATTGTAATCTACATTTAGCTTCGTCTGCAGGATATGTTTTCCTGCATCTTCTTTCTTGGGGATCCCAGTATGAATTAAATCTATTATGCAGGCAGACAAATGTGATAAAGGATAACCTTTTAGTTTGGCATGATAGCCTGCAGAATTGGTGATTTACCATCTGTCATAGTTGATCATTCTTAATAATGATGCAATTTATAAAATATTGACCTGAGAAAACAGCTGAAGCCTGAGAAAGGGTATAGGGTCAGGGATATGACCTTCTACTGACATGTCTGATTGTTGGGAGAGGGGACAGAACATATAAATCCTTCTGGGCTTGTATGACACATGAGGGATGGCCAGCAGCCTGGGGACTAAAGAGTTAACTGTTCCTAGCCAGGTAGCAGTCAGCCAATAGAAATGCAGATAGGGACTTCAAACTGAGACAAAGGAATTTTGGGGTTTTCCCTCCTTTGTTTCTGAGCCAGTTGACTCTCCAGATACTGAGGGGGATAGACAACATGTCTCTCTCCAAGAAAAGACTCTTCACCATCTGTGAGCAGGGTAAAGTTTAGGTAAATCCATTAGGTTTTATTGTTTTATGGTTTGGGAATGGGAATCTTATGTCTGCAGATTTAGAAATGGGTTTTCCTCTCTTTTGTAACTAAGTTTTGTTCCCACGGGAAAATTCCCCATGAGTTTATTAATTGGTGGCTCTTACCATCTAGCCAATCCAACAATGCTTTTAACAGTATTGTTCTGATAATAAAAGTTCTTTCTTTTTTGTTAACCTGGTATTGGATCAGTTCTGTGTCCTGGAAAATCTGTCTGTGGAATCTGCATGCCTCTGACTAGGGGGATAGCAGCCACAGACTGCAGTTTGTATTTTCTCTTTTCTTTTTCAAGCTCTTTGGAGAAAAGAGCTTGGGGTGCCCTGGGGTTGGTTTCAAGTGTCCACCCCTGTTTGTGGGTTCAAAAGCACTTGATGGTGGCAGCGGATTTTTATCCCCAAAATCTAGGTTTTTAGGATTTGGGGGGGAAGTTTTATACCAAAGCCTGGAAAGATAAGGTTTTGGGGTACTTTTGCAGGCCCCCACTTCTGCATTCATTGTGCCAGAGTGGGGGAAATCAGCCTTGACAGCCTGATTCTGTCACCCATGAACATAGAGTATTATCTGACTGCATAAATAGCCCCCAATGGAATTATGCATGAGTTAAAGCACTGGTCAATGTAAATAACGATGGCTGAATCAGACCCTTTGTAATTTAAGATCTTGCAGTCCCTTCACATTCAAAACTTCTTTCAGTCACAAACATGTAAAGACTGCAGGATCAGGCTAGTAAGTATGATCAGTGAATAATCGGATATTGACCAAGCTAGCTTCTTTTCCACTGGCATTAATATATGAGACTGGCTTCTTACCACAAGGCAGAGTCAATGGAGCATACATGTATTAATTTAAGAAAGAAAAAAAGATCAAAGAACAATGAACACTTATGGAAGATTGTAAATATTTCCTAATGTTTAACAAACACATAATATCAGTTGTACATTCTCACCCTTGGGTGAGAAAGTGGCAGACTTTACCTGTGAGTCACAACAGATATGTAGTAATGGAAAATATAAATAGCTTTCCACCAAGTGAGGTTCATTAATAAGTATTTGAATCCTAAAACACTATTCAGCGATCAGGGAAAAGCACACCAGAATTGTTTTGGATTATAATAATTTTAGCAAACCATCTAATTTATATATTAAGCTTGCTTAATAGTCTTACATTGCCTTGCTCTTTGATCTGAAGCAGAAGGTGGTGAATAGTTTATCTAATGAGGTTAAAAAAACCCACGTCACGAGTCTGCCCTGTAATTTACATTTCTAAGAGGTGCCATTATGGGACTGGTGAATGGGTTCCAAAAGATTAGTTCCAATGTTACACATTTCTTTTCATGAGATACACATAGGGGAGGAAATAATAATAATAATAATGCAATTCTGCCGACAAATGTTTCAGCTCCATGCCTTCTTCACTAAAGACAATCATTTCTACTAAATGCCAAAAGGCATTTAGCTATAACAGGCCCACCAACAGGGGGGTTGCAAAGAGGGCAGTTGTCTTGGGGCCTAGCAATTCTAAAGGGCACAAAGTTCCTGGCTGCCGCCACTACAGTAGAAGTGCAGCAGGAGGACCGCACAATGCATTGCAGAGCCCCATGCTGTGCACTTCAGATGGCTTTCAGGGCTGGCAAGGGGGGCGCTGTTCTATCCAGGTGGTGCTGGGAGTTGGCTTCCCCAACCCTGTCTCTTCTGGGCACATGGAGCTGGCCCCTGTACTCCCATATTGCCCAGGGGCCTGGCAATCCAGGGCTGTTGGCTGCCCTCAGCTGTAACATTTGTCAGCTGAACAGGCTTGGCTTTAAGTGTCCCTGATCTACAACTAAGTGTTTTTATTAGAAATACTGTATTGCAACATGCACTGTTGAACTCTAAAAATTAGCCAGCCTGCACATTAATCATTAGGGTTGATATTCATTCTCAGGTACACGGCTAAAACAGGGTTCTCTGAATTACTTCAACAGTGCAGTGCCAAGAGGATTAGGATGTTTGTGGAATGGCTGCTTCTGCTCTTATGGTTAAGGCATGGGAGTAGGCCCCAGGAGACCTGGATTCAATTTCTGGCTCTGTAGTAGGTCTCCTCTACACTGGAGGGTGAAGTGTGGGGTGTGTGTAGCCAGACACCATAGTAAAAAAGCAGGCTGCATCCATGCTGCAGTGTGTAGCTGTAGGTGACAATGAAATGCTCCTTCATGGGGGGAAGACAGCGGAGGAAGATTCTGGTAGAGAAGAGCTGTCGCAGCCTGTCCCCTTGGTGAGAAAAGGACCTGGCAGTGG
This sequence comes from Rafetus swinhoei, assembly GCA_019425775.1. Lineage (NCBI taxonomy): Eukaryota > Metazoa > Chordata > Testudines > Trionychidae > Rafetus > Rafetus swinhoei. The sequence goes on along the minus strand of CM033425.1, from coordinate 26,410,855 downwards.
GGAAATAGTGGGACACCACATAGCTAAAAACAGTAGCGTAGACAGGGGAGGCACAGCTTGGGCATGGAGAGAGCTGTGTAGCATACATCTACTATATATTTGAGAGAGCTTGTCTGCCTGTTTGTTCAATAATTCCTCTTAAATGGTAAGAGCTAGGACCACCACATTTTGGTATACAGCTTCCTCTTATCGCCACTTAAAGCAAGGTCAGGGCATGGTTGTGCCAGGACAATGGGATGCACCTGGAATAGGATTGCTTCTCAGAAAATACAGAAAAAGAGACAGAATCACCAGACTGATGAAAGTGTCTGGCTGGGGGCCTGCACCCCCCCATATGGAACTGCCCCAGCTCCGAGCCTTCCACCCTCCAGGTGCCCTTTAGGTAGAATGTGTGTATGGGGGGGGGGGAGGCTGAAGTTGTCTCCTTGCCCTGATTCATATGGGGACTTTTCTGGCTGTTCCCCTTCATCAGGGAGTGAGGGGAAAGCGCACAGTTTGCTGCATTCCTCACTCTGACTGGGGAGCGCAGGCAGCAGACAAACCTAGACCTACCCCAGCCAGGGGACATGCACCCCCTCCCCTAGCTGTGCCCACTGGAGCTGCAGCAGCCATGGAGAGGCACTTCTCATCTGAGCCCAAACTGCTGCAGTGAGAGAGGGCTGGGGTTGTCCTCTCTCCCCAAAGCAGCCTGCAAACTGAACACATCCTCCCCAGCCCCACTCCAGAGCAATGATTTAAATGAAGCGTGGACATTTTCATTTTATTTTCTAAAAACCAAAAATTAATTAAGTTCAGGACCTGAGCAAAACTGGGTAAATGTTCTAGTGTAACCCTAAAGTTCTGGTATGTCGTTAGTTGCCTGATCATTGCCTGCATTGCTATTTGTACTACACTGGGACATACAGAGTCAGTAAAAATGGCCATAGAGTTCTGGTGAGGACTTGAGCAGCTTCCGTACTCTCTCTGTGCCTCAGTTTCCCAGTGGTAAAATGGTCTTAATAGCCCTAAGCCACCTCGCAGGCATGCTGTGTGGATAAAGCCATAAATATTCAGAAGATGGTAGACAGTCAGATTGATAGGGCCGAGGAGATAGCCAGACGTACCCCTTACAGCAGGAGATAAATCATTACATGAACTTCTGCCACAGGTGAGGAATGCAGTTCCCAGACCAGCGGACCCGTTGGCCAGACTATGTGCATGTTTCAGGGGAAGACGCCATGCTCTGTACCACAGCTGTTTAAAGCCTAATTATCTGGTCATTTTATACCAATCTTGTGGATGTCATACAGTGGGTTCATTAATATCCACTACAGTCATTTCTCAATAACCTCTATTCTCTGTAACATATACTGTATAACCACCATGTTAATAGGGTATTCTAGTAATCACAGCTTTATCACAAGTCTTGACAAGTCTCCCGTTTATATATCCTCCCCCCTCCTCCTTCCCCGTCTTCCCCTCCCCAGTTGTCCAAAGCAATGGGTTGTCAAACATTTACAGTAGATGCACATAGGGCTTATTCATATTCAAATAAAGCCATTATTCTGGCCTAGAGTTTTGGTGGTTTCCTACTCTTTCTCTAGAGTATTTCTCTCAGTAGTGCCATCTAATCAGCTTTAGGTTTTAATTAAACAGCTGTCATTTGCTTCCTAGTTCTGTTGCGACCTGATGTTGTATTAAATTTTAATTTGGCCTAGTCTGGATAAGAAGTAGATTCCTTCAGACAACAAAGAAACACTATTAGCAGGTTACAGTTGTAATTAAGAAAAGCTCTGCTGAAGTGCTAATGCATGCAGGTACAGAGAAGGAATTAGAGATAAACACTTATGTAATTATTATTCAGGGACAAAGCAGGCAATATGAATATGCAGCTCCTATCTGAGTTAATAGAATTCCATTTTTTGTACGATATCTATACTTTAAAAAAAATCTCAGAGCACTGAGGCCAGAATAGGGTATTTACTGTTTTACATCTAGGATGTTTTAGACTCTCTGCTAAGAACCTCAACTGGTTAAACTTGGCATAGTTTCATTAACTTCTGTGGAGTTCTGCCAGTTTATGCCAGCTGATGATCTAGTAAATCAGTGTTTTTACTCTTCCGTAGATTTCAGCACTGTCAGTGATACCCACCATAGACATGTTAAATACAGGAAATGGTTTTGTCTCTAACAAGCCCTACTATAGAGGTACAAAAAACACCTCATTGAGTCTAACTGAAATGTTACTTGTCAAAGATAGCTCTCTCTCTCTATCTCTATATATCTTAGGGACAGGCAATTAGTTCAATTCAGACTTCACACTCTCACAGAGGAAATACTTTTTTGGAGTCTGAAAATAGCTAGTGTGTAAAAAGGTCTTAACACAGGCAGCTGTGGTTGCATAAGACTGGATCCAAGCCTCTGAAATATTGATTTTATATCATAGATTTTCCTCCCACTGAAATTTATTTTGGTGATGCAGCAACAACTAATCAGCATGGTGGGTTTTTCAGCATGCTGAGAGGAGCACGGGGCAACACTTATGTCAAGATCAAGATAAAAGTGTTTTAGAACACCCATAAATAAATGGGCTGGTGGTATGTCAATTGTTAGATCTTTTCTCTTCTCCTCCACTTCCCAGTTCACATGATGAGTACAAAAGGATTACAAATATATTTGGAATCTGCATTAACCATCGGCAGTGCTAAAGATGGATGTCAATATAACTGCTAATCACCAATAGGTTTTCTAAAGGAAGCTCATTGTGTCCAATTCTCTTCTCACTTAAACTGGTGGAAAGTAGGAACAATTCTTGGTTACTGGTATAATAACTGGTGCAAAACGGATGTAGGCGATATCAGCCAGGCCCATTAAGGCCTATGAAGTCAATGAAAAATCTTTCCATTAACATCAATGGGCTTTGGATCAAACACTAAGTGGTGAGTCATGTGGTTCATATTTCCTTCCCTCTCTCTCCCTGAAAAGAATTCTCAAAAATAGGATTATTCAGGATATTCTTGTTAATTATGTCCCTTGTGGGAAGTATTTTTCTATCTGATTCTTTGAAGAAAAAAGTCCTTTATGAAAGAATGGCTTAGAAAACAGCATTGCAACACAGCGGTCCAGGTAAAAATGTCTGACTGTATGTGATTTGCAGGGTGCTCACCAGTGGTTTTGACATGGATGAAGCAGTCTGAATTTGATCTTATATATCTTCTATAATCTAAATTTTATTTTCCCTCAAGGTGATACATTTTGATTCTTACTCTTGCTCAATCTTTAGTCCTTGAATAGACTTTCCAGATTTGGTTTGGTTTTGTTGAACTTCTGCTTCTGTCATCTATTTCTTTCACCCATGCTGTGCCTCCTTAGTGAATGACAGCTGGTTATAAATGAGACTGACCAACATAAATGAACATAAAACAGTTATTTACTGCACAGTGCCTCTGGTTTATGCCTTATATAGTGTAGAACAAAGAATGTATATTTCTTTCTTGAGGCTTTATACTAGGGATGTTAAAATTAGATTAATCAGCTAATCGAATAGTTGATGGAATTTCCATCAACTATTTGATTAGTTGATAAAGACACTTGTGCTTTGAAATGAAGCAAGAGCCTGCCAGGATGTTGCTAGATTTCAAAGGTGGAAGTGCCATGGCATTCTGCCTTTGAAATGTACAAGAGCCCCAGTAGGGACTTTTGTGCATTTCAAAGATAGAAACACCACATGGAGTCTAAGACCAACGGGGGGACTTAGAGTCCCCCCCTCCGCCCCCCGGCCCTGAGCAACATGGGGCTCTTGTGCATTTCAAAGATTGAAACACCACATGGAGCCTGGGGCTAATGGGGAGTCCCCTGCTGACTTTAGGCTCCATGCGGGGCTTCCGCTTTGAAATGTACAAGCCCCTGCAGGGGCTATTGTGCATTTCAAATATTGAAACTCCCCACTGGCTCCAGGCTCCACACGGTGTTTCAGTCTTTGAAATGCATAATAGCCCTTGCTAGGGCTCTTGTACATTTCAAAGGTGCACCCGCACCTCTTCTCCCCCTCTCCCCTCCCTTCCACTGCTGCCTCTTTCTGATAGAAGCAACAAGGGAGGTGGTGCGACTAGTCGACTAGTGTGTTGATTAGCTGATACACTTTTGCTTATCGGGTAGTCGACCAGTCGATTAGTCACTTACATCCCTACTTTATACAGAACAGCATATGCTTAAATCCCTTTGAAGTGAAAACTTTGAGTAAAGCACATGTCTTTGTACTGTTCCAAATAGAAATGGACTCGAGGCTTAAGTGTTTTCTTGGAACATGATTGATGGCAAAGCCCTTGTCTGCTTTGTTAATTAGCACTGATGTTTAGTATTTCATTGAACTCAAGTTCCCTTTTGGGAAAAAGTTGCCCAATATTAATAATATACTAGTTCAATCTCTCTAGTATGGCACCCTCAGAACTTGACTGGTGCTGAACCAGAGTATGTGTCAAACCAGTGGAGGTCAATATTGTCTAGCAGCATTACCAACACTTCCACTGCTTAGTGGGCTCTTAGAAGACATTTTGGGTAAATTAGAGCTAAAAAACCAGCACAGAACACTGAGAGCGAGGACGAATGGCTGTAAATAAACTTTTTGGTACCATAGGAAACTTGGCCACACCCAAGCTAAGTGGACATCTGGCTAACTGAAATCATGCTGGATCATGGATGTTGCCAAACCAGAGCGTGCTAGTTGAGAGAGGTTCACGTTGTACCTTAGTTGCATGTACTTATTGGCCATCTTCTGATGTCTGCAGCTTGTGGTGTACTTCCATTGTTTCCTATTAACTGAGCTAGCCGTCAAAAAAATGATAGTGACTATACCTCATTGCCTATGCAAGCCAATGTCACATCTCTCACTTAAATTTGGTTCTTTTCCCATCCATGTGAATTATAGACTTTAAAGTTAGATTAGTTGGGTTGCTACATTCCACCCTCTCCCCCTCCCTAGCTGATAAACAAGAAATGATTTTATGGAAGTGATCAATAAAAAGCTGATTGATTTTATTGAAAAGCCAGCCAGCTGCGAGGTGCTTCTAGAAATCTGAGACTGAACTGACACAAGCATTGCTCATACAGTGCAGCATGATGGGTTGGCTCTGCAAGCATGTCTGCTTTGTGAAGCATGCAGAGCCTATTGGGTAGTGTACCTTTGGACATTCTACTTCAATCTGCAGTCACCTACACAAGCGGGGGACCATAGCACTAGCTCATTTGTGCAATTAATCATACTGCATCCACACCAATGTGTAAATGACGGCTGTGTTAATGGAGTCATTAGCTTGCTGGTTCTACGAATCCATCAGAAGAGAAGATAAATATGGCTTAATGGTCAGTAAAAACTCTCCAGGTGGGATGTTAATGGGGAAAGATTTTAAAATTTGCATTTGGCATTCTGTTGTTTTGGCGCCATATCCCTTTCTAGCGTGACATGAAAATGAAAGCTCCCAAAGAAAGAAAACGCTTAACAGGCACATCTTTTAAGGAGAGTTTGGGAAACAATGGAAGAGGGGAAATCCTTTTATTGTAAAACTTGGGATCTCCATCTACAATCATTGACATAAGTTGGCAGTTGGGGGTGGAAAGATTTGTGTAACACTATGAAGAATGTGATATATGACCTGTTTTCTTCGAAGTATTAAGAAGAATGCAGAACCAACCAGATTTATTGCCTCATGCTAGAACTATCTATCAGTGTATTTATAATTTGCTACTTTGTGTAAACAAATTACGTTAGCAATGCATGTAATTTTTAACATTGCTAGTCAAGGATGAAGATCAATAAGCATTGGGACTAATTTCTAACAACACTGGAAATTTCTACATGGTACCTCATGGTCATGCTGATTTAACATGAACCCTCTTTTTTGTGCATGTGTGTGTATGTGCAGGATACAGAAGTCCTTAACACAGCCATTCTGACAGGGAAGACGGTATCTGTTCCAGTGAAAGTGGTTGCTGTACAGGAGGATGGTTCTGTGATTGATGTTTCAGAGTCCATTGAATGTAAATCAGCTGATGAAGATGTCATAAAGGTAAGGTGGCTTAGCTAACCTGAGGTGTGCAAGGTGGAAAGATGAAGTGGCTCCTTTCTTTCCCCCTTGTTGTGCCCCTTAACAGAAGTTGGACACAATCTCTGTCCTTGTGCCTGGCAATGGCCTCCACCTTTGCAATCATGGAGCTTCCCCTACCCTCTGAAATGATCCAGTGTGATTGGCAATAGTGTGGCTTCTATGCATTTTGCTAGCTGCCTACAGCTGTGCTTCTCTGCAGCTGGGGACACTGAAATACATGTGCAGGCCCCTCAGTGGTGCTAAATCACCCAAAGGGGATATGGGAGAATGGAATCACGCCCCTGCCTTTCCTTGTGCCGGCTAGCAGATCAGTACTGCTGAGAGGGAAGCACATGCTGTCTGATGTGTTACACTTGGAAGGAATCAAACCATCATTCAGGGACCCTTGTTACCTTGCACCACTTCTGCAACCCTTATTACATAAATAGCAAGTGTAATAAATCTGGCTGAAGTTGGTATATTGCAAGTTGCTAAGGCTATGCATACACCACAGGGATCTACCAGAAAAAGGTACGCAAATTGTGCTCTGCCTACACTGGGCCAAATTTCAGAAAAGCCTCCTCTTTCAGAAGAGCCGTTCTTCCTCATGGAATGAGGAAGACAGGGCTTCCAAAAGAGTGTGCCTGCTCTTCCGCAAAAAAAAATGTGGAAGAGCAGACATGTTCCCTGGATGTGGCAGAGTTTTTCCCGGGATACCCCTGGTATCCCGGAAAAAAAACCCGTAGTGTAGACATAGCCTAATACACTCCTGATCTTCTGTTTTTCCAGTCCAGAGCTTCTCCAAGCAGTTTCACTGTACCAAGTTCAGAGGTGGCTTTGTATAAGAGTGATAATTAGATCAAGAGAGAAATTCTGCCACTATTGAAGTCAAAGGCAAAATTCCAGTTGATTTCAATGGGGCAAAGATTTCACTGCAAAGGACTCAAACTTAGTTCTACAGAGATGAAAGACTACTTGCACTTTTACATAATACCGCTTGGTATACAAGAATGCATATTAAAAAACACCAAAACTTCTTTATAGTAAGATTTATGGCTTTTTAAACCATATTGTTCCTTCCACCTACTGTAGAAAAGCAGATTTTCCTTTCAAATGTAATAGATTAAATTGGTTCCCTCTACATAAGACCCATCACTGGAGAGATAAAGGCATTATACATATGACCTTTTTGAGTCATTGACTGTATAACTTTGCTGTTGTTGTTACCATATAAAACAAAGTCATACAAATTATTATGTGGTCATAAAGGTAGAGAAATAGTTTCAAATATCTTAACTAGAGTTGTGTGTCTGTTATGTCTGCTTTTTTGTTAGTGGTACAGAATGCATCAGATCAAAGTAGGGTTATCTTGCCTTTATCCTTAACTCTATGGAGTTTTCAAAGAGTCCTCTTGGAATGGTCATTGTTTTTCTTTCCCTTTCTTTGAGTGACATAGACACAGCTGTTACGGAAGATAAAGCTCTACATTTACCTCTTCTGCAAACAAAGATCCTGTGATCCAAAAACTTTAATACTGACTGCTTTTGTAGCCTGACAAAGAAAGGTCCTTTTGGTCTTCTAGATAGTAACTGTGTCTTCTTTACATACCTTTCAAGCTGTGACAGACCATATTTATATGTTCTCTGTAGATTATTATTTTGAAGCACCAAAGCCCATGTCTTAAAATTTTAACTCATCAGTGTAACCTTTTTTGCGGAGAAGACCATAGAGGTATTAGTAGATAGCACATACATTGTTAGAGAATTTTTCATGCTGTCTTAGAAGAATGTATAGCATCAACCTATTATTCATTTAGAAGTATATATACATAGTTTTTCACCAGATCCAAAACCACCTTCTCTCTTCCTATTTACAAAAAATGTGGAATGAGTTAATTATCAGTCATTGCATCTGGTATTTGGAAACAAAACACATACCAATTTATCTCCAAAGACAATAAAGGGGCTTGGGAGTTAAATAACTTTTTTGGTATCTTTACTGGTGACATTTTAGGGTACATATTGTCAAACTGGAGAAGGTATTTGTAGAAATGTTCCTAGTAAAAGAGGTGTTTTCATCAGTATCTTGTAAGTGTTGAAAAAAATCATAACAGAAGCCATGCTTTGGTATACTGCATTTTATGAAGTGAGCAAATGTTCTTACGCCACATGTGGACAAAAACAAAATGTGCTGAAATTTGTACCATATGTCGGTTTAAATACTCTACATAAAGTGATAGAAATGTAGCCGTGTTTGACTAAAGAAACACAACCACATTCTGTTGTCAGGTCTGGAAGGATCTAAACCAAATCATATATCACCCTCTTCAAATTCAACACAATACTTTAGGAGCAAACAATTTTTTTTACTGCAGCTTCCTTAATTATGCTATCAGTTGAGATTTTCAGGTTCCCAGATTTATGCTAGCAGGCTTTGTGCACATTTGTTCAGGTTTGCTTGTGTTTTTTTGTTTCCATCCAACAGCCAGGGGCGGACTGGCCCGGCAGGATACTGGGAATATCCCGATGGGCTGTTGTCCGGTGGGCTGTCATGTCCTCACGCCATTGCCCCTCACTCCAAGTGGCTCCGTGTCTGCGCTTTATGCGGCATGCAGAGCCCGACCCGCCACCTGCGCCACGTGCCGGACATAATGCAGGGGCACGCAGGGGTGATGTCATGAGGAGGGCCGTTCTCAACCCATTTCCCGGGCCTATTTTGATTGCCAGTATGCTCCTGCCAACAGCTGAGCAACTTTTGCTTGCTTTTGGGAGTTATTTTGGGGTGAACACCGAGGTGTCTTCATCATGAATACACATCATTTGTAAGAGTTCTGAGTTATCGATCATATACTAATTTACAGGACAACCCCTGAAGGAGTCAATGGGGAGGAATTATTTGTTGTGCATTTTAGTAAAAGGCTTGTAAAAGGCCTGGTTCTCATTTCCAGTGAGACTCTGTTTCACTACTCTGGCAGCGTAATTAAATTTGTGACCGCATTTCAGTCCATTCACGCTGCCAAATGGGTATAAATGGACCTTGGTGTAAATGAGATTCAGGCATTAAATGTTTCTTTTCCACAGTATATCCACTGAAATAAAATCACATTTTCTTTTTGCTTTCAACCAAATTTCCTTGAAGTGTTTACCAGAGGAAACATGAATGAATATTTTCACATGCGACTAACTTGATTTTCAAAGGCACACACTCTCCATCTATAAACTTCACTCTTTTTTTGCTGCTGTTCCTATCTGATTAGTGACACTAATCAAGAACTGAGTTGTATATCATCAGTATATTGCTGAGGATTTTTTTCCCCCACTTCAGAAAACCAGATACAGGTGTGTAAGACAACGTCCATGGATTTGCCTTTTGTATTAGTTAAGTTTCTACTGTTTTTCTAGAATTTTCAGTGGTTAGTGAAGATTGGATTAAGTTAGAAGTAAAAAGATCAAGAAAAGGATATACCCCTAATAGAATTAACATCCACAGCCTATGGGGAGGTGTTACATTTCAAACTTGCCTGTTTAAAATCCAGTTAGTTCCAGTGGCTGTCCTGTGTATGGGTAGGGTGTCAAAACTGGGCAGGAAGTTTTTCTGGTTCCTGAACTGAAAAGGTCCATTGCCACTGGCAACTAAATAAGGCTTGACATGACCTCTAAGAAAAGAGACAAGCTTTCCAGTTGCAGCAGTGAATTTATACACTGTGGCTGCATCTAGACTGGCAAGTTTTTGCACAAAAGCGGCCGCTTTTGTGCAAAAACTTGCCAGCTGTCTACACTGGCCGCTTGAATTTGCGCAAGAGCACTGACTTTGTAATGTACAAAATCAGTGCTCGGGCAATACAAGCCCTCTTGCGCAAATGCTTTTTGCAAGAGGGCCAGTGTAGACAACCCAGAATTGTTTTTTAAAAAAGCCCGATGGCTAAAATGGCTATCGGGGCTTTTTTAAAGCTGCCTAGATTGGCCACAGATGCTTTTGCAAAAGCGCTTTGCTAAAGCATCCATGCCAATCTAGACGCTCTTTTCCGCAAATGCTTTTAACGGAAAAACTTTTCCATTAAAAGCATTTGCGGAAAATCATGCCAGTCTAGACGCAGTCTTTGTGAAAGCAAGGCTCCTGCCGTTTGACTGCTTTTATTTCCTTTTTTCAAAATAGGTTTTATTCATGGGCAGAATAAGACTGAAGGGTCTGATCCAAGGCTTATCTCAGGGGAAAGTTTTCTATTGACTTTACTGGGCTTTGGAGAAGACCCTAGAACAGCAGACTAAATCCATCACCCATTTACACCCTATATTATCTGATTTATTTCAAAGAGGGTGCAAACCAGTGCTTAATTGAGCCCGCTGTGTGAAAGTTTCTGGGCCTCAAATTGATAGATTGATAACTGATAGAAGAGACCTCACCTGGGACCACACCCTGTTGCTAGTAGAACAGGTGGACCATTATATGAATAATTATTGTAATTAACCAAAGCCAAAAGGTCTGATTTTTTTTATGCTAAGGCCACTTTACCCTAGTCATGTAGGAATCTAAAGGGGTGTAATTTCATTGTTGTTATTACAATAACCTCATAATATATTTTATCCAAAATTATTGATATGGTCTCTCAAACTTAACTCCACTTTAAAATGTTTTTTTAGCAGGGAATTTAGCAGGCTAAACCCTATAATTTTTAATTAGCTGAGTTGGAATTTAGTGTAGATACAGGGGTTATCTATTTATTTCAGAAAAGAATATTTAGCTGCCTCCTCTATATAAGCACACTTTGCAAAATCCACATTTATTTCACTACCAGATATATTCTTTTTGTCCATGTTCTGTCTAGAGTTAAACCCACTCATAAAAGTTGTCAGTTGGGTTGGATGTAATTCACTAATTTTGTGCTTCATTACACCATCAATTTCATCCTATGTTGTTCCTTCCTAATTGGAGAAATGTCATATTCAGCTGGCCAGAACTGAAAGCATTGCTTTCTTAACCATTTCATTTCTCTTTAGTAGATTATGATTAATAGATTGTTTATGAAACAATAATCCTGTTTGCTCATTTCTGTCCTTGCTCTTAATTATAGCGAAGTACTACCACTGAATTCAGTTAAACTACTAGGCTACGTCTAGACTGGCATGATTTTCCGCAAACGCTTTTAACGGAAAAGTTTTTCCATTAAAAGCATTTGCGGAAAAGAGCGTCTAGATTGGCACGGACACTTTTCAGCACTTTTTGCGGAAAAGCGTCCGTGCCAATCTAGATGCGCTTTTGCGCAAAAAAGCCCCGATCGCCATTTTCGCGATCGGGTGGTTTTTGCGCAAAACAAATCTGAGCTGTTCCACGAGGAGTAACGGTAGTTCGAATTAGAGATCCTAATTCGAACTACCCACTCCGTGCCGCGTGTAGCCGGGGGGGATTTAAAAATGGCGGGATTTAAAAATGGGGGATTTAAAAAGGGGGATTTAAAAATGGCGGCGCCCGGGAAGATGCAAATGAAGCCTGGGCTTCATTTGCAACTTCGAATGCCTACATTAGCCTCCCTAGTTCGAACTAGGGGGCTAGTGTAGACATACCCGAAGCTATTTTTAAAAGCACATGATCTTCAAAAGTAGTTTTGTCTGAGGGAGGGGCCATTAAGGGGACATATCACAATGACATGCAATTACTCAGCTTTCCACAGAGATGCTGCTGAAAGGAATTTAAAAAACCCAGTGGCTTTGGTATTTGGCTGCCATTATCTCAAACAACGTAAAAGGGCATTGATCCCAATCGTGGGAAACAATTGCTTCTATATTTGATGTAAGTCTGAAGTGTAATATTGCAGGATAAACACTGAATATTTCACATTAAGAGATGAATTGAGTGAACACTGGCCAAATTAACCTTATCAAGATTAGCAATAGCAAACTGTTGTGTACAGAAAATGGTAAACTGTTAAAAGCTTTCACCTCAGATTAATTTTAAGATTAATTTTGTCTTATAAACTTTAATGTATGGGCCACTTAAATATTTTAATTAGGGATGTGTGAACCTCCTAGAGTTTGAGGCTTTTCACCTCTTCAACTATTGTTCATGCTAGGAAAATGAATTCACATTTCCGAATGTTATTTTCCTACAATTAAAACAACCCTCCTGATCCCTAAGTACGTACTTGGGCAGTTAGGCTGAGCCATCACCTGTGCAGCCACAGTCACACAGCTGTTTTCAGTGCATTTAGCTTGAGCAGAGCTAATGCATCAATCTACCTGTGTTGGAAAACCCTGTCCCAGCTGCAGGATAGACATTTCTGTAGGGGGTCTCAGTTCCTGTATGGAAGACAGTGGAGTTCTAGAGGTATAATTGAGGACAAAATTAATTCTATGATATGTTAATACAGCCTGCTGTGGTAGAACCTGATGGGAAGAAATGACACATGCCCAGTTAGCCACTGCCCAGTTGGGATGGCTGTGGGACAGGGAGGTCGGAATAATGCAATATATATGACAATGTGCCCCCTGGTGGATAAGTAAAGATAATTTGTGCGCTTCATTTTTCTACTTGGATACATAGAACAGGATGGAAGGGAAGCCTTCCTCCTTAATGGCCCAATCCTGCAAAGTACCTGTCAAGGAGAGCTGAAATTCTTCTGTGCTATATTCCATGGGGATTGTAGACTCTCAACGGGTGCTTAGCACCTTGTAGGATTAGGCCCTTACTTCATGCTCCTTTGGTTCAGTGGGCCTTAATCAGATTTTGAAACCTGTATGTTTTTTGTAGTTTAATTGATCCACACCTGCATTTTGGTAATGCGTTCCAAGATGCACTCCCTGGAGATGTATAATTGGACCTGAAGACAGAGATGATGAGGCTGACACGCCACCATCATTTTGAAGTACCTGTAGTAAATTTACTTGACATAAAAGGCACCTGCCATTGACAGATACTAGCAACCTTTCAGCTTTAGGGGGGAGAGGCCTTTTTTTTGCATTCCCATCACATGGAACTGGAAACTTGAATAAAAACAATCTTGTTTTCCTCACACGTAGAGCTGTAGGAGGTGGGATGTACATGCAAGTTGAAAGCTGTGCATCCTTGTTGTTGAGCACAAGTCTTCCCTAAAAAACTGACACCTCACTGTGGTTTTTTTAAGGCTTTTCTTAAAACAAACAAACAAACAAACAAATAAATAAATAAGCAATCAGAAAGGACATTTGTGATTTATTGGGTTGACACTAGTTGTGCAATTTAAATTAAGCATGATAAAATACAAAGAACTCTATGATATAAGAGATATGACATGGATGATACCCTCTCTGAGTTGCCCTTTTCCTTCTTTCTTTGGCTTCTTGGGGCTAAATCCTGGTATCCCTATTCAGCAGATCCTTTACTGGTACAGTAGGAACAGCACCTAAGGCAATGGTGGGCAATAAGCAGCCTACAAACTGGATGCAGTTCACCATGGTTAGCCCCTGGCAGGCTGCCAGATCCTCTATTTACCTATACAGATTCTTGCATTTCTTGTTGGCTGCAGATCACTGTTTCCAGCCAATGGGAGTAGGGTCACCCTTATCCATATGCAGAATATGCAGCTGCGTAGGGCACCCAAAAATTTGGGGCATCAGTGGTTCTTGATGTCCACCCACCTTCCTCTTCCTATCCTTCTTCTGTGACTCTTCTTCCTCCGGAGAGGATCTAGTTAACTCAGGGGTGGGCAATAATTTTTGGTGGCGGCCACTCCAAGATTTTGGAAATTGATCAAGGGCCGCACTTTTCTGTGGAGGAGATGTGGGACTAGGGTGGAGCTTGGGTGCAAAAGGCGCATGGGGTAAGGAACTGGGATGACATCTGAGAGGGAATTTGGGTGAAGGGGGTGTTGTGACCTGGATCAGGCAATTGGGCTGTAGTGTCAGGGAAGGCGTATGGGTGCAGGAGAGGATTCTAGCCTAGGGGAAGGGCAATAGGAGGGACTACAGAGTCTGGGAGGGAGTTGTTACCTGGGGTAGGGGGGTGCAGAGAGTTTGGATGGTGACCTGGGGAAGGGAGTTCGGGTGCAGGAGGGGCAGGGGTGCCAGAGGCAGGCTCTGACTGGGAGGCGCTTAACCAAGCCAGCAGCCCTATAGCACTACCAATCAGCCCCAGATCACTTAAAACTGCAGGCTTGTTACCTCCATGTGGCTCTCAGCTCGGGGAAGGGGAAGAGGCTTGTGCTACCTCCATTCCCCCAGGCCAATCTCTCAGCTCCTATTGGGTGGTTGTTTCCAGCCAATAGAAGCTTAGAGATTGGCTGGGGTCAATTCCTGTTGGCCCCATTGTTTCCAGGCTATAGGAACTGAGGATTAGGGTGGGGGCAGGGAGATCACACGAAGCCTCCCCATCCCTGCAGAGCAGAGAGTATCACAGACAGTGCTTTAAACCCCAGCAGCTGTGTGTCTGAGGGTCCCAGCAGGTTAGTCCGTAGGCCAGATCCAGTGGCTCGGTGGGATGGATCTGGCCCCTGGGCCGTATTTTGCTCAGCCCTGAGTTAATTTAAAAGTAAAAAAGCCTGACAGACTTATTAGCAGAACAGTAAACCTTTTGAAGAGCTTTTCAAGTGGTAATGAAGTCATTTAACAGGCACTTGCCAACCCCAGGTACAGACTGTCAGTTTGTGAATTTACTGGGTGAGTCAATAGGACCTTAGTTTAAAATTTGCTTTCAAAATATTTCATTAGTGTGTTGCTGAAGTATATAAGATCACATCTCTAAAAATCATCCCCTCTCCTTTCCCTTTGCTGCCATTGTGCAAAGGGGCTCTAGTTTAATAGTACTGCATAGAATCCCATATCCTAATGGCAGCCCTGAATGGGACTGGCGATCTGCAGCCAATGGAAGCTGTGAGCTCCTGTACCTGTGGACGTGCAGATAAATAAAGTGTCTGGTGGCCCTCCAGAGCTAACCCTGGTGAACTGTGTCTGGCTTGTGGTCTACTTACTGCCCACCTAAGGCTTGCAAAATGATGGCAGGATTTGGCATGTTGCTTTCCACCATGAATTCTTAGAGTCTGATTATCATTTATGCTTGGATCACTTAAAAGCCTCTTGATATAATTAGAGAGAGACTCAATTTCATTGCCAGAGCAATATATCCTTAATATATATAAGAATCAGGCCCTTAATGAAGGATCCATCTATTTCTTTGAAAGTTATAAGTGCAATGTAGTTGGTTTAAAGACCCCATTAAAACATTTATGGTCAAGGTACTTACATTCAGCAGAAAGTGGCACCTGAGTTTTGCAACAAAGCCTCTGGATTTTGTAGCGCTCCAATGTGACTGACTGGACATTCTTTTGACAGTTCCTGGGGAATTAAAATGTTAAGTTTTTAACTGAATTAAATAGCCCTTCTGTTATTTATTTTCATATTGGATTCAGTTTATTTAACTCTGCCCTTAAATTTTCAGTGTGGTACAAAATTTTGTATGGGCAGTATGATGTGATGTTGTAGAAGTTGCCCGGGTGAAAGATACCATTTTGGCATCTGGATAGGTGCATGTTGTGGCTTCCATTTAGAGGGAAGATGTGTTTAGCAGTTTATAATTGTTAGATAAGCCAGCATGGGTGCTTCTATCAAAATGATAGGTAGTGACACAGTTAATAGTGTTGACATTTTAAAACGAATCACTAGGTTCCAGAATTAACATCATTCAGGACAAATGGGCTGTATATTTTAAGCTACTGTTCTAGACTGTGGCACTCAACACTATCATTTTACACTGAGTTTGGAATTGAGGCTTTTTATTTAGAACCACATGAACAGAAACTTAATTTTGTTTTGAAAAAAATGCAATCTTAGATTTCTGGTGCACAATTCTACTTAAGAGCTGGATTCTGCCACTGTGAAATAACAGTGTACACAAGGCCTTATTTCTATAGTGATATGAGTGTACACAATATGTTACAGAGATATAAGGCGGCAAAGTCTCTGCCTTGAAGAGTTTGCAATCTGCTCTAATTTTTTTCTAGTATCCATCTATCCAGGGCCGGCCTTAGAAAGTGCAGGGCCCAGTTAAAACAGCTTCGACGGGGCCCCAGCAACCAGTATTGTTTGTTGAGCAAAAAAACCCAAACAAACAAACCACACACAAAAAAAGAGTCACAGCCCCTTTAAATCCCCAGCGACAGAGCAGTCATAGAATCATTGAATCATAGAATACTAGGACTGGAAGGGACCTCTAGAGGTCATCGAGTCCAGTCCCCTGCCCTCATGGCAGGACCAAATACTGGCTAGACCATCCCTGATAGACATTTATCTAACCTACTCTTAAATATCTCCAGACATGGGGATTCCACAACCTCCCTGGGCAATTTATTCCAGTGTTTGACTACCCTGATAGTTAGAAACTTTTTCCTAATGTCCAACCTAAACCTCCTTTGCTGCAGTTTAAGCCCATTGCTTCTTGTTCTATCCTCAGAGGCCAAAATGAACAAGTTTTCTCCCTCCTCCTTATGACTCCCTTTTAGATACCCGAAAACTGCTATCATGTCCCCCCTCAATCTTCTTTTTTCTAAACTAAACAAACCCAATTCTTTCAGCCTTCCTTCATAGGTCATGTTCTCTAGACCTTTAATCATTCTTGTTGCTCTTCTCTGGACCCTCTCCAATTTCTCTCACATCTTTCTTGAAATGCGGTGCCCAGAACTGGACACAATACTCCAACTGAGGCCTAACCAGCGCAGAGTAGAGCGGAAGAATGACTTCTCGTGTCTTGCTCACAACACACCTGTTAATGCATCCCAGAATCATGTTTGCTTTTTGCAACAGCATCACACTGCTGACTCATATTCAGCTTGGGTCCACTATAACCCCTAGATCCGTTTCTGCCATACTCCTTCCTAGACAGTCGCTTCCCATTCTGTATGTGTGAAACTGATTGTTCCTTCCCAAGTGGAGCACTTTGCATTTGTCTTTATTAAACTTCATCCTGTTTACCTCAGACCATTTCTCCAATTTGTCCAGATAATTTTGAATTATGACCCTATCCTCCAGAGCAGTCGCAACCCCTCCCAGATTGGTATCATCTGCAAACTTAATAAGTGTATTTTCTATGCCAACATCTAAATCGTTGATGAAGATATTGAAGAGAGCCGGTCCCAAAACAGACCCCTGCGGAACCTCACTTGTTATACCTTTCCAGCAGGATTGTGAACCATTAATAACTACTCTCTGAGTACAGTTATCCAGCCAGTTATGCACCCACCTTATAGTAGCCCCTTCTAAGTTGTATTTGCTTAGTTTGTTGATAAGAATATCATGCAAGACCATATCAAATGCCTTACTAAAGTCTAGGTATACCACATCCACTGCTTCTCCCTTATCCACAAGACTCGTTATCCTATCAAAGAAAGCTATCAGATTGGTTTGACATGTTTTGTTCTTTACAAATCCATGCTGGCTGTTCCCTATCACCTTGCCACCTTCCAAGTGTTAACAGATGATTTCCTTAATTACTTGCTCCATTATCTTCCCTGGCACAGAAGTTAAACTAACTGGTCTGTAGTTTCCTGGGTTGTTCTTATTTCCCTTTTTATAAATGGGCACTATATTTGCCCTTTTCCAGTCTTCTGGAATCTCTCCTGTCTCCCATGATTTTCCAAAGATGACATCTAGAGGCTCAGATACCTCCTCTATCAGCTCCTTGAGTATTCTAGGATGCATTTCATCAGGCCCTGGTGACTTGCAGGCAACTAACTTTTCTGGGTGATTTTAATTTATTCTTTTTTTATTTTACCTTCTAAACCTACCCCCTTCCCACTAGCATTCACTATGTTAGGCATTCCTTCAGACTTCTTGCTGAAGACCGAAACAAAGAAGTCATTAAGCATCTCTGCCATTTCCAAGTTTCCTGTTACTGTTTCTCCCTCCTCACTGACCAATGGGCCTACCCTCTCCTTGGTCTTCCTCTTGCTTCTAATGTATTTATGAAAAGTCTTCTTGTTTCCCTTTATTCCCGTAGCTAGTTTGAGCTCATTTTGTGCCTTTGCCTTTCTAATCTTGCCCTGCATTCCTGTGTTGTTTGCCTATATTCATCCTTTGTAATTTGTCCTACTTTCCATTTTTATATGACTCCTTTTTATTTTTAGATCATGCAAGATCTCATGGTTAAGCCAAGGCAGTCTTTTGCCATATTTTCTATCTTTCCGACGAGAGGAATAGCTTGCTTTTGGGCCCTTAACAATGTCCCTTTGAAAACTGCCAACTCTCCTCAGTTGTTTTTCCTCAGTCTTGATTCCCATGGGACCTTACCTATCAGCTCTCTGAGCTTACCAAAATCTGCCTTCCTGAAATCCATTGTCTCTATTTTGCTGTTCTCCTTCTACCCTTCCTTAGAATTGTGAATTCTATGATTTCATGATCACTTTCACTCAAGCTGCCTTCCACTTTCAAATTCTCAACCAGTTCCTCCCTATTTGTTAGGATCAAATCTAGAACAGCTTCCCCCTGGTAGCTTTTTCAACTTTCTGAAATAAAGAGTTCTCTCTAATGCAGTCCAAGAACTTATTGGATAGTCTGTGCCCCGCTGTGTTATTTTCCCAACATATATCTGGATAGTTGAAGTCCCCCATCACCACCAAATCTTGGGCTTTGGATGATATTGGTAGTTGTTTAAAAAAAGCCTCATCCATTTCTTCCACCTGAGTAGGTGGCCTGTAGTATACTCCTAGCATGACATCACCCTTGTTTTTAACCCCTTTTAACCTAACCCAGAGACTCTGAACACTTCCGTCTCCTATGTCCATCTCCACTTCACTCCAAGTGTGTTCATTTTCAATATATAAGGCAACACCTCCTCCCTTTTTTCCTGTCTATCCTTCCTGAGTAAGCTGTACCCTTCCATACAAACATTCCAATCATGTGTATTATCCCACCAAGTTTCTGCGATGCCAACAATATCATAATTGTACTTATTTATTAGCACTTCCAGTTCTTCCTGCTTATTACCAATACTTCTCACATTTGTATATAGGCAGCTAAGATACTGATTTGACCTTGCTTCCCACTTTTGCCCTGACCCTCGTCTCTCTCTGCCATTATAGCCCACACTCCCTCCCATTTCCGACCCAGCCCCAGGTCTCCATGTTCTCCACTTACCCATGGGCTTTGCTTACCTGTCCCCATCGAACCTAGTTTAAAGCCCTCCTCACTAGGTTATCCAGTCTGTGTCCAAATAGGGTCTTACCCCTCCGCGAAAGGTGAATGCCATCTCTGCCTAGCAGTCCTTCCTGGAATAGCATCCCGTGGTCAAGGAAGCCAAAGCCCTCCTGGTGACACCATCTTCGCAGCCAAACCACTCTCCCGCCAAACCTTCCTCCCACGGTGCAGCCAAACCCCCATGTGCTCCTGCCCTGGGGTCAAACTCCTGCACGCGCCTGCCCCGGGGCCAACCCCCCCTCCCACGGTGCAGCCAAACCCCCGCACATGCCTGACCTCCCTCCCATGGCACAGGGAAACGCATGCGCTCAACTCACCCCTACTGCGGCGCAAGGAAGCCGCCGCACTCCTCCTCCGGGGCTAATGCCCCTTCCCACAGCACACCCGGCATGCCACAGAGCTGTGGGAGGGGAGCAGCCAGCGCACTTCCAGAACCCCTGGAAGTGACACGAAGCTGCAAGCAGGACTTCCGTCCACCCCGTGGGAAGCCGGCACTATGCTGGAGGTAGGTAGTGGGGCTTTTCGGTGGTGGGGGGAAAATGGGGAGTGGGGGAAAAATGGGGGTGGGGAGGCCCGAACGCCTCGCGATCGACTGGTTGAGGCCTCGTGATCGACTAGTTGATCGCAATCGACTGGTTGGTGACCACGGCTTTAGGGCACGGGGCCCTCTTAGGCACGGGGCCCGATTCGGGGGAATCGGTGGAATCGGCCTAAAGCCAGCCCTGCATCTATTATTCTAGCCCCAGTCTCAGCTTGTATCTTTCCCCCACTATTTAAAACATGACCTTCACTGCAATATTTTGAAAATATAATAGAACATATTTGATCCCTTCATATGGCAGCAAAACTAATCCACCGACCAAACAGAAGAATTCAGTCTAAGGCTACATCTAGACTGCAGGCTTCTCTTTTGGAAGAAGCTTTTCTGGAAGAGATCTTCTGGAAAACTACTTCTGAATGAGAGCATCTACACAGCAAAAGTTCATTGAGAAAGCAATCTGCTTTTTTGAAAGATAGTGTCCACAGTGAATGGACACTATCTCGCATTTAAGCTGTGATTACTATGGATGGAGTGGCCACCAGGGCACCTGTGCTTTTTCCTTTTTCTCTTCTTTCGAAAGAACTCCCTCTTCACCATCCACAATGCCTTTTTTCCAAAAGAGCTCTTTGGAAAAAGTCTTCTTCCTCACAGAAAGAGGTTTACCAATGTTGGAAAAACTCCTCTGTTCTTTCATTTTTTCCTTCCGAAAGAATGTGATTGCAGTGTGGACGTAAGTGAAGTTTTTTTGGAAAAATGGCTGTTTTTCCAAAAAAACTCTGCATTGCAGACATACCCTCAGAGTATCATTCCTCCCCCCCCCCAACCCCCACTAGGCTGGATAGATTAACAATGATGTGCCTATGTCGGGTAGATTAACAATGTGTAAGCAAAAGAAATGGAAAAGTTGAAGCAGAGCTGGACACATAATGTGGCTGGATAAACTATTCACGAATAATTATCCACGTCAGTGGGAGTGCTTCATGCAGATGGAGGGCATTCAGCGATGCAATAGTCAGTAATTAGACTGGAGAAGCCTGTTATTCAGAATAAGTACTTGATAGGTAGGTGGGTTGGTAGGATGGGTTCTGAAGGAAGGCTTGTTACAACAGAAAATACTCAAAGAGTTAACAGTGATACGCTCCGCTGTGGCCAGCAAATCAAAATTTGGGAGAAATGATTCAGTTCTTTTTGGTTTCGGGGTAAGCTCCAACCCTTTTAAGTTCTCTTTCTAACTTTTCCCAACTTAACCCTCTCTTGATATCCACATTTGCACATAAGCTGCTGTCAATGAGCCACTTCCACCCTGACTTGATTAGTCTCATGTACACAAGTACCCTCTTTCTTTTGTTGTCCATATACAGTGTTTTTTTTATACCGTGGACCAGCAAACCCATTCACAAACTTTTGGTGGACCAGCATAATTTTATTTGAATATTTGCACATTCATTATACAAAGAATGAATATGCAAATATGCACATAAAATGTTGCCAGTCTGCCATATGTACCCCAGCCCCAGCTCCCAGAGCCACCACAAACAGCCAGTCATGTGGCAGCTGCCAAAGCTATAGCTGGCTGCTGTGCAATGACTCAGGGGGCAGGGGTGTGCCCCGGCCCCCAGAGCCACCAGGAACAGCTGGCTTCAGCTCCAGCAGCCACCATAGCTCAGCAGCCAGTGGTTCATGGCCTGGCATTGGTCCGTGGACTGGCAGTTGGAAACTGGTATCCTTATATATATCCCTGCCTCTCTAAACACTCCAATTCATCTGATTAAGTGGATTTTACCCATAAAAGCTTATGCCCTAGTTTCTAAAGTGCTCCTTGCTATTTTTTCAGATATAGACTAATACAACTACCTCTCTGTAACTTCCAAGTCATTTCATAGTGGATCTCAAAGGTGAGAAGAGATGTTCTACCACTGAACAATAATTTAAAAGATGACGACTATTGACAGAACTACTGTAGAAAACTTTGCAGGATGAGAGGATCAAACTATATACATCTTATAGTTAAGTAGGAAAGAGCTAATCACT
Source organism: Rafetus swinhoei (assembly GCA_019425775.1). Classification (NCBI taxonomy): domain Eukaryota; kingdom Metazoa; phylum Chordata; order Testudines; family Trionychidae; genus Rafetus; species Rafetus swinhoei. The sequence goes on along the minus strand of CM033425.1, from coordinate 26,389,067 downwards.
AAATTTTACTCTGCTGGTGTGTGCAGTGTTGTAGCTGTGTTAGCCCCAAGTTATTAGAAAGACAAGGTGGTTGAGGTAAGATCTTTTATTGAACCAACTTCTGTTGGTGAAGAGGCAAGCTTTCAGACTTACTTGTGCTCTGCTGTTTAGATTTTCTGTAGAACTTCAGCTCTGTTCCTGCTAGAGGGCGATGTATTACTCAAGCAGGGGCAAAGGATGACAGTTCTGTCCTTGCATTGTAAACTGAATGACACAAACCTGCTATACTAGAACACTGTAAAGAATCCACAACCATTATGAAAGTCCAAATCGGAAATCTGCCGGGGGAGCCAAAGAAAAGGGAATTTAGTGTAATAAATGGAGAAGTCATGAGCAATGATACAAAGGCACTTGCAAATATCAAACAAGGGTTGTGAAATGAATACACATGTTAATGAAAAGGATCTAGGCATTTATTTGAATTTTACTTCTATTTTATTGGCAGTAATCTTAGGCACGCCCTCCTGAACTCCGCCAAGAACATAGTTAGATAGCTTTGCCCTGATGGGATTATATTTGATGAAGACAGCTACGTTGTGGACACTTTGAAAGATAATCCTTTATTTAGTTACTAGTACAAATATCCAGCACAGCTCAGCAGTGAAGAAAAGAATGACATTAGTCAGGGAGTGGAGAATGCAGATTACCCTGCAGGACTGACAGTAAGTGGGGAGTTCTCTGCTTTAGCCCTGTTGTCAAGTGGGATAAGCTGCTAGCAGGAAATGCTAGCTCCTATTCATGTGAATTATTTATTTCCTCTTTTCCAATTGGCCCTTCTGAAAATATTGTTTGGATTTAATTTGTACCCTCCTCCCCGATGATTCTATCTCCTCTATTTTCAATTGAAAGACAAACATAAAATCTAAAGACACAGTGCTTATTTTGATCTCTTACACTCTTCTTTACTCACTTCAGGGTAAAGTTAATGTATGTTCTTCCTTATTGTTTTCCTTAATTCATTCTTTTCCATTGAGGCCCAGCAAGTAATAATTTTCCAAAACAGTTTTTAACAGCATGAGCCCACAGTGCTTGCTGTCTGTCATTCTACATGACATTTTATCCCCCTCCGTCTTTTGGAATATGATGGCATTTTTTTCAGACCCAAATGCTCTATGGCCAACTGATCACACTGACTACTGCAAAGGAATATAATATATCCATAGAAAAAGGTAGCCTTTGATTCTGTGAAGTTCCCCAGCCTGTGCACCAAAGTGATCTCTTAAAATGGTTTCCTTCTGAAAACTGCAAAAAGGGATATCAGAAAATATATTCAGCTTTTGGTTACTAAGTGTATATGGAGTGGTCCATAGTTCCTTGTTGGTGGAATGTTTATTTTAGACGAGCCTTTCAAAAGTTCACATTGCTACTGCAGAATGCCTTTGTGCACTTTTTATATTCCCAACCCCAACCCCGTCTTGTGAATCAAATGTTTTAATAAGCGGGAAAGCTACATTACAGCTGTATCACTGATGAGTTAGAGTCCTTTGTATACCTTCCACAGTCTTGTAAGATTTGCCAAGCTACAAAGAGACTAGCCTCAGAGGCTCTCACAACAGAATGAGAAAATCCTTCCTGGCGATAAAGAATTCATTCATATGTTTGTAATAATGCTTCATTTTACACATTACAGATAGCAGGCACACTGTTTGCTAAGAGACTAAGGAAGAATTACAGGAGCAGAGCCTCTTAGCTGTGCAGCTCTGATTCATCCCTGCCCTGGTGTTTGAAGCAGGCACAGGGAGCTAGTGGCTTGTACTTACTGTATTCAGGGGATTCTGGGCTGGGTTCACCCTGGACATACTTATAGAATGTTCAAATTTGCTGTTAGACTGTAATGGTTTCTCCTACCTCTGGCACATCCCATACTCCACCCTGTATAAGGGCCTCCTTCTAGAGCACCAGGGATGGCCAGCTGTGATCTCTTTTGCTCTTTATATAATAAACCACCACTGTGCAAAAACACCCAGTAGGATCCTAAATAACCATGTTCCCTGAGCAAACACAAGCACACATGGCCTAGACACAAGGGCTGTGTCTACATTGGCACCCCTTTCTGGAAAAGGGATGCTAATGAGACACTTCGGAATTGCAAATCCGCGATTTAAATATCCCCATGCATTTGCATTTACATGGCTGCCGCTTTTTTCCCGCTCGGGATTTTGCCGGAGAAAAGCGCCAGTCTAGACGCGATCTTGCAGAAAATAAACCCTTTTCCGGAAGATCTCTTATTCCTACTGTCAAGGAATTCCTCTCTTATTCCTACTTATTCTTTCAAGTAGGAATAAGAGATCTTCCGGAAAAGGGTTTATTTTCCGCAAGATCGCGTCTAGACTGGCGCTTTTCTCCGGCAAAACCCCGAGCTGGAAAAAAGCGGCAGCCATGTAAATGCAAATGCCGGGGATATTTAAATCCCCCGCGGATTTGCAATTCCGAAGTGTCTCATTAGCATCCCTTTTCCGGAAAGGGGTGCCAATGTAGACACAGCCAAGCACTGCTACTATGACTGGTTACCGGTGGCTTCTAAAACATAGAATGCAGCATCAGCGCAACTAGGCATCTCACTGCTCTGTTCTTAGACACGATACTCTGCCATCTCCAGAGAAGCCACTTGTGTGAATACTTCCTGTGGCCTGTCTGAAGCTGTGGTAGAACATTTTTGTTTCAGCATCATGAGCAAAAAGGGGTCATGTGACTCTCACTTGCTGTTTCCAGGAGTATTGGGGATTAAGAACATGAGCACTGTCGCAAGAACCACAGGTCCGATGATGAATACCCAAGGGGGGAAGGACAGAACCAGGTGGACCATTTTAGTAAATAAAAGATATATATTTATGACAGTGATGAATTTATAGTATTTATTCTAAGATTTTTAATTGACCGTGTCAGTAATGAATTTACAATATTTATTATATTTATTCTACAATTTCTAGTTGAACGTATCAGAAATATAAGGTTGGGAACAGCAAGGGGAATAGTCTCTGCTCTAAAGATATCAAGCTATACTAATTAATAGCAGTGATAACTACAAACTCTATGTACTATCAAAACAACTATAACACTAAGCTATACAGCAAGGAAAATCAAATCATACATACCAACTTACACAGCACACGGAACATTTCAAAGATATTGGTTCAGCTGCCAAGGCCTTGGTTACACCCGAGAGTCGGGGGAGGTGGCTGGTCGGTTGATCAGGCTGGCAGCACTTTGAAGTATACGGGAAGGCACACACACGGTGGTGCGTGTGTTGCGAAGACCTCCCCGAGCGAACTGTGCGATGGGTATTTATCCCCAAGTCTGCACATCGCTTTCCTGTGCTTGCATATTACCATATATGGCCCAACGGTCACCAAGTGGGGGTATGTGTCACAGGGGCTGGGCCGAAACTGTGCAGGTTTCATGCGACCAGGTAAGCCCCGCAGTTCTCACGCCAAGGTGATGGATGGGAGAGTCCAAGGCTATTTTCCCCTTTTCATACCTTCCCTTTTCTAAAGGCAATGGTATGCAGGAAGGGAGCTGCCGGTTTCTCCTGAGGAGTACTGCGGCCCACTATAGCAAGAGCGGCCTGGCCAAACTTTTTACTGGGGGGCAGTTTTTTTATTTCTAACAAGCACCAGTGACTGTTTAACAGGGTGGTGTGTTCTGTGCCCACACCATGCATCCCATCTAAGGCTAATTCTGCTGGTGAATGCTGGTGTGAGACCATGGCCCTGTCCTCTCTGGGAATAGAGGACAGGAAACCCTGTGACCTGCCCAGCCTGTTAGCTTGTTTTTCATAGACACACGAGGTGGGAACAATGTAGCCTTAAGATTTGAAAGAAAACAGAGATGAGAACGGCCCAGCAAGTCACCAAAACATTATTTTTTACATTTTTTTAATAAATCAAAAGCTGATGCTGTCTAAAGGTTTCCCAGCGTCCTTATTGGATACCCTGTAAAGATAAATATTTGGGTTACAGCCTGCTTTTAATTGTTGTTGAGTACCGTTGTGTAAAGTCTAATAGACAGCCATTTGCTAAGTCCTTCTGTTCTTCTGAAAACTGAACAGTGGGGCTTGTTTAATCGCCTTATGTTATTATTGATATTCTTGTGTAGTGTAAATAATTTTACTGAGGAAAAATGTATTATTGCCAGCTTTAAGCTCCTGACTCCTTGCAACAGACACCCTGCCATCTTGGACTGTTTGCATGGTGCACACAGCATCTTGCAAAGGAGAACGAATCCTTTCTGACACTTTTACTGAAGCTGTCTGTGTATGTGTTTGGGGATGGGCTAGGAGAAGATCCAATAATTCTTGTCAGGAAAGTTCACGAAAGATGAATTCAAACTGGAACAGGTGCAAAGAAGAGCTCCTGGGGTGATCAGAGGAATGGATAGCCTATCTTAAACTGAAAGAGTATGATTTGTTTGGCAGAGACTGACAGAGGATAATCGCTCTGTATAGGTGGTGGGCAACCTGTGGCCCATCGAGGTTCTATGTGTGACCCACGAGACATTTTATTTACATTTGCCTGTGAGCAGGGTTGCCAGATTCTGTTAAGTTTCCTTCACATACTTTTTTTTCCTACTGGTATTACTAAAATGACATGCACCTAAAGCAAGGGCACATGAAATGAGGTGTTTGCTGATTGCACACAACATTGAGTATGAGAGCCCTCTGCATCCAATCAAAGCACTGCTACGGTTCCATCGGCACACCTCACAATTCTAAGTATGGAAGTGCAATTAGCAAAACTACATCCCAGGATACTATTTTGATTACAACAATCTTGCACTCCACTGAGAAGGAGGAGGGCCACTCATGCAGCGTATTTATTAGCCTAGGCTGCCCATTGCTGGTATAAACACAGCTGGGGGGACAAATACCAAGAACTGTTTGAGCTAAATCATAACGTTGGCACAAGAATGAATGGTTATAAACTGGTATTGCATAAATTTAGTCCAGAAATCAGAAGAAGTTGTCTAATCACCAGAGGTGTGAGGTTCTGGAACAGCCTTCCAGAGGGAATAATGGGGGCAAACAGTCTAACACAGTGGTTTCCAATCTTTTAACCAAAAGATCACTTTTTCAATATAAGTGCAATGTAAGATCTACCTCAAACCCAAGTACCCTTGCCCCATTTTCTTCGGACCCCTTCTTTGAGGCCCTGCTCCATCCCTTCTCTGAGGCTTCCCCCTGCTCACTCCATTCCCCTTCCTCCCCCCATCCTCACTCACTTTCACCAGACTGGGGTAGGTGGTTGGGGTGTAGGCTTTGGTCCTGGGCCAAGGGGTTTGGAGCGTAGGAGGGGCTCTGGGCTTAGCGCAGAGTTGGGGGTTGGGGTCCAGGAGGAGGCAAGCTCTGAGAAGGAGTTTGGGTTCTGGGGGTGAGGGACTTATGTCTGGGACAAGAGGCTGGGTGCAGGAGGAGGTTCAGGGCTGGGACAGGGGTTCAGGAAACAGGCTCTGGTTGGGCACTAATTAACTGAGACGGCCTGCAGGCGGTGGAGCAGAGGGGTTAAGGCAGGCTTATTCCTGCCCTGGCCCTGCACCACTCCTGAAAGCAGCTGGCATGTACAGCATTGGCTCCATGGCACCATGTGCGGCACCCCATCTACAGGCACTGAGCCCACAGCTTCTACTGGCCACAGTTCCCTGTTATTGATCAATGGGAGCTGCAGGAGTGGTGTCTGCAGGAAAGGACATTATGTGGAGATCCCCTGGTCTGCCTTTCTCAGGGGCTGCAGGGACATGCCAGCTACGTCCAGGAGCAGCAGTGACCACAAGGATAATGATTCCAGCCACGACAGGTTATGCATTTGAGAACTCACTACTCACAGAATTAAATCTAAGCGTAAGAGTGAAATGAAAATTAAGAAATACACAGACCAGTCAAGACCCCAAAATAACCCACTTTGCAAGCAGTAAAACCTATGTGTTGGGTCGGGAGATGAGTGTGAAGGACAGTGTGTGTTTGTGAGAATGACAGAGACACACAGCGTGTGAGAGTGACAGAGATTTGCATTGCTAAACTCCCTCCTTATCCTTCTCTCTGTGTGGAGATGGGGTACAGTAGTGGCGGGAGGAGGGACACCCTGATGTGAGCACCCCCCTCTTCTCCCTCACATCAAGAAAGAGGCTCCCAAGGGGGCAGCTCCAAGGCAGAGGGCAGGAACAGAATGACAGTGGGGGGAAGGGCAACTGAAGTGCCAGCGCTTGATAGCTTCCTGGCCAAACCAGTCAGGATCACCTGTCAGAGGCTCCAAGATCTACTGGTAGATCCCAATCTACTGGTTGGTGACCAATGGCCTAGCAAGTTCTAAGATGGAACTTGCTAAGTTTATGAGTGGGATTATATGAAAGAGCTGACTATAATAGCAGGAGCCTGGACTTGATGATCCGGGAGGTCTCTTCTGCTATGCCCCACAATGATCCTGAAAAATTTTGTGGAGAGCTTTTAAGGTCCTCTTCTCCTACTGCCTCAAGAATGATGTCCTGTCCATAGTGCTGAGTTCAGAAAGATCTTTGATAATCCCAGGGAACAACTTGAGACACCTAAAAATGGATACGGAATGTATTGTCTCAGAATGGGAGGAGTAGATTCAATGTAAAAAATGCTAAGGAAATATGTATGAGGAAGAAATGTCACCAGTATATGCATTACAAGCACCCACCAGCACCCTGCCCTTTGCCCCAGCACACTGTCCACACCAGCACAGTTGGGGCCACATTTAGTGAGGCTTGGGGTTTTTTGGAGGGGTTGTTTTTTTGCATCTCACTTGTGTGGCTCCGCCTGACTTTTCTGTGGGTCAGTGACCTCTGACTCAAAACTGGTTCCCTGCCTCTGTCAAAAATAAAAACAATGCTGAAATATTTTGTGTTTGACATAATATTTTATTTTAAAATGAAGCCTGGCCAACCAGCCCCCAATTGGGGCCAATCCCCCATCTGGCCACCGCATCATAACACTCCTGCACTGCCTCCCCCCCCCCCCCCAACCCCAAATCTGAGCCTGTCATGCACTGGAACTCCTGTCCTGAGCCTCTCACATCCCCAAACTCCTGCACCCCACATCCCCAGTTTTCTGCCACAACACTCCTGCACCATCCACACACTACAAATCTGTGTCCTGAGCCCATCATACTCCCAGCCTCCCTGCCCTGAGCCCCTCACACACCCCAGCCCAAACTCCTGCACTATCACAGCCACAAGCCTGTGGCTTGCTCAACACCCCAACCCTCCACCTGACCCTAACACTCCCCAGCCTGGAGCCCCCTTCCCCAGCCAGCATCCCCTTCTCCACCTCCTCCTGCATCCAAATTCCCTCCTAGAACTTGCACCTCTCACCCCTGCCCACACCCAAATCCCTTATTTCCACCCCAGAGCCCGCACCTCCTGTCTCAACCCAGTGAGAATGTATATGGGCTGGAGACAGCAAGTGATAGAGAGGAGGGGAACAGACAAAGTGGGGTCTCAAGGAAGAGGTGGGGCCTTGGGGAAGAGATGGGGTAGATCTTGGCTTGTCCTGACATTTAAAAAGTGATCTTGGGTGTAAAAAGGTTGGAGACGACTGAGCTACATGTTTTGTTAGTCTCTAAGGTGCTGCAGGACCATTCGTTGTTTTGTAAATTTTACCAGGCTTCTGCAACTCATGAGCTCCTGAACTGCTTCCTTTACTGCTTCTGCAGATCCTGGTTTTATCCCTTTCAGGCTCTATCTATGCCACAGAGGGTAGGATCTAAGGGTATGTCTACACTAAGAAATTATTTCAAAATAATTAAATTCAACTTAATAATTCCAGATTTTACAAAACTGAAATAATGTGTCCCCACTATGGGGGAGCCTAAAAATTAGTCCAAGGCAGGCTCCATTAATGCAGATGTGCCACCTTGACTGAGAGCCCCAGGAAGCACTGGGGAATAATTAGTTCAGATTACTGTGGGGAGTCGTTATTTTGAAATAGCAGCACCAAAGCATACACATGAACATTATTTTGAAATAACTATTTCAGAATTAGTGTTATTCCCCGAGGAAAGCAGCATTACAGATTTCAAAATAAGCAGCCCATTATTTTGCAATAATAGGCTTGTCAGTGTGGACGTTCCTCTTATAAATTTGACCTAAGGGGAGCTATTTGAAAATAACACCATACTGTAGACCAAGGTTAAGCCTCAACATGTAACAAAAGAGTGGAAACATTTCCAAGAATTGAAGTGTCCTAAATGCTGTAGTGGAACCAAAAGTTTTAACAGGAAAAACGGATATGGTGTGTTGGTTTAATTCTATTTTGAAAAAAATCTTAGCAGGGTAATTTCCCTCACACTATGGTGCATGGCTACAAGTGAAATGTGTCGCCTTACTTAGATTTTCCAGTTACAGCTTTTAGAATATGTCTACACTACAGCATTATTTAGAAATATCTTATTTTGAAATAGTTATTTCAAAATAGCTTATTTTGAAATAATGCATCTAGACACAAAATGCATTTCAAAATAGCGTTTTGCTATTTCAAAATAGTGCGTCCACACTGATAGCATGCTGAATCGCATTTCAGGCCGGCCAGAACCGATTCCGGCAGGGCATCAGGTCAGGAGTTACCTTGTTCAGCTGCTGCCTGAGGCTATCTGAGATCTGTTTAAAGGGACCCCCCTGGACAGCCAGTTCTAAGGTTTCCCTGCTTGCTTGCCTACCTCGCTGAGGGACAGCAAAGCAATTTTTTCTCTGTGTGCTCTGGTTGCCCTCACTCAGGACACCACAGCACTCTGCAGCATGGAGCCGGAGCCACCTCTGGGCACTCTGGTGCTTCTCATGGACATGTTGCTGCGAGCCTGGCAGCACGTTCTGCAGGCAGTAACAGTCTCCCTGGTGTGTCCCACTGGGAGCTTGTGCCTCATTCCTCCCTCACGTCCTTCCACTTACCTCTCCCTAACCCCCTTTCCTGCTGTACAATAAAAGACACATGTGTTCATTATAACAAAGCCTCTTTATTGAACAAAACTGGGGTGGGGGAGAATGAAACTGAGGTGAGACTGGGGAAGAAGGTGGGAGAGGGGAACAGGGGGGATGGGAGAGGGGAAGGGGAAACCTGGGAGGAGGGAGCTGGCAGGGGGAGGCAAGGGGAGGAAGGGGAGGAGAAGCTCAGGGCTCAGGGTTGGGAGTCTCGCCGGCCCAACTATCTCCCAGCACCATGGGTGCGGGGGCCTTGGCATCCCTGGGGTTGTGGGGATGGTGGGGAGGAAGAAGCGGGATGGGGAGAAGGAGTGGGAGGAGGAGCGGTAGCTGAGGAGGCAGCAGGGGCTGGAGCAGCGGGAGGCAGCAAGCTCTGCCCCAGGGTCGATGACCACCTGGGGGGCACGGACCGTCCTGCCCCCCAGGATGTGGTCCACTGCATCAAAATAGGGTCTGGGTCTGCCTCTGGTTGGGAGCTGCCCCCTGTGGCCCTGGCATACACCTGCCACAGCTCCTTTATTTTCATGTGAACCTGCTCCTGGGATCACATGTGGCCTTTGGTGGCCAGGCTGGCAGCCATCCGCCTGTAGACAGTTGCATTCCTCTGTTTAGTGTGGAGATCCTAGACGTTGGAGGCATCCCCCCAAACCTGAATTAGGTCCCTGATCTCCGCACTGGACCAGGCAGGTGCCTGCCTTTTCCGGCCCCTGGCAGGCTCCTGGGAGCTGGAAGGCTGGTCCTGGGGAGTGGTGGAGGGCTGGCTGGCACTGGCTGTCTGGCTCATGCTGGGGCCACTGGGTCAGGTGCAGCGACTGCTGGCTGAGGGCTGGCAGGCTTGGAGCTGGCACAGGCACTGTGGCCAGAGTCTACCCCTTTAAGGGCTCCGGGGGGAGGGAGAGGAGTTTTCTTGGTTGTGCCCAGAGTGGCCACCAGGGCACCCTGGGAAAGGCTGGAGGCCCCCTATTTCAAAATAAGCATCTACACAGCATTTATTTCGAAATAGCAATTTCGAAATTGGTGCTATTCCTCATGGAATGATGTTTACCAATTTCGAAATAAGCGCTCCGCTATTTCAATTTAATTTTAAAATAGCGGTTTGGCTGTGTAGATTCTGGTAAAGTTATTTCGAAATAACTTTGCTGTGTAGACATACCCTTAGGGTTGACAGGTCCTTTGTCCCAGGATCAGTCACAATATTTAGTCTATGGTTGGGAATTCTGTTGTGCACAGTTGCAATACTCACACTATAAGAACTCTTATATATTTACAAATATAGTTTATTAATACATTTAGCAGTCACAGATGCCCCACTTCACAAGATAGATAGGTAATGTATATCTGTATTTCCTTATACTCACACCATTCCTTCTAGAAGAACCTGAAGTGTTAGCCTTCATATTCCTCATCACTATCACCTTCTTCCTCCTCACTAGTGGCCATAATTCTGGTACCTCCCAATGACTACATCTTCTTCTCCTGCTGCTCCTGGGCTGGGGTGCTATTTTTATAATATGTTACCATGATGTTATGTTTGATACATATTCAGTAAGGGAAATTTCCTTTTCTCCTTGTTTTTATTTCCTCACCTTACTAATGGTGAAGTGTCTTTTTTCTATAGGCCAGAATATCACTGATCTCAACTTATTATTACATACATCAATTAATTACCATGGTCCTTTTGTGGTTATGTATCACATTTATTATTTCTGTTCTATCCGGATATTCAGTCCAGCCGTAACCAGTTATTTTAGGGGTTTTTTCCCCAAGTAATGATGTTTACTTGGTAAGTTTGAGGGTATTCTTGGAAGCCCCAATGTCATGGAAGGCTGCTTTATCTAGGTGACAGGTCCCAGATACACTCACGTTGACTGTGCTGTGGGGGTGAAAGGTCCCAGGGATGTGTATGCTAGCTTTGCCTTAACTCATCATACATGATGTGGCCTGTCAGTCCCTTGGGTTACAGCCAAACTGCCAAACTAATATAAATTTACTGCACTTTTTTATAATGAACATATAAACAAAACCATAAGGAAATAATGAATCTATATATATCCCAGGATGTATATATACCTATAGGCAAGCCCTATAGGCTACATGTGTATTAAAGAGAGACATAGCAGAGTATTTCTACATGAGAAAGCATCCAACTGTGAAAGGAGGAGTTCCTTCATGTTGAATCAATAAGACTACACTCGTGCCTTGCACTGAAGATGAGTTTATTGAAAAATTGGTGACCTATAGCAATCTATAGTGCTGCAGAGGCTCAGTCATGTTAGACAACAAAAAGGAGTAAAATGTAGAAAAGCAAACATCTTACAACCATAAAAAGGTGCTGTTCAAGTTAAATCAATAGGACTACATTTCTGGCCTGCATAAAACATGAGTCTTTAATAGAGATATTTCAGTAAACAGCATCTAATGGCTGGGGTAGCCACAAGCTGACTTCAGTGATACCTACTATATGAACATGGCATGTCATTAAAAGGTGAGAATTGAGTGAATTTAGACAAAGCACAAACAAAAATCAATGCCTTTAAAAACACAAACTCTCCCTCTTTGTGGAGGTTTGATGTATTTGCATTTAAGGTCCATATTAGGGTAGCAATAGAAGCCACTCACTCTTTGTCACTTTTATTAACATTGTAGCACATAGGAAATAAAATTCATGAGGATTGTAAAGACTCAGGGGAATACATTATTTGGATGTAGGTATAGTGGGAAAAAAATGTGTGTTTTTTTAATGATGGCAACATTTTCCAGGGCATGCTAGATCTACAGGATGCCCCAAGGTAGAGATTCTTCACCTGGGTACAAACAGATGTGAAAGGTTCATAGCAACCCATATTGCTTAATGGGGAAGGCATCCCCCAGCAAGGTAGAAGGAAGTTTGGTGAGGAGGTGCCAGTGTAGAAAAGATTGAGAGCTAGTGTCCAAAATAAAAATGGATGGCTGTTCCCGCAGAAAGAAATAAGGCACCAACCTCATGAGCAGCTGTGCAACGTGTCCTTGCATCCATGTCATCTCTGGCAGGACTGTGGCCTCCAAGAAATTATGGAGTGTTCCCACCAGAGCTGCTGGAAAATTTAAAAATGTTTATGAAAAAGGGGGAAGGGATTGTGAAAGTTTTCATTTTTTACTACCTCCTCATTCCAAATAAAAATCAATGGGGGAATAAAGAGACAACCTCCCTGGAAATGAAAGCAGCTCATTTGTTACAAATCTTACTCGAGAGAGAAGGGATAATTGGAAATTACTAATGGTCTAAGTCTAAAGAAAGCTATCACAGTAATATTTTAAAATAATAATGAAATTGAAGTGGTAATCTAAAAATATTAGAGCAATATCTCCAACTCCTGAGAGAAGGGATGGAATCCGAATTCACAGATTATTCACTGAGGTGAACATCTTAAAAGGTTCTGGTAGAACTTTGTATACCAACCATCAGGGAAAGCTCTTATGTTTCCAGGCACATAGGGTGTAATATGGGAATTGTGATGGAAAAGGGAATCTTGTTGCCCATACTGCTCTGGGGTTGTGCAGATCCTCCATTGCCTCGGGGTTCCTGTAGCCAACTGCAAGTGCTGTCTTGCAGCTACCTTGCAGAGAGATTTGACTGTTAGACAACCTTCTTAGACAGCAAATGGAGATGGACCTATGGTACCAAAGATTCAGTTTGAATGTTCCCTAAGCTTGGTTGTGTCCTGACCAGACATTCCGGTTTAGTCCCACCTCTTGCAGAAATCAAATCACTTTTTCAAATTACCTTAAGACATGCAAAGGAAGCTTAGACATTTGAAATATATGAAAACAAGACCCAAGGAATTTATGTGGAAGAAGAGAGGACTTCACTGGACCAGTTTAGACCCTTGCAGTGTTGATCTTCCTCCAAGTGGAGATGTGGCCTGTAACATAGTTTTTGCAATGCTGAGTTGAGCAACACTTAAACACCTTTAAATATCTGAACTTTAGACATGGAACTCCAAGTGGCATTTGGTCACCTAAATCCCTTTACTTTTTTGGGAGGTGGGGCAAAGGAATAAGCATACCTGTGGTTCATAAGAACAAAGAAAAAGGGAGGGAAGAACATTAAATTTATCAGACAGAAAGATGACCAGCAGAAATGCAGCAGGAGATTCTGGACTATACATAATCAAAAATGCTAAACAAAATGTCACTGTGTTCTTCATCGCCACGATAGCAAGAGATTAATAAAATATGATGTTTGAACATTTCTGGATGAAGTGGGAAATGAAGCCACAGAGGAATATACAACAATTGCTATATCACAGGCTCAAAAGTGTGTTTACAGCCCATAACATTAAAAAAAGAGCTACGGGATAGCAGCTGAGAAGCAATAAACAACTTAAGGATCAGTGAAGCAGAGCAAACGAGCTTCTTAAAGGAGAAAATGATAAAATCATCAGAGAGGCTGCATCTCTGTTAACTACAGTTCCAAAAAAACCTTGAAAGTGTATGAAAGCATAACAGAGAGACTGCACTGTGACAGCTGCTGTTGGGCATAGCATTGTTAGTCAGTGCTGGAAATCTATTTAGCAATCCCAATATTATATTATTTCAGCTCTACATATTCTGTATATGTGAGGTAAGAAATGGCTTTGAGAGCAATAGTAGCTGCAAAAGGCATGATATAAGTGAACTGGAAAAGTGAACCCACAATATATATTAAATACAGGCCACTGCCCTTCAGGTTACAGTAAGATATAGTAATTCCTCCCCCCTGGTATGAATAAAAGGAACACCTGTGATTTTGTGTGGAAGTAATTCTGGATTTGTGTTTGGAATAACTGGCATCTGGATATGACACACCTTGGCTTACCCATTCCACATACTCTGTTTTAGCAGCAACCACTGGGCTGGTTTGTTTAGTTCATGGTCTGCTTCCTTTCTCTTTCTCTTTTCCTAGGCTTCTTTAGCATAGGACCAGCTTTAATAGTTTCCTTTGTTTCCTTTCCTGACAATCTCATCCTACCCCCTTGGTCTACAGTGTCTCACTATTCATGCATTTTAAATCTTACTATATATTTTAGAAATGTGGCTATGTCTAGACTGCAGGCTTCTTTTGGAAGAAGCTTTTCAAGAAGAGAACTTCCGGAAAAACTTCTTCCAAAAGAGATTGTCTACACAGCAAAAGCGCATTGAGAAAGCGATCTGCTTTTTCGAAAGATAACGTCCACACTGAATGGAAGCTATCTCGCATTTAAGTTGTGATTACAGAGTGGCCACCAGGGCATCTGTGCTTTTTCCTCTTTCCTCTTCTTTTGAAAGAGCTCCAAGGCTACGTCTACACTGGCATGATCTTGCGCAAGAACTCTTTTGCAGAAGAGTTCTTGTGCAAAAACTCTTCCACAAGAGAGCGTCTACACTGGCATGTGCGTTTGCACAAGAGATGTGCTTTTGTGCAAGAGCATCCATGCCAGAGTAGATGCTCTCTTGCGCAAGAAAGCTCTGATGGCCATTATAACCATAGGGCTTTCTTGCGCAAGAAATTCATGTTGCCTGTCTACACTGGTCTCTTGCTCAAGAACAGTTGCGCAAGAGGGCTTATTCCTGAGCGGGAGCATCAGAGTTCTTGCGCAAGAAGCACTGATTTCATACAGTAGTACGTCAGTGTTCTTGCGCAAGAACTCACAGCCAGTGTAGACAGGCAGCAAGTTTTTGCACAAAAGTGGCCACTTTTGTGCAAGATCGCGCCAATGTAGACACAGCCCCTCTTCCCTGTCCACACACGCCTTTTTCCAAAAGTGCTCTTTTGGAAAAAGGCTTCTTCCTCATAGAAAGAGGTTTATCAATGTCGGAAAAACCCCTCTGCCATTTCAATTTTTTTTGGAAAAGAATGCGATTACAGTGTGGACATAAGTGGAGTTTTTTTGGAAAATTGGCCGTTTTTTCTGAAAAAACTCTGCAGTGTAGGCATATGTAAGTCTGTTTGTCCAAGAATTCCTCCTAAACAATAAGAGCCACAGCCGCAAATTTGGTATGCAGCTTCCTTTTATCCCAACCTAAAGCAAGGTCAGGGTTTGGTTGTGCCAGGAAAACAGGATGAGCCTGGAATGGGATTGCTTCTCAAAAAGCCAAACAGAAAAGAGTGAGAATCACCAAATCAAGTACAGTCCTCAAAATTGATGTTGAAAATGTTGAAAGAGGGCTCAGGATAGACTCGAGGAGGGCAGGGGCTCATAGTGGGTATGTAGAGTGTCACCTTTGCCTGCTAGCTAAAACAGCCCCATTCTGGGCTGGTGGGAGACTATGCCTCTCCCGAAGCTGTGGCAGTCTGTGCTGGGGCCAGAGGAGGGGGCTCCTGCCCCCCAGCCATGGCACTTAACCTGGAACTGCTCCAGAGCTGCTGCTGCAGGGGGATAGGTGGTCTTTCTGTGGCCCCCCACCCACCTAACCTGGACCTGCCCCAGCAATGGCTCATGCCTCTCTCCCCCAGCTGTGCCCACTGGAGCTGCTGCAACCACAGAGGTCTGGTCCCAAGCTGCTGCAGTAAGAGAGGGCTGAGGTTGTGCTCTCTTCCCAGGGCAACCTGCATCCTGAACCCCTCGTCCTCTGCCCACCACAGATCATTAATTTAAATGAAGCATGGACATTTTAATTTTATTTTCCAAAAGACAAAAATAATCGAGTTAAGGACCTGAGCAACACCTGGTAAATCTTCTAGTAATAAATAATAACTAGCCAATTAACCTGTCATAAGATGGGATTTTCAGGTCTCTCCTCCATGTCGGTCTTCTCTCCTGAGCCACCGGTCTCTCGCTCCGTGTCTCTCTCTCTCTCTCTCTCCTCCCCTCTCTCTCTCAGCTTTCCTCTACCTCCTGCCTCTCTCTCTCTTTCTCTTCTCCTCCCCCTTCTGCGTCTCACTCGGGGGACCGTGGAGCCCAAACGGCCATTTGGGCACCACGATTCCTGTGCTGCATGGGGAGCACGAAACCCAAATGGTCGCTTGCGCCACTTGCTCCCATGCGGCGGCCCGGCTGAGCGGTGCAGAAGTCAGCTGAGCCCCACTGTGGGAGGCAAAGGGGGGCAGGACGGTGACTTTCACAGCCAGGGGGCGGGGCCTGGAGCCGCTGTCATGTCACCACCCTGCCCCCCTTCGCCTCCCGCTGTGGTGCTCGACTGACTTCTGCGATGCTCAGCCAGGCCGCTGCGGGGGAGCAAGTGGAGCAAGCGGCCATTTGGGCTCCCCCACGGTGGCCCAGCTGAGCGGCGCAGAAGTCAGCCATGCACCACGGCGGGAGGCGAAGGGAGGCACGAAGGGGGGCGGGGCAGTGACATACACGGCCAGGCCCCACCCCCTGGCTGTGTACGTCACCACCCTGCCCCCCTTCCCCTTCCGCTGTGGTGCTCGGCTGACTTCTGCACCACTCAGCCGGGCCGCCGTGGGGGAGCAAGCGGTGCAGGCGGCCGTTTGGGCCCCGTGCTCCCCATGCAGCACCTCCGTGCTGCATGGGGATCGCGGCGCCCAAACAGCCACTTGCACCATTTGCTCCCCCGCGGCGGCCCGGCTGAGTGGCGCAGAAGTCAGCCGAGCGCCACGGCGGGAGGGGAAGGATGTGACTCAGGCAACAGTGTCGCCCAGAGGGAACAGCCAGGGAGGCAACAGCGCCGCCCAGAGGGAACAGCCAGCATTTCAGCATTACAGAGTCACAAACCTTGGGCTACTATATATATGATGAAAGTCTAACAAGAACAGAAACCTTTTCAGCCTTCTGTCTGGGTACTTATATTACTCTCATTACTATAGCATGGGAATGCCTCACAATTTGGAATTAATTTTATCCTCTCAATACTGCTGTAGTGTCATTTTACAAATGGGAAATTGAGGCACAGAATGACTGGATGACTTGCCCATGTCATGCATGAAATTAGTTGTGCACCCAGATATTGAGCCTATATCTTGGGTGTCAGTCCAATGTTTTAGCCATCAGAGCGTCCCTGCTTCCTAGAAAAAAGTCCTTCAGAATTCCTCTTAGCCTGCAAAGGAGGCAGTTTCTTTGCTTTTTGAGCAGGAACACCATGGTATTCAGGAGATCCCCTTCAATCCATGAAAAAATGTAAAGGGCCAAATCTGTAGAATGGGATCTATGGAATATATTTGTATTATATACATGGCATCATGAAAAAATGATACCTTTGAAACAGAAACAGAAACTTTAGACTGTTTCCCTAGAAGACTTCCTTGATTACAACCCTACCTCCCTCTACACCAGAGACACAATCCACTCCTCTTATATTCTGGTTGGAATTAATAAAATGCAGCTGCCACTCTGACTCAGAAGCAATTATCTTATGTTTTTATGGAGAGATTAAGGCTCTAACATGATTATGACTCAAAAATTGAGCCCTGCATCCCTTACCAGGGTTTTAGAATTATTAATGTACTGCAACAGGCAAATAATTGTTTCTCAGACTAACGTCACGTTGACATAACAGGCGAGAGAAATTGTTTCGTAGGAAAGATTTGATACCTTCATTCAGTTGCTTTCTAATATGTTTAAGCATCTAGAGAACACTCACTTGGATGGCATGCTGGCTAGATTTATGAGACTGAAGATTAATTTTGCTTTCTAGTGTGTCTGTACGTTCATTTTATAGGACTTCACTTTGTTTCTTGAGCAATCCTCCAAGCATATTTCCTGAGTGCAGCTGTCTGCTGGAATGAAGTTCAGCAGCACCAGCACCAAAGAATCCCTGTTTTGTTTTGTGTTTTTGTTTTTTATGTTGTTGGCATGCCAAATATGATTAATATAGCAAGAAAGGGGATTGTGAATTATGGAAAATTCTGGGGCCTCTTCTTTGATTAACCATCTATATTGTTGCGCTTGAGCCAGCGCTGTTAAAGTCAGATGAGATCTTTACATTAGCTGTAGTGTGCTTGAATAAGCCTCCAAATATTGCTGTAACATTGCTGTCACTCTGTGTGGCACATACTTTAATTGTAGAGCCAATACTGACACCCCCTACTATTCAAAAATCATCCGCAAAATCCCTGGAATTGGCTAAATAATCAAGAGACATTTTAAAATGAAAACTGTTGGGATCCTTTGTATAAGCCTTCCAAGTTTTGAGCCTTTAGGGTTTTTTCAAGCTTTTCTCTGCACCAATGAAGGCCAGAAGCTGGTTTTAATTTTATAAATGAATGCTGGGACTTTGACATAATCACATGACTCCAAGAGCGGGGGGCTGAAAGACAAACATTAAATATCGGGAGACTTGTAATAAAATATCAAGACTTGGTTGCACTGTGATAGAATGGCTCAGCCAGGACTACACAGAAATAGCCATGGCTATCTCATGTGGGATCAGAAAAAGGGCATTTCTCAGGGCCTTCATGTAATTCCCAATTATTGAACTGAAGAACTTGCCTGTTTGGAATGTTATTTTAATGTAGGTTTTGTTGTCTGCATTCCCTTTCTAATTGTTTCATTTTACTTTTTAACTAATCCATTAATTATTTGTATTTCTCTAACTAAAAGCTAGAAGGGCACATGTACATACAGTGTGTGCCCTGCAATGTACACAGAGGACCAGCATTTTGTTTTCTGAATAAAAGTGTACCTCTCGGTATTTTGAAGCTATTTGTGGCTATGTGATAGTTTTCCCAGCCATGATCTTCATTAGATTATCCTAATCAGGCAAATCCCTGTTGTAATGAAGACTATAATTTTCTTGTCCTAGTTGAATGTGCTCCCATGCCAGAAATGTAATTCTGAGACAACAGTAGATGCTTAATTCTAAATATAAAGACAAAGGAAAAGTTTCCTCTGATGAATGTCCTGAGACTGTAAAGAAGTGTATCTAGTGGTTAGTACAAGTGTAGTCGGATTTGGGATTGCTGGATTCTATTAGTAGCCTTGTTGCTAATTCACTGTGGAACCTGTGTAAACCATATACTTTGGACAGACAAAATGCTGCCTTCCATGGGCGATGGTAATCATAGGCCAGTGGAAGCTAATCCAAGCCATGCTCTCACCCTTGCTCTCCTCTTCCCTGAAGCCAATGGGTGCTCTTCCAGCCATGAGTGGGGGGCCTGTAATGGGAGGGTGCCTCAGGCAGAAGGGGTGGGGCTGGGGGACAACCTCCCCAAAGCGGGAGCGGTTCACCTACTGCCCATATTGCCCTCAGACCCATACAGTCACAATGTAGATGAATGGCAATGGGGTTCCAGAAACAATGCTGTCTGCAAGAGATATTCTTCTGTAGCAGGGAAGGATGCCTCCTAGGGAGCTGGCACAGTGCATAAAAAGTATGATGTTACTGTTCCTCTTGGAAGCAGGTCCACCAACATGGGAGAGTAAGGGGGTAGTTGCCCCAGGGCCTTGCAATTCAAAGGGTCATGGGGCTACCCTGCTCCAGGGATATGGTGGGCATTGAAATGCATTCTACCTCCTACAGACCTGCAAAGAGGGCATGCACACCCTAAAACTCACCTGGTGGGTGCAACACTCTGCCCGCCTGTTGAACAGAAGATAGGAGGCAGAGACATGATCCACTGGCTCTGCATTCTTCTGGGACAACATATGCCCCTGTGAAGCAAGGCAGAGATGATGCTGCCATCTTGGTCTCACATGCTCTCCTGTGTTCCACAGATACAGAAGGGCTGGGTAGAGTCTATCTCTCAGCACTTAATTACAAAGTTGATGACTGAGCAAACAAAGTCATTCTCAGAATTGCCATGTTACAGATAAGGTTAAGACCATGCCTGTGTTTTTAAGGTTGCTAGAAGCACATATAACTCCATAATTCAACGAGGAGGAATTGGACTGATAGTGCTTATTCAAGGCCACCAGACCTTAGATATTCCTGAGATTTTTCATCACAATGTGAGGGAGCATTTATAAAATCTTTGTTCAAAGATGGAAAATTTGCAGATTGCCTGCACTCTACAGTAACCTCAAGAGGCCTATAGTTCCCCAGGAGTTAGTTAGCTACAGCAGTCGTAACTCATGTGTGTTGGGATTTTTAATTACATACTCTTCATAAAACTCTTTTTCTCCCTCCTCCCCCCCACTTAACATTACATTGGAGACACTTAACATTACATTGGAGAAACCACATAATACACAACACATGAAATTGAATGAGTACACACATGTCTTTATTTTTTATTTCACGAAGACTTAGATTTTAAATTTGCGTCATACTAAATTTGTCCAGTACATAGATTTAAAAAAAAATCTGTTGACATAAGATTTCAATAAAACTGAAGTATGTTACATCTGCTTGAATACTTTCCCCTCTTACTTTTCAGAACTGTGTGATAATTATCATGTCAACCGGTAACCCCATTTACTTGGGTAATTCAAGTGCAAAAGAGAAGGGGGAAAAGAACAAAAAGGAAATCAACCTCCCTAACCTTGTAGTCCCAACATATGTATTATTTTCACCTAATTAACACGGTTTCTCCTGAAGAGGTTCAGTGTTTGCAATTAGAATTGATGCAAGAAAGAGCTGGCACCAGATGCTGGGGTTTTACCAGATAAACAACTTTTAATCCCTCCTGGGATACCAGCTAATGAATATGCAGCATATGGATGTTCACCAAAGCTAACAAGTGTTGGTAATGTTTAGCAGTAAAAGTTCAGGGATCAAATTCTTCAATGAAAGTAGCCCTGAATAAGAATGTGCTAAAACTTTGTGCCTGTGAAAGATCTTTTATTCAATTGTGAAACAATAAAGATGTCTGTTGGTAAACAAGCATATTGTCTAGGAAGGATGTCATCCTAGGAGAGGTACTCCATCATAGTGACAAGACACATAGGAGGTGTGCTGACTGACTTACCAGTATGGCTGAAAAGAAGAAGAGACTCACTGTGAGAGAGTGGATCCAGATTTCCATTTCAAATGAGCAAACAAGCAGAGGTTCTGCCTCTAAGATGTGGTCCTTGAGTTCCCTTTACCTACCAATGGACAAATTGTCTGAGATAATTTAAGAATCAGCCCAAGGCTTGGATGGCACTCATTTGAGGTTTGGAAGAGCTTGGACAACTTGACAAAGAGTCGCAGAGGAGTAGCTGTGTTAGAGACTGACAAACATATTAGATCATGAGGTTTCATGGGTAAAACACACTTCTCCAACAACTCCTCTGATGAAGTGGGTTTTACCTATGAAAGGTCATGATCTAATGTATTTGCTAGTCTCTAAGAGCTTGTCTACACTACAGAGAAGATCAAAGCTGTGCCAGTCAATCTTCTAGAGTTCAAATTAATGAGTCTAGTGAAGACACGCAAATTTGAACTGAGAGGGCACTCCTATCAGCACCAGTAATCCTGCCTTCATGAGGAATAAGGAAAGTCGATGGGAGCATTTGATCCTGATGACCTCCCATTTTGTGAGCAGCACCAAAACACAATTTAAAATACTTCAACTCTAGCTACGTAATTAACGTAGTTGGAGTTGCATATCTCAAGTCAACTTTCCCCTTTAGAGTAGACCAGGCATAAGGTGCCCCAGGACTGCTTATTGTTTTTAAACTTGATAAAGATTTCACAAGCATCTGCCCTTCTCAGACTGGAAGTGCCAATATACCAGGAGGCAGGCTATGCTTGCAATAGCACAGCTCAAAGTGTGATGTACTAGACATTTCTGGGGAAAGCCTGTTCAGCAGCGGGGCCACTAGAATGACAGTAAAATGGCTAACCAAGCTGCATCTTTATTATATACCATGCTTAAGTCTAAATCCCAGGAAGGGAGGTCTTGGCACCTATAAATGCTGATGCTCATTAAGTCAGCGGAAGAACTCTTTGACTTCAATGGGTGTTGGATCGTATCCAAAAATAAAATGGCTCTGCTTGCCCTTGCTAGCTAATCCCCATTTCCTCCAGGACAGAGACCTATTTGGTCTGTCCACTAATTTCAAAGGCCCTACTGGCACCAGTCACATTCCTGCTCTTCTGCTGATAGACTGGAGACCTCAGCAGTCCAACCTCTTTCTGACTGATGTAATGTCAATGCCTATTTTCTTAGAGCAAACATATTCTTTTTTCTCTCAACCACACCAACTCCTTAGTACAGCCATTAAGCAGAACTGGACTCCTTCTGTTTCCTCTCTGGAAAGTTGCAAATCTGAAACAAATGGGAAAAGGGGAAAGTTGGGGAAACAGGTGTTCTCACAAAAATCTTCAGTACAATTTTGCAGCTTTAAGAGATTGAGAAGAGCAACTAAATTCAGCTCATTAACAAAGCAATCTTCAAACAGAGAGGTTTTCCCATCACTAGCCACTCTCTGCTGCTCAAAAGAAAACTGAAAATATTTTTACAGAAACCAAATATTGTCCTAAGCCAAAAAACATCCCCAAGCACTTTCAAAATTCACTGTAGATAATATGCAAGGATGGAATGTTAGAATGTGGTCCTTGCTAGCAGCTGCACAACAAGCCTGCCCGTTGAGCAATTATCACTCCATCTGAATGATGTTCAGCCAAGCGGCAGACTGAAGGGAGGCTCTCAGCACATCCACCTTCTATGTTCCTCCCCCTTTTACCCACACATCCACCCAAGTTGTGTCAGCTCCAGCAATCTCACCCCTGCATGGTGTGCCTAGAAATGGAAAGAGAGCAGCTGCTTTGCACCTGGGACTGAAATCCTGGCAGATCTGGTGTGTGGTTTAATAATTTTCCATAGATCAACAAGTTTTGAATAGTGCACACACTTCATTCAGTGCAGCAGGTTTTTAAATTCTCATTGTACATTCATGGATCATTGCGCCTTTTCTCAGCCTCTGCAATTGTTCCCATTGTTAAACCAAAATGTTAACGTCTTCCATGCTGTTCTTCCCTCTAGTTCACTGCATTTCAATGGGGGTTGAAAGGCAAAAACACTCCGAAAATTCAAATGCCAGTCCCTATCAGTGATTCTCCCCACAACCCTTTATCAATAGTGATACAGGGTGACATCTGTAGGAGATAATAGAATTACAACAGCAGTTTCTCCAGTAAATAAATAGGGTATCACTAATTCTGCTGTGCAAATTGCTGCTGAGGCATTATTAAAGTGATGTCCTGTTATCAATACAGAGATTTATACATGTGTGTAATAAACAACTGATTGTTTTCTACTGCTCTTTGGGCCATCATGTTTTCCTTTAGCCTTTGAACACACATTTAGCTTTGGCATATTGCCAAGCCAGTGTCTTACTGGGGCAAATCCTTAGAAGGCCTTTACTTTGTATCCTTTCCCCCCCCCCCCCCCCCTCTAATTTATTGCAGGCCTCAATATAAATTCTAGTTCATTCTTTGTAACAATGAAAGCAATATTCTCAATGAGCAATATTCTCAATGCAGGTCCCAATCCTGCAAATTAGAGACAGCAACTTGGGCAGAGGCTATTATAGATGTAATTCTGACCAGTAGAGAGGAACTGGTTGACAATTGGTTGGGAAGTTGGAAGGCTGCTCATGATTGTAAGGAATGGGAGGAAGGAAAATAGCGGAATAAAGACAATAGACTTCAAGGCAGACTTTAGCAAACTCAGGGTACGTCTACACTGCATGCTTATTTCGAAATAAGCTATTTCAGAATAGTTATTCAGAAATAGGTTATTTCAAAATAGCACGTCTACACTGCAGGGAAGCCTCAAAATTAGTCATAGAATCATAGAACCATAGAGCTGGAAGAGACCTCAGAAGGTCATCAAGTCCAACCCCCTGCTCTAGGCAGGACCAATCCCAACTAAATCAACCCAGCCAGGGCTTGGTCAAGCCGAGACTTAAACACCTCCAGGGATGGAGACTCCACTAACTCCCTAGGCAACCCATTCCAGTGCTTCACTACCCTCCTAGTGAAATAGTTTTTCCTAATATCCAACCTGGACCTCTCCCACAACAACTTGAGACCATTGCTCCTTGTTCTGCCATCTGTCACTACTGAGAACAGCCTCTCTCCATCCTCTTTGGAACTCCCCTGCAGGAAGTTGAAGGCTGCTATCAAATCCCCCTCACTCTTCTGCAGACTAAACAGACCCAACTCCTCAGCCTCTCTCGTAGGTCATATGCTCCAGCCCCTAATCATTTTGGTTGCCCTCCGCTGGACCCTCTCCAATGCATCCACATCCTTTTTTTGTAGTGGGGGCCCAGAACTGGACACAATACTCCAGATGTGGCCTCACCAAAGCTGAATAAGAGGAATAATCACTTCTCTAGATCTGCTGGCAATACTCCTCCTAATGCACCCTAATATGCCATTAGCCTTCTTGGCTACAAGGGCACACTGTTAATTCATATCCAGCTTCTCATCCACTGTAACCCCCAGGTCCTTTTCTGCAGAACTACTACTTAACTGGTTGGTCCCCAGCTTGTAACTATGCTTGGAATTCTTCCGTCCCAAGTGCAGGACTCTGCACTTGTCCTTGTTGAACTTCATCAGATTTCTTGTGGCCCAATCCTCCAATTTGTCTATGTCACTCTGGACCCTATCTCTGCCCTCAAGCGTATCTACCTCTCCCAGAGTCAGAGTCAGGCTTCCCTAATGTAGACATGCTATCTTGATTTAAAGGCACTGGGGAGGAATAACTTAGAATGGCCTTGATGAGGGGCTATTTTGAAATAGCAGCAGTGGAGTGTCTACACTTGCCATATTTCGAAATAGCTATTTTGGAATCGGCATTATTCCTTGGAGAATGAGGTTTACAGATTTAGGAATAAGTTATCCATTATTTTGAAATTATTTTGAAATAGAGGAATGGCTGTGTAGATGCTCACATTGTTATTTCAAAATAATGCTAGTTATCTCAAAATAACATTGCAGTGTAGATGCACCCTCAGAGAACTTGTAAGTAGGATCCTGTGGGAAGTAAATTTAACAGAAAAAAAAATCAGTGAGAGTTTGCAGTTTTTAAAGACACATTATTAAGGTGCAAGAACTATGTGTAGGAAAGGTTGGAAATATGGTAAGAGATCATTCTGGGTAAACTTGGAGAGCTTCAAATGACCGGAAACTTAAAAAAAAAAAAAAAAAAAAAAAGCTATCACACACACACACATACAAAACCAACAACAAGCATGTAAGGACAAAGAAAGGCCATATCAAAAAATCCCAACAGATTAAACTACCAAGAAACTTAACGGGCAAGAAGAAAATATTTTACAAGTACATTAGAAGAACCATAGACAGAGTAGGCCCATTACTCAATGAGGAGGGGAAAGACAACAGAAAGTGCAGCAAAATGTGAAATGTTAAATGGCTTTCTTGTTTCAATTTTCACTCAAAAGTTTAGCAGGAGTTGGATGAGTAACAGAGCGACCATCAGTCTTAGTGGGTAGAATCTGAGACTGAACTATGGAAAGAACAAGTTATAAATTACTAAGACAAGTTAGATGTTTTCAGTTCAGCAAGGCCTGAGGAAATGCATCCTAGAACAATGGTTCTCAAACTTTTTTTTTCATGAACCACTTGAAAATTGCAGAGGGTCTTGGCAGCCCACTTAATGATCTTTCCAAATATTGTTTGTATTGTTAGCTAACTATTGTAAAGCACTTTGGATAAAAGCACTGTATAAAAAAAGCCTTAATAATTAAAGTGTTTTTGTTCTACAAATAAAAGCACACAACTTATATTTTAATATGGGTAGTTTTATCTTTCTAATGTGATGAACGTGCCTGTTTTTGTGAGCAAAGTTCAGGGAAGTCAGATGTAATGTTTTCCAGTTTTAGCCTTAGATCAGATTCAGTATTCATCTTGCTTCTGTATTTGGACTTGAGGGTGGTAAATGATGAAAATCCTGTCTCACACAAGTGTGTAGTAGCATTTCGCATCAGAAAACGCAGTGCCAGTTCTGTGTTCTCTCCAGTCCTTTGAATCCAAAACTCATTTAGGGAATGTCTTTTACATTCTAAACATGATGTTTAATCACAAGAAAGCTTCAAAAACCACTCTAATGCCTAATTGGACAAACCAAAGGGCAGTTCACTGATTTCAGTTCCAAAAGGATTACAAATCCAGTTGTTTGGTTCGGCTTCTACTGGAAAGTAATCCTCAAACTTTTCCTTAAGAGCAATAAGATGTTCTTCAATGTCATTTTTATTTTTATTTTTTGTCAAGTACTTGTTCATTTTCAGACAGAAAAGCTTTCAATGTTGGAACCTTAGAGCAGTAGTCTCCAACCTTTTTAACCACAAGATCACTTTTTCAATTTAAGTGCAATGTAAGATGGCCAAGGTACACTTGCCATTCTTTATAGTTTAGTTTAAAGATTTTAAATCAGGAAGTTTTGATTAACTAGAAACCCTCTCAATAACCTAGGTAACTATAGGAGAGAATGCAGGCAGAATAACCCAGCAGCAGAGTGGGGGCTATCCTGTTTATTGCACTTAGTGTAGCATGTATGATTACCTGACCTATGGGCGGGTGGCATATGTGTGCATTCGGTGCAAGAAGCTCCTGGCCCTCAGAGACCGCGTACGGGCTTTGGAGGCCAAGGTGGCTGAACTGGAGGAGCTGAGGGAGGCAGAGAGGTACATAGATGAGGCTTTCCGGGACACTGTAGAATTGTCCCACCTCTGGTCAGACAGCCCCTGTGCTGTTAAGAAGAATGAAAGGCTCAGGGAAGGAGAGCAGTCAATGGGAGCAGAGGGAAACCTTCCCATAGTCAGGACCCTCCTTCCAGATGTTGGGGTATCCTCTCACACTGAGGTTACCTCTCCAGGGGAGGGAACTCCAGTCACTAGGAAAAGGCAGTTGTTAGTAATGGGAGATTCGATCATTAGAAATGTAGATAGCTGGGTTTGCGATGACCAGGAGAACCGTATGGTGACTTGCCTGCCTAGTGCGAGGGTTGCAGATCTCTCGAGGCATCTAGATAGACTTATGTGTAGTGCTGGGGAGGAGCTAGTTGTTGTGGTTACATGTAGGTATCAATGACATAGGGAAGGGTAGCAGAGACATCCTGGAGGCCAAATTTAGGTTGCTATGAAAGAGACTGAAATCCAGGACCTCTATGGTGGCATTCTCAGAAATGCTTCCAGTTCCACGTGCAGGGCCAGGTAGGCAGGCAGAGCTTCAGAGTCTCAATGCGTGGATGAGACGATGGTGTAGGGAGGAGGGGTTTAGCTTTATAAAGAACTGGGGAAACTTTAGAGATAGGGGGAGCCTATACAGAAAGGATGGGCTCCACCTAAACCATAGTGGATCCAGACTGCTGGCAGTTAACATTAAAAAGGTCACAGAGCAGTTTTTAAACTAAGAGACGGGGGAAAGCCGATTGGTGCAGAGGAGCACGTGGATCGGACAGAGACGTCTCTTAGAGGAGAGTCTATTGATAGAGATTCTCCAGGTTTTAGACAGGAAGAGAGGATGGAAGAGGATAAAGTATGGGCCAGATCAGCAGAAAAACATTCACATAAAAAAGAATCTGACACATCAGAAAAAGGCAGACAACTGAACAGTGACAAGTTTTTAAAGTGCTTGTACACAAATGCTAGAAGTTTAAAAAATCAGATGGGTGAACTAGAGTGCCTCGTGTTAAAGGAGGATACTGATATAATAGGCATCACAGAAACCTGGTGGAGTGAGGACAATCAATGGGACACAATCACTCTGGGGTACAAAATATATCGGAAGGACATAACTGGTCGTGCGGGTGGGGGAGTGGCACTATATGTGAAAGAAAATTTAGAATCAAATGAAGTAAAAATCTTAAATGAATCAACATGTTCCATAGAATCGCTATGGACAGTAATTCCCTGCTCTAATAAGAATATAACAGTAGGGATCTATTATCGACCACCTGACCAGGACAGTAATAGTGACTATGAAATGCTAAGGGAGATTAGAGAGGCTATCAAAATAAAGAGCTCAATAATAGTGGGGGATTTCAACTATCCCCATATTGACTGGGTACACGTCACCTCAGGAAGAGATGCAGAGACAAAATTTATTGATACCTTAAATGACTGCTTCTTGGAGCAGTTGGTACAGGAACCCACAAGGGGAGAGGCAATTCTCGATTTAGTCCTGAGTGGCAAGCAGGATCTGGTCCAAGAGATAACTATAACAGGACTACTTGGAAATAGTGACCATAATATAATAACATTTAACATTCCTGTGGTGGAAAGAACACCTCAGCAGCCCAACACTGTGGCATTTAATTTCAAAAAGGGGAACTATGCAAAAATGAGGAGGTTAGTTAAACAGAAATTAAAAGGTACAGTGACTAAAATAAAATCCCTGCAAGCTGCATGGACACTTTTGAAAGACACCATAATAGAGGCCCAACTTAAATTTATACCCCAAATTAAAAAACATAGAAGAACTAAAAAAGAGCCGCCGTGGGTTAACCACCATGTAAAAGAAGCAGTGAGAGATAAAAAGACATCTTTTAAAAAGTGGAAGTCAAATCCTAGTGAAGTAAACAGTAAGGAGCATAAACACTGCCAAATTAAGTGTAAAAATGTAATAAGAAAAGCTAAAAAAGAGTTTGAAGAACAGCTAGCCAAAAATTCCAAAGGTAATAACAAAATGTTTTTTAAGTACATCAGAAGCAGGAAGTCTGCTAAGCAACCAGTGGGGCCCCTGGTCAACTGAGATACAAAAGGAGCACTTAAAGATGATAAAGTCATTGCGGAGAAACTAAATGAATTCTTTGCTTCAGTCTTCACGGCTGAGGATGTTAGGGAGATTCCCAAACCTGACCCGTCCTTTGTAGGTGACAAATCTGAGGACTTGTCTCACATTGAAGTGTCATTAGAGGAGGTTTTCGACTTAATTGATAAACTTAACAGTAACAAGACACCGGGACCAGATGGCATTCACCCAAGAGTTCTGTTTCAAATGTGAAATTGCAGAACTGTTAACTATAGTTTGTAACCTATCCTTTAAATCAGCTTCTGTACCCAACGACTGGAAGATAGCTAATGGAATGCCAATATTTAAAAAGGGCTCTAGAGGCAATCCCGGCAATTACAGACTGGTAAGTCTAACGTCAGTACTGGGCAAATTAGTTGAAACAATAGTAAAGAATAAAATTGTCAGACACATAGAAGAACATAACTTGTTGGGCAAAAGTCAACATGGTGTCTATAAAGGGAAATCATGTCTTAATAATCTATTAGAGTTCTTTGAAGGGGTCAACAAACATGTGGACAAGGGGGATCCAGTAGATATAGTGTACTTAGATTTCCAGAAAGCCTTTGACAAAGTCCCTCAGCAAAGGCTCTTACATAAATTAAGTTGTCATGGGATAAGAGGGAAAATCCTTTCATGGACTGAGAATTGATTAAAAGACAGGAAACAAAGAGTAGGAATAAATGGTAAATTTTCAGAATGGAGAGGGGTAACTAGTGGTGTTCCCCAAGGGTCAGTCCTAGGACCAATCCTATTCAACATATTCATAAATGATCTGAAAAAGGGGTAAACAGTGAGGTGGCAAAGTTTGCAGACGATACTAAACTGCTCAAGGTAGTTAAGACCAAAGCAGACTGTGAAGAACTTCAAAAAGATCTCACCAAACTAAGTGACTGGGCAACAAAATGGCAAATGAAATTTAATGTGGATAAATGTAAAGTAATGCACATTGGGAAAAATTACCCCAACTATACATATAATATGGTGGGGGTTAATTTAGCTACAACTAATCAGGAAAGAGATCTTGGAGTCATTGTGAATAGTTCTCTGAAGATGTCCACACAGTGTGCAGTGGCAGTCAAAAAAGCAAACAGGATATTAGGAATCATTAAAAAAGGGATAGAAAATAAAATGGAGAATATCTTATTGCCCTTATAGAAACCCATGGCACGCCCACATCTTGAATACTGCGTACAGATGTGGTCTCCTCATCTCAAAAAAGATATACTGGTATTAGAGAAGGTTCAGAGAAGGGCAACTAAAATGATTAGGGGATTGGAATGTGTCCCATATGAGGAGAGATTAAAGAGACTGGGACTTTTCAGCTTGGAAAAGAGGAGACTAAGGGGGGATATGATAGAGGTATATAAAATCATGAGTGGTGTGGAGAAAGTGAATAAGGAAAAGTTATTTACTTGTTCCCATAATATAAGAACTAGGGGCCACCAGATGAAATTAATGGGCAGCAGGTTTAAAACAAATAAAAGGAAGTTCTTCTTCACACAGCAAATAGTCAATCTGTGGAACTCCTTGCCTGAGGAGGCAGTGAAGGCTAGGACTATAACGGGGTTTAAAAGAGAACTAGATAAATTCATGGAGGTTAAGTCCATAAATGGCTATTAGCAGGGCTCGCCCGAACCGCGGCAAGCCCTGCTCACCAGCCGCGCTGTCCAGTGATCTGCGCATGCGCAGATTGTTCTGCGCATGCGCAGATCGCCTGAACCCGGCTCTTCCAGGTTACAATCTACTCTCGCCACGGGCGAGTAGATTGTATAATTTGTCGAGCCCTGGCTATTAGCCAGTATGGGTAAGGAATGGAGTACCCAGCCTCTGTTTGTCAGAGGGTGGAGATGGATGGCAGGAGAGAGATCATTTGATCATTACCTGTTCAGTTCACTCCCTCTAGGGCACCTGGCATTGGCCACTGTTAGCAGACAGGGTACTGGGCTGGATGGACCTTTGGTCTGACCCAGTATGGCCGTTCTTATGTTCTTATGTTATGTTCTTAAGATCTACCTCAAACCCAAATACCCTTGCCCCACTTCCTTCCTGCCCCTTCTTTGAGGCCCTGCCCCTGCTCCATCCCCTCTCCGAGGCCTCACCCTGTTCACTCCATCCCCCTTCCTCATTCACTTTCACCAGGCTGGGGTAGGCAGTTGGGGTGGAGGCTCTAGTCTTTGGCCAAGGGGTTTGGAGTGTGGGAGGGCCTCCGGGTTAAGCCCAGGGTGGGGGATTGGGGTCCAGGAGGGGTTTCAGGATGCAAGCTCTGGGAAGGAGTTTGGGTGCAGGGGAGCTCACCTCTGGGGCAGGAGGTTGGGTGCAGGAGGAGGTTCGGGGCTGAGACAGGGATTCAGGATGCGGGCTCTGGGCAGTGGAGCAGTGGAGTTAAGGCAGGCTTACTGCTGCCCTGGCCCTGCCCCACTCCTGAAAGCAGCTGGCATGTACAGCAATGGCTCCATGGCACCATGTGCTGCCCCTCATCTACAGGCACTGAGCCCACAGCTTCTACTGGCCACGATTCCCCATTATTGATCAATGGGAGCTGTAGGAGTGGTGTCTGCAGGCAAGGTGAACATGTGGAGACCCCCTTCTCTGCCTCTTTCATAGGGCTGCAGGGACATGCCAAGCACTTTCAGGAGCAGCAGTTACCACAGGGACAATGACTCCAGCCACAACAGATTTGTCATTTTAGAACTCACTACTCAAAGAATTCAATTTAAGTGTAAGAGAGAAATGAAAATTATGAAATGCACAGACCAGTCAAAACCAAATCTAACCCACTTTGCAAGCAGTAGACAAAGTAACAACAATCCCCCACATATGTGTTGGGTTGGGAGATGAGATTGAAGGACGGTGTGTGTTTGTGAGAATGACAGAGACATACACAGTGTGTGAGAGTGACAGATTTGAATTCCCAAATTCCCTTCATCCCATTCTCTCTGTGTGGAGATCAGGTATAGGAGTGGGGAGAGGAGGGACACCCTGACATCAGTGCTCTCCTTTTCCCTCCCCCACACCCTGCACAGCAAGCAGAAGGGCCTCAGGGGGGGCAGCTCCAAAGCAGAGGGCAGGAGGAGAATGACAGGGCAGGGATAGGGTCCAGAGTGACATACACAGATAAGAGGATTGGGCCAAAAGAAATCTGATGAGGTTCAACAAGGAGAAGTGTAGAGTCCTGCAGTTGGTACGGAAGAATCCCAAGCATTGTTACAGGCTGGGGACTGAATGGCTAAGTAGCAGTTCTCCAGAAAAGGACCTGGGGATTACAGTGGATGAGAAGCTGGATATGAGTCAACAATATGCCCTTTTAACCAAGAAGGCTAATGGCATATTAAGGTGCATTAGGAGGAGCATTGCCAGCATAGACTCATAGACTCATACACTTTAAGGTCAGAAGAGACCATTATGATCATCTAGTCTGACCCCCTGCACAATGCAGGCCACAGAATCTCACCCACCCACTCCTAGAATAATCCTCTCACCTGTATCTCAGATATTGAAGTCCTCAAATGGTTTAAAGACCCCAAGATGCAGAGAATCCTCCAGCAGTGATCCGTGTCCCATGCTACAGAGGAAGGTGAAAAACCTCCAGGGCCTCAGCCAATCTACCCTGGAGGAAAATTCCTTCCTGACCCTATTGCCAGCAGATCTAGAGAAGTGAGTATTGTGTCCAGTTCTGGGCCCCCCACTATAGAAATTATGTGGACACATTGGAGGGGGTCCAGCAGAGGGCAACCAAAATGATTAGGGGGCTGGAGCGCATGACCTATGAGGAGAGACTGAGGGATTTGGGTTTGTTTAGTCTGCAGAAGAGAAGAGTGAGGGGGGATTTGATAGCAGCCTTCAACTTCCTGAAGGGAGGTTCGAAAGAGGTTGGAGAGAGGCTGTTCACAGTAGTGATGGATGGCAGAACAAGGAGCAATGGTCTCAAGTTACAGTGGGAGAGGTCTAGGTTGGATATTAGGAAAAACTATTTCACTAGGATGGTGGTGAGGTACTGGAATGGGTTACCTAGGGAGGTGGTGGAATCTCCATCCCTAGAGGTTTTTAAGTCTCGTCTTGACAAAGCCCTGGCTGGGTTGATTTAGTTGGGATTGGTCCTGCCTTGGGCAGGGGTCTGGACTTGATGACCTCCTGAGGTCTCTTCCAGCTCTATGATTCTATGATTCTATAAGTGGGTAAATCTCACCCATTGTCCTTACATTACAACATTGGGTTTGCTTAGTTTGGAAAGGAGAAACTGAGAGGGGACATGATAGCAGTTTACAAGTACCTAAAAGGGTGTCACAAGGAAGAGGGAGAAAAAAATTGTTCTCCTTGGCCTCTGAGTACAGGACAAGAAACAATGGGCTCCAATTGCAGCAAGGGAGGTTTGGGGTGGACATAAGGTGGGGGGGGACTTCCTTGCTGTCGGGGTAGGTGGACACTGGAATGGGTTGCCTGGGGAGGTTGTGGAGTCTCCATCTCTGGAGATGTTTGAGAGTGGGCTGGACGGATACCTGTCAGGGATGATCTAGATTCTATGTGGTGCTTGGTCCTGCAGGGGTAGGGGACTGGACTTGATGACCTCGCAGGGTACCTTCCAGTTCTAGTGTTCTATGATTCTATGACAGTAGGTGGAGGGGTAACTGAAGTACCAGCACTTGATAGCTTCCTGGCCAAACCAGTCAGGATCACCTGTTGAGGCTCCAAGATCTACTGGTAGATCCCAATCTACTGGTTGGTGACCATGGCTTTAGAGGGAACTGTCTGCGGACCATCTAAATGGAACCCATGGATCATTGTTGGTCTGTGGACCACAATTTGAGAACCTCTGTCCTAGAATATTTAACTGGCTCAAAAGATTTCTGAACCATTCATAATTATCTTTGAGAACTTCCAGAGGACTAAAAAAGGACAAAATGTAATACCTGTCTATAAACAGGGAAATAAGAACAACACAGGAATTATAGACTTGCCAACTTAACTTTGGTATTTGGAATGATAATGAAGCAAATAAATGAACGTTGTAAACACCTAGAAGATGAGATGATACGTAACAGTCGACATGGATTTGTCAAGGACAAAACATGTCAAACCAACCTAAGCTACTTTTTGACAGTGTAACAAACCACAGAGGGTGGGGGCAGAGGGAAGGAGGGGGATGCAGTAGATGTGATATATCTCTGATTTAGTAAGGCTTTTGATATTGTCTCAAATGACCTTCTTTTAAGCAAACCAGGGAAATATAACCTAGGCTGGGTCTAGACTGCATCCCTCTGTCAACAGAGGGATGCAAATCAAGTACGTCGAAATTGCTAATGAAGCAGGGATTTAAATATCCCGCACTTCATTAGCATAAACATGGCTGCCACTTTTTTTTTTAAACGGAGCTTTTTCGAAAAAATGGCAGTCTAGACGTGGATCTGTCGAAAAAGGGTTTATTTTTGACAGATCCGCATCTAGACTGCCAATTTTTTTTCGAAAAAGCTCCGTTTTGGAAAAAAGTGGTGGCCATGTTTATGCTAATAAAGCGTGGGATATTTAAATCCCTGCTTCATTAGCAATTTCGACGTGCTTGATTTGCATCCCTCTGTCGACAGAGGGATACAGTCTAGACTTAGCCCCAGACATATAAGGTAGGTGCACAATAGGTTGGAAAATCATAATCAGAATTTAAATTATTAATGGTTCACAGTTAGGCTGGAAGGGCTTATCGAGTGGGGACATACAGGTATCTATCCTAGATCTGATTCTATTTTATATTTTCATAAATGATTTGGTTAATATTCTCATTGAGAATATTACTTTCATTTTTACAAAACATGAACTAGAATTTACATTGAGGTCTGCAACAAATGGGGGCCGGTGTGTGGATATATAGAAAATACACTTTGAGTATGAGATCAAGCTGAGAGGGGTTGCAGGCACT
Source organism: Rafetus swinhoei (assembly GCA_019425775.1). Classification (NCBI taxonomy): domain Eukaryota; kingdom Metazoa; phylum Chordata; order Testudines; family Trionychidae; genus Rafetus; species Rafetus swinhoei. Next base: position 26,354,611 of record CM033425.1, on the reverse strand, counting down.
TTGGAGTGCAGGATTACAATTTAAAATGATCTTGGCAAATAGGAGAAATGATCTGAAATAGGATGAAATTCAATAAGGAGAAAAGCAAAGTTTTACACTGGAAAAGCAATAATCAATTCACAAATACAAAATGGGAAACAACGCCTAGGAAGGAGCACTGCAGAAAAGGACCTGGGATTTATAGTGGATCACAAATTAAATATGATTCAACAATGTAACACCGTTGCAAAAAAAAAGCAAACATTTTCTGGGATGTACTAGCAGGACTGTTTTAAGCAAGATATGAGAAGTGATTTTTCCTCTGTACTCAGCACTGATTAGACCTCAGCAGGAGTATTGTGTCCAGTTTTGGCATCATCCTGTGGTAAAATTGGGGACAGTTCAGAGGAGAGTAACAAAAACGATTAAAGGTCTAGAAAACTTGACCTCCAAGGAAAAATTGAAAAAACTGGATTTGTTTATTCTGGAGGGGTATGTCTAGACTACATGCCTCTGCCAACAGAGGCATGTAAATTAGACATACCGACATAGTCAATGAAGCAGGGATTTAAATATCCCTCACTTCATTAGAATAAAAATGGCCACTGCGTTGTGCCGGCTCAGCTATTTGTCGGCACAAAGCGGCAGTCAAGATGGGGATCGGTCGGCAAGGAAAGCCTTTGTCGACCGATCCCTTATGCCTCGTGCAACGAGGTTTACAGGATCAGTCAGCAAAGGCTTTCCTTGCCGACCGATCCCCGTCTTGACTGCCGCTTTGTGCTGACAAACAGCTGAGCTGGAACAACGTGGCGGCCATTTTTATTCTAATGAAGTGGGGGATATTTAAATCCCCGTTTCATTGACTATGTCGGTATGTCTACTTTACATGCCTCTGTCGGCAGAGGCATGTAGTCTAGACATACCCCAGGAGACTGAGGCTAGGTCTACACTGCCACTTTTTTTTTTTGGAACTACACTGCTGTAGTTTTTTCCGATTCTTTTGTCAGAAGAGGCTTTTCCGACATTTGGCCCATCTAGACTGAGCCAAATGTCAGAAAAAAAACCCCTCTTTTGGAAGCCCCCTTATTCTTAGTCTTGTCTCAGTGCAGGGGAGTGGGTTAGATGACCTTTTGAGGTCCCTTCCAATCCTACTATTCTGAGATTCTATGAAACACTTGTGAATTTTAGGGAGTATACCTTGGATTCTATAATAGCCACTCCAACTCACCTGATGAAGTGACTTTTACCTACAAAAGCTGATGGGTTAATAAATTTGTTAGTCTCTAAGGTGCCACAAGGCTGCTCGTTGTTTTTAGAGTTATAGACTAACATGGCTACCCCTCAGAGACTTTTGGTAAGTGTTTTGGTAGCACCTAGGAACCCTCATTGTGCCAGATGCTGTTGTGCTTTCCATTGATTACTCAGTGTAATAAGCAGTATTTTCACTTGGTACATTTTTGCAGAATTGAGTCCTTATTTCCAGACACAGAAAATTCTGGTGAAGTTCAGTCAGCAAGTTTGGACCTGTCCCCTTATTCCTTCAGAAGATAAGGGTCTGCAGGCACCTGGGCATTTTGAAATTCCCAGTAGACACCTAACTCTTATTGGGAATCTAGGAGACTATTTGTTTAAGTGCCTACATAGCTTTGAAAATTTGGGCCCTAGTGTCTGATCCTGCCCCATTTAAATCACTGGAAATGTTATCAATGGGCACAGGGTCAAGCCCTTAATATATATTTTTAAAATATGACAGTATTCTACAATAATTGCTCCAAACAGAGCAGGATCCTTGCCCTAATGTATTGTTAGTGTTTTGGATAGTTAATGTAGTATTTTGGGGGTGGAGGGTAAACAAGCTTCCCCTCCCCAATTCAATTATGAATTCTGAACATCACTTATGGCTCCTTTCTCTACAATGAGCCAAATCCTGGCACAGAGTACCCCTGTTAACTTTGGGGAAACAGAACTAGTTCTGAACTTTGCCCATCTGGGATCATCTCAAGGTGATACATTTCTCTCTTTTACTCCATTGTAATCTGGGAATAGCGAGTTATTATTATATTCCCATTCCTGATTATAGTTATTAGATCTGTAGAAACCCCGAGTTATTGTTCAGATGAACTGGTGAAGGTAGTGTATGGGAGGGGCTGTGAAGAAAAAAAAGAAAAAGGAAAAAGCTAAAGGTACAGAGTGTTTCATGTTCCCTTAAATTATAGCATGTTATTTAGAGACTCGTCTGAGGTTTTAAATCTACATTTAATACATGGACTCTGACTACTTTCTTGGATTCTAGCTGTGTTGAATACTCTGCTTTAGGTTGAGGAATGGGACCATTTACATATCATATAGCAATATGCCATTGTTTAATAAAATAATAATAATAATAATAATAATAACAACAGAATAAGTATCATGAACTCTGAATCACACAGCACCTATAGTGTTCTTACATGTAATTAGTACTGGAATAAGATTTAGCCTCACATTACCAACGTTTGCTTTTGATATGATTGCTTTAAGTTGAACTATAAAGTGGGGTATTTTCGAAAAAAAAAATTATTATTTTCACCTAGATTTGCACAATCAGTTCCCTCCACCGAAAAATAAACAGACTCAGCAAGAAAGAGACCAGTTTTGATTTTATTTATTCCTCTCTGTGCCCCATAAAGCAAATATGATGTCCTTGAGGAAGGTAAGGACATATTTGGTTAAAGTCGCAGGATCTAAGGAATTTAATATTTTGAGGACCCAGTTCAGCACAGCATGTGTGTAAAGTCAATGGGATTTATACATGTAGCTAAGTGCTTTGTGAAGTAGGAATGATTCACTGAATAGGGGCCCCAGTGGGGTCTGGAACACCTTCCATTCCCACTGATGCTCAGCATCTTATATAAAGTAGTGCTTAAAGACATTGGTTAGACATCTTTCAGGGATGATACAGTATTGGGTCCTGCCATGAGGGCAGGGGACTGGACTCGATGACCTCTCAGGGTCCCTTCCAGTCCTAGTATTCTATGATTCTACGATTGCTGCATGTTTAGGGCTTGGTTTTGCTGTGACCATACAACTAGGGCTCTGAGGGAGGATCATATTCTTATTTGTAATAACTGATTGTAACCTAAAAGCTGAAATCTGGTTCATTGTTATTTTTACTCTTGTATGCCTAGACACATATTGGTTCTGGTGGGGGTGCATGTGAGTGCTAAACTCTAGACACAAGTTACGTAAGAAATAGCACAGAAGCTTTCTTGCATTTTTAATTCCCTGGAAAGTCTTCAATAGCTTTTGCAAATGGAAGGGAGAAAGCAGGAAACTTGACTCCCTTCTGTGCATTCTGTGTGTTCTTTGCTTGTATATACAGTATGCATTATAGATCAGAGCACAGGCTGGAGCGAATTCTGAACCCATTTCAACTTTGGGGCATGAATGTATTCAAAGTGTCTGCGAGAGTTGATGTCCTTTGAATGTGTCTGATGATCTATAGTGGCTCAGTTAGTTATGTCCTGGGGATGAAATTCTGTTTAGATAGCATTCAGTATTTGATGGATTTTTTTATTCTCCAGTGGGATTGTTCCTATGCCTGCTGAACATGTAAGTCCTTCCTCTACATAACTGAACAATCTGTTCTTACAGTGCTCCCAACATTGTGGTATCAGAGAGTCACCAGTTTATTAATGGAAACCATTCTGTTACTTATTTGTCTCAGATGTTTTCTGTATTTGCTTTTATTAACTGTAGAATTAGCATACTTATTTCTTGGTTGAGACATTATAATGTCTGTGAAGCAACATGGGTGTGTCTAGACTACAGGGTTTTGTTGACAAAAGTGGACTTTTGTCGACAAAACTATACCTGCGTCTACACTACCGCTGAGTTCTGTCGACATAACGTCGACAGAACTCGGCAGTTTTGTCAATGGCGGTAAACCTCATTTCTATGAGGAATAACGCCTTTTGTCGACAGAGTTCTGTTGACAGAAAGCGTTATTGCATGTACACTGTCCTTTGTGTCTATACTCTCATGTCGACAAAGCGGCTTGCTTTGTCGACAGAACTGGATGCAGTCTAGACGCTTTTTGTTGACAGAAGTTTTGTTGACAGTATCTGTCGACAAAGCCTCTGTCGACAAAAGCCTGTAGTCTAGACGTACCCCATGAGTCCAGAAGGGTGAAGGGTCGATGAACAGTTATGTGCATGAAGAGTGCATGAAGGTCCAGAACAATTATGTAAAATTAGAAATATTTTTGGCTACAGGTATTTGTGACAGGGCAGTGAGAACTCAAGGATTTTGCATGCCTAGGAGGTGATGCGCTTTACTGTAAAAGGGAGGCAATAAATGTAAAAAAAGACCTGCCTCTTAAAGGTCAAACAATAGCCTTAGAACTTCACTCTACCAAAGCTGAAAGCCAAGGTCAAAAGGATAGCTCAGACAAAGCCAGAGAAAGGAAGGGAGATTAGCCACAGCTCTTTGCTAAGAAATCCTTTCTCCCCAAAACTGGGGGCATGTCTACACTACAAAGTTTTATCAACAAAACTAATGTTGACAAGAAAAAAATCCACAAAAGCAAAGTCACCAAAGTGTGTTCACACTTGCTCCTTCTGTTGACAGATCGTGTCTACAATGGGGGGCACCATCATCAATAAGTTATATGTATGTATCCCACAGGTGTGGCAACACCATCTGTTGCTAGGTGTTGTGGGAACGTGGAACGGAACATGGTGCTTTGTGGGACTGTGTAAAACATTAGGTTCAGGCACTTCTTTGTGTCCCAGCCCTCCAGTGGCTTCTGGTTTCCTTTTGTGTTATTTTTCCAATTGCCATTCTTTGCTGTGTACTCTGGCATTGCTCATGGCAGCGGAGATCCTCTTGAAATTACTGACAGAGGAAGAAGACTCAGAGGAGCCTGACCATGCATGATATGGACAATGATAACCTGTCATTGCATTTGGCAGTGATAGAACAGCTGTACAGGGTAGATCGGTGCTTTTGGAGTAGGGAAATCAGCACTGGTTGGTGGGGTCACATTGTCATGCAGATGTGGGATGAAGAGCAGCAGCTACAGAACTTTAGGATGCATAAAGCAACCTTTCTGGAGCTGTGTGCTGAAATGGCCCCTGACCTGCAGTACAAGGGTGCCAGAATAAGAGATGCCATCTTGGTAGAGAAGCATGTGGCAATTGCTGTCTGGAAGCTGGCAATTCCAGACAATTGCACATTGAATTGGAGTGGGAAGTTTACTGATGGGGCTGTATCACTGCAAATGTGCAGGGCAATAAATCATATTCTACTACAGAGGACTGTAATTCTGGGAATGTGCATGAAAAAGTGAATGACTTTGCAGATGGAGGCTTCCCTAACTGTGTATGTGTGTGCATAGGGGAAAACAGAAGGCACGCATATTCCAATTTTAGCTCTAGACCACCTTGCAACAGAAAACATCAGTAGGAAGGGGGAATTCTCTGTGGTGTTGCAGGTACTTGTGTATGACCATGAGCATTTCGTGGACATCAATGTGGGATGGTCTGAAAAAGTGTGTGCTTCAGCTCTTTTATCTTTTCTCTGCATGTTCTGATCAAAGCCCTTTTCACACAAGCCTCAAGAAATGCGCCAATACATGTCCCAATTCCTACATGTCACTCACAGCTGGAACTGAACAAACTCTTCTTCCCTTACACTGATCATATCCAACAGTTTCACAGTGGTCCAAGCGGGAGAATGTTTGGTGAGATTGACAATCATGGTCATCTGGGAAGATGCCATGAGACTTCTCCATTGCTGAGTCAGGAAGCAGAAAATGGAATTTAAAATGCCCAGGGGAAGGGGAGAGGCGGATTGTTGATTACCTGGTTGCAAAGAGGCGGAGTTCAAATTGTTGATCAGAGTGGCAGGTTGGGCATTGTGAGGCCAATAAAAAGAAAGTCTCTCATAAGGAGTGGAAGTTTTTGTCACCAAAACTGGGCATTTTTAAAAGTCACTTTGCAGTGTGTATTTTCTTACTCTTTTGTCACCAAAAGACAGTTTTTTACATCAAAACTTGGTTATGTAGACATGGCCTAAGTCTCAGATTCTGCCAGCAATTTCCCTAACTCTCTCCACTTTCTGACTCCCTCTTATATTGTGTGGGGTCAGAGAATTAATTAATTTCCTATAAAACTGGTCCAGCTGCAAATACAGGCAGATAACTTTAGTCCTTCCTGTCTAGAGCATTAACTCCCTCTCTGCCAACCTCTGAATAAAGTATGCACATCTGTCTTTACTACCAAACAGTGAGGTAATCAGTATCCAAGAATGCGTGAAGCAGAGGAACTTTGGAGCAAGGACAGAATCTTTTTAATCCAATTGCTGTGACAACTTAAAAGTAGCCTCCAGTGATTCATTTGAAGGGCAAGCTCTGATGTAATGAGATCATTGGAGTTGGAAACCTAAAATTTCACCTATCATATTTGAATGTTTTTCTGTTTAATTAAGGAAACAACATATATTTAGAAACAAAAAAAGTAATTGAAACCCAGTGACCATGAAGAGATAATTGCAGTGTATATGCATGCGTCTCAATGAAAGGATTTGTTTACCCTGGAGAGATTAGCAGGGGAGCACCTGTTGAAATCACATGTTTTAATACTGCTAATAAGAATGACATCAGTTCTTAAAGTTGATTCTTCCCAGTGTCTTCTGTTTTAGGGACTAGCTGGAACATATTTCTAAATGCCATCGATACTCTGGACATTGTTTTCTAAATGGTAACAGAATTACCAACAACAACATTTTAATGCACGAATGTGCATTGTCTTCTGTAAAAGCAGGATAGTTTGAAAAATAAACAGAGTGCATGATTAGTACATGAATTCAATTCTTATTAGAATTTTTAAATAGGAAACAAGGCTTAGGAGATATCTCCTAGATTCCCTGTAGGTAATACATACTTGTATCCTAGAGTGCCTCAGGATGGTATCATTACTGGAGAGGGAAGTACTTGAAAGATAGTTAATATGCTAGTTTAAAAATATTAACTTGGAAAAAAGACATTTAAAAATGACACATTGAGGTTATTTTGCACACATCTAAACTTAAAAGAGTATAAACCTTCTGTTTCAGCATCAAGTTGCCTGGCCTCCTTTCATCTTGTGGATCACATCATTTGCCTAATATGGTACTTAAAACATAATTTGCAGATTCCAGTCCACACATTTAACCAAGGGGAGGAAATAACTGTGCTTGGGAACATTCCTGACCATTAATGAAATTGCACTTATAAAAGTGTATTATAAGAATAATAGACCAAATTCCTGCCTTCAAATACACAGAACCTCCTTGCAACTTAGAATGGGGCAACAGAGTGTAGGCCAATCTCTTCTATTCATGTAGTAACTTTTTAAGCTTATTGGACCCTGCTTCTCAATGCAAACATTACCAATTAGTTGCTCCATTGTAGTCTAGGATGAATCTTTGGAGTTGCACATCAGTACAGAGAAACTACACAATAATTCGATCAAGGAGCAAAGCATGATATCACATCCAGTTAAAACTTCATGAGGAGATTAATATGGTACACATCTCCAGGCCTCTAAAGGACAGGCTGTTCCTATGGAAAGCCTAGCATAGTTGCATATTTAGGCCAGGCCTACACTTCGGGGGGAAAGTTGACTTAAGGTATTCATCTCCAGCTATGTAAAAAAATGTAGCTGGAGTTCACATACCTTAAGCCGAGCTTGGCGCTGTCCAGCAAGAGGTCAATGGGAGAAACATTCTCATCAACTTTGCTTACTTCTTGCAACAGTAGGGAGTACTGGTGCCAATGGAGGCAAATCATCACAGCATCAATCCTCCAGTAAGTGGAGATGTGGCCTTAGAAATACCAAAATTATTTAGTGTTGTTGAGGAGAACCTTTATTTGTCCATATCCAATTCAGGAAAGTATCTTTGTTCAGTACAGCATACAACATATGTATAAGTCATACTGAGGTCAACAGGACCTAAGTGTATGCCAGAAGTCAAACTTATGTCAAAGCGATTTCCTGTATAGAGACCTTATTCTGCATTATTTTTAACTATCAATGTCCATAGAACTTCTGTGTATGACCACAAATGCAAAGTACTGTTCTTTTTTGAATTCCACTGTTCTCTTTGAATTCCTTCCTTCTTTCCTTTCTATCAATCAATACATCTGTCAAAGAAACCATCCTTTACAGCAATGTTCCCTCTAATTTTTTTTTCCATCCATGAGTGGAATAAATTTTGTTACATGCACCAAGGCATGTGCAAATGTGCATCACTACATGCTGCTGGCTGTGAACATTCTGCTAATCAGCTGGGTGGCATTTGAATTTCTCCTGGGTGGTCGCCAAAGTGCTCTGCTTATGGGGAACACTGTTTGCAGAGGTTTTACTAAGGAGAAAAAGATGAGGTAGTCTGATTGTGTAATGACACCTTTAATTTTCTCCTCTATCACATTCTTTGGTTAAAGCATTGTTAAAGGAATTTATTTTTATTCCTTTTCTGCTGTTGGAATCATGCTTTTGGAAATGTTCAATAATGTTTACTTGTTTCTAGACATATCACAAAGGGTTTGGGGTTCCTCTTGGAACAGCTCTGCATCTTCTTCTTGCTGAAACATTCCATCACTCATGTCCAGTGGTGGGCAGGCAGCCCATTGGGGTTTTATGTATGGCCCATAAAATGTTTTGTTTACCGTTGCCCACACACAGGGTTGCCAGATCTGCTGGGTTTTGAATTAATATTTTTTACCCTGTCAGTATTACTGAAGTGATACACATGTAAAGCTAGAGCATATGAAGTGAAGTGCGTGCTAGTTGCACACAACGCTGACTGGGAGAGCCATGCACTCCCTCTGCATCCAATCAAAGCACGGCTATGTTTCAATCGACATAACCCGCAAATTCTATGTATGCAAGCGCAGTTAGCAAACTGCCCTATGCTGAGTGACTGTCTTGGTTACGACACTCTTGCACCCCATTGAGATGATGGAGGCCTACTCATGCAGCCCACTCACTAGTCAAGGTTGCCCCTCACTGCTCTAGTCTGCTACAGTTGGTAGGACTCTATAGGGAGGCTGAGAAACTAACTACAAAGCAGCAAGAAAAGATTGAATGTCCAGTTCAGTCCAGGTATTAAGATTGGCAGACAGGGAAAGTCCCTAAGTTAACCAGCATGATGGAGAATTTTGAGTCCACCTCGCTAAATTCTTATTATTGGCACATTGTGTTAACTTGCTTTAGTTTCTAACCTCAGTGAAGCTCCTGATTTAAAAGCCTGAATCTATAGCCCTTGTTCATACTGAATGCTGCTTTCTTAGAGCAGCAGTTTCCTTGCGCTCAATTGGACTCCTCCCATAAGCAAGTAGTACTCACTGTAAGTGAGAGTTGCAGAATCAAACCCTATGGAAATTCTGGCCATATGTTTTGTTAGTTTTTTATGGGCTTTAAACCTTGTCATCTGAAAGCATCTGCCATTTAATATGGGTACAACAGTACCCATATAAATGCCTAGCTACCTGATGAAGGTGCAGTATATAGACATCTATGGAATCAAGGTTCAAATAGCAGGCATAATAATTTTCTACCCTCAGTACTGAAGTACAGTTCAGAAAATCTGACCCTCTGAGTTTCTGGGAGGGCTCACTATTATAAATGCCTGTGATTCCCCCAAATCGGAGGGAATCTGATGTTGTGGGATGGGATTGAGGATGCATGTCACAGCTAGACAACAAATAGGTTCAGGACAGAATGAGTAGGGAGGGGTTTAATGTATTGTTTGTGAGGCAGATCTCACCCTGTGAGTGAAGAGGCCACTCCAGAAGTGGAATAACTAAGGTGCCCAAGGGCAGGAATTAGGGAAACCACACTGAGGGTACCTCTACAGTACAGAGAAGATTGAAGCTGCCACTGTCAATCTTCTAGAATTCAAATTAGCGGGTCTAGTGAAGACACCTAATTCAGACTGAGAGGGGCACTCTGGTCAATGCTAGTAGTCCTGCTTCCATGTAAGAGGGGTAAGAGAAATCAAGGGGAGAACATGCTTCCTTTCGACTTCCTACAGTGTGGACAGTACCAAAATTCGAGTTAAGATACTTCAACTTTAGCTACACAATTAATGTAGCTGAAGTTGCGTATCTTAATTATACCTTATCTCATAGTGTAGACGTACCCGGTGAGTGCAGACTCCCTTTGTGGCATGGAAATCAGCTCTTCTGCTCCCCACAACTTGGTTACAAGACAAAATAAGAAAATGCTTTCTGCCTTGCCTCCCCCCCCTGCTCCCAAGCACCTAAACTAATTCCTCTAACTGAGGAGATCATTTCAGACTATGCTTGCTAATGCAAATACTTAACAATAATAATGATGAAGCACAATCATCCAAAATGGAACCAGTTTCATAGAACTGTGTCAATGCCTCCCAGGAGAAAGCATTGACCAGAAAAACCACACAGCATAGGGTGTTTGAAGTTCTTGCAAGAATGCTGCAGACGTCTTGTAAGAATATTGCAGAAAAGGGGGTTAAGACTGGCATTCAAGAAAGCTCACATGGTTACAGTTTTAAGTTTATTTCAAGAATGAGACATTTATTCTATTTGCCTTTCACATTAAAAAATCCCCATCACTGTTATTTTTTTACATAGTCCAGAGATTTCACAGTCCTATCACATTTTTTTTGGAAAGCAGCAGAATAAAATGCGCCTCTGACCTTTACCGAGATCCATAATGTGCTTGATTGGTCATTTTTAGCCTTCTCTTTTATAATATCTCCAGCCTGGGTGCATGTGGCTGAGGTGAACTATTTTGCAGAATATTTAAAAGGTCGCAGCTGCATTGTATTCTGCTCTTCCATATGAAGGAGAATTAAGGAGAAATTGGTGGCTCACTCAGGGTACGTCTCCACAGCAGCGTTATTTCAGAATAACTCATGTTATTCTGAAATAACATAGTGCATGTCTACACTATAAGCATTTATTCTGAAATAATGTCGAGCTGGAGGACTTCTAATTCTGACTCATGATAACCCTCATTTCACAAAGAGTAAGGGAAGTTGAAGGAAGTGTTTTTCCTTTGACTTCCTGCTGAGTAGACAGCACCAAAACATAGCAATTGACGTAGCTAAAGTTGCATAGCTTAATTTGACTTTAGCCCTGCAGTGTAGATGTACCCTCAGTGATTTTACCTGGTTTGGGTTTTGCTGAGCAGTAACACATGACTGGTGTGGAGAAAGTAAATAAGAAAAACTTATTTATTTGTTCCCAAAACACAAGAACTAGGGGGTCTCCAAACAAAATTAATAGGTAGCAGGTTTTAAACAAAAGGAAGCTTTTTTTTTTTCACTCATTGCACAGTCAACCTGTGGAATACCTTGCCAGAGGATGTTGTGAAGACCAAGACTTTTAACAGGGTTCAAAAAAAGAGCTAACTAAATGTGTAGAGGATAGGTCCATCAGTGGCTGTTGGCCAAGATGGGAAGAATGGTGTCCCCAGTCTCTATCAGAGACGGGGGACCAGAGATGGATCACTTGGCCCTGGTCTACACTAGGGAATTGTTTCGGAATCCCCCCCCCCTCCTTTTATTTCAAAATAACAAGTGGAGTATCTACACTACCCAGCCCATTATTTTGAAATAATGGGGTGGTTATTTCAAAATCTGTACTCCTGCTTTCCTTGGGGAATAATGCTTAATTTGAAATTGTTATTTTGAAATAGTGTTAGTGTGGATGATTCGGTGCTGCTAATTTGAAATAATTGGTCTCCAGAGGCCTCTCACAGCTGCACTTGTGGCTGCTTTGGCCCCCCCCCCGCCATCTCCACTGCTCTCCTTCTCCTGCGGAGCTTAAAGCAGTAGGCTTCAGAAGAAGGGCTTGTGGCATGTGGTCAGCTTGGCAAGCCCTATGCCATTCAACAGGAGCCTATGGAGCCATGAATGACCACAACGTTCCACCTGAGCCCCCGATGGCTGCCAGCACTCCTGTAGCACCCTCAGCTGCCACTGGCAAGGCATGCAGGAGAGCACCAGCCTGGACTGGTGAGGAGATCCTGGATCTCATCAAGGTCTGGGGCGAGAAGACCAACCTCCAGGATCTCCACACCAGAAAGCATAATGCAGACATGTACAGCCAGATGGCCACCAGCCTGACCAACAAGGGACACACCTGGACCCTCAGCCATGTCTCGATGAAAAATAAAAGAGCTCTGGCAGGCTTATAACAAGGCCAGGGAGCAGAGCAGATATTCTGGGGCAGCACTTCAGATATGCCAGTACTATGAGCAGCTTGATGCCATCCTGGGGGAGGGGCAGTCATCTCCCCCCCCCACACGCATCATGATAGAGTCCAGCCAGGACATGCCTGGTGTCAGCCTCCACAAGAGCAGAGTTGCAGAGGACGAGGAGGACGAAGAGGAGATCAGCCTGGAGACCATGCCTGCAAGCTAGGAGCTGCTTCTCACTCTGGAGCCAGTCCCCTCTTCCCAGGATGTCTCCCAGGTGTTGGATGAACCCAGGGAAGGCACTTCAGATGAGTTTTGGCCCTCCCTACTCCACCTGGTTCCAGCCCAGGGTCCTAATAGCAGAGGTGCGGGCCACTGCTCACTCAGCGGAGAATCCCATCACAACACCCTGAGCTCTTCGGGGTACAATCTCAAGCCATGGGCTACTTCCTACCACACGCATCTGAATTACCTCCAGGGTTTTTCCTCCAGCTCTTCTTTGGCATCTGTGTCCTGCTGGCTGGTTTCCAAGGCCGGTCCCTCAGGTGGTTCACCTGCAGGAGTTCCAGCAGTGCCTCCTTCCTTCTGGTCCTCACTGGGGCATGCGTGTCTTGCTGACTGGTTCTCAGCTCCGGTCCCACTAGCGATTCATCTGTAGGAGGTCCCGCAGTGCCTCCTGCCTCAACAGCCAGTCCTGACTGAGCCTCTCTCTCTAGCTGGGCGGCAGTCTGAGCATGCCTAGCAGGGCTGTGGGGGCAGGGCTTCTTCAGCTAGGTGAGCCTATTTAAATCTTGCTTTTCCCGTGCGGGGCTGGTACACCCTGTCACAGTCCCCCTGCAGGAAAGTGCCCACTGTCTGGGCAACAGATGGCCTTGCTCAAAGCACATTACCATAGTCTGAACGAAGACCTTCAGTGTCAGCTCGGGAGATTAGGGCTAGGATTCATGCATAGTGTCTCCTGGGATGACTGCCCTTGTCACTTTTCCTCACAGCTGGGCCAGCTGTCAGCATGGCACATCCCCTGCCTCCCATACACTCTTCCTGACTCCATGGAATCCACTGGAGGAAATGCACCTGGGAAGACCTGACATGTGAGCAGAGGGCTTGCATCCCGTCCCTCATCTGGGTGCTAGACAAGGAGTGCTGGGAGCGGGCTGCTGATCAAGAGGAGTACTGGACTGACCAGAAGCAGTGTAAGGACAAAGTGGAGAGCCACCATGAGGCCATGTATTCCTCCATTCCCTCAGGGTATGTCTACACTAGCCCCCTAGTTCGAACTAGGGAGGCTAATGTAGGCATTCGAAGTTGCAAATGAAGCCTGGGATTTAAATATCCCGGCATTATTTGCCATTTTTAAATTCCACTTGTCCGGTAACTGCCCGCGCTACACGCGGCAGTGAAACGCAATTCGAACTAAGTCCTTAGTTCAATAACTGTTACACGTCATTCCAGGAGGAGTAACAGGTAATTCGAACTAAGGACTTAGTTCGAATTGCCGCTTCACTGCCGTGTAGCCGCGGGCAGTTACTTCGACTAGTGGAATTTAAAATGGCGATCGATGGGAACATGTAAATAAAACCCGATATTTAAACCCGGGCTTCATTTGCAACTTCGAATGCCGACATTAGCCTCCGTAGTTTGAACTAGGGGGCTAGTGTAGACATACCCTCAGTGATGGAGTGCATGGCCTTGTGCATGGAGTGGGCTACCAGCCACCACCTCACTCCGCCATGGCTTCCCCTCCTACCTCCACAGGGGCTTTGGGGGCCCCAGAACATGGTGTGGTGGGACCTTGAGGGCAGTCAAAGAGCCTCCTGAGCTGATCAAGGAAGGTGCCAGTCCCAGCCCCATTCCTGAGCCCCTCCTCCTCCCCCATTCCAGGTTCTTTCCTTAGTCCCTTCCCTGTTTTATATTCCCTCAAAATACACATTTGTTTTTTAAGAAAGAAAAGAGGCTTTTTTATTTGCTCTGCAGAGGAGAGGGGAAGGTGTGAAGGGAGGGCAAGGGAAGGGAAGGGTGGAGGAGGAAAGGTGCACAGGGGGAATGCAGGGGCCCCTTGTGGAGAGACACAGGGGAAAGTTTCACAGCTGGCGTTGGCTGAAACTCTCCCTCAAGGCCTCCTGGATGAGCACAGCCCTCTGATGTGCTTGTTGAATGGCGTTGGTGTCTGGCTGCTCATAAGCCCTGGCCAGCCATTCAGCCTCTTCCCCCCATCCTGAGAGGAAAGTCTCCCTCTTGCTCTCACAGACACTGGGGCACATACAGCAGGCTGCCACCAGAAAGGGAATGTTGCACTCACTATGCTCGAGGTGGGTGAGGAGACTCCTGAGCCTCCCCTGTAAGTGGCTGAACACACACTCCACCACCATGCGGCACCTGCTCAGCCTGGGGTTGAAGTTCTTCTTTGTGGAGTCCAGGCTGCCCATGTAGGGTTTCATAAGCCAGGGGACCAACTGGTAGGCTGCATTGCCCATGATGCAGTTGGGCATGTCCATGTCCCCATTCATGATGGTGTGGTTGGGAAAAAAGTGCCAGTGTGCATCTTCTGGAAAAGGCGTGAGTTCTGGAAGATGCAGGTGTCGTGCATCTTCCCTGACCAACTGACATTGGTTTTAGTAATGTGTCCCTTGTGGTCCATGAGGGCCTGCAACACCATTGAGAAGTACCCCTTCCTGTTTATGTACTTCAAGGCATGGTGGGGGAAGGGTGGGTAGGATGGGGATGTGAGTGACTTCTTTGCCCCCCCCCACAGTTGGAGAAACCCATGGTGGCAAAGCCATTGATGATGGGTGTCCATGTACCTCAGAGTGACGAACCTCCCTAGCAGCACCTGTTTGATGACCTTGGTTACCTGCAGGAACACGTCCCTGACTGTGGATTTCCCCATGCTGAACTAGTTCCTGATGGAGCGGTCACCGTCCAGCATGGCGAGCTCCCACAGGGTGATGGCGACGTGCTTCTGCAGGGGGATAGCAGGCTGTCCTGTCACCTGAGAGTCAGGGCGAGTCTCTCACAGAGCTCCAGGAAGGTGGCCTTCTGCATGCGGAAGTTCTGGAGCCATTGCTGTCGTCCTCTCAGTGCAGGATGAAGCAGTCCGAGCTCATCTCCCTCTGCCAGAAGTGGCATTTGATGGTGTCCAGGGGATTGAGGGACACTTGCAGCAACAGGAGGGCCAGGACCTGGGTGAGCAGTGTCTCCGGTTCAAGCTGGTCATCATCCTGCTGGAGTAGCATGTGGGCAGTCTGGAGGCAGGAGGCACAGCACGAGACCCGTGAGCCTGGCACTGCTTTGCAGCAGCTCTGGCTCCATGGTGTGAGTGCTGTGGTGTCCACAAAGACAACTAGAGCACACTGCATCTGTTTGGTGTCCTGAGAGAGGGGAGGCAGCGAATGAGTGGCATGTGAGATGCAGCCATAGACAGGAGCCCCCCTGAAAGCGTGTATCACAGCTGCCTGACCAAGCAGCCACAGGAAGTGTCCGCCTTCCTGATGCCCTTTCCAGAATGCTTCTGGGGGCTCTAAATCTGAGGCAGGCTCCAATCAGTGTGGATGTGCCATTTCAAAATAATTCAGAGCAATTTTGATGCTCCCTGGTAGAGGGGACAAGCTATTTTGATTTTGTTATTTTGGGAGTTATTAGTTAGATTTTACTTATTTTGAAATTATTTCCTAGTGTAGACAATGGCCTCAAGGATTACCTGCTCTGTTCATTCCCTCTGGGGCACCTGGCATTGGCCACTGTCAGAAAACAGGATACTGGGCTAAATGAACCTTTGGTCTGACCCTGTATGGCCGTTCTTATGTTTGTAGGGTTACAAAAATACATACATTTTCCCATTCATCTCATTCATATTAATCTAGTGGTGCTTCACCCAGGGTGAAAGGCATTTTTGTCCACATGGTCATCACAACACCTATGTCCCAGTTAAACCCTATTTTGAGAGCCAGCTTAATTTGTTCTTAAGCAGCCCTCTGTACAGGAGTAAATTTCACTGCAGGATTACAGTCAATTAAACATCTGATTCTGCTCACATGCAAGTATTACTGAGGTTTACCTCTAATGGGAAGCAGCATGGCCTAGAGGCCAGTGCTAGACAGGAACTTAGGAGACAAGGATTCTATTCCTACCCCCACCATTGGGTGCACTTGGGCACGTCATTTTATATCTCTGTACCTCAATTTCCTCTTCTATAAAAATGGAGGTAATGATGTGCACTTTCTTTGCAAAGCACTTTGAGATCTATGAATGACTAGCACTAGATAAGAAGTATGGTTTCTAAATTTTATTTCTATTTTAGAATGACTTGTGGGGACTGGAGTCAACCACCTGCTTCTAAGCCAGGAAGGCTTAATTACACGTCATTTTCATTAGGCGTAAATCCCAGGGTGGATCCTTAGACCTCCTGCTCACCTGGTTGTAATATTTCATAGAGCAAACATTCTCTTAACTTTGCCAGGCAGGTAATAATAGCTAGTGAGGAGATGTATTAAAATATACTGGCTTTGTGCATCTTAGAATGGGGGATGGTGGCCATTTTAAGTATCAGATCAAAACCACTCCTGTGTCTTCCCACCATGAAGCATCCATGGGTGAGACATTAGTTCTTTAATGTCTTTTACTCTTCCTGTTCACTCAGATTTCATCAGCAGTTCAAAAGAAACTTGTGCCCAGAATGCCACGTAAGAAAAAAAAAACCAACAACAAACCCTTCAAAATCACACAGCAGCACTTGGCAGCTCCCATGCGCAGGGAGAGCACAGTGGCATCTATTAAGCCTTTTACCAGGTGCAACGTTTCCCCTACATCTTGCTCCCTGCTTCCTTACCTGTGGGGTTTCTGGCAATACTATCAGGACTAGAGCCCCACACTTGGTGTCAGTCAGGATGCACAATTCACTCCTGTGCAGACAGCCAGCTCAAGGCTACAGGCGGCAGGTTTGCAGAAGTTTAAGGTACATGAGAGCGTGAGGGGTCGGGATCTGGGAAATTATGTGGGTACGGAATGGAGTTTGGATGCTGAGTGCAGGCTCTGGGCTGGGGCACAGGGTGATGGTTCAGGAGAAGATGAGAGGTACAGGCTCTGGGTGGAAGTTTGGGAGCTGGAGGAGGTACAGGAGGAGGAGGCATATGGGAGGGAGTTTGGGGGGAGAGGAGGTGCAAGCTCTGAGAGGAAGTGGTGTGCAGGAGGGAGTGTGGGAGGAGGGGATGTGTGGGGGCACTTACCTGGGGGATCCCCCTCTGGCAGCAGCTCCTAGGTGTGGGAAGTGGGGGGGGGGGGGTCTCTGCAAGCTGCTGCCCACAGGCACTATCTCCATAGCTCCTGTTGGCTGCCTGGGTGCTCAGAGAGGAGCAGTGCGTGGAGACGCTCCCCTGTCGAGGGCTGCAGAGATGCACATACTGGAAGATGTGGAAAGTGAGTAGCCGGAAGCTGCTCTAGGACCTCTGCACTGTCAGGGGCCTGCAGACCATTTTAAATCACCCAAGGGCAATAGGCAGTCCAGGGGCTACTTGGGGGGGGGGGGGCAGAGAACACAGGGGCTGCTGGCAGAGCCAGGGGAGAGACCTGGCCCTGAACTTTGGTGGAACTGGGCCAGGAATATTCCTGGTGCCCAGGCACTACGAGCCCATAGAACTCACAGCCCATGTTCAAGACCTAATCTCTGAAATCTGCAAACCAAACCTACTGCCTTTTTTTACAGGGACGATGAAAGTCCCTTCTTCCTTTGTTTTGCACCTTTCCTCTGATTGAAGGAGATGCAAGAACATTTTAGGCATCTAAAAAAAGACGAACTAAAATATTCATTTCTGTCTTATCAAATATTAGTGAATCCCAATGGGGTCTTGATGTTTATCCTTCCCTCTTCAGGTTTTCTTAATTATATCTGTCTTGTATTAATTTGAACAAAGCTCCCTAGACATCGCCTTTATGATTTAGAATCTCAACTGCTCTTCCCATTAATGGTCTTGATTAATGTGCTTAAAAATTCCTCAAGACATTTGTGACACTTTGTAAGAGGGGAACGACAAGGGTTTTGAATACGTTCAATTTAATTTGTGATACCCTTTGTGATTGTGAGCTTGGAGTCCATTTTGTGTTCCTTATCAAGAGCTCAGATGATTTTTAATTTTTTTTTATTACTTTTGAGGCATTGATGTGGAAGTAACATGATTGACACACAAGTGTCTTCTTTTTGTTAGCCAAACCTTGGAATTTCAGAAACCCCTTTGGAAAAACACTGGAAATTTCAGGTCCCTTGGTTAGGAATGAGCAGGACACACAATTGAATGGCGATAGACATAAGGAAGGTTTTTAAGTGGCAGGATGCAACTTAATCAAAATGAAACATTGGAGAGGGACCCTGTTTGCATACTACCCCATACCAGGCATTTAACTGTGTGGCTTACAGGGCATCTGTTGCATAGCCCATTAGTCAGGGCAGACATTCCATTGCCCACCCCAAGGATTCTGCTTCCTCTGCTGAACCTGCCCACCTTCCCCCCTGCAAAGGGAACAGAAGAGAGGACCAAGGAGCATCCTCAATCTGCAAGGACTTCAGATCTCTGTTTTTCCCATAGACCTGGAGTCCACTAGCAAAATCCCATGCCTCTTATTTTCTAGTTGCTGGCCTGCTAACCATACTGGGCACAAATTGTAATGAACAGTCAGCCAGCTGGTAACAGAAAATTCCTAAATCCTAAACCTATTTAATTTCCTTTCGGTGTTGCAACACAATATGTGGTGTGACACAAAGAAGTGCTGATGCAAGGGTGATATGTATTTAGCAGTCTCAGTTGAATAATGTGAGTCACAATTACTGAAGATCAACACCCAAGCTCGCCAATGTGGGAAAGAGCCAACTGCCCCAGGGCCCAATGATACAAAAAGGCCTGGGGCTCCTGGCTGCTGCCCCAGGCCCTTTAAATTGCTGACTGAGTGCCGCATGGCACATTCTAGGAAGCACTCAGGGGTGTCTGGGGGAGACCTCACTTCTGCCTGAGGCCCCTTCTGGGGCCTTTTCTGGGGCTTGGAACAGGGCCCCACCCACCTTGCCCAGGGGCCAAGCAAGGCTATCACCTCACTGTCAACACCCCAGTGATGAGGCAAAGTTGATGTAGGCTGATTTC
Organism: Rafetus swinhoei; assembly: GCA_019425775.1. Lineage (NCBI taxonomy): Eukaryota > Metazoa > Chordata > Testudines > Trionychidae > Rafetus > Rafetus swinhoei. Next base: position 26,335,302 of record CM033425.1, on the reverse strand, counting down.
CCTGGTAGCTGTCACATCTTTCCTTTTATTTTAAAAACCAAATGCAAATCATTATCTATCTTGCAGCAGGGACCAAGTTTCAACTTGACATACATGTAGTAAAGCAATGGGCCCTGCCTCAAAGAGCTTCCAGTCTAGGTTAAGGAGATTACAGCATAGAGTGTATAATCTAGGAGCTCAAACCTGCATCCGGATCTGTGTCAGTGGAAGCCTGAACCAATAGGGCTCTGTGAGGTGGCATGAATCTATCCATATGACACTAGTGGAAGGATCGGGCTTAGATTATTAGTTGTTTCCAAATAGCACTTGTCCTGCAAGTATTTTAGTGTAACAGACATTAGAAGTATACATCAGCTATCTTGGTGAAGCTCTGCTTAGAAGTTTAAAATTAATGTTTACACTGAATTTCTGAATATATATTATGGATTACAAGAAGCTCTTTGGCCCTGAACCTTACAAGACTCAGATGAAAAGAGAAGGGTTCTGTTTTATGGGCCTGAGACTCTTTTTTTCTTCTTATTAACATACGCCACCTTTTCTGGATTTGATGCACACAAAGTTTGATTCATGGAGAATTTAATTTGTCCACTATAAAAAACGAATGTAGTTCATATAACATTGCTGAATTATTTTTGTAATTTAAGTAGTAGCCATTGAGGAATGTAGAATTGTTTCTCAGGGGTCCATTTATCACTGTTTGCTACTAATTAGAAAGCTCGAAATACAATATGCATTACTCACTTTATTAGCAATGTCTTTGTGTTGATATATCATTCCCTCTGCGTATTCATGAACTTTCATCCATTTTGTAATTAATCTTGGGATTTTTTTTAAGGTTTCCGATAGCTGTGACTCCATCTTTGTTAATGGCAAGGAAATGAAAAGCAAAGTGGACACCATTGTGAACTTTACTTACCAGCATTTTACCACCCAGCTAGAAGTGACGGTCTGGGCTCCACGCCTTCCTCTGCAGATAGAGATCTCGGATACAGAACTTAGCCAGATCAAGGGCTGGAGGATACCCGTCACCTCCAATAAGAGGTATGATTACTATGTTTGCAAGAGCTGCATGCAATACCCATCTGTTTCATTTGGAAGCTCTTTTTTTCCCAGAGGATAGAACAGCCCATTTGCAAACAGAGTTTATAGTGTGCCTTGGCCTTAACTTGTCACAACTGTGAAAACTGGAGGCCAAATGCTCTCCTCAATTATATCTTGTGAAAATCCAGGGAAATCAAAGCCAGCTGCACGGAGGTGGATCTGAGGAAAGAATGTGATTTAGCACCTCCAGCACGCAGTGCTAAGAACTTAAGGACCCAGGGCATACATATACTGCATCACAGGGTACAACAGCAACTTCTGTAGACCTACTGGAGCTAGGTGGAATCTGGCTCGCTTGGCAACGGGAGGAGCAAAGATGTGCAGCAGAGGTTTCAGCTTAGGCTTTCACAAGCTTGCTGGAACTCTGAGTAATGACTTGGGCCCACGCGGAAGGCTGCACAGATGCAGTTTCACTGCTCCCATACTGGAGCTGGCTTAGATTGAATCTACCTTAAGTATGTCTGTAAAATTGGGTAGTACTTGCCTATCTGATAGTGGTGTTATCAGAATTTTAAACCAGAATAATGACTGCATATTAATTGTGGAGTTTGATTTAAGGGTTTGCATCAGGTGTATATATGGGTCATTTCAGTGCAGAGAAACTCAGTGCTTGGTAACTCTCCTCCACCTATGCAAATATATCCATAGTTACAGCCTAATTCTACCATCCTTGGGCTTGTCTTCACTTACCCGGAGAGTGAATTGATCTCCCAGGGTTTGATTTAGCAGGTCTCGTAAGGACTAAATGAACTACTGCTGATGCCCTCATCAACCCCTGTACTTCACTGGGTTGTGAGGAGTAAGGGAAGTCATTGGAAGAGTTTCTCTGTCAACCTCCTGTGGTGGGGATGTCACAATAAATTGAGCTAAGATATGTCGATTCCAACTATGCTATTCACGTAGCTGGAGTTGCGTATCTTAGTTTGACTTTCTCCCATAGTGTAGACCTGGCCTTGTTCACACTGAGCAGCACCTCACTCTGAGCTGTTCTGTTGAAACCATTTTGCCTGAAAAACGTGGAATTGGATCTTCGAATGCTAATATTTGCACACACCATTCATTGCAGGTGCAAAACTGTAGGCACAAATACTTGTGAGTACAATATTTATTACCCACTAAAACAGATCATATTAAGGACTTGCTGTAAATCAGGCTTTTTGAGTTTAAGTCCTTCTCCCTTCTCCCTTGTGCTTGACAGTAATGTAGCTCAATAAGCTTCGATACATCTATTCCACAAAATTCTGAAGTGAGTATGTTGTTTTCCCAAAGAAAGCAGGTCCAGTTTCTTTGACCTTTCTGAATATAGATGAGTTTCTCATTTCTGTGGATTATCCCATTTGACCTCTGCTGCACTTCCTCCATTACAGTAATGCAGCACAAGGCTCCACCAGAAAAATCACTTTCCATCCCCTTACTTTTCCTCTGTCTGCTATTTTTAAATTCACAGCAAGCAGCAGAAATGCACTTTGGATAGTATTGTTTCAGTCATTTTGTGTCTTTAGTCTAAATGATTTGCTAGATTTGATTTTACAATTAAGACCAGCCAACTCAGAATATAAAAATGCATTCAGAAAAGCGGCTTTCAGTGACTTAGTTTTTCCCCTGGTATGATACTTCCACTGACTTATTGCTAACAATGTCATTATGCCCTGCAACATCAGACTTTAAGGAACATGCAGGGCCTCAGTTATGCAGCATGGTGACAACAGATTAAATACAAAAAAGAGGGGGAGAAAAAATTCCCACAAATCATCAGCCATATTAAGAAGAGCAAGCTGGAACTCTCTGAGCAAACATACAAGCATGTGGGTGAAAAAAAAGGTAAGGTGAGTGAGCATTAAAGCAACAGATCCTTCAGAAACAACAAGGAGCCCTGTGGCACTTGCATAAGTTATGTGAGCTTCAGCTCACTTCCTCAGATGCATGAAGTGAACGTTCAGTTGTCAGGGATTTGTAAAGGATGGGAGTTTTCAGTGATAATGAGGCTAATTCAGTGAGGGTGGATGTGGCCCACTTCTACTAACTCAGCCTCCTCTTGGAAACACATCTTTCAAAGGAGAGTGAAGCTTTGTGCAAGCAAGTTCTACAGAGGAGATCAAAGGAATCCTATCTAGCAGATCTGATTTAGGCAAGAAAGCACTGTGGTTTCACAGAAGATTGTATTTTTATAAGAAGAAGCTATTGGTACAAGAGTGGAGGCAAAGGCTTCTTGAGTTCTTTTCTCCTGCCCCTCCTATCCCCAAAGGACCCGTAATGGTACAGCCAACATTTTGACAAGCAGCTCGATGAAGCGTTTCCAGGAATACTATTGTATTGATGAATTTCAGGGTAACTTGAAAAATACTATCGGTGAGCAAGGCATGACATCAAATTGAATTTGTAATGCAAATGCAAAAGGGTTTCTGGCAGGAGTGACATATCACTGAAAATTCAAGTAGTTCCAGCTCTGAGCCTGCTGCCTGCCAGTTGTACTTACTGACTAGGACACATCTTAGCTGTTGAAGAGCCCAACCAGAAGCAATGAGTAGAATTATTTAGCACTTTACAAGGGCCTATAACTAACAGATATGGGATAAATTAACCCGTTACTCTGGCAGTGAACTCACTGGGCAGATAATCAAACATCTTTTGTCTGTCTAGAAGCTGCTCCTGATCAATAAAGTGGCTGTGGCAAAAAGACAAGAAATGAAGAATTGGCATAATAAAAACTTTTCTGACTTTCACTGGTGAAGACAAAGCAGCTCTTTGACTGAATTGGTGCCAGCTGCTACCGTAGTTCCAGAATCACTTACTATCTTTCATTTGCTTTAGCCACACAAAGATATGCACCTTCTGCTGCTTTAAGGCCTCATGCTGCAGTTCTTACTTAGACGCAAATTCAACAGAAGTCAATGGAGTTTTTGCTTGAGTAAATGACTGCTGGAGGGGTTGTTGATATTTAATATAGGAATTGGCGTTTGAACACCATGCACGGTGAGTTAGCCATTCAACGGTGGTTAACATCATAGACATTTTGACTTTAAACCCATTATGCACAGCAGTGGACATTTCCCACCTAGTGTCTACTTCTGGTGGATTGGGCCAACTGAAATAAAGATAATGGTCTGGGAGCCTGCACTGTTTGCAAGCTGGCAAGCAATTTTAGTTCACTGCTGCTCAGATTACATCTGAACCATTGGTACGTCTTTAGCAACCTTTTTTTTTTCTGTGAAGGGTGGAAGAAAAAATGTAGCTGCTCTGTTACTACGAAAATGTAGCTGGTTGTTTCACACAGTGTGTCAGCTGTCCAAGCGTGTTGGTCTGGAAAAGTTTCCAGGTTTCAAGTAGAAATAAATTACCCCAGGTTTATGAAACACTAAAATTTTTTATTTAGTTTTTTTCTTCTATTTCAAATCAATAGGTAATCAGGCACTAACATTAGCTGTGCTAGCCTTGACATTTGTGCTCTATAGGAGTTTCAGAATTTCCTTTCCTTTTTTCATGCTTTGTGTGTTTTACTCAATCTTTCAGTTTTCCTATGTTTAGAGGGTTTTTTTCTCTCTGTCTAGGTGTTTATGTTACATCAGCACCATGGTGTCTGAGTACCTTCCACATATTTATGGGTTTATACTCAACACCCCAGCAACGTAGGGAAGTATTATCCCCATTTGACAAACAGAAGAATAGAGGCATGGAGAAGTTAAATGATTTGCTCAAGGTTGTGCAGGAAGGGAGTGGCAGCTTCAGGAGTTGACTTAGGTCTCCTGATTCTCAGTTTAGGGTCTTAGCTTATATTAGGGCAGGTTTACACTTATCAGGAGATCAGCATTGTAGTAATCAATCCCACAGAGGTCTAATAAAGACCTACTAAATCGACTGTCGATTGCTCTCTCATCGACTCAGGTACTCCACAGGAATGAGAAGCATAAGGGAAGTTGATGGGACAGTTTCTCCTGTCTACCTTCTCCCCCTTCCGTCCCACTGTGAAACCCTTTGGCAACTTCACCTAAGGTATGTCAATTCCAGCTATACTATATATATAGCTGGATTTGTGTACCTTAAGTTGACATTGTCCCATAGTGCAGACCTGCCCTAAGTCACTGTAAAACTGACCTGAAACAGTGTGCTTTTAACATTAAAGGAGATGCTGAGTACTCCAGTGGTGATGTTGGATAGTTGAGGATGCCCTATCCACACCATTGCTGCAGACGCTTGCTCCTAAAGGAATATTCAGTGGTGGTGTCCCTTGGGAGACCTCCAGGAATAAAATTATTTCAGTAAAAATCTGGATCTAACCCCAAAACAATTATAAATAATATACATCTAACTGATTAAACCACAACTAACACACCTTTATTTAACAACTGAAAGTAACAGGGTTTAACAGACTAAAAGTGAATAAAATTAATTAACAAAGTACACAGAAATAAAGGAAACTTTTCTAACTGGTATTTATACTGCCACCATTTATCCCACCCCAGAGTGTGCACTCTTCTGGATCTCAGAGTCCCGACACTTGCTCGCATTGGTGCACTTGAAGGTCTGCAGCTGGCGTGGAGACAGCCCAGCGCAGGTCCTGTGTGTGTCAGTCCAAGCTAAGCAGCCAGTCCAGTGAAAGCAGTCCAGCCACTTTGGTTCACTGGGCAGATCATTCTGCCCCCTTTTGGATCCAGAGTCAATATGTTTTCTGTGATCTGTCCCAGGCAGCACTTTCCCAAACAACCGCAAGTACTCACAGTACCTCCTATGCAGGCCCTTCCCAGGCACAGGCACAGCCAGATCCTCCCCCATCCAGGGACAATCACACCAACATTCCCTGAAGCAGCCTGTTGGATCCAAGCCCAAGAAAGCTCTCAGCAGCAGGCTCTAGCTTCCAACAGCAGCTCCTGGCCTGGGAAAGGCTCCATGCCAGCAATCTGGCTCCTCTCTCCAAAAATGGAGATCCACAACTCTCTCTCTCTGCCATCTCTGCCCTCCTTTTTCCAAGGGCTCCTGGGAGCTGTAGTCTCTAGGGCTAGATTGCAGCACAAAGGATCCTCCCAGTAAAAGTCAGAGGCTCCTATAGTAAGGTGACTACAAACATAAGAGTCAATATCGTCATTCTGAAAAATTTGATGAGCTAGTCAAGAACTAAGGATGATAAATTGCGGTTATCTAACTAATCATGTCATCGATACAACTTGTATTGACTACACGACTAGTCAATAAGGGCTGCTCTGCAGAGCCACATTGGGGGTAGCTCCAGGAGCCAGCTCAAGCCAGGACTGAGCTGTTGCAGCTCGTGACAGCTCCAGGAGCCATCTGCGTTGCAGTTCTGCATTTTAAATGAAGTAAGAGCTGCCAGGCTCTTACTTCATTTAAAATGCAGAGGTGCAGAGTCCTGGACCAGCATGAGCTGGGACTGCTCAGTCTCAGCTTGCGCTGAGTCCAGCAGCCCCTGTTCATGGCAGCCAGCCCTGTAGGCCGTGAACAGAGGCAGCGAGGGGGCACTGTGGAGGAGGTGCTGGGGGGAACCAGCTCCCCACAGCACCAGCTACTTGTTCTCCACCCCCTCCCTGCTGCCTTTTATAGATGCAGCAAGGTGTGTGTGTGTGGGGGGGGAAGAAGTGAGTTGTTGATACTCCAGTCGACTACTCACTTACATCCCTATCAAGAACTATGATTGGTATTTTTTACAGGGTAAAAGTTAGGCATATAACTCCTATTGAAATTCAAATTAATATAGGTGCCTATCTCCCTTAGATTCCTTTGAAAATCATAATCTATATCATTAGGAAGTCTTTAATGCTATAACGAAAGGGTCTATAGACACCATGTTAATCCACCATGTTAATTCACATGTTATTCACATACCAGAGCAACAGAGGGCATACTAGTATGTTTAATAGTAAGGTGAATATAATAATTGATCCTTTCTTTCTTAAATATCTTCTTACTTGTAACTTTTGTAAGGGGAAAGTAGGAAGATAGGGTAAAATATAAACATACTGACAAAAATTCCAAATTCCTTGCTCCCTTTGGAATGGTATGACAAGTTTACCCACTCCTTACTGAATTAAAATGGCTTTTGCTTCAGTAGAGACTGCATGAGAAGTGAGTGAGAAAATTAGGATTTGGGCTATTCTAAAGAAGGAAAGTATGCAAAGCAGTCTCCATTGTGTATAAGCAGAAATATGGCTTACTATGCCAATCCATAAATATAGGATGAGCTTTTATACTTATGCATATGAGACAAAGAATCATAATTTAATCTATGGTGCATGCCATTATCAATAGGAGCAGTCAATTTTCCAGATGAAAATCTGTTCTCTGGCTAGGTATATACTAATGACTAATGTACTGTATGGAGTCCTTGAGCAGCAGAATGCTAATAAGAAGCCTGTTTGTGGAGTGAACAGTAGAAAAACCTACATTCTCAGCAAATGAAAGTAATACATTCAACTTAAAGTCAAATAACAGAGCAGGGAAAAGACCCTGATAGAGTCCAACAGTCCAACAAGAGCATTTATTTTGTTTCATTATGCACCTGGAAAATCATTATCGTCTCCTGGAAGTTCTCAGATTTTCACGTGAGATTAATTGCTTCAATGTGCATTAATGGGGAATACACAGTACGAGCCTCATGCAACAAGCTGGAAATGTAGCTCCTCCATTGAAATAGATGGTTGCCTGTTATGATAGCATTGTGTTCTCATGAGGCTCTCAGGGACACAGCCATCACACAGCCTTAGTCCAGTTTAAGCTTCAACATGAACTAAATAATATAATTCAAAACATCCTATTTCAACCAGCAGCTGTTCCCACTGAACAGTCACCAAGACTAAAGCCTGTGGAGAGTAAGTTGGAAGCGGTGTAATGTCAAATGTAGTGAAAGTTTCACACAAAGAAGGTGAGAGATGTAAATTACAGCCTGTGGTGGCTGAGAGTTATTTACTCTGTGGAATCTGTTTAGGGCATATTTTCAAGGGGACATCAGAAAAATTAAGTTGAATTAATAAAAAAATGTTAATTTTAAATGAATTGGTTAAAGAGCACATGGAAGGAGATGTGAGTGCACCTGACCAAGGAGGGAAGAACATCTTCATGCTCTTCATTCATTCAAGAAGGGATTTAAACTAGGTTCAAAGGAGGCAGGTGACAAAAGGTTGACCTTAACAATGGGCACATGTTAGCGGGGAGGAGGCATGGGACATGAAAAATTACAGTTGGGTCACAGGAGCAACAAGAGGGAAACAAGTGGAGAATTTGCTCAACATCTGACTATTTATTTTAAAAAGTTTGTTTGACCAATTTGGTACGCATCTCCCTCTGATCATAACTGAAAGCAATATAAGGGTTCAGTTGTGTCAGGAAAATGGGATGTGCCTAGAATGGGATTGCTTCCCATAAGCCAAACAGAAAAGAGACAGAATCACCAAATCAAGTACAGTTCTCAACATTGACATAAGTGAGCGAATGTTGAAAGAGACTGAACCAAGATGAGCTAGAAAAAAAAAAAAAAAAAGGATAAACCTGGAATAGGATTGCTTCTCAGTAAACCTTACCGAAAAGCGATAAAACAGAGAACTTCAGAGCATGCTCTATTTTGGTACAGCTAAATCAATGCTAGAAGCAATTTTATTGGAAACCAAATTGACAATAGCCCTTTTTTGTTAAAAAATAGTGAATGATAAGAGTTTATAGGGATAAACTAAAACAAATACTTGATGGAATTTCCATTTAAAAATTACTAAAAAAAAATTAAACAGACACATTTTAACAGTCTCTTTCTTAAGAAATCTAAAATAAAAATTAGCTTCTTAAAAAAAACACTATATTTTTGAAAAATACAAATATTTCAATAAAGCATGTACATCTTCCTTTTATTTAAACACAATTGAGGTAAGGAATCGAGCAACTCTGGGTAAATCTGCTAATATGTCTGTCTATACACAAATGCAAGGAATATGGGGAATAAAACAGGAAGAACTAGAAGTATTAGTACATAAGCTAAATTATAACTTAATTGGCTTTACAGAGGCTTGGAAGGATAAGACTCTTGACTGGCATTTTGGTATAGATAACTTGTTTAGGAAGGACAAGCATAGAAAAAGGGAGGTGATGTTGCTTTATACAGCAAAAATATATGCACTTGTCCTTAGGCCCAGATGGGGCAGGAGGGTGTTAACAGGACTGCTGTACATAAGACATGTACTTGCCAGGAGGTACTTGTCTTGAAGTGATGAGGCCTCAGTTAAGGTAGTTTGGCCATTTCTGGTGCCATAGTTTAGGAAAGATCTGGAAAAATTGGAGAGAGTCTAAAGGAGAACAACAAAAATGACAAAAGGTTTTGAAACCTGATCTGTGAGGAAAGATTTTTAAAAATGGGCATGTTGAATCTCGAGAAAAAAGACTGAGGGGAAAGTCTTCAACTATGTTAAGGGCTGCTATAAAGAGGACTGTGATTAATTGTTCTTCCTAGCTACTCAGGGTAGGACAAGATGTAATGGGCTTAATCAGCATCAAGGGAGATTTAGATTAGTTATTAGGAAAACTTGCTAATTATAAGGGTAGTTAAGCACGGGAATAAATTTCCAAGGGAGGATGTACAGTCCCCATCTTTGGAGGTTTAAGAACAGGTTGAGCAAACATCTGTCAGATATAGTCTGTGTTTACTTGGTCCTGCCTCAGCAGAGGAGACTGGCCTTTGGGAAATCTAGAGGCCCCTTCAAGCCCTACATTGCTATGACTCTCTCTGAACACTTTCGTTCAGAATAAAGTAGCTTTTAAAAATGAAGTAGCCTACCAATGTGAATTAAGCTGAAGTGAACAATGGCCACATTACTCCTGCATAACATGTTTAAGTAATTCCCTTTAAATGAATACCTTTTAGTGAATTCAGATTAAGTTCCTATGTAGAGAATTTGAATGGTAGATTTTATTTTCAGCATCTATGAAGGTATCACATCATATGTCTTGCTGAAAAAATGGGTTGAATGTGTGCAGCAGACTTGTGTGGCTTCCAGGAATCAAGATCTAATGGCATAAAGCTTTCTATTTGAAAGAGTCAGCTTTTTCTGCATTTAGAGGTGCTGCAAAAATGCCTTAAAAAGTAAATTCTCTCTTTTATGGACATCTCAAGTTCAAAAACCTGCTAAACTGATTTCACGGTTTCTTTTTTTCCTGTTAAAAAACCTTAGCAACTGGCTAGAGAACCTGCATACCTAGTTGCAAATTAAAATTAAAATGGACACTTGTAGAACAGCTCTATAATAGAAAGGCAGACAGATCACTGATTATATCATTGCCAGCAGGCACCATTATAACAGGGTTGTTTTAACTCTACCCTCTAGCAAAGATTTTATCTGTCTGAAATGTAAATGAAATGGAATTCTGGTGACCTTGGTACAGTCCAGACAAGCAAAAATCTTTTGAATACATTTGAAAAGGAGCAAAAATTTTGGATAAGCAGGATTTTGAGAAATATTCAAAGCACAAGGCTCACTAACTTTAGAGGTAACCAGAAAAAAAAAAGACATATGAAGCAGTAGCTTGCATTTAAGATGACATATCTTAAAATGTGTTCAAGGAAGTTCAAAGAAGAATTTTAGGCCTATTAAAATCACTAACTAGATATTAAGGCATTAGTGGGACAATGTAATTTAATGGATTTCAGATACTTTGCTGGGTCCAAAAAGGCAAAGTATTGAAAAGCTCTCTCATAGAACACTAGAACTGGAAGGGATCTTGAGAGGTCATTGAGTCCAGTCCCCTGCCCTCACGGCAGGACCCAGGACCATCTAGACCATCCCTGATAGATGTCTATCGAACCTGCTCTTAAATATTTCCAAGAGATGGAGATTCCACAGCCTCCCTAGGCAATTTATTCCAGCGTTTAACCACCCTGGCTCTGTCTAGACTATGGAGTTTTATCAGAAAAAGTTACATAAATTGTGCTCTGCAATTTGCGTACCTTTTTCTAATTCTTTTTTCCGAAGAGGCTTTTCCAAAATTTGGCCCATCTACACTGGGCCAAATTTTGGAAAAACCTCCTCTTTCAGAAGAACCCTTACTCCTCATGAAATGAGGAAGACAGGGGCTTCTGAAAGAGCGCGTCTGCTCTTCCGCAAAAAATGTTGGAAGAGCAGACGCGTTCCCTGGATACGGTAGAGTTTTTCCGGGATCCCTCCTGTGTCCTGGAAAAACTCTGTAGTCTAAATGTAGCCCCTGACAGTTAGGAAGTTTTTCCTTATGTCCAACCTAAACCTCCCCTGCTGCAGTTTAAGCCCATCACTTCTTGTCCTATCCTCAGAGGCCAAGGAGAACAATTTTAATTGGTCATATTAACTGATTTGTGGCTTTGAAGTGGAAATGGATATTATTTGTTTAAAAACACTCTTGAATTAAAAAAGGACAACTTGAGCTGGCACCTGTCAATGGAAACTTGAAAATTGTGTTCTGGAATTTGCAGGCACATCTCTTTCTATCTTTGCGCCAACTTTATGGGGAGAGGGCTTAGCCTCAGACATCTAAATTCTAACATACTCTCAAAACTTTTCTAACAGTCTACATTTTTCTGCAACAGAAAAGTTCTAAGGTACTAAGAAATGTGGATTTGTAGGTAGAAATAGGGAGAGGAATCCTGGTGATCCTGAGAGGCCCCGAAGACTGCAGTGAGGGCAATAATTGGAGTGATCTCTACTCACTGGCAGCACAGGTCCTGGGGGAGTTACTCTGCTCTACTGGCTCCATTGCTTCCTGAGCTGTGTCTACACTGGAACTTTTTGTTGCCAAAAAATGCCTTTTGTTGACAAAACAGTGAGAGCATACGCACTACAATGCAACTTTTGCCAGGAAAAACACCCTGTTTTGGAGACAAAAAACTTCCACCCTTGCAAGAGACTTTTGTATTTTCCCCTCCCTTTATTGGTGACAAAGAGCCAGTTCAGACTCTGTTTTGTTAAGAGAACTGGCTTGTGCCAATATCCTATGATGCCTGCCTTGATGGCTCTTCTCAACATTTTGTGATCTCTGCTGCCCTGCAGGCAAGCACCTCTCCCCTTTCAAAGCTCCAGGAAGTATCTGATAGCTCAGTGGGACCAAAGAATAAATCACTGGAATGCTCCTGTTGTGCCCAGCACTAGAAAGGCAGCAGCAGGAAGACTGCTGCCACAATAGGAGGGTTGGAGAGACCGCTTTGCTGCTTTGACATTCCTCAGCATGGAGAGCTTAGAGACCTAAGAGGGAACGCCAAGAAGCACAGGGATCAGCTCTGTCTTCCCACAACACCACACTATGGGATGCTGACCCACATTGCTTTGCTCTGTCAACAGGATGCTAGCAAAGTGGCCATGAAATGTCAACAATGGGAGGAAGAAAAACTGGATTGATCAGTTTTTACTTTTGGTGACTTTTTGCATGATGACAGCACTTTTGTTGCCAAACCATCCAAGTGTAGACATAGCTTTGGAGTAGCATTTTCTGCCAAGTGGATATCTGTGAGCTCTAGAGAGCAGTATGTTGTAAGAACATCTATACCTCCTGTGGTCAAGGACATAAGCTCTTTTGACCCATTGGAGTGCTGACCTCAGAAAGCTGGAGTGGGTTCACAGACTGAAAATAACAGAGGAGCACAGCAGGTGATTTCACTTCTTCCTTGCCACCTCCACGAAACCAAGCAGTCTCCCCCAGCTGTGGAGCAGAATGGGTCTGACTAATTTCCCCCATCCTCACCCTACTCATTTTGAATGACAATTAAATAGACATTCCCTTTGAACAATTCTAGTAATCTGCAGGTTCAGTCAGCAGAGGAAACTTTAAGAGCAGCAACATGCAGGTGGGTCAGACTAAGTCAGGGATTTTGAATGTGAAAATAATAAGGAAAATACAGATATGTAGCCCCACCCTTTGAAAATGAATCACAGGGGACGTCTTTGCTGTAATCAGAGATGTGACAGCAGCACATGTAGCTTTGCTTTGGCTCGCTGTGATGATAAGAACAGTGAGCCTGCTGCAGTCCTGGCTAACTGCTCAGGAACGTACTTAGATCCAGGGGTGGGGTATTCTGTGCTGCCTATTAGAGGTAGCCAAAGCCAAGCTACGTATACTGCTGTCACACCTCTGGTCTGGGTTAAAATTTCCCCAAAGTTTGGGGTTATCAGATTTTGGGCTTTGGTTCAGGCCCCTTGCTTAGTATTGGCAGAACAAATCTGAATACAGCAATGAAGAAACAGAATGGGATATTGAGTCCTGGAAGGATTCCATTTGTCTTATTTAGAATGAGAATTTTTGAAAGTTCCTCTCTTTTTTAGCTGTATCTGCCTATGAGGAAGGGTACAAATTTTTTACAGAGCTACTGAGTTCTTTTTTAGTGTTTTACCACCTCCAGAGCCTTAAACAATTTAGGGGTAGTTCAGCTCTTCTCTCATCCCATTTGTTTTGCTTGACTGGAGCCCATCAATTGATGGAGGCCAGATTTCATTTTGAGATAATTATGGAACAGAAAAGACTTTTAGAGTTTTAGATAGTAATTTAGATAAAAGATATTATTTGCATTGGAGTAGTAGAAGGCTGATTGTGTCTCTTTTCTCTCAATGAGAAACCACCCAGATTTGGAGTTTGCAAAACCTCACTCAGATTTTGATCTTGTAAAATCCTATCATGACTGATTCAAATCTGGATTATAGTGTGTCTCATTTTATGGGGTCAGATTATTTAAAAAAAAAGCTTCCACTCATAATCCATCTCTAGACTAAACTCAAAAGTGTGGTGGGGAGGGGGAAATTTTCATAATTGCTCACCAATCAACAGCTCCCATTTAGGAATCAAAATAATTAGACAGATTTTCCAGAGCAATTTAAGGACTGGGTGCTGAGAATTCTGAAAATATGCCCCGTTATTGTGGTGCTTAAGTGGGAACAGCTGGCCCCAGTTATGAGCTTAGCCCAGTTCTGAAATCTGCCTTGGATATTTATTTATTTCTACTGGCATGAAATAAATTTCTGTGCATAGGATTTGCACTGCTTTTTGCATGGTAAGTCAGCCTTCAATATTCCTTTGTTCAAATATAATGTGCCACATTCTTGCTGGGTGTAAATGCCTTTGGTTTCAGTGAAGTTACTATTCAATGATACTAGATACATTTATTCAATGATATTAGGCAGACCTGGCAGGAGAGGTAATATCTTTTATTGGTGGAACTTGTGCTGGTGAATGACAAAGGCTTATAAAAAGGAGAGTGATACATTAATCTACTTAACCACCGAGGATGGGGCAAAAAGCAATGGGTTTAAATTGCAAGAAGGGATATTCAGATTAAATATGAGGAGAAAACTTCCTAACTGTAAAGGTATTTAAGCACTAGAACAAATCACCTGGGGAGTTTTTAAAATCTCTGTCATTGGAAGTTTTTAAGAACATGTTAGACAAACACCTGTCAGGGATGATTTAGATAATATTTAGTCCTGCCTCAGTGCAGAGGGCTGGACTAGACAATCTATTGAGGTCCCTTCCAGTCCTATATTTCTATGATTCTATGAAACTCTTTCCTAACATTACTTTTCTCATGTGTGCAGTTGCTGCATGACCCACATGGATGTTATTTACCAAAAGGAATGGAGGTAGTTTGCAGCTTCACACAGGAAGGGGAGGTGTGTCTGAGACAATTTTTCTAGTGGAGATATAGCTCACAATTCAAGAATGCAACATTTCCCCATTCTGTGAAGATTCTACATGGTGCTCTTCTTCCATTCTGGTTTGGGCCAGATATTACCAAGATATTACCTGACCTGCCTTGTATTTCTGGGTACGTCTAGACAGAGGGGCTATTTTGGGATACCGGATGTATCCCAAAATAGTTACCCTGCATCTTTTAAACACACCTATTATTACAAAATAATGGGCATGCTATTCCGGCATCCCTGTAACATTCATTCCATGAAGGTTAAGGGATGTCTTGAAATACCATGTTATTTCAAAATTTGGTGCTATATAGATGCGCTAAATTTCAAAATAAGCTATTTTGAAATGCAATTGAAATAAGATACGCAATTTGTATAGCTCAAATTGTGTATCTTATTTCAAGTTTAGGGTGCTGTGTAGATGCACCCTCTAATAACCTGGGTTCAACCTGGCTATATCAGTGCTGCCAACACTATTTCAGCTACTAAATGGTGTCCTCTATAGCCATGTTGCGGTATACATCACTACACTAACTTATAGAGAACATCAAGATTTTCATGGTTCTAGCCTGCTGAAGAATGTGCATATTTAGAGCCTTTTTTTTACCTTATTGGCTGCTAACTTTGTTGTAAGACAAAATTACAACAATTGTGTTTTATAATAGTTTTTTTCATAATTTTTTCAAAGAGGTAAAAGAACTTAGCAAACACTAAAATGCTTCCCCAAGCTCCATGAAAAATAAGAGGGCTTATCCACCAACCTTTAGAAATGGTTACAAGAAAAAGGAGCGAAATCAAATGTTTCTAGGCAATGTATTCCACAGCAAGGGGGCATAATGAGAGAAAGTATGACCGCCTAGTGCTTAATAGCTGACTTTCAAGACATCAAAAATGGTTCAAATTAGGGAATCTGTGTACTTGTCCTAGGGTATCAAGTGAATCAATGAAAAAACAGTGTTTAAACCATGGAAAATGTTGCTTTGTGTATGAACAGCAGTATTTCTGTACAAGCCTATAGGAATGTTTAAGTGCATAGCTGCAATTATTACAGTATGTGGGAAGATAATTAGAAAATGATAAGGCAGGTGTCCATAATGGTACTATTGAGCATAGCTGTGAGTGATGGCACAGCCAGCCATGAGCCTCATACTGCTATTTGCACATCATATGTATTAATTGATATGCAGATTACTTACAGAAGAGTTAGGTTCTGTTTAATCTGAACTCCTGCATGGTTGTTACATTGAATTATACCTGTCCAGTTACCCACATGAACAGTCTTGTATTTAGGATTAAATAGTAAAGTCCTATTTCTCAAATGCATAGGACTCTTGTGAGCTGGAGAGGGGGCTAAAGGAGGAACGTGACCTAAGTGAGGGGTGAGAAAATAGATTTTAGGGGGGGTGTCCTTGAATGTATTGTACCTTTGCAGTACATGAGCAAAGATACTGCCATGAGGGTACTGCAGAATGGATCATGCTTAACAATGACATATGCCACCTGTTATGCAGCTGTAGCCTCCCCTTCTTCCAGTGCTGATTTTCAGCCTTCAGCGTGCATGTGGCAGGGTGGTGGCCTAGTCATGCTGTCAAACTTTTCAAGATGTTTTTCTTAGGCCAGGTGTACACGAGGGGGGCAAAGTCGAACTAAGGCACACAACGGTAGGTACATGAATAGCATCACTGGGGTCAATGTACATTACTGCAATGTCTCAACCGGGGGGAAGGAAGGGTGTTGATGGGAGAGTTGCTCCCTTCGATTACTTTTACTCTTAGTGACTTGGTGGAGTACCGGGAATTGACATGAGTGTGATCAGTGGTTGATGTAGCGTGTCCTTTCTAGATCTGCTAAATCAACCCCAGGAGTTTGATCTCTGAAGCATTGACCTCCCGTTAAGTGAAAATAAGGCCTTTGTCACCAAGGCTATGTCTAGACAGCGGCGCTGTTTTGGGATACTGGACGTATCCCAAAAGAGCAAATCCACATCTTTAAACACACCCATTATTTTGATGTGTAGACAGCACCAAATTTCAAAATAAGCTATTTAGAAATTACCTAGAAATAAACTATGCAATGTGCATAGCCCAAATTACGTAGCTTATTTCGAGGTAAGGGTGCAGGGTAGACGCACCCGTAGAGAATTTGAGCTTCTGATGAACAAAAGAACAGGTTATAGACCCAGTGAATCTTCAGCAATGATGTAAATGCCTCAGAGAGTAGGGATGTTCCATTCAGAAAAGCATCCAAACATCTGAGGGTGATTCTCTGCTGTCCCTAACTGAGCATGGCTTCTAAATGTTACATTATGAAACAGCTGAGGAAAACTGTGATTAAAGTTTGCCAGCTGAGACATCTAAATCAAGTTTCTCATTCCTCACCAGGCTGGGAGATGATAATGAAAGGACTAGTATACTGACTTGTTACTCGGATAGAAGTTTTGAAGATTATAATGTGATCCTGAGAATTAAGAATAATAAATACAGATCCATTTACAGGCCTACCCGAGACAGTGATGATGAAGAGGATGAAGAGAGGAAAGGAAGAGGCTGCAGCCTTCAGTACCAGCATGCCATGGTTCGAGTTCTCACACAGTTTGTAGCAGAGTCTTCTGATTTTGGAGGCCAGCTGACCTATATGTTGGGATCTGAGTGGCAGTTTGATATAACAGATCTCGTGTCCGATTTCATGAAGGTGGAAGAACCTAAGATTGCTAAATTACAGGATGGACGGGTACTAGTTGGCCGTGAACATGGGATAACTACAGTTCAGGTAACAGCTTAAAATATATCTATATAGTCAGTGGGAAGAATTTGGGGTGAGTGCAGTTGATTACTGACTGTAATATAAAATGCTGTTATGTCTACAGTAAGCATTAATTTAACACAGAAGTCTGAATAGGTGTCACTTTTGTTTCCAGTCATTTTCATTGCTTGATTCTTAACTACAGTAACACAAAAAAACTGTCCCAAATTGGATTGTATTTGCTTATATAACCTCCCATTATATTCTTGTATACAAAGTCTATATTTTGGACCAAAAATAAAAGGACTGACATTTTGGGCATGATCTAACACTCAGTGAATAGAAAGATTCCCACGGACTTCATAGGCATTGGAATCAACATCCTTTAGGATAGATTTTCAAAGGTATTTAGGCACCTACAGGTGAAGATAAGCATTAACTGGGATATAGAAAAGCACCTGAGCAGGTTAGGTAACTAACTCTCATTGAAAGTCAATGGATGTTGTTCCATCCGAGTAACTAGCATCTTTAAGCATCTAAATCCCTTTGGAAATCTGGACCTCTGGCTCTTTCAAGAGATCAGCTCAGCTGAGTTCTTACAAGTATTATATTCTGAGGCCACAGGATTCTGTATTTTGCTTCTCTCAAATTATAGTATTAGTATTATTCAATAGCCAGCAGTGTAATTATATCAATAGGAGATTCTGCAGAAATTGTAAATGTAACTATCTATTTTTAAAAAATTAAATCAATTATGTTTAGTTCATTAATCTCAATTCTCTACCCATGCTGCACAGGGATGAGTCTGTAATTTAAAAACAATGACATGTTTTTTGGCATATATAGTAATTAAATAGCAAATGGGTGTAATGTTTTGGGAAACATCAATTATAGCTTATAAAGGAATGCAGCAAACACAGAACTCAATTGAAAATGTACCTATCAGTGAGTCGAGTTACTATTTTATACCATTGCACCACTCGCTGTTTAATACAAGAAAGCATCTTTGCTCTTTGAAGGTGCTGTCGCCTCTCTCTGACTCCATCTTGGCAGAGAAGACAGTAACAGTTCTGGATGACCGCGTCACAATCACAGACTTAGGGGTACAACTTGTCACGGGCTTGTCCCTGTCTTTACAAATAAGCAAAGGAAATAAGAGAACTATTGTCTCCACAGCATCTGCTTGTGATATTCTTCATACTCCAAAACAGGTATGGTCCAAAAGCATATTGAGCATTATAATTAATAGGTTTGCTTACTGTGTTTTGTAGGATGCAAGGGAGAAGCCTATGGCAGAGCAATGCAGCATGTATAAAGTGTGCCTGTTTGAAAAACAGTACGTTTCATGCAGCTTAAGACAGAGTTCCTCACTGGAGAAGTGTATTTGTCACCGAGGTGGGAATATGTAACTCCCAAGGCACATTAGTGTGCTACAAGATTTACCTGGTATTGCTTGGGAATTTCAGCATCTCCGGCGGGTGTGAGGGGACAGACAGGACTGGATTGTCTAGTGACTCTCATGCAGGGGTGGGGTGGCCAGGATTGCTGGGGGATGATCAGGATTGCTGGCCAGCAGGGCTCCCCCCCATATCTGGCGCTGCAGCCAAGAACCAGGGAGGGCTTTGTGGACAGGGGTACCACTTCCCTGGGCCGAAAGCCAGCAATGTGGAGAAGACCTGGCCCCATCTGGTCACTGTCTTCCTGGTGCGGCCATCCCTATTCAATCCCTGTAGCCCTGGCAGATTGAAGTAGCATGGCTTTTGCATGATTAGGCCTATATATTCATTCGGATGAGATGGTTCAGATTTGGCCACCCTTCTTGATGCTGACCTTATTCTGTAAGTAGTCCCAGAGTAAAAGTGAAATTATGAAAGGAGTAGGGCATATAACACAATGTGAGAGTGGCAGATTCTACTCCTAGGAAAGCAGGTCAGATTTTTACCTATTAACCAAAGCAGTTAGGTTTTGATAGTGCCGTATGCCATGTGCAGCTATGTTTGTCTCATGCTTATTGCTACTGAGGAAAATATTGAGTTTGAGCAAATGACTCTCCAGATGCAAGCAGGAGCACTTTTGTGTAAGTGTCTTTGTGGTGTCCAAAAGAAACTACAGTCATTTCTATACCATTCAGATACCACTGCAACAGTGTTCCCTTTAAGCTATGTGACATCACAGCTTCACAGGAGATTAATCAGCCCCACTCAGTCAGAGGCTCCGCCCAGTCCGAGGTTCAGGCGGGGCAGATTAATCACCTGTGAAGCTGTGCTGCTGTGCAGCTTAGAGGGAACACTGTACTGCAGTGTTAGAAATAACTGTGATTGAAAATGATAAATATTTCATTCAAATCTGTTTCATAATGCATTCTGTTTAAATAAGCTGAGCGTGAACGCCACACCAAGTGCATTATATTACACATTAGGTTAAAGCCAAGGAGCATTTTCAAAATGTCCTGTTACTCGCCATTTTTCTAAATTTACTAAAAATCATGATATTGGAAATCCAATTAATTTCATCAGTGGGCTTTGATGTTGAAAAGTGCCTGCTCGCTTTGTACCCAAAAGGAATTGTGAGCATAATTTTGCAGGCACATTTTATTAGGTGGCATCTGCACATAAGATAAATATCTAAATAGAGCAGAGCACACAAAGCTGTAGATGCAAAACCTGAAATTGAATGGAAGCATTTTTGCAAAAACACAGAAACAAAGCTATGCAGTATATTTATATCACTAGGGTCAAATAAGCATAAGCTCTGAAAACCCTAATAAATGGTGTCTTATTTTTCTCTCCTTTCCCTCTTTTAGGAAGCCGTAGTCAGCACTTGGATTTTGTTCAGTGATGGCACTGTGACACCTTTAGATATTTATGACTCCAAGGATTTTTCTGTTACTATAACTTCCCTGGACGAGATGGTGATATCTGCCCAGCAAAACTTTCAATCCAAGTGGCCTCTGGTAGTTGCAGAGGGTGATGGGCAAGGACCCTTGATTAAAATTGAAATGGTGATCAGTGAACCTTGCCAGAAGACAAAGCGAAAGAGCATTCTGGCTGTTGGGAAAGGAAATGTCAAAGTGAAATTTGGTCAGAGAGGTTCTGACCACAAAGGAAGCACCAATGACATTGATGATGTAGATAGAGAGTTTAACCACCATGTGAACAATGCTATAGAGAAGACGGCAGAAGAAGAGAGGACATTGCAAGAATGGGCCAAACAAGGGACCTTTATTAATCATGAAGACAATGCCAACAAAAGCACAACTTCCAAATCTCCTATTGATCAGGAAAAGGCTCACGAGGATAGCCTCCAAAGTAATCCAACTGCATTCACAAGTTTTCCTGCCCAAGTAGAGTTACCAGGGCAGAATAATCCCAATGATCTTGTGTTGACTTCTAGAGGGTTAACTGATTTGGAGATTGGCATGTATGCTCTGCTGTGTGTTTTCTGCCTAGCAATTTTGGTCTTCTTAATTAACTGCGTGGCATTTGCTTGGAAGTACAGACACAAAAGGTTTGCTGTGAGCGAGCAAGGCAACATCCCACATTCTCATGACTGGGTCTGGCTTGGAAACGAGATAGAACTCTTAGATAACCCAGTTGACATTTCGCTCCCATCTGAGGACTGCACTACCATGAGTGACAGAGGGATGCAGTTTGAAGAAAGCAACTTTCTCCTTAATGGGAGCTCTCAGAAGACTCTTCATAATCAGATCCTCAGATCTTGTGAGTATGCTTGTGAGAAGGAAGTTAAAAGTGAACCTATAAATCCATCTGGGCCAAAACGGAAGCGAGTCAAGTTCACTTCATATACCACGATACTGCCAGAGGATGGAGGTCCTTACACCAACTCAATTCTGTTTGACAATGACGATAACATTAAATGGGTCTGTCAAGATATGAATCTTGGTGATTCCAAGGAACTTAGAGACTATATGGAAAGACTGCAAGACAATATGTAAAATACTTTCTAACGTTTGTATTCACCTTTATGCCTTCTGTTTCATGGATAGTGGAGCAGTCAGTCCAGTCAGCAATAGGAGGTTACCATGGAGTCTAACATTTGGAGCTCCCAAGATGATAACTGCATGTCGTCGAGTGGGTACAAGAGGCTGGCTGAGTTAATCCTGTTTCACTATAAACCAGGATGTGCCCCTGAAACAACTCCATGTAGATGTTGAAGGTGTCGCACATGATGGCTGTTTTCGCATACTGCCTGGTACTAGCTAAATGCTAATACAATTATGCTCAGACTCAGAGGAGACTACGTTTGTTTGTCAACTCATGATAAACAGTGAATCAGAAAAAAAGGGATTTGGGGGTTGATTTTTCTAATCATCATCCTTTGTAAAGCACAGTGGATATTTCTTGCATACAGCCTGAGAGTAGGCTTATTGTAAAAGAGATCTGAATCAATGTGTCCAATTTTATTGGCCTATGAGCAATGCAGCCAAGTAGTCTCATTATTTTTTACAGAGGCATACACCTACATGTGGTTAATTTCTTATCTGTATTGTTTATGAAGATTGTTTGATTTAGGGGATATTCACATTTTCTTTGGAGACTTTTTTTGGTTGTACCAAAGTGTACCACAGTATATTTACAGGTAATTCAGGTTTTCTATTCATGTGCATTAGCCCTCTAGAATACCTCTTCGTCGCTGACTATCTTTCTCCTTCCCATGCAAATCTTTAATATTTTAAATGTAGAAACGTATTAGTAATCTTACACTGGAAAGGGGTTGTATCTTCTTACAGGGAACTGTATATACAACAATAAACCCTGGAAAATAAAAATCAAGGTGCAGTCCTGGGTTTATTTTTTATCATTTGATTATATGAAAAATAATTTGAAACAAAGTAAATACATGATAAAGAAAAATGCTTCTAATGAAACAACAACAGTTATGGAAATTCTTTGTGGGCAACACATGTTGTTTTTACAACATTAAATGCAAACATGATATTGAAATGCACTGAACAGGAAGCAAAATTCTTGGGAAATAAGCAAAATTTTTAAACTGTCATTAGACTGTGCTAAAAAATATATTAATGCTGCAGTTTAGCAGTATGTACACATCCATCTACAATGGCTGGTGCACGTGGGCCCTATCTAAAAGCCATCTCTAATCATACGTCTGGTACAGAGAAAACTTTTACAACTGGTTCCATCACAAAAGAAAATACTGGGCACAGTTATATATAATGATTATCCCCAGACTTGACAGGAGTACTGGAGATTCAAAGTTTCCATTTCACGAATTTTATATGCATTTTTACATTGAAGTATAATTACAGTGTTTTGAAAATCATAGCCAAGAAACCTTTCTGCATGAAATGTCTGAGAAGCAGAAAAGTATATTGGGCCCATCATGAAAAATGACACCTGATCCAAATGCAACTCACATCCCTCTGCTCTCTCAAAATAATAAAAATAATGAACATAATGGCACTTATGGATGGGCTGGCTCTGTTAATGGTAGACAAGAGTCTTAAGCCACATTGTTTATACTGAAAGTTTCCCCTCTATGAACAAGCCTTGAAAAAGGGTGAAATGGTAATTTTTGTGTTTTACATCAGACATTATGTAACTGTGAGACCAGGATCACTAAAAGTAGAGTGCACATCTTTCCATGCTGGTGTTCCACTGTATGCACATATAAAATAAACTATGAAGAATAAAAAAACAGAGAATACAAAAGGAATTTGTAGTTTAGCATGGAGGTTAGCCGAGCTGATGAAGAATTTTACATAAGCCAGCCTACTGTCTAGTACAAGATTGCTTGGTTTTGGAGCCTTGACCTTCATACTATATAGGAGTCACACACAGCAAGTCCACCTAGACATTGTCACAAAATACAAACAATTAAAAATATAAGTAGTTTACAAAAACTCAATTAAAAACAAAAAGGGAACCAGAATTTAGCCTCCCATACAAATCTTGCAAAGACACAAAATAGTCTGGAACTACAAAAATATATTCGAGTTTAAACTTTAAAAGATCTAACATGCTACATAAAAGTTCAGAAATAGAAAATGATAATAAATAAGCATGCAGAGGGCCAAAAATAAAACAAAAAGCGAAGACAACAATAAAAGCTGAACATGAGACTGCTCAAAGTGTCTCCCTTAGTTGCAGTGGTGCAAATGCAGAAACTATTAAAAGCAGTGGAGTAACTCTGGATGTATGCCAGTGTAAAAGCACCACTAGAGTGAAATGAACATTATTTGTAGATCAAGTGAAACAACATCACTGATTAACCAAAAACATTGCTGCTGATTAACAAAAGGAAGGAATGACATTAGGAGGCAGATTATACATCATCAAGAAACTTCAAATGACTAATAAAAATCTATCCAGTCTCTCAATTCCATCCTCCCCCTGCTCTAATAATGACTGGATTAATGTGCCCATAACTATTAAGCTTATGTAGCTGTAGAGATGGGAAACTCCTTTGGCTCCATACAGAATTAGCCAGTGCTTTGTGTGATGTCTACTGTTCTACACAAAGAAAAGGAAACATGTTGCGTGGAGGGTGTTTTTTTGTCCCCTGCCCCATTCCCTGAAAACTATGAATAAAAGGGAAGATTCATTGAATATGTTGATTCTTGGCAACTTCAGAACTGTGCAATGCCCAACCCTCAGCTGCTGTAAATTATAAAGTGGTTAGCTACAACAGCTGAAGATATAGTCCATGGAGAACATTGAAGAAAGAGTTCATTTCCCACCATGTAGAACTATTATATTTCATTTGGACATTATAGACTAGCTCCATATGGCTTGCCTATATACACTTCCTGATTTAAATACCAGTTTGGGAAAATAGCCCCCTTTCCCCTGTACTCCTCTTAATGTAGGTACCAGCTGCTGTTTCTTAGTTCTCACTGGGGAATGTACAAGAAAATCTTCCAGCCATATGATTCAGTAGAAAAAAGTATATTATATAATGGGAGACAATTTTTATTTCAAGGTGGAGTACATCACGAGTGGGATACCAAATATTCATAGAAGATGTGTTCTTTTCTGAAATACATCTTGTATATGCTACATTGAAATACACTGTATAGCATTGATGGGCAACCTAGGCTAGTGAGTGGGCCACATAAATAGCCCTCCATCCCAGTGGGCCCCAAGATTGTCCAAATCAAGAAGGTCTCCTGGGATAGGATAGTTTTGCTCATTGCACTTGGGTATCTAGCATTTGCAGGGTATGTCAATTAAACCATAGCAGCACTTTGGATACAGAGGGAATGCACAGCTCTCACAGTCAGTGTTGTGTGCAATCAGCATGCACTTCACTTCACTTCACGTGCCCTTGCTTTACATGTGTCACTTTAATAATACTGGTAGGCAAAAAATTATGTGGATGGAAACCAGCAGAATCTGGCCACCCCGTGCACGTGCAATAGTAACAAAAAATGTCTTGTGGGCCACACATAGTATCCTGAGGGGTAGCATGTAGCCTATGGGCCACAGGTTGCCCACATCTGCTGTATAGTATATAGTGAAATACATATGCTAACTACTAAATCTATAACAATGACTATGTATACTCATCATACCCCAAATATTTATTCAGTATGGTAAGTCTTAGCTGTATAACATAAGAAATGTGTAAAAAATAAACTGTAAGTTCAGACAATAGCAGCTGATTTTCATACCTGTGTAATTTGTATAACAATTAAGTTATCCAAGCTTCAGTTTACATCATTAAATGCACCATTTTTAAAAGTTAATTTTCTATTTGTTAGAGTTCAGAAATAAGACTTCACTCTCCAGCAAAGAAGCACTTGAATGATGTTGTGAAACTTGTGAACTCTAACCCAGAGATAAACAGATTCCTCATGTGATTCTTCAATTTAACTTTACTATTTTAATCACACAAAAAGGAAGGTGATGGGCCATCACTTCGGTGTGATTGAGGGGTGGGGTTATAACAACATGCACTCTTTTGGCAAACCAAGAACATGTGGGATTTGACTCCCTGGATGCCCATTACCCACATCTGGGTGGACTTTCAAGTTTTGATACAATGTTTCATACAATCTTATGCATACAATCTTATCCAGCCCACTGCTTTCATACTGAGACACTGGGGAAAGGGTCTGATAATCTGAGGGGCTAAAATGCAAAATTTCTGTGAATGATGCACATCATCCAAGGTTTCACAATCTCAGTAAGTACAATCCTCTGGTTGTATGAAATATGCTTGTAGATTTGGGAAATGGGTTTATCGTTAACCTCAGGCCTGTGCATTTCCCAATGCAAATAATGAGCAAGCTTCTTAGTTCTACTATCCTGGTGTGAATCTAGAATAATGTATTTATAGGGTTTTTGGAGTCCACACAAGGATAGCATCTGAGCATCTGCTACCTATTAATTATCCTCATAATACATTAGTAAGGTAGATTGTGGGAACCTGAGACAGATGGCTGATGCAACTTGTCCAAGGTCCATGGCAAATCCAAAAATATTATGGAGCTATTCTATGGGACTGTGTGCTACTCTTAAGCATAAGACCACCCTCCCTCCTACCGCAAATACAGTAAATGGAATCAGAGTTCCATATGTGGCCCTATCCTGCTCTCTTTGAGCTCAAGAGGAATCTATTTGGGTCACTAATGAATACACTGGCACCTGCCAGTGCCAACAGATTAACTGAGTTTTCCCTAATAGAATCCATTAATGGTGCTTAATTCATTAAAAAAAGCCTTTATTTTTAATTTAGTGAAAGTTATCTGGTGGTGAACATCAGTCAGGATCTTCAAAGAAGCCAGAGGATGAATTTTAATAGATTTTGGGCATGTGATTCCCATTAGGCACATTGAAAATTGCAGTAGTAGAAAAGGAGACATTTTCAGAAGTGACCTCTTGTCCTGCATGGTATTTGTGAGGAATTACTTTGGGTCTTACATTGAGTAGCCTCTTCCTAAACAAAGCATTTCCAAAAAGGCAACTCGTGTTGTCAGGTTCTTCTCAATGCATGTGAAGTCATCAGAACATGGACCTTTATACCTAGAAAAAAGTCTTGTGTCTCACTTCAAAATCTATAGTTATATTGTCCATAACTAGCCCTACAATCAAATGAAAATGACCAGCTTACATCACTGCTGTGCCTACCACAGATAAGCTTTTTGGGGTGCTTTAACAACATGATGGAGTTGCTGGTGATAGCAGGGGAAAGACTTGATGACTCAGGAGGTCTCTGTCAGTCCTATGTCCTACGTTCAAATGAAAAATGTTACATGGATCAGTAAACAACTGGATGGCAAATATGATACAATTAGAGCCTGGTTTTCAGTTGAAGTTGTATCTGAAATAAACAAGCCTTTAGCATTTGACAGCAGAAGGAGCTGCAGGGCGATATTTTTCAGAAGTTAAATAGGACAAATTGTGAAATCCTGATGCAGCTGAAATTCCTACTTGTTTCACTGGGAATTGTGACTGAATCAGGACAGAACAAGGTTGCATGATTCTATTGCATAGGCAAAAGGCTAGATCATTACTGACCAGATTTGAGGCCAGGATAACATGATGGGTTACACAAAACCACAAAACTGAACCGTGTTATTTTCAATCAGTGGAACTTTCTAGCCTGCAACAAATAGAGCACAAAATGGTGCTGTGAGTTTAGGAAAGTGGTGGCATATTGCATTGTATAGTACTTATGAAACGTTGAGGTTTTGATTTGTGAAAAATGAAGTGCCATTTTGCAAAACTAAATATTTTTGTAAATTTCTGGATTTACTGAAGTTACTACAGAAAAGCCATTACATTTTTAATTCAAAAGGTACATTTTTATCCATTGAGTCCACTTGACATCATAATAAATATTTTTAAATTATTCTAGGAAAAATAATTGAGCTGTCTTGTTGATACAGGTTGAACCTGGCAACATCCATCATCTGGCTTGATTTTAGTTAGCCAGAAGTACACTTATCCTGGGTGCAGCCAAGTTTCCCCTCAGTCACACAAAGTTTGTTTACAGCCACCAGTCCTGGCTCTCAGTGCTCTGTGCTATTATTTAGCTCTATTTTACCCCTAAATGTCTTCTAAGGGCTGAGTAATCAGTGGAAGTGTTGTCAATGCTGAGAGACAATATTGACCTCCCATGATTTGGCAAATTCTCAGGTTCAGCACCAGTCAAGTTCTGGGGGTTCTGGACTAGAGACGTTCAACCTGTAGTAGGATGCAATTTAGTTAAAATGTAAAGGGAGGACAATGATTTTCGAGGAGAGCCATCTATTTGTCTGACTTTAGATGAAAATTAGTGTTATTCATTCTTGGGCTATATCTTCAAAGCCCGCATGCTGATTGCAGGGCTGGGGCAGAACGGAGAAGGCTTCACGCTCTCTCCCCTTCCCCAGGCTTTAATTGGCTTGGGAGTGGGGGAACACGCAAAGCCTCCTCCCGCCCTGCCAGGAGCATGTGGTGCTTTGAAGTGCTGCGCGCTCTTCGCAGGGTGTGGGGGGGGAGAGCGGAGGAGGCTTCACATGCTCCTCCGCCCCCAGGCCAAGCTTCCTTCACCCTGCCCCAGCCCTGCAAGGAGCCCGCGGCACTTCAAAGTGCCACGTGCTCCTCGCAGGGTGGGAGGAGGCTTTCTGCGTTTCCCTGCCCCCAGGCCCTGATTAGCCTGGGGGTGAGGGAGCATGCCAAGCCTCTTGCAGGGCATGGGTGCCTAGTGGGAAGGGGGGGCAAAGGGGATCCCCACCCCCAGACCAATCATGATCTGGGGGTGGAGTAGCCCCGCCCCTTCCTGTTTAGGCCCTGCCCCTTCAGAGGTGGCCTGGGGTACTTCAAAAATTATTGGGCTAACTGCATTTCAATATATTGGACACTACATTTATGTTACAGTGTTTGTATTTTGTAGAGTGAAAATGCTGACAAAAAGAATGAAAACAAATCCATTAAAATACACATTGCAAACTGTGCTCAAAAGGTGATCCCACACAGTTCGCATAAGTTATTAACTCAAAGGGTGTATACAGGTCTAGCCCAAAGCCTCCCACTTAACCATCACTTATTCACACCTCATTGTAGTACTTAAGTGGAACTCAACAGTGCCAAGACCTTGCACTGACTTCATGAAGGTGGATTTCACCCCTTTATGAATCAATTATCTGACAGGGTGATGGGGGTTAGGCATGAATTTGTTAATTTTTTTAAAAGCATGTTGAGATTCCAAAATGAACAACACTTGTGATAAGTGCAAGGTGGCATTATTATCCATTTTGCAGCAACACCTTTTTAAAATATTCAAAAATGGATAACAGATACTGCATAAACAGATGCCATTTAATGCAGCAGAGCCTATAAACTATCCTTTAATTTCAGAGATAAAATATTCCGCCTTCAACGGCAAATTAATTTTGACAACATGCTTTATTTTATTTCCCATTGATGGTTTAACAGTGTGTTTTATTTCCACCATTTATATTCAATTTTAGAATACAGGGACCAGACAAAGCCAAAATCAGGTGATAGTGGTGGTTTTGCTGGGGGAGAAGAGTGGAAGGAAGATGAGAATTCATGGTTGTCTGATCCTAGTGATGACCTTGTTAGCTATTCCTCTTAGATTTTTGTGACTTGGGTAAAGATGTCTATATTAATATCAGTTATTGTAAACAAGGCTCGTTTCTATGCCTCTGTGTGATGTACATGTTCTAGGCAGTTTAAGGACATGATATGCAGTGGATTCCACAGCATGATTAATATCTCTGTAATAGCATCAATGCTGATTGCAACAGCGTGAGATGAAATGTGTTAGGTGATATCCTCTGATACTGAAAATCCTCCAGTAACTCATATTTTTACTGGGCTTCTTTTCTGGAGACTCTTACCAAAGGCAGGGGGATTTATATGCTGCAAGTGGAGTTCGGCATTAAAACCAAGGCTGCAGAGATGAGCCAAAACCCACAGAAGTTAATGAGAATCTTTCCAGATCTAGGATGCTGCCACACAGTAAATGTAGGGCTGGCTTCTGCCACCTTTATTCACCTTGAGTAATGCCTTGATACTGCGACCCCCCTCTCAGTTGCTTGCGACCCCCCTCTAAGTTGCTCGCTACTCCCCTCTAAGTTGCTCGCTGCACCCCGGGGGGTCGGAACCCACAGTTTGAGAAACGCAGCCTTATGCCATGAATAGGCCAACTGGTTTTTGATACTGATTGAGATATTACTCAAGGGTGACAGACTTTGCCCCATAGGAAAGAGGAAGCAGAGGGGAAATGTTCTCTCACCCGCCACTTCTTTAACTCCTCTCCCCTGCCGTGTGACAAATGGGTCATGTGCAGAAAAGAGTCCAGCAATAGCAACTCTGCAGCTTATCCAGTGTCTGCACAGATCCAGTCTGAGAGGAGCAGCATTAAATAGCTTCTGAGGTCAGTGTTTCACTCTGGAGATGTCACGTATTACAGAGATATACCGGGCTTCCGCTCCTCACGGCAGAGCCTGAGAGAAGAGGGGAGCAAGTCTGTTGCATGGACAGTATGAACAGGGGGCCAGCAAGTATTCTCTGGGACTGCTCATCCTATGGGTCACTCTGGCCTCCATCTTTTCCCTTTCCCCATGTTTGTTGCATGTGACCATGATGCAGCAGCTCAAGGTTGATGGGACTTTGGAGCACAGTGTTACTTTAATGATTTATCTACTGAGTGGCAGTGGCATGCTCCTTGCTGCTTTGGGCCTGCTGGGGGCCTTCTTTCCCAAGCCTTGGCACATCAGGAGAAAACATAACCAGTAGGGACATATAGTCACCTCAAAAGTTTACCTGCTGTTTTGGTCTCATTTTCACATGCAGGTAGATTTGGACTTGAGTCTTGCTATATGAGAACGTATTCAGCGTGGGGACATTCACAAAGTACTTTACACTCAAAGCTTACTACAGAATCAATGAGGAGTCCTGTGGCATCTTAAAGACAAACAGATTTATTTGGGCATAAGCTTCTGTGGGAAAAGCCCACTTTGTCAGATGCATGGAGTATAGATAAATATTTTTTCATCTCCAGGCAGCTCTAAGGGGGGAGGGATAGCTCAGTGGTTTGAGCATTAGCCTGCTAAACACATGGTTGTGAGTTCAATCCTTGAAGAGGCCATTTAGGGATCTGGGGCAAAATCTGTCAGCAATGGTACTTGGTCCTGCTGTGAAGGCAGGGGACTGGACTCAATGACCTTTCAAGGTCCCTTCCAGTT
The DNA here is from genome assembly GCA_019425775.1 of Rafetus swinhoei. Lineage (NCBI taxonomy): Eukaryota > Metazoa > Chordata > Testudines > Trionychidae > Rafetus > Rafetus swinhoei. The sequence continues at coordinate 26,304,639 of CM033425.1, read as the reverse complement.
GTAGGAGATAAGCATCTCCATTCATTTATTTTTATCTGAGGAAGTGGTTTTTACCCATTAAAGCTTAGGCCCAAATAAATCAGTTAGTCCTTACACTGCTACATGACTCCTCATTGCTTTTGCAGAAAAAAACTAATACAGCTACCCCTCTGGTACAAAATCAAGGATTTGCACTCATATCTGACTGGGAGATGTAGGACTAATGGCCCATCAATAAGCCTCAATGAGATGAAAGTACCCATGTCATTTACATTCATGACTTCTGGAGATTTCAGGACACCAGTGCACACACAATGAGAATATCTATTCAATGCATCATCTTCATGGGACAAATGGTGTATACAAAGTATACCTTTGAATCTGCATGTTTGAGCTGGGTTTTGATTTGGTTCGTTACATACGGAATGGGTGAATGGCTTAAGGGCTGCAGTATGGATTTGACCTTTGAGGGATTTGCCCTTTGTTTAATATACTATTCCAATTTAACAAACACTTTATCACCAGCAAATCAAGCCAGGATTAATGTTGATTCCAGGCATTTAGTGCTTGTGCCAGTAGATTCTGGAAGCAAAATTAAGAGGATTTCAGTCACTAGTCAGCAGATGATAGATAAAGTTGACTAGCTGTCCTGATTTTTAAGGGCAAATCGTGATTTAGAGAGAGTTCAGCTCATTCTCACCATATTTCTATTCTCAGTAGCAGTGGGAAATTATGTGGAAAAAAGGTTGTTAGACCACCTGCTAACACACAGGGATGTAATGAGACATGTTAGGACCACTGTCTGTGCTTTCTGCCATGCTGAAAACCGTGCGATTGCACCACCTGCTGGATCACATTTGTAGTGCAACATTAGTCAAGGGCTCTTACCTGTAAGGTTACCGGCCATTCAAGCAAGAGGTGGGAACACATATATATAAAACCCGGGAGAGCAATGGTGCCAGTATATAACAAAAATCCTCTAGTAACAGGGAAGTGCTATGTGCCTGAGATAGATTTAGACTTAAATAACAGAAGGTGTGTCATTCAGACTTTTCTCAACAATCTTAAGATTAACCTAACTCTACTCCTACTGTCCCACATGTAGGAGAACTGAACCCATTTTAAACTAAGCCTGAGTTCTTTAAAAGGACAATTAAAATAGTGTTTGCCAAAGCAAACAAAGATCCCCCTCAGTATTATATGATAAATTCTGACTGCCATCTTTTGCTACAATAGCTTATAATTTTTGGTACCCTGGTTACTTATTTCATGAGCAATGTTCCCTCTATTCTTTTACATTTTGTATGTGCAATGGGGCATGTGCAAATGTACACCATGAATAGAAACAAAAATCTTATGTGTGGGCTCTCAGCTAATCAGCTGGGTGGCATCTGAATCTCTCCTGGGTGGATGCACAAATGCTCAGCTTACAGGGAACACTGCATTAATGAGGGTTTTTTAAAATGAGATCTCCCCAGCTTAAGACTCGGGTGTTTTGGACATAGTACGTATTGAACAATGTATGAAATAAATGTTTATCTGTAAATATTTATCTATACTGTATCTGTATATGTACAGCTATACTGTAAACCAACCACACTCATGGACTTGACTAAAACTAACAATCCATCATTAAGCGCATGGACACTGCTTTCTGACTAAATCTTCTGTCATTTTTAAAATATCAGAATTTCAGGATTACGTCATGTAACCTTTCAACGCTCAACTTGGAAACACTTTTAAAATGAAGCAGCATTTACCTGTTTTAATAAGCTGGCTTCAACTGAAGTTGGTTGTTTTGCCTTCTGAGTCTTGAAGTTGTAGCCCGAGGGGGAGGAAGGGAGAAAACACCATCCACCTTTACACACAACATCTCCCCTGTAGTTGCAGAAACTAATTAAGCTCCTTAGCTGATATAAGTTGGCATTGCTTCTCTGGCATTAATGGAGCAATGCCAAGTTACAGTATAGAGGATCTGGCTCTTTATGATCCATAAACATCTACCCCCACCACTCAGTCCTTCTGGTGACCTCATGCATGGTTCAAGAGCATGAGTCTCTTCTGAGGTGAGTCAGCACACTTTAATGAAGAAGTATTTAGCACAATAGTTTGCCTGATATATCGTAGCTCAGCTCAGCTGAGACCCATGCGTGGAATTGTGATGACATGCAATGGGCAGACAGGGAAAAAGTCATTCCAGTGACCTCTTTTTAAATGGTTTTGTGCTTACCAGGACCATGCCATAAGATACATAGAGCTTCCTCATCGCTACTCAGAACTGAAGCATGGGCAGAAACACGGTCACATACTTCCAGAGGCTGAGTCCTTGAGCTGAAAGCAAATAATTTTTTCACTCCGGGCCAGATCTGCTCTAAAGCACTCCTATGTAACTCCACTGAATTCTTCTAGAAAGACAATGATAGTAAGTTCTTTGAGCAAAAAGAAGCCATAAAAAGGACATTTGCAAGATATACTGTAATGCAAAACCCACAGGGACCGAATACCAAGGAAATGTTCATGACTAGTACTACACAGAGAATCCAAGGTTTTGTTCAGTTCACCCATACCTGCATATTTTACAAGTTTCAAAGAAACAGCAAATATGGTTATCCAGGCTCTGCAATTCTGCCATCAAAGTAAATTAACCCTACAGCATGCTAGCCCCGTATACCATTGCACTTTAGATTATGGGTAGAGCACTGCAAATCTGTGGATATCTGCTCTTTATCCATGTGGATACACATCCATGGATATGGATGCAGATTTCTGGGGCTCATTTTTGCAGATATGGTTGCAGATGCAGATACAAATATTGTATCTGTGCAGATTTCTAATTAGGGACTCGAGTTAGACCTTACACCAACCTGGCTACAGCTCGGTTTGAGAATTAATTACATCTAAATTCATCCCAAATGCAGGTGACATCTTCACATAAGATCTTGGAAGGTGAATGACTGGCCCCTTGAATTATTCATAGGAAAAGGGTTTTCTAAAAGCCATCTTCGTATTACCTCACACAGAGGAATAGCCTCCATGCAGGAATAGCAGTGAGGATCATAGAATCATAGAGCTGGAAGAGACCTCAGGTGGTCATCAAGTCTGGCCCCCTGCCCAAGGCAGGACCAAACCCAACAAAATCAACCCAGCCAGGGCTTTGTCAAGCCGAGACTTAAAAACTTCTATAGGATGGCGACTCCATCACCTCCCTAGGTAACCCATTCCAGTACCTCACCACCATCCTAGTGAAATAGTTTTTCCAAATGTCCAACCTAGTCCTCTCCCACTGTAACTTGAGACCATTGCTCCTTGTTCTGCCATCCGTCACTACTGTGAACAGCTTCTCTCCATCCTCTTTGAAACCTCCCTTCAGGAAGTTGAAGGCTACTATCAAATCCCCCCTCACTCTTCTCTTCTGCAGACTAAACAAACCCAAATCCCTCAGTCTCTCCTCATAGGTCATGCGCTCCAGCCCCCTAATCATTTTCGTTGCCCTCCGCTGGACCCTCTCCAATGCATCCACATCCTTTCAACAGTGGGGGGGCCCAGAACTGGACACAATACTCCAGATGTGGCCTCACCAGTGCCGAATAAAGGGGAATAATCACTTCTCTAGATCTGCTGGTAATGCTCCTCCTAATACAACCTAATATGCCATTAGCCTTCTTGGCTACAAGGGCACACTGTTAATTCATATCCAGCTTCTCATCCACTGTAATCCCCAGGTCCTTTTCTGCAGAACTGCTAATTAGCAATTTGGTCCCCAGCCTGTAACAATGCTTGGGATTCTTCCGTCCCAAGTGCAGGACTCTTCACTTGTCCTTGTTGAACCTCATCAGATTTCTTGTGGCCCAATCCTATAATCTGTCTAGGTCACTCTGGACCCTATCCCTGCCCTCCAGTGTATCTATCTCTCCCCCTTAGCTTCGTGTCATCTGCAAACTTGTTGAGGGTGCAATCCATCCCCTCATCCAGGTCATTAATAAACATGTTGAACAAAACCAGTCCTAGAACAGATCCTTGGGGGCACTCTGCTAGAAACTGACTGCCAACCTGACATCGAGCCGTTGATCACTACCCATTGGGCACGACAATCCAGCCAGCTTTCTATCCATCTTACAGTCCATTTATCCAATCCATACTCCCTTAACTCGCTGGCAAGAACATTGTGGGAGACGGTATCAAAAGCTTTGCTAAAGTCAAGGTATATCACATCCACTGACTTTTCTATATCCACAGAGCCAGTTACCTAATCATAGAAGCTAATCAGATTGTTCAGACAAGACTTGCCCTTCGTGAATCCATGTTGACTATTCCTGATCACTTTCCCCTCTTCCAAGTGCCTGAAAATGGATTCCTCCATGATTTTTCCAGGGACTGAGGTAAGGCTGACTGGTCTGTAGCTCCCTGGATTGTCCTTCCCTTTTTTGAAGATGAGAACTACATTTGCCTTTTTCCAATCATCCGGGATCTCTCCCAATCATGAGTTTTCAAAGATAATGGCCAAAGGTTCCACAATGACATTTGCCAAGTCGCTCTGTACCCACAGATGCATTAAATCCGGACCCATGGATTTGTGTATGTTTAGCTTTTCTAAATAGTTCCTAACTTGTTCTTTCCCCACCAAGGACTGTTCACCTCCTTCCCCTACTGCATTGTCTGGGAGCTGACCTTGTCCGTGAAGACAGAGGCAAAGAAAGCATTGAGTACTTCAGCTTTTCCCATATCATAGAATCATAGAATCATAGAATACTAGGACTGGAAGGGACCTTGAGAGGTCATCGCGTCCAGTCCCTTGCCCTCATGGCCGGACCAAATACTGTCTAGACCATCCCTGATAGACATTTATCTAACCTACTCTTAAATATCTCCAGAGATGGAGATTCCACAACCTCCCTGGGCAATTTATTTCAGTGTTTGATTACCCTGACAGTTAGGAACTTTTTCCTAATGTCCACCCTAAACCTCCCTTGCTGCAGTTTAAGCCCATTGCTTCTTGTTCTATCCTCAGAGGCCAAGATGAACAAGTTTTCTCCCTCCTCCTTATGACACCCTTTTAGATACCTTGAAAACTGCTATCATGTCCCCCCTCAATCTTCTTTTTTCTAAACTAAACAAACCCAATACTTTCAGCCTTCCTTCATAGGTCATGTTCTCTAGACCTTTAATCATTCTTGTTGCTCTTCTCTGGACCCTCTCCAATTTCTCCACATCTTTCTTGAAATGTGGTGCCCAGAACTGGACACAATACTCCAACTGAGGCCTAACCAGTGCAGAGTAGAGTGGAAGAATGACTTCTCGTGTCTTGCTCACCACATACCTGTTAATGCATCCCAGAATCATGTTTGCTTTTTTTTTGCAACAGCATCACACACACTGCTGACTCATAGTCAGCTTGTGGTCCACTATAACCCCTAGATCCCTTTCTGCCGTACTCCTTCCTAGACAGTTGCTTCCCATTCTGTATGTGTGAAATTGATTGTTCCTTCCTAAGTGGAACACTTTGCATTTGTCTTTATTAAACCAAAGCCCTCTCTCCGACACCACCTGCACAACCACACATTTACTTCCTCAGTTTGACTATCCCTACCTTGACCTTTTCCTTCAATCGGAAGGATGGACGAGAACACCACTTGCACTTCAAATTCCTTGATACTTCTTCCCAGCACTACATCATCTTCAGTGACCTGGTCAAGGTCATTCTTGGCCTTATCCTTAGTTCCTACATGGAGAAGCAAGAAGGGGTAGCGAGCCGAAGGTTTAATCAGTTTTGGAAGACTCTTGGTCACATCCTGAATGCAAACTCCTGTAAGCAGCACAATTCTCAAGATTGCAGGTCTGGATGGCAGATGGATGACTCAGTCCCTCTTAGGAGGGAGTCCCCGATCACCACCATCTGTCTTCTTCATTTGGGGGTGGTGGTTATGGAATCCCCATTCTTAGGACTACACATCCCATGCCTTCCAGTAGATGGTGTTCCCTTCTGATTTCTACCCTGAGAGGTCCCTGCCAAAGCATTCCCCACTGCAGTGCCTGTGGAGAGAGCCTGAAAGCGGTTACTTACCTCAACAGGAATGGGGGATACCTGAGTTGGCCTTCTTCTTCTAGAGGTTACATGCTTCCAGTTCTCTTCCTGGTCCTGTACTGCCCACACTGGCTCTTCAGCCTGCTGTATCTGCAGGATTAAACGCTACCTTCTATCGAGGAAGTCTTCATCCTCTCTCATGGAACTTAGGGTCAATACTTGAGCTTCAAGTCTTCTAATGTTTTCTTCTGAAATGGTGACCAGCTTTCACTTAGTGCAGATGAAATCCCTTCTTTCTTCCAGGAGGAAGACAAACATGACACATGCTGTGCAGGTAAGAACAGCAGACTTATCACCATCCATAACTGCCTTCCTTCTGAGAGATTCCTCAGATGTTTTTAAATGCCTCCTTGAAGGGCAGGAGAGAAAAAAGAAAAAAAATTCTTCAGGGAAAAGAGCACCAAACACTACGGGGGTCTCCCAGGGTGAATTCCCAGGCAAACACCCATGTTGGCTGCCACCCTGTTCGCTGCTCTTTGCATTTGCTCTGGCTGCCTTTTTTAGACGGCTGAGGCTAGGCCCAGCTCAAAGCTTTGCCTCTGATGCAATCAACCCCTGAAGGCCCACCAGAGCTCAGGAAGTTTTGATAATAATTTAGTGAAAAGATGTTAAAGAATGGCAAGTGTATCTCACCCCCTTCCCACTCTCCTTCCAAAGTCCCTCTCAAAACTCCCTGTTATCAGCCCCTGTTCGCAAGCTCCCTGGTCGCTGACTCACTGTTACATAAAACCTGTGACAAGTTCCTCAAGCCAAATCCACAGGGGAAGCTTGGAATTACAATACATATGCAAATTCAATTCAATCAATTATGGACTTAATCAAGATATGGGGTGGTGGAACCTTTATCAATGAAGGTGTTAACTACTTTCTGAATGGTATCCTTCCTGCCTTGTCCATCCACTAACTTTGATCTTTATCTACGCAGGTTTAACTTCCTTTCTCCTGATACTTTATGCATAGAGATAGGGGGGTGGGCGACAGAACATCTTCCCCCTTCCCTTCTCCTATTTATTTCGAGCTTCCTATCCTCTAATCATAACTCCGGTCATCTGAAGATGTGGGCTGTGCCATGAAAGCTCATGATACCATCTACATGTTTTGTTAGTCTATAAAGTGCTACCAGACCATTTGCTTGCTGTTTTTTTTTTCTGTAACAGACTAACTCAGCTACCCCCTGAAGCTCCTAATACTTCCTTAGTTACAGCAGTCTGGTTCCCAGAAGCACTACCCCAAACCACTGCCTGTATAATGCAAAAAAAAGAGGCAGTCGGAAGACAGATTAAAAATGGTTTTTTTCTTTCTATAGCAAGGCTCATTTGTATGATATTCTGTAAATGTTTCAATCCCCTAAAAATTGCATACTTTTTTACTGATGTTATTGCTGCCTATGGTTTGCTTTTCAGACAGGTACACCAGATTGCCATCCCTGAAGTGCTCTAAGTCCCCTTCCATGGAAGTGGAAAAGTTTCCTCAGAGGAATGATACTCTAAACAGAACCCGCCATTTATGGGATGTTTGTGAAATCAGTGAAACACAGAGGTGCAAATGCTGTGCAGAGCCATTAATGCTTCTACATTCACCAATGTCAACAGAGCAATGTCAGTTTCCAATAGTTGAGGCAGCGGCTCCATAAATCCTGCCTGACCTCTGACCTGTACTGAATCTACACCCTCATTTGTGATGTGACAACATGGGGGCCTTTACCCTCCAGGCTTAGTGGTGTGCCACACAAGTGGGGATTGGAAACACACTAACGTGGCAGCTTGTTCTCCAGCTGCTTGCATTACACTTGCTCTTTGAATAAGAAGTCAGCTAGGAGGCCCAGATCAATGGGAATTAGGCACCTACACCTCTGAAATGGTTTGGGCCTAAACCCAGGCCCTTGCATTTTGCTCCGAACTAGCCTAAGTATGGAGCTTGCTGGCCTCTGAGAATCCCTCTTTAAGGCTCCTAACTCTGAGGGCTGTGAACACCACTGAGAATTAGGCCTTGCAATTCCTAAGGCCCTTTGTGAATCTCGCCCTTTGAAGCTCTTGAAGAATCCCACCAATCTACTATTTTTTGACATCTAAATACCCTTAAAAAACATAGCCCTTAGGCATATGGGAGCCTACATCTTATTGGAAATCAACAGAATTTTGGGGATGTGGGTTCCAAAGGACAACATTTTCCAAACCATCCCGACTTTTAAAACATTGGTGCACTTAGTGGTGCAACTGATCTAACTGATTTGGGGGCCTAAATCTCATTTTTAAAGTCATTTAGACACCTAGGTGCCTAAATCTCATCATCAATAAAATGTAGGCTCCTAAGCACTTAAATCCAGTATGAAAATAATAGTCAGGCTCATAAGTCAGTTAAGTGCTGCAACACAGCCCAGCAATGCTGACATTTTTAAAAATCTGAGCCTAAATGATTTAGGAGCCTAATGCTAGCCTGGAGTCAATGCAATCTGGGTTCCTAAATTGAGCAAGCACTTTTGACAATTGTACCCAACCGTTGTAACACTAGAAGTAACACTGGGAACACAAAGCAAGGTGCCTGTCACTCAGACACACTTTATCCTTCTTGCTGGAGGGGGAAAAAGGAACGTATTATTTCGGCGTTCAAGTGCTCTTTTCCACGTAGGTAAATTAGAAAAACACATGCTCTTGTCATTTCTATTATAGTCACAATTTAGTGACCCAAGAAATCTGAACAAGTTCATTGAACAGAAGAGCTCAAGTGAAAAACAAAACCAAAATTAGCAAAAAAACATGCCAGGGGCAACAGCTTTTTATTTTCCACTCCCCTCTCATGTGAGGTCTTCGATTAGTTACAAGACAGTGCATCAGCAGGAATGTCTGCCTCCTTTTCCTTTACTTTGTTCTTTGGATCAGAGGCAGCCTTTCAAAGTTTAGGGGGGAAAAGGACTCTCTCCTTTTGGTGAATATCAGTTTTTCAATATTCATGGCAGAAATGAAACGTCTTTTGTTTACTTACCATAGACCTAGTTTGACAAAGCCATGGAGTGCTGCTCATATATATGCACCAATGCTTTAAACCAGGAGAAAACCCAGAACCATCTTCCCCACAGAAATAGACCATGACTACATAAATTAAGGTAGCTATTAATTATGGACTGTACCCTCCATCAGTCAGCCAATAGGGGGCAGTGACAAACATACACTCCTGAACACCTTGCCAGCCAAAGTTGTGCATGCTCAGGGGAAAAGTTTATAATAAGCCAATACAATTACAAAACAACATTAAATGAGTCAATAAAGGAACCTCCCCATTAGTCACATATGCGCAGTGTAATGCACATTTCCTTGTCTGGAGAGGGAATTGATACCGAGAAAAGGGATTGCGAATACCTAATACTAGGGGTGCAGTAGGAGGGCCACCATCTCCAGAGCAACAGACTCACACTTGGAGGCAGGCTTTTTGAGAGGCAGTAGCTAGGTTGTCAGAACATGCCATTGACATAGCGCTGCCTACAGTAGGGATCAGGTCGGTTTAACTATTCAAGTCAGGGGGTTTAGATTTATTACACCCTATTTGACTTAATTTTCTGGTATAGACCAAGCCTCTATGTGGACTGGCCTCTGTCTTTTTGCAGTGCAATTTTAGGGTAAAACAAAAGGGCAGCTATATAGCAAGCTATTAGATGAGGGCACAAGGAAAAAAACCATACCCTGGTCAAATGGCTACCACTGAGCCCTGGGCTGCGGCATATCATAGGGAAAACACTTTTCTACAGCTGCCCTAGCCATAGAGCCAAAGTGTTTCTTTTTTATCATGGTGTCTTTAAATCTTTTTTACACATTCCAGTTGGGATAAGGAGTCTTTTATCTCCCCCTCCACTTGTCTTCTTCAAGTATTGTAAAAGGGGTAGCAACTTTACTAATTTATTTGCAGAAGCCATTGAAGATTAAATCTAGTGTGATCAAATCCCCTTAAGTAAAATATAAACCTCTACTTCACTGAATTTAAAGCCTAAATCAATAATGGACATGAAATCATCAAGTTTAATCTCAGATGCTGTGAACCCAAGTAATCACTCTTCTTGATATAAAACTAATTCCGTTTGACAATAAAATACTACTAGCTGGTGCCATAAACCAATGGAACAAATAACTTTCTGAACCCTGACAGTTGCTGTCCAAAATCATTACAACAATCTTTCCTGAACTATCAAGCATTTTGTGGTGGTACTGTCCTTAGCAGGACTTTTAGGAAAAAAACCACACACAAACAGCATAACATGCAATAGCTGTAAGAGTTTACAAAGAATTTATGTTAAAAGTAAAGAGCTACAATATTTTCCCCTCTTCCCATTACCCAAAGCAGTGCTATTTGTGCACAGCAGCTACAAAACTATTGACATCAATGAAAGCTATTAGTGCCGGCATAAGGAAAAACAAGATCCCTCTTTTGGAGTTTTTTGCAAGATCTATCTATGCAATGTTAACAGCCCAGAGCAATTATGGTCTATCATGTCATGCATACTGTATTTTGGGACTCCTTAATTCTCATGCATCATTGACACAATACCGTGGAATGACTTCTTTGGAAACTTTTTGGACTGTCTTGTCAATAGATATCTAGGTAGCTCTTAATAATTATTACAGTCTACAGTATCATATTCATAGTACATCCTGTAGCCCAGAGGGCCAGCTTACTTATTTTATATTCACTGTTTTTGCAACATATTCTGCTTCATTATATTCAGCAGTAATGTAGGAAACCTACAAGCTATGTCTAGACTGCAAGCTTTCTAAAGAAGCTTTTCCGGAAGAGATCTTCTGAAAAAACATCTTTTGAAAGAGAGCATCTACACAACAAAAGCTCATTGAAAAAGCAGATCTGCACCCAAACTCCTTCCCCTAGCCTCCTGCACACCTTATGTCTGCACTTTGCTGCTCCTCCAGACTCCAGTGCACCCCAGCTCTGCATTACAACAAATCTCCCTCCCAGATAGCATAGTAGACAATGGCTAGCACAAGCAAGAACAGAGACAACTGGAGAAAACATAGCTTTGGGTGCTACAAGAATTCACCCCTGAGGGAACAAGTACTGCCCTTCATGCCTTTCAGTTTCTCAAATCACTTAACAGTGCCTTCCCAAACTTGGCTATAGCAGACTGGATTTTGCTGACAATCTCAGTCACCATGGCTTCTGGACAGCAAAGTTTTCCCAGATTAAACATTATTAAGCACAACCTACAACTAACTGTGTCTGAAGAGAGGCTGGGTGACTTGCTATTCTGTCCATTGAAAAAGAAGTAGCATCAAACTTGGATTACCATGGTCCTATAGCAGACTTTGCTAAAAAGAAGTGCAGCGAGATGGATTTCAGCATGTATGTGGTATGACGCTGATCACGATCACTAAAGTTTTTTAAATTATATGAACTTCATTATAATTATACAAAAGAGCTACAATGTAACAACATTATAATTACACAGCTGGTTTTATCAGTTTTGACCTGTGACTGCACTTGAAGCTCACTGTAACCAGATTTTGCCTATATAAAGTGGGGGGAAGGCCTCTGACTTGCCATCAGCCCTACACCTACCTAGGGATGGTCCTGCTCACAAGCACAGATTAACGACACCTGGCCACTCTCTTGTTAGGTTTTTAGAATATAGACCTCATTGTGTAATCTTGACATCAAATCCTTATGTTCCTAATTCCTAATGTCACGAATAAATAATACACCAAGTGTCTGAGATGTGACATCTGTCCTGAATGCTCAGATACTCGGAGTTCTTGTCCTGTTGATCCCTTGAGAGATAGCCAACTAAATATAAGAATGCTATTACTCCAGGATACAATAGTGTTATCTCAGTAATAACTTGTCCTTGTAATAAAGTGTGAGTCAGGCAAACAGAATAGGAACAATGAATGAATGAACATAAACATCCAGCCAGGGCTAAAACACAGACAAAACCTCCTGACTGCTTCCATGAGATGAGAACAGTTTGTAATAAATTACACATTGCTGTTTGTGATGGGAAGGATAATCCTTAGTGTAGAATGCATGACACTGGCAATGTGAGAAAGTCCGCAGAACCTCAATTAGTTTGTTAGACAAAATTTTCTCACATAAAACTGATTGAGATAGCAGATGGAATTCTATTAATGATCAGTTAACGTCGTGTCATTTATAGCACTGTTGGAACAAAGGGCCAGATTTTCAAATATATTTGGGCACTTATCTGCTTCTAAAAATACTTAACTCCCATCAATAGGAATAAGGGTACGTCTACACTACAGCATTATTTCGAAATATCTTATTTCAAAATAGTTATAAGATATTTTGAAATAACGTGTCTACACACAAAATGCATTTCGAAATAGCGTTTTGCTATTTCAAAATAGCGCGTCTACACTGGATGCTAAATCGCATTTAGGCCAGCTGAAACCGGTTCCCGCAGGGCATCAGGTCAGGAGTTACTTTGTGTGGCTGCTGCCTGAGGCTATCTGAGGCTTGTGCTTAAAGGGACCCCCTTGGACAGCCGGTTCTCAGGTTTCCCTGCTTGCTTGCCTATCTCGCTGAGGGACACCAAAGCATTTTTTTTCTCTGCATGCTCTGCTTGCCCTCACTCGGGACACCACAGCACTCTGCAGCATGGAGCCAGAGCCGCCCCTGGGCACTCTGGTGCTTCTTTTGGACGTGTAGCTGCAAGCCTTGCTTTGCTTTCTGCAGGCTGCCTCGCAGCATCTCCTGCAGCCCAACCCCCATGCCATCACCTGGACCCTCCTGGGGTACGTGGAGGAGCAGCTGCAGTTCCTGGATGCCAGCGTGCCCAGCCGCATCTGGCGTCTGGACACCAGCAGCAACTGGTGGGACCACATCGTCCTAGAGCGCTGGGGAGAACAACAATGGACCCAGAACTTTAGGATGAAGAAAGACACCTTCATGGAGCTCTGCGAGTGGCTCGCCCCTGCTCTGCAGTGATGGGACACGCACATGAGGCCCACCATTCCCCTCGAGAAGCATGTGGTTATCGCCCTATGGAAGCTCTCCATGCCAGATAGCTACCGATCCATGGGGAACCAGTTCGGTGTGGGGAGATCCACCGTTGGAGCAGTGCTTATGCAGGTATGGCAATCTCCAGCCACTGTGCCAGGAGGGGGTGTGTGTGCAAGGAGGGAATGGGCTGCCCTAGGGAAAAGGGGGGAAAGTGGTGCAAGTCCCACTCCCCGGAATGTTTGTTCTGTCCCACTCACACTACAGACTGCCCATGGTGGCCAGGATTGCAGGGGGGGTTGCTTCTGGGGAGTGGGGGTGTGGGGCAGTGGTGTGGAAGGAACACTCTCAGCCACCCTGGCACCCCAGTGACTCTCAGTTTTGTGTGTCCCTCTGCAGGTGGTCAAGGCCATCAACAGAGTGCTGTTCCGCAGAGTCATCCACCTCACTGATGTGGATGCGGTGATCGAGGGCTTTGGCACCCTGGGCTTCCCCAACGGCAGGGGGGGGAGCAATCGACGGGACGCACATCCCCATCCGTGCCCCGGAACACGAAGCCTCCCTATACATAAACCGGAAGGGATACTTCTCCATCATCCTGCAGGCTGTGTCTAACCACTGGGGCCATTTCGTGGACATTAACGTGGGCTGGTCCGGCAAAGCACATGACGCGCGGGTGTACCGTAACTCCTCTGTGTGCCAAAGGCTGCACGCTGGGACTTTATTCCCTGATCGCCACATCAGGGTCAGGGATGTAGACTTGCCTGTGTGCCTGGTGGGGGATGCGGCCTATCCCCTACAACCCTGGCTGATGAAGCCCTACACGGGACACCTCAACCCCTCCCAACAGGCCTTTAATGCCAAGCTCGGCAGGGCCCGCATCGTTGTGGAGGGGGCATCATCTGGTTGAAGGCCTGTTTTAGATGCCTCCTCACCTGCCTGGACCTCTCCGAGCAGAATGTTCCGCACGTGGTGGCAGCGTGCTGTGTGCTGCATAATTTGTGCGAGAGGAAGGAGGAGGCCTTCCTGCCAATCTGGATGGCAGAGGCTGACCACTTGGCTGGCCTGTACACACAGCCCTGCACAGCTGCCAGCCAGAAGGCCCATCAGTGGGCTATCCATATCCGGGAGGCCCTGTGGTAGAGCTTCCACCCAGAGGAGGACTAAAGTCTCTCTGGCGTGCCCCACTGGGGGCTTGTGCCTCATTTCACCCTCACATCCTTTCACTGATCCCTTCCTAACCCCCCTTCCTCATGTAAATAAAGACACTTGTGTTGACAAAAACAGACTCTCTTTATTGAACTAAACTGGGGTGGGGGCGGGAATGAGGGTGGGAGAGGGGAGGCGAGATGGTGGGAGAGGGGAAGGGGAAACCTGGGAAGAGGGAGCTGGAAGGGGGAGGCAAGGGAAGGAAGGGGGAAGAGAAGCTCAGGGTTGGGGGTCTTGCTGACCCACCTGTCTCCAAGCACTGCGAGTGCGGGGGCCTCGGCATCCCCGGCGGGGAGCGGGTATGGAGGGTGGGGTGGGTAGAGATGAGGGGAGGAAGAAGTGGGAGGGGGAGCAGGAGTGGGAGGAGGAGCGGTAGCTGGGGCGGAAGCAGGGGCTGAAGCAGCAGGAGGCAGCAATCTCTGCACCGGGTTTGCAGGTGGTCAGAGATGGCACGGCCCTGGTCAAGCAGCTCCCACCAGCTCTCCCACCACAGCTGCAGGTCTTCATGCACCCAGTAGTCCAGGGTGCAGTGCTGGCCTCTCAGGATCCCCAGGTGCTGCCACTGGTACTCCTTCTGGTTATGGGTCAGGCTGCTGGCCCAGGTGCGGGAGGATGTCCTGGGCGGGGTGGTGCGCCCTGCACTCGCAGCTGCTGCATCTGTGGAAAAACAAGAGCAGTGGTCAGTTATCCCTGGGGACACAGTGGGTGAAGCCCAGCCCCCCTCTGCAAGGTGAGGACAGCAGGTCTCTGCACCATTGGAGCCGATGTGCTAGCACAGAGGCCATGTTTGCGATGTCCTGCTATCCCTGGGAGTGGGAGCTGGCCCGGGACTGCACCCATGCCCCTGTGCTATGTATAGTGCGGGGGTCAGGGGAGATGTCCCCTGCCTCTGTGTAGAGGGGGCTTGTGGAGGGAGGGCATCGTGCAGTGTCCCACCCCGGGGTCAGGAGCACATCATGTGCCTTCATACATACATGCGTGTGGGTAACAGGCCAAGGCCCCTGTGTGGCAGCCAGCTGGGGCCACATGCCCAGGGTGGCATGGCACATGCACAGGTTGCCGCGTGATCCGTGGTCTCCCTCTCCTCCGCTCTCCGCTCCCTCCCGCCGTCCTCCCCCGCTGCATAAGGGGACAGTGATGGCACTCACATGTCGTTGCCTCCCCGGCCTTGTATGAGACTGGCGACAGGCTCGCTGGGATGGCTCGGGCATCCTGGGTGCACAGCACTCTCCCTCCAGGCTCCTGCGACTCCTGGCTGTCCTCCTCTTCCTCCTCCTCCTCCTCAGTCTCATGGCCAGGGCCCTCTGCCCCAGGGTCGATAACCACCTGTGGGGCACGGACCGGCCAGGATGCGGTCCAGCGCATCAAAATAGGGGCAGGGGTCTGGGTCCTGGCATAGGCCTGCCGCAGCTCCTTTATTTTCATGTGCACCTGCTCCTGGCTTCGCATGTGGCCTTTGGTGGCCAGTCTGGCAGCCATCCACCTGTAGATGGCCGCATTCCTCCATCTAGGGCGGAGATCATGGATGTTGGAGGATTTCCCCCAAACCTCAATCAGGTCCATGATCTCCACACTGGACCAGGAAGGCGCCCACCTTTTCCGGCCCCTGGCAGGCTCCTGGGAGCTTGCAGACTGCTCCTGGGGAGCAGTGGAGAGCAGGCTGGCACTGGCTGCCTCGCTCATGTTGAGGCAACTGGGTCAGGGGCAGCGACTGCTGGCTTTCAGCTAGCAGGCCTGGAGATAGCACAGGCACTGTGGCCAGTCAGACTCTACCCCTTTAAGGGCTCCAGGGAGGGTGGGGAGGAGAGGAGTTTTCCTGGTTGTGGCCAGAGTGGCCACCAGGGCACCTTGGGAAGGGCTGGAGGCTCCCTATTTTGAAATAAGTGTCTATACAGCATTTATTTTGAAATAGCAGTTTTGAAATTGGTGGTATTCCTTGTGGAATGAGGTTTGCCAATTTCAAAATAAGCCATCTGCTATTTCGATTTAATTTTAAAATAGCAGTTGGCTTGGGTAGATGCTAGTGAAGTTATTTTGAGATAACGGCTGTTATTTTGAAATAACTTTGCTGTGTAGACATACCCTGTGATACTAGGCAGAATTGGTAATCCTATTAGCCATCTAGCCACACCATTAAGCCTTTAAATAACTTTGAAAATCCAGCTTTAAATGACTTCGCAATTTCTAGATAGGTCTTCCTGCCTTCATAGCAATATCCAAACAGCTATGGAATACTCTTATGAGAAATGCCATTCAAGAACCCTAATCAATAATCTGTAGTAACAGTTCATGCCTTTTAAATGACCACAGAGTGCTAAAACTTACAACTTTGCAAATAAGCCATAATACATCCGATTAAAGTAAGCACTATTCCAAATGTCCAAGAATCTGAGAGATAAAAGGGTTAACACTAAAGTGAGTAACACAGTTTCCAAGAACCTGAGGGACAGAAAGCTTAACACTAAATTCAGTAGCAGAATTTCCTCCTACTTGATTAGTACAAGTAGCTCCAATGAAATCAATGGGCTGAATTTCCAAAATGGCTCAGCTCCCATTTAGGCACCACAGGTACTGAGCCTTTGGAAATCTGGCGTTGGGCTCTTTCAATGATCTCACTCAATAAGACTAAATTGAAGTACTAACTCAATATCATAATATCAGGGTGAAAGCATTCTGTGCACATTCAGGTCTAATTCTTCTCCCATCAAAGACAAGAGAAGCTATCTTATCTGTCTATCAGATCCTTGGACAGAAAAAAAGAAACCAGAGCAAATGTATATTGTAATTTTGAAGACAAAGGACCCATTTTTCCCTTCAATATTTCTAAATCTTAATATCTCGTCAAACTCCCTGATTGTACTGCAGCATCTCTGGAACCACTAAAACATTTAAAATGGTCTTATCTAGGCTCTTAAAAAAACAAACAAAAATGCCTCCATTTGATATAGTCATTGCATCAATAGCTAAAGAATAGGTATGAAGTGAAATTTTATAATCATAACTTTTGGGGGTAGCTGCTCCTTAAATGACAATTAACGGTTTCAAAGTACAATGTAGTCTGTATATAGAGAAGATATGATTTTTTTGCTTGATCCCTGTCATTCATATCTAATTAAAACTAGAAAAACAATATTCCAACCTACCATGGTGAAAAAAAACAATAAAGATTTCCTTACACATGCAAATATATTCAAAGAGTTATTTTAGATTTATAATTATAAGATTCCTGAAGATAATGAATTTAATGTTGTAAATAACATGCCAGATTTTAAATGACAATTACAGCTTTCTGTGGTTCAAGAATCAACATGCTGTTTTTGTTCTGTTGGATAAATACTCATCAGCGTTGCAATAACATTCTGGCTGTAATTATTTAGAGCTTAGTCAGAAATAGATTTCCATTATTACCTGCCAGTGAAGGTACAGGAATCTGTGCCATTGTGAAGTACAGAGCCTGATCCAACTTCTCAGCTCAAAAATCTTGAGTCATACTCCTCCCTCACCCTGCTACCTATCACACACTGCATGGTAGTGGAAGGATTGGCATCTATCTCAGGGACTTCCATGTCACCCATAAATTGCCTCTCTTTAATGTAGGAGGGTGGCTCACATATTCCCATAACGATGCCAGACATTTTGCTACTTTCAGGAATGGCAGGGGCCGAAATGCCAGCACGTATGAAGTTATGCCATACAAAGGATACCAATTTGAAGATCATGCAACTTCAACTCCACCAGCATAGCTTCACTCAGTTACATGGAGATAGGGGGACAGAACTACCCACCCTTCAAAAATGGTGTCTCCCTTCTCTTACCTTTCCAGGTAAAACTATGTTTGGTTTTGTCTCAGTACCAAAGAGAGGAAAAATCACCCAAAGAAATACAATCTGTTTTAATACTGGTTTACTGGCAAACTTACTTGAACTTAGATGTGTTTCACTTGGGGGTTTCTATAGGGCTAAGGTGACAAGAGTGCTCTGTAAATACATGACCAGATTCACAGAAAATGATTTGAAAAAGAACCTTGAAGATGTGTGTACTGATTCTTTAAAATCGTAGCAGGATGCCACTCCAGGAGGGTCCAGGAGAAGGCTCTAGAGAAGCAGACAGAGAGAGAGAGAGAGAGAGAGAGAGGCTCTAGGGATAAGATTGTTTTCCTTAGTCTAATCAAGTTGCTTGTTCAATATTAGAAGAAAGCAGCTCAGGCCATGACCCTTCATTATTGACCTGACAAGCACCATGGCTAGAAATCTGCAAAATGCAGCATCAGCAGCTTTTATAGGGCTTGGGAACTAATTTTTTCCTGATTCCAGTTAATCTCCTTCCTCCCCAAAATACAACCACCATCAATGTTTTCCCTCCTCTAAGCTGTGTCTAGACTGCATCCCTTTTCCATAAAAGGGATGCAAATTAGGCTATCGCAGTGCAAATGAAGCGGGGATTTAAATCCCGCTTCATTTGCATTGCGATAATCTAATTGCATCCCTTTACTGAAAAGGGATGCAGTCTAGACACAGCCCTAGTGTATTCGTTGCAAACTGATGTTCTTCCTTATGCTAAACCTGTGGTCTCCAACTTTTTAAATCAGAAGATCACTTTTTCAATATAAGTGCAATGTTAGATCTACTTCAAACCCAAATACCTTTGCCCCACTTCCTTCCCACCCCTTCTTTGAGACCCTACTCCTGTTCCACCCCTTCTCCGAGGCCTCACCCTGCTCACTCTAGCCCCCTTCCTCATTCACTTTCATCAGACTGGGGTAGGGGTTGGAGTGCAGGCTCTGGTATTGGGCCAAGGAGTTTGGAGTGTGGAAGGGGCTCTGGGCTTAGCCCAAGGCAGAGAATTGGGGTCTAGGAGGAGTTTCAGGGTGTAAACTCTGAGAAGTAGTTTGGGTGCAGGGGGACTGACGTTGGGGGCAGGAGGTTGGGGACAGGAGGAGGTTCAGGGCTGGGACAGGGATTCAGGAAACAGACTCTGGCTGGACACTGGGCAACTGAAACAGCTTCCAGGTAGTGGAGCAGTGGGGTTAAGGCAGGCTTACTCCTGCCCTGGCCCTGCACCACTCCTGAAAGCAGCTGGCATGTACAGCAATGGCTCCCTGGCGCCATGTGCAGTCCCCATCTACAGGCACCGAGCCCACAACTTCTACTGTCCATAGTTCCCTGTTACTGATCAATGGGAGCTGCAGGAGTGGTGTCTGCAGGCAAGGACAGCATGTGAAGACCCCCTACTCTGCCTTTCCCAGGAGCTGCAGGGACATGCCAGACACTTCCAGAAGCAGCAATTACCACAGGGATAATTACTTTAGCCACCACAGGTGTGGCATCTTAGAACTCACTACTCAAAGAATTAAATTTAAGTGTAAGAGAGAAATGAAAGTTATGAAATGCACAGACCAGTCACAAACCAAAACTAACCCACTTTGCAAGCAGTAAAAGAAGTAACAACACTCTCCTCCCTCCCCTGTATGTGTAGGGTCAGGCGATGAGAGTGAAGGTCAATGTGTGTTTGTGAGAATGATGGACACACACAGGCTGCGTCCAGACTGGCAAGTTTTTGCACAAAAGCGGTCGCTTTTGCGCAAAAACTTGCCAGCTGTCTACACTGGCTGCTTGAATTTGCGCAAGAGCACTGACTTTGTAATGTACAAAATCAGTGCTTCTTGTGCAAATACAATGATGCTCCCGCTCGGGCAAAAGCCCTCTTGCGCAAATGCTTCTGCGCAAGAGGACCAGTGTAGACAACCCAGAATTGTTTTGCGCAAAAAAGCCCCGATGGCTAAAATGGTGATTGGGGCTTTTTTTGCGCAAAAGCGCGTCTAGATTGGCCACGGATGCTTTTGCGCAAAAGCATCCGTGCCAATCTAGACGCTCTTTTCCGCAAATGCTTTTAACGGAAAAACTTTTCCGTTAAAAGCATTTGTGGAAAATCATGCCAGTCTAGACGCAGCTGCAGTGTGTGAGAGTGACAGAGATTTGCATTGACAAGCTCCCTTCATCCCCTTCTCTCAGGCTATGTCTAGACTGCAAGCCTCTTTCGAAAGAGGCTTTTTTGAAATATATTTTCAAAAAAGCCTCTTTTGAAAAAGAGCATCTCGACTACAACCCGTACTTTCGAAAAGGAAAGCTGCTTTTTTGAAAGAGAGCACCCAGGCAGTCTCTTTCGAAAAAGCACAGTTTGCATTCAAGAACGCCTTTTTTCGAAAGAGCACTTTCAAAAAAAGGCTTTCTTCCTCATAAAATGAGGTTTACTGCAGTCAAAAAAACCATCGTGTTCTTTCGATTTAACTTCGAAAGAACTCAGCGGCAGTCTAGATTCGGGGGAAGTTTTTTCAAAAAAAGGCCACTTTTTTTCTAAAAAATCCTATAATCTAGACACACCCTCAGTGTGGAGATGGCGTACAGAAGTGGGGGGAGGAGGAACACCCGGACATCAGCGCCCTTCCTTGTCTCCCTCCAGCACCATGCACAGCAAACAGGAGACTCCCATGGGGCAGCTCCAAAGCAGAGGGCAGGAGAGGCCACTGAAGAGAGGCAACTGAAGTGCCAGCACTTGACAGCTTCCTGGCCAAACCAGTGAGGATCACGTGTCAGAGGCTCCAAGATCTACCGGTAGATCCAGATCTACTGGTTGGTGACCACTCTGCTAAACTATGGTAGTGCATTCCTATGGACTAGCTTTTCATACAATACTTGATCTGGAAATCTGAACATTAGCACCTCTGGTTTCCCAATGTGGCCCAACAATTATTGCTTGTGTGGGGAAATTACACGTGCATATTTTGCGGTCAAAAGCTGCCTGTGCAGACACGAGGCCAAGGCTTAGTCCTTTTAAGACAGATCCCTCAATGCACATGGTAGCAAACAATTTAGGCACGGATAGTATATGTAAGGTGCCTGATTGACATATCTTGAGTGGAGAAAAAATAATGGCTGTACCTCGTGCATAGTAAGGACATAGATTTGCTCATTCCTACAGATGAACAAACCAGATGGGATAGAGCTACAACTAGTTCTAGTCAAAAATGTTCCTACACAACCCTTACAATAGAAAATGCCAGTTTATCAAAATCAAAATGGTTTGACACAATGTGCTATTTTTGACACACGTTTGTTTGGGAAAATAATATCATCATCAAAACAAAGCATTTTCATGTCAGATAGTAGCAAAATGAAAGATTCTGATTTTTCATCTTGAAACCATTTTTCATTTTCAGGGTTTTTTACATAGTTAAAATAGAAAGCAAACACTTGAACTATATTGAAATGAAATGCTCAGATTTGACCCATAATGAAATTTTAGAGGGAAAAAATAATTCTGCATGAAGTTTCAAAATGGCTTGCTTTCCTTCCAATTCAGAATGAAAACAAATTTTGAAATTTCTGAATTTTCTGTGAAATGGGAATTTTGACTTTTACCACCTTCATGTCCTTCCTACCAATGAAAATCTGATTAGCTATCGAATTACAATTTTGAGTTCCTTAAATGGCTGCAAATAATGCAGGAGCCACAAAAAGAGATGCCGAGACCTTCCAATGAAGACTGATATCATGTTATTTTCAGACCACTTTTGCAAGCTCACGAGGTGGGGTGATATGGCTAGGCTTCAGAGGAGCAGTCCCAATTTTGAAGTATAAACTCATTTTGAAGCATCCCAATACTTTCAGGTAGCTGTCCATATCTAAATATACAACATTATTCCTAAGGATTCTATTGCCACATTCAGCATCCCACTTCTGTCCAGCAATTGTGCCAGTGCTGCAGGAAATTGAGTTCATCTTGCATCAAGTGGGAGTCAGTTGCCAGCTGCCAACAATACTATTTATCCACTAGCACTAAGAGAAATGAAACCAGTCCTGGCAAAAAACTGTCATTGATGATATAACTGTAGCTGTTGTTTGCAAATGTGTTCCCTTGTAGTGAAGTCATCACCCTTTTCATTATTGGGCCAAATTAGTAGTGTGGAGTAATCCCCTCATGCTCAACTGAATTACTTTGTCAGAGGATTTGACTCATGTTTTCTTGATATATGAGAGAAACAGGCAGAGAAATTGCCTGTTTTATTTTCCAAAGTTAAATTTTATGCAACTTGGTGCCTGAGAGCAATGCTGGTTTAGCACTTGGAAATTAATGTACATATTGGGCAAAAAGATCATTGGCTTGAATATGTGGGACAAGATTCCCAGCAGAAGCCTAGGGAAAGGTCAACCAGCCCTGATTAAGTGGGTTCGAGCACCTGGCAAAGGCCATGCTGAAAACAGGATTAATTTTTAATTTCCCAAATTTGGCTTTGGCAGCTGTAGGAAGTTGTGCTGTCTTCTAAAACATTGATGAGTTAGGAGCAATGTTCTGCAGGGGGAAAGATCAGCATTATAATGAAATCTCTTCCCCCTAAGCAGCTAGTATATCCATGAGAGTTATTTATGGCTTTCCTCCAAAAGGGGTCCAGAAGCTGGCCAATTTTTCTGCCAAATATTTTGGCTTACTATGGAGAGGACATCTGCATCCATCTGTATGCTGCCAGGCTAAGAGAACTTATGCAAAACATTTAGAGAAGAGGAAGTAACTTATGGCACCAAATTTTGCTCTCAGGCTGTAAATCCAGAGTGATTTCAATGTTTTTCTTCAAGAACATTGGTTCAGATTCTGCTCTGATTTATATTTTCAATCCCATTGATTGCATTGGATATAAACCAGGGCAGAATTTTGCTCATTGAGTGACTCAAAATTTATACCAACTTAGAATTTAGCTCAGATCTCCTGCTGTATCCTGGAGTATGTCTACACTGCAGAGTTTTTCTGGAAAAATGGCCATTTTCCTGGAAAAACTACACTTACATCCACACTGCGATTGTGTTCTTTCAATGGAAAGTTGAAAGAATGCAGGAGTTTATCCAATAGCGGCAAACCTCTTTCAACGAGGAAGAAGCCTTTTTTCCGAAAGAGCTCTTTCAGAAAAAGGTGTGTGTGGATGGGGAAGAGGGATTTTTTTTTTCAAAAGAAGAGGCCTCCAGGAAAAAGCACAGTCCACAGGCTTAAATACAAGATAGCATCCAATCAATGTGGATGCTATCTTTTGAAAAAGCAGATAGCTTTTTTGATGCACTTTTTGCTGTGTGGACACTCTCTTTCGAAAGAAGTTTTTCTGGAAGATCTCTTCTGGAAAAACTTCTTCTGAAAGAAGCCTGCAGTCTAGACATAGCCCCAGAATGGCAGGAAAATTGTACCCCAAGATATTTTTTCAGTCAAAGCCCAGTAGTGCCCAGGGGCATCGACCAAGATAGGGACTGTGTAATGGTCGGTGTGGAACATACACAGAGTAAAGAATCAGTCCCCACCCCGAAACAATTTCATTCTAATTAGACAAGACATAAAAGAGTGGAAAGAAAGGAAGTGGTATTATCCCCATTGTACAAATGGGGAACAGAGACCAAGGGAAATAGTCTTGCCTAAGACCAGATCTACACTATACCTGGAAAGCTGGGTTAAGGTACACAACTGCAACTACGTAAAATACATAGCTAGAGTTAGCCTACTGAACTGGTTTGGAAAAAATGAGAAATGATTCAGCTGATGGCCCAAAGTGATCTATTTTCCTGAAGTGTCTGATGAGAGTTTATTTTTTAATTAAAAAGTTGGGACTTTTTTTGAGCAACTATATAATTCTTTGAAATTTTGAAGTTTCAAATAAATTTTCTAAAAATGTTTGCAAAATCTTCCCTACCTATCAGCTTTATTCTCAAAACAATTTTTAATTTTATTATTATTATTATTATTATTATTATTATTATTATTATTATTATTATTATTATATTCACAAGTAACATTTTATACTTATTTTTTCAGCCGATGGTACTTTAATCCAAGAATCCAGTGTTTGTGAGACGTGTAACCTAAGGTTCAAGGAAGTTAAAAGTAGTACTGATAGAAAATTTTCTGAGAGATAGTTGTATCAGTCTATATCTGCAAAAACAATGAGGAGTCCTGTGGCATCTTAAAGATTAACAGATTTATTTGGGCATAAGCTTTCATCAGTAAATGTTTTTAGTCATGCCTAAATAAATCTATTAGTCTTTAAAGTGCAACAGGACCCTGCTGTTTTTGCAGAAAATGTTCTCTTAAAACTGATTTTGAGTGGAAAATTGGGTCTCCAACAAAATGAATTTTTCAGCAGAATGTAAGAAAACAAAAATATTTTGATTCTGAACTATTGCTTCTGTGCCTTGAGGATCTGGGAACATTGCATCCAAACTACATCGTTTTCTGGACTTTGTCTCCCATGATGCACCACTGCCATGTGACTGCCATGATGCAGTCACGAAGAGGGGAGACTGTGATGCATCATGGAAGATGCAGTCCAAGCAGGAATGATGACCTATGGAGGAGAATGGATGCATAAGACACGTGAACTACCACTCTTGTAAGATACCATGGCAATATGTTAGTTATTGGCTGAAATATTTTGGATTTCATTTTTCATCCAAAATGCAAACATTTTTATCAGTCCTTTTAAAGAATCTCAATTAAGATAATGAAATACTTCCAGAACAGAGTCAAGGCTAAAATTCAGGGGTGACATTCTGGCTCTGTTGAGGCCAATAAGCATTTTTCTGTGGACTTCGATGTGGGCTGGATTTCACTCCATACTTTCCACCTCTCTCCCCTTTATTGTAACTACTAACACATGCTGCCACCTCTTAGGGGAAAAAAAGGTAGCAACTGAATTTTACTCAGCAGTAACTTAATGGGAAATGTCAGATATACAAGCAATTGCTGCCCACTAAAAGTAACATTTTCCCACTATGCTATTCAGTTTATTTTATTTACCAGCATGCTCCGATAATCTGCTTTGAAGGTAAAGTGGCCACCTGGGCTCCAGTGACAAGGAAGAACTAGTATTTCATTCTTTTCTGACATCTGATGCATTGGTGTTAACATCTCTGAAACTCTTACTCTGCTGTGTAGGCCAAGGGAGAACATTTTCAGTATATGTAGGTCTTTGAATACTGCTGCTCAGTCATCTCTCTCAGTTGAGCCTGGTTCCAAATTTGGTATCGGAGGATATTTTAACATTCATTCAGTTAACATTCTTTAATTATCAATATGTTAATTGTTCAAAGACTAAATGATACCCACAGTTATTAAAATCACAGTCTGAATTTCAGCTTCTGATCAGGAAAAATACATTGTGCTGTTAAAGGATTAAAACAGACAGAGCCAAATTATGCCACCTTCATTATCTCCTGTTAACAGACACCAAAGCAACTGTTTCAAATAATCAGACATGTTTCCTTCATTACTGGAGCTTTTCCCAACATTTAGAGGAACAAAAGCAACACGAGAATGGAACACAACAGTTGTTCCATTCTATTGGGATACTCTGGAACCCTGATCTAGGGAAGGATGTAAGCACCTGCTTCATTTTAGCACATTAGTAGTCCCACTGATCTAATCTGGTACCTTGACTTTAATGGGACTGTTCACATGTCCTTACACACTTTGCTGCATTGCTGCATTTAATGTATTCCCCAAGGATACATGTTAGGAGGGTGAGGAAGGTGGGAGGGGAGGCATGACCTGGGTCCCATTTTATCCCTCCATCACTCAGCGCAGCAGGTCCTGCTTTTACTACTCCTGCAGGCATTCCTACCTATTGGGCTCTGTGAGGTTTGCTATACCAGATCAAAATTTTTGCAGAGTAAATGGGAAACATTTGAAGGCTCTCACTGAACAGAGGTTCACACTACCTTAAAAATCATGGTAAACAGGTTCCTGTCTAACAAACGACAAGCCAACTTCTTGCCCAACTGATGTGATGAGTCACACACAGCGTAAAGGGATAAATAATGTTTTCTTTGGTTTGGGAAGATGGTCAAGAGGTTTTCTCAGCACTTACTGAGCCAACCCTGTCAGTGGAAAGAGTCTCATTGATTACACTGGGGTTTGGATCGAGGATTAAGTGCGTGAGCATCAGAGGGGTAGCTGAGTTAGTCTGTAACTGCTTGAGCATGTGAGGTGCCTAGTATTCCAGTCACTGTAAGTTTATAGCACTCTGAGAGCACTCATCACTTCTCCCTATTTTTAAATTACAGAGACATTTAGAGGGCCCTGCTATGCCAGGTACTGTGCATAATGAGAGACCACTCCTAGCCCATACATCTTACAAAGCCACAGAAAAGTGAAGACTTAGGCTATGTCTAGACAGCAGAGCTTTTCCGGGATACCAGAGGTATCCCGGAAAAGCTCTGCCACATCCAAGGAATGCCTCCATTTTTTCGGATAGTTTCTGAAAAAGCAGATGTGTTCTTTTGGCATCCCTGTATTCCTCTCGGTGAGAGGAATAAGGGATGTTCTGAAAGAGGAGTTTTTTCTGAAATTTGGCTCTATGTAGATGGGCCAAATTTTGGAAGAGCCTGGTTTGGAAAAAAGCAGAAAAAGATATGCAAATTGCAGGGGGTTTTCTGACTTTTCTTGGAAGTCTAGACTTAGGGTCATCCAGCAAGTCAGTGGCAGCAGAGAACAGACTCCTGAATCCCAGTGTAATGTGTCCATTGGACCAAATACATCCCAAGGAGCAACATTTGCAATCAAATTCTGCATCTGAAAGCAGCTGACAGATGAGTTTTCCTTTTTCTACTCACAGAGGTTACTCTCCAGGTTTCCTTCTTGCTCTCCACAATTTCTCTACCAATGGCAGGGGTCCCATTTAAAGCTGGCTAGAAAAGAGAATTTCCGTTCAGCAGAAAGTGCCAATGTTTTGCACTTGGTTTATGTTCCCAATTCATACAAACAAAGAAACAACAAAAAAGAATTTCTTAAGCAGTGGAAATTCTGAAATAAATTAATTTGGGAACAATTGAAACCTATCCTTCTTCGGAGGAAATTTCTTTCATTTGCATATGTCAGATAATATTAGGATATAAAATATATTGAAATAGTAACCGAGCTATTTAAATGTAATATTAACATCAAAATGAAATTAATCTAAATGCTTCAACATTATTGAAACAATGAGAAAGTTGAAATAATTCATTTTTACTTTTTCCTGTAAAAATGTGTATAGAAAATGAAACTTGCCATGAAATATGTAAATTTTGATAAAACTGTGTTTCCTGATGAAAAACTGTCCCATCCATTTATTTATTTATTTATTTATTTATTTATTTTGGTCCAGCTCCGATCCTGTTGCCTTTTTGAATTCTTATTGCAGCAACAGTGCCACCCACTGGTCACAGAAGTGTCATCCATCCATAAGTCCTTTATACAAGAACACTAATCAGCTCTTTTGATTGTCCCAACTTATGGGAAAGAGTGTATTGATTTTTTGCATCCTGAAATCAGCACCAACCACAGACTGTGGCTGAACAGTCTCACCTGTTTTCCAGACCTTACTAACCAATAAAAGGGCACTGTAGTTACAGTGATATTAATACAGCAACATATAGGCCCATACCATCTAGATAAATTCTACCATCACCACCCTGACAGAAGAATGGTCTGCCTCATCTGATATGTATACTCCATGATCCAGAATTACAAGAAATACAGACGAAGTGCTCTATGTCAACTGTGCAATAATTGTTAGAATATTTTCTCCTGACCACCAATGGGGGACAGCTGAATTTTGAGGATGGATAAGTCATGTAATTTAGTAATGTTATTTAGCATCCTCTTTTCATCATACAGCTAGTTGTTTTAGGGAGTGCTGTACAGTCACATTGTTGAAGAAAAAAATTGGAGATTATGGTAATTTAATTTACAGCCATTACTTGCAAAACCTTTTGGAGTCATCTTCCATATCCTGGTAAAATAAGTTTCACTAGTATTTATAGCAAACTATTTAGACATAGTCCACTGGAATTTAATAAATCAGTTACTGCAAGCAAACAGCAGTAGCACAGGTGTGTCATTGGTAGCCAAAGCAAAGTATTAGTGCAATTTCATTGGTATATTTGATAAAGGTTTATTATTGTCACAGACTTGCAGAACTATAGCTGTTTTAAGACAGAGACATTTTCTGTTGGAAAAGGCTGATTCAAGTAAATGAAAATGTTTGTCATCAACAGAAGATTTTGTTGAAATTTTTTATGAAAAATTATCAGCGTGTTCCATTTTGATAAGGCTGAAGTGGTTCATTTGGCCATAACTGTTTTAAACGCATCATATAGCATAGCTAACATGAAGCACTGGGATCTTATTAAGATGAAATGGCTTGATCAGGCTATTTGATATTTATGAAACAAACGTGTTTTGAAATTTCTTTGGGCAGGAAATTTTGAAATTTTCATTTTTCATTCTGGTTTGGCATAAAAAGAAGTATAGAAGAATGGAAAATTAGAAACGTGACCAGCTCTCTGCAGAACTTCTTTAAGAGCTACTCCAGTGGCAGAAATTAGAAAAGCTTTAGCACTATTCTAAACTTTGCTGTTCTGACTGCCAGAGTGGTATGCGTTGGAGAGCGTCGTACATTGGAGATGTTACAGAAGTAGTTGCCACTGGGTTCCCTGGAGACCCAGCTAAGGTGACTCATTTAGAGCCAAATAGCAAAAGAATGAGGGAGCCACTCCCTAATGCTGGTGGCTATTCCAACATTAAGGTACCAAGCCATGTAAAACAGCATTTATGACACCTTACTGGTTACCCAGATGCCTATAATGCAGACCCCTGAAAGCAACCCAGCACACACATTCCACCAGGCACCCAAATCAAAATGAGTACAGGATCACTGACGAACTTATTGATCTCATTCACAAAATGTCAATGGGGTGGGGTGCAAAGGAGGCAATTTCCCCAGCACCTGCATATTCAAAGGGTCCCAGAGCTCCTGGCCACTGCCAATGCTACTATGGCGGTAGTGGTGGCTGGAGCCCTGAGCCCTTAAAATCACTGCCAGAGTGCTATATGTTCCAGGCAGTGACAAAGGCTGGTGGGCAGAGGGAGGGGGCACCGTGTTCTGAGTGGCTCTGAGGGCTGGGGGAAGGTGAATTGCACCCCCCCACTTTGTCCTGTGGCTCACTCAGGCTGTCAGCTCCCCTGAGGTGGACTATTCATGCAGTTTGGTAGAACATGTTTATAGAAGCAGGCCGTTCTGTCTGTAAGGTACCATGATGCAGACTTCTGCAAATCCATACCTTTGGTTACAGCTTTGGTGTGACTATATCATGTCCCATTGCTTTGGGATTCATGTTATAAGCCCGCGCTGTATCAGGCCCAGCATTTACAGCCACAGTGATGGTTGTTTTACTAAAGCAATCCATTACAAGAGGAGGAGTGCACAGATTGATTTTTGTTAAAATCTCTCATTGTCTTGAAGCATGCTTTGTTTGTTAACAATTTATTAATTGACCATGAAGCAGCAATTTTGTACAATGGCATTTCTAATAAAGACAGACAAAGGGTGTCAGAGGAAAAAGAAGTGACTTGGCCAAAAACCCCACAGCAGACCAATGTCTGAGCCAGAAGTAGAACTCGGGTTTCTTGCACCCAGTCTGCTTCTCTGGAACATGCCGCCTCCCCTCTGATTACTACTGTGCAACCCATCCCTTGCTCCCACTGAAGTCACTTGCAGGTTTGCCATTGATGTTAATAGAACTAGGTTCAGACCCTTTAAGATTTGAACTTAGGAAGTGCCTTAGGAGGGTACTAAGCACTTTGTACCTCTCCAGATCCAGATCCAGATCCAGATCCAGATCCAGTGGGGTTAAAACATTCTACAAAGGATGTAGGAGATGGTTTTAATGTCTGTGCTGAAGTCTGGCAATAGGTGACACTTCTTTGTAACACAAACAAAAGGCATCCCTGTTCTCCCAGTGCAGATTTGTTTGGCTCAACAGTCCTCACATGTACGTATTTTCCCCCATTAATGAGATTCTACTGTCAGGTTGAGAAAGCTCTTTAGATTCATTGCACAGAGGAGAGGGGACATTTTTGCTGACAGCCTAGATTCTACCCGTCTCTTCAAAACTGAAGGTATTAATATTAGATATATACAGATAACTCTAATGCTCCATCTGTCATGGGAGCCAACTCCAGTAACATCTTGAGGAGACCCATTGCTGGAAGATTCTTGCAACGCTTACTGTGTCATCCTTTAAAATATAGGGAAACTGCACAGTTGAAGCCCGCGTGCAGAAAGAGTTTCTGAAGACAATCATTGGGCCATCAGCTTAAAATCTCTTATGTTCCATAAATCAGAGGCTAGTAGCTATTCCATTCAATGCAGCACTAAGGAAGTGTATTGTGCTCCAAAACATAAATCATTCAGGAAGTGGTAAGTGCATAAGGAACTGTTGTTATCAACAGGTAATATCAAATAATGCCTTTGTCTATGCTGCCAAAAAACCACCCTGTGGCAGCAGGGCTGTTCCTACTAATATGCAAAACACACACAGCTGCTTGGGGTACCACAACATTTCAGGCACCAAAACCCGAATTTCATTTCTAGGCAGCTGGGTACTGAATATGGGATTCAACAGCCTCTACCCACATCCCCTGCCTGGGTCCTTCCCCCTCCCCCACAGGTGGCACCCAGCTCCCAGGCAATGGAGGTAGCATGTGCCAGAGGAATCAGGAGGAGCAGAGGGTGGCTGCACAGCTGGTGGCTGGAAAGAAGTGGCCATTTCCTGCTTTTCATGGGCTGGCTGTGTGGCTGCCCCCTACTCCTCCCAAGTCTTATGAAGTGCTGGCAACAGACTTTGGCAGGCCCTGGGCAAGGTGGGGTGGGCTCAGCTTCAGGCCCCCTGAAAGGGGCAGAGCCTCAGGCATAAAGGGCAGAGCATCCCCCATCCAGCCCTAAGTGCTGCCTGGACCAGGCCAGGCAGGTTTAAGGGATCTGGGGAAATTTAAAGGACCTAGGGCTCTGACTGCTGCTGTTGCTGTGGCACCTATGATGGCAGCCCAGAACCCTGGGGCCATTTAAATCACTGGTCCCTGGGGCAGCTGCCCTCTTTGTCCCCCCTTCTCCCGGCAGTAACCCTGGGCTTAGGGCCATGGGCGGCGAGTTATATGGGCTCGTGGTGCCCAGGCTCCAGCAATATTCAGAGCCGGGGGTCCTGCTCCACCAATATTTGGAGTTGGGTCTTTCCCCCGACCCTGCCTGGAGTGGGCCCCAGCCCCCACCTGCCGGACCCCCCACACGTCCTCCCACCCCGGCCCCAGAGCATCCCCCCTGTCCCGTCCCGTCCCTTCCGTGCACAGCTTTCAGTCTGGCTCCCCCTTGCCGGCGCGCGCTGCTGTCTGCTGCTCCCATGCACAGCGTTTACAGGTGAGCGGGGAGACGCCCGGACGTAACGTGATGTCACGGCCCGGGACTTTTAGAACTGCTCGGCGTGGCATTGCGCCGCGTGGCCTAGCTCCGGGTTTGGAGTCCGGGGACTTCTGGGGCCTGAGCGCAGACTCCGGCCCTGCAAAGTGGAAGGCAGAAGGTAACGTAAGGGGAAAGGTAAGGGGAAGGGGCAGAAGGGGCTTGTGCAGAGCGGGAGGGGGAAAATGGGGGAGGAAGAGGCTTGTGCAGAGAGGGAGGGGGAAAATAGGGTAAGGGGTGGGAAAGGAAGGGGCCTGTGTGGAGGGGGAGGGGGAAGAAAGGGGAAGGCACCAAGGGACAGCGTGGAGGAGAGACAAATGCCAGGGGGCCAAGTGCAGACAATGAGGAAAAGGGCAGGAGGGGAGGTGTCAGTGGGAGGACAGGGTGATGCTGGGAGAGAGAGTAAGGGCACTGGGGCTAGAGGGGAGGGGAGGTCCCGGGAGAAGGCTTGAAAGAAGGGGTGGGCATGAAAGGTGGGGATGGAGCAAGTCATATGTGAGGGCACAGAGGGGCATGAGGGGAATGGGGGCAGAGAATGGTGAGGGGGTGGGCATCAGGAAAAAGAGGGCAAAGGGGGCAGGGGCAGTAAGGGAAGGGGAGGCACCAGGAGGGTGCAGGGCTAAGGGAAGGTGCGGGTGCCAGAGGATTCTGTGGGTGAAGCAGAAGGGCAGACACCTGCAGGGGAGGGATCAGCACCAGAGGAGAGAGGCAGGGCAGGTGTGTAGAGGGAGGTGTTAGAAGAGGGGATGAGGAGGGGTAGCTCATATGATCAGAGTGGGGCTACTGGAGGAGTAGGCACAGGGGGCAGAGAAGGGCTGGTGGAGGGGGGCAGGTCGCAGGAGGGCTGAGGGCAGTGAGAAGGGCAGGAGTCTGGACAGCTGACGAGGGTGAGGAGTTGGGGGGCAGCAGGCCCCAGGGGACCTGATGGAGCAAGAGGAGGAGACATGGCAGCAGAGAGAAAAGGTAAAGGTTTATAAAATATTTATTAATAAGTTGGGTGCCACAGTGGCACATCCAAACAAGCCACATGAACTCAGTACTGGTGCACAACACAAAATCCATTCTGCTCATGGGAGGAAACTCTTAGGCTATGTCTACACTGGTGGCTTCTTGCGCAAGAACATCTTGCGCAAGGGTTCTTGTAAAAGAAGTCTTGCGCAAGAACATGTCCACACTGCCATGTGTGAGCTT
Organism: Rafetus swinhoei; assembly: GCA_019425775.1. NCBI lineage: Eukaryota > Metazoa > Chordata > Testudines > Trionychidae > Rafetus > Rafetus swinhoei. Next base: position 26,271,919 of record CM033425.1, on the reverse strand, counting down.
TGCTTTTGCGCAAGAGCATCCATGGCAGTGTGGACGCTCTCTTGCGCAAGAAAGCTCCAATGGCCATTTTAGCCGTAGGGGTTTCTTGCGCAAGAAATCCCTGCTGAGCTTCCACACTGCCGTCTTGCGCAAGAGAGCTTACACCTGTTAGAAAAGAGCGTAGCTCTTGTGCAAGACACCCTCTTTTACCATGCCATACTGTAAATTTCCTTGCACAAGAGCAGGCGGGCAGTGTGGATGCTCTGTGGGTTCTTGCGCAAGAACGGCTGTACTTGTGCAAGAAGCCGCGAGTGTAGTTCTGCTGCCATGTCTCCTCCCCTTGCTCCATCAGCTCCCCTGGTGTCTGCTGCCCCCCAACTCCTCACCCTCCTCTGCTGTCCTGACTCCTGCCCTTCTCACTGCCATCAGCCCTCCTGTGACCTGCCCCCCTCCACCAACCCTTCTCTCCCCCCTGTGCCCACTCCTCCAGTAGCCCTAGAGGGAACACTTCCCCCAGCCTCTCTGCCCCCGAGTTAATGTCACACACATTGGGTTAATGCAATTGCAGGATAGTTGCATGAGGGGGGTTTGGTGGGGGCCAAACTAATCCCTGTTGGTAGGAGGATGGTGGGAAAAGTCCTTTGAGAGGGGTGACATGACACCTTTTACTTCTGGTCATGTGTCCATCTTGCCCCGAGCGTGTTACCTCCAGAGGCCTGGTTAACGGGGATCAGGGGGCGTGGTTAATGGGGGTCAGGGGCCGTGGTTAATGGGGGTCAGTGGGTGTGGCTAATGGGGGTCGGGGCGTGGTTAACAGGGGTCACGGGGTATGGCTAATTGGGCACCACCAAAAATTATACAAACCTGCCGCCCCTGCCTAAGGCCCACCCACACACCGCTTGCCACTGCCCCCACCTCCCACTTGTTCCCTGGGGCTGTAAGCTGAGACGCCCACCTTGCTCCTGCCTAGGGTTGCCAGGTCTCCCAATCAGACACCATTTGCAGCAATGGCAGCTGATTCATCCTATCTGGGAAAGCTGGCAGCCCTGCTCCTGCCTACCACCCCAGCTTCCATCCTCCCAACCTCCCCCCTCCCAGGAATGGCCGCTCCTCCTGCAGGTGGGTTTGTGTGCTGCTGCTGGGCTACGTAGGGCATCAGCATTGCTAGGGATGGCCCAGTGTGGTAGAACATTGCAGAGCCAGGCTTAGACTTGGGCTCTGAAATCCAGCCATGGTGGATGGCCTTACCGTCTGGGCTCCAGCTGTAGGAGGAGTGTCTGGAGTGCTAGCTTTAGCCCCATCAAGTGAGCTGAACCAGATGCCCTGGGCTTGGAGATTGACTGACACGGACTTTTGTTTTGTTTTGGGGTTTTTTGCAGTATAGATTTACTTTGGCCTAATTTTGTCATCCACAGACTATCTCCCTGGCTACCTCCCACTGCCCTTCCACCAGTCTCTAGGATTGCAGGGAAAGGGTAACATGCGCTGGGCCCATGTGCAGCACATTGTACATCCCTGAGCCTGGCTCTGGGGGGCGCTCCCTCACCAGCAGGGCCCATTGGGAGCTTGAGGTGGTGTCAAAAGAGGAACTGAGCTGCAGGCTCCATCACTGTTATGGGCTTTGGACTGTTCTTAGCCCTTTCCCCCACAAGGAGCGTGGGCTCCTACTCCAGCCCCAAAGAATGCACAAGAAGCAGTGGGGCCAAGAGCCACTGTGGGCCCCGGGACAAGGTGTGTGTGTGGGGGTGGAGGGAGGGAGGCTCCATGCCACAGATGGGACAGGGCCTCGGGTGGTAGGCTGGGGCTGAGCCAGCCCTCTGCACCTCCTGGACTGTACTAGTGGGGCTTCTCCCCAGCCCTCAGAGCTCTGCAGAGTGCCTGGAATGGGGCATCAACATTCCAGTGGTGATGAAAAGGTACCAGGGGCTCCAGCCACTATCACAGTAGGAGTGGTGGCAGCTGGGAACCCCAGGCTCCTTCGAATCACTGAGCCCTGGGGCAACTACCTCCTTTACCTCCTGTCAGGATCCTGAAAAGAAGCTACAAGATGAAGCCTTGTGGGGAGAAGTAACTTCATGGAACACACACACACACACACACACACCCCAGCCAAGGTCCTAGGCTAGATGGTAGGAGCTGGAGTCACTGTAAATAACTACTGAGAGATCATTATTTTACTGCAGAGATGGATGGAATATAAAGGACCAGATTTACAAACCTGCCTGTCTCCTGTTTAGGCATGAACATAAGTGAGTAGATTTTCATAAGAGCACACTGGGGTCTTATCTCAGTTGACAATTGGCCCCAATTTAGGCCGTTGAGCATTGGAAAAAAATCTTATCCAAACCTTTGGGGAAGGAGAAGTTTCAAGAGTCCTTGCAACTTGAGAGCTGTAAAAATGTACCAGGCATATCAATGGGCTTGCACATAGTGAGAGTCCAAAGGCAGAAGCAGGACATCACAGACAGAGGAATTTTGCAGGAAATCATTACTGAAAAAAATTGTGGTGGAAAAGAAGGTGCTCCATGAAAAAAAAAAAAAAAAGGAAGTTTCCATTTTATGTGAGATGGGGAAAATTGCTGGCATAAAAAGCAAATGCTATGCTGCCTTACAGAAGCTAGGGACACTTGTCTCCACTAAGTTTAGCACAAGTGCCTTCAACTAGAGTACTTTCTGTTTCCAAGACACAAAGAATCAAAATTTAATTGGAAGTATTATATTTCTGGCACTGTCATGGAGAGGCTCGACATAAATTTTCAAAACACTGCAGAGGGGATAAATGAGGGTGCTGACTCCTGGTCCTTTGTTAAGTTTTATTCCCCTCTTTAAAATTAATGATATATCCCCCATCATGACCTGAGAAGAATGGTGTTAACAGAAGGTAACCAAGGGATATATAGCAGTTTCTTATCATATGAATGTTGTCACCCTCGATCTTTCCATTAACGGCCACACAGCTCATACATCCTTAAAAATGAAATAACTGTTTTCCATGCTATAAGTTCACACTGGACTAAACAGTTTTAGAATAATAATTGCATTAGAGTTACTGGGCTCTATATTGCTTCTGTTAAGATGAATGGAAAAATACCCATTGTTTTCAATGGAAGCAAGAATGGGCCTTGTGATGGATAGAGAAGGGCTGGCCAGCACCCGGTGACTAAAGGGTTAAACTCAGGTAGCTAGCAGAGGTGTTGACAGAAAGCCGGGAAAGCCGATGAGAAAGACTGTTGAAATTTGAATTGTATATAGATACCTTACCTGCACTTTTTGTGTTTGAGTTCTAAGCTAAGGGGTAGAGGGATCAAGACGCATTCATCAGAATTACCACGCCTACAAGGAATATTGGGAAGGGAGTGAACTGGGCCTTGAAGTACAGATCAACATTGATTGTAAGTAGAGAGAGGAATGTATGTTTAGTCGCAATCAGGGTATTTTTCTTTGTTTTGGTTGTTTGGTTAAGCTTCTCTGTGCAAAATCCATGTGGTTCCCTTCTCCTTCACTATCTAACCTGTACTCAGAGGTACTATGTTCTCTGTGTTTTCATTTGTTTCTCTCAGTTGCTCTAGAGTTGTAACACCTACCAACATCTGTTTGTTAGGGTTGCCAGATGGTTTCACAAAAATACCGGACACACTTGACATGACATCACAATCTACATTACATCTTATTTAGAAAATACCTGACGGTTCTATTTTCTCATTTATATTTTCTCAATTTGTTTCCCGAACAGAAAGCTCAAATACTGGACTGTCCGGTTCAAAACCGGACCCCTGGCAACCCTACAGTTTGTTTTTTTAATGAAATAATCTTTTTTAAGGAGATGATTTGATTCTTGTGTCCTGGAAGGTAACAGGTCTCTGAGGGTATGTCTAGACTACATGCCTCTGGTGACAGAGGCTGTCATGGCTCCTTCCCCACTCTGGCATGATAAATGCAGAATTGGGGGCCAGCAACTGTATCCCAAAGCCTTATCCACCAGGCTTTGGTACAAAACTTCCCCCAAAATCTTAAAAAACCTAGATTTTGGGAATACAACTTCCGCTGCCACCACCCAAATATTAATAACGAGATTAGGGGAAAGATCATTTGGGAAATCTCACCCCTATTATAAAAAATCAGGACACACAAGTAACCAATGCCAGGTTAATAAAAAGAAAAGAGAAAACTTTTATTTTTACAACAATATTCCTGTTGCAAGCATAAGGATCAGATGGAAAGGTAACAAAATATACTCATGGAGGAATTACACCATGGGCTAGAACTTAGTTAAAAAGAAAAGCCAAACATCTCTTAAGCAGTGCCAGATATCAGATCCCATACCCAACCCTTAAAACAATAAAGCCTAATGAACTACCTAAACTTTACCCTACTTACAGCAAATGAAGAATGGTGTCTTGGAGAGAGAGAGACATGCTTGTCCCCCTCTGTCTCTGCAGAGCCCACACCCAGAGAGAGAAAAAGAGAAAGGAAAAAACCCAAATTCCTTTGTCCCAGTTTGAAAGTCCCACCTACATTCCTACTGGTCACTCCACCTGGCTAGGTGTAGTTAACTCCTTAATCCCCAGGCTGCTGGCTAACCCTCATAATCATGACAGAGGCATGTAGATTAGGCTACCTGGCATAGGAAAATGAAGCAGCGATTTAAATAATCACCGCTTCATTTAAATTAAAATGGCTGCCGCACTGAGCCGATCAGCTGTTTGTCGGCTCAGCGCGCTAGTCTGGATGCTCCGCGGTCGACATCAAAGGCATTTGTCGACCGCCCCATTATGCCTCGTGGGATGAGGTTTATCGGGGTGGTCGACAAATGCCTTTGATGTTGACCACGGAGCGTCCAGACTAGCGCGCTGAGCCGACAAACAGCTGATCGGCTCAGCGCGGCAGCCATTTTAATTTAAATGAAGCAGCGATTATTTAAATCGCCGCTTCATTTTCCTATGCCGGGTAGCCTAATCTACATGCCTCTGTCGCCAGAAGCATGTAGTCTAGACATACCCTGTGTGTGCTTGCCTGGCCTGAGAGGTCAGCTATCAAAGACACAGTTTGTTTTCCGTGTTTCTTTTTGTTTGTTGGTTGGTTGGTTGGTTTGTTTCAAGCTCTCTTGTGGCAGAAGGGTTTCAGGTATCCCTGGGGAAGGAGTTCAAGTGTTCCTTGTTTTTTCAGGGTTCTTTAAAATCACTTGATGATGGCAGCCTAGTGCATCTGTGACCCTGGGCAGTTTTTTTGTAAGCAGAGCCTATTGAAGTAAGGTATTTAAGGTCTTTTATGGGCTCCCACCTTCTCCACTTGGAATGCCAGAGTGGGGAACAGCCCTGACAGGCCAATTGAATGCTAATAGTGGGTCTGCAAGAGGCATCATACTCTCAGATGTTCTATTATGAGAAACGCTATGCCTGCATCTAATATGGAGGCCAAATACTGCATGTGCAGTCTGAAAATGCAACCTTGAAAAATAATCACCATAGACACTTTGTTAGCCCAGTCTCAAAAACTGCTCAGCCCCTCTCATCATAATGATGACAGGGGGAAAACACACACACATAAACACACAAAAATTAATGCTATTTTAATATGAAGTAAAAAGATGAAAACTTGCCCCAACCAGTCAAGCAAGTAGAATTTAGCAAGGCAATGATAACAGATAATATTACTGAAAATGGGAAAATGTTCATGAAGGAAAACAAATGTATCCTTTTATGATAACAACAAAAATTAACTCAGCCGTAGGAAATTATAGGCTGACATTCATTTTGCCATTAACAGAGTAATATACTGTAGACTGTAAAGCACACAATATAATTACTCTAACACAGTGATTAGCCAGCAATTAGTATCTGCCCATCTTACATTAGAATTCTCGCTTTTTGTAATGGGCTTTTTATCTCTACCTATATTCATGACTACAAAAGCTTAGACATGTTCACAGCATTGCAAATAATTAGCACATGATCTCAGCTCAGATGTTTCAACAATGCACCACAGTCCACTAACTGAATGGAAGTTGGTGTGTAATGTAAGGACCAATTCACATTATCTGTATGCTAATTATTCATTTGTTTGCACATTGCTAATTACAATGTTAACTGTAAGATATCGCTGTCAGTGGACAAACTGTGGGCCTTCCCTTATTCTGTGGAACAATGCCTCTGGTTATCTGCCAGATGCCACTCGACACATTTGGAATAGGGGTCATTTTTAGGGAGGAAAATGAAGAAAAAATGTAAGTGGATTTGCAAGAACCAACTACAGACACATTGGCAGAGGGAAACTGATTGCATAGTGGCAATTTTGTCTTTGACATTGAGGCATCGCCATGGGCAACAGTGCTGAGAAAAAGCAAACATGCTGGGACTCTTGAGAGCTTAGAATTGGAAACCTGGGACTAGATGAGTAATGAAAGCCCAAGTCTCACGCAATGAGAGGAGTCTGATAGGGCCATGATTTATCACAAACTCCCTGCAATTTATGATTAAAAAAAAGATGGAGACAAACTTTCAAATTTAATCAATGAGTTTCCAAATTTGTGTTGGAACTTTTGGAAGTTGCTCAACAAGGCTTAGGAGTTCTGACTTTTTCACTGCTTGATCTGTTCAGATTTTAAAGTGATATGAAATAGGTTGTCTAGACAAGAGAAGACTGAATGAAAACATGACAACAGTCTTGAAATATATAATGGTTGTTAAAAAGAGGGCCGTGATCAGTTTTTCTCTGTATCTACTGAGAGTAGGACAATAAGTAACGGGCTTAATCTGCAACAGGAGAGATTTAGGTTAGATTTAGAAAAAAACTTTCAAAGTAGAAGGATAGTTAAATACTGGAACAGATTACGTAGGCTCCAGGGAGGTTGTCAAATCCCTGTCATTTGAGGATTTTTAAGAATAGGTTGGAAAAATTCCTGTCTAAGATGGTCTAGGTATACTTGGTCTTGGCTTGGTACAGGGGCCTGGATCAGATAACCTCTTGAGGTCCCTTTCAGTCCTACATTTCTATGCCTTTATGACAGTGATGGGGATCCTTTTTTGGGCTGGAAGTCACTGATCCACATTAAATCAGTTGGGAGCCACATACAAATGAGAAGCAAAAAAAAAAAAAAGTCTCACTGACCTTGCCCCATAGTAAGTAGAAGAATAAAAACCCCTCACACGTAGCCCTCAACTGAGATGCAGAAAGAGAAGAAAAAAAGAGAAACACTCCCCTCAAGCTCCAGCCCCATGGGGGGGGGGGGAGTACCAAGGCTCAGAGCTAACCCCCATGACGAGATTAATTCTTCTGGGGTCCCAGGGCTAGAAGATTTTGAGGGGCCCCATAGACTGTGGGGTGGCACCAAAAATGAAGGATTCAGTGTGGGGGTGTGTGTGCTGGGGAGCAGGTGAAGGGGCAGGGGATTGGGGCACCTATCTGGCTCAGCTACTGGAGAAGGGGTGGCTCTATGCTGCCTTGCATTTGCAGGCACTGCCCTCCTTCCACTGGCCGCAATTCCCAGAGCTTCCCTGCACTGCTGTTCCGTTAGCTGCTTCCTCCCCCTGCCAGGCAGAGCCCATGAGTTGGATGCAGCCAGCAATTTGCCTTGATCCAGCCCATAAGGTTTAGGGCTCCCCTCTCCCCCTGAATGCAGCAAGCTGGCACTGGTCCTGCAGCCACGTAGAGGGGTTCACAATGATTTGGTTGGCTGTGAATGCATGAAGTACACCTGTCCGCAGTCCTTCTGTCCAAGGAGAATTAGTCAATCCTGCTGCAAGTGCAGGCTTGAATATGTTATCCTTTTAGTACACTGAGTCCTGGCTCACTTCGAAAATGAGAAACCATGACTGAGAAATTAACACTGGCCTCGGTAATTATAACTATCTACGGGTACGTCTACACTAGCTCGTTAGTTCGAGTTAGGTAGGGTAATGAGAGCGGAGTTGCAAATGAAGCCGATTTAAATATCCCGGGCTTCATTTGCATGTTCGGCGCGCCATTTTAAATCCTTAGTTCGAACTCGTGCGCGCCGCCACACGCGCACGGAGCAGGTAGTTCAATTAAAGATACTAATTTGGACTTCTGTTACTCCTCGTGGAATGAGGAGTAACGGTAGTTTGAATTAGGATCTTTAATTGACTACTACTCGCGCGCTGCGTGTGGCACGGAGTTCGACTAAGGGGATTTAAAAATGGCGGCGCTTGAACTAAATGAAGCCGGGATATTTAAATCCCGGGCTTCATTTGCAACTCCGCTTTTCCTCATTACCCTACCTAACTCGAACTAACGAGCTCATGTAGACATACCCTAGAAGATTTACCCAGCATTGCTCAGGTCCTTAACTCACGTAAGATTTGTTTTTCTTCATTGAAATCATTACTCTGGGGTGTGGCTGAGAATGAGGGGTTCAGTATGCAATCCCAGCCCTTTCTCACTGCAGCAGCTTGGGGCTAGATGAGACATGTCTGTCCATGTTGGCTGTAGCTGCAGCCAGCACAGCGGGGGGAGGGGGGTCATGTCTCCTGGCTGGGGGACAGACAAACAGACACAAAGACAGACAAACTCTCTGAAATATATAGTAGATAGATGTCTCTTTCTCTAGCTATGCCCTCTACTGGACCAATGGGGTTATAGTTGTCCTGGTCTCCATCTCTGGCCCCTTGCTGCTCCCCTGTGGTCATTCTACAGTATAACTGTCCCTCCTTCCAGACCCCTACCTTTCCATTTTATGAGAAACAATTGAATTCCAGGCATGTCCCATTTTTCTGGCATAACCAAACCCTGACCTTGCTTTAAGTTCGGGTGAGAGGAAGCAGCATACTAAATTTGGTGGTCCTAGTTCTTACCATTTAGGAAGAGTTCTTGAACAAACAGACTCGCAGAACAATAGACAGGCAAACAGAAAAGGGTTTTAAAATATATAGTAGATAAAGGACACTGTGTTCTATTCAGATGCATTGTGCTCAGCAGCACTTGATATGCCAGCTATTTGCTAAATGCTTGGAAGGATTTTCTTTTAGTTCAAGTGGTAAAGGCCTACACTTGCTTTCAGAGTAGGAGGCTCTCAGCTTCCCCCCCAGCATTAGAATACAGCTCTGAGTGGCTGTGGTATGCAGCAGCATGAAAAACTAGAAGCCCCAGATTTGCTGCCTTTCTTACTAGAGCCATAGCTCTTTGCATTTGTACTTCAAAGTGTACCACAAATACTACTACTTGGCCAACAGGGCACTGTATTATACCTGGCTGTAGCCGTCCCACCTCTCTCTTTTGTGATATGTGGGTCACAGTTGCTTTGCTCTGTAGAGGGGTTCTTTTACCCATCTGTCTGCAGTAAGCAATGAGATTTTGGCTACGTCTAGACTGCAGGCTTCTTTCGGAAGAAGCTTTTTTTGGAAGAGATCTTCCGAAAAAACTTCTTCTGAAAGAGAGTGTCCACATAAAAAAGTGCATTGAAAAAGCGATCTGCTTTTTTGAAAGAGAGCGTCCAGACTCATTGGATGCTCTATCGCATGAAAGGCCACCCGAAACCACTTCAGCCAGGGCTTTAGGTCACCAGTTGCTTCCAAGTGCTGGTGCTGGATCCTTGCAGAGATACACGCTTAAAGGGACCCCCAGACAGCCATTTCCCTGCTTCTGCTGTGTGCTTGCTACCTCTTCGAGGGACAGCAAAGCTCTCTCTGTGGTTGCCCTGTTCTTTTTTGGATGCCGCAGCTTTGTTCTTTGTGCCATGGAGCCAGAGCTGCCCCAGGCATGCAATGGCCCCACACAACCAGGCTGCAATTTTTGCAACACTTTGTGCCAGCTGCCTTCCTTGTCCTGCACAAGCTGGACGCCAAGCTCATTCTGGGGACCCTCTCCCCTGAGTGTGGGAGCTACACTCTGGTAACCACACCCCACTGTGGAGAGGCATTTTTTGAGGCTCTACACCAATTCGGACTGGTGGGACTGGCTGCTCATGGAGGTAAGTCACTCTCAGGCAGCAGTCCCTGCGTGTGTGTGTGTGTGGGGGGGGTGTTCTGGAAAGGGGAGCCGTAGGGAAAGTGGGAGGTGTGGGAGTGGGCTGGGGGTGGTGTGAAAGCCCCGTCCCCGTGTGTTTGTGCCGTCCCACCCTCACACAGCCTTGCTGCTGGGGGGTCAGCCTCATAGGGGTGTCTCCTGGGGTTTTTGGAGCGGGAGGGGAAGAGGGCAGCCACTTTCCAAGACTCAGGCATGCCCTCTCTCATTCTCTGTTTTGTGTGTTTGTTTGTCTCTTTCTGCAGGTGGTGAGGGCCATCAACTCCATCCTGCTGTGCAAGGTCACCCACCTGGGAAACCTGGCCCTGATCATCACAGGATTTGCTGCCCTGGGGTTCCCCAACTTTGGGGGAGCCATAGATGGAACCCACAGCCCAATCCGCACACCAAGTCATCGAGTGGCCCAATACATTAACAGGAAGGGCTAGTTAACAATGGTGCTGTAGGCTCTGGTCAACCACCATCGACAGTTCAGTTGCAAAATACATGGGCGTCTTGCATCCTGCCCAACCACCATTTTTGTCGGGTGGGGTTGGGCAGGGCACAAGACGCCCATGTATTTTGCAACTGCAGTCTCACAGGAAGCTGGAGGTAGGCACATTCTTCCCCCAGTGAGACTTTGTGGTTGAGGAAGTGCAGATGCCACTGTGCATCGTGGGGGATGCGGCCTACCCCGCTCATGCTGTGGCTGATGAAGCCATACACGCGCCCACCTGGACCCCAGCAGGGATCAATTTAATTCCCACCCCAGCCGGGCCCGTATGCAGGTGGCATGTGCCTTCAGCCACCTCAAGGTGCCTCCTGGTCCACCTGGACGTGGGAGAGCACAACATCCTTGAGGTGATGTCAGTGTGCTGTGTCCTCCACAACATTGTGGAGAGGAAGGGGGAGGCCTTCCTGCTGGGGTGGGGGGCAGAGGCTGCCTGTGAAGAGAGGGCTTTAGAGCCGCCGCAGACAGCTGCCATCCTCCAGGCCCATCAGTTGGGGGGTGCGCATCTGGGAGGACCCCGGTAACTCTCCCTGAGCCTCCCCACTAGGGGACTGTGCCTTGCCCCACTATCCCTTTTCTACCACAAACCTCCCTTCCCTGTACAGTCAATAAATACACCTGTTTTGATTTGATCAAAACAAACTTTGTATTTTTCTTTCAACAAAATAAACTGGGGAGGAGGGGGGTTGTGAACCTGGAGGCGGGAGGGAGAAGGGGGCTGTAAACCTGGAGGGAGAAGGAAGGAGGGGGGCTCAGGGCTGGGAGTGGTTGGGGGTGGCAGCTGGAAGTGTCACCTCAGACTTGGTGTTTGGCATAGGCATACCTGGGGGAGGGCCATAGGCATCACTTGGGGTGGGGGCAGAGGCATAGCATGGGGAGGGAGCAGAGGCATTGCTTGGGGGGCAGGCAGCGGGGGAATGGGCGTAGTGGGGTGGCAGGAGAGTGGGAGGCAGGAGCAGAGACAGCAGCTGGGTGTGCCATCATTTGACGCATGATGGCACACATGTTGTCACCCTGCTGCACAAGCTGGTCCCACATGCGGGTCCGCCATTCAGCGTCCTCTTGGACCTTCTGCACCAGGGTCTGCTGCATGTTGTGCAGGATGCCCACATGCTGCCTCATCAGGTCCTTGTGGATCCTGGAGTACTTTCAGATCCCCTGGGGTCAGGAGGCTGGCTCGGCTGGTGTGGATCACCCCTCAGTGATAGCTGGTCCGGCTGTGGAGAATGAAGAGGGAGAGGCGGTCAGTCATCCATGCAGACATTGTCCCTGAGGCTGTGCCTTCCTCTGTGAGCTGTGAGCAACAGTCCTCGGCCCAGAGGAGGGGGATGTCCCAGGACAAGCCCATGTGTGGCCTGCACAGAAAGCCCTGCCTCACAGGGGCCCCGAGGTGCCCTGGGGACCATGTTGCCCGCTTCCCCCTCCCCACAGGGACAAGCAGCCAAGGGAAGTGTCCAGCCACAGTGGTAACTGATGGGCAGCAGAGGAGCCTGGAGCAGCCTGGCCCTCCATGGGGCCTGCACACACACCTGCACCTCACAGCACTGTCCGTGGGAGTGGGTGGTGCCTCACACGGGCAGGCATGCCCATGTGCTGTGTGTGGCACTCCTTGGTGTATATGGGGTTGTGCATGTGCCCTTGTGCCCAGGCTGCTTCCAGCGGTGACTGCTGGTGGGAGGGCGTTCCCCTTCTGGCCAGACACGTGTGTGGCCTCCCCTGAACCAGTGAGCAGGATCTCGGCGTGCTCCAGGGCTGCTGCCTGAGGCTGCGTGGCACAGATTGGCACTGCATGTGCTTCCACATGCACCAACTGCAGCACGACGTCCAGGTCGAGAAGGCCGAGCGACAATTGCACCCCATCCCCTCTGCGCTGCCTCTCCCGCCCTGTGTGTGTGTAAAACTGAGAGCCCTCACCTGATAATTCCTCCCCACCTTCAAAGGATGCCTGAGACACATTCAGGCCCAGGGGTACTGGTTTCAGGGTCAGCATCACCTTGCTGGCCATGTCCTCCTCGTCCTGCCCCTGATGTCCCTCCTCCTCCTCCTCTTACTCCACGAGTTCCGGGCGGGTGATGACAGGCGTGCTGAGCCCCAAGTCCTCAACCATGGGTGGGGAAAGGGCTTCCCCATCCCCCAGGATCTGGTGGAGCTCCTGGTAATAGGGGCAGGAGTGGGGGGCCTGTCCTGGAGTGCGAGCTGTGCTCCCTGGCCCTGGCATAGCCCTGGCAGAGCTCCTTTACTTTACTTTGCTTTACTTTGTTCTAAGGTCTGGGGAAGGGGGTTGTCCCTGCTCTGCCAGGGTCTCTCCCATGCACCCATAGATTTTGGCATTTCCGCTCTGGACCAGGAGGGCGCACCCTTGGCTGGGTCCTGGGAGCCCTGGTGTTGCTCCCTGGGAGGGCCATGGGGGCGTTGGGCTTGAGGCTTGGCCATGGCTGGCAAGGCCTGTGGCAGGGAGAGCCACTCAGTGAGGTGCTGCTCTGAAGCTGGCTTCCTGCCACAAGGCTTGTCCAGGGTGCCTGCAGCTTTAAGAGGTGCCAGGAGACAGGAACTATAGAGTCCTGATTACTTTGTATGGAGTGGTCACCAGGGCACCTGTGCTATTTCCTGGAGGCCTCTTCTTTTGAAAAAAAAAAAACCCTCCTCCCCAACCACACACGCCTTTTTCCGAAAGAGCTCTTTCAGAAAAAGGCTTCTTCCTCGTAGAGTGAGGATTACCAACATCGGAAAAAATCCTCTGTTCTTTCAATTTACTTTCGAAAGAACGTGTTTGCAGTGTGGATGTTCCGTAAGTTTTGTTGGAAAAACGGCCATTTTTCCGACAAAACTCTGTAGTGTAGACATACCCTTACTGGTGAAATTCTGATTAACAAACAACAAAAATTAGCAATACTCAGAATTAACTATTAGAGACCAACAAATCCTTACAAACTACTCAGTCTCCTAATTCGGGACCCCCAAGAATACAGCATTATTGAAACCAAATTCTGTCAATTTTCCTTCCCAACATTGCCAGCTTAGGTTTGGAATCCAGAAGCATTTGCACTCATGGGTTTGTTTCAATTGTACCATCAAAATAAATGCATCCAGGGGAATGATAGAAAAGGTGTTTGCGAGAAGACCTAATGAGTATGAGCATCAGGATATAAAGAAGCTGATTATGTGGATAACAGGCTCGACTAATGATGAATATTTCCTATTCACATGTCAGCAGCAATCAAATTACTCTTAACTGCTGTAATATGATTGGAATTTTTTTTGAGGCCGCGTTTGAATATCTGACATTAGGACTTTCCATTATGTTGCTAAAGAAAAACATTCTTGCTGTGATAAAAATGACACTTTTGATGACAGTCCTTAATTTCCATTCTGCCTTGGCGGTGTTTATCTTCACAAACACCATGTGCATCGTTCACTTGTTCCGCTTTACATTTTTGAAACTTTTTTCTTTAACAATAAAATGGCTGATAAGAAGGTGAAAGAAGAAATGTATGTTGTCATGAAAGCATTTTATTTCCACTGAAGAAAAGGAATAAAAAATCCAACATTGCCAAGCAGGATCATTGTTTGCTCAGAAATGTCAAATTTTTGATTGCTTCACTGGTATCAGTGAAAAATCACGTTGACATCTCTTAATGGCAACTAGGAGACATCATAAATGTTTGAAGCAACTGGAAAATTAGAAGCAGGATAACATGTGATTTCAAGCATTCCACCAGGACAAAAAGCAGTGCCTGGCCAAACATTTCTACATGCTGCAAAGCTGGGAATCTCCTTTCCAAGTGGTTTCTGGGATTGCACTTAGCCTTGTGAGAACACAGCCCCCCTCACTATAAAAGAACAGCTGATTAAATGACTACTCAGTGTGACAAGCAAACAAGGACTCCCTGCTGTCTCCTAGGCAATGTGCTAATCACTAGGCTGAAATTAAAGTCTGATCTTGAGTGTTGCTGAGCACCTGCGACTCTCAGTGGCTTTGGTGGATGCTCTGTATCTCTCAGAATCAGACTCCTGAGCTCTGAACACTTTCAGTAGGTTCTTTGTTTTAGGCTGAGATAACTGCCTCTTTGCCTGTCTCACCCCCCAATCTTGGTTCATATCTTGGAAATTCAGCCTAAAGTCTTCATTCCACATTTTCACCCCTGGAAAACTTTCAAAGCTGTTCCTCCCTCTTAGCATCTGAATAAATATTCAGACAAAGAGGTGGTGAAAAATTTTGGCTGCTTCCAGAATCACATTAGCAAATTCTAATATGTCTCTAATATATTTCAGGCATGGCAACATTGTTTTGTTGCAGCCCATTTAGCACACAAACTGTAGGAAAACAGACCTAGAGAGTTGACAATCATTAGGATCCAGCTTGAAAATATTTGGAAGAAGTTCTGAAATAATTACAGTTGAATGGGAAGAATAATACTAGTAGCGCAAATGCATTTGGGTATTTTTTACTAGCTTTTTAAAGAGTAGATAACAGCTCTTTCAGTTAATTATCTTGAGCATTCAGACCTGTCAGTCAATATGATGTAACATAAAAAGCTTTATTCTCATCTGCCCATTATTAAATATATACATCTAGAACATTACGTAGGAGTCATCACTCACAATAGAATCACTTCTCTGATGTACCATATTTCATCTATTTTGACATTGCTTATTGCTTTAAATATTAGAAGCATCTAAAACCCAGCCCAGTTTGTCTCACTAAATTATACCCTATCCATTCATCGTGCAGCCATTGTTTAATGAAATCTGCACTTTTTAAGCCTTTAAGGATTGCAAAACTGTGACTAGCGAATTCTTATTGGATCCAAGCCAAGCACAACTGAAAGCTTAGTGGTGGATTGGAATCCAATTTACCTAATGATCCCACCTTTGCCCTTATAAAAATTTTTGAAAATAATAAGGGCACGCAAGTGGTTTTATTTGTACTTAGGATAGTCCATAAAGGCCAGCCAGACTGTGCTAAATGGAGTTCAGGGACTGATCCCTTCTGTGTTCCCAGATCCAGTTCTAGGCATAAGAGGACTAAGCAATTGTTTACAGCCCTGAGCTGCTCAAGGAGGCCTCTTGCTTGTTATCTAGGACTGTATGCAGGGATTTCTGTGTGTGTGTATGTGCTTTTTTTGGTCAATATGGACCACGACGGTGTGAATGCACCCCCCATGGTCCTCCAAGTAAGTGGGGAAATCAGCCCCAGCCTTTCCCTGGCCGGCCAGAGCATGGAGGAGGGAGGCTTGGGCAGCGTGCTGCTCCTGCCTTCCTGTGGCCAGCTGGAACATGCTTACTTGGCCAATCCTGGGGGTACTTTCTCACTCTTTACACCCCCCCATGCATGAGCCTGTTATCTCTATGTGCATGAGGGAGAGGGTGCATAAAGAAAGGACTGGCTATGTAGGAGCTCCTCTCATTTGCCAAGATGCATTTAGAATGGCTCCCATTGGAAATGTTTAACCTTTCTTTAGTGCTTAAAGGTATGAGTGTCAGTGAAAGGTATCAGAGAGGTAGCCACATTCGTGTGTTTCAGCAAAACCAACAAGGAGTCCTATGGCACATCAAAGACTAACACATTTTATAGAGCATAAGCTTTCATGGGCTCAGCTCAACTCCAGCCCATGAAAGCTTATGTCCTAGTAAATGTGTTGGTCTTTAAGGATGTGACTACATGAGGAAATAATTTCAAAATAACTACATTTGAAATAATAACTCCTAAAATAACAAAATCGAAATAGCATGTCCCCACTATGGGGCAGCCTAGAAATTAGTCTGAGGCTGGCTCTTTTATTGTGGACACGCCACCTCAACTTAGAGCCCCAGAAAGCACTGGGGAGTAATTACTCGGAGTGACTTTGGGGAGTAGTTATTTCGAAATAGCAGCAGCACTCCGCACTACCGCTTTCAAAATAATTATTTCAAAATAAGTGGAAAGCAAGAGTACAGATTTTGAAATAACCAGCTCATTATTTTGAAATAAAGGGCTTGGCGGTGCGGATGCTCTGTTTGTTATTTTGAAATAAAGGGGGTTATTTTGAAATAACTCCCTGTGTAGACCAGGGCTAAGGTGCCAGAGGACTCCCAGTGAAGTGTGTTTTACTGTGGATTCAAAGAAGGAATGGAAATTTTTGACTTAGGAAGCAATTATCTGCGTTTACGGTCCACTTCTTTAGATGCTGCAGTTCTTCATAATGCCATTGACAATGCTGACAAATTAACAGTTATTTTTGCAGCTGTCACATGAGATCTGGCAATGATGGTGGTAATGGTGGCAGCTGTCTCTAGATCACAGGACAGCTAGTGAGTATCTCACTAACGCAACAGTGGCAGCAAACAGTTTAATGCATGTGATCATCTTTCTTCCTCATGTCTCCCAACTGTCTACCCTGGAATTCCCAGGGAGAATAGTTTACAACTATTACTGTGCCTACAAGCAGGCGGGTGAATATTCACATGTGTGCAGGCAAAACAATTGGTGTGTGTATGTGGAAACTGCATTTCTGAAACTGAAAAATTAAAGGGCAGATTTTTTTTAAACACACATGTGGAATTTGGGCTTACAACCCAACGTAAATGTGATTGGAAGCTCCAGGGGATAGCCGAGTTAGTCTGTTACAGAAAAAAACAACAAATGGTCTGGTAGCACTTTATAGACTAACAAAACATGTAGATGGTCTCATGAGCTTTCGTGGGCACAGCCCACTTCTTCAGATGACCAGAGTTATGAGTTTGGGATGCGAACACTCAAAATAAAAAGGAGAGGGGAAGGGAAGGGAGAATAAGGGAGGGGAGTGGGAGACAGAGCACCCCCGTCCCTTATTCTCCCCCCCTTCCCCTTTCCTTTTTATTGTGAGTGTTCACATCCCAAACTCTTAACTCCGGTCATCTGAAGAAGTGGGCTGTGCCCATGAAAGCTCACGATACCATCTACATGTTTTGTTAGTCTATAAAGTGCTACCAGACCATTTGTTGTTTTTTTTAAATGTGATTGGTGTGTCCAAACCTCAGCAACCATCTTGAAAATCTCCCTAGTAGCCCATTATGTCCCCATGATGTCACAGTGCCTCCCAGACACAGTGAAAATGGACCACGTCCTATCTAGTCACTGACAGTGAAAAAAAAAAAGACCCAGAACAGCAAAGAGAGGCCACTGCAGCTTAACAGGCCACTGCTGGGGTAGCATAAGACATGGCTGCTCACTCAGAAGGATACTTAGGCCAGGTTTACCCTATGGGATAAAGCTGACCTAAGATACACACTTCCATCTATGAGAATAGGATAACTGGAGTCAACGTACCTTAGTTAGTATTTCTGCGGCAACCCTTCTGCGAGAAGTCAATGGGAGAAACTCTCCTATCAACTTCCCTTACTCCTTGCGACCTGGTAGAGTAGTGAGTCCTTAATAGACCTGCTAAATAGAACCCCAAGAGATTGATCTCTGAAGCACCTACCTTGGGATAACTGAAGACAACACATACACAGTAACACAAAGAATAATGGAGCAGTGGCCACTAGCGTTAATGCACACCAACCCCTGTCTGCAGACAGAGTCACTGATTCTAATCACTATGCCCCAATCATGTGACAACAGGCGGACACAGAGTGTAGTTGCTTATTAGCACTTCAGAGCATCAGAGCCTTATTATACTCCTATCATTATTTATATTATGATAGCTTAGAAAGGCCCCACTTGAAGAGTGGGTTTCTATTGTGCTGTGCAGAGCACGTAAGATGACACATCCTCACCTATCTTATCATCTCTGATCACTTTCATTGTGTTAACTAGCAACAAGAAGATTGGTTTAAGAGCTGTGACTGCAAAAAAGCTACGTAATTATATACAAACATTTCTAGGAAGTAAAGCATTTACTGTTGTGTTACTGGATTGCCTAAATCCAATTATCCATTAATAACACCATCATACAAACTGCGAAGTACTACACACTTAACTTCAGGGTACAGTAATACTGGTAGTCAAAATCAACTCTTCCTCTCAACTACTTGATATTTGGATACTGTTCCAAATGTAGAAACAGGCAGCCAAGAAGCAGATGAAAGAGGAAATGAAGAGTACAGCTGGGCAAACAATAGAGCCAATCGTTTAATTGATTTTGCTTCATTTTCAGTTTCTTGATCACAATGTAAAAACATGCATCTATCTTCAAAGCAATTCAATAAATACTTACTGTGTAACTAACTCCTGATCATTGGTGCCTTAGCAAGAAGTCAGTCACTTTTGACACTCAAAATTTAAGTTAGATTCGATTGGCCACAATGGTCATATGATGTGCTTTCATTCTCATGATTGGAATGCATAGTGCCAAAAAATCCAATTCTGAACTAATTTTTGTGACTATGAATGCAACATTTTTAATCACATATTCTCCAATATTTACTTGAAGCTTTCCTATGTCATTAATTTTTCCTCCCAGCATATTCAGTTGGTAGAATAATTATGGAAAGTTAACACAGAAGTGGCACATCTAAACTACATTCCTCTTCCGAAAAAGGAATGTAAATGAGACTAATCGAAAATGTAAATGAAGTGTGGATTTACAAATCTCATACTTCATTTGCATAATTGCATGAGAGAGCTTTTTCGAAAAAGAAACCGCAGTCTAGACGGGGTTCTTTGGGAAAAAACACAAACCCTTTTTTGAAATAACCCATTTTCCTGAAAAAATGAGGTGTACGGGTTCTTTCAAAAAAGAGGGTTGGTTTTTTTTCCGAAAGAACCCTGTCTAGACTGCAGTTTCTTTTTCGAAAAACCCTTTTTCGAAAAAGCACTTTCATGCGATTATACAAATGAAGCGCAAGATTTGTAAATCCATGATTCATTTGCATTTTCAATCAGGTTCATTTACATTCCTTTTTTGGAAGAGGAATGTAGTTTAGACATAGCCAAGGGGTGGAAACAAAGTTGCTTTGCTCCCATTCAGCCTCTCATACCCAGCTTTAATGCTGGTGTGAGGGAAATTAGGTGCCATAATTTGCAACTGATGTGGTAACACTGAAGCATGACTTGGGTAGTGCTTTAATTGATGTTTGACTTGCAAGAAGTCTTGCAGAGCTCCCAAGCTGGGCTGGGAAAGGATGGAGCAACATGCTATTACCCTTTTCATATCCAGCTAATTCTGCAGCACCAAGAAGAGCTCATAGATTACACATGTGTTGGCAGAAAGGATGGAATTGGTGCTTTAGGACAAATCCTCAGCTGGTGTAAATTAGAGTAACTCCACCAGAGTCAATGGAGCAGTGCTGATTTACACCAGTGAAATATCTGGCTCATCATGTTCATCATCATTTCAATGATCAGCAAAGATCTGTCAAAGCAGATACAAGAGTCCAAGAGGGAGGATTTTTAAAGATTCAGTCTTTCATCTAAAGGAAGCTGTAATGAATCCTAATGAATCTTGCTGGATGAATGGTGGGAATTACTAGCCAGAGCCCAACTACTGCATGGTTGTGATGTGTTCACTGTTTAGTAAATGTTAACGAGTAAGATACAACATGAAGTTTTATTTTATTTTTTTAATTTTCAGCTTGCACCACATTCCATCATTTAAGTCCTAAATCCCCAGCCAAGACATCAATACAGCAAGAGCAGTGACCTTGCATATATCAACCAGTTTTAAGAAACAAAAGTAATTGTGACAATACCCGATAAAAAAATATGCGTATGCTTTGCCACTCTTCTCACTAAAGCAAGGAGCCCCTGCACTGAATAGTCAACAATTATGCTGGATTTGACTAAAGACATTAGCTGGTTGGCACATTAGAAAGCCAATTTCTCCTACTTTTAACGTGAATTTCACATCGAAAGCTATGAATGGGACACATCCAGCCCACTTAGTTGGCCTTATTAACACAGGTCCTACAAATGACAGGTACTTCTTCTGCTGTTACATATTTATCTTTTTTTTCTGATATTTCTACTCCAATTTATTTGATGAACTAGGTTTTACCTATGAAAGCTCATAATTCTATATATATTTTTTGAGTCTCTAAGGTAACACAGGACTACTCTCTATTCAACAATTACATAATTTTCTGCTTCCTTTATGTACAAACACCACAGGAATCAGAACTTCCCATTTACTGAAGGTTCCAGCTCTCTGCTCTACTGAGCATTTACAGAGCTCTGCAATCCAAGATGGTCTGTGACTTTTGGCCCTCTGCAGCCACTTAACATAAGAACATAAGAACGGCCATACTGGGTCATACCAAAGGTCCATCTAGCCCAGTATCCTGTCTGCGGACAGTGGCCAATATCAGATGCCCCAGAGGGAGGGAGAACAACTGGTAATCCTCACGTGATCCCTCTCCTGTCACTCTTTTCCAGACAGAGGCTAGGGACACCATTCCTACCCATCCTGGCTAACAGCCATTGATGGACCTAACTTCCATGAATTTATCTAGCTCTTTTTTGAACCCTGTTAAAGTCCTTAGTCTTCACCACATCCTCTGGCAAGGAGTTCCACAGGTTGACTATGAGCTGAGGGAAGAAAAACTTCCTTTTGTTTGTTTTAAACCTGCTTACCAGTCTATAATTGCCAGGATAACCTCTAGACCCCTTTTTAAATATTGGTGTCACGTTCCACAATAGTTGCTCAGAACAGGTGTGCTATGAAGACTTAAGATATGTTTCCCCTTAGTCTAGGCACCCAAACTCTAGCTTTCCCCAGTTCATGCACAGTTGGAAAGAATCATTGCTTTGACTTTCAGAATATCTCCTAGAGATGGAGAGTTCAAAGGAGGCACGTGATGGCTATTGTTTTGGAATGCTAAATTGTATTACATCCTTTAGCCACTAGGTGGCACTATGCATAAAATACTTAATGGAAAATTAACCCCTGCCATATTTGGCACAGCATGAAAGGATTCGATGATGAATATATGTGGTCTATAAGCAAGCACAGGAATGTGATAGGGCATCAAAAGTAAACTAAGAACTAAAGTAAAAAAGCACCAGAGATTGCAAACAGAAGGAGCAAAGCAAGAAAAGTTGTAGCATCTCATTAACATGCCACTTTCAATTCCACAGAGAACTTCATCTTTGACAACAGTTCAGAATGAAGAAACCCAAAACAATATGTTGAAAGATTTTGCATTGCTGCCAAAGTCCGCAAAGAAATTGGAGATAGGCAGGTATCTTCTTCAATTTATACTCTGGGGAAGACAGCACAGCATATCTTTAAATTCTCTGACTTTACTGAAGACAGTTACACAGATGACAATAAAATGGTTGTGACTATGTTTGATTCATACTTTATACCTCAAAGAAATTTTACCAGACAATTGAAGATCAGGAGAAAATGCTGAATGTTTTATAAAAACTCTGCATACATTGACTAAAAGCTATGATTTGGGCAATGCAAAACATGAAAAGACCACAGACAGGCTGGTTATTGAATTAACAGATACAAACCTTTCACAGCAGCTATAACTGAAGAGAGATTTAACCATAGCCACAACTAGCCAAAGAGTAAAAGTGTCTGAACTGGTGAAACAACAAAACATGGAGAATCTTAAACACTTGAAAATCCTGAAAGTAGCTTAGAAACTGTAAAGCAGACACTCGAGTACAGAAAATCATCATCACACCAACCCCTGAGGCAAGGAGAGAGAACTCCTTGGCTAAGAGGCACAAATGCCAGTTTACATGCACACGAGGTGGAGAAATTCATATCCCAAGAGATTATGCACACCCAGCCAACCGCTCATAGTGCAACACATGGACAAAATATGGACATTTTGCAGCTGTTTGCTCCACCATAGCAGTCAGGGAGTTAACTAATATTACAGACAATCAAGAGCCATTGTTTCTGGGATCTGTCACTTGTGGTGACACAGAGCATGCTCGGAAAAGGAAACTGAATATTCATGGGTAGACTATTGACTTTAAAATGGATTTAGAAGCAGCCATCACGGTCCTCTCAGAAGGTATTTATAGCCACCTTGAGTCCTTCCCAAAGATGACCTCACCTGACATAGCTCTGACTGGCCCTGGAGCTAATCTAAACTGCAGGGGCCAGTTCATTGCAGCTTGCAAAGACAATAGCTGTACATTCAGTGTGTGCAATCAAAGACCAACAGTCTTCTCAGCTGAGAGTGGCAGCCATGATGGGCCTAGTAAGAAAGGTGAGAGAACTCAGAGTAGTTGATGCTATTTGACTTTTGAAAGGAGATCCAGGACAAATCAACCCAAGAGACAACGCTGAACCATACAGCATAACAGATGTTCAGCCATTAGGTGGCACCCTGTAAAAACCCTATTTACGCTAAACTCAGCCATACCTGGCACAACAGTAAAAGATCTTATGAAAGAAACATCTGGCATGTAGGAGCAAGTTCTGTAGTGGAACAGGAACATGACAGCTGTAGTTCCTGGCAATGCTGCCTGGCCTAAGATGAAATATGTTTCTGGGAGGGACATGAGCAAGGTTACAGCTCTGCTCCCTGGATGCCAAAGTATTTTTTATACACGTGCTTCCTTCAGCATCCAAGAGATACTCTTCTTTTCATTTTTATTTATTCCCAACTCATACTGTTAGCTGAGGCATTAAGGTAGTAAGGCATTAAGGCAGTAAGAGAAATAACTCTGACTCAGAATAGCCCAGACAGCAGTAAATGAATACACAGTCCTCCCTGACTTAAAATTTTGCATTTTATGGTCTGCACTTTCAAACAGGCATGCAATAAAATGTGCATGTAGTGGTATACATGTGAAAATGGGGGCTCAGATGTGTCAAATATGTCCCCCATGTACACATTGCCATGGTACCTAGGGAGGGATGCTACCTCTGCCTGCATCCCTGGAGTCCACAGTAGACAAGCTAAAACCTCACAAAAAAGACAGTTCTCAGAACTTTCCAGCACAGAGATGACCACACCCAGAAGACATGGATGGTTTAAGTGCTTCTATAAAACTAAACCTCTAATATCCTTTATAAGACAGTGTGCCCTTGTAGCCAAGAAGGCTAATGGCATATTAGGGTGCATTAGGAGGAGCATTTCCAGAAGATCTGGAGAAGTGATTATTCTACTTTATTCGACACTGGTGAGGCCATATCTGGAGTATTCAGTCCAGTTCTGGGCCCCTCCACTATAGGAAGGATGTGGATGCATTGGAGAGGGTCCAGCGGAGGGCAACCAAAATGATTGGGGGCTGGAACACATGACCTATGAGGAGAGTCTGAGGGATTTGGGCTTATTTAGTCTGCAGAAGAGAAGAGTGAGGGGGTTGATAGCAGCCTTCAACTTCCTGAAGGGACGTTCCAAAAAGGATAGAGAGAGGCTGTTCTCAGTAGTGACGGATGGCAGAACAAGGAGCAATGGGCTCAAGTTACAATGGGTGAGGTCTAGATTGGATATTAGGAAAAACTATTTCCCTAGGAGGGTGGTGAAGCACTGGAATGGGTTACCTAGGGAGGCGGTGGAATCTCCATTTCTAGAGGTTTTAAAGTCCTGGCTTGACAAAGTCCAGGCTAGAATGATTTAGTTGGGGTTGGTCCTGCTTTGGGCAGGAGGCTGAACTCGATGACCTCCTAAGGTCTCTTCCAGCCCTAGGAATCTATGATTCTATGACATATGAAAAGACCCTGAGTGTTGTTTTTATATACAAGGTCACATGTCCAAAGCATGCAGAAGCATGGAATAGACATGCTCTCATAACTCATGGAGATATGCAGCCTTCTGAGCCATACAAGATTGTGGATTTCACCTTTGGGGCCTGGGAAAAAATTATCTGACTACAGATATCTTGATTGCTCCTTCTGTGTGGACAGATCTGCCCACAGAGAGGCACTAAGGAGGAAAAGCCAGCTGCTCAGCACAGACATAGAGGCACAAAGCAACCCAACTTGCCCCTTACGGATTTCCCCTGCACTGGGGGGGTTAGTCCATAGGGCAGGCATCTGGGGGGCTAGTGGTGAAAAGGGCATGAAGCACTATGTCCGGGTGATGCTGGGATGCCTCTTATGAGCCATTGGCAGCCTGGGGAAGTTAAGGGGCTCAGTGAGTATGCTGACCTGTGTCAAGGATCCAGACCAGTGCAGAACAAGCAGGTTCCAGCTGTCTTCTCTCCCCCCCTTTCCCCTTCCCCCCAGCCCTTTTCCAATTTTGCCTCAAGTGCAGGCTGCTGAGTTAGAGGATCTGGCTAAGGTAAGTTATAGTCCCCATCCTGCTGTATTGAACCCCATGTGGTGATCCTCCTTTACCCACAAGGAATTTTATTCCCTAATTCATGCTGCAAAAAACTTGGACATCCATGGGCACCTATACAGCTTCCAAATGCTTAAATGGCAAAGGAGGCCCTGCAAGGGCAGCCAAGTGCCACTATCTAGCTGGCTGAACTCCTTTTATTTTAAATAAATTAACTGGCTCCCTTCCCGTAGAGGCTAAGGGGAGGAGAAGGAGCATTCATTCAAGTGCCCTCTGCCCTCAGTCCTTTTTTGTTGTGTGTTCAGATTTGTATGACTGTTCTATGAGCCCTTAGAGAGGCCTTCTGGCTTGTTGACAGCAATACAATAACACAGCTAGAAAGATGCGTGCATGGATGCGAGATGCCATAGAATTAGCTCTGAATTTCAGAAGTGGAACTTTTCTTGAGGCCAATATTTGTACACTAATGTTTATAAAAATTACTTGAGAAGCCTAAGGGCTTATTCCACTAACACTGGAAGAGAAAAGTATAAAACTTTGTTCAAAGAAAGAGGTGGAGGCCAAGAGTTAGGCCTCTGTGGTACTATCCTTGGCAACTGGTTAGCTTTGCAGGCTTGAGTAAGTCACTCAACTTTTCTATACCTCAGTTATTCCATTTACTTCAGTGGGGGACAACCTGTGGCCCAAGAGCCACATGCGGCCCTCTGGAGTTCTATGTGTGGTCCCTGAGACATTTTGTACACTGTTGCCCACATACAGCATTGTCAGATTTCGCTGTTTTCTGTTCACATAGGTTTCTTTCCTACCATTGTTACTAAAGTGACACACATATAAAACAAGGGTTTGTGAAGTGAGGTGTGCACTGATTGCACACAACAGTGACAGTCAGAGTTGTGCATTCGCTTTGCTTCCAGCCAAAGTGCTCCTGTGGTTCAGTCAGCACACCCTGTAAATTCTAGGTACGCATGTACAGTTAGCACAACTACCCTGTCCTGGGAGACCATGACAATTTTGCGGCCCAGTGATGAGGCCAACTCATGAGGCCAACTCACTAGCCTAGGTTACCCATTGCTGATATATGTGATGGTATTTGACCAGTCTCAATGCTTTCAGAGAGCTCTGTGATCCCCCAATGATGGCCTCTCCATTAGTGCAAAGTGACAGCATCAATTTTATTGTCTTTATTTTTCTTCTCTCCCACTTTTTGGCTGCATGTAGTATTAATTACTCGAGTAACATGAGTAGCTGTTAAAAGAACCACACTCCTCTGCTGTTCTTGTGACAATCAGAGATGGGTGATAAACATGCAGAAAGTATTTTATAAATGTGACAGTGGAATGTAGTTTTCCACAGTATGGCTGAAATAAAAGGCAATGATGACTATAATGCATTTCTCTAAGTTTTAAAGTATGTGCGAAGTAAATATAAATCACCGTGGCTGTTTCTGTGTTTGGTTTGACTGTTTTACTGTTTCAGTTTACTGACTCCTGCAGCAAAGATCTGTATTTATGGTTGGATTAAATTGACATAGGAGGCACCACTAGAGAGAGCTACTTCTTTCTTATAAATGTTATGTGCATCATAATGAATGTTTGGGTTCCTAAAAGTTTTTACTTTGGCTGCTATATGGCACAAAGATATTGGGAGTGGGGGATATAATGAAGGGGAAAATGTAATATCCCAAATGATCATGGGGAAGTGTCTATCCTTTACTGGATCAGGTTTGGAACTCAAATCCTGCAGTATTTGTTTTGTTGGTGCCAAAATACTATGCTAAGGGAGGCCACCATAGATATTCAACTTCATTTGTCTTACCTTACAGTGCTGGAAGGGCAGAAATTAATATCACACACATATAATAACAGAAACAAGATCTAGGATATGAACTGGAGACATTTTGGCCTCCAAACAATAACTTTGCTGCTTGAGTTAAACACATTTGATTCAGTCAATACAACATTTCTATCTACTGTGGATAATCACACCCTACAGCACAAAATGATTACCAATGCCATGTCTGAGCTGGGACTTGAACCTCTGTGAAAGTGGAACTACCAAATTATGTTGCTTTACTACATCAGTTTGCCACTGGTAGGTTGAAACTGACCAAAAACCAAAACAAACAAAAACCAAAAAACCAACCATCCCTATGTATGCTGAGAATGCATAGAGTATATAGCATAATTATTTTAAAAAAAAGACGATGGGATTTCCTTATAGATTTTCCAGGTGCAGAACAAATATTTTCTTCCCATTGGCTTCAGCCACACCTCTTCCAGGATATTTACTGAATATAACCACATACACCAGGCCTGCACAACATACAGCCTGAGGGCCGCATGCGGCCCGCAGGGGTTCACTCTGCGGCCCGTGACAACTATGGGCAGGGTGGCCCCATCCAATCCGCCGGCCGGGCGGAGGAGCGGAGTGCCGCCAGGGAGGGGGAAGTGTGGCAATTCTCGCCACCGGGCTGCCTGCGTGCAGCTCCGGCGCAAGGAGGTGGGGCGCGAGCCAGAGGGTGGAACACCGGCAGACGCCAGGATGCTGGTGTGACGTCATGACTTTGTCTTCCTCGACCATGGGATGCTATTCCAGAAAGGACTGCTAAGCAGGGATGGCGTCCACCTTATGAGGAGGGGGAAGAACATAACATAAGAACATAAGAACATAAGAACGGCCGTACCGGGTCAGACCAAAGGTCCATCTAGCCCAGTATCCTGTCTGCTGACAGTGGCCAGCACCAGGTGCCCCAGAGAGGGTGGACCGAAGACAATGATCAAGCGCTTTGTCTCCTGCCATCCTCCCAGCCTCTGTCAAACAGAGGCCAAGGACACCATTTTATCCCCTGGCTAATAGCCTTTATGGACCTAACCTCCATGAAATTATCTAGCTTCTCTTTAAACTCTGTTATAGTCCTAGCTTCACAGCCTCCTCTGGCAAGGAGTTCCACATGCTGACTACACGCTGTGTGAAGAAGAACTTTCTTTATTAGTTTTAAACCTGCTACCCATTAATTTCATTTGGTGTCCTCTAGTTCTTCTATTTAGGAACTAATAAATAACTTTTCTTTATCGGCCCTCTCCACACCACTCATGATTTTATACACCTCTATCATATCCCCTCAGTCTCCTCTTTTCTAAACTGAAAAGTCCCAGTCGCTTAACCTCCTCATATGGGACCTGCTCCAAACCCCTAATCATTTTAGTTGCCCTTTCTGAACCCTTTCCAAGGCCAAAATATCTTTTTGAGGTGAGGAGACCACATCTGTACACAGTATTCAAGATGTGGGCGCATCATAGTTTTATACAGGGCAGTAAGATATTCCGGTCTTATTTTCTATCCCTTTCTTAATAATACCTAGCATCCTATTTGCCTTTTTGACTGGCCACACACTGTGTGGAAGTTTTCAGAGAACTGTCCATTTATAACTCCAAGATCTCTTTCCTGATTTGTCGTAGTTAAATTAGCCCCCATCATACTGTACGTATAGTTGGGGTTATTTTTCCCAATGTGCATTACTTTACACTTATCCACATTAAATTTCATTTGCCATTTTGTTGCCCAATCACTCAGTTTGGTGAGATCTTCTTGAGTCCCTTACAGTCTGCTTCTGTCTTGACTATCCTAAACAGTTTGGTATCATCCGCAAACTTTACCACCTCACTGCTTACCCCTTTCTCCAGATCATTTATGAATAAGTTGAACAGGATTGGTCCTAGGACTGACCCTTGGGGGACACCACTAGTTACCCCTCTCCACTCTGAAAATTTACCATTTATTCCTACCCTTTGTTTCCTGTCCAAATAGGAAGACCCTATTTGGATATAGAATGGCTAACCTAGTGAGGAGGGCTTTAAACTAGGTTCAACGGGGACAGGTGAGCAAAGCCCACAGGTAAGTGGAGAACATGGAGACCTGGGAGATGGGTCGAAATGGGAGGAGCGTACAAATGGCAGAGAGAAAGGAGGGTCAGGGCAAAACTGGGAGGCAAGGACAAATCAGGATCTTAGATGCCTATATACAAATGCTAGAAGTATGGGAAATAAGCAGGAAGAACTGGAAGTGCTAATAAATAAGTACAATTATGACATTGTTGGCATCACAGAAACTTGGTGGGATAATACACATGATTGGAATGTTTGTATGGAAGGGTACAGCTTGCTCAGGAAGGATAGACAGGGAAAAAGGGAGGAGGTGTTGCCTTATACATTAAAAATGAACACACTTGGAGTGAGGTGGAGATGGACACAGGAGACAGGAAGTGTTGAGAGTCTCAAGTTAGGCTAAAAGGGATTAAAAACAAAGGTGATGTCATGCTAGGAGTCTACTACAGGCCACCCATCCAGGTGGAAGAAGTGGATGAGGCTTTTTCAAACAACTAACAAAATCATCCAAAGCCCAAGATTTGGTGGTGATGGGGACTTCAACTATCCAGATATATGTTGGGAAAATAACACTGCAGGGCACAGACTATCCAATAAGTTCTTGGACTGCATTGAGACAACTTTATTTCAGAAGGTTGAAAAAGCTACCGGGGAAGCTGTTCTAGATTTGATCCTAACAAATAGGGAGGAACTGGTTGAGAATTTGAAAGTGGAAGGCAGCTTGGGTGAAAGTGATCAAGAAATCATAGAGTTCACAATTCTAAGGAAGGGTAGAAGGAGAACAGCAAAATAGAGACAATGGATTTCAGGAAGGCGGATTTTGGTAAGCTCAGAGAGCTGATAGGTAAGGTCCCATGGGAATCGAGACTGAGGGGAAAACAACTGAGGAGAGTTGGCAGTTTTTCAAAGGGACATTGTTAAGGGCCCAAAAGCAAGCTATTCCGATGTGTCGGAAAGATAGAAAATACGGCAAAAGACCGCCTTGGCTTAACCACGAGATCTTGCATGATCTAAAAATAAAAAAGGAGTCATATAAAAAATGGAAAGTAGGACAAATTACAAAGGATGAATATAGGCAAACAGCAGACTTTTCATAAATACATTAGAAGCAAGAGGAAGACCAAGGAGAGGGTAGGCCCACTGGTCAGTGAGGAGGGAGAAACAGTAACAGGAAACTTGGAAATGGCAGAGATGCTCAATGACTTCTTTGTTTCGGCCTCACCGAGAAGTCTGTAGGAATGCCTAACATAGTGAATGCTAGTGGAAAGGGGTAGTTTTAGAAGGTAAAATAAAAAAAGAACAAGTCAAAAATCACCTAGGAAAGTTAGATGCCTGCAAGTCACCAGGGCCTGATGAAATGCATCCTAGAATACTCAAGGAGCTGATAGAGGAGGTATCTGAGCCTCTAGCTATCATCTTTGGAAAATCATGGGAGACAGGAGAGATTCCAGAAGACTGGAAAAGGGCAAATATAGTGCCCATTTATAAAAAGGGAAATAAGAACAACCCAGGAAACTACAGACCAGTTAGTTTAACTTCTGTGCCAGGAAGATAATGGAGCAAGTAATTAAGGAAATCATCTGTAAACACTTGGAATGTGGCAAGGTGATAGGGAACAGCCAGCATGGATTTGTAAAGAACAAATCGTGTCAAACCAATCTGATAGCTTTCTTTAATAGGATAACGAGTCTTGTGGATAAGGGAGAAGCAGTGGATGTGGTATACCTAGACTTTAGTAAGGCGTTTGATACGGTCTCGCATGATATTCTTATCAATAAACTAGGTAAATACAACTTAGATGGGGCTACTATAAGGTGGGTGCATAACTGGCTGGATAACTGTACTCAGAGAGTAGTTATTAATGGTTCACAATCCTGCTGGAAAGGCATAACAAGTGGGTTCCACAGGGGTCTGTTTTGGGACCGGCTCTGTTCAATATCTTCATCAACGATTTAGATATTGGTATAGAAAGTACGCTTATTAAGTTTGCAGATGATACCAAGCTGGGAGGGGTTGCGACTGCTCTGGATGATAGGGTAATAATTCAAAATGACCTGGACAAATTGGAGAAATGGTCTGAGGTAAATAGGATGAAGTTTAATAAAGACAAATGCAAAGTGCTCCACTTAGGAAGGAGCAATTAGTTTCATACATACAGAATGGGAAGCGACTGTCTGGGAAGGAGTATGGCAGAAAGGGATCTAGGGGTTATAGTGGACCACGAGTTGAATATGAGTCAGCAGTGCGATGCTGTTGCAAAGAAAGCAAACATGATTCTGGGATGCATTAACAGGTGTGTTGTGAGCAAGACACGAGAAGTCATTCTTCTGCTCTACTCTGCGCTGGTTTGGCCTCAGTTGGAGTATTATGTCCAGTTCTGGGCACCGCATTTCAAGAAAGATGTGGAGAAATTGGAGAGGGTCCAAAGAAGAGCAACGAGAATGATTAAAGGTCTAGAGAACATGAGCTATGAGGGAAGACTGAAGGAATTGGGTTTGTTTAGTTTAGAAAAGAGAAGATTGAGGGGGGACATGATAGCAGTTTTTAGATATCTAAAAGGGTGTCATAAGGAGGAGGGAGAAAACTTGTTCATCTTGGCCTCTGAGGATAGAACAAGAAGCAATGGGCTTAAACTGCAGCAAGGGAGGTTCAGGTTGGACATTAGGAAAGTTCCTAACTGTCAGGGTAGTCAGACACTGGAATAAATTGCCCAGGAGGTTGTGGAATCTCCATCTCTGGAGATATTTAAGAGTAGGTTAGATAAATATCTATCAGGGATGGTCTGGACAATATTTGGTCCTGCCATGAGGGCAGGGGACTGGACTCGATGACCTCTTGAGGTCCCTTCCAGTCCTAGTATTCTATGATTCTATGATTACATCATGGCCAGCAACCACCGGATTCAAAAAGGCAGAAGCCAGATAGGGAGAGGAAGGGGCTTGTGCTGAGGGGAGGGGGGGCAGGTCAGGAGAAAGGGGAAGACACTAAGGGGCAGGGTGAAGGAGAGACAAATGCCAGGGGGCCAAGTGGAGACATGAGGGTTTTTTTTTTCTCAACAAAAATTTTTAGCCACGTTTGGTATTTTTTGGGAGAGCATCCCTACTTGCGCGGCCCGCAGCTGTTTTCTTTGGAGTAATATGGCCCTTGTCACTTTCCGAGTTGTGCAGGCCTGACATATACTCCACTAGAACCTATTGCTTGTCTAATGACATCCACACTTAGATCTGCCATTTAAGGATGAGCCGAGCAATTCACTTCTTGGTTTTAAAGAAGGATCTAACTAGCCAAGGCCAGAAGATGCATCAAGCTGGACTGCAGCCCATAATGACAGCCCTGCACTGAGGTTGCTGCTGCAGGAGCTTTGGGAGGCACTGTGCCCAGAGCTGCTCCAGAGAGCCCAGAAGCATTCAGCTCCATCTGCACCTGGCCAGCTTGTCTGGCTGCTCCTCAGAGGAGGATGGGGCTATGCGACTACCAACTGCACACTAACCTACTAGAGACACCACTGTGGTTGTGCTGCAAGAGTAAGGAGATTTTTTCAGCACCTGCCTCCCCCAGTGCTCCAGAGCATGCTCCTTTTCAGAGATCTTAGGAGATTTTGTCAATGTTTCCTCCTCTGACTTTCTACCTGATCTCTGATGCCCTGGCCAAGGAGGGATGGACATAGTCCCTGCAGGAACCCAGCAACTCTGCTCTTTCTATCCACCATAGGGTTGAGGCAAGGTTCCCAACATAGGAAGTGACAAAGCAACTCTGTTAGATCTCTCAGTGGAGAGTTACTCCCCACAGGTGGAACCTTGGTAGGCTAGCTTTGGCTACTTTAAGCCTGGGACCCAAAGGCTGGATAGTCTAGCGCAATATATTGATATATATTGATTCTGATCTATCAGAGAGTTCCGTGTTGTTTGGACCAGGCACTACGTACTTACCCCTCTACTTTGGATGAATAAATTCGAATACTGCTCTATCTGTGGGAAAGATTGGGAGATGAAGCAAGAACAACAGAACTGCATGTATTTGATACAAATAATTTTATGGTTTGATTGACTGCAATAGTCTTTGGATCAGGCCCCGAGGCAGAAAAAAATGGTCTTGTGATTAATGCATGGGGCTAAAAGTATATCTACACTTAAAATGCTACAATGGCACACCTTCAGGGTGTTTTACCGCATGCTGAAAAAGTTCCATAAAGTGATCTGATGCAGCATTAGGACTGAGAAAAGATTCAGGTTGAACCTCTCTAGTCCAACACCCCCAGGACCTGACCAGTGCTGAACCAGAGGAATTTGCCAAACCACTGGAGGTCAATATTGTCTAGCAGCATTACCACTTCCACTGCTTACTGGGCTCTTAGAAGACATTGGAGCTAAACAACAGCACAGAACACTGAGAGCCAGGAGTGGTGGCTGCAAACTAACTTTATGGGACCACATGAAACTTGGCCCCACCCACAATAAGTGGACATCCGGCTATCTAAAATGATGCCAGACCATGGATGTTCCCAGTCTATAGAGGTTCAACCTGTATTTTAAACTAATAAGACTCTGCCTTTGCTTTACATTAGCCTTTCATCCAATCACTTTGCAACCACACGTTAGGTTTATGAAGTAAGTACACCTTTTCCCCTCTGGAGTTGAGGAAACAGACACAGATTCAAAGAAAAGTCAGTGGTATTACTGGAAACAGAACCCTGGCATAATGATTTCTAACCCCCTTTTTTCCACTATTTCACAACACTCCCTCACTTTGAGACAATGAAAGCAGTACTTTTTTTTGTAAAAAAAAAAAAAAAAAAAAAAAAAAGCCGAAATGCGGTCGCGGACCCTTTAATTGCCACATGTCCCGAGTGCGCTTCCATCTGGTGCAGCGTGAATGCTCCCAGGGCTAGCTGGAGGCTGAGCCAGGTGAAAGCGGTGAGTGCTTCCAAAAAAAGGTGACAGTACACCATATCAGTGCATACTATCACAAAAAAACACTGAATGAAAGTATATTAAATACTTTGCTCTGCAAAAGTATGTGACAAGCAGCTAAGGAGCATCTCTGACACCAGTACATGCATGACAGAAATAGTGAGGAATGGCAGGCAACATTACAAGAAAGCAAATGAAGTACTTTGAACATGAATGCTAAATTATAAAAGAGTAAGTTAATAGTCAACAATGTACAAGGAAAAGTATAACAGAAGGACAGGGCGCATCATAATAGTAAAGATAAGTGTGATTCATACAAGAACCTACCACAGCAATTGGAGCATACAGATGGACTTTTACATTGACAGAAGCAGTTTGGCACCAAAGGGAGAAGATAAAGTTGCAAAAATGTAACAGCAAATATAAAGAGATTATCTGATTTCTCAGGGTACATCTCCACTGCAATCAGGGGATGTGACTGTAGCTCATGTAGACACATCCAAGTCAGTTTTGAATAGTTAGTTCAAGTACTGGAGCAGTGGAGGTCATCCAGAATCCTCTAAGTACCTATGCAGCTAGCCCACATTAAGGTTGGGCTGCACTGTTCCTGATATTCACACTAGATTTATTAAAGTTAGCTTGGTATGTGCACACTTTGTGACTGCAATGCAGTTATACTCTGAGATGGACTGAATTTAGCAGAAGAAAGGTGCTACTGTATTGGGAGCAGAGTGAGAAGTGGCTTGCAGACAACCATACATGGCAGGAGCCTGTTAAGACACAAGTTGTGAGGGATGAGTTGAAGATAACATGGCAAGGTGAAAGCAAAGAAAATAAGGAACCAGAAGGAAGAAAACAAATACATATAAAGAGTCAACAAGATATAGAGAATCTGTTGGAGAGAGAAAGACAGCAGGAGACTAGTACAGGTAATTAGTTTCAAGAAGAGAAAAGTGCTGGAAGTTTGCTTTAATTTAGATCCCCAACCAAATTTTCGGACCCAAAGTTTACTATCGGAGCAGATATGCACTTCAACTTTCAGAGAGGGTTAATCCAAACCACAAGGAGAGATGGGGGGGGGGGGGGGGGGGGGGAAGGTGCGTTATGTTTGAGGTTTAAGAAGGCTTTCCTTAATTTCTGTATGCAGAAGTAAAATAAAAGCCACATAAATAACTAAGAACTTGGTCAAGATATCCAGAAGAACGCAAGAATCATTCTAGCCCTGTAGAGAAGAGACTTCTGCCAGGTGAAATATTCCACTACAGCAGTGTTGGTCTGCAGACCACTAATGATCCATAACCATCTTGCAGGTGGGCTTGGGGTTCATCCCCACCCTCCCTGCAGTGGGGAGCCTGCACAAGCACTTCAACCCCCACAAAGCTGGAGCACCAGAACCAGCTTCTGGGGGAATGCAGTGTTTCCACGTGCTGCCACTTCCCCTGTCCCCAACTGAGGTTATGGCAGCACAGCAAACTGCTTACCTGGAGGCTTTCCCCACTGCTCCCATTGGCTGGAATCACAGCCACTGGAATCACAACCAATGGGAGCAGTGGGGGTGGGGGTAGTGCTTGGGAGTGGTGGGGTGCACAGAGCTAGATAAGTGCCTCCCATCCCTTTCATGCCCAGACCCCCACACTTCCCCTCATATACCCCCTCCCACCAAGGCTCCTCGCCCCCACCTTGCTCCAACACCCTCCCTTCCAGACTCCCCACTCTCAGCCCAGTCCTGAACCCAACCTCTCTGGGCTGGAAGGCTTGTTTCTCATTGTAGTGCTGGACTGGCACAGAGGGAGCACCATGTCAGATCAGATCAATGGGCTTTCTAGTTCAGCAACGGGCACTGGACTGCTTCAGAGAAAGATGTAAAACACCCATAAACAACAATTAGGCAATGAATTTGATACACATGGAGGAAGTTTCTTCTTAACTCCAAATGGCTAGAATTTGGCCAATGGACATATGGGTATATAACCTTGTAGATTTGAAGGCTCTTTAATGTATTTGCAAATATTCTTATTTATAATAATGTCAGTTTTTTATTCCTAAGCTGGCTCAGTAATATCTTTGTAGCAGTGAGAATCATGCAAATATATTTTTAAATGTCCTTATTGGTCTTTCTGTTATTACTAATTCCTTTCCTCTCTAATCCAAAGAAAACTAATCATTTATAATTTCTATGTGGAAGTCTTTCCACACCTCATCATTGACCTTTTGAGGTTCCTTCTAAATCCCACATTTATTTGCGTCTAGGATTTGCATTGATCTTCTATAAGACTTTTAAATTTTTGCTATATCTTTTTAAAAGGAGTGACCAGGACTGAACACAGCATCGAAACAGTGAGACTATAATGAGATTTTGAATATTATTTTGTATTTTCTGAATAGAATCCAACCCATCCCTGGCTATTTTTACCCTGTGCTGCATAGGTCTTCACTGAGATATTCACCTAATGATGTGTTGATCTTTTCCGGAGTGGTTACAATTAATTTAGATGTCATCTGTATGTACGATTAATGTGGAAGAACACTTGCCTGCAATTAATTTCATCTGCCACGGTGTTTCCCAATCAATCACCTGGCTTTGTTAAATCAGTGTGGAATTCTTCCCAATTCCCTGCAGGCTTGACTGGCCTAAATAATTGGCATCCACACCTTTGCCACCAATTTTTCACCCCCTTTCACTATTTAGTATATTGATAATAACATCTAGATTAGATTCCTGGGCACTCATCTTCCGAGTTGAAGACTGAACTGAATAACATTTGGAAAATACCTTGACAATGTCCATAATTTATGGATAAATTTTGCGCTCTGATGAGTGACTTAGGTCCCATTTGGATCTTCGGTTTATGTTCCTTTCAAAGATTCTCCATAAATCTCTATGAACAGCATGATTGGTACTCACAGATTTTTGTTGGGAGGCCTTCATAGAAGTCATCTCACTTAAGGGTTTTAGATTAGATGTTATTGTCCCTGTCACCTTCTCTTGAACTCCCCAGCTTCCACTCTTCTGGCAGGAAAGAACATACTTTCCTTCTCATTTGCCACCTGTGATAATTTGACAAATAGTAAAAGGACATTAAAATATCCTCAATCTTTCATATAAAATGAAAAGTCAATACTTTTAATTGGAATTTTTATTTTTAAAGTTCTTCATTTATCTTTTCCCTCTTTTTCTATTTGCTTTTCAGGATCTGAGCCCCTGGCATAGTCTACAGGCGGTGTTGAAATTGTAATGCTATGGCAAGTTTATTTCAGTGGAGTTCTTCTAATGTTTGCTCTTGATAAAACAGCATGCAGTTCTCATAATTGCCTTTCTCTATTTTCTCCCCAGCTCCAGGGGATTTCTACTCTCAGGAGTGCCTTTTTATCTGCCATGCTGAAATCTGATAACATGCGGCTGGAATTTGGTTATGTAGTTTTCAACTCCACTAGGCATTGCTTAGACAAAAAGAACGGGAACCTGATTCTGGTGTAACTTACATTGCTATAGATGAGGAGTAACATAAATAAAAGTCAGTGGAATTATATGAAATGCAAAACTGATGTGAGATCAAGATGACAAACTATGCAGTATTATTTCTTAGATCATCAAATAAGTAATCTTTGAGAATTAATAAACATGCTTATTCAAAAATCAAATTATAGTTCAACATACTGAGTATGCCATGGGTACTAGGTTTGTATAATAATTGGTGGTGTCAAGAACAGGTCCAAGCACACGTGTCCCATCCATAGGATAGACTGGAGGAACTGCCCCACATCCTGCACTTTGGGGGACCCTGTACCTCATGGGGTATCATAACCAGGAAAGCTGACCAGCACCTGGGGACTAAGAGGTTAACTAATGCCTCCTGTACCTAGCCAGGTATCAGGTGGCCAGCCAATAACAATGCAGGTAGGAATTTCAAACTGGGACAGAGGAGTTTTTAATCTTTCCCTCTTTTGTCTGAAAAGCAGACTAGTTTCTTCCAGGCATTAAGGGAGATGGGAGACACTTCTCTCTCCAAGAACAGACTTTTTACAATGTATAAGTAGGGAAAAATTTAGCTAGTCTGTCAGGTTTGATTGTTTTCCTTGTTTGGGAATTTGGAACTAATGTCTGAGCTTGTTAAGTGTTTTTTCTTTCTCTCTTTTGTAACTAAAGTTTTAACCTGGGGATTTCCCCTGAGTATATCAATTGGTGGCTCTTCCCATCTTGCCACTTTACTATGCTTGCAACTGTAGTTTTGTTTTGATAATAAAAGTTTGTTTTCTTTTTCTAATTAACTGGAATTGGTTGATTGTTGTGTCCTTTGACTCAGTGCCTAATTATAAGGGCAGAGTCCATTGTTGTCTTTGAATCCCCTCTGTTTTTCCCAAATCCAAATAAAACGGAGGTTGGGGCAGGGGAGAGTTTTACCTTAGGGAGGAGGTTTCCCAAGTGATCTCTTCCCTGGTTTTCTTGGAATTACTTGGGTAGTGGCAGCAGATTTCTCCAAAATCCGGGTGTTAGGATCTTGGGAGGAAGTTTTGGTACCAAAGCCTGTAGAGACAAGGTTTTGGAGAGCTTTTGCGGGCCCCACTTCTGCATTTGTCATGCCAGAGTGGGGAACAGCCTTGACATGGGGACAGGGTTTCCAGGGTGGCCTTAGGAGTTTAGCAGGGAGCCTGGTGCCAGCAGCAGTGAGCAACCTGGCTCCAGCCCATCCCACCCTTGCATTGCTTGGGGAGGGGGCAGAAGCTGGAAGAAGGTGGAAGCTTGGTGGAAGGGGTGGACTGTGGGCAGAGCTGTCTGGGGCTGGGTTGCTAGCTGCTGCTATGACCAGGCCTATCACTCACCTCCCAAACCACCCTGGATCCTGTGTCCCCTGGAAGCGCAAGGCTCAGGGCGGTCGGTTGCCCTGATCTGTACTATGGATGGGAAAACACTGAAAATATTGGTGGATCACAGGCACCAAGGACCCATATAACTTGCTGCCTATGGACTATGCTTCACTAGACAAGCTAAATTTTCTTATTTCTGTGTAGGAAGATCTCCATCCCAAGTGGTGTAAACTGACATAATTTCAATACAGCCATGTTGATTTCTACCAGATGAAGATCTGGCCTTTAGCATATAATCACTAAAACAGCCAAAGATTAGAATATGTTCAAAAGAATTCTCAGGTGGGGTTAGTTTTCTGCAAAACCATTTTTCACATACTGCTACCAAAATGGAGTAGCAGAATTTTACACCCACTTTGAGCTCATGGAAATGACAACACCAGGGACAAAGCAGTTGAAAGAACCAAGACTTATTATGATGACAGCTAGGATTTTTTGGTTCAGAGACCAAAAATAAAACAAAAAAATAAAACAAAACGAAAAAACAACCTATACTACTGCAATTCAAACAGAAATAATATTTTTGACAAATTAAAAATGAAAAAAAGGAGATAACTTTGAATGAACTGAAATATTTCATCCCAAATTAAGCAAATAGTTTTGGACCTCCAGAAAAGTCTTTTCGGGAAAAAAGTCAGAAAAAATTAACACAGCTTTACTTCTAATGACTACAGCAGTAGAAAAATGATAACCCCTTGTCTTTGAATGATCAGACAATCAATCATGCTTACTTTTATCTTTCCTTCATATATCTTAGATAACATGGAGTTTCAGTTTACTTTGATTAAAGTTCCAGTCCACCCTCTCATTCTAAACTTTCCATCTCTGCTGTGAATGTTCTGGCAACTATTAATGAGATGCAGCACTGAGCAAGCAATATGAATGCAATGGTGCAGAGCTCAATTATTATAAGGTGGCATGCGGAAATATGGCCTTCTACATTTATATTCAAATGCATCAGTTATGAAGGAGCAGACAGTATTTGTTATTTTAAATTCATGGGTATATGGCTCATATTCAGTTAGAGATACTCAGATTATTTGGCATACAGTGTGGCTGCTTTATATGGGAAATTATTACTTTTCATACAAGAATGCTGGCACATAATTAACTTGTCACTGCAATAATTCTGCTTGATTCCTACAAGAAATATCTCAGCTGGAAAATAAAAGACAGCTTCCTAACACGCTCATGAGTAAGGGCCCCATTTTTCAAATTTCACTCAGGCAAGTACTCCATATTCACATATGGGGTCCCACTGAACTTGATGAGAAATTGTATGAATACGAAATAGAGGATCAGCCTTAAAGTGTTGTCAGGACATGGTCCAAATTAATTCCATAAAGATGTCTTAAAAGGTCAGACGTGAATTATTACAAATATAAATTTTATAATTATTTGTATTTTTGAGAGAAGTAAAGTGGAACTAGCTCCCTCAAGCCTGCACTGGAAACCAGTGACAGCAGAATTAGAGGAAAGTTCCCTTCTCCCAAACCTGCCACTGGGAGGGTGGGAAGAGGGCAGTTGCCATGGCGATTCAAAAGAGCCCAAGGTTCCTGGCTAAATACCTGGGCCTTTTAAATTGCTGCTAGAGTAGCATGCAGTGTACTCTGGATGGCTCTGAAGGCTGCCTGGGTATACAGGGGGAATACGTGGAGCACTCAAGCTGGCTGCCCCCAGCTCCATCTCTTCTGTCTGAGGCCCCATCCCTTCTGGGTGTGTGGATCTCCCCACCTTGCCCAGAGGCCTAGCAAGTCTGTCAGTACTCCTGCCTCCCGCAATAGGTCTGAAGCGAGCACAGCTTAGTTGGCTCACAGAATCTAGCTTAAACTGTTTTATACAGAGCTGGACGGGAATGTATCAAAATGGTTTGAAGGGGAAAAATGGGATTTTTTGGGTCAAAAATCAAAATGTTTTGAAGAACACATTGAGATTTTGACAATGTTTTATTTTAAAAAGCAAAATGAAAGTATTTCAGACTGGAATGTTTTGATTTTTCATTTTGAAATAACCTTTCAAAACAAAAATGATTTCCCCATTAAAAAAAAGAATTAAAGGTTGAAATCTGAATGGAATTATCTATTTTTATTGAAATAAAACTTGTTGATTGACCCCCAATTATTTGGCAATGGGAGGAGAGATTTCATTTGGGAGACTATCTTTCCATAGTCTTTCGTTTTTCTTTTATTTTGGAACAGAAATGAATGTCAAAAGGTTCCTGCAAAATTGAAAATTCATCTCTATAGTTAAACAGACTAAGGCAGTGGTCACCAACCAGTAGATTGGGATCTATCAGTAGATCCTGGAGCCTCTGACAGGTAATCCTGACTAGTTTGACTGGGAAGCTATCAAGTGCTGGCACTTCAGTTGCCCCTCCACCTACTGTCATGCTGCCCCACCCACCCTGGGAGCAACCAGACAGCCAACAGAGGATAAGGGACCCCCTGGAGATAGGGAGGTAGGCTGGGTCCTGGAGTGGCCTAGTGGATAGGGCATTTGCCTGGAGAAGGCAGGGGTTGGGGTTCAAGCCCCACCCACCCTGGGAGCAGCCAGACAGCTGCCTGGGGATGAAGTAGTGGAGTTAAGGCAGACTTACTCCTGCCCTGGCCCTGCACCACTCCCAAAAGCAGCTGGCATGTACAGCAGTGGTTCCATGTGCTGCCTCTCATATATAACAACACAATTCCTTCAGAAAAACCTTTGAAATATTTTTTACAACACAAAGAAGCAGTAAATATTAGAAACATCATATTACCCTTTGCCTGAAAAACTGTCCTTCCAGCAAACTGAGTGGCATCACTTGCATGTGTGTATCACATGTTCATCTAGTCCTCAGACACATCTCCCTTGGACCATGGTATATATTCGGGCAAGAAGTACAACCCATTCCACCATTGCTAGGGTAGAAATGCACTTTCAGTGTCTTAGAGCTGTGGTGTACAACCAGTTCTGAAGCAGTCACAACTATAGTGGCTGCTAGCAAACTAGCCACACTCAGGTGCCAAATAACGACACTGTACAAGCCAAATAGCCACACTGAACCAGGCAAATAGCCAAATAAACATTGGACACCACAGTCTTAGAGGGATCATTGTCTTGTCAAGCCAGGTTTACATTTTCTTTGGCCCCCATACCATTCATGGGCTGAACCCTAGGACTTCTGAGCACAAGCTAATATGTAGAGAGTTAAAGAGCCCAGGTACAGTCGCTGAGCACTGTAACAATTCACATCCTTAGCAGATTGGCACAAAGGGAAACACTCCTTTATTACTGGGTTACTGTATGATTTACCCACTTGAATGCTCAAGTCCAACTTTAGATCTCACATAACATCTTTGCCCCCAGATTCCTATAGCATAAATATAGTGGGGCAAATTTTCTATTGTATAAAATGGCACACTTCTATTGACATCGATGAAGCTGCTCCAGTTGGAAAATTTGATCCATAATAGCTTGCATGCACACCTTAAAATGAAGTGGTTTTTCTTCCAGTTTCAAATGAACATTTCTTGGATGAATAGAAGAAGCTTCGGGATTTCAAAGGAGTTTGCTGAGTAAGATGTCTAAAACCTGTCTCAATGCATTCCAGCATTCTTAACTGAGATTCTCTGGTCTGGCAACATCCATGGTCTGGCATGGATGTTGCAGGACCAGAGAGTCCTGCTGAAGGGCCCCCAGATCCCTGAGGAGCTGGGAGGGCAGTGGGCTGCCTGCAGCGAGCCCACTGTCAGAGTGTGACTGCAGATCTGCCCAGCGGGGTTGGGAGACACATGCATTGCTGCCCGGTGAGACTGGCAGCTGCGGTAGCTCAGTGGGGCAGGATCTGTGGCACGGGGCTGTCCGTTGGGTCCTGGAGCCCTAATGTGGCATGCCCAACTGCCCTATGGGACCCGGAGCCCCAGCACAGCACATACGGCTGCCCTGTGGGACCTAGAGCCAGGGCAGTGATGACTGCCCAGTGGTGTTGACAGGGCAGCAGGTCCAGCAGGAGGTTAAGAGCTGGCTGGGAGGCCAGAAGGCTGGGAGGGAAGCTAGCAGCAGGGGGTCCAGAAATTACCTCCCCTGGTCTGGCAAAATCCCTCATCTGGGACTAGTCAGATCCCAACGGTGCTGGACCAGGAATGTCCAACCTGTACTTCGAATGTATTTGTTGGTCATAATAGATAATTGCAAAGACAGGATTACATCAATTGTTGCAATTTGGATGGAGTCCACCTCCCCTTTCATGGCTTGAAATGTGTGAAACTCAATTGTTCTGGTGAAGTCTTAATTTTATACCAATTTACTTACTAACATTGAAAGGAAAATAAAATTTAAAATGTGCAAAAGATTAAAGCACTCTTGTGCTAATGAGTGCCATCTGTTTGTTTCTTTTCTTTTAAAAGCATTTTCAGTTGGTGGAAATGAAAGACTTCAGACACATTTTTACATCTTGAGCCTCAGGAAAAAAAAATAACCCCACACAGACTCATCATCTTCAGTTAGCAAACTCACTCTAAGGAAAGCAAAAAAGTCAACCCCACAGTGCCAGTCACTCCAAAGCCCACTAACTCAAAAGTGGCAGCGTTATCAAAAAAGCAGGCTTCTTGTCCACATAACTCATCTGCGGATTTTAGCCATGCAATCTCTCAACTCATTATCCTGTCCAGACACAATTTAATTCCTTTGAACAGCTGGGTATGTGATGGATGGGCATCCCTCACTTTGCCCCATCAACCTGTAAATTTTAATCTCCCATAACTCTTGCAAGTGTACATC
This sequence comes from Rafetus swinhoei, assembly GCA_019425775.1. Taxonomy (NCBI): domain Eukaryota; kingdom Metazoa; phylum Chordata; order Testudines; family Trionychidae; genus Rafetus; species Rafetus swinhoei. The sequence continues at coordinate 26,228,900 of CM033425.1, read as the reverse complement.
GAGCACTTTCTCCACACATCGCCTGTATTGATGTGTGCCCAACTTCCTGACATTCTAGCTCCCTCTGTAATCATGTATCCCAGGGGCTGACTTGGCCACTTTACCTGGAAGCCCTGGACATAAAGGGCCCATTGCTTGTTAGGCTGGGCATATAAATAATAATGTTGTGTGGAGAGACATTTTGTTCAGGGAGCCATGGCCAGTTAATCAACCATCTCTCAGAAGCCAATGCCCCGGAGCAATCTTGGGGCCATTCTATCAGGAATGGTAAGACAAATAGGTCAAGGTGAGTTCAGTCTCATGGAATCAAAGTGTGTGTCAGTGGCTCAGATTTTAGCCTCCTAACTTAGAGGTGGGCTCCCATTGCAACATTGCCAGCTCCTTGGCTCTCATCTGGGTCAGGTCTACCCTCTACCAAAGGCCTCTGGGAGGTCACAGTTCTAAGTCACTTCCCAGCTCCTTGCCTCACCTCAGAGCAGCCTGTGTACTTCCTCCTAAGCCAGCATTAAGCTGTTGGGCTTTCCTCCTTTTAAGCACCAGACCCTGTGCAGCTGGAGTACTGTGGGTCTAATAGGCTTAAGAACTCACTTCCCTTAAAGGGGCAGGCTACACTGGTCCAGATAGTATAAAGACATGGTCATAAATTGCTGAATAACAGATGGAAGGATTCAGTACCCAGCAACCTTGAGTAGACCTTTGTGTATGTAACAGATTGTTTGGTTCACTGTCAGTTCCAAAAAACTAGGAAGAGGGGAGAGGAAAATATGCTTTGTTTGACCAAAACCAAAATTTTTCAGTTGAGCAAAACCATTTTATTAGTTTTAGACAAATCAAAAAGGCAAAAAAAGTGTTTTCAGGTGAAGCTACGCCTTCTCCTGTGATTTTGAACTTTAAAAAATGTTTTGGAATTTTATTTTTAAAATAAAATTGTAAAAAATTTTGAAACACTCTTTTTGATCCACCTTCCCCCTTTCCCAGTTGGAACATTTTGTTTCAAAAACACTAAAAGGAAAGATTTTAACATTTTCCAATTTTTTTCCTTTTTGTTTTTGGGCCAAAACTATTGGGAAACTAACATAAATTTGCAAAATGTTGTGGTATTTCCAAATCTCTTTAAAAAAAAAGTTTCAGAGAAAATGTTTTGCCTGGCTTCACTGTAGATGCTGTCTGCTGAATCTTACTTGATTTAGAAACCAATAGTTAATAGCTTCTGCCATGGTAGTTAGCACATGTAAAGAGAGGATGAACATTAGTATTCGAGATGTGCCAAAGAAAAAGCTTGACTATTTGTAATAGTATTTTATTATTAACTTGGCATCTAGATGCCCCTACTAAAGCCTTCTCTACGCTTACTGGGAGATCAGCGCTGCATGGATTGATCTCCGAGGGACTCAGTTTAGTGAGTCTAGTAAAGACCTGCTAAATCAACCACTGATCCAGGTAGGGATCATCGAATTGAGGAAGTAAATACGTGGTTGCGCAGGTGGTGTTGGAGAGAGGGCTTTGGTTTCTTTGACCATGAGACTCTGTTCCAGGCACAAGGATTGTTAGGAAGAGATGGATCCACCTAACCAAGAGAGGAAACACCATCTTCGTAGGCAGGCTTGCAAACCTAGTGAGGAGGGCTTTAAACTAGGTTCATTGGGGGATGGTGACCAAAGCCCTGAGGTAAGTGAGGAAGTCAGATACTGGGAAGAAATACAAGGAAGAATGAGCAAAAAGAAGGACCCCTGACTTGAATGGAAAAGGTAGGGCAGTCAACTGGCTATCTAAGGTGTTTGTACAGAAATGTAAGAAGCCTGGGAAACAAACAGGAAGAATTAGAAGCCCTGGCCCAGTCAAAGAACTATGATTTGATTGGAATAACGGTGATTTGGTGGGATGACTCGCATGACTGGAGCACTGTCATGGAAGGGTATAAACTGTTCAGGAAGAACAGGAAGGGGAGAAAAGGAGGAGGAGTTGCATTGTATGTAAGATAGCAATATGATTACTTGGAGCTCCAGTATTTAGAGGGAGAAAAGACTGTTCAGAGCCTATGGATTAAGTTTAGAGGTGGAAGCAACAGGGGTGATGTTGTGGTTGGTGTCTGCTATAGACCACTGGATCAGATGGATGAGGTAGACGAGGCTTTCTTTGGACAACTGAGAGAAGCTTCCAGATCGCAGGCCCTGGTTCTCATGGGGGACTTTAATCACCCTGACATCTGTTGGGAGACCAATACAGCAGTACACAGACAATCCAGGAAGTTTTTGGAGAATGTTGGGGATAACTTCTTGGTACAAGTACTGAAGGAACTGACCAGGGGCCATGCACTGCATGACCTGCTGCTCACAAATAGGGAGGAACTAGTAGGGGAAGTAGAGGCTGGTGACAACCTGGGAAGCAGTGATCAAGATGGTAGATTTCAGGATCCTGACCAAAGGAAGAAAGGAGAGTAGCAAAATACACACCCTGGACTTCAGAAAAGCAGACTTTGACTCCCTCAGAGAACTGATGGGCAGGATTCCCTGGAATGCTTACATGAAAGGGAAAGGAGTCCAGAGAGCTTAAAGAAGCCTTATTGAAGGCACAGGAAGAAACCATCCTGATGCACAGCAAGAAAAGCAAATATGGTAGGCAACAAGATTGGCTTACTGGGGAAATCCTTGGTGAGCTTAAACACAAAAAGGAAGCTTATAAGAAGTGGAAAATTGGACAGATGACTAGGGAAGGATATAAATATATTGCTCAAGAATGCAGGGGACTTATCAGGAAGGCGAAAGCACAACTGGAATTGCAGCTAGCAAGGGATGTGAAGGGTAACAAGAAAGGTTTCTTCAAGCATGTTAGCAATAAGAGGGTGATCAGAGAAGGCATGGGGCCCCTACTGAATGAGGGAGGTAACCTAGTGACAGATGATGTGGGAAAAGCTGAAGTACTCAATGCTTTCTTTGCCTCTATCTTCTCAGACAAAGTCAGCTCCCAGACAACGCAGTTGGGGAAGGAGGTGAACAGTCCTTGGTGGGGAAAGAACAAGTTAGGAACTATTTAGAAAAGCTAAACATACAAAAATGCATGGGCCTGGATTTAATGCATCCGAGGATACTGAGGGAGTTGGCAAGTGTCATCGTGGAGCCTTTGGCCGTTATCTTTGAAAACTCATGGAGATTGGGAGAGATCCCGGATGATTGGAAAAAGGCAAATGTAGTGCCCATCTTTAAAAAAGGAAAGAAGGACAATCCAGGGAGCTACAGACCAGTCAGCCTTACCTCAGTCCCCGGAAAAATCATGGAGGGGATCCTCAAGGAATCCATTTTGAAGCACTTGGAAGAGGGGAAAGTGATCAGGAATAGTCAACATGGATTCACGAAGGTCAAGTCATGCCTGACCAATTTGATTAGCTTCTATGGTGAGGTAACTGGCTCTTTGTTTATGGGAAAGTCAGTGGATGTGATATACTTTGACTTTAGCAAAGCTTTTGATAAGGTCTCCCACAATATTCTTGCCAGCAAGTTAAAGGAATACGGATTGGATAAATGGACTGTAAGATGGATAGAAAGCTGGCTAGACTGTTGGGCCTAATGGGTAGTGATCAATGGCTTAATGTCAGGTTGGCGATGGGTTTCTAGTGGTGTGCCCCAAGGATCTGTTCTAGGACTGGTTTTGTTCAACATCTTTATTAATGATCTGGATGAGGGGATGGATTGCACCCTCAGCAAGTTCGCAGATGACACTAAGCTAGGGGGAGAGGTAGATACGCTGGAGGGCAGTGATAGGGTTCAGAGTGACCTGGACAGATTAGAGGATTGGGCCACAAGAAATCTGATGAGGTTCAACAAGGACAAGTGAAGAGTCCTGCACTTGGGACGGAAGAATCCCAAGGATAGTTACTGTCTGGGGACTGAATGGCTAAGTAGCAGTTCTGCAGAAAAGGACCTGGGGATTACAGTGGATGAGAATCTGGATATGAGTCAACAGTGTGCCCTTGTAGTCAAAAAGGCTAATGGCATATTAGGGTGCATTAGGAGGAGCATTGCCAGCAGATCCAAAGAAGTGATTATTCCCCTTTATTCGGCTCTGGTGAGACCACATCTGGAGTATTGTGTCCAGTTCTGGGCTCCCCACTATAGAAAGGAAGTGGACGCATTGGAGAGGGTCCAGAGTAGGGCAACCAAAATGATTAGGGGGCTGGAGCGCATGACCTATGTGGAGAGATAGGGATTTGGGTTTGTTTAGTCTGCAGAAGAGAAGAGTGAGGGGGGATTTGATAGCAGCCTTCAACTTCCTGAAGGGAGGTTCCAAAGAGGATGGAGAAAGGCTGTTCACAGTAGTGACAGATGGCAGAACGAGGAGCAATGGTCTCGAGTTACAGTGGGAGAGGTCTACCTTGGATATTAGGAAAAACTATTTCACTAGGAGGGTGGGGAAGTACTGGAATGGGTTACCTAGGGAGGTGGTGGAATCTCCATCCCTAGAGGTTTTTAAGTCTCGTCTTGACAAAGCCCTGGCTGGGTTGATTTAGTTGGGATTGGTCCCATCTTCGGCAGGGGGCTGGACTTGATGACCTCCTGAGGTCTCTTCCAACTCTATGATCCTATGATTATGTTCCTGTCAACTCCGGTACTCCACTGGAGTGAGAAGAGTAAGGGGAGTCAATGGGAGAGTTTATCCCATCAACCCCCTACAGTGGAGACACCAAGGTAGGTCAAATTAAGGTAGCTTCACTCCAGCAACACTGCTTGTGTAGCTGGAGTTGTGTACTTTAGTTTGACATTGCCCCGTAGTGTAGACTAGGCCTAAGATTGTGATCACATTTGCTAGATGCTAGATAATGGAGGGAAGCTCCTAACCTAAGGATCCAATCTAGACTGGCAAGACAAAGTGTATGAGGGGATAAAACAAGCACACAGGTAAACTGTTTCATCCAAGTCACACATCAGACCAGTGAATGGTTCCATGGCATCCCAGAGGGAAGTCCTACTCACCAGAACACACAACTTTTCAAAAGGAGTTCACAGAGAGAGATTTAGAAGAGATCTAGGGTTAACTTTGGAACATGTTTTTTCTTCTAAACAGCAGCCAGGGACGTTCTGCTAAACACCTGTAGCTTGTTGACAAACAGCTGAACACATACTGGCAAAAATCCTGATGTTCTCACTCAATTGTCACCAATGAGAGTTCACTAAAACAATAATCATGTAAGGACTTTAGGCTGTAGTCCATTGTGAGGAGTGTGATTGGCAGATAAACAAGTGTCTAGCACAAATATCGGGGTCAGCAATGTTTCTTTGTTCCCGAAAGCACATGAATAATGTCCAGTGATCCACCACTCAGAAAAGATTGAATATTTTTCACCTTTTATGCTCCTCTCTCCTCATTTTAACTTGCCAAGACGAGTTGTCTAATAAATTAATACAACCTTGATTTGACAAGCTTTTCTCCAGTCACATTACAATGTCAAATATGAGGGCCACTGCTTTCAGCACAACCTTGACCATTTGTCGTCTCCTTATAATTAATTACAGCTCTTTCAGCTAAGGCTCCTTCAGAATATGATAAGCACATTATACTGCTTTTGCCACTCACTTTGTAATGGGTATTTTCATTTTCCCATTGTAGTCCAAAGATGCAATGCCTAGGGCTCAGGATACAAAATGCCTGCTATTGTTATCAGGAGTAGTAAGCCTCTTCCCTTGTGCAGGCTTTTGTGCCTCTGTATTCATTATCTTGCACAACAAATAATGGTAAGATATTGTCCCTAACGTGCATGGAACATGGCTGGTTAGTTGGGTCACTGTCAATATTTTCTCAGGTCCTGTTCACACGTAGGGCTGGCCCTTAGTGAAAATGGTGCCCTGTGTGAACTAGTATTTTGGTGTCTCCCATGGCCCGTTGTGAGTTAAGTGTCCCTTGATGAGCCACTTAATTTGATGAGTTCCTTCAACATGGGCTGGTCAACTGCTTTGTGGGTGTTGCTCCCGGAGGAAACATTTGAAATACAGGTATGGAGCCAATGTTCATAACTCCAGATAAATATGATAAGTGCATGCAAACAGCATAACCATATTCAGCAAACCATAACATTTTCATAGCCATCTTGCATGCCACATTTTGTACAAAGTTTGTCTCAAATATAAAAAAGTAGTTGCAGCAATGATTGATATGGTCATGTTTTAATGAGATAGCATCTCAATGAGTAACTACAACAGCCAGCAAATTCCTAAGCCTTGTCAGGAGAAGCGCAGAAGTAAGGGTGGTCTGATATATGGTGTATTGCCATACTTCTGTGCTGCTGTGATGGTGTGTGGTGCATGGCACATGGCCTATGGCTCAAGGCAGGCTTCACACAGTCACCTGGGGGCTGCATCTCGCCAGGACCCATTGACCTTTTGCAGCTTTTGCCATTTCTGGTTCGCCACAAGCCTTTTGACAGGAAATACCAAGCAGTAATAATAACAATAATGATATAAATGTGTGTGTGCACACGCATGGGTGCACAACAGTGAGTAAGTATGTGTGTGCGAGAGAGAGAAAGAGAGAGTGTGAGAGACAGAGAGTATATGTGTGACTGGGATTATGGGGGAGATTATGTGATAGGCAGTGTGAGACTGGGTGTGGGGAAGTTTTAGAGAAGAGTGTGACATAATGAGTGCACTGTCATTTTATGTTACTCCCCTCCCTTTCCCCTACTTGGCCCTGCTCCCCCTCCTTGCACTCACATGGAAGTTTCACTCCTCCTGGCCCCAGCTCAGTCCCCACTGGAGGCCAAGCAGTGCTGGAAGAGAGGGACTGCACTCTGGGCTGCAGTGGAGCCAGGCTGCTGTGCCACCAGCAACTGGCTCTAGCTACAGTGCTTCATTCTCCCTAGGGCTGGGGCAGAGCTGGAGCCCTTGGCTGGCCAGATGAGGATCCAATGAAGGAGGGGCCGGGGTTGAGGTCTGGGAGAAGCCCATCAGCCTAGTACTGGGGAGAGGTCAGAGAAGAGAGGAGTCCGGCCACAGCCAGCAAAGCAAAGTCTAAGCCTCTTGCGACATGCCCTGACTAGTGTACCCTGGGCTGAGCCCCAGTTTGCCCAGCCCTAAGGCCTGAAGCCAATTTCACAAGCCAACTCTGCAGGGAAGCCTTAGAACTTAACTTCATTTGCAAGTTTGATTCCTATAACAGGGGTATGAATAAAGACATTAAGTTACCAAAAAAAAAACCAAACAATGGGAACTTAAGCACAATTAGCACCTTCTCTATCAGCTTCATGTAGTATGGACACTCTAATTTACTATTTCTTTCTCATTTTTCCCCCTCCATCCCCTATTTATTTAGAAACTGGACCTTTAATAATTCCATTCACCTGAAGAAGTGCATTGTGCCCACAAGAGCTCATGATACCATCTACATGTTTTGTTAGTATCTAAGGTGCTGCAAGACTATTTGTTGTTTTTTAATTTTTTTAAAATTCAGGTTAGTTTGGGTAAGTGATACCTACAGTTGAATCAAGAACCTCCATGGTCAAATGCATGAGTCTCTGCAGCTTGATCTAAAAATCCCAGGTTCCCAAGTTGGAGGCTGTAACAGATGCTACATCTTCTGCGGAAAAAGCACAGAGGAAAACATGTCTCACACAAAGTGCCTGATGTCATACAGGAAACTGACTGTGGACCATATTCATCACTGGTGTATTCCCTCTGAAGTTGGTAATTGCACCAAGGAAGCTAGTGTCTTACATGAAGGCTGACAGTTTTGTAATCTATTAATTTTAATCCCTTTAGTTGCTTGCAAAACCCATGGTTAGCCTCTTACAAATTCTGGTGATATTCTGACAATACTTTAACAAAGCCCCCACCCCCAGTAAAAGATTAGCCTATCTATGATAGCCCTCTATCATAGGGTCAAGGGAAGAAATGAAATATCTAGTGGTTTGTTTGCTTATTTATACAATAATGCTTCACATTTGGGCATGGATTTCTCAATGTATGCTTAGGTAAAAGCAGTAAATGAAAAGTAGATATTTCTGTCTCTTTGTTATCTGTGATTTTTATTACAAGCTACTGTTTATATTACAACAGCAACCAAGAATAGGGCCATGTTGCTTTGCATAAACCCAGGTGAGGGTTGGTGATGGAGAGAGAGGGTATGGCTACACTACAGTGTTATTTTGAAATAGCTTATTTCGAAATAACGCGTCTACACACAAAATGCATTTCGAAATAGCATTTTGCTATTTCGAAATAGTGCGTTCACACTGAGTGGACTCTGAATCACATTTAAGGCTGGCTGGAACCAGTTCCAGCAGGGCTCCAGGTCAGGACCTCCCCCCCGGACAGCCAGTTCTCAGGTTTCCCCTGCTTGCTTATCTACCTCTCTGAGGGACAGCAAAGCATTTTGTCTCTGCGTGCTCTGGTTGCCCTCACTCGGGACACCACAGCGCTCTGCAACATGGAGCCAGAGCTGCCCCTGGGCACTCTGGTGCTTCTCATGGACACGATGCTGTGAGCCTGGCTGCACTTTCTGCAGGCTGCCATCCGGGAGGTCCATCGGGGGGCTGTCAGTATCCAGGAGGCCCTGTGGGATAGCTTCCACCCTGAGGAGCACCAAGAGCCTCCCTGGTCTGCCCCACTGGGTGCTTGTGCCTCATTCCTCCCTCACATCCATCCACTTACCCCTTCCTAATCTCCCTTCCTGATGTCAAATAAAATACACGTATTTTCATGAACACAAACTCTCTTTATTTAACAAAACTGGGGCGGGGAATGAAACTCTGGTGAGACTGGGAAAGGAGGCGGGAGAGGAGAAGAGAGGGTGGGAGAGAGAGGGGAAACCTGGGAGGAGGGAGCTGGAAGGGGGAAACAAGGGGAAGAAGGGGGAGGGGAAGCTCAGGGCTTAGGGTTGGGGGTCTCGCCGGACCAACTTGATTGTCATGCAAACCTGCTCCTGAGTTCGCATATGGCCTTTGATGGCCAGGCTGGCAGCTATCCTGCCATAGATGATGGCGTTCCTCCATCTAGTGCAGAGATCATGGACGTTGGGGGCATCCCCCACAAACCTGAATAAGGTCCACGATCTCCACCCTGGACCAGGAAGGCACCCGCCTTCTCTGGGCCCTGGCAGGCTCCTGGGAGCTGGCAGACTGCTCCTGGGAAGTGGTGGAGGACTGGCTGCCAGTGGCTTGCTGGCTCATGTTTTGGGGCCGCTGGGTCAGGGGCAGTGACTGCTGGCTCTGGGCTGGCAGGCTTGGAGCTGGCACAGGCACTGTGGCCAGAGTCTACCCCTTTAAGGGCTCCGGGGAGGGGGGGAGGGAGAAGAGTGTTCTTGGTTGAGGCTGGAGTGGCCACCAGGGCAGCCTGGAAAGGCTGGAGGCCCCATATTTTGAAATAAGTGTCTACACAGCACTTATTAGTGTTATTCCTCGTAGAATGAGGTTTACCATATTCGAAATAAGTGCTCCACTATTTCGAATTTATTTCAAAATAGCAGTTTCACTGTGTAGATGCTAGGAAAGTTATTTCGAAAAAAGAGCTGTTATTTTGAAATAACTTTGCTGTGTAGACATACCCTAAGAGAGGATGGGGGGGGAAGACAGATAAAAGGTACACGAGGCAGATAAAAAGGTAAGAGGGGAAGCAGCAGCAAAGTGAGGTGAAGTCACTTTCCCACAGTCACACAACAGGTCAATAGAAGACTAGGGAATAGAATTTGATTTTTCTGACTCCTAGCCAAATGCTATACCTACTAGACAACACTGCCAGACATGACCTTGAATCAGAGAGGATCTGGCAGCTAGTTTTCCAAGGACATGGTGGTTTCAGCATTTTCCCCTCTGTCAAGTAGCCCAATGCTTTGAATATTTTGCGCATGAACTTCTAGTGCCACTACTTTAAGATGTAAAATTTCTTTTATTTTTATTGCACAATTAGGTAAATTGGACAGATGTTTACTTTATTTTTGTATTCTTTAGTGCTGACATCTATCTGTGTCATTCCTTTCTTATCCTCCTCCATTGAACTCCCCATGTTACTCACTTGGGTTTCTAATGTTCTATTTTTGCTTCAATGGCTGTTGTTATTGATTGTGTATGGTAAGAATCTTTGATGGAGCTTCACAGCCATGCAAACATCGAATCCTTCTAGGAAGAAATCTCTGTTTTAGGACTATATTCTGACCAGAATAATTGGGGGCACATGAGTTCAATACGTTGCTTATTTATGCTATGCCTGAATTTGAGGCCATGAATATTTGCCATGAACATGATAAAATCCTATATTTTTACAACAAAGTATGTATGCTTCTTGCAGTGCTTGTCTAGGATCACTAAGAAAAAAATTTAATTCAGGAGGATCAGCAGTACACAGCACTGTATAAATTGCCGGAAGCAACTGTAAAAACAGATGTCTACTAAGCTAGATGTTATTGGTTATATTTTAAACTCTATTTTAGGCAGAGATGGTCGTAAGGCAGTGGGGGCAACTGAGGATAGCGAGTGGGCCACATGAGTGGCTCTCCTTCATCTCAGTGGGCTGCAAGACTGCCATAACCAAGACAGTGTCCTGATATAGGGTAGTTTTGCTAATAGCACTTGTGCACCAAGAATTTGTGTGGTGTGCCAATTGAACAGTGACAAGCTGTGATTGGATGCAGAGGGAGCGCACAGCTCTCACAGTCTTGTGTGCAACCAGCATGTACCTCACTTCACGTACTCTTGCTTTACGTGCATGTCACTTTAGTAATAATGGTAGGAAAACACCTACATAGGTGAAAACCAGCAAAATCTGGTAATCCTGCACCTGGGCAATGGTCACCAAAATGTCTGGGGTTCAATATGTGGCCCACAAATCAGCTCACCATTGTAATAAGGTCTTAAGGCATTTCTAGAGTGTTCACTAAGCAGCACTGGGCCTGATACAATAAAAGCTGTAAAAGTGGAATTTGAAACCTAAACATGTTTACACAGGGTACCAGTGAAATATTAGAATCAAATGTGAACACTGACTCTGACTGTGAAAATATCACCATTTCTAATCCCATGCCTGGAAAAGTACATCTGTGCTCCCTCCGGTTATGTCTACACTGCAGCACTATTTCAGGATACCAGAGGTATCCACAAATAGCTATCCCATGTCTTAACAGCAGATCCGTTAATTTGAAATATAACGGGCTTGCTATTCCAACGTCCTTGTAAACCTCATTCCACAAGGAGTAAGGGATGTTTTGGAATAGTGGGTTATTTGGAAGTTTGGCACTGTGTAGACAGCGCCAATGTACAAAATAAGCTACTTTGAAATAAGATCAAAATAAGATACACAATTTGCATACCTTAAATTATGTATATTTTTTCGACCTATGGTGCAGTGTAGACTCACCCTCACTATTAATTCAGATGGTCAAATTTCCCAGGGAAATTTCTAAACCATCCCTCATGAATGTATTTTGTGGGGTCTTTTTCAATCAAAACTAAACACTGAAAAATATTTGGGTTTTCAGAAACAATTTTTTATTCAGATTTACCAAAATATATCTGGCTTCCAGTTTTCCAATGAAGAACCAGCATATTTTAGCCAAAATGAAAAATTTCTGCAAAACTGCTTGTGTTGGTCCAAAAAGCTATTTTCTGTCAACAAATATGATTAGTTCACAGTGCAGACTCAGCAAATATAAAAGAGTAGGGGACAGATTTCAAGGATTCTTTCAGTCAAACTATAAGATTCAGTCAAACTATAAGAAGCGGACAGGAGCTGCAGATAGGGGAGTTTGAGAGGGACCGCAAGAGATCCCGTCGCTGAACAGGCTACTTGGTGAGAGTACTCGCTTTTGGTGTGAGTGAGTTTGCTCGACTGTTTGAATTTTGTTTGTTTGTTGAATTCTGAATCTGATTTCAGGTGACTGCAGTTTCAGTTTCAGCTGCTGTGGCAGTTGGGACTAAGTGCCTGACCCTTTGTTCCCTCAATTGCTCTCTTGATTGCATCTGGTCAGCCTTCCCCTGTGTGACTCACGGGGAAGGCCTGGCCTAGGCAAGCAGGCTTAAAAGCCAGAGGCAGAGCGACCAGGGAGCGAAGCGGACAGGAGCTGCAGACAGGGGAGTTTGAGAGGGAGTTGGACAGAGGGAGGCCTACGATGGTCAGGAAGACCACAACACCTGTGCCAGCACTGCTTCTGTCTCCTCCACCGGTGCCTGTAGCCAGACAGAGCACCTGAGCATGGATGCCTCTGCCCAGATCCTGGTGTGGTTTTGCAGGGACTGTGGATTACAATTCCCACTCATTGATATCCAGGCTGGGGAGATCATCCAATGCGAAAGGTGCCTGCTGGTGGAATCTCTCAGGCAGCAGGTGGCAGAGCTACAGGAGGAGGTGGCTAGGTTGAGAAGCACCCGCATCCATGAGGAATTCCTGGACCGTGTTCATGAGGAGACAGCTGAGGTAGCTGTCCCGGCACACAGGACTGGGGATACACCACTGGCGGAGGAGGAGATGAATCAGGGTAGACAGTGGCAGCTGGTTACTTCTGGCAGCAGGCACTGCTCCACCCCTGCTCCGAATCCTCCCGCCGTGGTACTAGGAAACCGTTATGCTCTTCTTTATACAGGAGATAAGCAATCACCCCCTACACCGGAGGAGGAGAAGACCCGTACCCCCAAGGCTGGGAGGTCTGCTGCCACCACTGCGAATAGGAAACGTAGGGTACTGGTGGTCAGAGACTCTCTTCTGAGGGGGACGGAGGCGCCCATCTGTCGCCCTGACATTTCATCTCGGGAGGTATGCTGTCTGCCGGGGGCCCGTATCCAAGATGTTACGGAGGCATTGTCGAGGATTATCCGGCGCTCTGACTACTACCCCATGCTACTCATCCATGTGGGCACTAACGATACTGTGAGGTGTGACACTGAGGGGATCAAGAGTGACTACAAAGCTCTGGGGATACGGGTGAAGGAGTTTGGAGCACAGGTGGTATTCTCTTTGATCCTTCCTGTAGAAGGTAGGGGCCCAGGCAGAGACAGGTGCATCCTAGAGGTGAATGCCTGGCTGCGAGGATGGTGTCGCCAGGAGGGCTTTGGCTTCCTCGACCATGGGATGCTATTCCAGAAAGGACTGCTAAGCAGGGATGGCGTCCACCTTACGAGGAGGGGGAAGACCCTATTTGGATACAGAATGGCTAACCTAGTGAGGAGGGCTTTAAACTAGATTCGACGGGGACAGGTGAGCAAAGCCCACAGGTAAGTGGAGAACAAGGAGACCTGGGAGATGGGTCGGAAATGGGAGGAGCGTGGGCTACAATGGCAGAGAGAAAGGGGGTCAGGGCAAAACTGGGAGGCAAGGTCAAATCAGGATCTTAGATGCCTATATACAAATGCGAGAAGTATGGGAAATAAGCAGGAAGAACTGGAAGTGCTAATAAATAAGTACAATTATGACATTGTTGGCATCACAGAAACTTGGTGGGATAATACACATGATTGGAATGTTTGTATGGAAGGGTACAGCTTGCTCAGGAAGGATAGACTGGGAAAAAAGGGAGAAGGTGTTGCCTTATACATTAAAAATGAACACACTTGGGCTGTGTCTAGACTGGCCACTTTTTTGTGCAAAATCAGCCGCTTTTGCGCAAAACCGTGCCAGCTGTCTACACTGGCTGCTCGATTTTCCGCAAAAGCACTGACGTTCTCATGTACGAAATCAGTGCTTTTTGAAAAGCTTTGGCGCTCCCGTTCGGGCAAAAGTCCCTTTTGCACAAAAGTGTTCGCAAAGGGACCAGTGTAGACAGCTAGCTAAGACTTTTGCGCAAAAGCAGGCTATGCGGAAAAAGCGGTTTGGGCGCCGGGAGACCCGTAGAGCCCGGACTTCCTGGTAACCCGAGCCCTTAAAGCACACGCAGACGCCTCAGACCTCAGGGGCCTGAGGTCTGCCACGCTGCCCTGCTGTGCCCAGCAGCCACCACAAAGCCCCAGCATGACAGCTCCAGCCGAGGAGCCACCTGCACCCCCAGTGCAGGAGGCCCGCAGGGGCCGAAAAAGACGGGCCCCATCTTGGTCCTCAGGGGAGCTGGACAGCCTGCTGGACCTATGGGAGGAGGAGGAGGGCCTCCACGAGACCCACTCACGGCGCCGCAATGCCACCATCTTTGGCCGCATGGCGGCGCTCGCCCAGCAAGGCCATCCCACCGGACCCTCGAACAAGTCCGGGCGAAAGTCAAGGAGCTGCGCCTTGGCTACGTGCGGGCCAGCGAGGGCCAGGGGCAGGACCAGACACCTGCCCCACTACGACCCGGCTCCATACCATCCTTGGCCAGCCAGCCCGCAAGCCCCAGATGTGGCTGTGGACAGCAGCATCGCCCCATCACCAGGACCACCGAGGCGGGGGAAGGAGACGACAGCGCTGACTCGGAGGAGGAGGCCAGCATTGCCACCCAGCAGGCCCCCTCCAGCAGCCCTGACGTCTCCCGCGCACCCTCCGAGGCCGGGGAAGGATCCACCGGTGAGTCTTGCACTTTGCACTCACAAGGGTGGGGCGGGGCGGGAGGAGCCAGGTGCCCGGAGCGGGGAGGGGGAGAGCATGTCACTCAGGCCACGTGTGCTGCACGCTATGTAGCAGTAGGCAGCAAGCAGCCCGTCCAACCACGTGCAGCCTGGTGACCGAGCAGCACGTGGCCGCGGCAGGCAGCTGCAGGGCACGCCTGGGACCGTGCTGCTCATACACATTCGGCGGGACCAGGGGGAAGGGTGGATGCCGGCTGGAACCGGCCAAGGCCCGAGGGACTCAGCCCAGAGCCTGCACCGCCGCAAGGGTGCAGCACGGAGAATGGCACACTGTCCCATGCCTGGCTGAGAGGCACTGCCAGCTGCTCCTGGGTAAACCACAGCGTCACAGCCCGTGAGCGTGGCCCCCACTGAGCCCCTCGTCTGCTTCCCCGAGGGAAGTCCCCACTGCAGCCACACACGTCCCTGGGCTACGTGTGTGAGGGATAGTGGGAGGAGAAGGGGTGGGAAGCGCTCGGGCCGCCCCTAGGGCCGCCTGAGTTTTGCTGCAAGGATGGGACACTCCCCAGTCACTCTCCTGGTTCCGTCCAGGAGATATCCCACGTGATGGGGATCTGAGAGCCCAGACCACGTCTGCCAGACGTGCTCCCAGGCACTGTGTGGGGATTCATCTTGCTTTCCCTGTCAAATACCATTGATTAGCCCAAAGCCGCACAGCCTCTACCGGCAGGGAGTTCCACAGGTTAACGCAACACAAGCGCCCTCCCGCCCTCCACGGGGCCAGGACACAGACCGGGGGTTCCAATACATGGAGGAGGACCCTACTCCAGGGGCGGTCCTCTATGCAAAAATACAACCCGGGGCGGGGAGGAACCGAGGGGCCCAAGCCACACCACCCCTGTGGTGTCACCTGGGCTCAGGGGTGGGGTGGAAGGCATGAGGTGTGGGGACAGTGGCCGGGCTGCCTGACTGACCCATCCTTTCTTCTGTTCCCTGCAGCGGGACCAACCAGGAGCGGGGACCCTCCGGTCCGGCAGCAGCAGCACCCCCAGCCGCCCAACCACGGAGGCCCCGCACCCGACACCGGGACCAGCTCCTGCGGCACCACGTGCAGGCCGTGGAGCAGGTGGAGGCGGCCATCCAGAGGCGCATGGAGGCGGACCTGCAGTGGCGCCAGGGGGCCTGGGCCACCTTCCAGGGGCACTGTGCAGTCATGGCAAACTCTATTGCCAGCCTGTCTGCACAGATCGCCCATGTCATTCATTACGGCATGGCCGCGCCCCATGCCCCCGCCATCCCTCCCCTAGTAGTGCCCCCGGCCCCTCCTGTTCCTCCCCCTCCTGCAATAGCCCCTCCTACTTCTGCCCCTCCTGCTCCTGCCCCTGCTCCTGCCCTTCCTGCCTACCTCCCCGTTCAGCCTGCCCCAACGCAGTCCACCCCCCATGTCCAGGTCCGCCCCCGCACGAGCGGTCGCACGGGACATCCCTCCCAGGAGTAGCTCTCCTCCCCCTCCCAGTTCAAGGTCTCCTCCCCCTCCCAGTTCAAGGTCTCCTCCTCCTCTCCCCCCTTTGTAAATAAAAACCGAGCACGTGTTTATGTTGAAACCAAACTGTGTTGTTGTGTGTTGGTAGGTAAGAGGAGAGGGGAGGGGAGGGGGAAGGGGAGGAGAGGGAGTTGTCCAGGGAAACCGAGGCGACCCTACTCCGGGGCCTGTGAGAACATGTCCGTGAGGGCCTCCTGGATGCGCACCTCATCCTGGTGCACCTGCCCCCTCCCCTCCTGCTCCTGCTGCCCACCTCCCCTTCAGCCTGCCCCCATGTCCAGGTCCGCCCCCTGCACGGTGCAGGAGCCACCCCTCCCAGGAGTAGCTCCCCTCCCCCTCCCAGTTCAAGGTCTCCTCCCTGTTACACAAGGTAACGTGAATAATTAATTTAGAATGCCAATCACCCTAATAAAATCACGAAGATGACAAATGCAGACTCCAAATTCCATATCTATCACAGGTTTTCTAAAAAAAAAGGGAAAAATTTTGAAGGGTTATGGGTTGGTGATGCATAAATGAATACCAACTCGAAGATAAAATTCAACCACAGGACTATATTTGACATGCATAAAATCCCAATCAAGCAAGGGATAGATGACAAAAGAGTAAACACAACACAAAATACATGAAACACAGTCTAGGTGCGGACGGCGATTGCGGTGGCGCTGGCGCCTCCATCCTTTGGTCCTTCCGGGCCTCAGGAGAGGAACTGCCAGGAGATGAAGCTGTGGCTGGCGCCCTCCATCCTTTGGTCCTTCCGGGCCTCAGGAGAGGAACTGCCAGGAGATCCCTCGACGGACGAAGCTGTGGCTGGCGCCCTCCATCCTTTGGTCCTTCCGGGCCTCAGGAGAGGAACTGCCAGGAGATCCCTCGAAGATGACTGGAATCGGGTGTGCTGACTCGAGCCTTCCGCACGCACCTCGACTCTTCTTCCTGTTCTTCGGGACAGCTCGAACAGACGATGGTGGCCTAGACTATCCCTACACCTAACCCTGAACTCAAAGAACACCCTAGCTACGGCCGACGCGCCCGACGAACAAACTCAACGACGGCCGAAATGCTTTGAACCGACGACGATAGCTAATCTAACTAAACCTAAATCTAAACCTAATCCTAATTGGTAGGTACAAGCCTTCCGCTTGACCTGACCAAACCCTTAACAGAACCAAGAGTACTGTGCTCTGAACTAGACTGCTCAAACATATTTCACATAATAACGAACATTCTGCACAACATCCCCCTCTCCCCAAACAGTGTGTTGTTGTGTATTGGGAGGTAAGGGAGGAGAGGAGTTGTCCAGGGAAACCGAGGCGACCCTACTCCGGGGCCTGTGAGAACATGTCCGTGAGGGCCTCCCGGATGCGCACCCCATCCTGGTGCGCCTGGTGGCTGGCAGCTGTGTGGGGCTGTTCATAGGCCTGGCCCTCTGCTGCCAGCCATGCGGGAATGAAGGCCTCCCCGCTCCGCTCCACAATATTGTGGAGCACGCAGCAGGCGGCCACTACCTCCGTTGCATTCCGCTCACCCATCTCGAGCCGGGTGAGCAAACAACGGAAGCGGGCTTTTAAACGGCCGAAGGCGAGCTCCACCGGATTTCGGGCCCGGTTGAGGCGGTCGTTGAACCGGGCCCGGTTCTGGTCCGGCCGCCCCGTGTAGGGCCGCATTAGCCAGGGCTTCAGGGGGTAGGCGCGTCCCCGACGACGCAGATGGGCATAGGCACATCCCCGACAGTCAACTCCCGCCAGAAGTAGGTGCCCCCTCCATCCTGCGAAACAGTCCGGAGTTGCGCGGGATGTGGCGTCGTGTGCCCTGCCGGACCAGCCCATGTAGACGTCCAGGAAGCGGCCCTGGTGGTCCACGACGGCCTGCAGAACGATGGAGCAGTACCCCTTTCTGTTCATGAAATGGGCTGCTCGATGCTCCGGGGCCCGGACGGGGATGTGGGTTGCATCCAGCGCTCCCCCGCAGTTGGGGAACCCGAGGGCAGCGAAGCCGGCGACGGTAGTGTCCACGTCCCGCAGGCGGATCACTCTGGGGAGCAGGAGGTCGTTGATGGCGCGGACGACCTGCAGAAGGGTGCAGAGAAACACAGGGGAACACATCACGTAAGGCAGGGGTGGGTGTGCGCTCCCTTGGCCCCCTCCCCGTGATTCCCTCTGTCCTCACGCACACACACACCACAGCCACCTCGCCTACACCCCAGCAGGCCTGTGCAAGGGAGGAATGGGCCGAACCCTGGGTGACCCAGCGTGGAGTCTTGGCTGCCCCTGGGCATGGAGTGCAGCACCCTCCCCACCCCATTCCCCACTCCCCTGGGACTTACCTCCATCACGACGGGCGCCGACGGTGGATCTGCCCACCCGAATTGGTGTGCCACCGATCGGTAGCTGTCCGGGTGGCCAGCTTCAGACTGCGATGGCGACCCTCTTCTTGACGGGGATGGGTGCCCGCAGCCGGGTGGTGGCTCTCTGGAGCTCGGGGGTGAGCCAGGCACAGAGCTCCATGAACGTCCGCTTTCGCATGCGGAAGTTCCGGAGCCATTGCTGGTCGTCCCATTGCCCTAGGACCAGCCAGTCCCACCAGTCAGTGCTGGTGTCCAGTCTCCACACTCGCCTCCGCACCCTGGGGTGGGGGTGCCACAGGAACACCATGGCCTCACTGGTGAGGGGGTCCAAACCGAAGGGCCCCTCCTGGTCCTGGAAGAGGAGGGCACCGACCTGGAGCAGCAGCTGCAGGCACTCCAAAATGTCCGACAGGGGCCAGAGCAGGCACATGGCCACCCCTGGTTCCATGGCACAAGACAGAGGGCTAGGGAAAAAACCCCTGGCAAAAGCAGTAGGTGGCCAAAGGTAGCGGTGTCCCAAGGTCAGAGGGCAACCACCAAACCTGCTTATGGCTGTCAGTCCCTGCAAGGGGCCCTCTAGCACGGAGCGCAGATAAATGGCTGTCCGGGGAGATCCCTTTAAGCACGTGTCTGAAATGGCCGCCAGCCCCGCCCCGGAAAGGGCTGGTGCCCTTGTGCCCTCTGCAAAATGGTTCCCGGCTTCTGCTTTTGCGGAAAGCGCGCGCCAATGTAGACGCTTTTCCACAAAAGCGCACCGTTCTTGAACTCCGTGCCAGTCTAGACGCGCTTTTGTGCAAATACTTTTAACGGAAAAACTTTTCCGTTAAAACCATTTGCACAAAATCATGCCAGTCTAGACGTAGCCTTGGAGTGAGGTGGAGATGGACACAGGAGACGGAAGTGTTGAGAGTCTCTGGGTTAGGCTAAAAGGGATTAAAAACAAAGGATGTCATGCTAGGAGTCTAGTACAGGCCACCCATCCAGGTGGAAGAAGTGGATCACGCTTTTTTAAACAACTAACAAAATCATCCAAAGCCCAAGATTTGGTGGTGTTGGGGGACTTCAACTATCCAGATATATGTTGGGAAAATAACACTGCAGGGCACAGACTATCCAATAAGTTCTTGGACTGCATTGGAGACAACTTTTTATTTCAGAAGGTTGAAAAAGCTACCGGGGGGAAGCTGTTCTAGATTTGATCCTAACAAATAGGGAGGAACTGGTTGAGAATTTGAAAGTGGAAGGCAGCTTGGGTGAAAGTGATCAAGAAATCATAGAGTTCACAATTCTAAGGAAGGGTAGAAGGAGAACAGCAAAATAGAGACAATGGATTTCAGGAAGGCGGATTTTGGTAAGCTCAGAGAGCTGATAGGTAAGGTCCCATGGGAATCGAGACTGAAGGGAAAAACAACTGAGGAGAGTTGGCAGTTTTCAAAGGACATTGTTAAGGGCCCAAAAGCAAGCTATTCCGATGTGTCGGAAAGATAGAAAATACGGCAAAAGACCGCCTTGGCTTAACCACGAGATCTTGCATGATCTAAAAATAAAAAAGGAGTCATATAAAAAATGGAAAGTAGGACAAATTACAAAGGATGAAATAGGCAATCAGCACAGGAATGCAGGGGCAAGATTAGAAAGGCAAAGGCACAGAATGAGCTCAAACTAGCTATGGGAATAAAGGGAAACAAGAAGACTTTTCATAAATACATTAGAAGCAAGAGGAAGACCAAGGAGAGGGTAGGCCCACTGGTCAGTGAGGAGGGAGAAATAGTAACAGGAAACTTGGAAATGGCAGAGATGCTCAATGACTTCTTTGGTCTTCACCGAGAAGTCTGTAGGAACGCCTAACATAGTGAATGCTAGTGGGAAGGGTAGTTTTAGAAGGTAAAATAAAAAAAGAACAAGTCAAAAATCACCTAGAAAAGTTAGATGCCTGCAAGTCATCAGGGCCTGGTGAAATGCATCCTAGAATACTCAAGGAGCTGATAGAGGAGGTATCTGAGCCTCTAGCTATCATCTTTGGAAAATCATGGGAGACAGGAGAGATTCCAGAAGACTGGAAAAGGGCAAATATAGTGCCCATTTATAAAAAGGAAATAAGAACAACCCAGGAAACTACAGACCAGTTAGTTTAACTTCTGTGCCAGGGAAGATAATGGAGCAAGTAATTAAGGAAATCATCTGTAAACACTTGGAATGTGGCAAGGTGATAGGGAACAGCCAGCATGGATTTGTAAAGAACAAATCGTGTCAAACCAATCTGATAGCTTTCTTTGATAGGATAACGAGTCTTGTGGATAAGGGAGAAGCAGTGGATGTGGTATACCTAGACTTTAGTAAGGCGTTTGATACGGTCTCGCATGATATTCTTATCAATAAACTAGGTAAATACAGCTTAGATGGGGCTACTATAAGGTGGGTGCATAACTGGCTGGATAACTGTACTCAGAGAGTAGATATTAATGGTTCACAATCCTGCTGGAAAGGCATAACAAGTGGGGTTCCACAGGGGTCTGTTTTGGGACCGGCTCTGTTCAATATCTTCATCAACGATTTAGATATTGGTATAGAAAGTACGCTTATTAAGTTTGCAGATGATACCAAGCTGGGAGGGGTTGCGACTGCTCTGGATGATAGGGTAATAATTCAAAAGGACCTGGACAAATTGGAGAAATGGTCTGAGGTAAATAGGATGAAGTTTAATAAAGACAAATGCAAAGTGCTCCACTTAGGAAGGAACAATCAGTTTCATACATACAGAATGGGAAGCGACTGTCTGGGAAGGAGTATGGCAGAAATGGATTTAGGGATTATAGTGGACCACGAGTTGAATATGAGTCAGCAGTGCGATGCTGTTGCAAAGAAAGCAAACATGATTCTGGGATGCATTAACAGGTGTGTTGTGAGCAAGACACGAGAAGTCATTCTTCCGCTCTACTCTGCGCTGGTTAGGCCTCATTTGGAGTATTGTGTCCAGTTCTGGGCACCACATTTCAAGAAAGATGTGGAGAAATTGGAGAAGGTCCAGAGAAGAGCAACGAGAATGATTAAAGGTTTAGAGAACATGACCTATGAGGGAAGACTGAAGGAATTGGGTTTGTTTAGTTTAGAAAAGAGAAGATTGAGGGGGGACATGATAGCAGTTTTTAGATATCTAAAAGGGTATCATAAGGAGGAGGGAGAAAACTTGTTCATCTTGGCCTCTGAGGATAGAACAAGAAGCAATGGGCTTAAACTGCAGCAAGGGAGGTTCAGGTTGGACATTAGGAAAAAGTTCCTAACTGTCAGGGTAGTCAGACACTGGAATAAATTGCCCAGGAGGTTGTGGAATCTCCATCTCTGGAGATATTTAAGAGTAGGTTAGATAAATGTCTATCAGGGATGGTCTAGACAGTATTTGGTCCTGCCATGGGGGCAGAGGACTGGACTCGATGACCTCTCGAGGTCTCTTCCAGTCCTAGTATTCTATGATTATGTCTGTCTACACTACAGAGTTTTTTCGGAAAAACGGCTGTTTTTCCAAAAAAACTTCACTTATGGCCACACCGCAATCACGTTCTTTCGAAAAATAATCGAAAGAACAGAGGGATTTTTCATTGGTAAACCTCTTTCTAAGAGGACAAAGCCTTTTCCCGAAAGAGCTCTTTTGGGAAAGGCGTATGTGGACAGGGAGTTCTTTCGGAAGAAGAGGAAAGAGGAAAAAGCACGGGTGCCCTGGTGGCCACTCCATGCATAGTAATCACAGCTTAAATGCGAGATAGTGTCCATTCAGTGTGGATGCTATCACTTGGCTTTTCCTTGAAGAGGCACTGGAATATTATCGGAAAGATGCCTCTTGGAGATCTCCAGCCTGATCAGGGAAGCTCATTCCAATGAGATTCCCAACCCAGTTCTGCAGACACAAGACATTCAGTTCTGCACTCAGACTTCTTGACTCTTTAATCCAACCAAGCCTCACAACCTTTTGATGTTCAGTCTTTGGCACCAATTATATTGGAAGCATTTGTGTATTGGTTAGTGCAAAGGAGTGAGAGCCATGATTCTATTCTATTGCCTATGCTGACATGAACAAGGGACCCAATCCTGCAATCTCTAGGGCCGTGGTCACCAACCGGTCTATCGCGATCAACTGGTCGATAGCGAGGCCTCGACCAGTCGATCGCGAGGCGTTCAGGCCCTCCCATTTTCCCTCCACCCCCGAGAAGCCCCACTACCTACCTCCAGTGACAATGGGGGTAGTGGCTTCCCACAGGGTGGACGGAAGTCCTGCAGCTTCACGCCACTTCCGGGGGTTCCAGAAGTGCACTGGCTGCTCCCCTCCCTCAGGTCTGTGGCGTGCCAGGTGCGCTGTGGGAGGGGGCGTCGGCCCCAGAGGAGGCACGCGCCGGCTTCCCTGGAGGGGTGGGAATCCTGGGAGGAGGCGGGTGCAGGGGACTCTCTGCCCCCACTGGCACCCTGTTCCCTGCCCTCCAGGCACCCTGTTCCCTCTCTCCACTCCCCAGCCACAGAACTCTGTCCTCACTTCCCTGTCCCCAGCCACAGAACTCTGTCCCCACTGGCACCCTGTCCCCTGCCCTCCCGGCACCCTGCTCCCTCTTCCCTGCCCCCAGCTGCAGAACTCTGTCTCCACTGGCACCCTGTAGCCTGCTGAAGCAACCACTAGCACCCTTCCCCAGTACTATGTCTCCTGCTCCCACCAGCACAGTTGGGGCCACATTAGTGAAGCTTGGGGCGGGAGGGGGGTTGGAGGAGGGTTTTTTTGCATCTCACTTGTGTGGCCCCAACTGACTTTTCTGTGGGTCAGTGACCCCCAACTCAAAACAGGTTCCCTGCCCTTCTCAGAAATAAAGACAATGCAGAAACTTTTTGTGTTTAACATAGTATTTTATTTAAAAATGACCTGGATGAGGGGATGGATTGCACCCTCAGCCTTACCAAAAGAATTACAACTATGATGGCTGCCAGAATCCCTTGACCGTACTTCACAGCACTCTTGGAGTCAGTAAGGGGGACTGAAGGAACTATAAATCCCTGCTGAGCCCAATAGGATTCACATGTTGGTGACAGAGAGCACCAAAAAGAGAAAAGGGCATATGGCACATCCGGGGTGGTTGTTACGCATGGATGCGTGCACGCTCACACACAAACACACACACAGAGACACAGAAGGCTAAAGTGAGTGCCACAGTTTCAAAAATACAAAATCTAAATAAAAAATCAGAACAGACCTGTCTCAGAGGGGTAGCCATGTTAGTCTGTATCTGTAAAAACAACGAGGAGTCTTGTGGCACCTTAGAGTTTGTCTACACTACATGCTTATTTCAGAATAAGCTATTTTGGAATAACTACTCCCTCCCAGGATGCAGTGCAGCTTCTCAGAAAAGCGACATGACTGGGGTGCTGCCCCTGAATGGGAACTCCACTCCCTGGCCTTTGTGTAGGTCTGGCCTTGTGGTGCTCTCTCTCTCTCTCTCTCTCTCTCTGACTTATGGTAATTCAGAGACATCTATTAACTATTGTATGACCTGATTCACCAGTTGGAGGTTATTCCACAGTTACAAAGATCTTACTGTAAGAATGATTTTCCTGATGTGAAAGCCTAATGTTTCATCTCATTACACCTAATTTTACTCACTTTAATTATGCAAAATTCCCTTCCTCCTTGGTTTCTAGGCCTTTCAAATATTTGCATGTTGTTCTGTCCCCCTATAGCTATCACTCAGCCAAACTATATTTCACTCTTTTAATCTTTCCTTTTGTATTAAGGCCCTACAACCCCCTCATTTCTCTGAACTATCTCCAATTTTCAGTGTCTTACTGGTTCCAAAACTTTGGCAACATTTGAATTGGATCCTTTCTTCTACAGCCAGTAACATTCTGTATTCAAGTTACCCTTGTCATCTAAACTAGCTCCATGAATATATTTTTAAAGCTCATTTAATGTAAGACTTTTTGGTACCAATCTAAAGTTTGGAGATGGGGGAATTGACCAGTGATTCCCTTAAAATTACCCATTCCTGCTGTCTCAAATAGGGAAAGGAATACTCTGCTAATTCTGAGGGTGGTTCTGTGACATACCTCAGATATGTTCATCTGCCAAAATAAAATAAGCAGGTAGCATCTGTGAATTGCCCTGCTAGTATTCCACTGTAGCATAGACTATCAATTTCAATATCAGTTTCACCCGGTCTAGGGTGGCTCATTTTGGTTACAGACAGAAATGATGGGGTCAGTCAATATATAGGAGCTAGAGAGAACCACAAGCACTGGGCCTGGATCCTGTAGCTTCAGTGAATAATCCATTTCATGTTCATGACAACCACACTGTGTTTCCAGGAGAAGGCATGATTGGCTAGCTCTGATTAAAATTTATACCATCTTTTTGGCATCAGTTTATATTTAGATTCTCCTACTCCTACTGGGTTATATGCACTCAGCGCTGCTCAGGATCAGGCAATAAAAAGTGTGTGTGTGTGTGTGTGTGTGTGTGTGTGTGTGTAAAATACATACATATGATGTATAATAATCTGTCTTCCATACTAGTGTCTGAAGGCTGGCAAATCATAATAAGACACATCAAATATATTGATCATGGTTAGAACTAGCTGAATCCACTATCTGCATTGTTTGAGTGTTATAACAGAATCAGATGGGTAAATAGCAGCTCTTAAGATTGGCTTACCGCCACATTTGGCTGAACTATCTCTTGTTACACTCACTTCTGCTAACCCTGATTAAAAGTATAATGACAGACATGAATATTGTTCTCTGTGATTGCCATTCTATTGATACTCCCACTCACCCAAGCTGTCAATACATTGGCTGATAGACTGAAGCATTTTGACTCCGCACTGATACACAATAGTAGTAATTTTAGTAGAGCTGAAAATCAGAATTGCTTAATGACAGATACAATCACAAACAGTAGCTTGTGAGGTTTTCTTAGAAACTACATTAAGAAGCTCAGAAAATGCATAGAACAATATGTTTGAATACAATGAAATACCAATAATGCAATCAAATACTTTCTGATATAATCAGAAACAAAGCTGGAGCAAGAGGGAAAATACATATTTTTCTCTAGCTCAGTAAGATGCTTATTTGAGGGTAGGCCCATACAATAAGGTCTGAAGGTATCGTATATGCCTGTTTCCTTAAGAGACGGACCTAAACCAAAGCCTGTGTTTTTAATTTCTTTCCCCCAACTCCGGTGGAGTGCCATGATGGGATTTGAGTTTTCCTGAAAACCTAGCCCCTAAACTGTACTCAGTTCCAGTGTTCCTTGTAAGCTGAGCACTTGGACAGCTGCCAGGAGAGATTCAAATGCTGCCTAACTGATTAGCAGAGCTTCACTGTGTCCACAGCCGGCAGCATGTGTTTCCACTGGCGGTGCACATCTGCACATACCTCAGTGCACATAAGAACAGCTATAGTTTGTCAGACCAAAGGTCTGTCTAGCCCAGTATATTGCCTGCCGACAGTGGCCAATGCCCAGTGCCCCAGAAAGAATGAACAGAATAGGTAATCATCAAGTGATCCCACTCCTGTTGCCAATTCCCTGCTTCTGACATTCCTACCCATCCTCCATGAATGTATCTAATTCTTTTTTGAACCCTGTTAAAGTCCTGGCCTTCACAGCATCCTCTGGCAAGGAGTTCCACAGATTGACTGTGTGGCATGAAGAAGTACTTCCTTTATTTTTTCTGCACAAGAATGGAAAAAAATTAGAGGGAACACTGTTCAGCTCCTTAGGATATCAAATCTCTTTATAAGTTCTGCCTAAAGGCATTATTTGCCCAATCATGAAAATCAGACATCTCTGACATGGAATGTTACTCAAAACAATGTCAGACAAAAATCAAGGAAAGAAAATGCTTATGACTACTGCATTCAATTGAAACTAGAGCAATCGTCAGTATCTACTCATGCTGGAATGTTGACAGAACACTGGGCCTAAAAGAGACACCCCCATTCTTGTAAAAAAAAAATCATGAAATGTAATTGCCACAAGTAGTCAGAACCTCAATTTTGCATCTCAGATGAAAGGTAGAAGAAACAAGGCAACAAATAGAGCAAAAAGTCACAGTCTTGGAAAGCAAAGAGCAACTGAAAGGAGCCCTGCATGTGACAAACTAATAGCAAAGGGATATGGTTTGGTGGAACTCAGTGTGGAATCTATTCTATGTAGGTTACTTGAGAATAATTTATGTTATATGGGCAAATGCTTCATACTAAAAACAAAAGAGCTGTGATAATGCAGAAGCAAAACAGTGAGACAACAGACATACTGCGAGCCAATACCACTTTACATTACAAGACAGTGACCTATCTTAAAGTTATATTCTTTGACTATAGCATGGATGGTATTTATCAAGAGAAAGGTTTATTGGGTTAAACAACTCAATGACACAAAAGGAATGTTAAGGATTTTGCATGAAAAATCAAACTGCGGGTAGCTGGTGTAAATTGGTTTGATTTCAATGGAGTTTAAAACAGCTGAGAATCCATCCCTATAATATGGACTTAATACCCCAAAAAACAAGAAGGTTGCAATTTGGTAATTGCTTACTGGTGAATTAAGTAAGTTTTTCAGTGCATGTTTCTCAAGTTTCATTCACATAGTTTAGTTCAGAGGAATGAGTATAACCAAGCCAGGAGACAGATCTTGCTTGTTAAAGTGGAAAGATGACACATATTTTAAGCGATCACAGGTTTGCTCATCTCTGTTATATGAATATGTGTAGGTATACAGAAATAGTCAACAAATATATATCCAAGATCAATGCAAATAAACCAAGCCAGCCTGACCCTCAGAAATCTGATTATCTTGATGATTTAGTGTACAAAATCCCAAGATCTCAGAACCCTTAGGAGATAGGCAAAAATCCTGTATGAAATTAACCAAAAGAAACTAATTCTGCAGAAATACTAATGCTTCAACTTCAACAGGCTAATATGTTTTAATACTTGTTGGAAGTTATTAAGCTCTTGCTTCAGTTAAAGGATTGTACAGAGTTATAAAACAATCCAATAAATATCCACTTCAGTGGTTTCAAATGTAGTACCGCTGACCCAAGAAAATTAATGTCTACCTGTGTGTAGTACATATATATACTCTTGTGTCCAGTTTTCACTATTGGATTTATTCAGACCAATTATTGATTAAAGCAATAAAAACAGAAACAGAAATACAAATTGCAATTTCCATACAAAGAGATTTCTACATCAGATTTTCATGACCGATTTAAAATCCAAATTATCATGAATGATCAGCAAAAAAGACAGAAGGGTAGAAATGGGGGATACGGCTAGACTGCGGGGGGGGTGTGTGTGTTGGGATAAAAACTCCACCACATCCAGGGAACGCGATTGCTCTTCCGCTTTTCTTTTCTTTTTTTTGGCTTTCGGAAACCACTATATTCCTTGTTCCACGAGGAAGAAGGGGGCTTTCAAAATAGAGTTCTTTCCCAAAATTTGACCCAGTCTAGACGGGCCAAATTTTGGAAAAGTCTCTTCTGACAAAAATATCGGAAAAAGATACGCAAAATGCTGAGCACATTTTGCGTATCTTTTTCCAATAGATCCTCAATGTCTAGCCGTATCTGAGGAATGAAATTTCTCTTTCATTATAATCAGCCAACATTGCCAGAAATCATCTACATTACGGCAACACCATGCAGAGGTGTATGTGATCCAATAGCTGGGTTGGGTGATTGTGCAGCACTTAGGGTATGTCTATACTACATGGCTCTGTCGACGGAGCCATATAGATGAGCTTTGTAGACATAGCAAAATGAAGTGGCGATTTAAATAATCGCCGCTTCATTTACATCAAAATGGCTGCCGCCGCGCTGTGCCAATCAGCTGTTTGTCGGCTCAGCGCAGTAGTCTGGACGCTCGGCAGTCGACATCAAAAGCCTTTGTCAACCACTCTGGTAAACCCCATCCCACGAGGCATAACGGGGCGGTCGACAAAGGCTTTTGATGTCGACTGCCGAGCGTCCAGACTACTGCGCTGAGCCGACAAACAGTTGATCGGCACAGCATGGCAGCCATTTTGATGTAAATGAAGCAGTGATTATTTAAATTGCCGCTTCATTACGCTACGTCTACAAAGCTCATCTACATGGCTCCATTGACAGAGCCATGTAGTGTAGACATACCCTTATTTTCCAATTCATTGAAACAAGCAGTCTCAGGGAGTGGTGGAGATGGAAGCTCTGTGCTTAGATCAGAAGATGATTGCTGTAGATTTCATCATGATCTGCCCTCCTCTTCACAGGTTGTTGTGCTACAAAGTTTGGGAAAAGCAAGCCCCTTGTGACAACAGTAGACACAAGGCTGCTCAGGCAGGGGAGAGGGCAGCTTCAGATTAGCCCAGCTTTGTATGTTTCAGTACTTCACTCCAAGAGCAGTAATAGAGATGTAGCTGTGTTAGTCTGGTCTTGCTGAAACAAAAGACAGGACTATGCAGCACTTTAAAGACTAACAAGATGGTTTATTAGGTGATGAGCTTTTGTGGGCCAGACCCACTTCCTCAGATCAAATTGTGGAAGAAAATTGGTATGACCATATATACCAAAGGGATACAATCAAAAAAATGTGAACACATATAAAATTGACAAATCAGATTTTAGAACAGAGGAGGTGGGGGGGTAGGTAGTATCTATGAGATAATGATATTAGGGGTGATAATTGGGGAAGCTGGAGAGCTAAAGAATGACCACTTAGGATCTTCCTCTGCAGTCAAGATGACAAACACAGCTGTGTATCTGCTGTGCTGTATGTCCTTCTCTTCCCACTGGCAAATAATCTTAGCTCCTATTTACTTACTTTTTAATATTTCTGAGGGTGGCAGAGTCTTCAAATGTGAGTACCTTCAGTGTATGTCATGCAGGTGATGTTTACTCTTGCAAATCCTTACAGCAACACTCTGGGAACCTTTCCAATGTTTTCATAACTATTTGCATAAACCATTCAGTGCACATAAATCCAAGTCAACACTTGCCTGACAAAATTTGTTATGGACCTATGCTGATAACATCCATTGTTTAATTATATTCTATATAGTAGTTCTTTTAAATGTATAGACCAAAGTTATAATAAAAATTGTTTAAATAATTAGATTGTGATAGCTTCAGGATACTTATTTTTTGTTTAAGTGACAGTGGACTATTGATTCAGTAGAAATCTGGCAACTCTTTTACTGTGTGTTTTTTGCTTTTCAGTGTTTTATTTACTTTTAAACTTTCTTGGAAGAAATTAATTATCTCAGTCTGCTCTTCACAATTTGGACCATAAAAAAACTCAACAGTAATTGCAGGAGTAAGCAGATTTTAAGCAGATTTTATTTATCTTTATTAAAGATAGTGTACATAGTGTCAAACTTGTGTTTCTGACATCTGTGTTGAGGCTCCAGAACTGACAGCTCAAAATCTGGGGTTGGAAATATCTTACTGTTGATTGTTCTAAATTTACAAATAAACTTCAAATGTGGCTTTAATTGGCGTTTGTTATATTTTTTTTTCTTTCTTTCTATAGGGTTTAGCGACAGTATTCCTTTCAGCTAATTTCTGTGTTATTATCTGAAAAAAAAAAAACCCCAACCCTCCCAGGAGTTTGCAGGCACCTAAGCAGCCCCTGAAATAGAATTATAGTTAAAGCTGACCCCCTCCCCCCCAAATCTGAAATGGTATCCCTGAAGGTAGAGCCAGAGACCCTCCTCTTCTAGTCATGCTGCCTGGGCTGTGCCTGATGCAGTTCAGCAGCTGATAGAAAGAGCCAGGCATTCTTCCCAGCAGCTGCTGTGCCTACACTGGGCAGCATCTGGGAGTGGCTCCAGGGTCTGGCTAAAACAGCAGCCAAACATTCCAGGTGGAACACAGCATGACAGACCCTTCCTACCCAGGAATGTGGGATATAGGAGGGGTCGGGGAAGAGCGTGGTGGCAGGGTGGGGAGAAGTCATGTGGGGGATCATGTACCACCCCCTGTTTAGCTGGTGCCCTCCTTCGTGTTACCCCCATTAGTCACTATTTGATGGAGCTGGCTCAACCCCTGACTCCTCTATAGCTTACATTCCTTGCTCTAAGGATATATGGGGGTTGACATCTGCCTCTAAGTAGCACAATCCAAACCATTAAAGAGTTTAGAGGGTTAAAAGCAGGTGTGGCAGAACTGGATTTTAAAAAAATAAACAATAACATTATCCATCAAAATTATTATTATATTATTATTAATTATTAATTTCCTATTTATATCATTTTTTGGAAATTACAGGGGAAGTCAGACAAAAATTATAGAATGACACTAGTTGTTAATTTCAAAATGTTAAGGCTTTATAACCATTAAACAAGGGGTGGCCAACTCATTACAGAAAAAGAGCCAAAATAGCGGTGGAGGAAAAAAGTTGTTGAGAAAAAAACCCAAAACCCAGGCCGCCACGTTTGGTTGAGCCAAAAAAAAGGGCCCGGACGCTGCCTTTTAAGAGCATAGCAGCCATCGTCCTTTTAATGGTGGCCATTTTGAAGGATGTTCGGGTTGTCCCTGCTCTGTCTCTTTCACACAGCTGCCCCTTGAAGAGCCGCAGGTGCAGGTGCAGGAGCCGCAATTTTTTCTTTGAAGAGCCGCAGGGTAGGCTATCCCCGCATTAAACATTCAAATTGGCAATATCACTTGTCAAAATATATATCAATAAACCAAATCCTAGTAAGTTCCCAAGCAGAATTTTTCTTCCTTTGCCCATCTGAAAATTTTGATTTTCATCTATAAAAATAGTTTCTCAGTTTGTGTGAGCATGGTGAAATCAACATTTACTTACAAAAATCTTCCAAGCTTCATGAAAACCAACAACTTATGTTTCATATGGAAATTAGCAACCAATACAGATCATAGAACTAAGGCATAAAATGCTCCTCATGGGAAAGGTCACTGAAGAAGTGGGCAGAAACATTGTGTACTAGCTGTAATACCAGAAATACTAAAGTTAATGGGCCAGGTCCTTTTGATCACTCCATTCTTGAGATAACAAAGCACAGCAAAATCTACATCTGAAATGAAAAGCCCATTCGTGACCTTGCAGTCAAATTCAAATGTTGGAAATAATGGGAAACAATCCTGGAATTTGCCTATATTGGAACAAGCTCTTCAGTCAGAGCTCCAAAAAGAACCTTATTTTATGACCCATATAACATAGAGCAGACATCCGCTTTGATCAGAACCGCCCCCCCTCTCCCCAAAATCCCGAAATCTCCTTGTGTTTGAGTTTGACACGTTTGATACTTGGAGAATGAAAACACATAACAAAATGATACGGGTTGGACGACCTGGTCCACCACCCTTGGGATCTGACCAGTCCCAGATAAGGGATTTTGCTGGACCAGGGGAGGTCATACCTTCCAACCCCGCCTTCCCCTCCACACTATTTGTCCCCCCAGTGCTGGACTGGCCACTGGCCTCCTGACTGGCTCTCCCACTGCCACAGGCCTGTCTGTCCTACTAGGCCCCCGTTTCCCTGCCCCACTGGAGAGCCCCACTG
Source organism: Rafetus swinhoei (assembly GCA_019425775.1). NCBI lineage: Eukaryota > Metazoa > Chordata > Testudines > Trionychidae > Rafetus > Rafetus swinhoei. Next base: position 26,197,034 of record CM033425.1, on the reverse strand, counting down.
CAGTGTGCCAGGCTGCAGCCCCTCTTTGGTGCACCAGGTTCCCAGTCGCACTCAGTGGCCCCACTGGGCAGCCCTTTTGCACATGCCAGGCTCCCAGTCCCACCAGGCAGCTCATCTGGGTCACACCCAGATGTAGAGAGCTGTGCAGCCCAGTTACCAGGAGCCAGGATCTTGGCCCCACTGGCAGCTGTCTGCCAGCATCCTGCTGCCTTACCAGCCCGCAGGACCCCCAGCACCAGCCCTTCACTGAGACTCTCTGGTCCTGGAACATCTGTGAGCCTGCCAGACCATGGATGTTGCTGGACTAGAGAGCCCTGGTTTACAGAGATTCAACCCGTGCTTCTGATTTTGGTATTAAGCCACATCTATTTAAAGAACAATCTTATTTTACACTCAGACATACAGTAACTATTATGAGCAGCATAGCAGATAACATATCAGGCCTTTTCCTCTTCTTGCTAGCCTAACACTCTGGAAAATTAATGACCCATAAAAATGAGACTGAATATTTTTTTTTCACAAAAAGGTTTATAATAATATGTAAATACATTAACACCTAATAGTGTTACACCATAGCATAACACCATAGTGTTGTGCAACTCTTTGATAGCCAGTTTCAATGGACTTTGTCAGGATTTTTGTCAATGCATGATGTTTAGCACCATGTTCTGCTGCAGACATAAGCTGTTTTTCTGATTACATTCAGTTCAGTATATTTGACATTTCCATGAGAGTATTAAAAAAAACCCTGACTACAACAAATAGTCCTGCAGCACCTTAGAGACTAACAAAAAAGGTGAATGGTATCAGGAGCTTTCATGGGCATAACTTACTTCCTCAGATGAATGGATCTGAAAAAGTGGGATGTACCCATGAAAAATCATGATATCATCTCCTTTTTTTGTTAGTCTCTAAGGTACTGCAGGACTATTTGTTGTTTTTTAAAGTTTTCTATTACAGACTAACTTGGCTACCCCCTTTGAAACCATTTTTAACAATAATCTTAAAACTGGCTGGCTGGCTGGCTCCATTATTTTTGCTGTAGTGTGTCTTGCTGGGCAGCTATCCCTATCTTGTCCAGAATACAAACGCTATCCTATTGTACTAAGCATACATTTATGAAAGTCTTATTCTGAGATACTTAAGTTTGTTTCCATCTCTATGTGCCTATTAATGAGGAGATATGCATTCCATCTATCCATGTTTCTTTTAGATTCTGTGCTGTGGGACTCAGGTGGATTTTAATCTTAAATTCAGTAACATTTGAATGTCCCCTTTAATAAGCAGAACTTAACATTCTAAAGACCAGCCCTTCTAGATCCCAAACATGAAGAGCTTGCTCATGTTTGCAGATAAGTGGCTAGTTTCACAATGTTAGGTTTTCCTTGTTTCCTGCTGCTATACAGTATTCAGACAAGAAAAAAAAATGCAGCAAAAACTTTTTAAAAGCAATTTGTCCAGATAAGCAATTGTAGCAGTTGCAACAATATTCCACCTCCAGTGGGGAAGAAGGAGGAGGTGGTTTGTACAAAGGTAAATGAGAGAGATTATGATCCAGGAAGCCCACACATGTCTATGGTGCAGTCCACTCTCTGAAAAGTTTGAGGAATTCTGTTCCCAATCAGAATGCACAGTAGAAATGGAATAAAGAATTTAGAGAGAAGATTAAAAAATGGATGCCCAAATGTAGGGGACTAAAAGACTGGCCTGATTTTCAAAATTGTTTTCAGACCTTCTCTTTGAAGGACAGATCTGGGTTGAGGCTTTCTTAAAGTTCTGTGAGCTCCTGCACTTACAGTTTTAAGCATTTTGTGGGAGGTTTTGTATCAGTGAGTCTCATGCTCCTAGAATTTCATGATGAATGTGGTTTTGATCTCACTTTCTCTTTCACACACACAGGGCACATCTACATAGCAAGGTGAAACTCTAAATAAGCTACCAACTTGAGCTATGTCAATTGTCTAGCATGTCTATACAGCAGTTATTTCAAAATAGAGCACTCTTCCCCCGACTTCCCTTACTCCTCATACAATGAGGTTTACAGAAGTAGGAGTAAGAAGCCTGTTATTTCCAATTTATTTCATAATAATGGGCTTGCTGTGTAGACATGCACTGCATTATTTCGGAATAACAATAACTGATGTTATTCCAAAATAACACTGCTGTGTAGACATGCCCATAGAGAGCAAAACTTGTCTAAAGCTCCCTTGTTCCACATGTGTGCACCCAAATCCAACACCAGGACTGCTTAATACATCATCCTGGTTTTTTTTTTTTAAGTTTGCTTAGATTTCAGTGAACCTGAATTTCAGGTTGGTAACAAACACCCAGGCAGGCAACTGCCATCAGGTTTTGTATTTTGCTAAGCACTTTTTGCAGAGAGCTAGTAACTAGTATGGAGAAATCACTGAGAGCTAAAGTTTCTACTTAGACATATGGAGCATTTATGAATGAACTTGGATTCTCCAGCCAAACAAAATGAACTCCACTTTATTTTATATAATAGTCAATAATAACTAAGCATCCATTTCTCTTTTAACTTGGGGAAATTGATCTCATTATGTCTGGTTATGATCTCCAGTGATTCATGTTGGGACTTGGTAAATTGGAAGGCTTCCAAGTCAGAGACTATTGTTGATAAATCTGACCTCTTTTTACATAATCCCATAAAATATCCTTTCTGATATTTGTCTGGTAAGCACCGCTAAATATACAGTGCTTCATTTTTAGCCAGCCTAATCAAACAGTCATTGGATTAATATTATAGTGTCTTAAAATTCTGCTCAGGAGTAAGTAATTTAAGGCCTAATGTAGTGGTCCTTGCTCCAAATGAGTGAAATCACATTAAAGAAAATCCACATGTTCTATAGCCCAAAGGATCTCAATGGGTTTCCGCCCCCCTCTCTTCCTCCATTGATTTTTATAGGCATTTTACTTGATGTTGCCTGATCCTTTGTAAAGCTAATAATGTTAGATTAATGGCCAATTGATCTGACTGTGATAAGGTTCTTCCCCCAGAATCAGGCTACAAAATTCACACTATGAAGTTCAATATTTTGTTCGGAGTCCCAGGATGGATAACAAGGATGTCCACAGATAAGGGCTCTACTTTCATTTCACCTTGCCAACTCCAAATAATATTTACCTCTGAATTCATAGGTGCCAACTTTGTGGGTGCTCTGGTGGCAGTGGCATCTATGAAGGGGAAAAAAAGAATGGGTGCTCTGCACACACTAGCCATAGCTGCTAGGTTGTATGACTGATCAGCTAATTGGGGGCACCACCACATAGTTCTTTGGAGGCTTGCAGAAGGGCAGAAATCAGTAAATGGTTAGCAGGGGCCTTGGAAAAAGGATGGAGTGCAGGCAGACAGAGGTGAAATGAGGGGAGTGGCTTTGGGGTTGAGCAAAGGTGAGGTCTTGGAGACAGGGCAGAGTGGGGGGAGGGCCTTGGGAAAGAGCAAAGGTGGAATCTCAGGGAAGGGGCAGAGTGGGGGTGAGGCCTCAGGGCAGAGAACTTCCAGGGAAAAGTAAAAATTGGCTGCATTGATACCTAAGGGCTGTGTCTACATTGGCACCCTTTTCCGGAAGGATGCTAATGAGACAAGTCGAATTGCAAATGCAGCGGGGATTTAAATTTTCCTCGCGGCATTTGCATGAACATGGCTGCCGCTTTTTTCCGGCTCGGGGCTTTGACGGAAAAAAGTGCCAGTCTAGAGGCGGCTCTTGCGGAAAATAAAGCCTTTTCCGGAAGATCCCTTATTCCTCTTAAAATCAGGAATAAGGGATCTTCCGGAAAAGGCTTTATTTCGCAAGAGCCGTCTAGACTGGCGCTTTTTCGTCAAAGCCCCGAGCTGGAAAAAGCGGCAACCATGTTCATGCAAATGCCGGAAAATTTAAATCCCCGCTGCATTTGCAATTCCGACTTGTCTCATTAGCATCCCTTTTCCGGAAAAGGGTGCCAATGTAGACACAGCCAAGATGTTTACAAGATGTGGGAAAGGGTCCATTGAAGCATTGGCTAATGGGTTAGCATGTTGTTCTAAAATAACTCTGTAGACTGGGTTGATTATTACAGTTCAATCAATTTCTTAATGAAGTGCCTTTCATCTTAGGTGTTTCAGTCATGCTATTATGTGTCATGACCTTGGATGACCTTTTTGTATCTTTTGCAATACATCAGTTCCAATTCTTGATTTTGGCTTAGTCCTACCCTGAAAGCAATGATAAACCAGAAATAGCACTGCCCGTTTCATGGTTGCAAGTCATCAGATTCCAGCCGTGATGATTCCACAGAGCGTGGTTCACCTGGTTCCTGGGGAGGAAGTTGGTCCTGGGGTTTGGCTGATTGCTACAGTTTTAACTGATTAGCATGGTAAAGCCAGTCTTTGTTATGCTTGCCTCCTTCCACCCTGATTTTATATACTGGCAAACTGAGTTTGTAGTTGATTTGGAAAGGTCCAATCCATTAATTGCAGAACTTATGCACTGGCTCTTTGTGAGATAACAGTGTAACACCATCAGGCAGAATTGAACTTGGGGCCCCTGGAGCTTAGTGCACGAGCCTTTACTGCATGGGCTAAAAGCCAGCTGGCTGTTAGCTCAGGCTGTGGGGCAGACTCATTATTCTCTCTGTGAGTGGTTTCAGTGCCCCTACATGGGACAGTGCACCACACTCAGCAGGTGGGTGGGTTACAACAGCATTACCTGGTTACCAACCTTCCAAGTATTCTCTTTTTTGTCTTTATCAAAGTAGATTTTTGCCTTTTGCCTGGATTTTCCCAATTTAGCCCATAGCAACAGAAGAGACCTAGGAAAGACCTGCCCTGGACCACATAGTGAGTTCCCTGTTATAGGGCTTGACAATCATCTGCCCATGTTTACTCGGTCTTCCATGCCCATAGTTAGCATTTTCACCAGTATAATACCATGGTGTACTTGTTCCCTGGGTTAACACACTGACATGGGTAATTAGTACTTCAGCACAAGATCATACCATCACCCCTTGCTTGAGCAGATTTGCATGTATTACTTTCATGTTCCTTGCAGTAGTACTTCCTAGAACATTCTAACTCCTACGACTGAGCAAGCTCTTCTTAGTTCCCAAAATTTAAAGGTAACCATTGATCTCTGCCTATGGTTGTGGCCTACTTAACCACACTTACACATGCTCCAGCTAATATCTCACAGGATTCAGACCTACAGGTGTCTTGCCTTACAGCTGAATACAAGGCAAGCCAATGAATATAATGGGGTAAACACAGGCCTACTGAGAAGGGAGGGTGAAGATGGAAGTTGCCTCAAGGTCCAGTGACTCAAAAGGACCTCACCCCTTCCATTTAAGGCCCCACCCCTTCCAGGAGCACAGCACAGTCCCCCGGCCCCATCTTGTCCAGCAAGTCTGTCGGCCTCCTGAGCAAATATAGTGGGCAAACTTGCCAGTATATCAGTATATCACCAACCAGTAAATCAGGATCTACTGGTAGATCTTGGAGCCTCTGACAGGTGATCTTGACTGGTGTGGCCAACAAGCTATCAAGTGCCAGCACTTCAGCTGCCCCTTCCCCTGTGGCTGTGCATTTTCTGCCCTTTGCCTTTGAGCTATCCCCTCAGGAGCCTCTTGCTTGCTGTGCAGGGCAAGGGGGGGAGTAGAGGGGTGCTGATGTCAAGGTGCCCCCTCTCCCACTCTGTATCCTATCTCCACAGAGCAGAGAGGGGGCTCAACAGGACTTGGGATGGAATTTGCTGGCTGCTTTTGGGAGTGGTGCAAGACCAGGGCAGGGGTGAGCCTGCCTTAGCCCCACTGCAACACCATCCAGGAGCCACCTGAGGTAAGCAGTGCCCTGCTGGAACCCACATCCCAAAACCCTACCCCAGTCATGAACCCACTCCTGCACCCCAAGTCCATGCACTAGCCCCAAATATCTCTGCATCCAAACACCCTCCCAGAGCCTGTACCTAGAACCCCCTCCAGTATCCCAACTGCTTTCCCCAAGCTAAGCTCAGAGCCCCTCTCACACTTCAAATCCCTTAATCCAAGACCAGAGCCTGCGCCCCAACCCTCTGTCCCAGCCTGATGAAAGTGAAGGAGGATGGGGGGAAGGAGGATGGAGTAAGCAGGGGCGGGGCCTCAGAGAAGGGGCACAAAGGAGCGGGGATAAGGGTATTTGGGTTTGAGGAAGAAGACCTTGGATTGCACTTAAAATCAGAAAATGATCTTGTGCTTAAAAAGGTTGGAGACCACTGGGCTACACTGTCTAAAAGCTTCATCACTGGGCCCTTAGGGGGTGGTTTTCAAAGACAAAAATGGGAGTTAGGCACCTAACCCCCTTTTAAAGTCAATGGGACCTGGGCACTTGACTCATTTGTACTTTTGAATATCTTCCCTTTACGGTTTACTAGAAATCTTTTTGGCTCAAGGGAGGTTTGTAGCATACATATCCTACCAGTAAGTAAAAAAGCATTATCTCCCCTGACAGAACCTGATAAAAACCTCTTCTTTCTTTTGCCAATTTAAGCCAAACATTCCATGCACTGAAGTTGTATGAACTTTCTTTACTACATTCTAGGAGATCAGTGGTGGGAAATCTGCATCATAGGGTGCCGAATGTAGCCCACTGGGGTTCTATCTGTGGTCCGTGAGACTTGTTTACCATTGCCCAGGTGCAAGGTTTCCAAATACTGCTGGTTTTCGTCTGTCTAGTTTTCTTCCCTACCGGTATTACTAAAGTGGCACACACATAAAGCAAGGGCACATGAAGTGAGGTGCATGCTGATTGCAGACAACATTGACCGTGAGAGCCATACACTCCCTTTGCATCTAATCAAAGTGCTACTACGGTTCAGCCTGCAAATTCTAGGTACGTAGATGCAGTTAGCAAAACTACTCTGTCCTGGGACACGGTCTTGGTTACAATTTTGCAGTCCATTGAGATGAAGAAGGGCCTTTCATATGGCCCATTCACTGGCCTTGGTTGCCCATTACTGTGCTAGATGGATTTGTTTGGTTTCAAGTTGACCAGAAGAGAACTTGCTATCTATGTCACAAGTCGCTGGTGTACTTTCAGACAATTAAATAAACGTTAGAGAGGCAAAATGGATGAGATCATATCTTTTATTGAACCAACTTCTCCCAGGCCTGAAGAAAGCTCTGTGTCACTCAAAATCTTTGTTATTTCTACCAACATAAGTTGGTCCGTTTTGTCTCACCCACTTTGTCTCTCACATTTCTTGGGTCTAACGTGGCTACCATACTGCAAATAAATTCCTGGCATGTAACTAGTGAACTTATCTTCAACGTCTGTTCTTCTTTGACCAAGATTTTTTTAATAACTGATTTCCCTTCACCTGCACACAACAATTAACTTGGATCAATATAGTGAATGAAATCCTGGTTCCATTGACGTTAACTCCTCTGTGGAGGGCACCTCCAACAGCTTGCTGCCCTACTGCTGCATTGCTTGAACACACTATCTCAGAGATGCCATAAGAATCATCAGCACCTCAGTTTTCCCTCCAGGCACAAGCCCTGCACAGCTTGTGGGCAATAACCAGATCACCAGCCCCAGGCCTTAAAGCTGTGGCACAGTGCAGTGCTGTCTAGGCCTTGTGGGTGACTTTTCCTCCTGACAGAACAGAACAGGGCATTGCTGAGGGCACAAACAAGTTTTCCTGCAAAGCTGAGTGAAAGGAAAATCCCTGAAAGAGATCAACTGATCATATAGTTCCATTGCTCCAGGATCTCTCTCCAACTGCCTTGAATATCAGTGCTCAAATTGTCCTTGACTTTTTCAAACAGGCCTTAGCTCTGGCACTGACAGACGGCCAGTGGACTGTGGCTCACAGGACCTCACAAAGAAGGCAGGTGACCAGTGGGTTCTCCCAAGAATCTGTACTGGGCATAGCCATCCCTAGGGGTGATGGGGCCTGCCCAGGAAAATATCTCTGTGACGGGGAGCGCATACCCCGCACTATAAAAGGTGGGATTAAAACATTGTGGGCGGAGGAAGTCCTGCCCCCTCTTCCAGACTGCGAGTGCTCCAAATGCAGGGGCTGTGTAAAATATGGCAGAGCAGCTCAGTCTGGGCAGGCCAGCAGTGAAGAAGGACCTCCAGCCAGAGCTACTGCCGCCAGTAACCCTGGCGGTGGGAAGTGGAGACCAGGGAGACGGCTGCAATGAAGCCCTCGTGGAGGGCTTCAGAGAAAATGGTTCCAGAGAGAAGTGGCTGCCAGAGACATGGAAGACCCAGCAACCACATGGGATATGGATTTGACCACAGCGGTAGGAAGTAACCCAGGGAGGGTGCAGGAGCAGCCTCTCCCACCCAGGTACACTCGGTGTGTTTCAGCTGGATTCCCCGCTGATGGAGTGGCAGGCGGTGCTGCTGCTCACAGGGCCCTGGGTTGGGACCCAGTGGAGCAGGGTAGGTGCAGGTCCCCCCTACCAGAGGCGTAGCAAGGATGTTATGTGCCCAGGGGCAAAGGAAAAATTTGCACACACACCCCCCGCCGCCATGTGGCACGGCCCCAAACCTGGTGCACAGCTGAGGGGAACTTGTACCGCATCTTCCCCCACCCCCTACAGTTTGGGGCCGGGCTCCCGCATGCACTAACCCTCCAGTGGAGATGGAGGAGGGTCGGGCTTGGAGCAGAGAGGAGGCTCCAGCTGCTGGTGGCAGGCAGAATAGGAGCACATGAGCTGAGGGATGACGGGGGGAGCAGAATGGGATTAAATTGGTGCCTCCCTAGCATGGTGCCCAGGGGCAACTGACCCCTCCTGCCCCCCTCGCAACACCACTGCCTCCCCTCCTCCTGCAGATCTATCATCTTATGCATGTGCAAGATCTGTGAGAGCCGTCCCATGAATCTGCAGTTAGTGTCTGCCAGGTTCTGGGTGGTGTCTCAATGCTGCCACATTCACCTCCAAAGAGGGGGCTTCCCAAATCAGGCCCTTGCTGCTGACCCCCAAGGCATCCACAGGTCCAGTCTCCTTTCAATGGGCCCACTTCCCAGGGCTGATTGATCTTGGATCTGGTTTCCATCCCCTCTCCAACCTTTGCAACTGCCCAGAGGTGCTCACCTTCTGCCTTATCCATTCCCACCTCATTCACCCCACAGGGACAGTCTCTGCCTCACTTGTCCTAGGGACTGTTCTACTAAGACGTAATACAAAATTTCCATGTAAAAGGACTCAATACAAAGCTAAAAACTTCAATGACAGAATGATTAATACAGAGACGTGTCTACATCTGCTGCAGGGAGACACTTCTGCCTGCCTCCACCCCTCTCCCCCAGAGTCTACAGCCCCATTGCAAAGCGGGGGAGGGGAAGGAAAGAGGCTGAGGCCCATCCAACGGGCCATGCCCAGGAGCCATTCTCCTGTCCATTGCTGGTGCTGTGTTGCTTCAGGCATGCTGAAATGCAGTCACCTCTAGGGTGGGCTGGACAGCTGTTTAATACCTGCACAAGGTTTCAGGCAGGGGGCAGTGCTGGCTGCCTTCCTGAAGAGCCCCCCCATCAGAACCACTGTGCCCTCCTGGCTTAGGAAAAGAATAAACAGGAGGATTGGAAATTAACCCGCCCAGTCTCACGTCCCCTAGGCAGGGAATGAGCCATCTACATTAGGCCCCAGCTGGAGTATTGTGTCCAGTTCTGGGCGCCACATTTCAGGAAACATGGAGACACTGGAGAAAGTCCAGAGAAGATCAACACAAATGATGAAAGGCCTACAAAACATGAGCTATGAGGCAAGGCTGAAGGAATTGGCCTTGTTTACCTTGGAAAAGAGAAGACCAAAAAGGGACATGAGTGCAGCTTTCAAGTATCTAAAAGAGTATCATAAGGAGGATACTCTGAGGTTAGGATGAGAAGCAATGGGCTTAAATTGCAGCAAGGAAGGTTTAGGTTGGACATTAGGAAAAACTTCCTGCCTGTCAGGGTGGTTAAACACTGGAATAAATTGCCTAGGGAGATTGTGGAATCTCCATCACTGGAGATATTTAAGACCAGGTTAGACAGACACCTGTCAGGGATGAGCTAGGGCAACTCAACTTTGGAAGCCCCAGGGGCCACACTGATACTTACAGAACATGCTGAGGGCCTCAACTTAAGTGTGGTTGCTTATGCAAGCAGATATATACAAATAGCTTCTCTCACACTGACAGGCATGAATACGAGGATTAAGGCAAGACTACACAACACACAGGCCCCATTTAAGTCAGTTCTGCTGATATTAATAAAATGCAACATTTCCCCGATTTCTACCCATGTGACAGCACTTTTCATGAGCAATGACAGTCCAAGAATTTAACTACTAAAACACATATCAACAGAAGATCTTTACACTGACTACTTTTTTGTTTTGGCTCCCACTCGCCAGCCACGTGTTGATCCCCACATAAACCCAAACTGCACCACGGGGCGCAAACAAACTGGCCATGGGCAGCATGCAGCCCACGGGCCATGTGTTGAGTAGCCCTGGGTTCTTGGTCCTGCTGTGAGGGCAGGGGACTAGACTTGATGACCTCTTGAGGTCCCTTCCAGCTCTAGTGTTCTGTGATTCTATACTGCCCGCATGGGGTTAGATGGGGGCTGGTACCCCCTAGAAGGGACGGATCCCCAGAGTCCATCCATACCTCTGTGAGCCAGCCTGTGCCCCCTGCCCTGGGACTGAACCGGAGCCAGCGCCCCATAGAGAGGCCCTGTAGCCTCCTGAGCACCAGTGAGATTTTGGTGCTAGGGCCCTCCCTCAAGTGGATCCCTTGAACTGGGGATCAGGTCAGACCCTGTTTTCTCCCACACTGTGGGGTCCCAGGGGCCAGGCCCTGTGGTGCCTCTAGGCCGGTGTCGTGGCGTGAGGGGAGTGAATTGGCTAAGTCCAAAGCATTCCCCCCAACAGGCCTCAGCAAGCCTGGGGGTGGCGCTGAGCAGATGGGAGAAGCGGGGGCAGGAGGTGGCTGCTGGGTGTCCGTCTCTGCCCTTTGCTGCCGTTAGCTGGGCTGCACCGTGGGCCAGCGGGCAGCTCCCAGGATTGTCTCCTTTGAGCAGGGGTGGCTTGATCACAGCACGAGCTAGACAGGGCATGATTGCTGAAGCCCCCCCACCCTGCGGTTGTTCCCCACATTAATCAGATTGCAGCGAGCCGGGTTACGCTGGTCTGTGCTGCACTCACATCTTTGCTAATCGTGTAGACAGCCCCTGAACCACTGGAAACTGAGCTTCTAGTCCAGCCTGGTGTATGACCTCAGGCATGTCACAGCCCCCACTATGCCTCAGTTTCCCCAGCTGTAAAATGAGAACAATGTTGGCCTCCTCGGGAAAGCCCTCTGAGTGTTACCAATGGGCAGAGCAAGGGCTGGCAAGGACAAGTCTTGCCTTGGTCACGCGGGCTTGGTACCATTCCAGTGGGCGCATGGTGCCATCAGTTGCTTGATAGCGCTTTGTGTCCGGATGAAATCAAGTGAGGCAGTCCAGTGACAGACGGGTGAGTGGCTGAAAGTCAGTGGGCAGGGAACCAGATGCCAGGCGGCAGGTCACTGGCAAATTCAGCATACGGGGAAGGGGGCTCCCCATGCCTCCGCTCCCAGCACTTGCGGGCGGAGTTCACAAATGACAAAGCTCTTCTCGCTTCCCCACCAGCCAAGCCATCACTTTACTCTGGGTCTTTAACACATGCTGTCCCTTGCCTTGGCTGGGCACTGCTCCGGGGTGGACTCAGCTTTCCTAGCCCAGAAGCACAGAACTGCCCAAAACGTGCGGTTGGAGGGCACAAGCACCCAGACCCGTGATCCCCACCCTGCTGTTCTTGCCCCAAGGCCCCCCCCCACACACTGTCCCACCCCCCCAAAATGCTCCTGAGCTACCTCTTCCTCCCAAGATCCACTCCCCACTTGTACTCTCCCCCTGCCATTGCCTGCCCTTACACGCCTTTGGCCCCCCACCCTCTGCTCCATGCCCCTTGGCCCTGGCCTGCCTGACCAGGGGCTGCCGCTAGAGACTGGCAGTTTTCTACCAGCTGATGCCAGAGCCAGGCACCCCCAGCACCTCCCACAACCAAATCCCCTCCTCCTTCAGAGACCGGCAACCCCAGCGCCCCCAACCAACCAAATCCCCTTCCTTCAGAGACAGGCAACCCCAGAGCCCTCCACTAAATCTTCCTCCTTCAGTGCTAAGCAACCCAGTGCCCCCCTCCCTCCTCCCCTCCAACCAAATCTCCCTCCCACGGAGCCAGAGGAACCAATCAGGCAAGTTAATCTTACTTTTAAAAGAGGCTGCTCTTGCCGGCTGCCTCTGCTCAGTGCGTTCCCGGACGGCAGCACGTGGCCCGGCTGCCGGCTCACTGATCTAAGCATCAGGTGAGCCTGCACAGTGTGTTCTCGCTCCAACCTGGACCGGCGCCCCCCTAGCGTGGCGCCTGGGGGCAATTGCCCCCCGCCCCGCCTTCACTACGCCTCTGCCCCCTACCAGGGTGTTAGCCCCAACATTATTAACCCCTAGCCAGTGGGCTGTGCTGCCCTGAACTAAGGACTCCTTACTGACTTGCGCTATTAGGTTACACAATCCGGGTAACAAGTCATTTGTGGACTCAGGGTTCCCTGGAGACTAGGGTTATTTCGTTAACTGTAGAGATGACCAGCTACCTTGTGGCCAATCAGGTGCTGTCCCACTCAGGAAGAGGCTCTCGCCTGTGACAAGGAGTGCATACCCCGCCACACTCTCCCACCCCCAGCACACCCTTTCCCCAGTGACATGATCCAAAGAATTACCAGGGGGGCCTGGTGCAGGATGGAAGCAGGAATCAGGCCTCTGCACTCACTTTGGTGGCAGGAGCCAGAACTTGAGCCTGCATCACCGGGGGGAGCGGAGCCAGCTGGGGCTGGGTCCCTCAGCTTCATACCATCACAGTGAAGCAGAGTGACCCAGCTGGGAGACAGCAGAGGAGTGGAGCAGGTTGCTGCATGCATTGCTCTGGTTCCCATGGCTCCTGCTGCTGTAGTGAGTACTTGGGCACCTGACCCCTGCTGCTAGCTCCAGACCCTCCACCAAGTAATCCCGCAGCTCACCCTGACCTTTGCAAGCTATCTTCCATATGGGGTCCATAGAACAATTGGGGCAGCTGCCTTGGGGCCCCCCAAAGCATGGGGCCCAGAGTGGCTGCCCCAAGCCATCCTATGCATGGGACAGTTCTGGTACAGAGACTTGCACACTTCAATGTATTCAGTAATAATCAAGGAAAAGAGACGAACAGGGAAGTGGCACAGTTTGCAGGTGACACAAAGATACTCAAGCATGTTAAGTCAAAAGCAGACTGTGAAGAGCGACAAAGGTATCTCACAAACCTGGGTGGCTGGCCAACAAAATGGCAGATGAAATTCAAGATTGAGAAGTGCAAAGTAACGCTCATTGGAAAAGATAGTTCAAGCTGTACATATACAACAATGGGTTCTAAATTAGCTGTTACCACACCAGAAAGAGATCTTGGATACAACTTGTGTAATTTTCTGAAAGCTTCTACTCCTTGTGCAGCACAAATCACAAAGGCTATTAGTATGTCAGGGATTATTGGAAAAGTGATAGAAAATCCCATCATGACACTAAATAAATCCATGGACAACCTGCAACCAGAATGCTCTGTCCAGTTTTGGGTGACATCTCAAAAAGCAGATAGTGGAACTGGAAAAGATTCAGAGAAGGGCAGGTACTTGGTACTATGTGTCTTCCTGATGTGTGCTTGGATCAAAACTTAGCTATGGTATACAGGAGGGCTGGGATATTTAGGGTTCAGATTTGATTCTCTAATGGTCTCTTCTGTCCTCACAGTCTACTAATTAATTAAAAAAAAACTTGAATGTGGCATAGGAAGCAGCCTCTGGGGCTTTACAGTGCAGCCAATGTGATCCCAAGACTCAGCTGTCATTACGTGGGATGATCCCGGGGAAGCCACTCAAACATCCAGAGTCTGGCAAAGGTCATGACACCAGCCTTTCAAGAGAGAAGTTGGGTGTGCCAGTGACATCACAAAGGTCTTTTGGAGGATCTCAGCCTGTTGGGGGACAGTGGTGGGGAGGTGGGGACCTCATAAAGAGACCCTAACAGAGATGCAAGGCCGGGGCAACCTCAGAGACTCCCATGACTTTGCAACAGCAAGGCTCCTTCTCAAGGTTTCTCCTTGGGGACAGAGAGAGAATTAGGATAAAAGTACATGAGCATGAGAAGGAACCTTGCTGGAGTTTTCCTTTTACCTACTACTGATTTTGTAGTCTCTGTCAAAGAGGTTTGGAACCTGTTCAGTCTGGTCCACCTGGTACGAGCTGAATTTTGGCATAGAAATCACTAGGTTAAGAGGATTTGATTTTCAAGGACTTTGTGCACTGGGGGCATTTTGGGTTTGTCCTTTTCAGTTTCATTTTCCGCCTTCCTTCTTTCTCTTCTTCTCTTTCTTCTTTCCCCCCGCCTCCTTTTCCATTCCTCCCTGCCTCCACCAAGGAGGGGTATATATATATATATGTTAGAGGGGTCTGCAGTCCCTGTAGGAGGCTCTCACAAAGAGGGGGTGCAGAAAGAATGCTCAGAGACTGATCTCCTCCAGTGGTGAGCTGGGCTATCCTTTTGGACTTCTGCTGAAACACCTCCACCTCCCAGCTCTGAGTCTCAGTGTTGAGGAGTTGGCTGAGGAGGTAGCTATTGACAGGGAACACTCAGGTCCTTTTGCGCTCTCTTAAGGCCAAACAAGTCACAAGCAATTATGTACTTGATCTATTGTGATGCTTTTCTCCAGTTACTGTCTCTGAACAGTTCCTGATTCTTTCTAACTAGCCAATTAGCCCGTCATAAGACAGGATTTTCAGGTCTCTCCTTCACATCAGTCTTCTCTCCTGAGCTGTCTCTCTCCTCCTCCTACCGCCTCCCCCGGCCCCTCAGCTCTCCTCCGCCTCCTGCCTCTCTCTCTGTCTCTCTCTTTCTCTTCTCCTCCCCCTCCTGCCTCTCACTTGGGGGACCACGGAGCCCAAATGGCCGTTTGGGCTCCGCCTCCCCATGCTGCATGGGGGGCACGGAGCCCAAATGGTTGCTTGTGCCACTTGCTCCCACACGGCGGCCTGGCTGAGTAGTGCAGAAGTCAGCCGAGTGCCATGGCGGGAGGCGAAGGGGGGCAGGGCGGTGATGTTCATGGCCAGGGGGCGGGGCCTGGAGCCGCTGTCACGCCGCATGTCACCACCCCGCCCCCCCTTTGCCTCCCGCTGTGGCGCTCGGCTGACTTCTGCGCCACTCAGCCGGGCCGCCACAGGGGAGCAAGCGTCCGTTTGCGCTCCCCCGTGGTGGCCCGGCTGAGTGGCGCAGAAGTCAGCCGAGCGCCATGGTGGGAGGCGAAGGGGGGCGGAGCAGTGACGTACACGGCCAGGCCCTGCCTCCTGGCCATGTACGTCACCGCCCTGCCCCTCTTCCCCTCCTGCCGTGGTGCTCGGCTGACTTCTGCACCACTCAGCCAGGCCGCCGCGGGGGAGCAAGTGGCACAAGCGGCCGTTTGGGCCCCGCACTCCCCATGCAGCACGGGCCCCCCAGAGGGAACAGCCAGCATTTCAGTGTTACAGACTCACAGACACTGGGCTACTATATATATGATGTGCCAGTTCTTCTCAAATACTTGCTGAATAATGACTATGAACAATTTGTTGGTCTTTAGTTCAGTAGAGAGTACTATATTTCTGATCAGTAAATGTGTCCCAAGCAGTTGGCTAGGGGCAAGACAAAAGCCTTGCAGTGACATTACAAAGGCCTGTTGTAAGACCTCAAAGGCCTGTTGAGGAAAGGTAATGGGGAGGTGGTGACCTCATAGAGAGGCCCTATCATTAGCCAGGCAGGAGAGGGGTGCAAGGCAGGTGCAACCTCAGAGAGACCCCCACCAATGGCTTTGTGGGAGGCCATCCCAAAGAGGTGGGGCAGGAACTGCTATGAGACTGGTCACCTCTGGTGGTGATCTGGGCCAGCCTTTGGGACATCTGCTGAGACCTCTCAGCCTCCCACGTCTCAGAGTCTCTTGATGCTGATTGGTTGAGAGGGGGACTATTGCTAGGAAGGAAAAGTTTCCCCAATTTTCCAACTTGTGACCCCAGACTATCCATTTCTTTGCAGACTCTGCACAAGGCCTTGTCTGGCTTCAGGCACACCATGCTGGAGAATCTGCTGACAGAGTCCCCAAGCACAGAAAGGCTGCAATACATCTTGAAGGTGAACATGTTGGCCAGGAGGGGCAGGAGGCAGTTTTACCTTAGCTTTGGGGAAAACTGGAAAGGAGAAACTGGAAAACTATTTTCCAGTCTAACTTCCTTGTCTGCACCCCACTGGGCCATCCGTGGTCAGGGCAGTGCTATGTTGGGCCTCTCCTTCTTCAGGGACAAGAGAAGGAGATGGAACTGCAAGTCAGGGGTCTGGCCAGCTTTGGCAATGAAAGTTTCAAATCCCCTGCTTCTTGCCCAACTTCTTGCACGATGTCTCAGCCCTGGAGATGCAGATGGGCTCGTTGCACAGCATGCACACTGGTCTATTGATCCTGTCCCATCTTTCTTTCCCTACAGAAGTGTGTCAACTTCTGTATCTGGTCAAGAGTGTCCCAGGAGAAGAGCCAAGGCCATAAGGAGCAGCAGAGACCCGTTCTGATTCACCATCTCCCTCCCTGAATTTGACAGAAATGACCTCTGAGCCTGGCTCCCTCATGCCAGCCACAAACAGGCTAGCTCCAATAGGCTGCAGGACCTAGAGCTGCAGGGGCTGTGGGTTGGGAGTGTTCCCTTTTGGAATCATAGAATACTAGGACTGGAAGGGACTTTGGGAGGTCATAGAGTCCAGTCCCCTGCCCTCATGGCAGGACACAGTACTGTCTAGACCATCTCTGATAGACATTTATCTAACCTACTCTTAAATATCTCCAGAGATGGAGATTCCACAGCCTCCCTGGGCAATTTATTCCAGTGTTTAACCACCCTGACAGGAAGGAAGGCAGAGTCAGAACAGGGAATGAGACAGACTTGAGTCAAGTTCATCTTCTTCTGGTTCAGAGGAGATCCTGGGACTTTAAGGGGGCCATGTTCCAACTCCTGCTCCAGCCAAGTTCATGCCTGGCCTTGGGTCCCTTCTTGTCTTCCTGGAGCAGGTGAGGGTACAAATCATCATGGAGGACTCTTTCCACATCTCTTTGCTCCAGGATTCCTTGGAGGCAGAAGGAGCTTCAGGGTCTAGCTCTAGCTCTACTCCCCCAGTGTCTCCAGCAGAGGGACTCAGGAGAAAACTCCTGGCCCAGGGGAGATAGGGAGCTGACAGGAGAATGCTGATGGAGCCCCTCTCCTTCCCTTCCATTAGAACTCAGCACAGTTCCCCAAACTAGGAAACTTGGTGGCTTAGCTGCAACTGCCCTTCAGTGGCTCAGCCAAGGACATTGGCTGGCTGGCCAGGGAGGAGATTTATCACCTCTCCAAACTGCTGCCAAGCCAGAGATAAGGAAACCCTGAAAAAAAGATCCACCTCCCGTCTGAGACTGTCCCCCATTGCATAATGGGAACCTTGCTGAAACTTGCTGTTCTACAGATAAAAACTCCTGAATGCATGGAACAGTTAATTAACAATACATGCTGGTCTTATAATCCACAGAGATGGCATAATAAAAGTCAGGCCTTTTATTCTTCTGCAGTAGATGCCATTGCTTAGTGGTCACATTCAGTTGTGATAATGTCCGTGTCAGATAAAATAATAGCATTTTAGGAGGTACAACAAGGGCTCAATTCAATAAGAAAAGGATTCTTTGGATATAGCATATGAAGTTAAGGAGGTCTTTATGCGGTATCTCTCACCCATGAAGGCTTATCTAGATTCTCTTCAGATCCATATTTCAGCAACTACAGAGCACCTAACTAGCTGACATTCAGTGCCATTCTGGCCCCAGCTAAAGGATGAATCTGTCTCTCTCCTTCTCCCCCTACTCCAATGAGAATCAACCTTCCTCCCCAGGCACCAAGGATACTCCACTCACAGTAGGGAGTGTGCTATTCTGTGGGGCCAGAGATGCAGCCCAAAGGGAATGGAAGAATACAACCTCAAAACCAAACAGAAATCTAGGAGCTCTGTCTTCTAATCTGGGCAGCTAGAAAGGCAGTGCCACCACTAGCAGCAGTGGAGAAGGAAGGGTGACATGGTATGGTATTGCCTCCTTTCCTTGTGTGCCACTAATGGCAATAGCCCTGCCTTCTAAGGGGTGGTGGTGGCCAGAAAGTGATGACAATTGGTCAGGTGCCCAACATAGATGGCAACGCAAGCACTAGCAGCAGCGCAGGAAGAAGGTTGTCACTGAATTTTATTGCTACTCTTCCATTGTGTCATTGCTAACAGTGGCCCTACCTTTCAAGATAGGCAGACAGAAAGGCTGCACCACCACCAACAGCAGTGTAGCAGAAAGTAGCATGTTACAGTATTGCCACCCTTCCTTCTGTGTTGCTGCTGGCAGTGGCTGTAACCTCTAAGATGGGCAGCAAGAGAGTTCAGGCACCAAGCACACAAAACAGTCTGCCACCAGCAGCAGTGCAGGTCTGCTACTGCCGTCCTTCCTTGTGTGCCACTGCTGGTGGCAGCAATGCTTTCCCAACTGAGCAGCTTGAGAGTGGCGGGTGCTGGCAGGACACCCAGCTCAGAAGTCAATGCCACTACCAGAAGCAGAAGGAAAGAGGGCAATGTATGTTATAGTCACCTTTCCTTCTGCACTATTGCTGCTGCTGGGCCTGCATTCTGAGCTGGTTTGCTGCTGAGCAAAGGACTCTGTTGTGGTGCTTAGACAGATGGCGGCACTGCTGCCAGCCGCAGCAGAGAAGGAAGGATGGTAAAGCATGGTATTGCCACCCTTCCATGGTATTGCCTTCCAGTGCTGCTGCTGGTGGCATCTGTCCTTCCAAGCTGGGTGGCCAGAGAGAATGGGAGCCCAGTTTTGAAATCAGTGCTACCAACAGCAGCATAGAAGGAAGTGTAGCAAGCTATGGTATTGCCTCCTTTCCTTCTGAGCTGCTGCTGGCAGTGGCAATGTTTTCCAGGCTGGGCAGCTGAGAGCTGACAGCAGCTGCCACTTCCGGCACCCAGATCTGAAGGCAAGGAAAAATCATGGACATTTTTTCATATTTCCAAAATCCATCTGGACAAGGATGAGAGGATTAAAGAAGAGGTCATACATAGCTGAAAAATCCAAATGTATGGTGACCCTACTAGCAACCCGTCTTCACTTGCTTTGCTACCCTCTTTTGAGGTGGGACCCGCAGTCTTAGAAATGCTGCAGGAGGAGATTCCTTTACAACCTTAAGGTCTAACATGGCCAGTTCTTGGCAGACCCTATCCCTCCATGGAAGTGGTTGTAGATTCATAGGTAAGATTTTCATATTTCAAATACTTGTCTGGATGAAGGCTGGAGGACACACACAAAAAAAGAAAAAGAAAAAAAAAAAGTCATGTCCAGGAAAACCCTAGATGCATAGTATGCCTGTCAAACATCATTAAGTGACCATATACTTGTACAAAGAAACCTGTCACTTACCCAGGAACAGAAATACTGTGTCTTCTTGCCACTTGTATCAGTGGGGATGGAGTGTAGCGATAACCTGGCCTATGTTTCAAGAGGTCATTTCTTTCCCTCCCCCGCACATCCCACTCCCCTGTGGCTGGAAGCATCTTGTACCTTCCTGCCTGCACTGTGAGAAAGGCAGTCAGCATCTCCAGGCTGCTGCTGCCCACCGACATAACCCAGCCACCTCCCCAGTTATGCACTGGCAGAAAAAGGTTAAGCCCTAAGGATGCCTTAGGCTCTAGAGCTCAGAGAATCTGTCTGCAGGCAATTCTGGGAATCTGGCCAGACAGGTGGCTCAGCAGAGGGGTGTATCTAGGAGACAGAGAAGCTCAGCACTTCCTGGGTGCAGGACTTAGGGCAGGGCCATTGTATGAAGAGGGTGCTATGCCTTTGCCTGGAGGGCTGTGGCAGAGCTTTAAAGGTTGGGACTCAAATAGGCTGGAAACAGCTTCCTCCATGCCACTGCAGAGCTCAGCAAATAGCCAGTGCTGGCTGGAAATGGGACAGGGGTTGAAGGGGGCCTGCTGGCCAAGAGGAGGCAAACAGCAGGGACTGCACTGATGGACCAGCAGGGGGAACAGCTGGCTCAGCACGTTGCCGCTTTGCATAACCGCCAGCCTTGCACTTCCAACCCATTATCAGCCACAGGACACCCGCCCACACCCACACTCATTATTACTAGGTGGGCAACTGGCGGGCAAGGATGCAGGCAGCTGCAAGTATTGATGGGAGGGGAGAGACAGATAATACAGGACAATTTGCTATTTTTTTTAAAAAGTAGGGACACCTGCAGGAGGGCTTAAATATGGGACTCTCCCTTTAGAAATGGTCACCCTAAACATCCAGAAAATGGAGGCATCCAAAATTAGAGTCCACATGTGAAGACTTTGTCCCAGGATCATACAGAAAGTCTGTAATGAGCTGGAAGAAGGACTCAGAGCTTAATCTCATGCTCTTAAGGTAATGAGTATTTTAGCAAAACTCGCCAGCTGAACTCCTGGGAAAGAATTTTATGTAGTGACTCAGGGTATGTCTACACTACAGAGTTTTGTCAGAAAAACAGCCGTTTTTCCAACAAAAACTTGATGTACGTCCATACTGCAATTGTGTTCCTCCATAAGAAAATTGAAACAGAGGGGTTTTTCTGGCATTAGTAATCCGCATTCTACAAGGAAGAAGCCTTTTTCCGAAAGAGCTCTTTCACAAAAAGGCATGTGTGGACAGGGAAGAGGGAGTTCTTTTGGAGGAAGAGGAAAGAGGAAAAAGCACAGGTGCCCTGGTGGCCATTCTGTCCATTGCAATCGCAGCTTACATGTAAGAGAGCATCCATTCAGTCTGGACACTCTCTTTCGAAAAAGCAGATAGCAATGTGGATGCTCTCGGAAGAAGTTTTTTCAGAAGATCTCTTCCAAAAAAAGCTTCTTCCGAAAGAAGCCCTCAGTCTAGATGTAGCCTCAGAGCTAGGGTGACCGTATTTCCCTATGCTGAATACGGGTCACCTGGTAAAATTGCTTGTACTCAAGTGCAGGGGGATGAAGGAGGCTTCCTGGTCAAGAGGGGGTGCACAATAGGGGCTGCACTGATGACTGCACTGATGACTGCTCCTTAAACTGCAGCAAGGGAGGTTCAGGTTGGACATTAGGAAAAAGTTCCTAACTGTCAGGGTAGTCAGACACTGGAATAAATTGCCCAGGGAGGTTGTGGAATCTCCATCTCTGGAGATATTTAAGAGTAGGTTAGATAAATGTCTATCAGGGATGGTCTAGACAGTTGGTCCTGCCATGGGGGCAGGGGACTGGACTCGATGACCTCTCGAGGTCCCTTCCAGTCCTAGTATTCTATGATTCTATGAATCAGTAGGAGGAGCAGAAGGCAGAAAGGGTTTGAGCCCGAAAGACGCCTTGTGATCCAGGGCTTAGAGAATCTGTCTGCAGGGGCTTCAGTGAACCTGACCAGAGAGGTGACTCAGCAGGGGAGGGTGCCTACCTAGCCCAGCTTGTGTGTACAGGCAGAATGGCTTTCTTAACATAATCGCAATGTTGAGCCTAGTTTGACAATGGCACAAGAAGTCTCAGGAGCTTATTGCTTCTATTTTTGAGTGCTCTAAACTGTAGATGCCTTTTGAGACACCTCTAACTGCTCATCTGGAGTTCATATAATTTCCTTACTTACTAAGTTATTATTGAATTTTTAATACTTTTCTATTTAAGCCTTAGACCTCTCAGGGGGAATGGCTGTATTACTTCTTCCCTCATCATGAAGCAATCTTCATTTTCTTCAGTCCACTTTGCAAAGGACCAAATGACAGACATAGCACCAAGTGTCTTTAACTGGCAGCACCTCTAGATTTTATTTAATGCATGGTTTAAACATACTTTGGATGCGTCACAGTATCTTTCTTATCTATGCCACTGAAATACACACTGAAACAGCTTGGGACTAGGTTCTTTAGATCAGACATTCTTTTCCACTTTTTTTTTTTTTTTTTGCTATCACGTAGTTTATCAAAATGCTCAGTATTCACACAGTCCTTCTATGTTAGCTATGTCATAAGAGAGAGCCCTTGCTTTGGCCAGTTTGCAATCTAAATAGACAAAGGGTGGTAGAAAGTCTTGCTACCTCCATTTTACACATGGCAAGCTGAAATATTGAGAAATTAAAGCCTATTAAAAACAAAGCCTTTATATAATCTATTCAAAACAATGGCAAATGGAAGTGAGGAAACAGACTGACAGCGCTAGATGAGTACACAGAAGTTACCTACTTCAAGACAGGCCCAACAAGGAAAACAACAGAATATCACTAGTCATCACCTACGGCCCCAGCTGAACCCCCTACCCCTCAGCACATCTTTGACAATCTACAACCTATGTTCACTCCTCTCACAGGCCTTGGGAGACAGGCCAGTCCTCACCTATTGAAGCAAATACTTACCAGCAGCCATGAACCACATTATAGAAACACTCAACCAGGAGCCTATCCCTGCAATGAATCCCATTGCCAACTCTGTCCACACATCTATAAAAGCGACACCATCACAGGACCATCAGGGGCTTATACACCTGCTCATCTACTAATCTATCTATCTATGCCATCAAGTAACAGCAATGCCCCTCTGCCATGTATACTGGCCAATCTGGACAGTCTCTGCAACAAAGAATAAATGGACACAAATCAGACATCACAAATGGTAACACACATAAACCTGTAGGGGAACATTTTAACCTGCCTGGACATTCAATAATGGATTTAAAAGTAGCTGTTCTTCTACAAAGGAATTTTATCATCTAATTGCAGAGAGAGACTGCTGAACTGGAATTCATTTAAAAATTCAATATTATCAACTTAGGCTTGAATAAAGATCTTAACTAGTTAACGTACTACAAAGGCAATTTCCCCACTTTTGATATTCACATGTCCACATCAAATGCTGTGAATGAAACACATCCACCCTGACTTAATCAACTAACACTTTTCCTACAATTTAGAGGTAACTTCTTTTGCTGTTAATAAAGTCCACTTTAAAACATCAGATGAAGTGGGTTTAAATCACAAAAACTCATGACCTAATAAATGTGTTAGTCTCCAACTGACACAGGATTGCTCATTGTTTTTATAGTTACAGACTAACATGGCTATTACTCTGAGACAAGAAGTCCCAGTATCTTATTGTGTCTTTTTTAGTACACTAAATCATATGTGCCTTTTGGTGTCTGAGCCTAGCAGATTCAACTTTCTGTGATTCCTTTTAGAATTCCCTACTGGGTCATTTTACAGAGTGATTGCCTGAAATAAAATTTTGATAAAAGATATATTATACTTATTTCTTGTTCTCCTTGTCTTTCTGTTTTCTGGCTTAATAGTGATGTGGTGGTGTCTGAAGAGCTCAAAGGAGTAGAGTCTCCAAGGAGCTGGAACGAATAAGACTTGCAACTGCTGCAATGGCACAACAAATACTGACCTCAATTTTGGACCAATTTGGAATCCTAAAGTATGTGCTTTTTTTTTTTTTTTTTTTTTTTTAAGAACGAGTTGCTTGGAAGCTGAGAGAAAGATTTCTAAGGCTTTGGTATTGTATAACTTTGGGCAGCTTTGAACTTCAGTGCCATGCACGTATGGCGCTTTAGAGAAGCTTGTAATACAGCTGCTTGTTTCCAAACTCTACCTTGCATTTAATAAAATCAGAAATCTTTACTTGGCTTTAGAGAACTTTGTATCTCCTCTTTTCCCACATTGCAGCTGTAAATATTCTTTGTACGTGCTCATGTATAGTGCATGGTTAGATGACCTCCTCTAATACCAAATGTAATCCATCACTAATAATGTTTAGAAATTGGTTTTTCATTTTATCAGTTTAAGACAAGCTTGTTTGCTGATGCTCACTCATCCATATAATTCACACGCTGCTACTAAATTCACTTTGCTTTAGTAACTGTGAGATGTTAGAAAGCCCTTTGTAGGTTTCCCATATGTTCACAGACAATACCACAATAGTACAATGACATGTTAACAAACATTATATCCTTTTCACACTTAACATTGGGCTTATAGATATAAGATGCTCTTCACTAAGAATGTAATCCAACATTTGGGTTTGGCTTTTGAAGAGAATCTTGTTCTCAGCTTCAGATCTCTGAAATTTATATACAGTTTTTTTAGGTTTTTGTTATCTTTGTTCCAATTTAAAAAAAATATTATTTGAATAATTTCTTTAACATTGTAAGAACATAGGAACTGTTATATCAAATGACCAAATCAGGTCTGTATCTTGCCTCTGATGGTGGCCTTAACAGAAGTAAGGAAAGTGTGAGAAACCCCAGTAATAAAGAATTGTATGGTATCCTGCCCAAAGGAGTAGTTTCTTCCTAAATATAGGCAGTTACGGGTAGACCTTGCAGTGTTACTCTTAATGCCACTGATGCTGAAAGACAACATGTGCACATTCAAGTTTATGCTGTGCCAATGACTTTAGTGTTTAAAGTTAAACATGTGGGCTTGAGAGAATCTCTTTGAGCTCTCTCATATAGGGCACCCAAACCTCTAGCTGGTTTAAACATGTATGACCTTGTATTATGCAGTGGTTGAAGCCACAGATAATTTATCATAAGGTATATAAACATATTTCTGAAAATTCCACATTACCTCTATGCTTTTTTGTTTTTAAAGAAATCTAGCATAGACTTAATGAGGTCAGGATTCCATCCACAGAGAACTTCCATTTATCTATGGTTTCCAGATTCTCCTATCACCATGCTATATGGGCATCAATAAATTTTTTTAAGACCTGTACCCATATACAAAAAACACACACAAGAAATATAGCTCCAGTTAATGCTAATCATGTCACTTCTAGGGATAAAGCTGTAGGTTCTCATTCTGATTTCTTGTATTATTTGAACTTTGCAATCACATTAATCAAATTGGTTTAATTTGATCTGCCCCGGCCTTTGTCCTAGAGCGATCGCTTTTGTCTTTTTTTCCCCCTTTGAAAACAAAGGTATCTCAATGGGGGAAAAGAGATAAACCTTAAATCTGAATTAATCTTTGCTTGCCACATTTTCCCTTCAGAAGAGAGAATCTTCAGGACCGAAAATGGTATCTAGGTCATAAGAGGATGAAACTAGATGTGGAACACCTATGAAGGAGCCTTAAAATCTATTGCAGCTCAGTAACTGGCAAGAAGTTGCCTCCCAAAGCACTCCATATTCTTAAAAATATTCTGAAATTTAGAACTTCCCTCTTGTCTTTCCTGACAAGACACATCTGAAATTGATGATTTTAAAGCAGCCTTCAACTGAAAAACATGCAATTCAATATTTTTAATCTGGTTCCATGGCCCAGATGGCTATTTAGAGCCATAGATGCATTAGCTACTGGGACTGTAAGTGCCTCGTTAGCCTCTGGCTAAGTGACATCTGTTCTTCTTGGGCAGATGTTTCACTGCTATTCCAGAAACCATCTCTTATGCACATGACCTATTTACCAAATGTACCTTGACTTGCCCAGTGTCTGGAGAAGATAATAGAGAGAGGAAATTTTTGCTTGGAGATTTCACTTCACCTCTAGTTGCTCCAGCATACTGACCTCAGTGATGTTTTGCAATGACCTCAGTTCAGCTACAGACAATAGGCTTGGCTCTCTTCCCATTTGCAGTAGTTCTGCAGCAATGCCACTCTATAGAAACCAATGGAAGTGCTTCTGGTTTACACAGGTGAGAACAGTAACTAGACCCAGTGGTTGAGATCTGTCTCCATTGCTCTGATTTGATCTCTACTTTTGATCAAGCTTTGTTTAAACGCTTGAAATTGCATTCTGGCTCAGCTGAAGCTGTTTAGCTGAGTTTCTAATCTGTCTAATCAATAGGGCCAGTTTGTTTCACCGAGTGATAATTAACTGTGGCAAGATTTCCAAAGACTCTTAACACTGGCTATGGATATGCTGTTCTTTAAGACTCAGATTTTCTAAGGCAGCGGTGGGCAACCTGCTTCCTGAGGGTCACATGCAGTCCACTGGGGTTCAATGTACAGCCTACAAGACATTTTGTTTACCATTGCTCACACACAGGGTTACCAGATTCCACTGGTTTCCACTGTCCTGGGGCCCAGTGACTACTGCAAATGGCCCAAATTCCTGGCTGCCACCACCATCACTAATACAGCTACAGCAGTGGCCAGAGCCTGGGCCCTTCAAATCGCCACTGATGCCCAGGTGGTGCTAAGGGCTGGCTGCAGGGACAGGAGTATGATGTGATCAGGGCAGGGCTGAGGGTTGACTGCACCAACCCTGCCCCTTCTGCCCAAAGTTCTGGCGCTTCAGGAAGCACAAAGCTGCCCCTCTTCTCAACGGGCCCAGCAATTCTGTCAGCCACCTGGTCATATGTTTGTCCTCTTCCAGGTCTGCCACTGAATGAACTTTTTCCCTGCCTTTTAATCCCTCCACCAGATGGGGCATATATTGCAGGTGTGACTACATGGCAGGGCTGGATGGGCTGAGAATAATCCTCAGGGGTGCCATTTATGCAGGGCTGGGGGACAACAGCCCCCACTCCCAAGTCTGAACACTTGGATTTCATACTTGAGGTCTTAAAGCTGCATGACCTGACTCCAGAGGCAGGTCTAAAATGCAAAAGTTTGGGCTGCTTGCAGCTTTGCCTTTGGGCCAGGGAGTTTGTTATAAAAAGAGAGAAGGTGATTAAGAATAACAAAAGGCTGGTTATTCAGGCAATTGAAGGATCCTTACATCATCATGAAAACATTGCCACATTGCAGGGTGCTCCATGGGGAGCGGGGAGGGGGAAGTATAGGAATTACTGTCATGCTTCAGGGCTGAGGGATTTGGGTTTGTTTAGTCTGCAGAAGAGAAGAGTGAGGGGAGATTTGACAGCAGCCTTCAATTTCCTGAAGGGAGATTCCAAAGAGGATAGAGAAAGGCTGTTCACAGTAGTGATGGATGGCAGAACAAGGAGCAAGTTACAGTGAGAGAGCTCTAGGTTGGACATTAGAAAAAGCTATTTCACTAGGAGGGTGGTGAAGTACTGCAATGGGTTACCTAGGGAGATGGTGGAATCTCCATCCCTAGAGGTTTTTAAGTCTCATCTTGACAAAGCCCTGGCTGGGTTGATTTAGTTGGGATTGGTCCTGCCTTGGGCAGGGGTCTGGACTTGATGACCTCCTGAGGTCTCTTCCAGTTCTATGATTCTATGATCTAACACAGTATGGCCATTCTGATGTTCTTATATAAGGAAATGTATCTGCCCTCTTTGCTGTAACCCATTAAACCCCACTCCCTTTCCAGAGCTGAGAGAGAGCCCAGGGGTCCTGACACGGTCTCTGTCTTCCCAGAGTTAGTAAACAAATAAGAATATACATTCAAATTGTAAGGCTTAGTAGTGTCCCTTAAGTGATTTTCCACATGATGTCAGAATATGTTAGTGTTAAAGCTGAGTGAGTCTAATATGTATTTAATTGTCTTTCTTTTATATAGGAATAGAGACAGTACTCCTGTCAGCTAACTGTTAAGTTGTCTGCCAAAAAAGCAGAGTTTTTGAGTGCCTTGGTAGCCCCTGGATAGAGATGATGTGTGGCAGGGAGAGGGGGGAAGGCAGATGTGGTTGGTTCCCCCTGCCCCATTTGGTGCTTGGTTTGTACTGAGCATACTCAGTAACATGGCTGAAGCTGCTATTCCCAGTCTGACTCCCATGATCTCACTCTCTCCCCCCAATACAGCATGTACAGGTTGCCCCCTGCCCCAAATCTGAAATGGCACCCCTGATAATCCTTTAACCCCTTTTTGCCCAGTTTGGGGCTTGTACACTCCATCACAAGGAGTTATGCTCCTAATGTTTTAGGTCCTATGCTGCTGCATGAAAAATCAAAGAGTATGTAAGAATTATGCAAATTACATTTATAGCTGTTGTCTTTCTCCATTTCTGCATGTGTTACAAGTAATGTGACATCTCCTATCAGCCTGTAAACCCACCAAATTACACTGCAGTGGCATTCAGATACCTTGGTGAAGGCACTGAAATACCACTTTGATGAGAATGGTATCAGTGCTTAGATAATGTAGCAAAATAGGATTTCAACTGATACAAGGACTTCTTCACTGAAGTATGAATATAAATAGAACTTTCAGGTAACAAAATGTATTCCAAGTGTAGTGAATTTAACATGCTTTCTTAAAGATGAAAATCCAGAGCCATTCCAGGTTCACAAGTGATCTCGAATTACCTGAAAATGACCATGATACTAACAGATTATATGAAATCAATGTGCATATTAATATTCCTGGTATATAGCAACACATTTTCCACCTTGATACCAAGCACAATGATTCTAGGTGATGGATGAAAGTGTTTTAAAGGACTAGGCCAGGAATGCTTTCCATGTATTGACAAAATATTGTCAATGAATTCTCATGACTATATGAATTCACCTATGCATAATGCAGGCAGGTGCTGTGTAAGTGTTTCAGTTTGGCTCCAGATATAATTCCATCCCCTCCCGCCGCCTCCCAGATATTACAGATATAAGCCCCCTTGAGAATAAATTTGCTGTCAGGTAAGTTTGCTACAGACTTCGTAATTGAGGTATGATGCAGCATTTAACTATTTGTATCACAACAGGCACCAAATGAGACTAGGAGCTTCTTGTCCTAGGCATTGTACAAACTCCTAATCCCTGCCTTGAAGAACTCACAACTAAACAAGCCAAATCCCATGTGGGAAACAAAGCCACAGAGGGATGAAATCACTTGTCCAAGGATACACAGCAGGTTGGTTTCAGAGCAAAAATACAACCAAATTCTTTCTGACTCCCAGTCTAGTATCACTAGACCACACTGTCTCTTGTATAATGCATGACACAAACAGGAATGCTGATGGGGGGAGGGGGCAAAGGGGTAGGGCTCTGGGGTCTGGTGATTCTAAAGGGGTTGAGGCTTTTGGTCACCATCACTGCTACTGCAGCAGCTGGAGCCCCAGACTCACCTCTGGAGCACCACACAGCATGCTCCAGAAGTCTCTAAGGATTGGGGGGACAAGCATGTTGCTATCTGGGCAGGGCTGAGGACTGACTGCCTCCGGCTACTCCCCTTCCATCTGAGGACGCACCCCTTCTGGGACTGTGGAGCCAACCTCCTGCCCCTAAGCTTGTGCAGGGGACTAATTTAGCTGTTAGGTACCCTGGACACAGACAATTCCCCCCAGCACTAGGATTAGACCACCAAACTAACTTTTAATTATGGGAATTAACCAGACAAATCGCTCCACCAATGAAGAATGGCCATGCACCACTATCCACAGAATCGAGAAAGAACTATCAATCTGTCAATCCTTTCCAGATTGACAGATTGATAGCTCTTTCTTGATTCTGTGTGTGGTGGTGCATGCCGTTCTTAGTTGGTGGAGCAATTTGTCTGGTTAATTCCGATAATGAACAAGACTCTGGCATGCTAACTAGTTACACGACCCTTGAGCGGTCGGCGTCCAACTTCTTAGAGGGACAAGTGGCGTTCATTCACCCAAGATTGAGCAATAACAGGTCTTTTAATTATGGGTTGAGGGAAAGTGGAACCTCTAAGTCCAGGGACAAAGAACGTTGAATTAGGGGTCTAGTATCACCATGGGGGTTAAGGACTGGCAGTGAATGCCTTCCTCTCCAAATCCACAGAGTCACCTGAGTTAGATGAGCAGGATGTATCCAAAACCATATGATATATTGTTCCATTTGATCTATAGGCCTCGTCAGTATCCTTAATCGTCTCCTCATTTCATAACTGAACACGGGCCAGAACTATGATTAAATGGAGGATTTAAAATGTGTCAGCTTATCTGCCATTTGCTATGTTTGGCATATAGCGAACAAGAACATAGAGTTTCCCATTTTTCCTTCTCCTTCACTAATGTCAGATGTGGCAGCCTACTGAGATATATAATCAGAGTGAAAATAACTGAAATGTCCCTTCTTGAATCAATCATCTCTCTGCTGACATGGCAAGGCATCACAAAACCCCAAAGATGAAAAATTGTTTACTATACACTGGAGCAAGTTAACCACACCACAAAGAGTGTGGCCAAATCCTGAAGGCCTTACTCAGAAATAGCATCTGTTGACTCCATTTGGAATGGTGTCTGTCCTGGGAGTACTACAAGCCTTGCTCTGCAAGCACTCATCCAGCTGTATACATCCATTAGGTATTTGCACACTAGTATCAGGAGAAACCCAGCCCTGTGCACAGGAGCTGCATGCAACCCCTCAATATAGGGTTTTACACAGAGCCTAGCTTGTGGATGGGATTTTCAGAAACGCTCAGTGCTGGCCTAACTCTGCTTCCTTTGAGATGAATGAGAAAATTCCCCTTCACTTCCAGCAAACCTGGGCCAAAGCTGAGCACTTCGCAAAACTCCTCTCCTTGTGTAAGCTATTTGCAAAGGAGTGAGGTTCACCCATTAGCTTCTGTAGTGCAGGCTTATTATTCCTATTTGCCACAATCAGAACCTACAGGCCACAAGCAACATCAAGAAGAGAGTAAGAGGGAAACCCTGCCCTGAAGTGCCTATCTTCCTAGACAAAGGCCGGAAGCAAAGTCATGTTGTGATTTTACAGAGCGGAGAATGAGGCACAGAGAAGTTAAGGGACTTGCTCAAGGTCACACAGGAAGCCAGCAGCAGAGCTGCATTCCAGTTTTCCATCTAGCCTTAGCCCCACTGCACCACGACCCAGGAGCCACCTGTGGTAAACAGTGTACAGCTGGAGCCAGCTCCGAACCCCTGCCCCAGTCATGTACCCCCCTCTATACCCCAAGCCCCTGCCCTAGCCCTGAGCCCCCCAGACCCAAACTCCCTTACAAGAGCCTGCACCCTGAACCCCCTCTTGCACCCCAACTCCCTGCCCCAGGCTCAGCTCAGAGCCCTTCACACTCCAAATCCCTGAGCGCAAGACCAGAGCCTGCGCCCAACCCTCTACCCCTGCCTGGTGAAAGGGAGGGAGAATGGGAGGACGGAGTGAGCAGGGGCAGGGCCTCAGAGAAGGGGCAAGGGTATTTGGGTTTGAGTATCAGAGGGGTAGCCATGTTCGTCTGGATCTGCAAAAGCAACAAGGAGTCCTGGGGCACCTTATAGACTATCAGATATATTGGAGCATAAGCTTTTGTGGGCAAAGACCCACTTCGTCAGATGCATGGGTTTGAGGTAGATCCTGGATTGCACTTAAATTCAAAAAGTGATCTCATGCTTAAAAAGGTTGGAGACCCCTCACTTACTCTGCTCTGAGTCACTGAAATGGTATTCAATTCAATTGATTGGTTTAACTGCCTGAAGGTTGTTAAACCAATTAAGTTGAGTACCACTTCAGGTGAATAGCTCCTTAAGACTAAGGCCAGCTGGGGAGCTGACCAGCTGGGACCTTTTCAAATGTGTGAATGGCTCCTTAAGAGCACTATCTGGGGAGACACTTGGCGACCCTTTTGAAATGTAATGGTGACCCATATTTGGATGGTAACCCATAGGTTGGGAAACCCTGATCTAGTCCCATAACATGATGATCCTTCCTCTCCAAGGTCATTCTCAGGACAATAGAGCTACTGATGAGTACAGACTGAATAACTGGAACCTTGTAGCCCATTACTGCTTCCATCAGCGTCAACAAGAGTTTGGCTGCTGAATTCACTGACAGCAAGCTCTAACCCTAAACTGAGTAGTACAGACAAAGGAGCAGAGAAGAGGAGGAATATGCAAGAAAAAAAGGTTTTGGCATGTCTTGTTAGTTCCAGTATTCTTCATCCCCCACATCCAACTTTCATTATAAAAATTAGTTATGTGCATTTCATAAATAACAAAATCCTAAAATTGTGAGGCCCAGTTTATAGAAAAGCTGCTTTCAATCATTTTTCTGAGATCTTAATACATTTTATGTTTTCTTGCTCAATAAGGCAACCAGGTTTTATGAGGCCCAAGGGCACAAACCAATGGGAGCCTAAATAAAAAGTTCTATAAGTTTTCTGTCAAATGTGACAAAAATGCCTGGTGGTGAGAAATCATATCTAGGGCTTTTCTGGGATTTAAAAAAAAAAGAAGAAGAAGAAGCTGATACCAGTTTGCCATAGCTGCACTGGTGCCAAAGAGGTAGAAAGGCAATAAAGTAAAGCTTCACCACCAAACTATCATCACTGGAGAAAGAAAAAACCTGCAGCATAAGCTTGGTATAAGGCCTGAGACCTGAACCAAATAAGCAAGAGTTATACTATTAGTAATAGGCAGGCCTTGTCAAAAGCAGATGTTTGCCTACAAATCAGTGTCTGGGACATGAACTAAGCACAAGTACTGCTAGCACTCTTACAAACACATAGAATATGTAAATACATTCCACCAGGACAGTAAGTACAAAGATACCTCAAGCCAGCACTCAATAAAACAGTTTGACAAAAGTCATGAATAGTGATATTTTGTCTGAAACATAAGATGTGAAAGCAAAACAACAGGTGGTAAATAGGAGTTCTTGTCTGAAATGTCAGGAGGAAAGTACCAAATGTGACATTAACACGTAAGATGATATATAAGGTGTATATCATAGATTGTCTCATCGGTAAATGATGGGGTATCTTGACTTAACTCTTTGGCTGGCCTAGGGAGCAATAGTGAAATCCATACTACTGACTGAGCTGGGTCCTTTGTCAGGGGATACACACACATGCATAGTGACTGTGTGGCTACTTAGAACTATTACTGTACTTTGAAAATAAACCTGAGTTGGGCATCTTCGTATCTTATCTGAGTCTGTGGTCTTTGGGGACTCTCTTGAAGTCTATTATACTAGCTGTCTGTGCAGAGCTAGCATAATATAGAGAGGGAGCATACAAAAATGCACACGGCCTAATGTTTATCATCACTGACAGAGCAGGACACCTGTCAGGAAACCACACTAGTAAATCCTGAATTACCAGATTGCTGTCCTGACAACTCAATACACAGAATTATTTCAATATTGTTCCTTATTACATATCAAGCAGTAAAGTGTACACAGGTTTATGTAGTCACACAGTAGAATGATAGAAAAAGTTATTCTTGGTATTGTGATAGTGCCTATGTAACAGATCAAGACTCCATTTAGTTAGGTGCTATGCTAACACAGTACATAAGAATGGACATAGTTGGTCAGACCAAAAGTCCATCAAGCCTAGTATCCTGTCTTCCAACAATGGCCAATGCCAGGTGCCCCAGAAGGAATGAACAGAACAGGTAATCATCAAGGATGCCACCCTGTCACTCATTCCCAGATTCTGACAAACAGAGGCTAGGGACACCATTCCTGCCCATCCTGGCAAATAGCCATTGATGGACCTATTCTCTATGAATTTATTCAGCTCTTTTTTGAACCCTGTTAAAGTGCTGGTCTTCACAACATCCTCTGGAAAGGAGTTCCACAGGTTGACTGTGTGTTGTATGAAGAAATACTTCCTTTTGTTTGTTTCAAACCTGCTTTCTATTAATTTTATTTGGTGACCCCCTAATGCTCATGTTATGGGAACAAGTAAATAACTTTTTCTTATTTGCTTTCTCCACACCAGTCCTGAATTTATAGACCTTTATCATATTATCCCCCCTCCGTCTCTTCTTTTCTAAGCTGAAAAGTCCCACTCTTATTAATCTTTCCTCATATGGTAGCCCAGTGTTTCCCAACCGGGGTTCTGCGGACCATCATCAGGGGTTCCGTGAGAAATTGTGGAATAAATAACACTGGGCAGAGCCTGGAGCGTCTGTCACACCCTTTGCCTCCCGCCCTGGAGCTCGGCTGACGTCTGCGCCGCTCAGCCGGGGAGGCCTGGAGCCTCTGTCATGGCCTTCACCTACCGCCCTGGCCCTGGCGCTCGGCTGACTTCTGCGCAGCTCAGCCGGGCTGCCGCACGGGAGCAAGCAGCCATTTGGGCTCCACGAGTGAGAGGCAGGAGGGGGAGGAGAAAAGAAAGAGAGAGTGAGGCAGGAGGAGGAGGAGAAGAGAAAGAGAGAGTGAGGCAGGAGGGGGAGGATATTTGAAAAAAAAAAAAAAGATTAGATAATACAAAAAAAGACAGGAAAAATATTCCAGTTTTTTTTCTTACAATGTAAGCTCACACACACACACACACACACACATATATATATATATAACAGCTCTTTACAAATACATTTTCTTGAAAAAATGTAGCAGTAATTGAATTGCGCTCCCTGCTGTCAACTTTTTCTGACCAAGCAAACGTTTTCATAGGTAGGGGTTCCTCAGGATATGAAACATTATTTTAGGGGTTCCTCCATGGGAAAAAGATTGGGAATCACTGTGGTAGCCATTTTAAATCCCTAATCCTTTTTGTTGGCCAGAGAAAATATTTGACTTTTTAATATGCTGGCAATTTCAGAAATATGGGAAAAAATGTTTTAGGTTGAACAAAATGTTTCATTTTAATTATTTTAAACTTTTTTTATGTTTTACAATAAAATTAAAGAAATTTTTGAAACAAAACATCCTTTTGAACGCAGTGGTGAAAGAAACTTACCATTTCTAATAGGTACTGTTCATTGGCAACCTGGGTCCCTGCCAGCTCTTTACATATCTCCCTGCTGGCTTTTGCCGTAGCTCAGCCAGCTCTTGCTGGAGATGCGCACCCAGGCACACCCACTTACTTTCACCTCTGTTTGAACCTAAAGTCAAAATGCTTTGTTTCAAAAACGTCAGAGCCAAATATTTTGATATTGAGGGCTTTAAAAGATGTTCCCCTTGCTCAACAAAAAACAATTTTGCAAAAATCACAAACTCCTAATGTCACTGAATCTGCATGTTTTACTGAAAACATTTTCCTGTGAACAATGTCAACCAGCTCTCCTTACGATCTAAGTAAGTGGTGGATTTGGCCCAGAAAATAAATTAATTTGAGAGTTAGCGCTCAACCAGACCTTCAAATAGTCTGTGAGATTCATTCTTTGGGTAGTGCAGCATAAGTCAGATGGTCCACTGCTTTTGTTGTTTGCTCTTCTGTACAAATTGGAACCAAGTACATAACACACTTTTTGGAATATGCATTTTTGCATAATCATATTTATTCAATTGGCAGAAGGAGTTTAATTGACCTCTCCATTGGACTTTTAACTAATATACACAACAAAACAAGTAGACACTCAAAGGATTAAATGATTTGCTCGAGGAGGTTGAGCCCTCCCTCATCCCATAAAAAAATGTGTTAAACTGAAAGCTCATAAAAAAGCTGAAAAACTCACCAAAACCTTTATTTTTTCTCTCTTCCAGTGTTTCCATTTTCGTCAACAGAACAATGCTGTGTTGCAAATAAGGCCCAGGAGACAGAGACTTATGCCTAGAAACTAGCAATCAGTTTAACTACTGGTTCTCTGCACATTCAGCTGAAAATACAGGCTGGAAGACTGCAAACTCATTCCATAGATTTTGCTTTTATAATAAGAGAGGAACAGTCTAAACCCCCACTATATTAGAGTCATCTTAGCATAAGGTCATCATGCTTGGAAACTTAACAGGCAGAATTTTCCTATTAATTTCCTTTTTACATTCTGCTTGTAGTTTTCAGCCTCCGAAGTGGTTAACTTGCAAAGTTATTCTGAGATGCTTATCACACCTGTCAATAAATAGTAGGAAGCATTTCACAGCTGCAGAGAAACTGGCAAAATTAGTTGTTTTGCTGTCTTTATGTTACCAGGCAGAACACTTTCAGTTTTCCATCTCTGAAAGTTTTTCCCAAACTTTCTCAATAAGCAAAAACACATCTCTGTCACTCAAAAACATTGAGGCCTGGCCAGGTAGCCACTTTGTATACAGGCCTTCTACTCCAATCACTGGGAGTTCCGCATGAAGAGTGGCAGCAGGAGTGAATCCATGTGGAGTTGCAGATTGAAGATGACATTCATTCAATGTAGGATCAGGAATTAAATATGGACAGACCAGAATACCGATGTTTTGTTCAAGAACCTGAACTTTCACTGAGTTCAGCTGTTCAGGTCTGAAGCACAGCTCTGTCTTCCAGAAGCAAACCTACCTCACAACTTCTCTGTAGGGAAGACTAATTAGCTAGATGAAATTTTGCACACTAAACCTTTTTTGGGTGAAAAAAAAAAGGAAATTTCAATCCACCAAAGCAATTTGTAACTTTAGGTTGATTTTGGAGCATTGTTTTAATTGAAAAAAGAATGGAAATGCCAACACTGTTTATTTTGGCTTTTCTGAAATAAAATATTGCTTTTTTTTGTTTTGGAAAGATGTTTCATGTTAAATATTTGTTGACATTTCCATTCACCAACATTTCCAAGTACATTTCTGTTTTGAATTGGCTCAAAATTACTTTTGTTCCCAGACCTGAACCTGATCGGGATATTCAATTATTCATCCAGCCCATGCTCCAGCATTCCTGCTTCTGAATGTGACCTGGAAATACGGAAGTGTGGGAAGATTCAGGGATCTGTTCTACCCATTATTTGAACCAGTTGATTCCTCCCTATGCAAAACTCTCCAAAAGAAATCATGGCTTAAGGATGATACTTACCCCTGTGCAGAGGGCCCCTACAAGGCTCGAACACCACTGACATGCTATTTAAGTCCTCAGATGCAGTAACCAGTTGTAGTGAGGTCTTGGTTTTCTATCAGTCACCATACATTTACACAACATTGCAAAAATAAGACCAGATGGTGTCCGGGTGTAGGAAGGATTTTAAATCCTAAGGTTATATAAGATGAACTGGCTCCAAATCCAGGCTCCCAGTTCTTTGCTAAATCATCAGCCACCTTGCAATGGAGTATTAAGTACTCATCTACAACAGCTCAACTTTGCCTTACACAGTTCACACAGGATGTACCAACTAGCATTTCAGAGACAATTCCCATAGTGTCCTGTATGTATTGGACAATCTTATGGAGAGCCTTAATATTGTCCTGTAGAAGGTCTCACTAGCAGCATTGACTTTAATCACAGCTAAATCATCACTCATTTACCTTCTGGTGAAAAATGTGCCCATAGAACTGGGACAGGACTGATAATGATGTTTCTATGGTGCATTTATCAGGCAGGGTGATAGCCACAACAGAACAGAATCTCTTGCATAAAGCACATTAAGGAATCAAAGCTCTGCATCCTCACTACGTTTTCAGATCACTGATGAAAAGACACAGTAGATGATTTTCTATCATGGGATGAGGCTGACCTTGAACACACAAAAACAAGTGGGGGGGAGGAAATCACCAGCAATATGTCAGAGATGATTAATGAGAAAGAAACAAAGGCTCCTTCCAAATGGCATTAGTGATCAGGTAGAGGAAAAGTGTAAGAAAAAAAAAAAGCTGAAACACAACCGTGCACAAGGAGAGCTCACAGTGTTTCCAGAGCCACTAGAGCATCCTGGTTCACTTTTTAATTTCATCTGCCCCACATTCCTCTCCACCACCAGAAGAGTTCCTCAAAGGTCATCTGTCACAGGATGTGGCCTGAGAAGTAAAGTATAAAAGTCTACAGGGCAAGGAAAACCCACCATTTTGCACCTCAGGTAAATGCAAAACAAAAAGTTATTAAATGAAATAGGTGTAGTTCTGTACTTCTGGCATGAGGAGGTATGGCCAGAAATGTAAATATTTGGCATGGTATAGCACTATGGTGCTAATGGCTGCCCTAAGGCCTTTGATCCAAAGACAGTCACAAGCCTTATTAAAGCCAGCAGCTGTTCCAAACACATTTTCAGGCTCAGAGGGACATTCAAGCCCCAAATACTGCTGCAGACCATGGTGGCATGTGGCAGGCCAGTGCTAGCCCAGCAGAGTAACAGGGGTTTCCCAGGCTATAAACACCAGGGCTACGATATCAGTTGCAGGCGATATTAGCTGGAGGCAGAGAATGCCTGGAGAAGAAGTTGTGGCACTGACCCTGACAGGAAGAAAAGAAACAAGCCTCTGGAAAACAGAACTTGCTGGAGTGGCAGTCTGGGGGTTTTGAGCGTGGAAATTGCCTGCTTTTGGTTTCTACTGTGTTTGGGAAACCAGGACTTTCTGGATATTTTTTGTAAAGAAATATCATCCAGGAAGCAATCTGGTGGGTTTCACTGGCTTCTTATTCTCTAATGCAGTTGTCTCTAACCTTTTCGAGCATAACATCACTTTCTGAATTTGAGTCAATTCAGGATCTACCTCAAGCCCAAATACCCTTGCCCTGCCCCCCTCCTTCTCTGAGGATTCATCTTGTTCTCTCTGTGGAGATGGAGTGCAGAGGAGAGGGACACCCTGACATCAGAGCCTCCTCTTCTACCTCCCCCACCCTACACAGCAAGCAGGAAGCTCTCAGGCAGAGAGCAGGAGCACCATGGCCATGGGAGAAAGAGTATCTAAAGTGCCAGCACTTGATAGCCTCCTGGCCAAACCAGTCAGGATCACCTGTCAAGGGCTCTATGATCTACCAATAGATCCTGATCTACTGCTTGGGGACCAATGAGCCAATGGAATCAGCCTTCAAGGCCTTGAATTTTGGCTAGTCACTCTGGTCAAAAGGGCAAGGCTATATTAGCTCACAACTCCGGCAGTTTCATTCGGGGAGTGAGTTCTGAGTGGCAATGATTGAAGGTTTTAATAATCTACTGAAACCAAGAAAATGACTTCCACGAAAGTAAACAAAATCAAAGTCTGAACAATGGGCAATGAACTCCAATTAGGGTATAGAGAAGAATTTGGGGATGTAACTGGGTACCAGGAGCACATAGTAGAAATAAAAAAAAGAATCTGGATGAATGTCTACAACTGCAGCCTCGTTTTCAGTATCCTGAATTTGAGTGTATGTGTATCCACCATTCTGTGTGACAAGATTAACCCTGGCCATTTTATTTTGAATGGCCTATTCCAATATGTGTTAACTCCTTACACTAAACAAGCTCCCGCACCCTTGTATTTAGCTGTGATTCTGAGTACCTTTCCCAACCCTGAAGAAGAGATCTGTGAAAACTGGAAAGCTTGTTTCCTTCACCAATGAAAGTTGGCCCAATAAAAGATATTACTTCACCCGGCTTGACTAATATCATGGGACCAACACGCACAACTCTGCAAACAAAGCTTAAGAATGGACATTACGTTTTTTTGTGAGTTTATAACATTTGCTCCCCTATTGCAGATATTTCTTTTCCATGTTTGTCTTTGGTCTTGTCTAAACTAACCCTCACCCTCAAAGTATGTGACATTAGCTACACAAATACTGCAGCGTCTTCTATGCGGCAAGGTCAGCGTCAGCTGCTCTCCCGTCAAATCTGGCTACTCTTCCCATCCTGGTAGAGTACCAGAGTCGATTGGAGAGCTATACCAGAGTTGATGGGAGAGCACTCAGAGATTGATTTATTGCATATAAGCAGAGGAGATAAATCAACTGCCAGTGGATCGATTGCTACAGCGTCGATCTACTGCATAGTGAAGACAAGCTTCATTAATTTAATCCTCTCTGAGACACTAATTTTCTGTGGGTCTTACTCATCCTGTGCCTAACACACTTAAAATAACCAATTAGGAGAAAGCCTGGCTCCAAAACCTAGTAGCCCAGCCATAGTTTCACAGGTGTGAGTTGTCATGCTAATTTATAAGTGGAGATTAACCAAGTAAGCAAAGTTTAGATTTGGATTAGATTTGAGCTAGAATTCCAATTTGGGGTTTGGGATTTGAGGATGAATTCAGGTTGGATTTGGTTTTGGATTCAACAGCACAACTCTAGGGCATCTAGATCAGGGGTTCTTGAACTTCATTGCACTGAGACCCCTTCCCCTTCTGACAGTAAAGTTACTGCATGACCCCTGGGCCGGGCATTGGAACCCAAGCTTCAACACCCTGGGGGCAGGAGGGAGTGGAGCTTGGGCTGTGGCCTTCTTCCATTGCCCCATGTGGAGGTGGAATTTGGGCTTCAGCTTCAGCCTTGGGTCCCAGGAAGTCTAATGCTGGCCCTGGCATCCTTATTAAAATGGGGTTGTGATCCACTTTTGGGGTCCCATCCTGAATGGGGCTGACAGATTTGCCAGGCCCCTGGGAAAGGCGGAGAGGGGAGGGGTCCTGGCTCCATGCCACTCAAAGGGAAAGGGTCTCAGGCAGAAGGGGCAGGGTTGAGACTAGTCTCCCCAGGTAGCGCTCAGTGCTACTCAGAGTGATCCATGTGGGGCTACAGCATTGATTTACAGGACTTGGGACTCTGGGACCACCACTGCTACAGTAGCAGCAGGTGGGAGTTCTCTGGGCCTTTGCTTAGCCCTACCCTGAATACAGGGGTCCGAACTAGAAGACCTCTCAAGGTGCCTTCCAGTCCCATGATTTTACACATAACAAATCTTCTCTCAGCCTGAAACTTATCTTCTTTCTCATTGTTATGTGGAAATGTTGAAGTTTGCTGTAAATAGCTGCTGTTCAAGAGCCAATAGCACTGTTAATAAGAGAACTGAAACTAATATCTTTTGGCTGAATTAAGAAACATGAATTCTCCCGGCAGCTCTCTGAGCGGCTGACAGCCATTAGACTTATTCCTCCATGTATTGTTTCCGCCAGTGTATATTTTTTGTAATCCCTTTCTTCTTATTGCCAGGCTTGTTTCAAGCTACATCATGCAATGTGGAGCAGTAAATTGAAATTAACATGATCTAAACCTGTAATTAAGGGGGAATTAATTTTTCTTCAGTGAAAATTAAAGGGGAAGAAAACTCACACACCGGCACTTCACAAAGAAAATTCATTGTCACATTTTTAAGTTAATTATGAATTATGGATAATTTGCAAGAAAGCAGTACAAAAGAACCCACTGGGCCTGGATCCAAAGATGAAATGAATTTATGATAAAGTTGATATTGACCCATTATTTATAAAGTCAGTTAAATTCATCTTAGGAAGGGGGCTGCTAGTGAATAATGATTTATTATCCAAAGTAATATAAAAAGTAATGAAATAGATAGTCCCTTTTTGAAATAAATTTACCAAATCTAATGGATAACAATAAGTCTATTTCAACATGAAATAACACTTTTAGCTCCTAACTAAAGTTAGGGTTGCTAATGCATCTGAGCTCTTGGTTGAAACATTTTGTCAGGAGAATACATGGATTTTATTTTTGGCCTTTAAATTACCTGGAGTTTGCCCAGGGCCTGGCCAAGTTTATCATCTATCTGATAGATGTCTGTCCATCTCTGCTCAAAGCTTGAAGTGTTTTATTTGGAGGGGAAGGGACAGGAGAGTCTGCCCCTCCCAATTCAACCTACTCATGGATTGCCTGAAAACCACAGAAAAACCAACAATGCTGACAAAGCAGATCCTGTTTCAATGGACGTCAATGGCAAAACTACCTATTACAGCAGTTATCAGGCTCCAAAGAGTTTGGTCAGGTGCTATTACTGAAACATCTCTCACTGCCATCAAGTCGGGCAGCCATCTATGTAATAGGCAATTAATCTTGCACACCTTTGTGGTTGGGCTTGACCTACAACTTCTTTGCACGGGTAGAGTGCTTCTCACTGGCGACTCCCACACTTTTATCAAGAGTCCCCACCCCACCTGGGTGAAGTTAGTTAGCATTATGTCCCATTTTACAGATGGTTAAACTAAGTTACAGGGTGATTTGGGGCCAGATGTTACTCTCTATGGGTTGTGTAATATCTTACACTCTCAGAGTTCTCCAGGAAATCAGTAGGATGGTCTGTGGAGCAGAGTACTAGCCAGTCTCTGTATGGGTGACAGGATCTATTGTTGAGTGTTTTGTTCAAGAGCACACAGAGATGGAGTAGCAGTGCCAGGAAGAGAACAGTGTTTCCTAGGCCCTACGCCAGGAAGACATTTAAACATGGGCTCATATTTAAACATGTGAGTAGTCCCAGTGAAATCAACAAAGTCCTCGTAGAGTAATGGGGCCATTAAGTAGCTGCAGGTTACACTGACACCAAATTTAAGGCTCCTTTACATTGTCAGAGTGTCAGACCTAAGGTCTTGTCTGTTCTATCATGGGCCGTTGACCTAAGTTATGCAACTTCAGCTACGTAAATAACATAGTTGAAGTCAATGTACTAAGGTCTGCTTACCACTGTATCTTCACAGTGGTAAGTTGACCGCTGATGTTCTCCTGTCGACTCTGCTTATTCTTCTCATTTTGGTGGAGTACTGGAGTCAACAGGAGAGCACTCAGTGATCAATTTATCACATCTAATACAGACATAATAAATCAACCCTGCCTCAATCAATCACCACCCATTAATCCAGTGGGTAGTGAAGACGTGCCCTTAGAGTCAATCAGAATCAACCCCCAATGGTATTTTAAGTGTGTGCTTTTCTGGATCAGGGCTCTATGAATCTGCTGCTCTAACCATTAGACAGGCAATACTTTTTGCAGTCCCTCTCAAAGTGCTGGTTTGAATGTTGTACAACCTAATCCAGAGTGGCCTGCTCCTAGCTGAAGGAACAAGCCAACACTTTTCACAACATTAATTCTATTGTAATGACTGCTGTAAAGACATCATTTGAATTGTAATTTTTTTATCAGTTTTACTTTTCTCCATTTCAATTTCCAGAATAATCCATTCTTTTATCTTACTTTTACTTTTTAGCCTTTGAACATATCTAAGCGTTAGTATTTGTGCATAATGCAACCTCATTGCCATAGGAAAAGCCATTTCTCTCTCTTCTTAGTTTTAATTTATTCATAATTAAAACTCTTGCGTTAGTGACAGTTTTCAAATCTGACATGACATTTTTATAATCTAGTTAATATCGCAAAAGGTTTTACTGCATGGCAATCTGGGAAATATGCAAAATAAGACAAGAAGAAAAAATATTGCCTTAGTAGTGTTTAATCATAAAGCTACGGCTGAAGAATGGGTGTTTTATAATATAGGAAAACTACATAACAGGGATTGTTTTTGCCAAAAGCAAGTGATAGCTCAATACATTTTCCTCTGCAAGAATTCTCACATCATCACAGCTTCTCTGTACAGTCAGAAAGATATGGTAATTTTCACTAACCTTGCAAACATACACGGGTCTCAATCCAAAATACATACTGCAACCTATAGAAGCCTACTTCAGAGTCCATTGATGTCAATGGGCTTGGGAGGAGGCCAATGTCGCCTCTACTTTTTTCCATCCCTGTGCAGAATAAATGTTGTTATGTGCACCAAGTCAAGTACACCACTAGTAGAAACACACACTGGTGGCTGTGGGCATTGTGGACGCTCTGTTAATCAGCTGGGCACACCTGAATCTCTCCTCAGTGTCTGCCCAAGTGCTCAACTTATGGGGAACAATGGATGAGATCCTATATGACTGTCCCCCTCTTCTCATGCCTTCCATATGACACTTCTCATCTTGTATTATAAACTCCAAGGCACAAAGAATGTTTTCAGATGTGTCTGCATGGCATGCAGCAGGCTGTGGACTCAGTGCTGGTTGGTGCCCAATGCTAGTGTAATACCAATATTAGAGAAAATACATGTTTACATTAACTATATATTTTTATTATTGTATCTGTACAGTTATTCCTGAATTCTCATGCAGGTTCCCAATCTGAGTTACAGCCAAGCTGGGTGTTAAGTGACAGTGGGTGAAGGAATCCTCCCTCAGTGGAAACAGAAGCTGGGAAGCCCTTCTGGGAAAGAAATACATCTTTCTCATTTGCTTCCTGCCACAGGAGTGGGATCTATGTAGTGCACCTGCACCCCATGGTTGAGACCACATGGTGCACACTGCCGCTGCACAGGCTTGCACATGCACAGACAGCTGCATGCTGTCCAGGCCGAATGACGATTGCACCCCGTCCCCTCTGAGCCCACCTCCCCCGCCCTGTGTGTGTGACAAACTGAGAGCACTCACCTGATGATCCCTCCCCGGCGACAGATGATGCCTGGGAGATCTCCAAGGCCTGGGGTACCAACTCCAGGCTGCGGGTGACCATGCCACCAGTGTCCTCCTCCTCCTGCAGCTGCTGTTGGTCATCATCGTCTTCCTCCAGGAGCTCCAGCTGGGCAACCACGGGTGTCTCCAAGCCCGAATCCACCAGTACAGGTGGGGAAAGGGCTTCCCCAACCCCCAGGATCTGGTGCAGCTCTTTGTAGTAGGGGCAAGAGTGGGGTCCTGCCCCAGTGTGAGAGCTGTGCTCCCTGGCCCTTGCGTAGCCTTGGTGTACCTCCTTCACCTTGCTCCATACTTGGCCCAAGGTGCAGGAGTGGTGTCCCCTCTGGGCCAGCGCCTTGGCCATCCTGTCATAGAAGTCCGCATTTTACCTCTCGGAGTGGAGATTCTGCATTGTTTCCTCCTCCCCCCAAAACTCCAGGAGGGACTGGATCTTTACCCTGGTCCAGGAAGGCACCTAGTGTTTGTTGCCCCTGGGTGGGTCTTCAGAGCCCTGGTGATGCTCTCTGTGTGGGCCAGGTGGATCTCAGAGTGCTTGTGCCATGGGTCAGCAGGCCTTTAGCAGTCAGAGCTGCATTGTCAGGGTGCTGCTCTCAGGCCGGCTTCCTGCCACAGGGCTAGTCCAAGGTGCCTGCAGCTTTTAGAGCTGGCAGGAGACAGGAATTATAGAGCTGTGATTAGTGTGAATGGATTGTCCACCAGGGCACCTGTGCTTTTTCCTGGAA
Organism: Rafetus swinhoei; assembly: GCA_019425775.1. Classification (NCBI taxonomy): domain Eukaryota; kingdom Metazoa; phylum Chordata; order Testudines; family Trionychidae; genus Rafetus; species Rafetus swinhoei. Next base: position 26,152,339 of record CM033425.1, on the reverse strand, counting down.
TCCTCTTCTTTTGGAAAAACTCACTCTTCCACATCCACACACACCTTTTCCTGAAAGAGCTCTTTTGGAAAAGGCGTTCTTTCTTGTAGAACGAGGTTTACCAATGTCGGCAAAAACCCTGCATTCTTTCCAATTTTTTTGGAAAGAACGTGATTGCAGTGTGGACGTAAGTGAAGTTTTTCTGAAAAAGCCCTGCAGTCTAGACACACCCTCAGAGAACAGCCTAGGAATTTAGGAATAGCTCTTCAGAGATCTAGTGGAGGGCCACAACTTACCAACAGGGTCCCAGAGGCTTGCTGCTTGCCACCGCTTAGTGAGATGGTGTTTAATCAATAGTATTAGCTAACCTGGGGGATATTAATAGAATTGGCAAGGAACAATACTAAATATGACAGCCACATGCCTACTTGCATTCTGATTTGCCTCTCCCTATTCGTATGCACACAGGTAATCCCACAGAGCCAGAGAAAAAGCAGGAAATGCCCCAGATATAGGACACTCTCCTCCTTAGTGCCCCTCCCCAAACATTGTTCCAACATATTTTGTCAGCTCCATCCAGAGGGGGCAGGAAGGACAATTTGTCTCTGACTTCATCTGGGTGGCAGCATATGTAGTTGTGTTATGATCTCCATTCTGTGCACAGAAATCCCTATTGGCTCCAAAGGGAAAAAATACTGGTCAAAGACCAAGCATAGCCCTACAAAACTATGCATCAACTTTTAGGAAGAAGAGCGTCCAAGTTATGTGTCAACTGCAGCCGTGTGCTAGACAGAAACTTTCTCTAGAAATCAGTATACATAGAAAATGAGTGCATGAGCTCTGAAGCATGCATCAAGCCTGACTTCCACAGCTGCAGGATTTATCCTGCATTTACTTTTCTGAACATTGTCTGAGGCAGTGACACGTGACTTGTAAGATCTTTGGGGCAAGACAGGTTTTGGGGAGGAGGTTGGGGTTAAGGGGAAAGAGGAGAAATGAGAGTGTGTATACCCAGGTGCAATGGCTGACCCTGTCCTTGTGTGCTGATTCCCAACTGTGACCTTTGGATGCCACTGAAATAAATAAATGAACAAACAAATAAAATTGTATCAATGGCAAAAACAATTTAGTATCTATATATTGCATTATTTCTGTTTACAGAGTAAGTTTGCATTTATGGTAGAGTACTTTAGATACAATCTTTAATTGTGCAGTCTTAGACCCATAGTATTCCAATAGTTAAAGACAGTGCCTCATTTAAGTATAATTTTATACTTAAAAGTATAATTTTCTTATACAACATGCAAATGCCTCTGGCGTAATTAATGAAGGTTGACTAGCTGATATTTGCAGCTGCTACAATACATGCATGATACAGCTTCAAACAATTCACAATCTCTTCCCTAAAATGTAACCTAATACTGCCAGCATGAGTAAGCTTTAAACTAATAACACAACATTGTCATAATCTTTACTTAGTACAACCTAGTGCTGATGTTCTAATGTCAGATATTTAGGCACAACTCTCTATATTTCATTATCAACAGAAGCCTGGCTAGAAAGTGAGCGAGTCTGTGGGCCTTTAGCATGTTTTTCCCTCTCCCAATTTCCCCCGACTTCTCACAGTGGAAATCCTATGACTAGTTGTGAAGGTCCTACACACTTAAGGAGGCAGGAAAAATAAAGAGATGCACAAATATTAGTAAAATAAATACTGGTTAACTTCCTTTCTAATGTCAAACACCATCAAATGTAAAAGTAAAATAACTTTTGGGTTAATTGTATGATAAGTTCCTCCACTGGAGAACTTTAGAATCAATAATTGCATGATTCTCTTATATTTATTCTTGCTTCTCAGAGCTGGTCATTGTCTTTCTTGTTTCTTTTCCTGAATCCTTCCTCCATATCTCTGTTTTTATATATTAGTTGTATTATAGTAATGCCTACAGAGACCAAACAAGATTCAGCCTCTTTGTGCTAGGCATCATACATGTTTCCTGCAATCACCAATGTACAACTATTATGTATTTGAGGCTGTGTCTACACTGCCGCTTTTTATCGGAAAAAGGTACTCCGCAATTTGTGTACCTTTTCCCGATAGCTTTGTCAGAAGAGTCTTTTCCAAAATTTGGAACCTCCTCTTTTGGAAGAGCCCTTCTTCCTCGTGGCATGAGGAAGACAGGGTTTCCGAATGAGCACATCTGCTCTTCCGGAAAAAATGTTGGAAGAGCAGACGTGTTCCCTGGATGTGGCGGAGTTGTTCCAGGATACCTCGTAAATGGTGAGAGCTTGGGCCACCAAAATTGGTATACAGCTTCCTCTCATCCTAACTTAAAGCAAAGTAAGGGTTGGTTGTGCCAGGAAAATGGGATGTGCCTGGAATGGGATTGCTTCTCAGAAAACCATACAGAAAAGAGACAGAATCACCAGGCAGGTGAAAGAGGCTGGCTTGGAAGGGATTGCCTCAGCCCTGAGCCTTCCATTTCCTCAGGCACCCTTTAGGAAGGGCAGGGAGGTGAGGTTGAAGCACTCCCCCCTTGATCTGAATGGGAACATTGATGACTGTTCCCCTTTGTCATGGAGCGAGGAGAGCGTGCACAATTTTTTGCATTCCTCATTCTGGCAGGGGGTGGGAGTGCAGGGGGCAAATACACCTGGATGTGCCCCAGCCAGAAGACATGCACCCTTTCCCAGCTATGCCCACTGAAGAAGGCACTTCTCACCTGGCCCCAACCTCCTGTAGTGAGAGAAGACTGGGGTTGCCCTCTATCCCTGGTGCAGCCTGCATCCTGAACCCCATATCCCCAGCCCCACTGCAGAGAATGATTTAAATGGAGAAAAACAAAAATGAATTGTGTTAAGGACCTGAGCTATGCTGGGTAAATCTTCTAGTTTTCAATAATAACCAAGGGTACGTCTAAACTACATCCCTCTTTCGAAAGAGGGATGTAAATTAGACATATCAAAATTGAAAATGAAGCCATATCAAAATTGAAAATAACACCGTGACGTGATTATGCAAAGGAAGCACAGGGAATTCAAATCCCGGCTTCATTTGCAATTTCAATATGTTTAATTTACATCCCCTCTTTTGAAAGAGGAATGTAGTTTAGACATACGCTAGACAGGCAAAAGATGGGAAGGGAGAACAGAAGCACATATGGACAAAGTGATTTGGCTAAAGTCACACAGCAGCTCAGTGGAAGATCCAGGAATAGAATCCTGGTCTCTTAAATTCCAGTGTTCTATCCACTAGACCAGTGTTTCTCAACCTTTTTTTTTGCTCATGCCCCTCTTCTGAGACTCATTCATCATACACCTGGCAGTTAAGTTTGGGTGGCCCCCTCAGAAACTTACTGTGGCCCCCAATGTTCCGTTTTTTTCCATGTGGCCCCCTAGAAGTAAGGCGTTGCCCCCTTGGGAGCCATATCGCCCACATTGAGAACCACTGCACTAGACCATCCTGTCACCAGAAACATGCCCATTGGGTACTGGTGACATGCTGAAATAGAGGGTGTTCAACATGTGCTTAAAAAGGGCACACCTGGCCCAAGAAGCCTCCTGCCCCTATATAAGGACAGGAATAATGGGGAAGGGTTAAGTCATTGCTTATCTTTATCAGCAGCATCGGGGGGGTGGAGGAGAGAGAAAAGGGGGTGCTTTCCCTTACATTACTCCTCCACAAAAGGCTATGGATGTGGGAAAGGGCAGTTGTAGTAGTAAGGGGTCCTGTCAACATTCTTCTTTTTTTAAAAAAATGAAAAATTTCTCAGTGGGAAACAAATCACTTTAATTTTCAGAGACTAAAATGTTTCCCCCTCTTTCAGTTTCATTATTGCCTTTCTCCATTAAAAAAAAAATGTTGTGCAGCTGACCTACATGGGGATACGTTACAATAGCCCGAGTTATGACACCCCCCCCCCCCGCACTTAAAACCATTTTTGTAAGAGTGGAAGGGGCCAAAATCTCCCGACATACATCCTCGGCCTGCATTTACTATGGCTCATGGCGCTATCATAAATGCAGGTTTGAGTTACAATGCCCCCGACTTGCGACGCTTCCCCAGGAACTGATCATGTCGCAAGTCAGGGGCCGCCTGTAATAGGAAAGGGAGGAAACAGGAGAATGAGTTTCTTTAGTTTTTAAATTTTTAGATGAAAAATGTTTAATACAAATTAATTTTCTGCTATCTTTCCAAAACAATAATTACCATTTTTCAAACAGTTCCAGCATCAGTATAAGAGAGGGCACTGGAGCCCTGAATTCTTCTAGCATAATTCTGTTCACAATTGGACAGCATCCAGTAAGTAGGTTAGTGAAGACACTGAAGGAAGAGAGATTATAGCAATACAACATGTGCTTCAGAACTCAGCATCAGATGATTTTACAGAAGAAAAACAGCCTGTGGAGCTGGGATCTATAACCCTGGTTGATGTCATTTATTTTCTCCTTCATGATTTTTCCTTCTCTGTTCTCCAATATTACCGATAATGCTAAGATACGTGCTGCACAGATTTACAGTCTTAAATTTCCATCTGCCTTTAACATGGATTTCCTGCCCTGCAGGCTGAATTCTGATAGTCCCTGAAAAGACTAGTGCCTTTTTTTCAGGAAAGAGAATGCTTAAGCTGGATTCTACACGGGTGCTCAGCGAGAGACAGCCAAAGAAGCTCAGTCTCCAGCAACAACAACTTTCAACATGGCTGTTACCTTTTAATGAGCTGCCTGCCTTCTTTTCAAATGGTTCACTTTTGATTGCTCGCCTGGAATTTGTTTACTTCTGCAAACACGTTTCATCAATGTATTGCCCCATTTGTTTTTATTTTTCTCCATTCCAACATGCAGTATACCTAGATGCCACGGTCTGTCACCACATGCCTCCACTGTTATTACATCGAACATGTGAAATTCTCTCTTGGGATTTTATTCACTATTCTGTCCTGTACATTCAGTTCTGAATCCAAAACCCCTAACAACAGACAGACATTGGGACTCATTCTAGGAAACTTCCCCCTGCCCCTTTCTCAGTTTGAGCTGAAAGCCAGAACCAGTCAAATCAGCAGCACCTACATTGCAAACACTATGACAAAACAAACACAGGCTGCTAAATTTGTCAGTGAAAAGGAACTCTCCTGTTATACTCTGAGCAAACACTCCACACTCATTCACCCAAAACTGGGTCAGAGCAAACTTCAAAGGCAGTCTAAGCACACACACAAGTCAGGAAAACAAACATGAGCTGCCAACCCTGAACAAAAACAAAGGGGAACAGTGAATATTTTGCTGCCTGATGGTGGATTTCATCTTTCAACCCACAGTGAGCAAGTTACTCAGTTACTGGCATCTGCTTTGCCAGTCGCAAAAAAGATAACATTAATTCCAACCATACAGGAACACACCCAAACAATAACATGGGGCCTGATGGGCAGAAGAGGGCATCTGAAACGCTGATGATGGTGCTAGGAAAGAGACCATGTATTATTGCATGGTCCTTCTCCCATCTCCCCCGGAACTCCTCTGTACAGCCCCACTTGGCACCAGCATTCTGCAGGCTGGGAAGGGATTTACATGGAATCACATCATGCTTCCCTTTAAAACCTTCTGATTGGAGATAGCTGGGTAGGCACGGAGGGAGAAGCAATGGCTGCACAGCTGCAGGGTTGGAAGGGATCTGAGAAGTAGCATGAAACAGGGCCGGATTAAGACCTTTAGAGGCCCTAAGCACTGAAAAGATTATGGTGCCCCCCCATATGTAATTCAAAATAAAAACAATACTATACTGTAAAATGTCATTTTTTTTTTTTTTGGTGCCCCTGCTTTGCTGGTGCCTAAGAACATGCTTAGTCTGCCTATTGGGTAATCCTTCCCTTGCATGAGAGTTCCAGGAGTCATAGGGATGGAACCCAGTCTCCTCCAGGAGTCCCATACATGGTCCTCAGGAATCCTGCCTTTTCTCACCCCCACTCCCACCCAACTCACACAGCTGCACTGTTAAGATTTTATCGCCAGTGAAGCATCAGTTGCCATTCAATATTGTATATAGTACTTGGATATCATGTTTGTTTCCCTTCACACTCAAACCTTATTTAAGAATGGGTACATCTACACAGCAGGGCAAAAATCAAATTAAGCTGTGCAACGTCAGCTACATCAATTGCACAGCTGAAGTCAAAATAGCTTAACTCGGCTTTAAGCAATGTGTCCACAGCAGGAAGTTCAACGAAGAACACTCTTCCTTCGACTTCCCTTACTTCTTGTTAAATGAGGGTTACCATGAGTCGGAGTAAGAAGTTCTCCAGCTCGACATTATTTTAAAATAAAGGCATGTAGAGTAGACACACTCTTCGTTATTTTGGAATAACTCCAGAAATCCTTTATAATCTCCACCACTCTTCTCCCATTCACTTTTTCTTCTGAACTGGGATTCTTCTTTTCTTTCCTTGTCCAGATCCAGCAGCTCCTGAAAGTCGCACCTCTTTCTTCTGTATTCATATCTGCATAAGTACAATTAATTGGGCGTCTGTTTTCAGAAAGTTGTTGAAGGCCCAGGCTGCCTGGACTAAGAGAGAGGGCAATTGCTTAATCAACACACATTATTTTCCTCCTCTTTTCATCTCCACCCCTTGTCAGGATTCTGGTTTATAATCTTCCATCATGGAACTCGTAGTGAAAGTTGATGAGTCAATCGTTGCTCCAGAGCTAGGCATAATGGAAAGATAATTATCTAAAATGGGGCTATAGTGACAAAACTCCACCCATGCTTTTGAGGTACCTGGCAGGTTGGCTTACCTGTCACACCATTCAGATACATGGCATTACACCCGCACTTTATGTAAGAGCTTAGAACAAAGACCTGATTCCCCATGTGATGGGGTGTACCAGCCCCACACTGGCAAAGCAATGTCTGACCATGCTCACCTGGTTGAAGAAGCCCTGCCCTGCAGCCCTGCTGGGCATGCTTACACTGCAGCCCAGGTATAAAAGCTTGGAGAGAGAGGCTCAGTCTGGGCTGGCTGCTAAGGAGGAAGCCAGTACTGCCTGAGCTCCTGCAGGTGAACTGCCTGAAAGGTCAGACCTGGAAACCAGCCAGTGAGATACCTACGCTACTGAAGGAGATTGGGAGGAAGGAGGTCAGACCAGAGCTCCTGCAAGAGAACTGCCAGAGGGACTGGATTGGGAGGCCAGGCAGTGAGACATCTGTGCTATGGAGAAAGGACTCTGTAACGGAGTCTGCCTGCTTGTGTGAGTACCCTTCTGTGGCCACGGGGTGTCTGGTAAGCTCCCTGCCTGGCCATCTGTGGCAGAGAAAATGTCAGTATGTGACCTGGGACCAGGCTTCTACTTGCCCCCTTGCTGTGGCTGCTGGGAAGTTGGGAGCGGGGGGGACCTAGGCCCTCCCACTCCTCTAGGTCCTGGACCAGGGACCCTGTAAGTCACAGGTGCCTGCTATGAGTCTCTGCTATCTGCTACTTCCTTGTCCCCTGGGCCACTTCCACAGGATGCTGCTCTGTCTGGTCATCTCAGGGTTCTGAGGCTGGATTCTCAATAGACCCTGTCCAGGGTGCTATCAACTCTTCTAGTCAGCTTGTAGCAGCTAGTCTTCAGCCACTGGACCTGGGCCTCACCCAGGCTCTAAAGTTCAGCTTCCACTTGGAGCTGTCTGCAGTGCTGCTGTTTTCACAGTCAGTACCTAGATCTGTCTGGGTCAAGCTCCTGTGAGGAACTGCCAGGCCTCTGCCCAGCAGCTTCTTTTATACTGGTCTGCTGGGTCCTGATTGGCCACCATGGAGGCAGCTGCTCTATGCTGCCTGGAGGACCTCTCTTCTGCTCCTCTTGCTGGGGTGGGGTGTAGAAAAGCCTCCAGCACATGTTACTACAGCCACATGCAGATTGCACTCTCAGTAAAAGATTGGGTGGGGAAGAGGTGAAGTGAATGGCCCAAGCTATACAGTAGGTTCATGGTTGGGGCAAAAATAGAACCAGAACACCCAGATCAATGCTCCACCCACTGGACCACAATGCATTTACATTTCAGTGACTCTTTCTATAAGGAGAAAACAATTCTTCAAGATCCAGCCCAGGCATGTCCTGTCTAATCTAGGGCATCAGCAGTAAAAATCATCACTGCATATAACATTTGGACAGTTTGGAGACAGAACATCTGAATGCTTCCTGTGTGGTCAAATTTTAGAACACAAACGAGGCTCTGCGATCTCTTCCTATCTTGGGCTGCTTATGCTGGTGAATGCAAAGCCTGTCTTCCCAATTTCCTTCTGGACCTCCCTACTGGATTACAAGACACTGCCAAGTGATATGCATTGATTCACCTATCGTATTCCTTCTGCCTGGTGACATAATGCCTGGGTTGGGAGATGCCAGGATTCCCGTTAGATGTGCCTTTTTTTTCATAACTCATTACCCACACCTTGTTTTGTAGTGCCGAACAGCCTTTCAGTCTTTGCTTGCATATTGATTAAGATGTCATTCGCAAGAGCTGTGTGAACAGCAAAACCTAGTGTTATTGAGCCACAGGATGCCTGCATTGCAGCCATCTACTCTTCCTCCTAGTAAAGTCAATAACAATGCCAAACTGGAGAGGTGAGAAAATGCTTCCTTGTTTGACACCAACATCTCTGTTGAATCATTTTCTCAAGTCTGTACTTAAAGTGTGCAAACAGCAACATGATAATGATGGTGTCTGTTGGAATAACACTCTGAGATAGCCAGAGTGAATCAGGATGGAGGCTGTCAAATGCTTTCCTGAAATCCATGAAGTTTAGAATAAGTAGCTTTTGCCATTTGATGCTTTCTTTGACTATTCTTAGGGTGAAAATCTGATTGACACATGAACTTATGAGTCAGAATTCTGTCTGCCCTTTCCTTAGCTTTGCCTCACTCACTTCCTTTATTCTGCTTAAGGTGATATTGCAGAAGATGTTGCTTCTCATTAAAAGAAGTTTAATTCCTTGCCAGCAATTGCAGTTACTTAAGGCACCTTTCTTTGGGACCATGACCAACTCGATGGCTTACCAAAAAAAGTGCCTAACATACATGCACTTCACACTTTTATTGTGAGTTATGTGAACTAGGTACATCACTGCATTTGAGTATACAAAATTTTCCCAATAAAAGTGAAAAAAGCTAAAAATAGGGATATGGGTAGAATTTTCCAAAGAGATAAACTATGATTTATGTTTAAAAAAATAGCATTGACACAAATCAGGTTATTAACTAAATCAGGTGTCTAGAGTGACCAAATTCTAATATCAGTGACATGGGTGTACATAAACATCACTGGGGTTACTCCTGACACATGGTGGTATAAATGACCTCAGAATCAAGCCGTGTTGTACAAGGCCACTGACCTGGGGGGTAGGTGCCTGGATTTTTGTTTGTTCTTAGAAATATTCACTGTTCTCTGCCTTCTCAATTCAGCTTCCTAGGTATTATTAAGACGTCCCATTGCAGGAACATAACATACCACCAATTTCACGCTCTTTGACCAACGCATGTAAGGCAACTTGCTGTTCCAAAAGATACTCTGGAATGTAAACTATACAGGTTAAATAAGGACAACATTCTAAGCAGTACTACTGGAGTGGAGCTTTTTTGTTTCTTTATCAATAGGGAACTGTTGCATTAGATTGATTGCTAATTTGCACTGTGAAAAAATATACCTGAATGCACCCACTTGTAAACAAACAGGTACATGTGGCAATTGCAGTATAAATCTGCAGTGATGTAAGTAGACAATAATATCTGGTCCCCACTGCCCGCAACAAATGCTCTGCCAACCAAGTAGCTCTATTAACTTCAGTGCCTTCAGAAATGATCGCATACAAGTGCTAAATGTTTTGGGAGTGCTGATAATGAGGAAATCGGGTATGGAGTCTTGACAATCTGGTGTGTAGTGATCTTCAAAGCATCACTTATACACATATCAAGAAATATAAGTGAGACCCATCACACACACTAACTTTGCCGATAAGAATCACATTTTTTGAAATGGTTTTCATATCTGCAATCAAGCGAGTGGTCTTCCCAGTAAACTAACTTTACAGCAGCTTGTAGGAAGGCTTTAATAGATTTCAAATGTTCTTTATCCCATTGCTTTGCTCAGCCACTCGGGAATTATATCCCTTCTTCTGAAGGCTACACACAAATTTTGGATTCAAGTGTATCTCACCCTCATTAGCAGACATTGTATAACAGTCAATTTGATATCAAATTGCTTTCTATTTGTCCATGCTACATTAAGTCTCATAATCACCCTTATGATTAAACCACACCTTTTTATACCACTTAAAATGCTTGGCTTGTGGAGATAGTACTTTAAAAAGGGTGAACTGTAATAAGCTGCAAGGTACACTATGGCACATGGAATGGCTTAGGTAAGTAATTTGCATCTGACTTTAAAATCAAGACATGGGATAAATCAAAGGCAACTCCTCCTGCTATGGCAACAGAGTTAACCTAATATAATTCCCCATGTCTGTGGGGGAAAAAAAAGATTACCACACATCCAGTTCTATTTTTATCTTGTATTTAATTTTACTGCCCTAGCCTTGTAAAAAAGAAAGTAACTTTTCAGCTGAATGGAATTTTTGATGGAATGTAATGGATTGTAACAACTTTATCAATCTAGCCACTATCTTCCTCCACTGAAAAAATTAAAAAGGCTACATGAGCAAGAGCTATCATTTTAGCTGCCTGAGTCATTATATTTTCATCTGTAGGGAGCGGAGCATGTATATGCTGTCTGGACTCAAATCACTGAGTAATGGTTGATTGCCCCCCATTCCTTAGGTAGGCTGGTGCTCTGCTGAAAATATTATTTAAGTAATTGGGAAACTATCTTGTGCAGAAATTTTAACCAAACACTTAGCAGGACTATTGAAATAATTAATCAAATATACATAAGATAAATGTCTGGTCTATAGAAAAGACCCCCTCCCCCCGGGTAGAGTGAAGAGAGCACTGAACACTAATCTTGCTATGATTTAAACACTAATAAGATATTTTTATTATTTCAAGTGATGGCTGAAACAAGAGCTCACCAGAACATATATAGCTGAAAGGCAAGTGAATGTAGTGAAGGACTGCCCTTGAGTTACAGAGTTACTCTGGAATATGTATTCTGCCAACCTTGATGGAAGAAGTTATGGAATATTTCAAAGTGTCTTCTCAGCCACTAATGGTCCATTTTGTGCAAAAATCCCTTTTGCGCAATATCCTTGTGCCTCTAAAATAAGAGGCATAAGGAACTTGCGCAAAAAGGGATTTTTGCGCAAAATGTCCACATCCACACTGCTTGTTTTTGCGCAAAAACCTCTTGCACAAAAAGGATCGGAAAAGACTATGTAAATGAAGCGTGAGAAAATGCTAATGAGTGCTTCATTTGCATTGCCTCTTCCGCAAAAAGTTCGTAGTGTAGACATAGCCTCAGATGTGTGCCAGGTTACTCAGGAGACTTCAGCATTCCTCGATTTGTTTAAATTTTTTTAAAAAAAAAAGACACATACAAAAGCTCTGAGGTCCCAGAGAGAGAGAGAGACGTCTCTCCAGATGGCCCATTGAAAATATAGGGAACCCACTATTATAAACCTTAATAGTAGGATAACAATATAAGAATGGACATACTGGATCAGATCAAAGGTCCATCTAGCCTGGTATCTTGTCTGCCCAACAGTGGCCAATACCAGTTGCCCCAGAGGGTGGGAACACAACAGGTAATCATCACGTGATCCCTCTCCTGTCATCAATTTCCAGACAAACAGAGGCTAGGAACACCATTCCTACCGATCCTGGCTATTAGCCATTGATAGACCTAACCTCCATGAATCTATCTAGCTCTTTTTTGAACCTTGTTAAAGTCCTAGCCTTCACCACATCTTCTGGCAAGGAGTTCCACAGGTTGACTATGAGCTGAGTGAAGAAAAACTTCCTTTTGTTTGTTTTAAACCTGCTATCTATTAATTTTATTTGGTGACCCCTACTTTTTATATTATGGGAGTAAGTAAATAACTTTTCCTTATTCACTTTTCCCACACCTGTCATGATTTTATAGACCTCTATAATATCCCCCCTTAGTCTCCTCTTTTCTAAGATGAAAAATCCAAGTCTTTTTAGTCTCTCTTCATGAGGGACCTATTCCAAACCCCTATTCATGTTTGTTGCCCTTCTCTGAATCTTTTCCAATGCCAATAAATCTTTTTTGAAAAGAGGCAACCACATCTGTATGCAGTATTCAAGATGTGGGCATACCATGATTTGATATAGAGGCAATTACATATTCTCTGTCTTATTCTCTATCCCTTTTTAAATGATTCCTAACATTCTGTTTGCTTTTTTGACTGCCAAGATCTCCATCTTGAGTAATTATAGCTAAATTAGTCCCCATCATATTGTATGTATAGTTGGGATTATTTTTTTCCAATGTGCATTACTTTACATTTATCAACATTACATTTCATTTACCATTTTTTACCCAAACAGCTATTTGGTGAGATCTTTTTGAAGTCTGCTTTGGTCTTAACTATCTTGAGCAGTTTAGCATCATCTGCAACTTTTGCCACTTCTGTTTGCCCCTTTCTCCAGTTCATTTATAAATAAGTTGAATAGGATTTTTAGTTCAGTGGTAGAGCCCTTTGTTTGAGGTGCTGAATGAGCAAAGTGGTAGTCTGGATTTCCTGTGCATGCAACATGTCTTTGTGGATGCTCTTTGCAAGACTCGGATTTGCTGCACAGCATCACAAGGACATATCTCACATGCACAATCCTTCAAGCCTTACGCTGACAAAGGTCCCATAGTCTATGATGGACATTTTCCCTGACTGGGGACTATAGGATTGGATTCATTAAAAGAGAAAACTTTTGGAGTCCTCTTTAACTACCCTCTTTAACTGCAATAAACAATAATAAGAAGAAAACTTAAAAAAAAAAAAGACAAAACTTACTAACCTTGATGTTTTGGAAGAAAAAAAAGCTCAATATACAAATTATAATTATTCAAGAGGGATCCCTCAACTAACGCTGTATTAAACACTTTACATAATCCACTCTCTGCCTCAAAGTAGCTCTATTTTAAGGTTTTAAAACTTTGTGCAGCAATTTTTGGAATAAAGAGTTTTGATTGTAATGATGGCTCTGCATCTATGGGAGGAAAATGACACAAGACATGAATACAAAGCCATTCATTTCTTCCTTGTCCACAGATTCCTGTCCTATAGGGTGGACCACAAAATGGAAAGATAAAGCAATGAATAAGCATGTTGATAATTTCATATTTGGTTCCAACAGGTTCACTGATTAAAAACAAATGTTAAACATAGATGCCAGGGCTAGAGCAGCCACGGGGAAAATTAGCAGGGGCTCAGCACCCACCGATGGTCACACTCCTCACTCCCCTCAGCTCCTCTCACACAGTGGCAAACCTGCTGTTCAACTCCTCCTTCACCCTCCCAGCATCTCCCACCCACCACGAACAGCTGTTTTGCAGCCTTTGGGACATTTGAGAAAGGAGGGGGAGGAGCAGGGACGCATTGAACTAAAAGGAGGGGGCGTAGAAGAGGCAGCGGTTTGGAGAAAGGGGTGGAATGGAGCAAGGGTGGGAAAAGATGGAGTAGGGACTTGGGGAAGAGATAGAGTGGGGGTAGGTCTGGTGATTGAGGGGGGCATCAAGCACTCCCCAGATAGAAAGTTGCCACTTATGATGTCAAAGCCAACATTTAAGAGTAAAAATCGGTATTTTTAATACTCCACATTTTTTAAAGATGTCTCAGTAGTGAACTGTGAAAAGCTCTAGTCATGACAACAAGCTCAAAATTTAATTTTATATACACTGCAGCTACCTACTTCCTCAGTTTTCAAAAGAAAGCCTTTTGTGGGCTAGAAATCAATTTCTCTAGGTAACAGAACCTCTGGAAGCTTTGGTTCATCTTCTCTTTAAGACAGCCAATTTTTTGCCTCCAACTATATACATTATTCAAAGATTAGTAAACAGTTACCTTAACTAACCAGCACTCTCCCAACACAACCAAGTACTTTCATTAGAAGTGACAATACTCGTAAAAAAATTGAGAGGGGAGGGAATCCCACTGCACTACTGAAATATCGATTGCTAAAGTAGAGAGCTCTAAGACACACTTGGCTGGGCAGCATGAACCTGAAATACCATATACATGCAGCATTTCACAAAGATCTTTGCTGGTTTTAAATGCTTTCAGTAGGTACAGTTTTTTTTTTTTTTTTTTGTCTTTTGTCACTAGTGAAGCAGCTGGTTGCTTTAATGTGTGTGGGAGGGAAAGGAAGGTAAAAAGCATAAAAAAACAAATTTATGGCCCCAGTTCAGGAAAGCAACTGAAGACCGTGTGTAATGCCATCCCTGGATATCCCTAAGAGGCAATACTTTTCCACCCACAAGCACTGAATCTGTGTGTGACAAAAATCAAACTTATGAAAAGAGTGGGGAAAAAGGGACCCAATATTAATTTGGGAAAACACCCCAACCCCAGTTCAAAAGCACAACACCCACCCCATAGTGCGCTGGGCACTGTCCTTGCCTCGGTATCTTATGTTGCAGTGTGTGGCAGGGTGGTGTACCTGCCCCACCCTCAGAGGAGCTGTTGAGTCCCTGGGGCTCTTGAAATCATGCCCCAACCCCACTCGTACAGTAATTCAGCTACTATCTCTAACACACACCCCTCTTGGTGGGGCAGTACGGCTTAGCAGTCAGAGTCAATAACAAATGCCCCTCTCATTGGGACAGTGTGGCCTAGCAGAGGAGTCTGTTGCAGCAAGTGCAGGCCCCACAGGTTGGAGATTGAGGACGGGGTAGGTGGACTCCCTACTCCACTGGGTCCCAGCCCAGGGCCCTACCAGCAGTGATGTGATCCACCACTAGACTGGTGGGGACTCCTTCCACAATATGCCAGGCTCCCCAGAAACCAATCTCCTGCCCTGGGCTACTTCCTACCTGCCTCTGCTGGAATCCTTTCAGGAGCCTTCCTCTAGGTCACCATCAGTGTCTCTGATGTCTCGCTGATTGATCTCTAGGTCCAGTCCCACAAGCGGTTCACCTCCAGGAACTTTGGAAGTATCAGACTGAGACTCTCTCCAGGCCTTTATACCCAGATTGCAGACTGAGCGTGACCAGCCAGGCTGCAGAGGAGGGACTTCTTTAGCCAGGTGAGATTGGTTAAGCCTTGCTTCCCCAGTGCAGGGCTGGTACACCCTGCCACACGGTGTAAAAGCCCTTCAAAGAAATGTCTCTTAACAGAACACTTAGTAGTGAGACTGGTTGCCTGTGCAGTTTCTGTGTTCTTTTGCTCTGAAGCACTATCCTCACCGAAGGTCTAAGCCCCTAACCCTGCGCAGCAGTGATGTCAGCTCCACAACTGGAAACACGGCGTCTCAACTGAGATTCTAATCAGCTTTGTCTTTAAATGTTGGCAAGAAACAGGTCAAATGGTGTCTAGAACTCTTTAGGGTGAGTTCACACCATCAGTTAGAAACACCCATCTCCACCCACTCTCACTGGGAGTCCCATTTAGGATGACTCCCCTATGTTAAGCATAGTTCTGCTGCCCTTTATCCATACAATAAGGATAACATTTAATTAGCCCTATGTTCAAAGTGATTTGAAATCCCAAACCAGACAGAATAGATCATTTTGGCAATGCAATTCCATCTGCTGCACACGTAGGCAGACGAGGTGTGTCTGCTCAAACACTGTCTGCTCCAGATGTCTTTTCCCACTGCTCACCACTAGATATCAGGAGAGAGCTCATTCAGAGCCTGCTTACGCCAGGGATGTTAAATATTGGTTAATTCAATAGTCGAGTAAACTCATGAATCCTTATGGGTTACTCGACTATTCTATAGTCCCCGGGGGCAAGGCCAAGCAGCCAGTGCGCTTCAGCCCCACTTCCAAGAAGCCCCCTGCCACTCTATGCTGCTGCCTCTGTATCAGAGGCAGCAGTGCAGGATGCCAGGCTGGAGCTGGTCCATAAGGGGAGCCAGTTTAAAAGTCAGCCCGTCTGAGGCGGGGGTTGGGGTTGAGCTCCTGGACCCAGAACGAGTTGGAACTGAGCCCGGCTGCCTGCCTGCCTGGCTCCTAATTCACTTTAAATGCAGAGCTGCAATGGGGGTAAGTCCTAGACCCAGCACAAGCCAGAACTCAGCTGGGCTGCTGGCCTGCCTGATTAAAAATGTACTAGGGGTGGGGGGGAATGGGTGAGGAAAGCATGTAGTCTATAGAATTAACCTATAAGCTTTGGCTTATCGATTAATTGGTTAATTGACTACATTATTACATCCCTAGCTTACACATGCATAAAGGGCTTTGCTGGTGAAGGATGCTTTCATGAATTGAAACCTAAATTCCCCAAATACAACAACAAGAGGTTTATTTTGCAGCTCTTATGTTGCAAAAATAAGTGTATGCAATCTGGGGCCCAACATTAGACTATCTGCAGGTCCAAAGTCACCCCAGGTGTAACTCCACATGTGTAGAGGGAAAATATAAATAAAGATAGCAGATTTGAAGTGTGATGCTATCTAGAAAGGAGAACTTGAATCAGAATTTTATTTAGGAATCCAGAGGGACTAGGCTACCACTGACAAGAATAGACATCTTTCTTTCATTGCTCATCTTAATTCACTATGAAGGGGGAAAACATGATTGTATTCATGGGCTACTGTTATTTTGTGTCAATTGATATTCACTGTGGCTGCAGTTCATAACTCTGACTGCTTCACAATTCACATTCTTTATTCCTTAAGTGTACTAAATAGATGAATCATTGCCAAGAGCTTTTGCAATTTAAAACATGTTTGTGGCAGAAATGCCAGAATAAATACGACTGTTATTTCCCTTTGAACCCTAATGGGTGTCATCTGTATGGGAGCAGCTAAATAATTGATAAAGGCAAAAATAGACATTCTTCTATGTTTATATTTGATCCATTGCAGTATAATGCCTCTAAATACTAAATATATGTATGACTGTATAACATTAGGAAACTGATGGCCCGGATGCATAAAAATCTTTATAGCCATTTAATGGTTTGTGGCTTCTATAAAAGAGCAGTTGGTTTCAGTCCAGCTCTGAATGGACAAGCATTGTATCATAAAAACCATGGTCCCAATTCACATCTTTATCAGTAGCGTCAGCAGAGGATTTGAGATCTTGTTCTTTCATCCTAAGAGGTGGCATCCTGAGGTCAGCTGTTGAGGCCCAGCTAGCAGACAGAACTGCTGTATGTGATGAGAGAAGGTCAGCCACTGGAAATGCCAAGCTAGAATTTCTCATGAGCCCTAGTGTGCAGTCACTTCCCATGCAGATGGGTCAGCTGATCTCATATACTGGCATGTTTTCTGATGTCCATGATCACAAAGGATGTCACCCTCAAGCCATACATACTATTCATGGCTATTCAGTCAAACCTGTGATTTATCTGGGGGTCAGAAGAGAGAAGGAATTGTACATTTGAGAAAATATTTTGTCTAGCAGGAAACTCTCCATACTGGTGATTAATCTCCACCACCCTATTGAAATTCAGGTGATCTAAGAAATATTGGTATGGGCTTTTGGCAAGAATGAAACTATTGATTTTGCTGTTGTGCAGAAAATATAAACATAACACTGGTTTAACTCAAGGCATTTTTCCCTTTGTTTCAGAAAACTCTGGGTTTTTTCCACTACTTGTCATTAAGGCAGAATTTCAAAATTGGCTGGCATATGATCAATTAAAATTAATAATTGTTTTTTTTAGAAAAAGAGTATCAACAGGTTCTTGAAAAGACCAGCTCTTAATTTACTGTAATATTGTAATACTTTACACAGTCCTCTAAAATTAAATTGCTATTGTCTAAAATAACTATCATAAAGAGCAGGAAAAGGGGCAGAATTAAATATACCAGACTCTACATCATGGATTAGCAGGATTGATTATACCTAAAGTCTCAATCCTACAATCTGTCATGCCTATGAAGAGCCTTAGCAAATTTAATATGATCCTACCTGTGCAAAATGAATTTCACTACCGGAATCTAAATGCCGGTTTTGAGGAAAAATTAGATTTTTTTTACCAAAGTGTCACCTGATGTTTCAACCAGTTTTCCCCCAATGGTGATAAGTCATGGAGTTCTCTTAGTTCTAAGTGAAACAGCTAGTACCTCGTAGAACAAGGCCATAATCTCAGTCCAATCCCCTCTCTTGGATATTTGCATTCCACTCCAATTGAGCTCACATTTGAGGCTCATTCCACGTCTTTAGATTAGTTTTAAGAGCAAAAAAAAAAAAAAAAATCACAAATTATTAGTAATGCTATGTAAATTGCTACCAAAATCAATGCAGCAGAACGAAGAAGGAATCTTAAAGGAGTGTGCGTGTCTCTCCATTCTAGCTGGGATTTAGCAGAAAAATCAGTGCCAAATAATACATAGCCTGTTACTTCTCAGTGATCTAATGTGAAAAATGAAAGGGTTACTTCTTCAATTATCATTGCTGAAAAGGTAAAATAGCGAGTAAAAAAAAAAAAAGCCTCACATCAGTGCAGATTTATAGAACCTCTTTCTGTATGAGAAAGAACAAAATACACATATACATTTTCATTTCACAAAATCTAGGAGCTGCTCAGTCATAGACCAGGCCTGCATTTTGCTAGGTGTAAAAGAAGTGGTCTTTGTCTCAAACGCTTACCATCTAAGAAAGTTCAAGGAAATCAAGGGAGCCGTCAGCCTGCCTGGGTCCCTGAGCAAGGTGAGCGCTGAAAGATGAGGGTATAACTTTATGGGGGAGGTGCTCTGTTGAATGAGGGGCAGCATGGGAGAAAGCACACAAGTGCTTCTTTGAAAATGTTATGAGTGGGCAATATAAGCTGGCAACAGGCGGGAGCTGGCATCAATGCTGAATGAGAGATGACAGGTAAGACAGGTGGGGTTAGGTCATGAAGGACCTTGGAAACGAAGACTGGCAACTTATGTTTGACACAATAGAGGCAGTGTTGGGATGTCAAAAATAGGGTAACATGGTGAAAAGTGATTAGTAAAGCAGATGGTCTGTGCAGCAATATATTGAATTGCTATGGTCAGCACAAGACTGCATTTGTCAAGGCCAGAGAAAAGCAGGTTGCAGGAATTGAGACAAGATGATCCAAGTCCGGGTGAGAACTTTAGCTGTGTGGATGGAGAGGAAAGGCTGTACTGGAGGTTCTGTACAGAAAAAATCTGCAAGATTTGGACAAAGTCTAGATGTGAGGACATGAAATCTTTAATTTTTTCCATCTCAGACAACATTTCAAAATATAGATTTTTAATGATGCAGTCTTAAACTTGACACACCTTAAAGGACCCAGATTTTCAAAACACAATAAGGCATTTGACCTTTGAAAATAAGGTCTCTTAACAGTGCTTAAAGTTGGTCACCCAAAATCACTAGTCGCTTTTGAAAGTGTTGCTCAAAACCTCATTTAATTAAAATCTATTAATATTACGTGCCCAATGAAAAAAAGAGCAGTCTAATAATTGTACTGGGTGCTGTCCCACTCTTAAAATTACATAAGTCCTTACTAGCATAGCAGCAGCAGATATTAAACGCCTTTCAGAATTTGGTCCATATTCTTATTACATATATTTGATATAAGCATCTTAGAAATTACTGAACATATCCAAACACCTTCCTCATCCATATTCCTCCTTTCCCCATGGTGTGTCGGTAGAGAGGAACCCGGAACATCCAGCCTAAAAGGGTGAGTCTCAACCACTGAGGCTAAAGGAGTAACTCCATTTCCTGTCAGCTATAGTAGAGGCGTATCTACCAACCAGACCAACCAACAAAGAGACACTCAATTCCACTCTCATAGAAGACTGGCCCTTGGGCAGGGATGGCTTATGAATGCACACTGGGAAAGGACATTGATAAAGCAAGCCAAAGGCATGAGACTGCATGCAGCAACACCATTTACACATAGCTAGGCAACCACACATGTACTATACCAAACTTGGAGTTTGACCCCAGAGGTGGCTGCTGCTCAGTGATGTGGTTAGGCTTAGTTAGCTACTTTTTGGAAAGTGCTCAGGAACTTTGGACTCAAGGTATTATTCAAGAAAAATATATTAATTCTTAAGTCATACTGACTTGAATTATTGCACAAATGCTGCACCAGAACAAGAAGTATAGTGAGACTTCAGCACTGCAAACAGCATGAGCTAAAAATGAAGATGAGCTTTATTTTGAATTCTTTAGTTTTTGTTCAAATTTGTCTTACCTCCTTGGTTTTACCTCAGCTCACTGGGTCCAATTCAGATTGCCTGGACACCATTTTAAAACCAGTCTATGGCATTACATCAGCATAAAATCAGTTTAAGTCTCAAAAAACTGTTTTCTTTAGTGAGAGGAAAGCCGGGTCAGTGCTTACCGACTAACAGCAGTCTTATTCTTTCAAGGTCAGTGCCTCCTAAAAAGTTAGCTATGAAAATATGGCAAATGACCATTGTGCCTCAGGGAATTTCAGTTACTACCACAGCAGCAGAGAAGGTGCCACTTTTCATAGCAGGCCAACAATATTTAGCCTTGAGGGGGAACCAATCATATTCCAAGTCCGTGTTTCCTACTTAAAGATTATATGGATGAAAAGCTTACACCTATATCCTGCATCACTTAATGGCACAACACCGAAGGTACAAGACTGAGAAACCCTCTAGGAAAATCTTCCCACTGAGAGAGAGAGAGAGAGAGAGAGAGATGTACAAATCAATGTCAGGAGCCCCGATTCTCTCAGCAGATATTTTCCACTTTAAAAAGATGATTCTCTACTACCCCAGTTTTTATGAGACAAAAAGGTTGATTCCGGATGTCTCAGAAGAGAAACTACTGCAGGATAAAGTGCACATGACCTTAATGCAGATTGGCAATGTAAGACTACCCTTATTTTCACAAGTGAAAAAGATTAATGGAGTACAAGCACATGAGTGAAGTTTAGCAAACTGTACTGTGTGTTGGAAGATACAATTTGTGATATGTATTTTCTCTTCTTCTCTTTCCCATCTACAAAAAGAGCCAAAAAACTCTGATCTGGCTTTAAAACAAAACCAACCACACAAAAACTCAATGGTTCTCCTCTACCAGTCTGTCTGTATGGGCTTCTCATCCTTTCTATGGACAATGTATCGGTATCTCTAATGGTGATTAGTGGCGACATCCAGCAGAAATGTAAATGTTAAATTCTCTCTACATGTGATCCATAGGCTAGTCCACAGTTTGGAGTGAAAACCTCTCCTGAGTTCTAGTCTCCTCTCTCAGGAGCAGACTCTGTAGTGGTATGAAGAGGGCTGGGGGGAAGCCAGGCCTACCCACTACTCCAGGTTCCAGCCCAGGGACCATAAGGCAGAGACAACAAACAGGGTTTCTTCCATTCTCCATCTGGTAGCTTCTTCCTTAGGCCACTTCTCCAGATGATCCTTCCCAGTACCTTTCCTCTGATATATGAGCAAGTTTGTCCTGCTCCTCCTCAGCTCTCACTCAGAACATCTCTCACACTCAGATGTTGGGCTACTACTGCCCTCCCTGCAGATCTTATAAACAAGCCTCAGTAGGCCTTAATGGGCTGCAGGTGCTCTGATAAGCCTGCTGCTTCCAGCAAGCTCTTAATTGGCCCTAGGTATCTGCTTTATTATGCTGCACTAGTCTCAGCCCTGGTTACCCAGGAAAGAGGAAGCTGCTCACTCAGAGCCCAGCTTACCTTCCCTCCCTTAGTGTGCAGCAGCCAGGTGGCCTGGGTCCTGTACAGTATGTGAAGTAGGGTTCTGGTCCCTCAGTGGAGTCCAGAGGCACTACTGCATCACAAATAACCACACAGTCCCTAGATCTGCACTGTCCCCAGAAAGGCTTCCTTGCTCTCTTCTTGCTTTTCTGTGAAGCAGTTTACTTACCTTATGCACCCAGCTACTTTGGCTAGTGGGAGGAAAGAAATCAGGGCTCCTTCTATACCATACCCCTCTCTGATGCCTCCTTGCCCACTGCAGGGGGCACAGATGAGAAGTCCCTGCTCTCAACACCATATCTCAAGCTTTAACCTGAACCTCACTTCTCAGCATGGCAGTCTAAGGGACTCCACAGTGTTTCTGCTCATAACAGAAATCTGTCTGTCTGCACATTTCTCTCCTAGACATTTCTGCACAACTCTTAGGGTGTCTCTACACTAGCCCCCTAGTTCAAACTAGGGAGGCTAATGTAGGCATTCGAAGTTGCAAATGAAGCCCGGGATATTTAAATCCCGGTCTTCATTTGCAACTTCGAATGCCTACATTAGCCTCCCTAGTTCGAACTAGGGGGCTAGTGTAGACATACCCTTATTGCCTCTTCTGGACATCAGCAGAGGACTGTGCATTGCAATTGGGGTTTTCCCCCCATTGGTGTATACAAGTGACACAGCTGTAAGAGATGGATGGATGCTTAGCCGCTGGCTAATGTAGCATTTTCCATCCAAAGTGCATTTCGTGCAGCACAACAGCCTGGCAAGACTAAAATACCATGCTGCAAATTTGAGTTTGGATCCCGAAGTCCCAGGATGTGAAGATCCAGGGAAGTGGTTAGGGGTGCAAAACAAATTGTGCTATTAAATAAATCAGCTTATCTGACAGCCAGTCCCTTCCTTCCCTTAGCCAACTCACTGCACCAAGGAAAGTCAAGCTGACAAGAACGAGAGAGTTTGAAGTGTGGGTTAGACCCACTTGTGCTGGTGGCAGTGTAATGCTGTCTGTGAAGGTCCCGCGCAACATCTCTGGGAACCTAAATTAGGCCAGGAAAAACCACTGTCCGATTAAGTGGCTCATTTAATAGTTTAAGAGAGTGACAGGAATTACTTCAATGCTGCTTATTATAGACTGAACCTCTCAAGTCTGGCATTCCCTGGTCCGGTATGATTTTAGTTAGCCATATGTCCACTTTTCATGGGTGTGGCCAAGTTTCCTATACTCCCATAAAGTTTGTTTACAGCCTACAGTCCTGGCCCTCAGTGTTCCATGCTGCTATTTAGTTCGAATTCACCCCTAAATGCTTTCAGAGGATATGTTTACACTACAGAGTTTTGTTGGAAAAAGGCCGATTTTCCGACAAAACCTGCGTTACATCCACACTGCAATTGTGTTCTTCCACAAGTAAATTGAAAGAACAGAGGGTTTTCTCCAGCACTGGCAATCCTCTTTCTACGAGGAAGAAGCCTTTCCCCAAAAGAGCTCTTTCAGAAAAAGGCGTGTGTGGACGGAGAGGAGGTTTTTTTCTGGAAGAAGAGGCCTCCAGGAAATAACACAGGTGCCCCGGTGGCCACTCTGTCCAAAGTAATCAGGACTCTATAGTTCCTGTCTCCTGGCCCCTCTTAAAGATGCAGACACCCTGGACAAGCCTTGTGGCAGAAAGCCAGCTGAGAGCAACACCTCACCGCGTGGCTCTCCCTGCCACAAGCATGGACAGCCATGGCAGAGCCTCAACCCCCCCGCAAGCCTCCTGGCCCTCACAGGGAGCAGCCCCAAGGGTTACAGGGCCCACCTAGAGGGACCAAGAGGCGCACACCCTCCTGGTCTGGAGCAGAGATCCTGTCCTTCCTTGAGCTGTGAGGCGAGGAGGAGACATTGCAGGCTCTTTGCTCCAAGCGCCGAAACGCTGACATATTCGAGCACATAGCTGAATCCCTGGTGAAGCGCAGACACCCATTCTGGACCTTGGAACAGGTTCAGAGTAAGGTAAAAGAGCTCCATCAGGGATATGTCTGGGACAGAGAGCGCTCAGGGGCAGGACCCCATACCTGCCCCTATTACCAAGAGCTTCACCAAATCCTGTGGGGTGAGGAAACGTCTTCCGCATCAATTGTCATGGACTCTGGCCTTGAGACCTCCATGGTCACCTGGCCGGAGGTCACGGCAGAGGAGGAGCAAGAGGATCTGGGCCAGTCGGAGGAGGAGGAGACCTTCACCCTGTCCCTGGAGCTGGTGCCAGTCAGGCAGGATGCCCGGGAGGGATCTTCAGGTGAGTGGTCTTGGTCAAGGACTTCAATATCTGATATATAGGTGAGAGGATTATTCTAGCAGTGGGTGGGTGAGATTCTGTGGCCTGCATTGTGCAGGGGGTCAGACTAGATGATCAAAATGGTCCCTTCTGACCTTAAAGTCTATGAGTCTATGGTTTGTTACACACACAGGGCGGGGGAGGTGGGCGCACAGAGGGTGCAGGCATGACCCCAGACACCCTGAGGAGTGCCACACACAGCACGCAGGCATGCCTGCCATGCGAGGCACCACCCGATCCCGCAGGTAGCGCTGCATGCTGCAGGTGTGTGTGTAGACACCAGGGAGGGCCCGGCTCCTCTGCCACCCAGGGGGATCCTACTGTGGCCGGACACGTCCCTTGCCTGCTTGTCCGTGGTCCGGGGGGCGGGGTGGGAGGTGTTGGGAAGCAGGCAGCATGGTCCCTGGGCACCTCGCGGCCCCTGTGAGGCATGGCCCGCTGTGCAGGCCACACATGGCCTTGCTCCGGGGACATCCCCCTATTATGGCCCGAGGACTATTGGCCACTGCCCACAGAGGAGGGCACATCCTCAGGGACAGTGTCTGCATAGATGACTGACCGCCTCTCCCTCTTGTGTTCTCCACAGCCAGGCCAGTTGGGACTGAGGGGTGAGCCTCACCACCACAGCCAGCTGCCAGACCCAAAAGCGTGCCAGGGTCCAGGAAGACCTCATGCGCCAGCATTTTAGCATCTTGCGTGACATGCAGCAGACCCTGGCCCACAAGATACATGACAACACTGAGTGGCGGAACCATGCATGGGACCAGCTCATGCAGCAGTGTGATAACATGGGTGCTGTCATATCATGCACGATGTCACACCCACCTGCTGCTCTTGGCTTACACCCTCCTTCTCCCCCAGCTATGCCAATCTCTCCTTCTCCTGCCCCTCATGCTCTCTCCCCAGGTGATGCCCATGCCCCTTCCCCAAGAGATGACCATGCACCCTTCCCCTAGACCCTCTGCCATCCCTGACCGCCCCCCCCCAGCCCTCCCTCTTAACCATCCGTGTTCCCTGGACCCACCTGACCCCAACTCCGATGAGGTCCCCGCACCTGAGATGGCACATCTAGCTGCCCCCGTCCCCTTCCCCTTCCAGGTTATCTGTCCCCTTCCCCTGCATACCTTTTTTTTAAACGTAACATGAATACAGAGTTCTCTTTGTTCAAAATCAAACAGGTGTTTTTATTGAGAGGTCAGTGAAGGGGCAAATGGAGGGGTTGTAGTAGGGAAGGGATAGGGCAGCAAGCCTGAGGCCCCTGTTGGGGAGGCCCTGGGGAGAGTTACTGGGGTGTTTGAGAGAACCTCTCCCTCAAGACCTTCCAGATGCACACCCCAGCCTGATGGGCCTGGCTTTTCGGCAGCTGTCCACAGCTGCTGGAAGGCTTGCCCCTCACTATCAGTGTCTGCCTCCCACCCCAGGAGGAAGGCCTCCCCCTTCCTTTCCACAATGTTGTGGAGGACACTACATGCTGCGACCACCTCAGGGATGTTGTGCTCCCGCACGTCGAGGTGGGTCAGCAGGCACCTGAACCATGCCTTGAGGTGCCCAAAGGCCCACACAGCTTGGATTCAGGCCTGGATGAGGTAAGCATTAATTTGGTCGCTGCTGGGGTGTATGGCTTCATTAGACACAGCATCAGGGAGTAAGCCACATCCCCTATGATGCACAATGTCATCTGCACGTCCCCAACTGCAAAGTCATGGTGAGGGAAGAATGTGTCCGCCGCCAGCTTCCTGTACAGGCTAGAATTCCTGAAGATGTGGGCATTGTGTGTCCTGACCGACCACCTGTCAAAAATGTCCGTCAAGTGTCCACAGTGGTCAACCAGGGCCAGCAGCACCATCGAGAAGTAGCCCTTGCCATTGATGTATTGAGCTGCTCAATGTTCCCGTGCACAGATTGGCATGTGGGTCCAATCAATCACTCCACCACAGTTTGGGAACCCCAGGGCAGCAAATCCGGCCACGATGGGGTCCAGGTCGCCAGGTGGGTGACCCTGCACAGCAGGATGGAGTTGATGGCCCTCACAACCTGCAGAAAGAGACCAAAAAAAACACAAAACAGAGAATGAGAAAGGGAGTGCTTGAGCCCTTGGGAGGTGCCCATCCTCCTCCAACCCCTTCAAACATCCCAGGAGTCTCCCTCTATGAGGCCGCCACCCCAGTAGCAGAGCAGTGTGAATATGGGGCAGCACAAACCCCTGGGGACAGGGCTTCCCCACACCCCCACTCCACCCCCAACAGCTCCCAACCTCCCCTTTCCTGAGGGTCCCCCTTTTCCAGTACTCCCCCCCCCCGGCCCCACAGGGACTGCAACCCCAGAGTGCCTTATGTCCATGAGGTGGGCCCTGACGGTGGACTTCCTCATGCCGAACTGGTGGCCCATCAACCGGTAGCTATCAGAGATGGTGAGCTTCCAGAAGACAATTGCTACCTGCTTCTCCAGGGGGATGGCGGGTCGCAGGTGGGTGTCACGTCTCCGGAGGGCGGGAGCGAGCCAGGCACACAGCTCCAAAAAGGTGGCCTTCTGCATGTGGAATTTTTTGAGCCACTTCTGGTTGTCCCACCGCTCCATGACCAGCCGGTCCACCAGTGCAAACTGGTGTGTCGAGCCTTGCACAATACCTCTCCACAGTGGGGTGCATTTGCCAGAGTGTAGTTCCCGCACCCAGAGAGAAGATCCCCAGAATGAGCTCGGGGTCCAGTTCATGCAGGAGCAGGAAGGCAGCTGACACAAAGTGCTGCAAAAACTGCAGCATGGCCATGTGGGGCCATCACATGCCCAGGGGCAGCTCCGGCTCCGTGGCACAAAGGAAAAAGCTGTGACATGCACAAAAGCAGGGCAACCACAGCAGGCACTGTGAGAGCTTTACTGTCCCTCGAAAAGGTAGCAAGCATGCAGCAGAAACAGAGAAATGGCTGTCCAGGGGGATCCCTTTAAGTGCGTGTCTCTAGAAGGTTCCGGTACCAGCACTTGGAAGCAACTGGTGACCTAAAGCCCTGGCTGAAGTGCTTGCAGGTGGCTTTTCATGCAAGAGAGCATCCAATGAGTCTGGATGCTCTCTTTCGCAAAAGCAGATCGCTTTTTCAATGCACTTTTGTGTGTGGACGCTCTCTTTCAGAAGAAGTGTTTTTCGGAAGATCTCTTCTGAAAAAAGCTTCTTCCAAAAGAAACCTGCAATCTAGACATAGCTTAAGAGCCCAGTAAACAGTGGAAGTGTTGGTAATACTGCTAGAAAATATTGACCTGTGGTCTGGCAAATTCTCTGGTTTGACACCAGTCCCAAGGGTGCCAGACTAGAGGTGTTCAACCTATATTTATTTAAGATAAATTGTCATGAAACTAGCATACCTACTCTGAGGTGACTTTTGGCCCCGATGCAGCATTTGGATCCATAGATGCACAGAGTTCCACTGATGTTCAGTTGCAGGATCTGGGCCAATATTTGTAAGAAAATATACATGTGAATATGTGCTTCTCTGTTTTGACTTAAAGGCAAAAGAACAACTCCTTTAAACAGCCTTTAATAGGCTGGAGCTCTTAATTCATAAAGTGGAAAGAAAAATTACTTTGTAAGCCCTTATCCACAAAAAAGAGATCCTCTCATGCAAATGTAATTATCATGTTTAATCCACTGAAGATTGATTGTGAGCATGGCCTTTTCATCAGCAGATTGTAAACTGGTGAAAAATGGACCTTTGGTTTTAAATTGCAGATAAAAGTCAAACATGCCAAGCATTTGGGAAGATGCAAAACTATCAATCATCCTCCATGCTTCCAAATCTGGTTAATTGCTTTCAGAACCATTTTACCATTATGGAACAAGTGAGACCTAAATAGTATCTATTGGCAGTGCATCTAAAATACAGCAATGTACTTCAGAATCCCTTGGAGTACTGGGAATACTGAGTTTTACTTAATTGTAAATAAAGTAAATTGCACTTAGCTGTAGGATGCAGCAATTCCAAGCATTACCTAAGGAAGATGACACAACAGCTGAAAAGTAATCACAGTTTGGTTTCCAGAAAGAATATTTTTCTCCTTCCGATGACCATGGATCTAGAGATGGCCCTCTTGTCTTCTTCCTAAAAGATTAGAGGTAGATCCATGAGCATTTTACCTAGGAAAAAGTGAAATTCTATTTCAATCACTCTTGCTTTCCCTTTATTAATATTTTTTACTTATTTGCATTACCATAGTGTCTAGGAGCTCAACCCACAGACCAGGATCCTATTGTGACCAGTGCTTTAAAATCTCATGAGTATGAATAACTGCATTGGAGTATCTCAAGTGCTTGAATATTCACTGAATGCATTCTACTCCATTTCCCCTCTCTCTCTTCAAAGAGACATCATACAACTGTGGTTACTTAAGACGCTATGTGGCAGACCAAGACCAGGTGAAATTCCATGGCCTAGTAGAATAAAATCCACAGCCTCCTCCAAAATCACAGTAAGCAAATAACAAACAAATCTCCATTAGTTCTTGTCAGTTCTTGGCCTCTGCCACACATCTGGGCAATTCTGATTCCATTCATACTGGGACTAATATGCATACACACAATCCAATTCAAGACATTTTTATAGTCAACAGTGTCTTTTAGCATAGAGAGATACACACTTTACAAGGAAACAGAGACAAGAGTATTTAGCCAGGAGTTTTCATTGTACATGGCAGCTTGATGGGCATTTTATTTTTACATGTGCCTAGTTGCTATAAGTAAGTGTTTATCTTTCAGGAGTTCTCATTAATCAGGTAGCTGCAGCTGTGTTTAAAGTGATTTCATTTCAAAACAAGAGCTGTTTATTCTCACTTCTTTTTAAATGTAAAAGTGAATTCTGTGCTGAATATATATCAACAGATGACCATTATATAAAGCAATGGCTGCAAGATAACAGTTTTATTACATTCCACTAACTTTTCTTCTAAACCTGCAGTTATCTTAACACCGTATCTTATGACTCTGAAGATTGTAGAAGATACTACATTGGTGGCCTTTTGAATAAAAATGACTGAATTATTCAAACTCAGTAGGTTCAATTCCTGGCCAATGGAATACTTAGTGTCCACATATCAGATGTTAGTCATTTCTCTTGATATACAACTAGAAAGCAATAAAACACTATAATGACCAAGCCCATATAAACCCTGTAATAGTACAGCATACATCCTGTGTGTGTTCAGTTGTAGTGGAAGCTCAATCTATCAAGTAATATGTGTCACCTCTTTGTAATATACACAAGGTCAGAGGGATGCCAAAATTAAGTGAAATTAAATGTACTCTTAAAAATACCACCCCCCCCCAGTCTTTTGATTAAAATCAAAATATAATTGAAATCCATGGAATTAAGAGACCGTTTTTTAATATAAAAAATGATAAAAAGAGAGGGGGGGGATAGTTTCAAGTTTTGGTGTCATTGGCAAGGACCAAAGGTGAACCCTTGCAGGACAGGTCCTTGGAAAGGTGCACATAAAACAGTGGTGGGCAACAACTGTCCATGGGCTAGTTGCAGTTCAACAAGATTAGCTGTTGGAGAGCTACCGCTGCTGTATTTACCTGTGGGCATGAGCGCTTGCAGTAGCCATTGTCCACGGATTACCGTTTCCTGCCAATGGAAGCTGCAGGAAGTGATGCGCTGATCTACGACCAACAGGAGCTGTCTGCAGAGGTGCAGGTAAATATAGCAGTGGTGGCCAACTGGGGGGCTAACCCTGGGGAATTACTGCTGTCTTATTGCCCACCCGTGATATAAAACCAACCTCCTGATAGGAGCCAGGTACCAGTTTAATGGAATGAGCCATTTAATCTCCTTTTCTAATAGCTGCTTAAATCTAACCTCTTACATAACCCCACTTCTCTACCCCCATACCCTTCATCTCTTGAACTCTGATGCTGTGTCTTGTTCAGTGTTAAGTCTGCCATACTTTGCAATCTACACAGATGCACTGTTGCATCACTGTATAACCCCATTAACTTCAAAGGGAATCCAGGTGGACACAGCTACAGCTGATGTGGATCACAACATGTAAGCGGGGCCTTTTGGATTACAAGCACTGTAGCATAGGGAACATGCGACACTCCATGTGTTTGTAAAACCCAATAGAAATTGAGGGTGTTTTATTAATGCCAAGAATTAGCAGTGCAGAAACAAAATGTCCATTATCATTTTATCAAGATACAGCAAAACTGCTATGGCCAAATTGTCTGGTAGCATGACAGATTGTCAGGACTCAGTGGAGCTATTCCTATGCCGATGACTCACTGCATGACCTTGGACAAGTCACCCGAATCCAGCATTTTCAATGTTTTGGTTTTACTACATTCTACTCTATGAACTGTCCCTCTCCCATGCAATCCCATCTCATTTAATGACAAGACAGCAGGATTTTGCCCCTATTTAAAAACATCGTAATGCAGAGTGACTTAAAAGCAAAGAGTTCTGTCTTTGCCTAAAATAGCTTAAAAGATCCTGCTGCCATTAAGTTAGTGGAATGAAATCTGGAAGCATAAAGATCAGGTTTCAACTGAAATGTGAAAGGTTCAGTTCATTTACTAATAAAAGTTCCCTCTGAGGGCTGGAAAATATTCATTTTAACTCCATCTTTACACTCACATGCTTAAAGCAGACACACACTAATTATAAGGATTCTTTTCCCTTCGCTTTGTTGTATAGTTTTTCAATATTAATGGACTGAGAAGCCAGTAGAACCATTCATCATCTCTGCACCCGATAAATATTTAAATGGAATATTCAGAAGGTTCAATAGTTCCTCTATTCTAAATACAAGGATCATTCAGATGCTGAAACTGCTGGTATAATTGTGACCGCCAGCCTGCTGGACGGTATTTCAGCAGAGCATAAAGTGATAGAAAACCTCACTTAATAAATAGCGTAAAGGCTCTTGTGAGAAGCTGTGAAAGTTTTATACAACTCCGATTGGCAGGCTTGCTGCAGTAGATAATGATACTACTTTGTACCTAAAGTGCCTTCCCAACATAATTAAACATGATGATACCTTGTGAGATAGTTAAGTATTATTGGACTCCATTAAAAGATGGCTTCTCAGATGCTCACAGAGTTTAAGGGTCAGTTTTTCAAAGGTCCCTGAGATATCAGGCTTCTAAGTTCCATTTCCATAGATGGCAGGCTCCTAAGTCACTTACAGAAGCATTTTCAGAATTGCCCAAGGCCCAGATTTGAAAAGATATTTAGGCACTGCTGCACTTCCTCTTTGTGTTTTCACTCCCCCTCCCCTTTTCTCCATTTGAGACGCTCAATGCCTGCTACAAAGAGGGTCATATTATTTCACTTAACTGAGCTTCTCATTAATTCACAGGTGGGGGGTGGGGAGGTGTCAAGCCAGGTATCTGTGACTATATTTCTGTCCCTGCCTCCTCCTATTCCCTTATTTATTATTTGGTACCCATAACATTTGGCAGAAGTGCAATCACTCTGTTGTCTTTATAATGTGGAAAATGAAAAGTGCATCAGAGATGAAACAAACATCTTCAAGCTGTTTAGAATTTGAGAAATATTTATGTTGGAGGTAGAGATCACCTGCATTTGTTTCCAAAGATAAGCTAATGGGAGGGCCGGCCAAATATTTCAGGATCATTTTTAAGTGCCAATTGTTTTATGCTTCCATTTTGCTAGTGTGAAAAATAATTGACTGAGGCCCTAGATCCATAAAACAACAATCAGAAGCATTTCCTACACAGAAAATAAGATTATAGAAGTAGAATTAAAATGGGTTTTATCTTTACTTCATTGGTAACTTTTTGATCCATGAACTCTCTTAACACTCTCCAGACTCTTGAGGAGTTGATGGTTTTAAATGATCACCAACTGATGAGGATGAGATCTTCACCGAATAAGATAATGTACATGTATTCTGACATTGTAGGGTGCAATCCAGATCAGTGAGGTTAAGTGTCACTCTTACCTGGAACCGTGGGTGCTTCAAAATGCAGGTCTCACAAGCAGTCATACAGCATGCAGGTCACATCCTTAGTGTTGGTGCATAACCACAGCCCTGGTCCAGCAACTCACCAGCCACACTCTGTCTTCCAGCAGCCGTGGTAACTACTTACAGGGTAACACAGTCTTAGTCTCAATTTCCCATCTAAAACATGTATTCTGGACAGTCCAGATATATTAGGTTCATTGCCTCGCTAAGGGTATGTCTACACTAGCTCGTTAATTCAAGCTAGGTAGGCAAATCAGGCAATCGAGTTAAATGAAGCCCGGGATTTAAATATCCCGGCTTTATTTGCATGTTCTGCCTGGCCACCATTTTTAAATCCCCTTAGTTCAACGAACTGCCCGCTGCACGCGTAGTTTAGTTAATCCGAACTAAGTCCTTAGTTCGGATTAACTGTTACTCCTCGTGGATATTTAAATCCCGGGCTTCATTTGCAACTCCGGTTGCCTGATTTGCCTTCCTAGCTCGAATTAACGAGCTAGTGTAGACATACCCTAAGGAGATTAATATATATGGCCTGCTACTCTAAGACTTAGTCTACACTAGACCAGGCAGGTTGGCTTAAGGTATACCATCCAGCTATGCAAAATACCTTAAGCCGAGCCACCGCAGCATCTACACTGAAGAAGCTGATGGGAGCACATGCTCCCATTGGCTTCTTTTACTCCTCACAGAATGAGCAGTACAGGATGCTGGTGGGGTCTGCCCTCAGAATTCAATTTGGGTGTCTACATTAGACCCACTAAATCAATGCTAAAAGATTAACCTCCAGAGGGTCAATCTTCTCCATAATGTAGACAAGCCCTAAATGGAGTTACCCACTGAGTTCACAACATTGGATAGATTTTGATTAAAGATCAAAACTCGTTTTATGTAACTACAAGAGACAGATTTTAAGTGAGTTCAAATAGAAGGCATTAAAGTGAGAAAAGGTCATGAGAAAAATAAAGATAAAACACTTCCTAGAACTGACATTAACTAGCTTAAGTTTAAGCTGAAATTCTTACCGCAGGGTCCCAGTAACATTGCTGGCCATCTCACAGGCCAGGATCTGCTCCCAAAGTACAACAGCTGCTTCATTTGTTTTCTTTAGTGAAAGAGCATAATAGGGAGTGATAACTTGTCGTAATTTTGTCCTCCATTTTTATAGTCATCCTTGAAATGCATTTTCCTGAGACAGAGGTCAGCACAAGGCAGGGACAAAAAGTAGACTGAGCTGTCCCTCTGCCCCCCTCAAATCAGCAGGGGCACAGAACTCCTCCAGGGCTAGGAGAGTGAGTTCTTCTAGCTCCGGGTTGGGGTGAAGATATAGCTCCTCTAACCCTGGGCTGCAGGGGGCTCCAACTCATCCAGCTACCAAGGGAGCGTGAGCATCACCATCCCCAGGGGCGGAACCAGGTCCTCTGGGGCCATGGTTGGGAAAGCAGCTCCTCCAGCCACAGGAAATGCAGAAAGTGCCCCTCCAAAAAGAGCTAAATTTTTATTCCTCTAACTGCTCCTCGATAAAGTTCATTCCTGCTGTGGGGACAAAGGAAAGGAGTCTGGTGATGGTAGAGGCTCCATGCTGTTGGTTGCCAAGAGGCAGATCTTTTTCTTGCTGCCCCCCTGCTTGCCAAGAATGGATAAGTGAAAAGATAGGTGATGGCCCATCTGCTTTGATGACACCTGACGAGAGGCATCAGCTTGTCCTTAGTCTTTGAGAAACAGTTTTATCTATTTCCAAGACTGGTAAACATACCCCTGTCACGATTTATGCTTATTCATAGCTTTACATATAAGGTTGCTACATTTATTTCACCAGCATATTGTTGACCTTCAATTTTTTAGTTTTAAAGAGATACCTTACCAGGCATATTTTGTACAAACACTCCTAGAAGGATATACGGGAGTGTGAATTCAAGGGTGCATTTGGTCACATATAAATTACAAAAATTTAAGGGGTAACGACCATCTTTTTGTTCTGTGTTTGTACAGCACCCAACACAGTGGTGTCCTGATCTATGATTGGGGCTCTGTGACGGTACCACAATCAAAATAACTCACAATCACACATATGCTCAGTTACTCTAGCGGTCTCGTTCAGTGTTTCCTCTAATTTTCCATTCATGTGCAGAATAAATTTTGTTTTGTACACCAAGGCATGTGTGGCTGTGCACCACCAGTAGAAACAGATGCTGCCAACTGTGGGCGCTCTGCTAATCAACTGGGTGGCATTTGAATCTCTCCTGGATGGCTGCCCAAGTGTTCAGCTTACAGGGAATGCTGGTCTGCTTCAAAGTGTACTAAGTCAATGGAAAACCTACCATCTGTCTCAGTGAGCTGGGAATCAGGCCCCTAACAGATGAGTTTTTTCCACCAAAGGAAACTAACAAAGTTTGATGCCCAAATCCCATTGAAATTCCTTTTACCTTCTTTTGAAAATCTCAGCATATGTGTGCCCTCCAGTTCATCCTCATTTCAGTGAGTCCCTCACTGCATTTCCACATTATTGCCCACCTCCATCAGATCTCTGGACATTTTAAAATGTATTTTTTTACTGTAATAAATTAGATTTCTTTTATTCCTCCATACGGTTACTGGCTCAAGATGGACCTGAATTGGAAAGAAAAAAATGATAATACATTAGAAGAGGAAAGGGAAGTATTCTAATGATTACTTCTCTGTCCACTGTTTTACGGTGCTTTCATGGCCCTTAATGGGCCATTTTATCATGAAATGTAAGGCACTCATATTAAATTGTTGACCTAATTTTTGATACTTTGCTACGAAGTCTCTCTGCCCTTAAGATAACAAGCTCTCCGTTGATATGTGTTGGAAGAATAATACACTGAACATCGGCCAAGCTCAGCTCTTTGTCTGGCAGACATGCTATCAGCTATATGGGAGACTGAGTGTGCTCACACAAACAGAGGGAAGGCAAGCATAATTAAATATGTAGCACCTATTTTTGAACATATTGAAAAAGGAGACAATTGAGGGGAAAAGCTGAGCGAGAGATTCAATTATGTGAAAGATGGACCAGTGAAGCGTAAAGTTTGGACTTGGTCTGGCTGAATCCTCATATGTCAGGGCAATTCTAGTCCAGGGTTTTGGTTGCCTCATTATTGAGAAAGGAGTTAGCAGCAAAATCTGGATCATGTCAGGACTGGAAATTGCCTGGGGTTCAGAGAGCTGGAGGAGAGGGCAGAGTGGTCTTACCCGTAGGCATCAGCTGTTGAGAAAATAAAAAATGGGGAGAAAGGTCACAAAATAAATAAAGGTAGGAAACCACCTCTTTTTAGCCATGTCAGAACATTTTTAAACTGAGTCACTTCCTCGCTAGCAGGAAATACAGGGACTGTCTGTCTTATCTAAAGAATTTAGGGGTTGTTTGTTAATTTCTACAACTATATTACTATGTTATTGCTCGTTCCAGTGTTAAGTGGCCATTGTTCATAATAAATTCCAACAGCCTGAGATTTAAGTGATGGACCATGTTGTTGCACTGGCCTTTAACGTCCACGGATGTATCTCTGGCTTAAACATGCAATGAGTTTGCTGGACTGAGGACCAGGAACATCACTCCAATGAACACCTTCAAAACTACAATAGTCCTTTCCCCAGATGTCAGGTTGTGTTTTGTGTCTGCAGCTCAGAGAGATCCAGTGTGTTGGTAAAGACATGTATTGAAGCTTTTATTATTCCTCGCTTTTCCACTGGTGAGCTTTCCCTCTTTCAAAGCACTACAGAGCAATGCATGTAACCATAAAACCATTTGAACTCTGGGAACTCTATGGAATGCATTCATGGTCCCTTATAAACGAATCACTTAAGGTCGGATTTTCAAATGTTTCCATGTAGACATACTGTCCCAGTGGTTCAGAGAGTGATACAGAGCCAATTGAATTGAGTGTCCCTGGGAGAGGCCAGGAGACTTACTGGGACCCCAAGTTCCAGGGGTCAATGAGCAAGCAGTCTGCTCAGCCCCCCCAGTTAACACTGGATTTTCTAGGAAAAACTCAGATCCCATTTTAGCATCTACATAAGGTGATGAACTGCTGGGAAGTTTGGTCACACTATGCCCTGATCCTGGATAGTCTTGCCCATGTGCTTAACTTCATGAACTGAGTGTAGTGCCACTGCAGGCAATGGGCAAAGCATGTCAAGCTATGTCAAACATGTTCACGTGCCTTTCTGCTATCTGGACCTTACTTTGGTGCCTAAACGAGCTCTTGAAAATCCGGCCCCATGTATTCTAGCTGAATCACTCATTTCCCCCAATTAATTATTTGATTCATTCTTGGTAGGCTGTAAGTGCCCCTTGAAGACTTGTGAGAAGTAAGTAAACACTGAATAATAGATTATTTGAATTAAGTTTCACAGTGTTTTCAATTTGGAATCTTTTAAGCCAAAGTGCTAAATGTAAACAAGCTGCTGAACAAGAAAATGCTAAGGCAAAATATTTGTTAAGTCTCTCACAGGCATAGGCATGGGAAGTAGGAGTGCTGGGGGTGCTGCAGCATCTCCAGGTTTTGGCCCTCCAAGCCCCATGCTCCTGTTACCTGGAGACCCAGCTGTAGGAGGTGCTGCTGCATAGAGCTCTGCCAACATCCCCTTAAACTGCAGTCTCCATGCCCATCTGGCCCCAAGGTCTCAGCCAGGTGGGACTCGGATGCTGTGCCTCACATATGGGGTCCCAGCTGCTGCCCCCAGCTCTAGGGGTGGTGAAGGGCACAGACAGCGGTAAGAGGGGAGCAGCTCAGCACCCCTAATCCAAAAATTTTCAGCACCACTGCTCACAGGAATTCTGAGCAACTCTGGAGAGACTTGAGTTCTGTCTATATCTCAGGAAATTGGGAAAAGGAGAGAGGGATTAAATCAGTGATTCTTGCTGGGCAAATGAAGCAAAACCAGGAAGCACCTGCATTCCGTTTTTATACCTTATTTAGTTTCACTTATTTATGTTCGTTCAATTCAGCTACTGTAACATTCTTTAATAACTTATACAGCATATTTTGTGCCATCCAAGAGGTTGAGTGTCTGCAGAATGGAAGAAAAATCTGCCTTGATGTGAGCCCTTTGAGAGCCATGGCGGGGGGTGAGGGGAAAGAGGAAGGGAAAGCAGAAGATCCTGAGGGAGAAGAAACATGTAACCAAATATGTTATCATGGTAATAAATACTTAATACCTGCTTTTACCTCTATGTACTCTGGCTCACTAGCTATTGAATGTGACCTGCATCTATCCACCAAAGAGATGCCACAACATATCACATCTGATCAAAGAAGTAGCTGTGAATAATCTAGACAAAAGTTTTCCTTATTAATTACCCGTATTAGGTTAGTGCCTAGAGATGGAGATGGGAAGTCCACTGTATGAACACATGACAAGAGATGAGCAAAACCTGTGCAAATAAGGACTGCACTCAATAGATAAGAGGAAAAGGGCGAGAGAGAAGCCGGGAGAGACAAAAAGTAACAGCACACAAGAGGCAGTCAGGAATGGCACTCAGGCCTCCCGAGTCCCAGCCTGCAGCGCTAGGCAATGGACCATCCAGCTGTTTCTTACAGAGGTTCTAATAAAAGTCATTGGTTCCTCTGGGGCTTTGCTTTCCATTCTGACCTTATTAAGCAAATAGCAGCGAGTTCGTAAGCTTTCCCCAGGCAACCCATGGGGACTTACGGGCCAGAGACATAATCGTGGGTAAACAGCTTTGACCCGAACTTAACTCATTAACACCAACATGACATGTACTAAGGCTTAACATGAAGCCTCCAACAGACCTATCAACTCAATAGATAACCCACATCTACTCCGAATTATCACTGAGCTTTGCAGTGATATGGTAGGAAGTGTTGTTCTTTCTCCCATGGAAGAGAGGGAGGGAATAATAAATCTCTCATGCTTTCCTGATTATAGTCATATACTATTTTATTTAATAGCTAAATATTTTTGCAGCATGACTTAATACAAGGAGACAAGAAACATGTATATATTTAGAAAACAGATTAGTAGCTGACAAGCTCCATCATATCATGGCTTCATTTCTTTTCGCTGCAATGCTATTCCCATTTTAATGTCCCAAAAGGTGATTATTGTACACTGACAGACGAGGGATGGGGTTCCCAAGTTAAAGCACTTCGAACGTCTGTCATCCTGCAGCAGTTCAAAGCTTTTATCCAGCCTACAAGGCAAGAATGTTAAAAATGATCCCCCCCCAGTCACAGCCTAATTCTCCATCGCTGCGGCATACTAAGGGCTGTCATGTTAGAGGAGGTTTGTTTTGAAGCTTATACAATGGCTGAGAGCATGCCTGAAGGAAGGCAAATCTCTCTGAACTCCCTCAGCTTCCTCTGAATTCCTTCCACTTCAAGAGTGAATTGAATTCCTTTACTTTCCTCTACCCTCTCCATTGTGGTTTATGTTATGTGAATAGCCAAGGCTTGATGGTATCGTGCTGTGAGTTTATAGTGGCTGATGCCTTCAGAGAGATTAACTAGGGGGAGGACAAGCCCCAAAATGCAAACATCCAACTACAATCAATGTGTCAGATGGTTCAAGTTCATCACTGTAATACAGGGGAGCAGACAGCTAAACTAGGCCTCTGGGCAAAGTTGGGGGAAGGAGCACTGTGTTCCAGGAAAGGGCAGGGCCTTAGGTGGTAGGGGTGGGGCCAGGGCAGCCAGTCCCTCAGTTCCACCCAGACTGTGGCATGCCCCCCAAACCCACAGCACTACCCAATGTTCCAACAGCAATTTAAAGGGCCCAGAACTCTGGGCCCTTTTAAATTGCTGGACCATAGGGCAGTTGTTCCTTTTGTCCCCCATGTCAGAAGGCCTGCTGTAATAAGAGAGAGGGAAGCAGTGTGAACAAATGGACATTGAACTGGATTGGGACACAGGATACCTGGTTTTGTTCCTGTTTCTGCCACTGGCCTGTTGGGGGTTCTGGGGCAAACTGTGTCCTTGCCCCATGCCTCAGTTTTTCCATTTCTAACATGAGAATAATGGCACTGCTCTGTTTCATAAGGTGCTTGGAGATGTCCTCAAATCTCAAACACAAAGGTCTTTTTTGCTATTATACCTTACAATAATTAGTGTTACTTGCCTGAAAGGGCCAAGGAATGTGTGTTCTGAAGCTGCCTAATCCTCTCATGGTGTGAGGAGAGAAATTCAGGCCAGGTCTACACTAGACCTGGAAGGTCGGCTTAAGGTATACGACTTCAGCTACATAGAATACATAGCTGGAGTCAGTTTACCTTAAGCTGAGCTTGGCGGCATGTGGATGTCCCCAAGAAAATGCTTCTGTTGGCTTCCCTTACTCCTCACAATTGTGAGGGTTACAGGCGCCGGGTGGAGCTGCCCTCGAATTTGATTTTTGGGTTTATACTACACCCACTAAATAAAACACCAGAACGTTGATTTCTGGGGTGGCGAGTATAGACTTGCCCTCAGTGTGCCAAATGCAACATAACACTGCGATTTAAGTTGCACATAAGTTGCATAGTACACTCTTTAGTTAAAACCATATACATTTGTGTCTTCCAATTCCTAGAGAGGACCAAGACATCTTGCATGGGAGACAACATATGCTGGTAGAAAGTTAGAGAAATAGTCACAGTGCCTGTCCTTCACTGATCTCTGCACCCACATCATCATGGTTGATTAGTGGAGCTAGCACCTATTGGGTAGTTAGTTGCAATAAAATGAAGTGAGATTTTCACAGTGAGCCATGTAACCAACCCTAAACATTCAAATATCATGAGTGAGGACCTCAGAAATCATGGTATCGGTTTAAAAAAATCTAGAGTAAAAAAAAAAAATATTGGGTTGTTTTTATTTGCTTGCTGGGTTTCTGAGCCTTTTGGTTATACTCTGTCCACAATTTCTGGCTTCTCTCCACTAGTAGAAAGGACAACAAACTCAGTTTCTTTCTTTCTTTCTTTCTTTCTTTCTTTCTTTCTTTCTTTCTTTCTTTGAAAGTCAAATTCCTTGCTGCAGCTTTTAGAAAAGCAGTAAATATTGCAAGAGTTGCCAACACTGCGTTGATGGAAGGTAGAGCAAGAAAAGCACCTCAGAAAGTTACAGGCGAGGACAGAACATCCTTAATTCAAAATATGTGCAATATGCCCTAATACCCCCACAGCTAAATTATTTATTGCCTGGAATGGCTGTAGCTCCCACTGAAGTCAATACGAGTTTTTTCACTTATAAATGGGGCTGAATTTAGTCCCAAGAGAAAACCACAGTGATACAAGTTGCAGAGAAGCACACCTTTCAGCGGCTCACGTTGTATAATTCAGTGGCAGTAGAGAACAAGAGACTAAATGAAGCAGATCTCCTGTTGGAGAGAGTAAGGAACACCACACAAAGTAGCTCTGCCTGCTGCTTGCCCCCTTATAGCACACCTGTTTTCTGGCCAATCTGTACTTGATGTATCATTCTGACCACTCCCACCCTCTTTGACAGGGAATGGACGGGTGATCCCAGCAAATGACACATCCTTTGCTACTGGTTGTTTCATACTTACTGTGATTGCATTCTCTATCCATGTGTCCTGGGCAACCTCTGTTTGAAAGCAAGATCCAAGTCTAAAGCAATGAAATGATGGCAGCCTGCCAGGGTTAGTCCCTGGCTAGCCACCGCTGCTATATTTACCTGCACCTCTGCAGACAACAGGCAATCATAGCTCTCATTGGTCACCGATCACTGTTTGTGGCCAATTGAAGTGGTGGGAAGTGGCACGGACCAGGGCACCACTTCCTGCCACTTGCACTGACGGCGAATGGCAATCCGTGGCCAACAAGAGCTGTGATCACCAGATACCTGTGGAAGCACAGGTAAACATAGAGGTGAGGGCCCACCAGTGACTATCCCTGTGGACTATCTGGTCTAAAGCCATAGGCCCCAAATTAGGAACAGATTTTGTAGCCATTCCAGTTCCCCTTTCCTAGGAAGGGGCCAGAGTAGATCTGGAGGAGAGTGTAGAAGTGTTCCCATAAGCTGGGTGTTTGGGTGGCCATACAGGAGAGATTCCAAGGCTACCCAGCTGATTAGCAGAGCACCCAGAGTTAGATGGTTTGTTTCTACTCATGATGCACATTTGTACATGCTTTGGTACACAGAGAAAAATGTATTCCACATATGGATGGAAATAATCTTCACGTAGATGGAAAACATCAGAGGGAACTTTGGTGTAGAGCCTCACTGCTTCCATAGGACAGCTTCCTACCGGAGAACTGTCCCACCCCCTCCTCAGTCCTTTCCAACTTTGATATACCCACTGCTGCCCTCATTAACGACACATGAAAGAGCTACTTCTAGCTTTGCAACAGCTGAGTCCCGTCCCCCCCGCCTGCAGACTTCTCAGCTAGCCACATAGGGCCAGATCCCAGATTCCCTGGCCACTTATATGATGTGCTGTAGGGAAGCCAATGTGAAGAGGAGAACCTGGCTCTCAGACAGCAATGAAGCTGTGTGACACTTTTGAACACAGTTCAGTGTGCTCTTGGGCAGCCTAGGGACTTTAGGGTTTGATGATGCAGCCATGTGAATTTTGCATTATGTGCATTCATCTTGAGTTTAGCTTGGAGTTCTAGCTGGACTTGAATGGCAGCCTTTCACACAGCAGTAATGTAAATACCAAAATTGATACATTTGTTACTATTCACACATTGCGTTCAGAGGTGCACACAAGGGACCAACTCCACAGTATTACCAATGCCATACAGGAAAAGCAGCTTTACACAATAAAATGACCCGAATCCTAAATTCTCAGTTTGTGAAACTGCCATTTCAGGCACCAAAGCCATAAGCCATGTTCAAGGATGGAGTATGACATCTAACCTCTGCAGACTGAAACCAAATGAAGTATTTGCAGGAAACTCACTGCAGCAAAATCCTGAGAGTGGACATAGCTCAAAGTTTGAGCAGTAAGCCAGTGGAACACGTGTAATCATGTTTTTTTTCCTGCAGCCATAATGGAAGGCCTAAAGCCTTCCTTTGAAGCCAGACTGAAGAGCAGCAGCCATTAGCGGCAAAGCTTGGAGTCACATACTCACATTCCATCAAAATTGCATTACAATAGTGTCACACCTGGCTGTTAAGAAGGACACCCTGTCCTAAAGGCACCCCCTCCGGGGCTGTGAAGGCTGTGGCGAGCACACGTCTGGTCCCCTACCCTCCCCATGGTTGGAAGTGGGGAGCACATGTGTGGTGTGCTGCCACACCTTCTGGGGGATGGGAGATGGGGCTGGGGGCTTGCCTCCTCCAGCCGTGCTTTCACCTACTGCCCATGCCTGATCAGGATTGGTGAGCATCGCACTGTATGCTTAGCATGTGTATTCTGCTAGCTTGGTAACTGTCAATAAACAGAGAGTAAGGATATTACTGTGCAAGGCTCTTTCAGTGGTGAAAGATCTTGCAAACCCTCAGGAAGTTACGCCTTGAGTCCTATGAATTGAATAAAGATGTGTGTCCCTAAAGTGTGTGAGTGATAAAGAAATCTGTACTGGTAACACATGAGTTATACAGGCTATGTGTCTTCTGCTAATGTCACCTTCTCTCTCTCAGGTATTTGTACAGCCTCAATTACCTTGGTATTGGAACACCTCACAGACTTGTGTGTATCTATCCTTACAGCACTCCTGTGAGATTCTATTGTCCCCTCTAGTGCGCAGGAACACTGAGGGCTTGCCCAGTGTCACACAGGAAGTCATGACAGAAGGAAGGCTTCCATCTATCAAAGGGGTACAATCCTGAATTAGGACCTTAACCCACTGGTTTAGCCTTCGTCTCCAAAGCTCCC
Organism: Rafetus swinhoei; assembly: GCA_019425775.1. Lineage (NCBI taxonomy): Eukaryota > Metazoa > Chordata > Testudines > Trionychidae > Rafetus > Rafetus swinhoei. Next base: position 26,109,525 of record CM033425.1, on the reverse strand, counting down.
CCAAACAGGGGATCTCAAAGCACTCTGTGGATCGCTGACAGTGAACAGAGTGTGCATGAGTCAGGGAGGCCTGCTGAGACAAGGTGGGGGAAGGCAGAGAGAGAAGATGCCCTGGGGTTTGGCAATTCAAAAGGGCCCCGGGCCCTTTAAATCACCACAAGAGCACCAGACCCATGCTCTGGGCAGTTCTCAAGGGTGACTAGGGATGGGAGGCCAACACTGCATGTTCTGGCTGGCGCTAAGGGCTGACTGCCCCAGCCCTGCCCGTTCTGCCTGAGACATGCCCCTTCTGGGATTATGGTAAAAGAAAGCTGCATAGCAAATTTGGTGGTCCTAGATCTGACTGTTTAGGAGGAGTTCTTGAACAAATGGAATCACAAAAGGACGGACGGACACACAAACAGATAGACACACAAACTTTCATATATATAGCTGATTTAAATCTGAAGCTGCTTACATCAAGCTTCTCCTCCAGTCTGAGGTATCAGTGAAATAACAAAAGGGAAGGTAACCCAGAGTACCCGCCAAAGACAACATATCATTTCTCCATTTGGAGGGGCCCCCTGATTCTTTGCATTTATTTGCAGCTGATTAATATGTTTGCCAACTGGCACTTCAATTAAAAACCTACTGGAATTAATGGGATGAGAATACACTTGCATCGCAGCAAACAGCAAATGAAAATCAAAGTCTGCTTAGTCTTTTCGTGTGTTTGCTGTCACCAGAATAATTAAGGCAGTTACAGATTTAGTGCAAGGACCTACCCCCTAAAGTGCTTCCAAACTAATAATCTTTTGAAACAGATTTGCGGCCTTGAAAAGGTTACAAATACTCAAGGGAATAAGATTTGATTTAAGATGAATGCTGGCTCATACACTCATTAAGGCAGCCTGCTCTACAACAAAAAGCCACAGGGTCACCATCCCAGCTGTATACTCAGAACTATCTGTGGTTTGATTAGCCTACCTCCAAGTCCAAGGGCTGCATAAGTAGACCAGGTACCTTGACCCTGAAACATTAGATTATTAGGTGTGTGGGGGCAGAAAGCAACTTTAACCATGTTGCCAGCTACCTTGCAGTCACAGAGCTATACAGAAGGGTTTAAGGATTTAAAACTCAGTTTTGTGGGTTTTGCCATCCATCTTTTTAAAGAAGATCACGGCCAGATTTAAGCTGACAGTTTTTCTCCATATTGCACAGGCTGATTCTCGTGCATGTGAGGGGGAAACAAAAATCAAGCATAATCTGAATGGAAGAAGAATTAAAGCCCTTGCCACATCATTTCTGATTTATTCAATATTATGTAGATCTTGACTAGACGTCAGTGGGTTTTTCCTTGAGATCACGTATTTATGCACAAGACTCAAAGAGAGATGGGAAAAGAAAGTTAAAATCAGTCAAGAGATCTGAGCCTTCACTCTTCCTTAAACTCAACTTAAGCAGGAGAAGTTGTTCAGGAAAGTTGCCCATCACTTTGCCGCACTGAGAAATCCTAGCCCCATTCATATCAACACATTTGTCATTGGCTTAACTCAGAAAAGGATTTCATCTGTGGAGTCTTGCATAATTAGAAAACTGAGAGAGAGAGAGAGAGAGAGAGAGAGAGAGAGAGAGAGAGAGAGATCTACCACAATTTCTGCTATAGTATCAGCCCAGATGCTGCTCATGTTGTGATCCAAAAGGCCTTGACAGACCAGTCTCTACTAACCATTAGTATCTCCCCCTGCTCCCCTAGTCAATCAGAAGAATGCAAAATGATTCACAACTAAATTCAAACATAATCACCACATTAGGCTTCATATTTTGATACACCCTTGAAGCTCAGATCAGGTTCACCAAAAACGTTCCAAAACCTGGGTCCAGTTTTGTGCAAACCTGAGATGATTTAGAAATTTATCTCAGCCAAATTCATTCAAACCTGCTGGTCTTGTCTAGATTTGGGTGTGAGCCAGAACTCCAAATGAGCCTAGACTGGGACCAAGAATTTGAACAGTCCTGAACATTGGTCATTGAAACAGTCACTAGTGCTATACCAGATGGTTCAGCTGTGGAGTCCCAGGTTCATCTAGACTGCAGGAATTTGTTGGCATAGACAATGCATATGAAGCACTCATTAGCATTTCTCGTGCTATCATTTGCATAGTCTCTTCCGATCCTTTTTGCGTACGTGGTTTTTGCGCAAAAAAAAGCAGTGTAGACGGGGCCATTTTGTGCAAAAAAACCCCATTTTGCACAAGATCCCTTATGCCTCAAAAAAGGAGGTATACAGGATCTTGCACAAAAGGGCCCCGTCTACCCTGCTTTTTTTTGCGCAAAAAGGTCTTCCACAAAAAAAGATCAGAAGAGACTATGCAAATGACAGCGCAAGAAATGCTAATGAGCACTTCATTTGCACTGCCTCTGCCGACAAATTCCTGCAGTCTAAACGTAGCCATAGTGTGTTTACTCATGTGCCTAGTAAGGGCTGTGGCAGAACATGGGATTCACTGGGACTGCGAAGAGCACCTAGACAAGCCTCCAAGATCTGCCCTCCTGCATGGCAGTTTCATAGGCATGGGAAGTAGGGGTGCAGTTACATCACTAGATTTTGCACACAGCTTCCCTGCACCCAGGGGCTATCTCTGCTTTTGACCCCGACAACACTGGGTGCCATTGCCCTGCCACCCCCTGGAGTCCTGCTGCCTGCTGGCCCCAGCAAGGGCACCATTTTAGGAGGGCAGACGGGGCTGCAACCAGCCTTGGCGGTTCCCCTGATGCTTGGGGTCCCACTATCAGACCAAGGCTCTGGAGCTGCCTCCAGTGCAGCTGCCTGCAGCCACCTTGGCATTTGGTCCAGGAGAGTTGTCAACCCCATGTGTGACCATGCAAGATGTAGGGAGATTGGATTTGCCTCAGTCATTCTGCTTTGCTTTGTCTAAGTGGAACTGATAGAGAAGCACTGACATACACTCACTGTTATGTTTATACAGCCTCATTTTTTCAAATACAAGTTAAATATAAAGACAGAAATTGCTTGTTGTGGATCTTAATGTCACCACTACATTTGGACAATGGCTTATCAAATGTATTTTATTTGCAAGAGAGTCTGGAGAATTTCCTCCTGCAGCGAAACGACCCGCTTACGCAGGGGACTTTGTAGAAATAAAAACATCTCAATGTGCTCGTACACAGGAAAATAAAAATGCAATTAAAAGATTGCAGTTAAAGAGGACTACCAGCACATTTCATTTCTTTGCAATTTTTCACTGACATCCCCATCAATGCATTGCTTGATTAAACTGAAGTTGGGATATAAAACTTCATTGACTTCCACCCTGGGGCATAGACCGCTCTGATACAACCCAACTGGCCTGGGGTTTTCACCAAAGGGCCCTGATTTGGCACTGGGAATCCACTAGTGTCAAAAACGAAGATACAGATATACAGAGTCAGACTGATATCAAGTTAAATACATCCACTGCATCTAAAATTCAAGAATAAATAGAGATACTGTCTTACTGCATAGAATTTAGTGCATGTTAAATTATATACTACTACTACTACTACTACTAACGCATTAGTGACCCAAATCCCCAGTCAGAATCAGAGGCTGATTAGGGTAGGTACTGGAGCACACACAGAGTAACTGAGATGGTCTGAGCACTAGAGAATTTACGCTATAATGGAATATTGCCAAATAAACAAGGATGGGGAAGCATGAAGTTGAGATAGAGTCAACACCAGCTCTGAATACAACATGTAGGGAATATTTTGTATTTCTGTCTATTCAATATTGGTTCTCATACTGTACTCATTACCACAGTAGCAACCACCTTCTAGAACATGAATGACATCTGTCTCCGGAGGCCTGGTCTGTGAATTGTACCCCAGACTCCCAAGTCCTAGAATAAAGCCCTAACCACTTAATCATCCTTCCACTCACATTATTATAGACCCAAATTCTTATATTCAAAGGCCAGAAGGGACCACCATGACTATATATTCTGACTTTCTGTATTAAACAGGCCATAGATTTCCCCCCAAATAATTTCTAGAGCATAGATTTTAAGGGGACGGGGATTTAATCATTATTTTAAAATTGTTGGTAACACTTGGTAAATTGTTCCAATGATTAATTAATCTCACCACTGAAAATGGTGCCCCTTATTTCCAGGCTGAATCTGTATTGCTTCAACTTCCAGCTCATGTTATACCTTTCTCTGCAAGATTGAAGAGCTCATTGTTAAATACTTGTCCTCTTTCTAGACTTATGGACTAATCAAATGACCCTTAATTTGTTCTTGTTAAGCTAAATGAAGCAATAGATTCAAATAACTCAATCTAAGGCATTCTCCCCACACACACATCTTTAATCATTCCCATGGCTCTTCTCTGGGCCCTCTCTAATTTATCAACATACTTCTTGAGTTGTTGACACCAGCATCAGCTGTATCAGTGCCAAACACAGCAGCCAAGTAACCGCTACTCCAATCCCAGATGCCCCTGTTTATGCCTCCCAGGATCACATTAACTCTTTTGGACCCAGTATCACATTGAGATCTCATGTTCAGCTTACCATCTTCCATAATCTACAAATCTTTTTCAGAATTACAGCTTCCCAGGACAGAATTCACCCTCTGATAAGACTGGCCTACGCTTTTTGTTCCTAGATGTGCCTGCAATAAAAATATATCTTGTTTGTGCCTCATTTATGAAGCAACCCAGATTTCTCTGAATCAGTAATCTTCTTCATTATTTGTAATTATCTCAAGTATAGTGCCACCTGCAAATTTTATTAGGATTGACTATGTTTCTAACAGGTCATTGGTAAAAATATTAAATAGCACAGGGACAAGAACTGGTTCCTGCAGAACGCTAGTGGAAATGCACCACCCACATGGTTATAATTCTCTGTTGTCAATTACATTTTGAGACCTGACAATTAACCAGTTTTATGTCCTGGGGCCAAGTTAATTTTATACTGTTCTAATTTTTTAAAAACAAAATATTACATGGAACTAGGATGTCTTTCCACAAGTGTGACTCCATGGACTTCAGAGAACTTATTCATGACCTATGTTGGTGTGAGAAGAGAAGAGCCCTCAGGCTTCTAAAACTGTTCACATACAAAATCAAATTTGGAATGAGAATGTTAAAACATCTATAACAGGGCTTTTGTCTCACTTAATTCTTAACTGTTACAGAGTGGATGACAATGGCTAGAGAATGACAAAATAAATGCCAATTCTGTCTACCTTAATCAACCTGTAGCATTCCCTATCAAAAGCAGCCTCTAAATCCCACTCACAAATATTGCACCTTGTATAAATGATTGAGTTGATACAACATAAACAGAAAGTTTACAGATGTTCTGTGGAAAACCTGCTTAGTGCTGCTGTCCTTTTAAAATGGCTATCATGCAGCTGGTCAGAATAATTGTTTATCAAATGGAAAAATATTTGTATGTAGAAAAATGTTTCCTGCGAAATTATTTAGTGAAGGGTTAATACTTTTACTGCAGGACATAAAGCACCATGCAATACTGCTCAGGTTGAAGCAATTTTACTGCAATGCCTATAGCAGCGGTGTTACATCTCTCTCTCTAGACACAACTTAGAATGCCAGGCTTCTCTAAGGCCTGGTCTACACTAGGGCATAAGGTGGACTTAAGATATGCAACTTCAGATACATGAGTGGCATAACTGGAGTTGATGTACCATGATGAGAACTTCAGCACCATTCCCAGAGTAGGAGGTCAATGGGAGAAGTGTTTCCGATGACTTCCCTTTCTCCTCACGAGGAGCTGGAGTACTGGTGCCAACAGGGTGCCCTCAGTGTTCCATTTAGCAGGTCCCTAATAGACCCGCTAAATTGAATGCCAGAAGATAAACCTAAAGAGCATTGATCTTCCAGTAAGCATAGCTGTGGCCTAAGAAGTAATGGGCAACTGTCTAGGTGCTAGCCATGTACTTTTTCAAGAGCTTGATGCATTTTAAATTATTACTTCTATGCTATTATTGGCCAGAGTTCCTACTCAGAATCAGGCTTTTCACATTTGGAAGGGACTATCTGTAAATTACTGCAGTGCCCTTTAGTTCACTTACTGCCAAGGTCTTGGGTACCCACAGCTCTGAGGGAGAAGGAGGATCTGCTGGTAATGTGCTTTCAAGCAGCTTACTGTAGCTCCCCCTCTCCACCTGGTTACCTTCTTTAAGGCCAATCTGCTTACAGGTTTTGATGGATAGGTCTGGGTTCTTCTGGATCCTGCCACCCACTCAACTTTATTTTTTCCGATGGATTTATTTGGCGGTGCCTCCACCCCCCTCACTCTTTCCTGGCAGGGTCACCAGGGCAGCTTGGGAGGAAAATTCTAACCCAGGGTAGTCCCCATGTATTTGCAAGATAGTTGGAGACTCCCAGAAAATAGCACAAACACATACACTATAATAAACACAATTATATTAAACAGGAGACAAATATAACAGAACAGGGTAAAACACTATTTTTAGGGTCACCGGTGCCCAGCAACTGTAAGGTTAGTGTCCCGTTGGTACGCGTACTTTGTTGGGGCCCTTGATGACTTTTGACCACAAAATTCGTCTATGCAGTGGTTTAGCAATGGGGCTGACTGGGTCCAGTACAGCTCAAAGGACTCACAAGTGGGAAAAGGCAGAAAATCCCTCCACAGGTTTAATATGCAGCAGGTTATAAAATCCCCAAACAAATTCCCTGACTTACTAACTAAAAGATGGTGCACTCACACACTCCATGAATGAACCTCAGGTTCAGAGATGACTCAGTCACTGCAGAGGAGCTGGTCTCTTCTGGCAGGGATCCTCTTCGGGCAGGAATCAGGCTGCTCCGATCCCAGAATTTCCCCTCACCACAAAGGGGTGCAAGGCTCAAGGTGCAGGCCACACAACTGTACCAAAATTCAAACTATAATCTCCTACCCCAGCATTCAGACCCACACAGCAGGCAGCAGCCCAGAACCAGCAGACAGAGCAGAGCTGACCATGCGGTGACTGGTCTCACCCAGGGAGCTGGAGAGCCAACTCAGCCTGGCTGGGGAAACCTCCCAGCAAACTCCACAAACTGGGAATCAACAGTGGAGACATAAAACCCAGCTGAGGGAGCCTGCCTTCAGGTCCCTAGAGGCTAGTTCTCAGGGGGAACCCCTGCATGCAGGCCTGGGGCTTACTAGCTCCCACACAGCCAGCCCTCCACTTGCTCTGGCTTGCTCCAGACTCCTCAAACAATGGCTCCTCCTTCCCCTTCTGAACTCCCTGGGAGGGGCATCTCACTCCCTATGGGTTGCCGGGCAGACTCTCTCCCTGGTAGGGAGGGGAAGCCAAGGCAAACTCAGTGTGCCTGTCCCTGAGCTGCTAGCCCCAGGAATCTAGGGAATCTCCTTGGGGGTTACATTACAAATTCCCTTACATTCCTGGCATCTATCGAGGGAAATGGCTCATCATGCAGTGTGTGGGGGCTTTGGCCACCTCTCCATTTAACACAAGGTATGTAGGATGTTTTTGGCTATGTTTGTTTAAAAAAACCTGTAAGATGTCTTTAGTGGTAGGCTGCTCCATCTGAATGGATAGCTTGCCTTCAACACCTGCCTGTCTTGTTAAGAGTGATGTTTGGTTGGAATGGGTATGACTACGAGGACGATGCCATTCCTTTAGGGGTTCTGTATTTAAACTCAGTCCTGCTATAAATTGGTGCAACTCCAATGGTGTCAATGAAAATCACGCTTCAAGCATGACTTCAGTGGAATTGCACCTGATGACACACGGCCTGGGCCTTTGACTCCCATCTCCTACCGCCAGCCATCTCATTTCTTGTTGCTCCTTTTCAGCACCAAGCTTTATTGCATGATGCACAGATGTTCCTCCCATGTCATCGCATGTGTTTTTCCCAACTGCCTTGCAGGAACAGATTTTCTTGTGTGTATCACTTCCACCTCCCCCTCCACTGATACTTTCTGCTTAAGCAGCAGATGTCATTGCTACTACTGGGGGAAGAGAGGTTAGACGCAGTTTTAAATCCCACACAAAATCATGCTGTTTTTTTCTTCAGGCTGTTTGGCAACTGGACAGAGCTAGGATTGAGCTTTTCTAGCAGCACTTGCACATGGTAAGTCCTTAACCAACTTTACTTCATTGCAGTTGCCGGCAGACTTGCTTTATGATACCTTTCCAGCACAGCCCGTGTAAAAATGAGATATTTGGCAAATTCTCCTCTCTCTGGTTTCTGCAGGGGTGGGCAAAATCCAGCCCACCAAGCCACTAGATCCTGCCCAAGGTCCAGCGGGAACCTCAGGAAGGCTCCCTGCCTACCCCACCCCTGCACGCCACTCAAAGCAGCTTACTGTGAATGTCATGTACTTCTCCAAGTGCTGTGAGCTGCGTGTGGGGGGAGAGGTAGGGAGGACCAGGCTTCATGAACTGCCCCACCCTGCAGCACAATCTCACAGCTCCTATTGGCTGGAAACCCGGCAATGGGAGTTATCTGGGCCCTTTTTGTGGTGCTGCAGCACACAAAGTACTACCCTACCAGGGCTCATGGTGCTCAGAGAAAAGCACATGGCTCTCACAGCTGGCCACTTTGAGCAGTGTTTGGGGGCATGGAAGGCAGCTGCTGGGCTGCTGGCCAGCAGCCACCTAGGTAAGCACCTAGATAAGCCAAAGCCAGCCCCTCCGTGCCTCTAATTCTCTGTCCCCTCCTACACTCCAGCCTCAGGTCACAACCTCTGCTTCCCTGTTCTTGCACCCATATCCCCTCCCAGACCTTGTACCCCAAACCTCTGCCCCAGGGCACAACCCAGCCCCCTGCACTTCCTCTTGCACCCGTGCCTTAGCTCACAAACCCCTCCTAGATCCTGCATCCTCTCTTACACTTCTTGAAGGAACAGAAGTTCGACACTGTATAGATCCAAGCACGAGGGTTTATTACACACAATGCTGGCGGAGTGTCACTTCGCTGTTAGGCTCAGTGAGACACTGCTAAACAATTGATTACTATAGATTATATAGAGTGCCAACGGGCGGAGAGAAGTGATGGGGTGGGAATTCCCGAGCCCCTGGATAGGTTCTAGCATCAAGACATAATGAGCACAATAAGCCAATAATCTGAAAGGTTACATCATTGCTCTGCCCATAGCTCAGGTTAACATGCTTGCTAATACACAGGTGTTATCCCTCAAACTTTTCCTCTTGCAAGGTGTAAGTTAAATCTTGATTTCAGGTCCACAGAAATGACGGTGGCACTTCCCAGACAGGTTGGCCCACAGGTACATTCCTAGAGGGTCTTAAAGCAAAAAGAACAGTAAACAGAATACAGCAATGACAATTGTGTAGTATATCAATGCGTCCTCTTGAGCTCTGGTTGGCATCTGTGAGGAGCCACAATAGCAGTGGAGACAGCGTGCAGAGCTAGGCACGCTGAGCAAGTTGTTGAGCAAAAAAGAGAAAAGAGCACTATGCTGGGGGAAAATAGGTGTTGGTATATCTGTCCCAAGGCATGGGTTTGGTTTTTTTTTGGTTAATAATTTTTCCCCGGGTCTTTGCGGCCCTGCCCCCCCCCTTTTTTTTTTTGGCTCAACAACTTTGCCCCGGTTCTTCACGCTGTCTCCACTGCTGTTGTGGCTCACAAAAAAGCACTGGGAAGGGGTGAGAGGTTCAAGCTCTGGGACGGAATTTGGATGCAGAAAGAGGTAGAGAAGGGGATGCTGGCTCAGGGAAGGGGCTCCAGGCTGGAAAGTGTTGAGGTCAGGTGGAGGGTTGGGGTGCTAAGCAAGCCGCAGGCTTGTGGCTGTGAGGGTGTAGGAGTTTGGGCTGGGGCGCATGAGGGGCTCAGGGCAGGGAGGCTGGGAGTATGATGGGCTCTGGACATAGTTTTGTAGTGTGTGGATGGTGCAGGAATGTTGTGGCAGAAGACTGGAGATGTGGGGGTGCAGGAGTTTGGGGATGTGAGAGGCTCAGGACAGGGGGTTCCAGTGTATGATAGGCTCAGGTTTGCGGTTGGAGTGGTGGTGCAGGAGTGTTATGATGTTGCGGCCAGATGGGGGCTCGGCCCCAATTGGGGGCTTGTTGGCCAGGCTTCATTTTTAAATAAAATATTACGTCAAACACAAAATGTTTCAGCATTGTCTTTATTTATGAGGGGGCCGGGAACCTGTTTTGAGTCAGGGGTCACTGACCCACAGAAAAGTCAGTTGGGGCCGCACAAGTGAGATGCAAAAAACCAACCGCTCCAAAACCCCCAAACCTCACTAATGTGTCCCCAACTGTGCTAGTGGGGGCAGGGTACAGGGTTTTGGGGCAGGGTGCTGGTGGGTGATGGGGCAGGGTACTCGTGGGGGGATCTGGCCAGGAGGAGGGGACAGAGACAGCTGGGGCCAGTACCTGGGGATCCCAGGTCTCAGGAAGTGCGCTGGCTGCTCTTCCTCTCCCCTCCCCCAGGTACCCCTTCCCCCCTGCTCTAACCCAATCCTCCTCCCCTTCCCCAGAGCCAAGCACACACACACCCTAACCCAATCCTCCTCCCCTTCCCCAGAGCAAGGTACACCCCCCCAACCCAATCCCTTCCCCAGAGCCAAGCACCCTCCAACCCAATCCCCTCCCCACCCCCAGAGCCAGGCACCAGACCCCTCTATAACAATCCTCCCCACTCTAACCTAATTCTCAGGTCCTGGAGGCAGAGCTGCCACTACAGCTACATGTGCCTCCTTCCAGGTGCTGGGGTGCGTGTGCTGAGCAGCTGGTCTTGAGATGTGCTGGCTGGGATGCCGTGCGCACCCCCCCTCCCTCCGAACCCAATCCCCCTTCTTCCCTTCCCCTCCCCTCCCCTCCCCTTCCTCAGACTAGAGCCAGGCACTCCCCCACCCCCCTCTGCTCTAACCTAATTCTCGGGTCCTGGAGCCGCTGCCGCTACCACAGCCACGTATCTCCCTCCAGGTGCCGGGGCGTGTGCGCTGAGCAGCCAGCGCGCTGAGCGGCTGGCACACCATGCACACCCCGCCCCCCACTCCTCTCCTGTCCCCTCCCCTTCCCCAGAGCCAGACACCTCCCCTCACCGCTCTAACCCAATCCCCCTTCCCCACTAACCTTATGCCCAGGTCCCTGAGGCGTCGCTGGTACCACTGGAGCTGCTGTTAGCACGTGCAGGCTGGGATACTGTGTGCGACCTGACCTACATGTGCAGGATATGACGTAGTACGCTGGGGGCCATGAGCGCACATGCGGTTCACAGCCACCTGGCCGTGAGAGCGGCTGACCTGAGCGGTTCCGGGTTCCGTCCCGGTTCCATCAGGAGCCGCAATTTTTTTCTTTGCGAGCCGAATGTGCCGCGGGTTGGCCACCCCTGTGCTAGCCCTCTCCTTGAACTCTGGTTGGCATTCAGAGTTACCAGATAACTCTTGTTATCTTGTCCTGAACCACAGAGGAGACTCCGAGGCCCCTCTCTGTGAATTAAGTGACCGTAACTCATGATAAGAGCCCAATTACTGCTCCTCACCTGGTGTTGTGCTGTCTTAGCTTGTTTATGGCTGGTTAAACAAACATGTCTGTTTCTTGCTTATCTCAACCTTTCTTTAGCCGTATATTGTCCATTGTAAACTAGGCCTCATGCCTCAGACCAGGCCTGTGGAGTTTGGGCATATGTGAAAGATTCTTAACAGAGACTGTGGTCAAATTCTTATATACATATTATTGGGATTTTGGCTCTTCACTTCTCCAGGCCAGAATCCTCTCCTGCACTCATACCAGCTCCCAGAACTGCACCCCAATCACCTGCCCCAGATCACATTCCCCTTCTTCACCCAAACTCCCTCCCAGAACCCACACCTTCTCCTGCACCCATACCCCTTCCTTTACCCTGCACCACTTCCTGCACTTCAGTTTCCTGCCCCAGATCACATGCCCCTTTATCCAAATGCCCTGCACCCAAATGCCCTGCTCTGAGCTCTCTTCTGCACCCAACCACCAAACCAGACCCCAAACCTCCTTCATGAATATAATGGAAGAGTACAGCCATTGACCACTTACCAAATTCCTGACGTGGTTCCGCATAAAAAATGATTGCCTATCCTTAGTCTCCTGGCTACTACTATGCTCAAAGGAGGAACAGCTACACAAAAAAATGATAGCTTGAGAAGCCCCTCCCTCTGCCTGCTCTTGTATATGCTGACTGCTTACTGTTAGTCACAGCAATTCATTGTTACTTCTTCCCCCTACCCCAAATTCTCACACTTTTTAAAGCTTTTTTGCTTGAGGATAGCAACTTTGAAGGAAACTGGTAACTGTGTGTCCAGGGAGGTTAAAATGTTCTCCTGGTGTTTTTTGTATGTTACTGTTCTTGATATCTGATTTGCATCCATTTATCTTTTGCTGTAGTGACTATCAGGTTTGTTCAATGCACATGGCAGAGGGGTATTGCTGGATCATGATGGCATATAAGACATTAGTTGATGTGCACGTGAATGGTGTGGCTGGTGTGGTTAGGTCCTATAATGGTGTCACAAGGGTAGAGGTGAGGACAGAGATGGCAAAGGGTTTTGTTGCAGGGATTGGTAATTGGGTTAGTGTTTCTGTTGTGGGGTGTGTGGTTGGTGGTGAGTATGTGTTTCAGGTGATGGGACTGTCTGTAAGCAAGGACTGGCTAGTCTCCCAAGCATGGGTGATTGGTGAAAGAATGGCTGGGGGAAGCAAGCCCCCAGCCCACCTCCAGTCCCGCCCCTTCTTCGGAAGCCCTGCCCCTTCCCTGCCCCCACCGGAGGCAGTGCAGCCTGCTGTGCATGTGTTCCCTCTCCCAACCATGGAGAGAGAAGGGGAGCAGATGGGTGAACGCTTGCCCCAGCCTCCTCAGTGCCGGGGAGGGCAGAGGGCACGTGGCCTGGCCCCAGGCTCCCCAGTCCTGGGGGTGGGCGTGCCGTGCAACCTGGTGAAGCCCAGCCTCTACAACCCTGGAGCACTGGGGGAAGAAAGAGGGTGCCACCCATAACGTGGCCTCTCGAGCCCTGGGAAGGGAGGAGGGGAAAGGGTGTGTGGCATGGCCCCAGCCTCCCCATCCCCAGAAGAGGGTGCACCAGGCCATCTCTCCTGCAGGTATTCTGGGGTGGAGAGTGGGTGGGCTATACCTGCCTTATACACCAGACATCCATGTTCCCAAGGGATTGTCATCTAGTATAGGTTGGAGATCCTTGATGATGCGCTGGAGAGGTTTTAGCTGGTGGCTGTAGATAATGGCCAGTGGTATGCAGTTGCTTTCTTTGTTGGGTCTGTCCTGTAGTAGATGACTTCTGAGTACCTGCCTGGCTTTGTCAATCTGTATTTTAACTTCCTAGGAAGAGTATCTTAACCTCCCTGAACACACAGTTGCAGACTTGAAAGTTGCCATCTTCAAGCAAAACCAGGCTGTCTTGTGAAACTGCTGAGCTGTAATTCAAATGCAAATTTGACACCATTAGGCTGGATCAGAATAGGAACTGGGAATGGCTCTCTCATTGCAATAAGTAATTTTCCATTTTAGGTATTCTCACCTTCTTATCCACATCTACCCTGATTTACATCAGAGCTAATTCATGTCCCCATTGCTGTATCCATACTATCTGGGTTTTTTTCTTTTATTTTCTTTCACTTCATGCACAGAGGTGAAAATAAGCCAGTGCATCTGGTGTGGCGCTCCGGGGCAGGGAGCTCCCAGTTCAGGTCCCTGCAGGCTGCCGCGCTCAGCAGCAGGCAGCCAGGCAGGTTAGAGGGGCTGGCTGGGGAAGCCCCCCTCACTGGGACTGCTCCAGCCCTGCACCTCCCACCGCCAGACTTTTACAATCGTTTGCACTTTAATTAAGCCATTTAAGACTCTGGCTGCGTCTAGACTGGCATGATTTTCCACAAATGCTTTTAACGGAAAAGTTTTTCCGTTAAAAGCATTTGCAGAAAAGAACGTCTAGATTGGCACGGATGCTTTTGCGCAAAAAGTGCTTTTGCGCAAAAGCATCCGTGGCCAGTCTAGACGCAATTTTGCGCAAGAACGCTCCGATCGCCATTTTCGCCATCGGGGCTTTTTTGCGCAAAACATTAAGGTGCCTGTCTACACTGGCCCTCTTGCGCAAGTATTCTTGCACAAGAATACTTGCACGCTCCCTGAGTGGGAGCGTGAAAGTATTTGCGCAAGAAGCACTGATTTTGTACATTACAAAGTCAGCGCTCTTGCGCAAATTCAAGCGGCCAATGTAGACAGCTGGCAAAATCTTGCCAGTCTAGACGCAGCCATCTGTGTTACAGAGTCACAGACATTGGGCTAATATATATGTTTCTAGGAAGAAACTAACTGGTGTTCTGTTTTGCAGCTCTTTTTATGTAGCTCTGCTAGTTACTGATTGGCTGCTCCTTGCAATCTCTCTAACCTGCTTGCAGGACCTCTCTTCTGTTCCTCTTTGGGTTGCATTGTGGGAGGACACTGAGGGCTCCAACAGGGATCCTCTAAGCCTAGTCCAGCCTGTCACACTCACCAACATTCGGAAGAGTTGGTGCAGGCATAAAGATAGTCAAAGTGAAATGTTAGGACTTTAAGGTCCTTCAAGGCCACCTTTTTTATAATTGGTCTCTCTTTTGGGGTCTCTCCATTTCAGGGTGTGCAGCTGAAAGACACGAAAATGTGGATGCATTCAACATAAAAAAGCCATGTCTGGAACTAAGGTTGCTGATGCTTTTATCTGTTACCTTATGTCTAGCTTAAAAATGCAGCCATTCAAGAGTTGTGGGTTTATCATCTGGAATTTTAGTGAACAAAACCCAGAAAACAAATTATTCATTAAAGTGGTGCTGCATATGTGAAAATGGTCTTCATGAGTACATCAGAGGAAGCAGCCTCTTTTGATTTAGAGTGTTAATGGACTAAACTTGTCCTTATCAAAGACTTTCTATCTAGCTTACAAAATTTTGTTTCCATCACAATACTGCCCCATTGAAAGACATCAATAACAAATAACACCCTTCAAAAAAATAGAAGCCTGAAGCCTGATGTTAATGGCTGGAAAATACTGTTTCTCCAGCTTTCCCCCTCCCCCCATCCCTTGCTTTTGGATTTGCATAGAATTATGCAACAAGACATGACAAGAGAGCAGTAATGGGCCATTAGCCACCTGAGAAGTGCATTAACAGGTCATTAATGCATGCCCTGCAATGTCCCATTGTTAGGATTTGATAGATCTTTTTTATATTTAAAGAGGTGGAAAATTATAAATGTAAGTTTAACTCCAATTTTGGTACTAGTCCACTGAAAAGATCTTTATTCTTTGGGGGAAAAAATAAACTACTGAAAAACGGGGAAAAAAGAGACAGGATAGAGTAATAAGAACAGATTTCTATTGTTCTCAACATTCATCCATGGGTATAATTCTCCCAGATGACACAGACACACACCACTAACAAGAGAAATGGGTCAATTAAGTCATCGTCTCAGTTATCAGAGGCTCAGAGAATAGAATATCAGAGCCTCAGTGGAGTTGTTTTGAGATACCTTACTGGATGTCCTCCCGTCTCAGTTAAAAAGGCTGTCCAGATCCTGTAAAGTGCTGAGCACTTTTGACTCTTACAGACATGTTGATAGTTAAAAGGCACTGAGCATCTCATGTTACTGGGCATCAGTGGAAGAAGCCAGTAGAAAAAAACAAGACTTCACATAACATCAAATACATTGCACAGATGAAATTTGCAAGAAGACACAGGGGGCAGGGAAGTGGAGGAGCCCAGGCGTAGCCACAAGTGGGCCTGAGTGTGCTGTGGCCCACACACTTTATATCTAGGTCCACCACTTTAACTCCCTTACAGTTCTTCTCATGCCCCAATGTTTGCCCCACTCTACCACCCAGTGATCTAGATGACCGCTCCCTCCCAGCTGGGAGAGACTCACTGCTCTGTCCTCAGCAGGGAGTTGCTGCTGTCATGGAGGGAGAAGTGCCCCTTCCCCAGTCAGGCAGCTCTGGGTGTGTCTACACTAGGGGACAAGGTTGAAGTAAGATATACTATTTCAGCTACGTTTATTGCATAGCTGAAGTCAAAGAAGCTTAACTCAGCTTCTGGCACTGTCCACACTGCAGGAAGTTGAAGGGAGAACACTCTTACTTCAACTTCCCTTACTCCTTGTGGAAGCAGGACTACCGGCATCAACCTAAGTGCCCCTCTCAGTTCAAAATAGCATGTCTTCACTACACCCACTAATTCGAACCCTGGAAGATCAACAACAGCAGCTTCCATCTTCTCTGTAGGGTAGACATGCCCTTTGCGGACAGAGCCTTGAGCCCCTGGCTGGGTGGGGCTCATTATGCAGCCGCAGGGCTGTGCCACCATGCAGCTTAGAGGGAAGCTTGTCTGCACCCCCATCTGCAGTCAGATGTGACTCTCAGCCACCCAATAGAACAGAAGGTTTATTAGTTGTCAGGGATACAGCGGAGAGGAGACTTGTCAGAACAGAAACCAGAAGCAGTCAGTACAATCCGTCTTGGGGAGAGGAGACTCAGAACCAAAGACTCTGATCCCCATTTCCGCACCCCAAGCCAGCAAGACCCACTTACACATCCAGAAGCCTGCCCCAGCCTTTCTCCAGCTTTGTGGACACAAGGTGTCACCTGGTTACTAACTCCTCCCAGGCTCAGGGTACAGAAAGCATCAGCCATTGTGTACATGTGATAGACTATCACGCAGAAATTCCCATCCCCATCTAGGTATTGGTGCAGTGCCCAGGGAAACTGAGGCACCCTGGGGTTATTATCGGACAGTAGAAATCATATGCAACATAGCAAAGTGAACAGAATGAGTACAATTCCGATTTTGCCACACAGGGTCAGGGCTCAGCCTTAACCTTACCCCGCCAGGCTCAGCAGCAGGAGGAAAGGGATTGGGGTGCTGGGGCTTACCCTGCTCCACCTGGCTTTGCAGCTGGGGAGCAGGGTTGGAGCTGGGGACTTATCCCACTCCTCCAGGCTCTCCAGCAGGAAAGTAGGGGGTAAGGGCTGTCCCTACTTCCTTCTCCTGACACTCCAACTGGGGAGTGGGATCAGGGCATGGGAGCTTATTGAGCTCCAGCTCAGGAGCTTACCCCACTCTTCTTGGTGCTTCAGCCAGGGAGTGGGAGGAGCAGGGCTAGAACATGCACTGGGATCCCACACCCATGCTGTGGTGCCAGGCAGGCAGGCAGAACAGGGCAAACCCCTGAGAGCAGATTCCACTTTCTAGGTGCATCACAGGGGGGCCCTGGTTAGTGTCCACTCCCCTTTCCACTGTATGGTTGGGGGAGGCAGCCCCATCCTTCCTGTCCCCCTCATCATTGCCCACCCACTCAAAGTCGGGGCTCCCCTTCTGGGTACATCACTGGGAGGAGGACAACCCTAACTCCTGAGAGTGCACGGAGAGGACTCTTCATATGTCACTCTCACTATAGGGACCCTGTGGAAGAGCAGATACACCACTAGTATGTTCTGTCATGTCTGGGGTGCCCCCCTTCCCCAGCCAATAAAATCTGAAATGGTTCCTGGTGAAGGGGAAATCTGGGCTCTATAGTCTATTCTAAGTGTAATTTGCTTTAGTTATACATGCAGATCCCAGTCCCAGCAAAGAAGTGACATGAGCAGCCTGTGAACAATGTCCGGCACCAGGAATCTCAGTCCACACCCTCACTAGACTAACTTTGTAGTTAGAAAACTAGTTCATCCCATTCCTCAAATTCAGAGACTAAAGTTCTTGGCGCCATGAATTTTCAACAAGGAGACTCTGTTATTCCTGCATACAATTTGGTTCCATTCCAAGGATTTCAGATGAGTAAGGCAGAAGAAGAAGAGTATCTTTTCATTAGGATATGGTCAAGTGAAGAAAAGAAAGGGATGCAAGGTTAAGCCCAAGAGAGGCAGAAGTGGATTTGTTGTTTTAGTTTGGGATTTTGTTGGGGAGACCTTCAGGGGGCAGCTCTGTGAGTCCTGGCCGTGAAAGAAGAGTGAACTTTGAGAGGCTGTGTGAGGGGCCTACTTACAGGCATGCTAGAAGAAGAGCAAAGTGGCATAAGAAATCTGCCAAAGTGAACCCTGACTGCCTGTCCTACAGTCCCTGGCCTACCTCCCCGTGTAGTGGAAGGCCCTGGGTTCCCTGTGCAGCCACTACTACACTACAACTCCTGTTTCATGAAGAGAGTGGGGAGGGGAGTGAGCAAGGGGAGTGAAGGATCACTCCCAGCCAGTGGTACAAAAGTTGCGTGGAGGGTGGAGAGGGGATGCCCTCCATCCCTTCATGGCACCCTTGCTCAAGAAGCAAATCTTCAAGGTCCTGGATATGAGCCCCATTGATGTGGGAGTAAGAGGCAATGATATTATTTTGAGCTCTTTCTCTGATGCCATTTGGAACATCACTTCTTATCAAGTCTTGGGGTGTCCTGGGGTAAAACATTTATGAAAGCTAGAACTATTATGGTGGCAGTAAAATCCCAGGCTTTTACCCCAACATACATGTATAATTGAAATTAGAGATTAAGAAAACCATGTAGATCATCGAATCTCTCTGTGAAGGGGAGATATGGTCCATGAAGAGAAGACTCTGATAGCAGTGGTAGGCATTCTTCAGTCTCAAGAGACTATGGGGTTGTGCTCCTAAGAGATAAAGAATTTACTTACTCAGTGTTATGGCAAGTGTGAACATGGCTGAAGAGACACATTCAATCTCTGCCACATCTGTCACATTTAAACGTGATGTTTCAATCCTTTGGGCTTTGCTCTCTGCAAGCTCTTTTCTCCTCTGCTAAACCGTTCTGCTTCCTCTCATGCCTCCAGAGACCTTTGTTAAGCTTGTTTCAAAGTCTGCAGTCTTGAGTGTGATCTTCTCATTTGTCCGTATCCATTTCTTCGAGGTCTGGCTTGCATGCATCCTTGAAAGATAGCTTTGGGCATCCTATTGGTCTCTTTCCAGGTGCCAATTTGCTGTAGAGGAATTCCTTTGGGTTGCATCCATTATTCATTTGGCTGAGCCAACTGAAGGGTCTCTGTCTGAGGAGGTGTTCATAGTTCCCTGTAGGCTGCCTGCTTGCTGCGGCCGCGCAGGAATAATTTAAGACCCTTCCACCATGCAGCAGCATGCCGGCAGCCCTGCACTAGCGAGGTACTTCTTCCAGAGTGATCCTGACGCTGTAGCTGGAAGTGGGAAAAGGTAAGCTGGGTGTGTGGGGGGAGAGAGAGAGTAGAGGTGGGGGAGAGTGGAAGCTGCTTTAAAAAGAGCCTTGGCAGCTGGCCAGGCAGCTCTGTGTCTCCTGCCCTCCTCCCCTTCCCTCTCTCCAGCGGCAGCCACATATTTTGCTGGGCTGCTTTAAAAAAAAGCCTCGGCAGCTGGTGGCTCTGTGTCTCCAGCCCCTTCCCTCTCTCTGGCAGCAGCCCTGTTTTGTCGGTCTGCTTTAAAAAGAAGACTCGGCAGCTGGCAGTTCTGTGTCCCTCTGCCCCCCTCCCTTTCCCCCCCAGGTAACTTCAGCTGCTTGGCTCCTGTTTAGAGTACAAGGCAGGGAGCACCCATAAGAGAGGGCAATCCAGATTTAAGAATGACACTGTGCTAATTTCGTGCTACAATGCAGAAGCTTGCTGTACACCCATGTTATTCAGACACTGCTTAGGTGCAGGAATAAAAATAAATGAATAAAATATGCAGAAGGATTTCATTCCTCAATCTTTCCACAGAGCTAAATTACACCAGCTTTGAAGAATGAAAGATTTGTGATATGTAAACAACTGAAATATTAAAAAACCCTGTTTCCTAGATAATAGGGAGCAATATGTGCACAAAAAGTTCTTAGAAATGAGTCCATTAAATAACATACACTTTATATTTGAAATTAAAGAATAACAACTATTTCATTTCACGTATTGATACTAATAATAAAATATTGTGTTTGTTATATCAAGAAGATGGACAATTTTGTTTTATGCCTCAAAGGAACAGATACATGTAAGATACCAAGGATACGTCTAGACTATAAGCCTCTTTCGAAAGAGATCGTCTAGACAGCCACAAGACTTTCAAAAAAGCAATCCGCTTTTTCGAAAGAGAGCACCCAGGCAATCTGGACGCTCTCTTTCAAAAAAGCCCTGTTTGCATTCAAGAACGCCTTTTTTCGAAAGAGCTCTTTCGAAAAAGGCGTTCTTCCTCGTAAAAGCAGGTTTACTGCTGTCAAAAAAAATGCCGCGTTCTTTAGATTTAATTTTGAAAGAATGAGACGGCACTCTAGATGCAGGTGAAGTTTTTTTCACAAAAAGGCCACTTTTTTCGAGAAAAACTCTGTAGTCTACACATAGCCCAAATGGCTACTGAATGTTAGAGCAGGAGTAGGCCAGTGATGTGGCTTGCAAATTTGCAATACAGAGTGGTGACTGAATTAACCACCCTGGGGATTTTCCTTTGTGTGAACTGAAGAAAACAGGCATGGGAATAATTCCACATCACCACCAGAATGTTCATTCCATAGCAACTCCTCTGCTGAGTGTTTTGAAAGGACAATATTTTAATTCTAATTTCGATAGGTGCCACATATGCTTCCACCAGTTATCTTTTATATAGTTTCTAGAGTGAGCATTCTGCAGATGACAACATGTATGATAACAAGGTCTTAAAGATAAATGATAAACAATCCAAGATCTGCAGCTGTAATTACATATAACTCCCTTCCCTGAAGAGGTTATTTTGCTACAGTGGTGTTTAAAACCAGAATGCAGCTTTTTTTTAAATATACCTTCATTAAAATAATGGCACATTAGTGTGCGTGTGCACGCAGCTACAAAAACCTTTTTATGTATTTAGTTACATTTTGTAATTTTATTTTGGCCATGCTTCTAATTAAGTGTACCTGGAAATGAAGCTAAAATCTCATTTGTTTACATTAACTGCACTCTGACCAGTGAATTAAAAATCAATTATACTTGTTTAAAAAGGCATGTTTAATTTTGATTTAAATGATGAAAGTGGTTATAAAAGAAAAGAAGAATTAATATTAAAAAGATTAATGGGGTGTTATGCACAAAGCAGTGGATAAAGATCAAAGCCAATCACAAATGTATTCCTTTCCTGGCAACTCAAAATAGCAACAAAACAAATCTTATCTAAGCTCTCTCTCTGAATGGCCTTGGCTATTTGTACTTTCCCCTAATGGATGTTTTCTGACCCAGACTCTAGTTCTCACTGTCTTGAGTGACTCTGGTTCTTCTTCTCTCCTGGCTGAAGTGGGTAAGATTCACCTCCCCACAAGAACAGGCATAGTTACTCTCCCTAGAGATTTCTACCGTTATTACAGCAGTATCCGGAGCCCCAATCACGGACCTAAGCCCCATTCTGCTGAGTGCTGGACAGGCAGATAGGAAGATCTGAAGCATGGTCAAAAGTTCTAGTATCTAAGGGTATGTCTTACAGATGTTATTTCGAATTAACTTTAATAGCGTCTGCACATACAAACTGCTATTTTGAAATAAATTTGAAATAGTGGAGCCCTTATTTTGAATTAGGTAAACCTCATTCTACGAGGAAAAACACCTAATTCGAAATAGCTAATTCGAAATAAGTGCTGTGTAGACACTTATTTCGAAACCTCAGCCCTTCCCAGTTCCCCTGGTGGCCACTCTGGGCCAAACCAGGAAAACTCCTCTCCTCTCCCCCAGCCCGGGGCCCTTAAAGGGGTAGACTCTGGCCAGACGGCACTTGCCAGAGCCAGGCCTGCCAGCAGTCTCTGCCCCGACCCAGTGGCCCCAGGATGAGCCAGGCAGCCAGTGCCAGCCAGCCGTCCTCCGCCCAGTCCCCCAGCACCCAGGGGCCAGCCAGGGGCCGTAGACGACGCACACCCTCATGGACTAGTGCGGAGATCATGGACCTCATTGAGGTTTGGGGGGAAGCCCCCAACTTCCATGATCTCCGCACTCACTAGGTGGAGGAACGCGGCCGTCTATGGCCACTTAGTGGCCACTATGGCCAGGAAAAGGCCACAGGTGTACCCAAGAGCAGGTGCGCCTGAAGGTGAAAGAGCTGCGGCAGGCGTACACCAGGGCCACCAGGGGCGGCGCCGCAGCAGGGGCTGACACCTGCCTCTACTTCCCCGTCCTCGACCAACTTCTGGGGGGTTGGGCGGTCCGCGCCAGACCGGGAGGCAGCGAGCCGGGACCGGAGGGCCCTGACCCGGGCGCACCAGAGGGGCCACCGCCAGCTGTGCCGGCACCGGAGTTGGCAGGGTCGTCCGGGGAGGCCATACCAGGCAAGTGCCAGCACTGTTCCCTACCCAGGGGAGAGGCAGAGAGGGAGACCAGGGGCCCCGCGCGTGGGCTGTGCCTCCCACAGATCACGCAGCCACCTGTGCACGTGCGAGCACGTGCCATGCCACCCTTGGGTGGCTCCAGCTGCATGACGCCCAGGGGCCATGGCCCAATAGGCACATGCGTGTGTGAAGAGACCTGACACGCTCCCAACCCTGGGGTGGGACGCAGCAGGATGCTCTCCCTTCACACGCCCCCTCTACACAGAGGCAGGGGACATCTCCCCCCCCGTCCTCCCTCCCGTCCCAGCCACTCTATACACAGCACAGGGGCATGGGTGTGGTCTTGGGGCAGCTCCCAGTCCTGGGGAGAGCCAGACATCCTGACCATGGCTTCTGTGCAAGCATATCGGCTCTGACAGTGTAGGGCACAGTCGCCCTCATGTCGCAGGGGGAGGCTGGGCATCATCCACTGTGTCCCCAGGGAGAACTGATCACTTCTCTTCTTTCTCTACAGCTGCACCAGCTGCTCGTGCAGGGCGCACCACCCCGCCCGGGACATGCTCCCGCACCCGCGGCCTGCTCTGGAACACCAGCACGCGGCAGGAGTACCGGGACCAGCACCTGGGGGCCCTGTGAACCCTCCACTGCACCATCCAGGCCTGGATGCTGGAGGACTTGCAGCTCCGCCGGGAGCAGCTTGCTGAGGACCGAGCCATGAACGCAAACCTGCAGGCCCTGCTGCAGAACATGCTGCCCGTGCGGTCTCGCCTGCCCCCAACTACTGTTCCTCCTCCCACTCCTGCCCCTCCCACCTCTTCCTCCTCAATCTCCACACCCTCCTCCTCAATGTCCACACCCGCCTCAACCCCACAGCCTCCTCCCCATCCCCCCGGGGACACCGAGGCCCCCTTCCCCGCTGTGCTGGGAGGCGGTTGGCCCGGCGAGACCCCCAGCCCTGAGTGCTGAGCTTCCCCTTCCCCTTCTTCCCCTTGCTTCCCCCTTCCAGCTCCCTCCTCCCAGTTTTCCCCCTCCTCCCCACCCTCTCTCCTGCCTCTCCCGCCTCCTTTCCCCCGTCTCCCCAGAGGTTCATCCCGCCCCCCCAGTTGTGTTAAATAAAGACAGTTTCTATTTTTGGCACTGGTTCCGGCCAGCCTTACCTTCGATTCAGGGTCCACTCAATGTGGACGCGCTATTTTGCATTAGAAAAATGCTATTTCAAATTAGTTTTTGTGTCTAGATGTGTTATTTCGAATTAGCTTATTTCGAATTAACTAATTCGAAATAAGTTAATTCGAAATAGCGCTGTAGTGTAGACATACCCTAAGGGTTGCTCAAAGGAGTCCTAAACTGCCATAGAGAGTCTTCTCATCTCTAGGTGCCAACTTGCAACTGGGCATGATACAACAGCTCTGCGTGTACTAGTGCCTCCTGCTAACCATGCTGCAGCTCCACAGTGTGAACTCAGAATGCTATTTGTGAGTTAATGCTCGTGCAAAGAACTCCTGTGGATAAACCTCCTTGACTCCAACTCTAGCATCCAACTGCAGCATGACTTCTGAGGAAGGGATACTGTGTAGAATCCACAAAGTTGTATGAATATCCCCTTGTCTCCTAGTTAAAGAAACCAAAGCTCCTGTCTCTTCCATAAAGGAAGGGGAAGCTGCACCACTTGTAGATGGTCATATTAAGAATTTTCAGGTTTGTTTGTTTTTTAAATTAAGTTCCTTTTGTAGATTGGTATCCTGAAAATTGTTTCCTAGGCATTCAGAGAGAAATATGGTCTTTTCTATCTTATTCATTTAGGCTCTGATTCAGCACAGCCCTTCATCACTTGCTTAAAGCTTTAAATGGATGCTTAAAAGCTTTGCTGAATTGAAGCCTAATGCTCCCTCCAATCCGTCATTCCTTTCAAATCCAACCATTTCATGACTAGAAAGGGTTGGTTATATGTAGAACTAGGAAACAGTAAATCAAGAGGAAATGTAGCATACCATGGTGAAAAAAATCCCGCATCCAGGTATCACAATCCTAACGACAGCAAATATGGAAGGAATAACATGAGATAAACAACATGAGAAAAAACCTAAAGAGTTAGTCCCCCGCTGCATATGGTGCTCCAGTGCTTCCTTCAGCACCCGCAACATCTGTTGAATTCAGTGACAGTTGAAGGAATTCAGTACCTCTCAGAATAGGCCCCACTACTTTTTCTCAGCTTCTCGTGTGAATTTAGGATTGGCACAGCCTGCTCACTTGGCATGGGTGTATCTGATCTGCATGCACTGTAATTGACAGTGATTACAAGTCACACCAAACTTAGAGAAGTGAAGAGAAGCACTGAATATGCATCAGAATGTTGGAACTGGCATGATTTTGCTTTTGGATGTGGTTGACTAGGGGAATGTGCGATGTGTTCTCATTGTTTGCAGATGTTGGAAGATGGCTATGGGGGAATTTTCTCTCTATCCATGGAATAAAAGAGGCTTTTCTCTATGATGAGGCCTAAAAATGTCCATGGCTAGCTTCTGAACAAAGAATTGAGAACCAAGTAAGGATGTCAGGATTTAACTCTTTGGAAATAATGGGCCAGGATATGCCAATTCTTTGGAAACAGGGAGCTGGATTCACCATACAGAGCAATTGCCTAGTCAGACCATGTATATAGATGCTTTGTGTTACTGCAATAGTAACACAAAGCAGCCACAGCCTATTAGTAAATCGTAAATCTGGTCTCTGCTTACCACTGCATCTTTTCAGGTGCCCAACCCTGAAACTAAAGGCCCACTCTCTCAACTCTCCCAACTGACTGGAAAGAACCCCAGAGCCAGAGTTTGGAGGGACAAAAAATGGAAAACAGAAATGGGAGTAAAGGTCAAAAGCAGGAATTGACAAGGAAAAACTGAGCAAAGAACCCGAGTCCCTACTTTTCCTCACTGGAGTCAAGGGCGGAGTTTTGCGAGAGTGAGGGGGCAGGGTGGCAGCCATGTGCTCTGGGATGCAGCTTGCTTTTCATCCCATTCCCCAGACTATCCCCAAAGTAGTAGTCCCAAAGTTGGATCCTGCAGTGACACAAATCTGATAGCTTTCTTTGATGGGATGTCAAGCCTTATGGTTAAAGGAGAAGTGGTGGATGTGGTATACCTAGACTTTAGTAAAGCATGACTTTTTTATTAATAAACTAAGGAAATACAACCTAGATGGGGCTACTATGAGGTGGGTGCATAACTGGCTGGAGAACTATTGTCAGAGAGTAGTTATTAATAGTTCACAAACATGCTGGAAGGTGGGGTTCTGCAGGGGTCTGTTTTTGGGAGTGGTTCTGTTCAATATCTTCTTCAACAATTTAGATGATGGCATAGAGAGTTCGATTATTAAGTCTGCAGATGATATGAAGCTGGGAGGAGTTGAAAATGCTTTGGAGGACAGGGTCAAAATTAAAAATGATTTTGATTCTGAAGTAATGGTCTGAGATAAATAGGATGAAGTTTAATAAGGAAAATGCAAAGTACTCCACCTTGTAAGGAACAATCTGTTTCACACGTACAGAATGGGAAGTGACTGTCTAGGGGTACATCTAGACTACATTCTTTTTTCGAAAGGAGATATTCAAATTCTGTGCTAATTTGCATATCTTCTTCCAATCACTTTTTCAAAAGCATTTTTTTTTTCCAAAAAGAAAGCAGTTTAGAAGCAGTTCTTTTGAAAAAAAAAAAAAAAACCTTTTTCCAAAAGAACCCTGCACACTTCATTTTTTGAGGAAGAAGGGTTATTTTGAAAAAGGGGAGGGGTCAAAAGAATCATATCTAAACTGCTTTCTTTTTTGAAAAAAATGCTTTCGAAAAAGCGATCGGAAGGAGATATGCAAATTAGCACCGAATTTACATATCTCCTTTCGAGAAAAGAATGTAGTCTAGATGTACCCTAGGAAGGAGTACCGCAGAAGGGGATCTAAGGGTCATAGTGGACCACAAGCTAAATATGAGTCAACTGTGTGACACTGTTGCAAAAAATCAAACATGATTCTGGGATGCATTAACAGGAGTGTAGTGAGCAAGGCACAAAAAGTCATTCTTCTGATCTACTCTACACTGATTAGGCCTCAGTTGGAGTATTGTGTCCAGTTCTGGGCACCACATTTCAAGAAAGATGTGGAGAAATTGGAGAAGGTCCAGAGAAGAGCAACAAAAATGATTAAAGGTCTAGAAAACATGAGCTATGAGGCAAGGCTGAAAGAATTGGGCTTGTTTAGTTTGGAAAAGAGAAGACTGAGAGGGGACATGACAGTGGTTTTCAGGTATCTAAAAGGGTATCACAGGGAGAAGGGGGAAAATTGTACTCCTTGGCCTCTGATGATAGGACAAGAAGCAATGGGTTTAAAATGTAGCAAGGGCAGTTTAGATTGGACATTAGGAAAAACTTTCTAACTATCAGGGTGGTTAAACACTGGAATAAATTGCCTAGGGAGGTTGTGGTATCTCCATCACTTGAGATATTTAAGAGCAGGTTATCAGGGGTGATCTAGACAGTGCTTGTTCCTGGTATGAGGGCAGGGGATTGGACCTGATGACCTCTTAAGTTCTAGTATTCTGTGATTCTACGTTAGGTTGTTTAATTAGTAGATATAAAAGAAAAGCGCTTGTTTTTAAACTATTTTTGAAATCAATTATAAAATGAACAAGGGAAGACCATTAGCAATTATTTTTTCCAGCATCTTAAGTGCATGAAGAGTCCTCTCTTCTTATCTCACTGCTGCTTCATAAAGTATGTTTATGCTGCAGAAAAAAAACAACATGCAGATTAGATATTGCGGATTATTTAGAATAGCAGCAAAGACATGGAACATCTGCTTTTAACTCAAGTTACATTGAGGATGAAGGAGCTTCTAATACAGATTAAGACAAGTACACATATCTTTATTGTTATTAGAAAGTGGGATAGCTAAAATAAACTAAGAACTCTTTTTGCAATGTAGACATGCCCATAGGTTTTGAAAGTAGCAGGGACAAGCTGCTGTGAAGCAAGTCTGAACTTGTCTGACTTCTGACATCAATATTAGCATAGACATCTGTAGGCTGACTGTCCTCTCCCCACCCCCACCCCCTATGACAGAGGAAATGCTGGGAAATCTGAGTTCTTCTCCCTGACCAGTGGGCAATAATTCATCATGCTCTGATGTTGGGTTCTTCATGGTTGGGATTACCAAGACATTCTTTTCTTGGCACACTAATATCTTCAAGGGAGGGCTTGTTGACTAGACCATAGAATGGCTTGGTTGCCTCAACCTTCTGCTTTTTGCCCAGACAGATAAAATCACATAAGCCCTGCTCCTGAACCATTAAATTCATTGGGTGCTTTGCAACTGATTTCAACAGATACAGGCAACTGCTCTCCAGTCATCCATCACAGAGTAACAGGTAGCCATTGGAAGTCATTAGAAATTTGTTCATTGTCTAGACTGGACAAAGTCCTATCTACATCTTACAGACTATTAGGTCTTATCAAACGTATTTTAAAGACAAAGTGCATATTTCCTGCCACAGCCTCCTAATAGTTCTTATAAATCAGTTTTGCTTTATTTATCCTAGAGAATCTGTTCCTATCATGTGATCTCCACAGGTGACCTGTCACAGCCCTATAATGGAATAAGGACACCCCTGCCCCTGATCCTTTTCACTGCTCATCTAATGCTCCTTCCTGTGCAAGTGAGTGAGCGGAGAGTGATAGGAAGTGAGAGGATCCCTCTCCCTCCCACACTCAACAACTAGAGAATCTACCACTCGCTGTTTTAAAGAAAGCAGGAGAATGGGTATCACAATGTGGTCTTTGATCTACTCCTGGGACTGGGCTGTAGATTCCAAATACGCCCTGAGAACTTGGAGGCAATGAATGGCTACGCAGGGCTCACATCTTCATCTAGATTGAATGTTATAATCCCATGCACGTTTCATTTACTGTAAGCGACCTCTCTTGTTTTCTTGACTAAAATGAATTCAGATAATATGTAATAAAAATGGATGTATGCCTGATACATACAGCAGCTGTTCAAAGAGGAGCAAAGGTGAAAAAAGTGAAGCACTTTCACTGCATTAGTAATGCACCATCAGCTTTATTTTTACTTTATTAAAGTAACTGACAGTCAATTGGTGCATATATATACTGTCTGCAAAATTATGAAGTCATAATATGCTGGTGTGTAGACAGCAACAAAGAATATACCAAGTGCAGGAGGAAGGGTCAAACAGATCAGAAAATGCCAAGATCTAAGTTAGTCAGTTGTCTTAATGATAGGAAATCACTAGAGTTGAATGCATAAATGAATTTCTCAGTTCGGGGACCTAACCAAAAAAATCTGAAGGAAAAAAAAAAGAGTTGGTTCAGGTCAAAACAAAATGGAACTTTTTGGTTCTTTTGAATAAAAACCTCTTCCTTCCCCTCCTCTAGTCAAGTGAAAAATTTTGTTCTACCCAAGATTATTTTTTGGAAGTTTTAGTTATTTTGTTTTGGGAGCGACATACCTTTTTTTTTAAATGATGAAATACTGTTTTGTTTCAAAATGTCAAAATATTTCATTTGTAAATTACCAGATCAAAATGTTTAAACATTTCCAGTAAAAAATACAGATTTTTTTTATTCAGCCAAACCTATTTGCCAAACTTGACCCAAGTGTTGGTGGCCTGAAAAAAATCATTTTTGGTATATTTACTCTTCTAAAAAAATTCACGCTGATCTAGAAATAACCATTTTGTATTATATTTGGTCCAAGTGTAACAAATTATTTTAAGTCTTTATAAAAATCAATATAATTTTATGGAAAAAGAGCAAAAGTGACCATATTTTCAAAATAAAGAACTGGTATTCTTTCATGGTGACTTTTGTTAGGGTTGGCAAATGAAAAATGGAGGTGACAGTTATTTAAGCCATATGTGCTGCTGTCACCACTGCCTACAAACAGTTACACAGTTACTTTTACTGGGAAAAAATGTTCTAGTCATTTGATGTTCTGAATGTAGCATGAAATGCTGAACAAGCATCATTAACAAACAAGCACTTAGACACTCTCATGGGAAAGGGTCGGTTTCAAAATTTCTCAACTCTAAGAGGTTTTGAAGAGAATGTCATAATTGTCAGGTTGGGATATTCTGAAAATTTGGAGGGAAATGTTTCAGTTTTCTGCACTGAAGCTACTTTTTGTTTCAAAATTTAAACAAAGTACAGTAGAAATTTTTTTTTTTTAAATTGACAAAAGCAAAATGAAACCTTTTGACTGACCAGAACTGATCTGGTTTTGCTTAGTAAGAAAGACCTAACAAGTCAACAAACAAAGCTAGTTCCATTGTTTTCTTAAAGTTTAAGCGTATAACTAATGAGCATGCTCAGTTACCTTCAACTGTGGGAATTTGATGGTGGTTTTATTTAAGGTTCACCACCAGCTATAGTGCTTGAAAATTTAAGAACACAACCATGGCATGTATTGTAATGCGAAAGGAAAGACTCATAGACTAGAAACACAAGAAAAACAAGAGCCATTCTAACAAGTTTCAGTTTATTAGATTTCATTATAATGGAGATTCAGTGTAATAAGGCTGGTCATAAACAAGGCTGTGCGATTTGACTATTACGAGAGGAAAGGCACAGACTGCTCCAGACCTCAATTGCATGTAGTACAGCATTGACCAAGAAATCCAGCCACAGACTAGCTGTTTGTAACCTAGTAGGTCCTGGAATGGTCTGTAAGCATCAAGGCAGCAAAGAATTATTGGAAAATTACAACTAACATAGACACTTTGTTTTCTTAATCCTGACATTCTAACTTTGTGTTCTCCAAGTCACTTGGTCCTTCAAAGCAGAAGAGGTAATTGAATTTCAATCATGTCATGGCCTGATTCAAAATAACCCATAATGGCACTCATTTCAATATTGCACAGTACTGATTTTTATTCTTGGCATAGTGTCTGTTCCTTGCCGTAGCAATTTCCATATGCTCCTTGCCCTGAATTTCAAAGAATAGGTTTTATCTAATGGAGTTGAATACTGAGATTTTTTTTTCTCTCCCATGACTTGTGGGTACAATTTGAGATAAGGTAGCATGCAGATCCCAAGCACATATTATACTGTACAATGATAAATAGAACTTGCAATTTATTTAGTTATAAGATGTTCTCTGTTTTCAGAGATACTCCATGTCTTTTGTTAGGACATGAAGGCTTAGTTTTATCCCAAAGATCATGTGAGTTTATTAGAAATGAATCAAAATTGTTAGCCAGAGCTCCCCTCACCAGCCCTCCCCCCCCCCAGCAAAAAATACAGAAATTCAGCAACACCACAAGTTTTCATAAATTATGATAATTTTGAATTGTTACTGTCAAGAAAATAAAGAACAAAAAAAAAAAAAAAGTCAAACAGCCTCTTTATTTGCAGAAACAGAACATTTTGGCTCAAGATGACTTTGTTTTGAAACTTCGTTCAAGTGTATTTAAAACATTAAAGTTAAGAAAAAGGCCTCAAAATCCAAACTAACTTTTTTATTTATGGGATCATTTCTGTTCAATATCTTCATCAACAATTTATACAATGGCATAGAGAGTACACTTATAAAGGTTGCAACAAGAATGGTCAAAGGTCTAGAAAACATGACCTACGAGGCTATGTCTAGACTGCAAGCGTCTTTTGGAATAAGCTTTTCCAGAAGAAATCTTTGAGTAAAACTTCTTCTGAAAGAGAGTGTCCAAACTGCCAAAGCACATCAAAAAAGCAATCTGCTTTTTCAAAAGATAGCATCCACACTGAATGGACATTCTCTCACATGTAAGCTGTGATTACTATGGATGGAGTGGCCATCAAGGCACCTGTGCTTTTTTCTCTTTCCTCTTCTTTCAAAAGAACTCCCTCTTCCCTGTCCACACATACCTTTTTGCGAAAGAGCTCTTTTGTGAAAAGACTTCTTCCTCATAGAAACAGTTTTACCAATGTCGGAAAAACCCCTCTGTTCTTGCAATATTTTTTCAAAAGAATGTGATTGCAGTGTGGATGTAAGTGAAGTTTATTTAAAAAAAAAACAGCCATTTTTCCAAAAAAACTCTGTAGTGAAGACATAGCTTGAGGGAAAACAGCTGCTTCTGCTACTGCATTCAAGTGGACAGACCCTGCCCTTACCTGTAACCCCACTGATTTGAAGAAGTGTACAGGTCCAGGTGTGTGGATATACTCATAGGATAAAGACCTTAAATAGCAAACTTAGGTTGGGTATGTCTACACTACTATTAAACACCATAACTGGCCCATATCAGCTGATTCAGGTTTGTGAACCTAGTGTAGACATTTGGATTCCAGTCCAGACAGAGTGTAGACATACCCATTCATTTTATCACTACATGTACTCTCTGTCAATCCACATCTCCTGCAGAAGTCACCCTGCCTGGAGTAAATTTCTCTCTGATATGACAGCCTTTTGTTGTTTGCCTTCTATCAGTGATTGCTCAACTCCACAGAGAGCCCTGCCTCTTCCCAGCACAGTTGTTTCATTTGCATAAGTTATGTCATTCATCCTACAGCTAGAAGTGTCATTCCACATGAAATGGAAACACACAGCAAAGTTGAACCCTCACTTGGTTTTGCTTAAGTTGACACAGCTGTCATAAAAAGAGTACAGTTCAGTTGGTGTAGCAGTCTTTACTGTGGCCAAGTGATAGATGGGTCGAAGGTATTGTTCAAGCAGTCTTGTACCTTAAGCAAAATGATGCCAGGAAGCATAGGTGCCAGAACACTTCCCTTTGCTATCTTGTGCCTGTTTCATAAAGTAACGGCATTGGGCAAAGAGCAGAGACCCACCTAGGTTTGGCCTTGATACCCAATGAAGAATGTCACTCACGGTTGTTTTGTTAACAACCCAGACAATTCTATCTGCTGTTCAATTGTTCATGGGGCAGCTCCCCCCACCCTCAGGATAGTTATGGTGACTGCTGGACCCAACAGTTGTTGTGTGTCACGAACAATCTTGATCAGGAAAATAGCAACCTACCCTTCAAAGCTATTTAGACTGTTTTGACTATAGGAAGGAAGAGAATAGACATCTGGAGAAATCTGGGAATATAGGATCATTATATTCAGGTCACACAAAGTCACAGTGAGGTATAAAGGCAACTGAAATCTGTTTTTTTGTTTTGTAAGGCTGCCAAGGGAACAATTGTGGAGATGGCCAAAGCCACACAGGTAAAAAATGGAACAGAAGCCAATCCCAGCATTCCAGTTTCAGCCTTCTGAGAGCCCCAAACCAGAAGAAGTTTGGATTTATCACCAAACTCCTCCCAAACTGAGCAGAGGAATTTGGTGATATCAGGTTCTGTGCTGAGAATTCTCTAATTTTTTGGAGAAAAAAATGTGTAATCCTAGACTCGGGTTTAAACAAGACAAAGAAAGGCCAGATGAAAGACCATATGTATAGTCAATCAGGGAAACTGAATATGGAATAAGGCAGGCTAAGAATTCCTGGCCACCCAAGCAGAAACAATGGACAACTGGAAGTGGAGCATTTTTCAGATAGGGATATGAGTTAGTGAAAGTCTTATTATCCTACAGAGGGAAAAGGATGAAAGCTTTTCAGGCAGAAAAAAGAGATATGAATATGCATGGACTGAAGCCTTGCAAGTCTAACCCTTTGGAGGAATGATCCATCTGCTTCATGGAGAAACAGACACCAAAGGAAGGAGAGTGCTGTGCAATGAAGTTGGTACCCAGGAATACTTGAGAGCAGGGACTAGGAGGTAGGAGCACATAAGTAGGCACACATGGTTCTGTTCTGAAGGAGATAGGCTGGAATCAATAGGAAAAATAAAACCCTCTCTCTGAGCTGGTGTGATGGTAATTCAAATGCCTCTTGCAATTAGCAGCAGGGTACCAACATGGCAAGAAGTCAAGGGAAAAGCTGTTGCAGCCTGGAAACCTGACAGACTCAAACAGTCCTTTCATCTGGTCTTCATTATTCTGTCAGATTTGGATGGCATTAGAAGTGGCAGGGGTTTTAAATATGTAGCTGTGCTAGTGACTGAGTCATCAGTCAGACTGCAGTGAGGAACCAGGGAGTCAGAAGGCCTGGGTTAAGACAATCTGGGGCCACAGGGCAAGACACAGTCACCATCCCTTTCACTCTTTTCAGCTCCGACCACCAGCTCGAACGGTGAAGCTGGGAAGTTCTCTCCCCCCTCTCAGAAAAGCAGAGGCAGAGAATCCCGAACAGTGCCAGAGCCACATTTCCCTGGACAGTGGAACATATCCCATTCTTTCTCCCCCTTCTCCTTTCAGGAGGCAGCAACTGGAGGGTTTCTGTTTCGGGAAGGGCTGCTGCATGGTCCTCCTACCATGGACACAGACTGTGGTGATTGCAGTTAATGGCCTGTCAAAATGGATGAGGCAGTTCACCCCTTCAGCCCTAGTATTTCAGATTGTCTGCAAACTCAGGCAAGTCTCTGCATTGATTACAGTCTGGTCACATTTCCAAGCTTTCCTTTGCAATTCCAAGGATAAGGAAACCTTCTTTAAAAATAACTAAGATCCAGTCCTGATCAGATTTTCTACTGCCTCATTCCTTACGAGGTATGTATCTATCTATCTATCTATCTATCTGTCTTCAGGTGAATAGCCATGCAAGGTACAGCAGATGAGAATCAGGCTCAGAGTCTTTACATAACATCTGTAAGGCAAGACACGGCTATGCAATGCAAACAATAGCTTTAGGTGTCATAAAGATCATGTTTTCCTCTGCAGAGGATTAGTCTGTATCACGTCCCCCAACAGCATTGTTTCATCCACTAATTTCTTTTATGTCTTTATAATATAGAGCAGTACTCTCCTTAATGATTCCAAAATAAAGAGTGGTTTGTTTTTTTAAAAGGAATTGGGGAGTCACACCACCATTATTCCTTTATTTTACTAAGTACCAGAGCTTTTATGTGAGTAGTTTTATCCTCATTATCCATAGTTTATGCTTGGCAATGTCACAATAAAGATTTTCTCACGCCTACTTAGAAAAATCAAGGTTGCACCACGGTACTAATTTGAAAAGGGTAGAAGAATAGCACCTAAAGGATTACAAAATTAAGCCCAATTAATAATTTGCAGTTCTGAGGGGTTTTTAATTTTATTTTAAAGGAATATTCATGTTACTGCCTCCCACTCAAAGATCCCTTTGAAATACACTGGAGACAAAGGGTTTGTTGCCAGGCCTGCTTGTTCACAATTTGAGAGGTAAGGACAGTCTTTCGATGACCTACATCTCAATCTTGTGAGGGCAGATCGTGGTTAGGGTGCAGAGTGGTGTTTGCAGTTCAGGTAGTGTAGCCTGCTAAGATAAGTTGCTTGCCTGCCTGCTAATATGTCTTTGGGCTGACTTATACTAATTTATTGTTAGATTTATTATTATATTTAGTATAAATATGGTAGATATTATGTTGTAGGTATTCATGGTATTAAGCCATAATGCAAAAGACCTACAGGCCTGTATCCTGCATGAACAGCTAAAGCATATTATATGGAATTTGCATAAGCAATCTCTGTCCCAGATACAATGCTTGAACATTTGTAGGATAAGACACCATCAAAAGAGGTGGAACAAACTATCATTGTCAACCCCAGAAATTAACTCATTTTACAGTTTTATGCCAATTCACCAAAGAATGGTTTGGTGGACTCATTTCCATATCTTCTAAAGAGCTTAAGTCTTGATACAGGGCTTACCATCATTTGGGGTTGGATAGGAGATTGCAGTGGACTGTAGCAGTGAAGAAATAGCAGTACAAACTCCTATGCAGGCCTGCAGTGCGATACTTACACAATTTGTATCTCCCCCCTCTTGAAACTTGTGATGCATCATCTTCACTGCCACTTTTAGCCATGATAAAGTGAGTGAAGCTAACACCACTAGCTTTGCCCAATGACTCACAGAGGAGTGGCTCACATGGGCCAGGCTGGGCCCTGTCCCTGCCTTCTGAGTGTGAGGGGCTCCCCTGTGCGAGCAAGCTCTCTTTCTGGGAGTTGTGTGCGTACAGTACTCTGCAGAAGCAGGCTCTATCAATCTAGGTGACCTTGAACAGTTTAGTCAGATCCAAAATCTCTGATGCCAATGGCACCAGAAAGTAAGACATAGAAGGAGAAATGTCTTATGATGTAATAGAAATTTTGTAGGACCCAGGCTTTCATTCATGTTAATAGGCAACATTCTATAATATGGAACTATTCCAGTAGTTTACAATAAATGCAGAATGGATGTTGTAACTCAGAGGACATGCAGTAACTGCCCTTCTACACAGTGTCTGTGCAGCACCTAGACTCATGGGGCACTGATCCTGATTGAGGCCCTACTAGTATGTCTACACTGTACATTAAGCCCAGGCTCCCTTTCTGTCTGCACACAGATCAGTCTGACATGGGTCAGAGAGCACTCAGAACCCAGCTTCTAGCACCCTACCAGTGGGGTGGATCAGAGTCCAAGCCCTATAATTTTGCAGTGTGGGTGCAGCTCAAGCATTGAGGCATTTGGGGTAGAGAAGGCTCCAAGCTGTGGCTCAGGGGTTTGGAAGTGTGAGTGGGGGCTCAGGGTTAGAGTGTGGGATGTGTGGCCCGGGAGGGGAGGGAGGTACTTAGGTGCAGGAGGGCTGAGGTACAGGGGCTGGGAGGGAGTTAGGGTGCAGGAGGTAGTGCTGAGGTAGCTGTTTGTGGTGAGGTAGCGGTTTGGGGTGAGGGCCTTTATCTGGGGCAGCTCCCATTTGATGGGGGGGGGGGGGAGGAGATAGGTGGCTCCTCGTGGCCTCATGCTCACTTGTAGGAACCCCTTCCAGTTCCCATTGGCTGGCAATCACAATCAAAAGGGGCAGTGCACTGCCGGAACAAAGCTTCCAGGTGCAGTCCTCATGGCGGCAATGCATCTCTAGGGAATAGTGGGGGGAGGAGGAATGTCTGTGCACAGAGCTGTTGTTCCACCCCAGCCAGGCAGGGCAACTCAGAACACAACATGCTGGGACTTTAGTGGCTGCAGCCCAAAGGGCTAAGGGGTCCCCAGGTTGCAATACCTAACACCCCTTTCTTAATCCAGGCTGGCTGTTACCCACCTGCAACATGGGAATAGGGGACCTGCTTTATTTTGTCTAGTGGCATTATAAACCCTTCTTACTATATATCTGCTCAGTGCCTTGCACAATGAGACCTAATTTCAGTTAAGGCAAAAAGGTGTGACCATCAGACAAACAGGAAGAGCTGGGTAACACTTTCTTTTAACTCCTGGTTGTGGAAAAGAACCACTCGTTCTACACTCCTAGATAGTGTATTGTCTGCTTGGTTTTTGGACATACTGTACATTAGACATTGCCTCCAAACAGAGGTCTTGTGCAAAACATAGCAAACAAAAATGCACTGACTGGGAGTGTGGAGACCTTTAAGAGGACAGACACAAACAGCTGGAACAGGTACAAGGGCAGCATTTCACTCTCACGCATAAACAGCAGGAATTAAGGACGTGCCCGTTAGGAGCTATTCTATGTGGGGCTAGATCAGTTTGGCAAATTTAACCTGACCCAA
Organism: Rafetus swinhoei; assembly: GCA_019425775.1. Lineage (NCBI taxonomy): Eukaryota > Metazoa > Chordata > Testudines > Trionychidae > Rafetus > Rafetus swinhoei. The sequence goes on along the minus strand of CM033425.1, from coordinate 26,072,721 downwards.
AACATGGAGAAATGATTTTATGCACAGCTTTGTCCACAGAGATGTCAGTCTTTTAGAGAAACTAGCTGTGGACTTGTGTTTGGAATCATTTCTGCTGGTCCTTCACTTCTCAGCATGCTTTGCTCATCCCACCTCTACTGGGAGAGAGTTAGAAGTTTGCTGCAAGCACAGCCAAGATATAGAAAATGTAAATTGCACACAAACAGCTACAGACAGAATTGATTAGTAAAATAAAAATCAGAGTGGGGGAGAGTCAGTTTTGCAGCATTTTGAGCTGTTGGAATTTTCATAAGAAACTTTCTCCCTGGCTCTTTTGCTGGAAAAGGCAATTAGAAGAAACTGTCCAGCAGTGAAATAAAAAAAGGGCATTAAACTTGCCACAAGTTATCCACTAGGGTATTTTTTAAAGTCTAACATTAAAAAAAACCCCTAAAAGACACAATTCTGAGAGTGCTCATGAATAAAGATTAGTGCTGTGAACACAAACAAAACTGAAGAAAGAGTTAAGGGACTTCTCAAAGGGCCAGTGCCAGAGAATGTATCTGTGCCTTAGCCCCTGCTCTAGCCAACAGAGAATATTACCTCTGGGACAAGAGAAACTGAAGGCCAGCTACAAAATTCACCTGTTAACAGTGAGCTTGTATACAGGTTTTGCAAGTGTTCCTTCTCATTTTCAGTGGTCTGCCACAAAATCTTAAACTGATTTGCCCATTCACTGGGGAGAGAAGAGCAATTCAAGTGAAGTGATCCTCCACAGTGTAGGAAGATTTATATGTCCTATATTTAGTGCTCTTGGATTTCCCTTTCTCTTTTTTTACATCTTCATTGATTCTAACTATCTCCTATCAGCTTGGAACATTTCTCTTCATTATAAATACAGATGGATTTTAGTTTTCTGGGCAGGATTAAGGCTCCCTTCCCAAAAGCACCAGACTAGTTGGACTCCAGGAACCGACTTAGCTCATTCTGGGCTATATAAGTTCTAACATGAGCTCCAAGAGTTCTCCCAACATTTGAAAGTGCTCAAACTTAAGGGGGTATGCTTGGTTTTATCTAGCTCTACTTACTAGCTAACTTGGCAGGCAGCTTCCCTGAAGTTAGTAGGCTACTTATGCAGGGGTTATTCTGGTACCCTTCAAAGACAGCAGAGGGTGCAGAGTTGAGCCTGAAATATCCTGAGAAGGCTACTAAGAATAATATTGATGTACAGGGCCACAAATGGAAGGCCTTTGAGGAAGGTAAGAAGATACCATTACAAAAGGGTACTTTGGACGAAGAGATAAGGAGCTCTCCATCTAATCAACATTGCAAAACCACCATAAGCCAAGTGGAGAGGGGGAGTCTCAAGTTGATGCAACTAGCAATTTCCATTTCTTCTGGGTATACTCACCAACATGGCTTCCTCTCCTCTCCCCACAAACATGGTCACTCTGAATTTGACCCTTTGAGTCTGAGCACAGAGGAGTCTTTGTTGGTACCTCCTGAGCTAATTGTACTTGCACCTGCTGTTGTTTCCTCAGCACTGTAAGCAGCATTAATGCTGTTACTCAGGAGGTGCAGTTGGGCAATGTTGCATGCACTCATGTAGCTAAGCCACTGAGGATGTGCTGCCAATTAAAATATGGTAGCTTATCGTAATCCATTGCATCTGTGTGAGAAGTGCTGGTGACAGATTTTGCCAGGTCCTGGGCAACATGGTGGGGGTTTAACTCCAGGCCCTTGAAAGGAGCTGAACCTCAGGAAAAAGGGGTGGGGCTCAGGGCAGCCAACCCTTAGCACCATCTGGACCAGGCCACACCTCCCCCAGCCAGCCCTCAATGCCACCCGGACTGACTGGGCTACATGACTGAATTGCATTAGTGTGGCTTCTTTACCCCTTCCATAACTTCCTACTCTAGACAAGTCGTGTTTCATTACACCTCATTGACTTGGTCTAAGTTAGTCTAATTTAGACATGTCACCTCTGAATTTGGCTTGCAGTTGTTCTGATTTTATTTACATCAGTTCCACTGCCGCCATGGCAACATGGTCGTTACTTGTGTGCAACGCTGAGCCAATCAGAATTGTGCCAGAATTGGGAGCAATGATGACATCTCGAGCAGATAGTATGTTGGCATCTTAGCACTTAAACAATGAATATTTTACTCACACACGCAGGAGCAGAAGTGTGTAAAATTATACGTAAGTACACAAACATTCTTGTATTTAGAAAAAGAAGACACATCTACATAGCAGGGCTAAAGCTGAAATAAGCTATGCAACTTGAGCTACATCCATTGTGTAGCTTAATTCGAAATAGCTTAATTTCAGCTTTTGGCACTTTCTACACAGCAGGAAGTCCGAGGTAGAGCACTCTTCCTCTGTCATCCCCTTGCTCCTCATGAAATGAGGGTTACAGGAGTCGGAGTAAGAAGTGCTCCAGTTTGACATTATTTTGACATTATGTCAAAATAACTGCATGTGGTGTAGACAGGACTATGTTATTTTGGAATAACTGATGTTATTACGAAATGATAGTGTTGTGTAGACATAGTGTTGTGTTGGAATAACTAACATTATTGTGAAACAATCGTGTTGTGTACAGTGTTGTGTAGATGTTATTCCGAAATAATAGTGTTATGTAGACGTAGATATAAAATATCCCTAAAAACTTTGATGACAAATTCATCTATTTATGTAAACCTACGACAAAATTAAAGTAGTACAGGATTTCTAAGTGTGAAATAATGTGAAATAACAGCTGGAAAGAACCACACAGCAGCTGCTAATATTAAAAAAAATCATTCCTTGTTTCCATGGGCACTCCTGAAACTGTTACGCCAAGAAGTGTTGTAACAGGATGACAAAGTAAAAAAGGAGTGAGTGGTAAAAGGATGCAATTCTGCACTATGTTCCCAGTGCTTTCTGAGTCTACACTAGGGAGTTATTTCAGAATAACCCCCCCTATTTAGAAATAACAAGCAAATAGTCCACACTACCCAGCCCATTATTTCAAAATAAAGGGCTGGTTATTACAAAATCTGTATTCCTGCTTTCCTTGGGAATAATGCTTATTTTAAAATGGTTATTTTGAAATAGTGTTAGTGTGGATTATCTGGTGCTGCTAATTCAAAATTATTGGCCTCCAAAGGCCTCTCACAGCTGCATTTGTGGCCACTCTGACCATACCTGCCAGGTCCACTGCTCCCCCCCTCCTGTGGAGCTTAAAGCAGCAGGCTTCAGGAAAAGGACTTATGGCACATGGAGAACTTTGCCAGCCCTGTGCCATACAGTCTCAGCAGACGGAGACATGGCAGAACCCACCACTCTCTCTGAGCACCCCACAGCTGCCAGCACTCTCACAGCACCCTCGGCTGCCACTGGGCAGGGATGCAGAAGAGCACTGGTTTGGGCTGGTGCAGAGATCCTGGACCTCATCAAGGTCTGGGGCGAGAAGACCAACCTCCAGGATCTCTGCACCTGAAAGCACTATGCCATTGTCTATGTCTGGATGGCCACCAGCCTGGCCAACAAAGGCCACGCTGACACCCTCAACTAGGTCCAGATGAAAATCAAAGAGCTCTGGCAGGCCTACAACAAAGCCAGGGAGCAGAGTGGATTCTCTGGGGTGTCACCTCACCTGTGCTGCTACTATGAGCATGGGTCACCTCCCCCCCATCATCATTGAGTCTGGCCAGGACACATCCAGTGTCAGCCTCCATGAAGGCAGGGTTGTGGAGGATGAAGAGAATGAATAGAAGGAGGCCAGCCAAGTGGCCATGCCCACAAGCCAGGAGCTGCTTCTCACCCTGGAGCCAGTGCCCCCCTCCCAGGATGTCTCCCAGGCATCAGACAAACCTGGGGAAGGCTCTCAGGTGAGTTCTACACGTGGAGATAGGTGACGGATGGCAAGGCCCTTTGCACTCTGTGCTCAGCCTACTCAGCATGTGGGCTACACAACAGCCTGTGCACATGGGTGCACATGGAGTGCCAGTCTGGAGCACTCATCCACATGACACGCTCACATAGGAACCCCTGGACTCTCCTCACAAGTTTCTTGGACCGGCCTGCTTTACTCCGGCCTCCGTAATAGGATATGCACCCACCACAAGCCACCACTAAGGAGGCTGGGGTCACAGAAACACACAGCAGTGCTGAATATGGCACAGGCTCATGCCCACACTCAGGCAGCATCCACTTCTGGACAAGCATGGTGATGTGGAAGAGATCGATCCCCTGCATGGGAACCTGCCGGGAGAGGAAGAGGAGGGCATTCTCTATGGCTAGTGGCCTCTGCTGCTCACATACACATCCCCCAACACTCCACCCCTCCAGCAGGCAGGGATAAAAGTCCTCTCTCTGTAGGATGCCACTTGTGTTGGATCCAGTGTGTGAGTGACCCTGAAGGAAGCCAAGCTGCCCAATTCCCTCTCCCTCCTGCAGGCTTCTGGCCAGCACCTTCTCATGTCTGCTTGTCCCCAGGCTGTGGGCTTCACAATGCTCCCTTGGGACATCTGTGCCCCTACAGGATGGTGCCCACTAGCAAGGGAACTTATCGCCTTGCTCAAAACACATCACCATCGTCTGAACAGAGACATTTGGCTCAGAGATTAGGGCCAGGCTTCATACACAGTATATCCTGGGATGACTGCCCTTGTCACTTTTCTTCACAGCTGAGTCAGTTGTGAGCATGGTGTGTCTACCACCTGCCACGCCATTTTCCTGACTGTGGGATCCGCCCACAGAAATGCACCTAGGAAGACCTGAGGTGTGAGCAGATGGCCTGCTGCCAGTCCCTCATTCATGGGCTTGATGAGGAACACCAGGAGTGGGCTGCTGACTGGGAGGAGTGCTGAGCTGACCGGAAGCGGAGGAAGGATGCCAGGGACCAGCTGGCATGCCAGCATGAGGCCACATGCTCCTCCCTCTCCTCAGTGATTGATCACATGTCCTCATGCATGGAGTGGGCCACCTGCCACCTCCCCAGACCACCCACTATGGCTTCAGCTCCTAGCCCCCCACCCTCCAGGGGCCACTGGGGCCCCAGAACATGGGTCAGTGGGACCTCTCAGGAAACTGAAGTCTTCTGAACTGACTGAGGCAGGCACCACTCCCCGCCCCATCCCTGAGCCCCCCTCTTATTTCCTCCCGCTTTCCAGGTTCTTTCCCCAGTCCCTCCTCTGTTGTATATCCCCCAAATAAATAGACTTGTTTTTTTCAAGCAAAACATGCTTTTTAGTTGCTCTGCAAGAGTGTTGGGGGAGGTGGGAAGGAGGGCAGGGGAAGGGAGGGGTGAGGGAGGAAAGGCACATGGGAAGAATGCAGGAGCCCCTTGTGGAGAGGCACAGGAGAGAGTCTCATAATTGGCCTTAGCTGAAACTTGCACTCAAGACCTCCCTGAGGGTACGTCTACACTAGCCCCCTAGTTCGAACTAGGGAGGCTAATGAGGGCAACCAAAATTGCTAATGAAGTGCAGGATTTAAATATCCCACGCTAGATTAGCATATTCACGGCCGGCCCCCATTTTGGAAACTGACTAGCCTGAAGTAACTGTCCGCGTCTACACACGGCAGAGAAGCGCGATTCCGAGAGAAACCCCTTAGTTTGAATTAACTGTTAAACCTCATGGAATGTGGTTTAACAGTTAATTCGAACTAAGGGTTTATCTGGGAATCGCTCTCTGCGATGTGGCAACAGCCGGTGGTCAAAATGGTGACCGGCCAGAAATATGCTAATCAAGTGCAGGATATTTAAATCCTGCGCTTCATTAGCAATTTAAGGTCACCCTCATTAGCCTCCCTAGTTTGAACTAGGGGGCTAGTATAGATGTACCCTGATGGACACAGACCTTTGTGCTCGTCAAATGGCACTTGTGTCTGGCTGCTTATGAGCCCTGGCCAGCCATTCAGCCTCTGCCCCCCACCCTGACAGGAAATTCTCCCTGTTGCTGTCACAGAGGTTGTGGAGCACATAGAAGGGCACTACCGTGAAGGGGATGTTGCACTCACTGAGGTCCAACTGGGTAAGGAGACTCTTGAACCTCCCCTGTTAGTGGCTGAACGTACACTCCACCAACATGTGGCACCTGCTCAGCTTGGCATTGCAGTGCTCCTTGGTGGGGTTCAGGCTGCCCATGTAGGGCTTCATAAGCCAGGGGAGCAAGAGCTAGGCTGCATCACCCAGTGTGTAGGTGGATATGGCGACCTCTCCAGCCCTGATGGTGCATTCAGGGAAAAAATGCCAGCGTGTATCTTTGCATCTTTAAGAAGAAGCAGGAGTTCTGGAAGATGCAGCCATGCACCTCCAGCCCCTAGTGTTTGGTGGCCTTTTTTTTTAAATTTTGTTTCTCTCCTGCCCTTCAAGGGGGCATTTTAAAACATCTGAGGAATCTCTCTGAAGAAAGGCTAGTATGGATAATGATAGATCTTCTGTAGTTACCTGCACAGCATGTGCCATGTTTGTCTTCCTCCCAGAAGAGAGAAGAGATTTCATCTGCACTAAGTGTAAGCTGGTCACCATTTTGGAAGAAAAAATTAGAGGACTTGAGGCCCAAGTATCAACCCTACATTCCATCAGAGAAGATGAAGACTTCCTCGATAGAAGGCAGCATTTAATACCACAGGCACATCAGGCTGATGAAGAGCCAGTGAGGGCAGTACAGAACAAGGAAGAAAACTGGCAGCATGTAACCTCTAGGAAGAAAGCCAACTCAAGTATCCCCAACTCCACTAAAGGTAAGTAACCACTTTCAGGCTCTCTGCACAGGCACTAATGTGTGGAGAATGCTTTGGCAGGGACCTCTCAGGGAAGAGATCAGAAGGAGACACCATCTACTGGAAGGCATGGGATGTGTAGTCCTAGTGATGGGTGTTCCACGACCACCTTCCCCCCCCCCCACCCGCAAGAGAAGAAGATGTGTGGTGGTGGTCAAGGACTCCCTCCTAAGAGGGATGGAGCAATCCATCTGCTGTCCAGACTTGGAATCTCGAGAAGTGTGCTGCTTACCAGGAGCTAGAACTCAATCAGGATGTGTGATTGAGAGTCTTCCAAAACTGATCAAACCTTTGGATCGCTACCCCTTCCTACTTCTCCATGTAGGAACTAATGATATGGCCAAGAATGACCTCGAGCAGGTCACTGCAGATTATGTAGTGTTGGGAAAAAGGATCAAGTAATTTGAAGCGCAAGTGCTGTTTTCGTCCATCCTCCCTGTTGAAGGAAAAGGTCCACATATGGATCGTCGAATCGTGGAAGTAAAGGCCAGGTTGCGTAGGTGGTGTTGGAGAGAGGGCTTTGATTTCTTTGACCATGGGACTGTTCCGGGCACAAGGATTGCTAGGAAGAGATGGGATCCACCTAACCAAGAGAGGAACGAGCATCTTCATGGGCAAGCTTGCAAACCTAGTGAGGAGGGCTTTAAACTAGGTTCGTTGGGGGATGGTGACCTAAGCCCTGAGGTAAGTGGGGAAGTGGGATACTGGGAAGAAACACAAGGAGGAAGGAGCAACAAAGGAGGACCCCAGATTCGAATGCAGAAGGTAGGGCAATCAACTAGTTATCTAAGGTGTTTGTACATGAATGCAAGAAGCCTGGGAAACAACAGGAAGAATTAGAAGCCCTGGCCCAGTCAAAGAACTATAACTATGAGACTTAGTGGGATGACTCACATGACTGGTGCACTGTCATGGAAGGGTATAAACTGTTCAGGAAGAACAGGAAGGGGAGAAAAGGAGGAGGAGTTGCACTGTATGTGAGGGTATGTCTACACTTGCTCCCTAGTCCGAACTAGGGATGCAAATGTAGCATACTGAAGTTCTACTGAAGCGTGGGATTTAAATATCCTGCTTGATTAGCATATTTGCGTCTGGTCGCCATTTTAAAAATCCACTAGTCCAAATTAACTCTCCGTGAGTAGATGCGGTATTCTGAAAGAAACCCCTTTCCTCGGATTAACTGTTACTCCTCGTGCAATGACATTTGTTTTTCTCCCAAATTGTGACGAAAGGTTGAAGTTCAAACAATTTCCATTATGGTGGAAAAAAATGAAAGTTTTGCACGGACGGTTTCCATGTGTTTAGTCTGTTGAACTGACCCAAGTGTTTTGAGTCCCTTTAGTACTGAAACTGCATTTACACATGGTGGCATATTCCCCTTATGGGAGTTGTAGTGTAGTGGGAGTGTATCCTGATTCCATATTTTTCTAAGGGAAGCCTCATCTGAGTATATCCGCCATGATGCAACACATAATGCTTGGTTTGAAGAAAAATCTGTATTGTGTTATGGGTTATGTAATCCTACAGGGAGTGAAATCTATAGTAGAGAATGGAGGCATGAAAAGACAAACTGTTGATAGGGAAATGCAGTTTACTGTTTTATTGAAACGATTAAAAAAAGTTGAAATACTGAAATATTGAACCAATCTGAAAATAATATTCTATTCAGATCTTCCTGACTGAAAAACAACTTTTTTGGGGGTCAAAATAGAGATTTTCCTGGGAAATAATTCAGTTTTGTATAAGTTCCTTCTCTCCCCCTTCAATTGGAAAATCACTTCAGCAGAAAATTCTATAACAGCTCTATTGGGGTACATCTTTCGGGATACTTCTGGTATCTTTCAAAATAACAGGTGCACTATTCCAATATCCTTCTTAACTTTGTTCCACAAGGATTAAGGGATGTTTTGGAATAGTGCTTTATTTTGAAATTTAGTGCTGTGGTGACAGCACCAAATTACGAAATAAGCTATTTTGAAATTGACTCAAAATCAGCTACACAATTTGCATAGCTCAAATTGTATGGCTTATTTTGAGCTAACGGTAGACACACCCTTCATGACTAAAACCAGCAGAAGTGAGCATGAAAATTGACCACCTACACATGATCTTTTAAGCCCAGAGTCAGTGGCCCCATCCTTATTCAGCAAAGCACTTGTGTATGTTCTTAACTACAATCAGATGTTTAAATACTTCATTGCATGAGGATCTTAAATGAGTCAGGGAGAACTACAAAGTATATCTAGTTCTATAAGCCTCAATAAAAAATCCTTTTATATGTTACAACAAAGCTATCTTTCGTGTTCTGCAAGGAGAATACAATAAAAACATGCATTTACTCTTGGTCCTTCAGTGAAAGAACAGAAACCACAATACCTGATACCTCAAACAATGAAGAGATTGTGAATGATCCATAAACTGAAAATGGATGGCACAAATGATTGCTTCCAAAATGATGAAACCAGGATCAGTCTAAATTCATGGACTGAGAGGCATAAGCCAACACTGAAAAAATTGACTAGCCGAGCCATAAGGAGAAAAACAAAAGCTGTATGAAGTGCAGAACACTCTTGTGATTTGAATTCAAAGTCAGTAAAGGTTTAAGTTCATGCTATATTCTTAATCCTGACATGGATCATTAGAACTATATACGCCTAACTGTTTTGGTTTGCTAAAGCTTCCGCAATGGTTTGGTGGCATCTGGATATCCTCAAATCCTCTGGAGCTCCTGATTGTATATAGAATGTCTGAGCCACATTCATAGGTCATAAGGACAAACTGCAAAGATTCAAGGGATCAAGGCCAAATCCTAGAAGCAAACCATTTTTTTTAACGTTAACTATTCAGGCACATCTCATTGCAGTGCCTGCATGACTTTTCTTCACTCATATACTAAACTCCAAGTTTTAGTCAAAGCACTCATAGCAGTTTTTAAAATACTTCCACCCAGACCTACTCATTACCAGTGTGCATTGTAAAGTACAAAATAAGCAAACTAAATGTGCAAATGTCCAGATCCCATCCCCTTCCTATCTCTCTTGAAGACAATTTTTAAAAAGCAATTACAGGTTGAACCTTTCTTAACCAGGACTTTCTGGTCCAGCAACATCCCTGGTCCAGCAGGACCATGGATGTCCCAGGACCAGAGAGTCCTGGTGGAGGGCTGGTGGCTGAGAGCCCTGCAACGAGGCTAGAGCCCAGTAGCGGGGCTGCCCTGTGGCAGGGTACAGGAGACCAGCAGTAGGGCTGCCGCCCAATACCGACACTGCACGGGGTGGGGGTGGGATGCAGTGGGGCTGGAGCCCAGCAGAGAAACTGCCTGGTGAGACCAGTAGGCAGCACAACCAGGAGCCTAGCAGCCCCACTACCACCAAGTGGCACAGCTGCCCAGCGGGACTGGGAGGCAGCATGGCTGCCCTGCGGGGCCAGGATCCTGATAGCGGGGCTGCCTGTCAGTGGGGCCAGGAACCTGGAAGGGGGGCTACCTGAGCTGCCTGGTGAGGCCTGGAGGCAACAGGGCTACCTAGAGAGGCTGAAGCCCAAGTGGACCTTGTCACTTGGAGGCACAGCTTGATGCCAGCAGGGAGGCCACCCCAAAGGGATAGAGCCTGGCAGTGTGGCTATGCTTGTGTAACCCACACACCAAGTATAGTTCATTGTCCCATGCAATGGTACTTAGACCACAGAAACAGATAAGAACAAGAGTCCTCTACGTGGTATAGGCTCCACACTAAGCTCCCAGAGGGCCCAGGTTCAAATCTGCCTGGTGGTGGTTACACTTGCAGTAGTGGGGCTGCCATGATGGGGCCAGGAGCCCTGCATTCAGAGGGGCTGGCAATAGGGAAGCCAGTTGGGAGGCTGGCAGTGAGGCCATGGCTTGGGGGCTGGTAACTGGGTTAGGCTCAGAAATGACCTTTCCTGATCTGGCAAAATCCCTCATCTGGCACCAGTGGGGTACTGGTCCAACCTTTGCTATTTCAAATGTATAAATATTAAAAAGAAATAAATGGAGCCCTATGTGGATATAAAATTGGCATCTGCAAAAATGATCGGTGGATGCAGATACTGGGGGATATAAAGTGGAAAGCCACAAATTTGCAGGGTTCTAGATGCAAAATTTGTATCTGCATCCACCAAAATGAGCCACAGATATCTGCATCCACATCCACAGATGAGGATACCCATGGGTATACAGCAGCTATCCACATATTTGCAGGGCTCTATAAATAAATCAACACCAGCATTTATGTCCATTATTTGCCCAGATAACCACTAATCATATGCCAACCTTATTTTTTTTAAAAAGGAGTTTTTTGAAGGTGACCTGCATTGCTATTCCATTAATAAAAATGCATCTCGTGTAGCATGTTACTTTATCTCTAACTATAGCTGGTTTTTCAAAGGTGTAAATTATCTCAAGGGAAGCAGCACGACAGTGACAGAAAACTCTTCGTTAGCACTGAAGAGGCCAAACTTCTCCCAAAGTACTAATAAGCTCCCTGAGGCACTGGTCATTTTAAACTGTGCATAATATTTTGTTCTTGGATTAATGCAATGCAATGCATAAGATTTTACTGTCTATATTATCCATATTTAACACAGTAAAATTGCATTACATCCACTTCATACTTTCACATTTGTGTCCAATTTCCTTATCATGTAAGTATAGATGTATTTGGAGATTTTGATGGCCAGAGTTCAGAGGAAAATCTTATTCAAGGAACATTAGTTGAGAATATGCTGAATGGCTGAAAAATAATTTAGTTTGCTAGTGAACTTGCCCAGTCACCTATAATCCTTTGCCTTTCCACAAGACCCTTATTATACATCAGCAGTAGGTCAATCTCAAAAGTTTTTATGTATCACACTTGCCCCTAAAACTACTGAGTCACAAAAATCAGGTTAAAGCTCTGAGAGAAAACTCTCTCTCCCTTTCCTTTGCTCTCTAGATCCAGTTCTGTAATAATATACTCTATGAAACTGCAAATTCAGAGCTGATGAGAGTCTTCGCCAGGCCCTGCGGGTAACTGGCTATGGGCCCCTTGAAAAGCGTGAGGCTGAGGGCAGAAGGTTCAGGGCTAAGGGCTAACTTCCCTTAGCCAGCTCTTCAGTGCCTTGGGGCTTCAGCCACTGTTGCTGCCAAGGTCACAAGATTCACAGGATTTTGGTTCTGCAGGCCCTTTTTAAATCATTGGACCCGGGGGCAGCTCCCCATTAGGAGATCTGAGTAAAGTTTCTGGATCAGCCACTCATTCTGAGTAATCTTTGGCATTTACTACCTGTGCCTTTGATCCTCATCTGTAGACGGGGACTGCAATTCCTCCCCCCCGACACCCTCACAGAGGGATTGTGTGAGGGCAAAGCCATTAAAATTAACAAGATAATATTGTTCTATCATGCTGATACACACAACAGACATCTGTGACTCAAGTCTCACTAATCGTCTGTTCCTCCAGTATCCTGTTAGGGTGGCTGCAATGTGCTAGGGCACTATTTGTTCCTCTGATTAAACACCCTTGAATGAGCAACAAGCAACTGTCAAGAGATTTGGGCCAAGGTACCTAGCTCTCAAGGTCAATGTTCTGTAATATCCAAGCACAGGTATCACAGTGGGATATTTGGGATAGATTCTTAACTGCCATCCATGTGCATACTCCAGTAGGAGGTATGGAAGGTGAAGAACAAAGTTACTTATTTTTAAAAGAATATTTTAGTCCTGGGTGGGATGTAGGCAGTTCCAGTTCTAAGTTATTTATGTGCACTGCAAAACTATAACTTTAACAAGACTCCACTGCAAATGAAAACTACTTAAAAAAGCATCTGGCCAACTATCTTTAATAAGGTAAAACAGACTACAAAACACTTTCGACCCCAGCCTGCAGGTTTCCCGCTGATCTCTGGCATAGCTTTTAATACCTGCAGCACATGATTTTCCTCAAAAAAGGGAAGCATTTTTTAAGTCATGGTGATGTTTCAGAACTTCATACCCTCCAATACAGTACCTGACTAGAAACATGTTTCTTTTAAAGATTAGGGCATGAAAGTAGAGAAGGTGAGTTGGTTCTAAGGTCAGATTCTCTTACTGATCCAAAGGTTCTGAAACAGATTTTGAGCAGAGGAAGCCCCAGGCATGGCTATAGCATATGGCAAGTTGCATAAGTGATCCCTTGTTGTGGGTGCAACCCATCTTCACAGCTCATTTCAGTTTAGAAAGCTGCTTTTTTAAAGAAAGAGACCCAAATCCTGAGCTGCAGCTCAGATGATGTTAGACTTTAAGCCCCCAACCTAAGAACATCTAGATGCCATTCTTGTTCCTAGCACAAATTAAAGCAATCTGAATTGATTCTGGTAGCCAATAGGCCCCAGTGATCTGGGAGAGATTTCCCCGGAGATGCCTCCTAGACTGGAAGGAAAATTGGTTTAGGAGTTACTACAGTCAAGGATTTCACTATGCTGAGGGAAATTTATGGCCAGAGTGGCTTTACTGAGGGTGGGTTTGCACTATGGCAGTAGACTGGACATTTACATTGATAAGGATCCCAATGGAACTTGAAGTAGATGGATTTATCTCTAGCTTCACAGAGCCCTACTGGGAATTAAGATAAACAATCATGATTGTTTACATACCATCCTGGTGCTAATGGCACTTTAGAAGAATATGATAGACAGATCTTGCCCTGAATACACAATATGAAAACTGAAGTCCTGGACAAATCCCCTTGCGTAAGACTTAACGTGATAGGCCTAATTCTAAGTTTGTACGAATTGACCTTGTTTCAGCCAAACGGGTTAACACCAGGAGAGGATTTGCTGCATATTTTTAAACTCTATTTTATTTCTTTGCCTAAGCTAAAGAAAAATTATATGTACCTTTTATCCCTCAGGGGAATCACTGGATTGCTATGCATCACTTTTGGTTCCACCAGTCAGATTCCGTTAGCTGCAACAGAACAAAAGATATGCGTCAGCTAGGACATTTAAGAACAACCTGCTCTCTCATAAATAAGGTTGTTTTTTTTAAAGAAAAGCCAAACTTCTAAACAGCTGTTGCTAAGGGTATGTGTACACTTAACACACTGCTTTAGCACATAGAACATCACTACAGAAACAGGAAGGGTTCTCTAATCACTGTGTTTAATCCATCTTACCCAAGAGGTAAATGAGTAGAAGACTTCTTCCATCAAACTAGCACTGGAGGTTAGGTAGGCATATGTCTCTCAGGGTTGTGGAATTTGTCATATGCTTGACAGACGTGGCTATGCATAGGTTTTTAGTGTAGACCAGCCTAAAGAATGAAAGGCTCAGATTCTCAGGTCCCAGAGATTGATAAAGCAACTCACATGAGAACATTCTGCTCTCAAAACACAAGCCAGGGTTAAACAATTGGGGTGTTAAATATTTGTGATCTGGAAAAGATCAAACCCTATAAATCCAGATCCTGCAAATACTTAGACCAGATTCACAGCTCTTTTAAAGTGACAGAATGTCATTTGCTCCTATGCAGGTATGGTGCTTTATACCAGCCCAAGATCTGGCTGTTACTGCTGATCAGCAGCCTTCCAGCCATTAGAACAAGTCTAGTGGATAGAGGACTGGGATGGACCCAATAACCTATGATCCATTCCCAACTCTGCCACTTCATCCTCTGCCTCACCTTCTCCATCAGTAAAAGGGAGGATAATTATGAGTAAAGTGATTTGAGATCTACTGATGAGTAGTGTTTATATCTATATATATATAGATAGATATTTTTTTTTCCCTGTGGGACAACAGAGTGACATAATTACGTCCCTCTGCGTTCCGTCACCCACTTCCACCCTCAGCTGCATGCGGCCTACCTCCTCCCCTCTCCCCATTGTTTTGAGGGACAGAGCAGGCAGCTAAGGCACATCTGGGCTGTGACATGGGGGCAGCCAGGATAGACCCGGTACCAGCTGTCCCGAATGCCTGGGTCCCAGTGCCCAGCCCCGTCTCTGGAGTGCTGCTGAGCCCTCTAAAGGAGCCATCCAGGACACCTGGGTCCCCTCCCCTTCCCAGCCACTTACAAGTGCCATTGGAGTCACAGCTGTCAGTGTTGTAGGCCTGCTCAATGGGCAGGGCCTGTGGGAGGGAGCAGGTGGCATGAGCCCCGCACCCTGGACTGCGGCAGGGGAAATAGTCCAAGATCTGGTGGATGGGCCCAAGGCACATGTCGATGGCCATGTGCTCATGGATCAGCACCGGGGCCCTGGCCCACTCCCTGCCCCAGCTGGACATGTGTGTGCCTGTGGGGGACATGAGTAACTGGTCTGCAACAGGGCCAGCACCTCTCTCATTTTCCTAGAGCCCTGCCCCTCCTCTGCCCCCTGCCTCTGCCCCTCAATGCCCTGTCCCTCCTCAGCACTCTGCCCCTCCTTTGCCCCCGGCCTCTGACCCTCAACGCCCTGCCTTTCCTCAGCACCCTGCCCCTCCTCTGCCCCTCTGCCCCTTCTCCGTCCCCATCCACCATTCCCCAGTGTCCTGCCCCTCCTCTGCCCCAGCCCCCCAGAGCCCTTCCTTTCCTCTGCCTTAGGCCTTCAGCGCTCTGCCCCTCCTGTGCCCCAGCCCCCCCCATGCCCTACCCCTCTTCTGACCCCAGCATCTGCCCCTCCTCTGACCCCAGTCTACACCCCTCCCAGTGCCCCTGCCCTCCTCTGCCCCAGCCCTCCAGCACCTTGGCCCTCCTGTGCCCTCAGCCTCCATGTCCCAGGCCCCTGCCCCTCTGCACTGCCCCAGCCCCCCCAGTGCCCTGCCTTGATGCTCTGGGGAGGTGGATGCAGGAACCACATGGCCTCCCCTCTCCCTGGTGCTCCAAGGAGGTGGGAGATATAAGTCAGGAAGCCTCCCGCCTTCCTTCTCCCTAGTGCTCCAGGGAGGCAGGACCCATGAGCTGTGTGGCCTCCCCCATCCCCAGAGCCCCAGCCCCTTCAAGCACCCACTCGGCTGAGACCCCACATCTCCAGCCTTCTCACTCACCACTCTGCTGACACCTCACACCCTCAGCACTTCATACATCTCCTCCACCAAGACCCTGTACCTCATAAACCTCCTCCACTGAGACTCTGCTGCACCCCCAGCCCTTTCACCCCTGCTGGCACAAGACCTGCCACCCCAGCACATGTTCCCTGCACCTTCCTGCTCTTGCACCTCTCCCTCTGGCCAGACACACTCTACCCCATCCCTGTCTGCCCTCTGGCCAGGCACCCTGCCTCCAGACTGCTCCTGCACCTTCCCCCTGGCCAGACATCTACCTCCACATAGAGGGGGTTTGGCGAGCATAGTGAGCAGGGGGAGAAGCCCCCTATTGCATATATATAGACAGATAGATAGATCGATAGATAGATATACATATAAATATGAGACTGATTTACACCTTGAAAAAATGCCTCTATAATCCAGAGGCACTGAGAACAATTGACAATAGAGAGTAAAGTCTTCTTGAAGCCTTAGCTAAAAGCCAGCTGTCTTTTATCTCATACAGCAGAAGCACATGGTTTAGCCCCTAAAGTCCCAAGTTCAATCCCACCTGCTAAAGACCCTGGTCTGTTGGCTTTACACTAACATCAACAAGTATTTGCAGGATTTGGCCTATAGTCATAACTATTCCGTTGGTGGAGAAGAAGGGATAAGATTAGGAAAAAGGAGAGTTCGTTAGCTTAAAACAAACATCATCTTACATATCAAATTTAATTTTGTAACACGGTGGAAACATTTGGACAGAAAACGGATAATGAAAGATATCACTGTTTCCAGCCTAATATTCATCCTGAGAAGTAAACAGATTGAAAACAGTCATAAATGCTCTCTTCCTGTCCCCAGTGCTCCATAACATTTGAGTGGGAATGTGAGAAAATTAGAGTAAACTACATTTGGTTTTGTGTAGGTTATACTGAGCCCATTAAACCAAGTACACATGAATCAGATGTTAAGTTCTTACTTCTAATGCAAAGCTAAGGGGAAAAGAGACAGTGTATGGGATTTGTGCATTCAGGACTTTATAGGCCAAGTAATTTAGTTAAAACACTGTATGAACATTGATACATTAGGTAGTCAAGATGGAAAAGTCAGCAGCCTCATTTTGTTTTGAAATTGTGGGCCAGGTCTGTGCTACTCCAGAAATTTGACTTACAATACAAAACTCCAGCTATGAGAATTGCATGGATAGAGTCAACATACCTTAAACTAAACTTGTAGGGTGACCCCACTGTGGAAGGTTGACAAGAAAGTTCCCTTACTCATAGACTCATAGACTTTAAGGTCAGAAGGGACCATTATGATCATCTAGTCTGACCCCCTGCACAATGCAGGCCACAGAATCTCACCCACCCCCTGCTAGAATAATCCTCTCACCTATATCTCAGATATTGAAGCCCTCAAATATTTTGAAGACCCCAAGATGCAGAGAATCCTCCAGCTGTGATCTGTACCCCATGCTACAGAGGAAGGCGAAAAACCTCCAGGGCCTCTGCCAATCTACCCTGGAGAAAATTCCTTCCCGACCCCAAATATGGCGATCAGCTAAACCCTGAGCATGTGGGCAAGACTCACCAGCCAGACACCCAGAAAGTTCTCTATAGTAACTCCTATCATCCCTCCATTGACCTATTTACCACTGATAGTGAAAGGTCAATTAGTTACCAAGATCATGTTATCTCATCAAACCATCCCCTTCATAAACCCATCTAGTTTAATCTTGAAGCCAGATAGATCTTTTGCCCCACTACTTCCCTTGGAAGGCTGTTCCAGAACTTCACTCCTCTAATGGTTAGAAACCGTCTAATCTCAAGTCTAAACTTCCTACTAGCCAGCTTATATCCATTTGTTCTTGTGTCCACATTGGTATTAAGCTTAAATAATTCATCTCCCTCCTGGTATTTATCCTCTAATATATTTAAAGAGAGCAATCATGTCCCCCTCAGCCTTCTTTTGGTTAAGGTAAACAAGCCAAGCTCCTTGAGTCTCCTTTCATAAGACAGGTTTTCCATTCCTCGGATCATCCTAGTGGCCCTTCTTTGTACCTGTTCCAATTTGAATTCATCCTTCTTAAACATGGGAGACCAGAACTGCACACAGTATTCCAAATGGGTCTCACCAATGCCTTGTATAATGGCACTAACACCTCCTTATCCCTACTGGAAATACCTCGCCTAATACATCCCAAGACCGTATTAGCCTTTTCACGCCATGTCACAATGGCGGCTCATAGTCATCCTATAATCAACCAGGACTCCGAGGTCCTTCTCCTCCTCCGTTACTTCCAACTGATGTGTCCCCAGCTTATAACTAAAATTCTTGTTATTAATCCCTAAATGCATAACCTTACACTTCTCACTATTAAATTTCATCCTATTGCTATCACTCCAATTTACAAGGTCATCCAGATCTTCCTGTATGATATCCGATCCTTTTCTGAATTGGCAATACCTCCCAACTTTGTGTCATCCATAAATTTTATCAGGACACTTCCACTTTTTGGTGCCAAGGTCAGCAATAAAAGATTAAATAAAATTGGCCCCAAAACTGATCCTGAGGAACTCCGCTAGTAACCTTCCTCCAACCTGACAGTTCACCTTTCAGTATGACCGCTGTAGTCTCCCCTTTAACCAGTTGCTTATCCACCTCTCAACTTTCATATTAATCCCTATCTTTTCCAATTTAACCAATAATTCCCCATGTGGTACTGTATCAAATGCCTTACTAAAGTCGAGGTAGATTAGATCGACTGCATTTCCTTTATCTAAAAACTCTGTTACTTTCTCAAAAAAGGAGATCAGGTTGGTTTGCCATGATCTACCTTTTGTAAAACCATGTTGTAATTTGTCCCAATTGCCATTAGCCTCAATGTCTCTAACTACTTTCTCCTTCAAATTTTTTCCAAGATCTTGCATACTACAGATGTCAAACTAACAGGCCTATAGTTACCGGGTCGCTTTTTTCCCTTTCTTAAAAATAGGAACTATATTAGCAATTCTCCAATCAAATGGTACAACCCCTGAGTTTAGAGATTTATTAAAAATTTTTGCTAATGGACTTGCAATTTCATGTGCCAGTTCCTTTAATATTCTTGGATGAAGATTATCTGGGGATTTACTCCCATTAAGCTGTTCAAGTTTGGCTTTTACCTCGGATATGGTAATATCTACCTCCATATCCTTAGTCCCTTTGTTATGTTACCATTATCCCTAAGCTCTTCATTAGCCTCATTAAAGACTGAAGCAAAGTATTTGTTTAGATATTGGGCCATTCCTAGATTATCCTTAACCTCCACTCCATCCTTAGTAATTAGCGGTCCTACTTCTTCTTTTTTGTTTTTTCCTATTTATATGGCTATAAAACCTTTTACTATTGGTTTTAATTCCCTTTGCAAGGTCCAACTCTACCTGACTTTTAGCCTCTCTCACTTTGTCCCTACATGCTCTAACCTCAATAAGGTAGCTTTCTTTACTGATCCCTCCCATCTTCCACTCCTTGTATGCTTTCTGCTTTTTCTTAATCACCTCTCTGAGATGCTTGCTCATCCAGCTTGGTCTAACACACCTGCCTATAAATTTTTCCCTTTTCTTGGGATACAGGCTTCTGACAGCTTCTGCAACTTTAGCTTAAAATAATCCCAGGCCTCCTCCACCTCAAGATCCATAATTTCTTTAGTCCAATCAACTTCCTAACTAATTTCCTTAATTTATTAAAGTTAGCCCTTTTGAAATCAAAACCCTAGTCTCAGATTTATTTTTGTTTATCCTTCCATTTAATTTGAACTGAATTAGCTCATGATCACTTGAGCCAAGGTTGTCCCCTACAACCATTTCATCTATGAGGTCCTCGCTACTCACCAAAACCAAATCTAAAATAGCATCCCCCCTTGTTGGTTCAGCAACTACTTGATGAAGGAATTCATCAGCTATCACATCTAGGAAAATCTGAGCCCTATTATTATTACTAGCACTTGTTCTCCAGTCTATATCTGGAAAGTTGAAATCTCCCATGATTACGCAGTTTCCATGAGTATTTACTTCATTAAAAACATTAAAGAGGTCTCTATCCATATCCAAATTGGATCCTGGTGGTCTATAACACACCCAAGCACTATCCCAGGGGAGGATCTGATAGTTTTCTTCCCCAATGTGATTTTTGCCCAAACAGACTCTGTCTTCTCCATTCCATCACTTTTTATTTCTTTACAATCTACCTCATCTTTGATATACAATGCAACTCCACCACCTTTACCCTTATTTCTGTCTTTCCTAAACAGCACATACCCTTCAATACCTGTACTCCAGTCATGCCTAGTATTCCACCATGTTTCTGTTATTCCTATAATATCTGGTTTCACTTCCTGGACCAATAGCTCTAGTTCCTCCATTTTGTTACCTAAGCTCTCGCATTGGTGTATAAACATCTTAATTTTTGCTGTTTGGCCTCACTCACATTCTTTACCCAATTTGGCGGACGTTGTACCTCCAATATGACCTATTAGACTAGTATCCACCCTACCCTTCCTCATGTACATTCTCCTACCCCCAGCTATATCCTTTCTTACTTCGTTTTCCTCCCTCTCAGTGTTAAAATCTGGCGTAGAGATTACCTGGACATCTCCCAACCGTCTCCCCCAAATTCCTAGTTTAAAGCTCTCTTAATCAGTTGAGCCAGCCTCCATCCTAGAAGTCTATTTCCCTCCCTACTTAGGTGAAGTCCATCCCGAGAGAACAGTCCTCTGTCCATAAATGCCTCCCAGTGACCATACATCCCAAAGCCCTCCTTATAGCACCACTGCCTAAGCCATCTATTGATCATCATAATCCTGTCACATCTTAGTTGCCCTTCTCTAGGAACAGGCAGAATCCCACTAAAGATCACCTGAGCCTCAATTTCCTGGAGCATCCTCCCCAGCCTAGCATAGTCTCCCTTAATTCGTTCCAGCGAGAATCTAACACAACCCCATGGAGTGCCAGGGTTTATAGGGGTGATATCAGCTTTCAATTTACTAAACTGAATCCTAGAAGTTCAATTGCTGGAGCGTTGATCTCTGCATTAAGGATGTTAAATATCGATTAATTGACTAGTTGAATAACCTCATGAATTCTTACCAGTTAATCGACTATTCTATAGTCCCCGAGTGCGGGGCTGGCAGCCAGTGTGCTTGGGTCCCATTCCCAAGGAGACCCCTGACACTGTGCTGCTGCCTCTGTATCAGAGGGTGCCAGGTGGGAGCTGGTCCGTGAGGGGAGCAAGTTTGAAAACCAGCTCCCCTCATGGACTAGCTGACTGTTGCCCTGTGCTGCTGCCTCTGATAAAGGGGTGGCAACCCCAGTTTAGGGGAGGATCTGAGCTCCCGGATTTGGCAGGAGCTGAAACTGAGCCGGGCTGCCTGCCCACCCAGCTCCTAATACACTTTAAATGCAGAACTGCTGGGGGGGTAGGTCCCAGACCCGTTGCAAGCCAGCACTGAGACAGGCTGCTGGCCAGCCTGCTAAAAAATTTACTGGCAGGGGTAGGGGTGGGAAATGTGTGCAGTCTATAGCATTAACCTATAAGCTTTTGCTTATCGCTTCATCGGTTAATCAACTGCACTATTACATTCCTACCCTACATAAGTATAGACAAGGCCTTAGAACAGAACCCTGGAGATTCCCCAGTACTTCTGGGCAGAAATAATCTGACAATAGGCTTTATAATAGAACCAGAGTAACTCACACACCAGCTGAGCGTGGCTCACTGTCCCATGCAGTGGCACTTAGATCACTTACAGAGAGGAGAGAATGAGTTTGCTCTACAGCCTTCGCTGGGGGCCAGCTGGCTTTTAGCTCAAGTTTTAGAGGCTCATGTGCTAAGTTCCAGAGGTCCCAGGTTCAGTTGTGTCTGTCAGCATTACATCAACAAAACCAAGCAAGTGTTGAGGTCACAGAAAATTTTAACTAAGCTTTTTATGGAATCTAGGGAGGGATTCTCATATTTTAAAGTTTGGGTTGATTCTTTAATTCAGCAACACTTGTCAACACATATCACCTCTTTCTTTGGATCCAGCCCAGACGTGTAGATCAGGAGCAGCATCTTAAACAACATCCAAATGTTCTTCCAGTTATGTATAGAACATAGCAAGAGTCACTGCAAATAAATATCCTGATGTGGCTGGATTCATGGGAAGGAAAAGGGAGAGAGAGAGATAAGAGTACCTGCTGATTTTCCTCTAATGGCTCCAATCTACAGAGCTTTAATAAGATGGAGGTTTAAATTTCATATCATCATCAGAAGCAGCCATCAAAAGCCACCATTAGGATTTCAAACAAGAGATCAATTAGGAATCGGAGCTGATATGCCTATCAGAGGGATGAAAATTCCCAGTCTGTCTTTGCAGATTTAGAGAAAGGCTAGAAAATGTGAATTGGCACTTGGATGCTGGCACCCAGCTCTGTAACACAGTATCTCTATATGAGGGGAGTCTGTGGCACCAGTGCAGTTTGTTACAATATCCCCTGAAGCTCAAAAAAGTAATCTTAACTGCTATCTCCAAAACTCATATTTTAGGGCATGTCTACCCAGCCGTAACATTTGGATTATGGAGGTATGAATAGCAGTGTACACTAAAGAGCTGCATTTGTGACTTCTTCCTGTGGATACCATGAGGATGAACTAAAAGTTCTCAGAAGGGGCGAGGCTGTGGGCAGAAGGGGTAGGGCTGAAGGCAGCCAGCCCTCAGTACCAGACCATAGTACACCCCACCTGCAGTGCTGTCTGGAGTGCACCTCACGGCACCCACATCTGCCCAGGGAGCCCTATGAGCTGCTCAAAGCATGGTGCACACCACTCCAGTGGTGATTTAAAGGACCCAGGGCTCCATGTGCTGCTGCAGCTCCACGTGCTGCTGGGCCCCTTTGAATCACTGGTCCCTGGGACAGTTGTTCTCTTTGCCCCTCCACCATTGGAAGACCTTCATGATGGGGAGGGGCCGGGGGTGGAGGAAGATATGGAATCTGCCAACTGGGACTCCTCTCTGTGCAGCAGCTCCTGGAGCTGGAAAGCTCCAAGTTGCAGCCATGGGTTGAAGCAGCAGCAAACAGCTGGAAGCTGTAGGGAGGGGCTGCTGAGGACTCAAGCTGTTGCTTGGGGCAAACCTTTATATTTTGCCCTCCCTACTATCAGTAGGCAATCATCTCTTGCAATCCCAGGTTTCTCTTTTTTAAGCCACACAGAATCCTGTCCTAAAACCTGCCCTTTGGAAATAATAAGTGATTTGAGGTAGCTCCATCTAAAGTACCTTGAAAGGCCCTGATCATTAGAGAGCAACTGCTTAGCACTCTCTGAACATCAGACCCTTTTAAGGTGCCTAGGTGAGCAACCAAGAAATGGGGCACACTGTGTCACCAGTCTCTTGAAACTTTAGGCTAAAAGTGTTGCTTGGTGTGCCATGGCTGTCATTGCTTCAGGAATACTAGGGGACCGCACCCTCCACTCACTACACTTGCCTGCCCTCCTTCTGATCACTTTTGCTTGGCAGAGAGAGCCTGTTGATATTGATGATGATGATGATGACATCATTCTGTCGCCTGACAGAAATATTATGTCATCCATCAGGAAAAACTTTTTTATATATATAGAGAGAGAGTATGCACATGTGTTCAGGATGGGAGGTGGTCTGTCCATTCATAGATGGGAGAGAGGGGTCCATGCAAATGCCTAAGAGGAGGTCCACACTGCAGAAGTATCTGATTCCAAACTCCTAATGGTTTCTAGAGCAGAGGAAGTCACAGTCAGATAGCTGCTAAACTCGTAATCTTCGGTTCAGCATTTCAAAGCCTTAGGTTTGCTGTTTATGTCAAACTCTACGTGCTTTATCGGGTGCAGCTAATTAAACTAAGAACAAAAAAGATCCTGGTGACAGACACTTATTCTGAAATGTAGTAATGGACCCTTTTGAAAAGATCCAACACGCTTCTCTATTTTAAAGAGGAAGTTACTGAAATATGCTTTCATTATGCAGTATTTTGGAAAAAATGACAATAAGAAGTCTGCAAAGCACTAGATAGATTCAGACTTCTGTTTGCTGACAACTGCTATCGTATGTGGTGGGCAGAATTTCACCTTTTATTAGACAGGAAAGGACTGTGTCGAAAAGGCCATCATCTCAATACATGCAATCATTCAAATCTGGCACTTATTGAATGATTGCACGCACACCTTAACTGAAAGGAGTAGTATCCATTTCCCTGGTAAACATCCAGCTAAGAAACTTTGGTCAACTAAGTAGTTTTGTATCATCTGCAAATTTTGCCACCTCACTATTTATACCATTTTCCAGGTTTTTTATGGATATTCCTCATTATTGCTATTTTTTATTTTGATAGCTACTCTAATTTCCCTGGGTATTTCACAGTCACTATTCACTATCCTGGTCAGGTGGTCGGTAATGTATCTCTACTGCTATATTCTTGTTATTAGAGCATGGCATTCCTATCCATAGAAATTCTATGGTACAGTTTGGTTAATTTAAGATTTTTACTTTATTTGATTCTACACTTTCTGTCACATAGTGTGTCACTCTCCCCACCAGCATGACCTGATATGTGATATGTATTTATGTGTACACTGGCAGGGCTCCACAAACCGCTGATTCTACTTGCCCGTGGCTCTGTGCGCCCCATTCACCGGCGCTGCGCACATGCGCAATGCCAGTCTGGCGCATGCGTGGTGCGGGGCTGGCGAGTATCTCTCACCACGGTTTGTCAAGCCCTGTACACTGGTATTACTGTGACCCATCGATCATTCTCATTCTACCAAGTTTTGGTGATGTCTATTATAGCAGCATCTTCATTTAATATGAAGCACTCTAATTCACTCACTTTATTATTCAGACTTCTAGCAGTGGTATATAAGCACTTCAGAAAACTTGCTACATGATGTGATTGAATGGGATTTTTTTTTGTTTGACAGCTTCTAATCAGATGCTGCCTGTATTTAATCATTTTTCACCTTCTCCTCCTTACTAGAACATACAGTAATATATTCATACACCCCATAAGAGATGTCTCTCTATCCAAATCACATAAACCTCTGTACCTACTGGCTTTACCCTAGCCCTTAGCTTAAAAACTGCTTTATGACCTTTTTAAATGCCAGCAATCTGGTTCTGTTTTGGTTTAGATGGAGCCTATCCTTCCTGTATAGGCTCTCCTGTCCCCCAAATTTTCCTGAAATACTTAAGAAATCTAAACGTTTCTTCCCCGCTCTATTGTTTCATCCATCCATCAAGACCCTGCAGTTCTGCCTGTCAAATTGGCCCTGCATGTGGCATAAGATGCATTTCAGAGAATGCTATCATGGAGGTCCTGGATTTCAATCTCTTACCTAGCAGTCTAAATTTGGCCTCCAGGGCCTCTTTCCCATCCTTCTTTATGTCATTGTACTGGCTCCTCCAAAGCACTACACATAAGACTAGTTAGCTGTTTCCAGGGATCCACAATCTTCTAACTAGGGCAAGCAAGTCACCATCCAGTTCTCCTAGCCACCACAAACCTAGCTATTTTTCTAATGACCAAATCCCCCATAACTACAATCTATTTCTTCCTAATAACTTGGGCTCCCTCCTCCAGAGAGATATCCTCAGTGTGAGAGGATATCACAACATCATCTGGAAGGAAGGTCCCAACTATGGGATTGTTTCCCTTTGCTACAGGCGGATGTTCTTCTTCCCTGAGTCTTTCATCCTCCTCAACCACATAGAGGGATGGGACCAATGTTCCCTCTAAGAGCACATCTAAACTACATGGCTCCGTCGACGGAGCCATGTAGATTTGTTTACTCGGCAAAGGGAAATGAAGCGGCAATTTAAACAATCGCTGCTTCATTTAAATTAAAATGGCTGCCGCGCTGAGCCGATCAGCTGTTTGTCGGCATAGCGCTGTAGTCTGGACGCTCTGCGGTCAACATCAAAGGCATTTGTCGACCTCCCCGGTAAACCTCATCCGATGAGGCATAATGGGGAGGTCGACAAATGCCTGATGTCGACCATGAATATCAGACTACAGCGCTGTGCCGTAAACAGCTGATCGCTGTCAGCCATTTATTAAATGAAGCGTCAATGTTAAATCACGCTTCATTTCCCTTTGCCTACAACCCTAATCTACATGGCTCCGTCGATGGAGCCATGTAGTCTAGACGTGCCCTAAGTGTTTCCATCCATGAGCAGAGTGATTTTTGTCATGTGCACCGATATTGAAGTCATGTGCGCTTGTGCAGATGCATGCCACTGTGGTATCCACCAGAAAAAGAAAATTAATACTGTAAAATTTTCAGTAGCCATTTCGTATCTTATTAAAAAGGTGTTCGTTCTTGTCTTTGCCAGGAAAGTAGAGTTGAAGGCACTGGGACCTAAGCTGGCATGGATTGGGTCTGATTGGAATATATGTTTTAAATTGTTTTTAACCACTAGCTACATTTAGTGGGCTCACTTTTGAACACTTTTTGCGTACATATTACTCCCTATTACCCAAGAAACAGGACTTTTTAAAGAAATATTTCTGTTCTATTTACATATCTCAAATCTATTCAACAATTTGCTTTGCCATTCATCAAAGCTGGTATGATTCATCTCCTGCATATTGTATGCATTCATTTTCATGTCTGCACTTAAGCAATGTCTGAATACCATGGGTGGACAGCAAGCTTCAGCATTGTAGCACCAAGTTAGTGCAGTCTCATTCTCAGATCTGATTTGCTCTCTCTGGTTTATGAGTGCTTCCTGCCTTGTTCTCTGAACAGCAGCTAAGCAGCTGGAGTTATCTAGGTGGAAGTGGAAGGGGCGGTGGGGACAGGGAGGTCTCGCTATTACTCAAAGCAGCTCAGCACTCCTTGGAGGGCTATCTGAAAGGGAGGCTGGAGGGGACAGGGAGCTGCCCCTGCTTGTATTCAAAGCAGCCCAACACATGGGGCTGCTAGGGATGGGGAGTGGAGGAGGGGTGCTGCTTCTGTTTGCAGACACACTCACTGATGGCAGCCCAACTGCTGCGGCTGGCCGAGAAGGAGGAGGTGCTGCTTCTACAGGCAAAGTGACAGCAGCTGGAGCTGTCTGAGAGAACTGAACTCTTAAAGTTCTACACTGTCTACACTGCAGCGTTTTTTCCAGAAAACCAATACTTGCGTCCACACTGACATTGAGTTATTTTGACTTTCTGTCCAAAGAACGAAGGGGTTTTCCTGACAGCGGTAAACCTCATTCTACGAGGAAGAAGCTTTTTTCCCGAAAAAGCTTTTTCAGAAAAAGGCATGTGTGGATGCAGAAGAGGGTTTTCTTTTGAAAGAAGAGGACTCCAGGAAATAACACAGGTGCCCTGGTGGCCACTCCATCCATACTAATCACAACTTAAATGTGAGATAGCGTCCAATCAGTGTGGACGCTATCTTTCAAAAAAGCACATCGATTTTTCGTTGCGCTTTTGCTGTGTGGACGCTTTCTTTCTAAATAAGTTTTTTCAGGAGATCTCTTCTGGAAAAGCTTCTTCTGAAAGAAACTTTGCAGTCTAGACATAGCCTCAGAGTCAACTCTTCCTCTACCCTCAATCCCCCACTGACTTCTCCACTCCTATTCCCTCCACAAAACCCACCAGCTTACCTTTTCCCACTATCTCCATCTGCAGAGTCCAGGATCATCCATGCTGTTCCACAAAGGAGGTAAGTGAGTCTTAATTTCTTCCTGCGCAACAGCTCAACCATGCATTTTACTAGGAATTATGGGTGGGACCATTCTACTATGTCTTGGAAAGGTCTCATCTATGTACATTTCTGTCTCCCTTAGCTCTTCCACTTCTGCCACTCTGTTCTCCAAAGCCATATACAGTCTCTGAGGGACAGAAGATCCTTTCTTCAAATGCACACATATGCCATCTTTGTCTTTCCCTTAGTCTTTACAAAGTTGTTGGATGGGGGAGGGGTTCATTTCCCCTCAGAACGGGCAGCAGTTTTACCATATGTAGCTGTGAATCCCAGAAAGTCTGCAGCAGTCATCTTACTCTGCGACTCAATTCCTCATCTGAGTTCCAGTCCAGTGCCTTCATAGAAGTCTTGAGCTGAAAGTTTCCTAGCTACGTGATAGAATGTCAGCTGCGTTTTAAGTACAGCATTCAACCTGTCTTCTTTGTAGTTCTGCCAATAAACAGACTTTAACCATTCCTATGTTCCTTCAAACTCCTCAGCACTGTCTTTACTCCAATATGACAGCTATTTTGCTTCAGCACTTCAAAGAATCTTCTCCTGGATTGACCTCCATGTTTATGACCAGTTCTTGCTTCTTCTGTCACTGCCAACTATTCAGTTGATGTAGTTTATACCTTCTAGATGCTTATTATCTATCATTAAAATCACTCAAGTTTACTGCAACGGAAGAATAAAGTGCTATGCTAGGTCAGTTAATTCTCTGTAAATGTTTCTGTTGATAATATCTATTCCCAGCATTCTTTTTACCTCTGTTTCCATAATCAAATGTCACTTTTGCGCGGGTCTCTTGAGTTAGGTGCAATTTTGCCACCTTTGTTGAGAAAGTAGCATGAGGCTTATTTGTGTCTCTGGTTCTTTATTTTCTTTCCAAGTCCAAATAAAGCAAAAAATTCCCCTGGAAATTCACTTATTAGTGTGTTAGAAGACACATTCTAAGCCAAATAAAAATAGTCAATTCTTTCCCCCAATAGATTTGAGTGGACTAAAATAATTGTATACATAATAAGCATTTGCTTTCAACTAAATAACCTTTAAAAAAAACTAGTTTTTACTTAGCATGTGAAAAATCCTTTTTGTGTTAATGCTGAGCTATGAAAAATGTAACAGATTAGATTGGGCTCCAGCAGAGGTTACGCAGGTGGAAAAAAATCCAGAATAGTTATATAAACTTCAGAAGAAGTTATTCCACATTTACACTATCACATTTGAGATCATTGTAGTGCCTAACTAAGGTCAGAGGTGCATTGTACTGGGCACTGTACATAGATAGCAAGAATCCCTGCCCTAAACAATGTCTATTTTGACTGTAAAACAGAAGAATGATTGGGTGGTAAAAAACAAAAGTGATTAAGTGCCTACAAGTGCTTTGTAAATCCCAACAGGCATCTCATACATAAATCCCATGGCAGAGTATGGTCAACTGATTAATTGTTATAAATTAGGTCAGAGCCAAGGGGTTTGGAGTTTGGGAATGGGCTCAGGGTTGAGGGTTGGTTCATGGGCTTCACAGAGGGTGTGGGCTCTGGGACAGGGCTGGGGATGAAGGGTTTGGAGTGCAGAAGGGGCTCTGGGCTAGGGCAGGGGGTTGGCATGCAGGAAGGCTCCAGGATGGAGTTTGGCTGCAGGAGAGGATACAGAGTGGGTTTGTGTTGCTGTGACTTCATAGCTATTTTTACTGTAACTAGCTAGATCAAAGCAGCTTGGAATGTCTACATGTGCTTCAGTCACACCTCTGATTGCAGGGTAGACATGCCCTATGTTTGATAAGTTTGCCCTTTCCCCATTGGCTACCTCTATTTAACATGAAATCTGCCCAGATGCTTCAAGGCAAACTTCTGAGTACCACCTCTATTAGCTACCACCGTATAGTCCTTTTGTACAAAGCCTTTGAAATGGGGAAATGGATTTCTTTCACATTCTGTGATTAATCACTCCCTGGCTGACACCTTTCATGCCATCTTTCAACAAGCAGCACATGTTTACAGCCAACATTTAGAGACCAGAAAATAGATTATAATGAAAAACCTGACATATGCTGCTCTGCTACAGAGGAGGTTACATGCCCCTTTTTAAATAGGAGTTGAAATTGTTGCCGTGTGGACCTATGAGGTAATTGACCCATTGTAGCATAATTTAGATAGTTTACTAATTATTCAGCCATGCTTCTGAGGCCTTGTCTACATGGGGAAGTTAAGGGGCATAGCACAAAGCTGAGCGATTATTCCAAAATAAAAGTCACGTATACCAGAATAGAGTGTGTCTACATGGGGAAGCTATTGCAGAATAGCTAAAGTATTACAAACATTGCTATGCTGGTCAGCATCCCCCTGTGTAGACAAGGCCCAAGTAACAAAATTACCCAGACATTCTGTTTTTGCTGTTTTATGTATCTTGGATTCTGTATGTCCACTACAACTCCTCTGATGAAGTGGGTTTTACCCACAAAAGCTCATGATCCTATACCTGTTAGTGTCTAAGGGTAGACAACACTATGCACCTATTTCAAAATAAGTTATTTCAGAATAATAACTCCCGGAATAGCTATTTTGAAATAGTGCATCCACACTATAAATGCCCATCAAAATAGTGCAGATCTCTAGTGAAATAGAGCATCCACACTGATTGGAGGCTGAATCGCATTTCACCCTTCTTTCCCCCAGGACAGCACTCACTTCCTGTAGCTGCTTCTGAGGCTATCTGAGGCTTGTGCTTAAAGGGGCCCTCCTACAGTTGCGTCTCAGGCTCTTCACCATTGCCTACCTCCTCAAGGGACAGCACAGCCTTCTCACTGCCTGCTCTGGTTGCCCTTGCAGACACCACAGCACTATAGCCATGGAGCCAGACCTGCTGCAAAGCGGTCACCAGCTTGTAGACTTCATGGTGCACTACCCAGTGAAGTTACTGCAGGTGGACCATGTGGCAGGAACAGGACCCAGAGCTCACTGTAGAGCCCCTTCTCTCCTCTCTCCATGTGCTGCTCATGCAACACAGCCCCTCCTGCCCTCCTCTGTAAACCGTGCACCACCGCTTTTGGCGACGGGAAACCAGTTCCAACTGGGACCACATTGTCATGACCAGCAGTGGTGCCAGAACTTTTGCATATGGAAGGACACCTTCCTGGAGCTCTACGAGTGGCTCGCCCCTTAGGCAATGGGACAACCACATGTGACCCACAATTCCTCCCCAGAAACGTGTTGCCATCGCCATTTGGAATCTCGCCATACTGGAGAGCTACTGCTCTGGGGGGAACCAGTTCAATGTGGGGAGATTGACCTCAGAGCCATGCTCACACAGGTGTGACTCTCTTACTATTGTCGTAAGAAGGTGGTGAACTGCTGGAATGGGGTTCCTAAGGAAGGGGGAATGGTGGAGGACTCTCCCTCCCTGGGAGGTTGTCCAGTACACAAAGCTCTGCTGTGATGGGGCAAGTTGGGGTTGGTCCTGGTGTGGGGGAAAAGGGTTAGGCTGGGGGAATTCTCAAGGGCTCTGGCAACTCTGTGATTCTCTGTTTGTATCCTTCTACAGGTGGTGAGGGACAGCAACACCATCCTGCTGCGCAAGGTCATCACCCTGGATGATGTTGACCCCATCATTGCTGGCTTTGCCATCATGGTCTTCCCCAACTGCCACAGGGGGAGGCACTGACAGCATCAACATCCACATCTGGGCCCCCAACCACTGGACATTGGATTATATTAACCGGAAGGGGTACTTCTTCATGATTCTTCAGGGCATCATGTACCATTGAGACCATTTCACAGACATCAACGTCCGATAGTCGGGGAAGGTGCATGACACCCACATCTTCAGGAACTCCAGTAGCTTCCAGAAGATGCACACCAGCACCTTTTCCCTGACCACACCATCAAGGTCAGGGAAGTGGACATGCCCATGTGCCTCATGGGGACACAGCCTACCCTCTCCTCCTCTGGTTTATAAAGCCCTACACTGGACAACAGGACCACAGCAAGGAATGTTTCAAAGGCAGGCTCAGGAGGTCCCACATTGTTGTGGAGGGTGCCTTTGGTTGCCTCTAACAGAGGTTCCGCTGTCTCCTCACCTGACTGGAACTCAGTGAGCGGAACATGCCCCAAGTGGTGGTGGCCTGCTGTGGCCTGCAAAATATATGTGAGAACAAGGAGGAGACATTACTGCCAGGGTGGGAGGCAGAGGCTGAGCAGCTCACAAGGGCCTTTCAGCAGCTGCACATGGCTGACATCTGGCAGGCCCATCAGGGGGCTGTGCGCATCTGGGAGGCCCTGAAGGAGGCCCTCTGGGCCTCTCCACAAGGGGTGTCTGTGGTGCCCCTCTGCACCTTTCCTCCCCCTGCACCTTACCCTAACCCTAACCCTAACCCTGCCCTTCCTTCCCCCTTTCTTTCCTCTCCCCCCTCCCCTGCAGATACAATAAAACAGACTTTATGTTTTGAACAAAGAAACCATTTCTTTTTAATTTGGGGTAAAAACAACTGGGGAAAGAAGCTGGGAAGGGGAAAGAGGGAAGTGGAAGAAGGAGGAGGGGAGGAGGGGCTCAGAGATGAGTCTGGGACTGGTGCCTACCTCGGGTGGTCCCCACCGCCCTCAGTGGCCATGGGGGGCAATAGAGGGAGAAACTGGAGGGGTGGGAGCAGGGGCAGGGGTTGGAGCAGGAGCTGGAGTGGAAGCAGAGGTGGGAGCATGGGTGGGAGCAGGAGTGGCAGCAGGGTGGGGAGGTGGCTGCTGGACTGCTCAATGCCAGTCACCAAGCAGTCGATGGTGGTGGCATATGCCACACACATTCTCCAGGTCTGCTGTAACTGCTCCTGCCAGGTGGTGCAGCGCAGCTCCAGGTGGGCATCCAACCTCTGGTTCTTCTGCTCAAGAGACCACTGCAGGGCATGTAGGCAGGCAATGTGCTCCTGCTCGAGGTCTTCCCGGGGTCACAGCATCTGCGGGTCTCGCAAGGTTGTGAGGCTGGTGTGAGAGGTGTGGCTTGTGCCCCATTCACAGCAGGTCCAGCTGTGAAGAAAAGTGAGAAGGACAGTCATCCCAGGAAACAGGGTGCCTGAAGCCCATCCCTAATGCATGAGCCAACACTGAAAGGTCTCAGTTCAGATGAAGACAAGGTGCTTCAAGCAAGGCCATCTGTGGCCTAGACATTGGGCACTTTCCTGCAGGGGCACAGATGTCCCAGGGGAAGCTCATGACCCCCATGCCCTGGGGACAAGCAGGCATGGGAAAATGTCAGCCAGGCTGGGAGCCTGCAGGTGGGAGGGGTATGATGAGGCAGCTCCGCTTCCCTCTGTGTCATGCACACACTGGGTCTAGCAATGGTGGTATCCTACAGGGAGAGGACTTCTATCCCTGCCCTCTGGAGGAGGGGGGAGGATATTGGGGGAGGTGTGTGTGAGCAGCAGATGCTACTTGCTGGGGAAGGTGCTACTGGGGAGGGTGCTTGCTCCCTTCCTGCAGGTTCCCCTGGCAGGGGCTTGGTGTCCTCTACCTGGCTGCACTTGCCCGGGGGCAGATGCTGCGCTGGGACAGCAGGCATGAGGCTGTGCCATGTGCAGCACTGCCATGTGTGTCCATAACCCGATCCTCTTTAGTGGTGGTTTGTGGTGGGAAGGTGTCCCACCATGGGGTCGGGAGTAAGGCAGGCCTCCCCAGGATCCCTTTGAGCAGGAGTGAAAGGTTCCTTTGTGGCAGCCTCATTACAGCTGTGTGTTCCGGACTGGTGCCCCATGTGCACACACATGCACAGGCTGCTGTGTGAGCCCCAGGCCAAGAAGGCCAAGTGAGGACCATGCAGCTCCTCACTGCCTGCTCCTCCCCCCACGTGTATCTAGGGAAAGAAAAGGATCTCATCTCATGGGTCATCTCTGGCCTCGTTTGAGCCCTGGGTAACATCGTAGGAGGGAGCTACTGGCTCCAGGAACAAAGTGAACTCCTGGCTGGTGGGCAACAGGTCCATGCTGGTTTTGTCTTCCTCCTCCTCCTGCACTTCTTATTCCACCTCCTACTCCTTCCATAGCCCTGCCCTCTGGGAGGCTGGTGACAGTCATCTCCAGCCCAGAGTCAACAAAAAGGTAGGGGAGAAGGGATTGACTCCCCACCCAGGATGCGGTGGAGCTGCTCAAAACAGGGGCAGGAGTGGGGTACCACCCCTGAGCAGGAGCTCCGCTCCCTGGCCTTGGTATAAGCCTGCCTCAGCTCCTTTACTTTCATGTGCACCTGTTCTTGCCTACGTGTGTGGCCCTGCCAAATTCTGTCGATGTTGTGTTACTTGGCACTAGTGTAGACGCAGGTATAGCTTTGTCGACAAAAGTCCACTTTTGTCGACAAAACCCTGTAGTCTAGACACACCCTTATTGCTGTACAAAGAGATTAGGGGAAAAACAAGGCATATTGATTGGTTTCTTTGCACGAGAGTGACATGAGGGCCCCATCCCCTTTTTTATGTTTTTTTATTGGAGCACAAAAAGCTGAAGGCAACTGGGGTAGTTTTCTTGATACCCTTCCACCAATATTGCAGAGTCCTATGAGTAGCAAGGAATAGTTGGGATAGGCATAACCCTGGGATTTATGACAGATGTCCAGTATGCCAATGTGTATCTGCTTTTGTGGCCAGGTGTTAAGGATAATCTGAACTCCAGTTTAATGCTCATTCTCTGACAAACTGTTCTATGAACCAGAATCTCCCCAAGTGTCTTATCCCCTGCAATGAGGCCAAGAGCTATTCTTCTAACCTTCATTCAACCACTTGCTCCATGACTGAAGCAGAATGACATTACAATATTTGGGGCCAGATTCTCAGTTGGCATTAGACAATGTAGCCATTTGCTTCACTGGAACTAGGCTGATATTTTACCAGCAGACAACCTGTCACCTTGAATATAAGATATAGTGAACAAATCAATTTCAACCCATCTTCAATAATAAAAAACTTCATTATGTATGCATAAAAATAAAGCTATGGGGGAGCAGACAGATGATATTTACTTATTAAGACTGTGACAGGGCACGTTGGCCCCGCACTGTAGAACAGACTGTGGGCTGGGCCCAGCTGGCTGAAAGCTCCCCTCCCCCATGGCCTTGCTGGGCATGCTCACAGGAGAGCCTGAGTATAAAAGTCCCAGCAGCGGCTCACTCTGGGATGACTGCCGAAGGAGAAGGACCTCCTGAGCGAGTTCCAGGAGCTGACACAGCCCGACCTGATGCAGCAGCTGCTACAGCCCCAGCAACCACCTGGAGGTTCGGTGACGGGGAGTCATGCGGGGCGGTAGGAAGTGGCCCAGGGCAGGGGACTGAAACCCCGAGTGCTCAGCGTGGTGCGGTGGGATTCCCCACTGAGCGAGCAGTGGACCAAGCCACTGCCCATTGGGCCCGGGGCCGGGACCCAGTGGAGTGGGAGGGCCCAAGGCTCCCTACCTTCCCGCCTCCCCCGCCCCCCCTCAGCACTCCTGGGCAGAGGTAGTTTCTGAAGCCTGTGGACTAGGCCTCAGGGCTGTATTTACCCCAATAGAGGTAAATTGCAAAGACTATGCCCCAATGCTGTATTTACCCTGATAGAGGGGAATATATCAAAAGACTAGGCACCAAGGTTGTATTTACCCCAATAGAGGGGAGTGCTACTCAGACTGGGCCTCGGGACCGTAATGACCCTGATGGGAGGAGAGTGGGGGAAGGAGCGCTATAGGAACTTAGGCTGATGAGCTGCACTGACCCCATAGAGGGGAATCTGGGACTCAGATTCCGGCCATTGGGCCGTACAGACCCAGATAAGTGGACCCATGGGGGAATCTGCACGAGGGGAGCCTGCCTCTCAACAAAGACCCAAAATAAAAGACAAGCAATAGGGGAGCTTGATACCATAGAGCATGAGGTTTACTTCTAGCTGGATGTACTGAAGTAGAGACATTGCTGATAAAAAGCTCCTTGACCTTACCAGCTGAATGCCAGACTCATGCGCCCAATAGCCCTGCAGCACCTATCTTTCAGAGTGAAGATCTGACACATTAAGGAACTTACGGGTACGTCTAGACTACATGACTCCGTCGATGGAGCCATGTAAAATAGTTTACTCGGCATAGTCAGGTAAACTTGACTTGGCTCCATTAAAATAAAAATGGCCGCTGCGCTGTGCCGATGATCAGCGGTCGACAAGGGAAGCTTTTGTCGACCACTCCGGTAAACCTCGTTTCACGAGGCATAGCGGAGAGGTCGACAAAGGCTTCCCTTGTCGACCGTGCCACGTCTAGACTGCGCTGTGCCAGATCAGCTGATCATCGGCACAGCACGGTGACCATTTTTATTTTAATGAAGCGGGAATTATTTAAATCCCCGCTTCTTTGACTATGCCAAGTAAACTATTTTACACGGCTGTCGACGGAGCCATGTAGTCTAGACGTACCCTACCAGTTGATATATTTACTGCAGACCATGCTACTCATTTCATCCATCATGAAACTAGAGGCATTTGTGACTCAGCAGCATATCTTGGTGCCTGTTCAGGCTGGATTTATATATATTTTTGGGAGAGGCAGACAAGTAAAAACTCAAAACAGAACCCCCACAGCTCAATATTCCACACACACACACCATCATTTCCAAAATTTGAAAATTAAGCCAGCAATATAGTCTGTTAAACAAGGAGACTGTTGAGAAAAAATGAAAAGTTCAAACTATAGAATTTTTCAAACTTGTAGACAATGGGACTTGTAGACAAAGCTCTGGTTACTGTACATCTTTTGTCTCCTCAGCTCTCCATCAAAGCTTTTTCACCCTGATCTCCTAATTGGAACTTTATTCCATTAGTTTTTCATATTTACTTGATGCCCAGCTGAGAGCAATAAAACTGCAACCCATGAAGATTCCACATTTGCTGCTGCAGAATAGTGATTGTATTTCTTCCAAGATTTAGTAGCAGCTATTTCCTGAACAGCTACATGCAGTTTAGGAATTCCACTATGTTGCTGAAAGTTAAATTGTTTAAAGCGTTCCATTTAAGAAGCCATATTAAGGGGGTTTTAACATCACTTGTTAGATATACGTGTAAAGACAGATTCTGCAAGTTTTCACTAGAGTGTTCTTTGCTGCTAAATCCTGGTTTTCTTGATTTTATTTATGATTGAGACAAAACAATCATAACAAAAATATGCTGTGACTAATAAAGTCACTAAATCAAACTGTGAAATATATTCCTGTTGTACTTTTTAACCAGCCAACAAATTCCAAGCAAAAACTTCATTATCCTACTGATTGCTTTAATGTCCTTGTCTGCTAGAGAGACAAACTGTTCATTTAAAAAAGGTGGCCATTTGAATAGTATATTTCAGCATTCAAATAACGCAGTTGGTGTAATGCAATATCAAAATGTTTTAAAAGACTTTGCAAAGCAGGATATAGAGAATGTATTAGTAAATGTCATGGGAAAACAAGGGAACCTTTGCAAATTAGACTTACTAGAGTTGGGGAGGCATTACTGCTGAAGCTAGGGCTAGCCAGAGACTATATGATCCATTAAGGCAATGCTTTATATATCTTGGCATGTAATGTCAATCAGTTGATATTGCAATCAGTGAGAAACAATACAAACAGCTAGACAATTTGAGCCAAATCCAGTCCTCCTTGTTTAAGCAAGTAGTACCAATGACTTCAAATGCAGTCAATTCCACTTGAGTCAGGAGGACAACTCATGCAAACAGGGTTTGGCCTCTGTAGGATATGCTTAGATGATAAAAGAGGTTGTATTACATAACACACACAAATTATCCTCAAAATTCAAGTCATGCCACAGCGCAGGGGCTGCAGTTCCATCTTATGCTGACACAGAGAAAGCCAAGTGAGCAGGGACACAGAGGCTCCTTATTTCCCTCCCTGTCCAGGATGCAGTGGAAAGGTATGTGAAGAATCTGGTTTTTAAATGGGTTGCATGGAGATTCATCTGCAACTCACACTACAAGTGTGCTAACATAGTAAAACAACGCTTGTCTCCATTAGAGAAAAGTTTGGGAAAGTGGAGGCACAGCAGTCTCCAGTTTGCTCTGAGTCATTGGAAAGGGTCAGTCACAGAAGTGGGATTAGAGTGCAAATTTTTCTGGATTCAGCTGCTGTGTTGATGCTTCTAGCCCCAAACCCTCCCTCGCTATAGATGATTATTAGGTTTGTACCCAGCTCCATGATGATCCATGACTGAAGGTCCCAGGAACTACTATGATACAAATTATTATTACATTACCCATTGGAATCATGTTATTGGTTGACCTCTATCCCACTATACACAGTATACATATTGTAAGACTTTCCTTCCCTGAAAATCTTCTCATCTGAATGGACATGGGAGAATAGGGTTCTGGCTGTTTGACAAACTGAGGTTCAGAGAAATTAAGTGGTTTACCTATGGTAGACACAGGAAGTCTGTAGCACAAGTGGGAACTGAGCTCAGAGTCCTACTCCAATACTTTAATCACAAGACCGTTCTTCCTGAGAACAGACAAATGGATTGCTCTTAAGTATTCAAAGATCAAGTACCAATAAATGCTGATGTATTTTAGGATACAATGCAGAATCACACACTATGCTTCTCGAATTGCATTGCAACTCAACGTCTGATGATGATATTTTCATACAGAAGAGATTTGAATAGGCAGTGGATTTATGATTTTTGTTGCTATGGTAATTTGTATTGTCACCATTTTAATAACCTCATCAAAAGTAGGCACTCAAGAGCCATGTGGCACCTCTACATAATTTAACACCAAGCCATTCAGAGCTTGTGGTGCCATTTGAAACACTGCACAAGGAAATTAAAAACAAATAGACATAAATCACCATATTACTAAAAGTAATAAATATTTGAGCTGAGAAGGTGAATAGTCAGTGGAAAGAAAAGTTATTCCTAATAAAATGGTGAAAACCACAGGCATGATCATGCTCCCATTGAAATCAGCAACAGAATTTCCACCATCAGCAGCAGATTGGTGAGAGACCATGGTGACTGCAAAGAACATGCTTACGCATTTGTCGAATGTATTAGGCCCAGAAAGATAATGTGTACTCATTACAGAATGTAATTAATATAGGCTGAAATTACACTAAATTTAAAAAGTGCATGTGATAAATTACTCATGGATGTAACTCCACTTTTGCCAAAGAAGTATAGAAGGTAGAAGTCAGGTAGGAGTGTGGCTTAAGACACCTCTCCTAACAGAGGATCAGTCATTTGATCAGTTATTTGACAGTAATATCTTTTATTGGGACAACTTCTGACAAATATTTGATATACACGGAGTTCTTCCTGAGGTCTGGGCATATTTGCATGCTTGAGTATTATTTATAGAAATAAATTATGTTTTTAGCTTTTTATTTATGCTGGAAGGGCATAAAAAGTGGGGTTCCGCAGGAGTCTGTTTTGGGACAGGTTCTGTTCAATATCTTCATCAACAATTTAGATGATGGCATAGAGAATACAATTATTAAGTTTGCAGATGATATCAAGCTGGAAAAGGTTACAAGTGCTTTGGAGGATAGGGTCATAATTCAAAATGATCTGGACAAACTGGAGAAATAATCTGAGTAAAATAGGATGATGTTTAATAAAGACAAATGAAAAGTACTTCGCTTAAGACGGAACAATCTGTTTCACACATACAGAATGGGAAGTGATAGTCTAGGAAGGAGTGCTGCAGAAAAGGATTCAGGAGTCATAGTGAACCACAAGCTAAATATAAATTAACAATGTGAGACGTTGGGAAAAAAAAAAAAAAAAGCAAACATGATTCTGGAATGCATTGACAGGAGTGTAGTGAGCAAGATACAAGAAGTCATTCTTCTGCTCTACTGTGCACTCATTATGCCTCAGTTGGAGTATTGTGTCCAGTTCTGGGCACCACATTTCAAGAAAGATGTGGAGAAATTGGAGAAGGTCCAGAGAAGAGCAACAAAAATGATTAAAGGTCTAGAGAACATGAGCTATGAGGCAAGGCTGAAAGAATTGGGCTTGTTTAGTTTGGAAAAGAGAAGACTGAGAGGGGACATAATAGTGGTTTTCAGGTATCTAAAAGGGTGTCACAGAGAGGAGGGGGAAAATTGTTCTCCTTGGTCTCTCATGATGGAACAAGAAGCAATGGGTTTAAACTACAGCAAGGGTGATTTAGGTTGGACATTAGGAAGAATTTCCTAACTGTCAGGGTGGTTAAACACTGCAATAAATTGCCTACGGAGATTGTGGAATCTCCATCACTGGAGATATTTAAGAGCATGTTAGACAGGCATCTATCAGGGATAATCTAGACGGTGCTTGGTTCTGCCATGAGGGCAGGGGTCTGGACTTGAAGATCTCTCGAGATCCCTTCCAATTCTAGTATTCTATGATTCTATGATTTATACCGGTTTTAACTGTATTATATTTTAATGGATTTTGCTAACTGCCTCCTCTCCCCCCACTTCCCGTGGTAAGGAGGACTTTAATAATAGCCTAGGAAAATATCATTCTTCATGGCACACCAAGTTAAAGTTTCAGATGCCTATTTACAACTCTGATTTTACTAGGTTCAATGGGTTGATGGAGGTATCAAGAGAGCTTTGCCCTATGGGGCTAGATCCTCAGCTGTTGTAGACAGCAATTATTCCATTGAGAGCTAAGGAACACCAATTCACACATGCAAAGGATCCAGCCCAATGTTTAATTTATGGCAACCATGTGTCACTTGAATTCATTTGAATTCAGTATGGTTTGGAAGAGACCCCAGGTCTTTTTGCACTGTGCATAAAAACTATGGAACACTTTTAAATGCACTATAAGATTGCCTGCAGGTCAACTGTGAAAGAGTATACAATACATCTTGAGAGGCAGAATACCCATAATCCCTCTGAGGTCAACAGATTAGAGGGAGTACTCAACATCTTTCAGATTTGACTTACAATAGATTACATTGTGAGACTGTCATAAGTAACACTGAGCATCTTTGCCTACTAAAAGCCCACCAATGGCATCTCTCTGTTAATTACAGTAAATATATCAAACTGTAATAATCTGGAACAAATTCTCTATTTAAAAAAAAAAGGAAATTCCTGCAGCAAGGACTCCATTAAAACAGCATTAGGAGTCTGCACACAAAAGCAAGAAATTCAGTTATGGATAAGCCAATAACAAAGCATGGTGAGCTGTCACTTCAGCTTTAGTCTGGGGCTTGTTATTGGGTATTAAAGATTTAATCCTGAATGTACTTGTCTGTAGTCAAGGCAGATTATTTTTATTTTAATAAAGTAGTTTTACTTATGAGAGTAATGTGGCTAACTCAGACCTCTTGCCATAGTCTACATGGAGCTAGGAGGTATAATTTCATGGCCTTCAAAGGGAGCAGGATTGGAATCATAATTATAAAGCCCTACAGTGTGGGTTTGCCACATGCCCTCAGTATGGCAATGTATTGCCACACCCAACCCTGTGTAAGTACTAACCTGACCTTCAGTACAGTCACTTTTTGCATCTTTTACGGGGTCTCTGCTGCTGCTCTCAGTCTGTATTGTAATAGTGGCCTGCCTGACCTTCCCAAAATGATGGCAGCAGTCATTTTACCTATGGCATGGCTTCAGTTACACTGCAAAGAGCAGCGATGACAGGCATCTTTATTAGGGGCAGCAGCCATCTTGCTGGCTTTAGTCCCATTGTAAAGGGAGAAATAATTTTGTATAAGCAATTGTGTGTGAGTTATGTTTCATCAGACAAATTAAAAAATACAGCCCCCAAATCACTAGACTCAGCATCAAATTGCAACAATTGGCAACCCTGGGCCTAAACAGAGAAACCGACAAAGTACATTATTGACATGATCACACAGTGTGTTTCCTGGTAGGTTAGCATAGCTAGATTGAATGCCTAGAATAGTGGTGGAGCTGAGAGTACAGTAGGCAACAGAATCATATCTACCTCTGACAGAGGGTCCAGATGTAGCTTAGCTCCTGGTCTCTACATAATCAATTTGCTATCTCCCTGGGCAGTAAGTGAAATCCATCTCACAATGCTGAAAACCCCCTCAGAACTTGTGAGATGGGGATCTTGTCCTCCATCTGAGAGGAACCCCAAACTTTTATTAATTTGCATGGAATATAGGAGTCAAATGTAGTAATGTAATCTAGTTGGGAGTTGGAAACAAGATCCGTTGTTTAAAATACAGAGATACATCAGCTTGCTTAGTACCAGGGCAACCATCATTAAATACACTTTTTACCTTTTACTAAGGATAAAGAAAAAAAGGGAAAAACAGTTAAAACATTTGAAATGTAAGTTATTAAATAAATGTCTCCCTTTAGTGACACCCCTTGCTACCTTTTCTTTAGCTGACAAGAGCTTTTAGAGTGTGTCTACACAGCAAAAGTTATTTCAGAATAACGGCCGCTGTTATGAAATAACTTGGTAAGTGTCTACACAGCAAAACCACTATTTCAAAATAATTTTGAAATAATGGCCACCTTATTTTGAGTTCTGTAAACCTCATTCTGTCGGGAATAGTGCCTATTCTGAAATAGATATTTCGGAATAGGGGCTGTGTAGACTGGAAATAAGGGCTATTTCGAAATAGGGGACCTCCAGCCCTTCCCAGGGTGCCCTGCTGGCCGCTCTACCCACACACAGGAAAACGCTATCCCCCCTGTCTCCTCTGGAGCCCTTAAAGTTGCAGACTCTGCAGACAGGGTTTGTGGCTTGCAGCAGGCCTGACAGCCCTGAGCTACCCTGCAGCTACCCCGACTACATTCAGGCTCAAAATGAGCCACTCTGATGAAGCCACTCAGCCCTACACTGCTCCTTGGGAGCATTCAGACAGCTCCCAGGAGCTTACCAGGGATGAGTTGTGTCATGGGCCCCCCGCGCTTTATGAAAATTGGCTTATTGATATGAATATGCATACCTCAGTGCTACTTTAGACAAAAATACTTCATGCAACGTATCAATGTGAATGTTACAATCTGCTGCATATATATGTCCCATTTTTGTGCATGAATCATTCTTCTATGTGAAGTAAGATATATGGAGTGTAGATCTGTTTATAATTCTGATTGTGCTAATGAAGGCCATTACTGATGCCCTGGAATCTTAATGGCTTGGTGATCAAATCAAGGACCTGTGAATAGCTTTCTTTGTCCTGTTATCCCAAACTGTGGTTTGTCTAAAGGCATGTGGCTATGCCACATGGTACTGGAATACTTCTTGAACTTAAACAACGAGAAGTCCTGTGGCACCATTATTTATGCGGCTTCAGACTAACAGGGCCAGCCCTCTGATTCTTGAACTTGGTATTTTTCCATGGGGGACGGGAGTTTCCGAACAGTGGATTCCCATCTTATGGGAAAGTCTATTTAAGCAATGGGAAGCCATCAACCTTTGTCTTCAGCTGGCCTTTGAAACTGCCTGGTACACCCTAAAAGGACTCTGAAAAGCTATCAAAGCCAGAGTAAAGGTCAGCTCTGATTTGAAGCTTTTAGAGGAGAGAAGAACAGCGGTTTAGGGAAAAAAAAATTGCATGTAATAAGTTTCTTAGGGTATGTCTACACAGCAAAGTTATTTCGAAATAACTTTACTAGCGTCTACACAGCCAAACTGCTATTTCAAAATTAATTCAAAATAGCGGAGCGCTTATTTTGAATTTGATAAACCTCATTCCACGAGGAATAAAGCCAAATTCAAAATAGCTATTTCGAAATAAGTGCTGTGTAGACACTTACATCAAAATAGGGGGCCTCCAGCCTTTCCAGGGTGCCCTGATGGCCACTTCAGCCTCAACCAAGAACACTCCTCTCCCTCCCCCCTTCCCGGAGCCCTTAAAGGGGTTGACTTTGACCACAGTGCCTGTGCCAGCTCCAAGCCTGCCAGCCCAGAGCCAGCAGTCACTGCCCCTGACCCAGTGGCCCCAAACATGAGCCAGCAAGCCACTGGCAGCCAGCCCTCCACCACTCCCCAGGAGCAGTCTGCCAGCTCCCAGGAGCCTGCCAGGGCCTGGAGAAGGCGGGTGCCTTCCTGGTCCAGGGTGGAGATCATGGACCTTATTCAGGTTTGGGGGAGATGTCACCAACGTCCATGATCTCTGCACTAGACAGAGGAACGTGGCCGTCTATGGCAGGATAGCTGCCAGCCTGGCCACCAAAGGCCACATGCAAACCCAGGAGCAAGTTTGCATGAAAATCAAGTTGGTCTGGTGAGAACCCCAACCCTGAGCCTTGAGCTTCCCCTTCCCCTTCTTCCCCTTGTTTCCCCCTTCCAGCTCCCTCCTCCCAGGTTTCCCCCTCCCCTCTCCCACCCTCTCTTCTCCCCTCTCCCGCCTCTTTTCTCCAGTCTCACCAGAGTTTCATTCCCCCCCCCCCAGTTTTGTTAAGTAAAAAGAGTTTGTGTTCATGAAAATA
Source organism: Rafetus swinhoei (assembly GCA_019425775.1). Taxonomy (NCBI): domain Eukaryota; kingdom Metazoa; phylum Chordata; order Testudines; family Trionychidae; genus Rafetus; species Rafetus swinhoei. The sequence continues at coordinate 26,028,871 of CM033425.1, read as the reverse complement.
TGTGTATTTTATTTGACATCAGGAAGGGGGGTTAGGGAGAGGTAAGTGGAAGGACGTGGGGGAGGAATGAAGCACAAGCCCCCAGTGGGGCAGACCAGGGAGGCTCTTAGTGCTCCTCAGGGTGGAAGCTCTCCCGCAGGGCCTCCTGGATACTGACAGCCGCCCGATGGACCTCCTGGATGGCAGCCTGCAGAAAGAGCAGCCAGGCTCACAGCAATGCGTCCATGAGAAGCACCAGAGTGCCCAGGGGCAGCTCTGGCTCCATGCTGCAGAGTTCTGTGGTGTCCCGAGTGAGGGCAACCAGAGCATGCAGAGACAAAATGCTTTGCTGTCCCTCATCGAAATAGGCAAGCAAGCAGGGAAACCTGAGAACTGGATGTCCGGTGTGGGTGGGGGTGGGTGTCCCTTTAAGCACAGGCCTCAGATAGCCTTAGGCAGCAGCCACACAAAGTAACTCCTGACCTGATGCCCTGCCGGACCTGGTTCCAGCCGGCATTAAATGCGATTCAGCATCCACTCAGTATGGACACGCTATTTCGAAATAGCAAAACGCTCTTTCGAAATGCATTTTGTGTGTAGACACATTATTTTGAAATAAGCTATTTCAAAATAAGATATTTCGAAATAACGCTGTGGTGTAGACATACCCTTAGTGAATTAGAACTATCTAAGCATTTTTGTTCATTTCAATTTAGTAACTGACTTTGATCTGCCTGTTTTCACTTGCAACCATTTACATCCTACTTTTTATATTTAATAAAAGCACTTTTGTTTATTATCAGCCCCAGTCTAAATAATTGTTCATTGATAAAGTAGGTGGACCTTATGAGCTTTCAGTGTGTAAAATTTTTACATAGGGTAAGATGGATTGGTTTAGGGTTTTGGTCCCTTTTGGGGGTTGGTTTCCTGGGTGCTGAGTCCTTAGAACTGAGTTCTCTCAGAACTGAACTGGTCCAGTGTCTGAGCTGCTTTGTGTGGGGTAGTAACCCCAACTCTGCTGCTCTCTTGGCCCATTCTGGTCAGAACATCCATAAGCATTAGGATGCTGAAAACCTGGCATCCTAGGAGATAGTCGAGGAGGCAGTCATGATGGTGAAGCTTGTTTTGCTGGCTCCAAATGCACACACACACACTTTCGTTAAGAAAGTGGAAAGGAGAGGTGGGTGGAATAGCTCATCATAGTTTAGTCAATGAATTAGCCTTAATATCAGAATCACCAATTTTGGTTCCTTAATTTCCAGAGTCATATTTTCCTGTAATCAAGAATGATCTCACAGTCCTTCACTTTATCAGCAGGATTTTGTTTGGACTAATTCTGTTTTTCTGTGTTTTCTTGCATCTGTTCATGACATTCATTTGTTGAAAATAACGTGACCTTTTTTTGTGGTTAATTTTCAAGCAGGTAGAAAGTCATAGGTTATTGTGACATCTTTCACATAATTTCTATTGTAAGAACTTTCACATAATTTTCATAGCTGAGTTGAGGAACAATGTTTAGGTCTAGTAATTCCAACATGATTCGGGGACTGTCGCTGAGGTGCAAAACACAAACTCATCTAGCCAGCATTGTAGCTCCATTACAGTCCAATCAGTCTAACAAGTGCAAGAATTTAGGATCAGGCCATCCATTACCAACACTTAGCTAGGCCTTGGTTTCTTTTTTGACAGACCCCCAAAATTCCCCAGCTAGAATATTTTAATCTCAAATTAGATTTTTATGTTCTGCAGGGAACTAGTGCACTACTTTGAATTTTGCTTAGGTAACATTTTGCAATCCAAGTTAGGAAGGATGCAACTGTGAGATTTTGCAACTGCATGCAATAGCTTTGGGAACCTCATTGTATTAAATGTATAAGGAGTTTATATATCACTCTGCAGACTGAAGAAGACTCTGAGACTATAGACAACTCCCAGAGGAGGACATAGGCACAAGAACTAGGGATGCAGAAGATACTGTAGTACCTCCACCCCTGTTCCTAGGTGTCCTGGCTGTCAGCCCCACACCTGATATCCCAGTCACCAACATTCCAGGTGCTGGCCCCCTACTGCTGTCCATGACCCAGGGTTCTGGGAGAGAGGTAAGGAGGGATGCAATATAAAAAGTTTTAGGACCAATGCTTTACAGTTTCCTTAGCTGGCTTTCAAAATATTTTAAATAAAAGCAACTTTAGAGTCATTAGACGTGAATACCCACAGATATAAAGCAGATATTAGCACATTTTCAGGGTTCTAGATACAAAATTTATATCCACATTTTTATCCATATCTGCAAAAATGAGCCAAGGATATCTGCAGCCATATTTAGGCTTTGGGTATCCACGGATATAAAGTGGATATCCATGAAATTTGCAAGGCTATAAATATACCAGGATTTTTGCTGCATCTGCACAAGTACAAGCAAGCAGGAGAAGATTCAAGGAATGTTCCTCCTTCAACACTGCGTATCAGATGCAAGCATAACTCAAATATAGCTAGTAGCCCAGGTACAATGCTACAGCATAGAATCATAGAACTCTAGAACTGGAAGGAACCTAAGAGATTGAGTCCAGTCCCCTGTACTCACAGAAGGACCAAGCACTGTCTAGATCATCCCTGATAGATGGAGATTCCACAATCTCCGTAGGCAATTTATTCCAGTGTTTAACCACCCTGCCAGTTAGGAAGTTTTTTCCTAATGTCCAACCTAAACTTCTCTTGCTGCATTTTTTGTCCTATCAGAGACCAAGGAGAACAAAATTTCCCCCTCCTCCCTGTGATACCCTTTTAGATACCTGAAAACTGCTATCATGTCCCCTATTAGTCTTCTCTTTTCTAAACTAAACAAGCCCAATTCCTTCAGCCTTGCCTCATAGCTCATGTTTTCTAGACTTTTAATCATTTCTGTTGCTCTTTTCTGGACCTTCTCCAATTTCTCCACATCTTTCTTGAAATGTGGTACCCAGAACTGGACACAATACTCCAACTGAGGCATAATGAGTGCACAGTAGAGCAGAAGAATGACTTCTTGTATCTGCTCACTACACTCCTGTTAATGCATTCCAGAATCATGTTTGCTTTTTTTGTGTGCAACATCTCACATTGTTAATTTATATTTAGCTTGTGGCCCACTATGACACCTGAATCCCTTTCTGCAGCACTCCTTCCTAGACTATCACTTCCCATTCTGTATGTGTGAAACAGATTGTTCCTTCTTAAGCGGAGTACTTTTCATTTGTCTTTATTAAACTTCATCCTATTTTATTCAGACCATTTCTCCAGTTTGTCCAGATCATTTTGAATTATGACCCTATCCTCCGAAGTACTTGTAACCCTTCCCAGCTTGATATCATCTGCAAACTTAATAATTGTATTCTCTATGCCATCATCTAAATTGTTGATGAAGATATTGAACAGAATTGGTCCCAAAACAGTCCCCTGAGAAACCCCACTTGTTATGTCCTTCCAGCATGATTGTGAACTGTTAATAACAACTCTCTAAGAATGGTTATCCAGCTAGCTATGCACCCACCTTACAGTAGCCCCATCTAAGTCATCTAAGTTTTATTTGCCTCATTTATTGATAAAAAAGTCATGTGAGACAGTATCAAATGCCTACTAAAGTCTAAGTATACCACGTCCACCACTTCTGTCTTATCCACAAGACTTGTAATCCTATCAAAGAAAGCTATTGGATTGGTTTGACAGGATTTGTTCTTTACAAATCCATGCTGCCTTTTACCTATCACTTTAGTATCTTCCAGGTGTTTGCAGATGAATTCCTTAATTACCTGCTCCATTATCTTTCCTGGAACAGAAGTTAAACTGACTGGTCTGTAGTTTCCTGGGTTGTTTTTATTTCCCTTTTTATAGCTGAGCTCTATATTTGCCCTTTTCCAGTCTTCCAGAATCTCTCCAGACTTCCATGATTTTTCAGAGATGATAGCTAAAGGCTCAGATACTTCCTCTATCAGCTCCTTGAGTTTTCTAGGATACATTTAATCAGGCCCTGGTGACTTGCAGACATCTAACTTTTCTAAGTAATTTTTAATTTGTTCTTTTTAAAATTTTATCTTCTAAACTTACTCCATTTCTTCTATCATTCATTATGTTAGGCATCCCTTCATCATCGAACTTCTTGGTGAAGACCAAAACAAAGAAGTCATTAAGCACCTCTGCCACTTCCAAGTTTCCTGTTATTGTTTCTCCCTCTTCACTGGGCAGTGGGCCTACCCTGTCCTTGGTCTTCCTCTTGCTCCTAATATATTTGGAGAATGTCTTCTTGTTACCCTTTATGTCTCTAGCTAGACTGAGCTTATTTTGTGCCTTTGCCTTTCTGATCTTGCTCATGCATACCTGTGTTGCAGAGGTGTACGTGCCTGCGGGCAAAGGGAAAATTTGCTCCTCTCCCCCCGGCTGCTGTGCTGTGGGGCCCTGAACCTGGTGCATGGCTGAGCCTGACCCTGAGGTGGGGGGGGGGAGCTTGTACTGCATCTTCCTCTGCCCCCTCCAGTTTGGGGCCAGGCCCCCGCATGAACTGAGCCACTGGCAGAGATGGAGGAGGGTTGGGCTGGGGATGGAGAGGTGGTGGTTGCAGAGGAGGAGCAGGTGAAGCGAGGGATGACAGGGGGAGCGGAGGGGGACTAAATTAACACCCCCCCCTAGTGTGGCACCCGGGGGCAACTGCCCCCACTGCCCTCCTCGCTACGCCACTGCTGTGTTGTTTGCTTATATTAATCCTCTGAAATTTGACCTAGTTTCCATTTTTTAAATGACTCCTTTTTTATTGTTAGATCATGCAGGATCTCCTGGGTAAGTGAAGGTGGTCTTTTGCCTTACTTTCCATCTTTTCTACATAATGAAATAGTTTGCTTTTGGGCCCTTAATAATGTCTCTTTGAAAAACTGCCAACTCTCTTCAGTTGTTTTTCCTCTTAGTCTTGCCTCCCATGATGGGACCTTACCTACCAGGGTAAGCAGGGTACAGCAGGGCTGTAATTTATTTGCTTTATGCAATGTTTTTGGATAAAGATAAGAAGTACTATGTACTGGGGGTGCCAAGCAGTATTATTTTGGGTGCTTACATACTATGGCAAAAATATTATATTAATGCCAATAGTTATGGCAATTGACTGGTGCATGAAGGATACTATTCACAGAGGAAAGAGGAAGAAAAGGCTCAAAATCAGGTGGAACTTGCAGCAATTACTACATTTCATTTGTGTGTACAGTATTGTCCATGAAAAGAGAAGTAGGACCTTAGGCTGAATATGAACTGTACAAGACATTTGTTAGACTCAAGAGGAACTTAAAAGAACATTAAAAGGCCATATTGGGTCAGACTAAAGGTCCATCTAACCCAGTATCCTGTCTTCTGACAATAGCCAATGGGTCATTGGGTCACGTAGTCCCTTCTTGTGCACTTGCACAATATCATCTTTGAGACTGATCTGTTAAGAGTTTTATCAGTTCTTGAGCACTGTTGGTGTGGTGCACAACGATCCCCCTTGCAGGCTATTAAATTGTGTATCTGACCTTACAGTTCGAAAAGGTTTCCTGCTAAATAACATATCTTCCTAGTTGTGTTCATACTACAGTTGTGCAACAGTAACCACGTAAATATGTTTCCTTTCTCTATCTTCCTAGTTTCAAGGTATGAGTGTCACCAGTCTCCATTATCAATATGCTGTTGAGATGTGTATAATAAATTTCCCTTAATCTCTTCTCAGTGTTAGGAATCATCAAGTGAGACAAAAACCCTGTCTAATCTTCTCTGCAGTGAATATGCTTAGTGAAGTGTGCAGTTGCTCAGGTATGATACAGTAGGGTTGACTCCATCTTAATCAAGGCACCTATAAGAGCTTTAGTTGCTATAATGTGGAACATTATGGTGAGAAAGCAAGTTTTAGACTTCATTAGAATAATCAGTTTAATTCTTCTTTAAACACTGGATTTCTTTGCTCCATTTAACAATTAAAGTGTGTCAAAGCCTGAACAAGGAGGCTTCTCAAATAGCTGTCTGGAGCTGAGATGGTAGGTCAGTGAAAGCTATTTGTGGATTCAGACAGCTGCCTACTTAAGTACAAAACTTGGGACCAAATTCAGAGGAGTAGTAGGGATGGCTAGAAATTTCCTATAAAAAACATTTAGTTTTGAAAATACACACCACATTTATTTTGAAAATACTGCCATAGTGCTTCATACCTGCATTTTCTTCTGTGGACCATATTTCTCATGCCAGACAACATCTCCCATGATGCTTTGATGATTCTGTCCCACAATGTACCTCAGTGGCTGAACAAAAGGGGAAACTACAGTACATCTTGGAGATGAATTTATTCAAGGAACTCAGGCCACGGAGAAGGGGACATAAGATACCTGAACTACAACTCCCATGAGGCACCATGGTAGGATTTCTAAGTCCTGAGTTTTGATCACTTACCTGAGAAAGTTTCACATTTTCTGTTAAATCAAGTTTTCCCAACCAACTCTAGCATGTGGTTCTGTTGGACTTGTGTTTGAGGTTAAGTATATGCTCGCTGAAACTGGGGATATAGAAGCAAACACAGGAAATAAGAAATCACATGGCACCTGCGTCCAAAGTTTTCTGCTCAAATCCTGGCTACGCTAACAGAGGTAGTGGCCTCATGAAAGGACACCTGGACACCTCACAGCCACCACAAAGAGCAAGGATTAAATGGCATAGACCTGCTGACTAGGGCAGAACAAGAATTTGACATCAATGAAGTGTTTGGCTAAGATTTCAAGATCTGGCTGACAGGGAATATGTGAATCCTAGTGAGAGCAATTCATCTACCAACAGCAATAATCTGTGTGGCCAGAACTACTGATTATCAGAATATAGGTGTATAATACTACTTGAAAAAACATTCAAGCATGTGACATTTAGAATCATCCCATCATGATATTTGCTACCCCTCAAAATCCATTCAATGCTTGGAATAAAAGCCTTCTCTTTTCTCTCCAATGTTAGATCAACATTCTGGCTAACTTTTTCTGTGGAATAAATTTTGTTATGTGCACCAAAGCATGTGTGAATGTGCACCACCAGTGGAAACACATGTTGCTGGCTGGGGGCACTCTGCTGATCAGCTGAGCAGCATTTGAATCTCTCCATAGCATTCATCTTAGAATGGCCACCATAGCATTCATCTTAGAGGGAACATTGGCCTGCACTCTGCTATAACAAATGACATCTCTAGCATAATAAGAGGATTTAGATATGCTTGGGTTTTGCGACCAGCCAATGCTCTTGAATTCTTACAAGGAAATTACAATAGTCTCTATCCTCACTTAATCCTTATTCTTTTCCTTAGCCTAATTTCTCAGTATTAGGCTAAGGGAAAGGATAAGGATTAAGTGAGGATGCTTCTCTGAGCAGCCCTGATTTTGTTGGCTTTGTTTGCTGTGGTAGGCGCTCAACATCTTCGCATGTCAGGCCATGAATTTCAGCTACCCTTAAACTTTGATTTTAACAACTCTTTTGGTTATCTGCAGTATCTTAATATTTTTAGTTCCTTGTTTGTGATATGTAGCTAGTTTGTGAACAACTAGCAGATTCACCTGGCATTGTCCTGTAGTGCTAAAACTACTCTAAATTTCTCTGCTTTGTCTCTTTTCTATAAGGTTTATTGAGAACCAGTCCGATTCCAGGTTCATCCTATTTTTCTGATTCACCTTGGTTCAGTCTCCTTGAACATTCACTCGGTTATGTCAATTGTGAGGTCCAGGGGCGGCAGGTTTGTATAATTTTTGGTGGTGCCCAGAATGGATCTAGTCCCCCCTCACTCCCCCGACCCCTGTTAACCACGCCCCTGACCCCCATTAGCCACATCCCTGACCCCTGTTAGCCACACCCCCTGACTCCCATTAGCCAGGCCTCTGGAGGTAACACGCTCGGGGCAAGATGGCACATGACCAGAAGTAAAAGGTGTCATGTCACCCCTCTCGAAGGGCTTTTCCCACCATCCTCCTACCAACAGGGATTAGTTTGGCTCCCACTAAACACCCCGTCATGCAACTATCCTGAAATTGCATTAACCCAATATGTGTGACATTAACTCGGGGGCACAGAGGCTGGGGGAAGTGTTCCCTCTAAGGCTAAGTCTACACTCGCGGCTTCTTGTGCAAGTACAAGTACTTCTTATAAACCTCTACCTTTTCTCTGTGCTGCCATGTCTCCTCCCCTTGTTCCATCAGCTCCCCTGGTGCCTGCTGCCCGCCCCCCCAACTCCTCACCCTCCTCTGCTGTCCTGACTCCTGTCCTTCTCACTGCCCTCAGCCTTCCTGCAACCTGCCCCCCTCCACCAGCCCTTCTCTCCCCCTTGTGCCCACTCCTCCAGTAGCCCCACTCTGATCATGTGAGCTACCCCTCCTCGTTCCCTCTCCTAACACCTCCCTCTACACACCTGCCCTGCCTCTCTCATCTGGTGCTGCTCCCTCCTCTGCAGGTGTCTGCCCTTCTGCTTCACCCCCAGAATCCCCTGGCACCTGCACCTTCCTGGTGCCTCCCCTTCCTCACTGCCCCTGCCCCTTTCCTGATGCCCACCCCTCACCACCCTCTGCCCCATTCGCCTCATTCCCTGTGCCCTCACACATAACTCTGCTCCATCCCTGCCTTCCTCATGCCCACCCCTTCTTTCAAGCCTTCTCCCAGCACCTCTCCCTCCCCCTTTAGCCCCGATGCCCTTACCCTCTCTCTCCCAGCATCACCCTGTCCCCTCCCACTGACACCTCCCCTCCTGTCCTTTTCCTCATTGTCTCCACTTGGCCCCCTAGCATTTCTCTCCTGCACCCTGTCCCTTGGTGCCTTCCCCTTTCTTCTCCTGCCCTGCTCCCCTCCCCTGAGCACAAGCCCCTTCCTCTCCCACCGCTTCCCCCTATTTTTCCCCCTTCCCTACCTTCCGCCTTCCAGTTTGTGGGGCAGTGGGGGCTGGAGTCTGCGATCAGGCCCTGCCACCCCTCTGTCCATTGAGGGGGTATAGGCCACTCTGGTGTCCGCTGCTCAATCCTTCTGGGGCTGTGGAGTCTGGGCGTCCACCCCACGGGGTTGCCTGCCAGGTCCCGGCTGCTGCAGGAGGCTGGGCACTTCCCCTAAGCTCACCTCCCTCTCCCCCTCCACCTTCCCGGCCCCAGCCCCGGTCCCGGCCCAAGGGACTCCCTCCCCCTTGTCTGCTGGGCCGCCAGCATTTAAAATACCCGGTGCATGGTGTGAGCATGCGCCACAAAGATGCGGGGGTGGGGCTGGCGTGCGGCGCCCGCTTGCAGCGGCACCCGCCCAGGGGCAAGGCCTCTGCATCCCATCACCCCTGTCTGGTGCAGAGTGCGTGCATGCGCCTCAAGGGCTTGGGGGCAGCCCGCCACGGCAGCTTTCCGTGGCGTCCACCCAGTGGCAGAACCCCTGCGCTCCATCACAGCGGGGCTGTGGGCACCCCGTTACAATTCCTCTTCTCCTCTGGGGATGCTGTGGGGGCGGGGGGAAGGACGTGCCGGCAGGTGGGGGCCGGGGCCCGCTTCCAGGCAGGGCCAGGGGAGAGACCCAGCTCCAAATATTGGTGGAGCAGGGCCCCCAGCTCTGAATATTGCTGGAGCATGGGCACCACGAGCCCATATAACTCACTGCCCATGGTGAGGTCTGTAGTTGCTTTGGTGATTCTGTCTCTTTTCTGATTGGTTCTCTGAAAAGCAATCCCATTCCATGCACATCCTACTCTCCTGGCACAATCAAACCCTGACCTTGCTTTAAGTTAGGATAAGAAGAAGCTGTGTACCCAATTTGGTGGTCCTAGCTCTTACCGTTTAGGAGGCATTCTTGATCAAACAGACAGAAAAACTAACAACATTTCTAATATATAAAGTGGCTATATCTTGCCATTACCATGATTTTAGAGAGTTTGTTCTTTCGTTCATGCATTTCCTTCCCCTCCCCACCCATCCTGTGTAGCTGGGGGTGGGGAAGGAAGGGTGGCACAGCAAAGTGCATGGCAAAGCACTGATCTTCAACCAGTTTCATTTTTGAAAAGTCATTTATATGACATATATATCATCCCTTTTTCTTTGGTGCCATATGATTCTGCTCTAATCCGTTTCACTTTCTGCTTCACATGAAAGTGATGAGCTTGCAGAGTATGTGAGAGACATCTGCTTGCTTGTTAGAATGTGTGTGAATCTGACACCAAAGATGTAGAAGCCTCCTGGTATGCAGAGGCAAAAAAAGACACAATCATCAGTTCTACCACACTGATCTATGCCAGAGCTAGCTTTATTCTCCTTTTAAAACCCGAACCCTGGAAACAAATCACTTTATAATAGTACCATGGTACTGCATAACTCATACAGCACCAGTCTTCCAATGATACCTTGCACTCCTGCAGTAATGCACTAAATACCTTGCACAGTCACATTAATTTTGAGCCAAACAGACTCAAAATGCTAACCCAACGGCATTAGACATCCCTCACTCTTCTATCATTGAAGAACTGGAAAAGGAGGGCAAACAGTTTTTGTTTGTTTGTTTTTTGGCCACTGCTTGCATGTGCCTTCACTCAGCTATGCTGGCCCCCATAGAGGGGGGAAGTCAGATGTGTCAGATAAAGATTGGGTGCAGATTACTTCCTCCTGCAGCCAAAGAGAGTCAGGGAATGAATTGTGACAGAGTCAGCACTTTCTCTTCAGCTAAGTTCTACCCTATCCATTAATCAGGGCAGACTGTAGGGTTCAAATCCGATCCTAAACCAAATAAGCCACACCTGTAATTGCAACCCATTTGTTGTTTGCTTTTCTAAAAATAATCCAGTCACATACACAAAGTCAGACATGTCTTCATCAAATGAAGTCCTACGCCTATCTGTCCAATTATTTAAAAAGCTATTCTTTGAAAGTTTTGCTCCCAGACATGAAAGAGAAATTTGGCTTTCAGAACCTTCACTATCAGGGGAACAATGAACTCTTTTTTTCAAAGCAAACTGTCACTTTGCCGCAGAGGCTATCACAGCAAGTACAGTATATTATTCAATATTCTAAAAATGACCATTCAGGCAGAATCACTGAGAACATGAGGAAGTTTGGTGTTCCATTTTATCCATTCATTTAAATTTTTAATTAAATCTTAATGACAATTGCAGCAGAACATTCTTTTTTGCCTATCACACATGCGACGACAACTAACTTGAGAGGCCTGTTTGCCCTTTTCCCTCCTCTCTGTTGGTTGATTAGAAAGAAGATTCTCCTGCATCATGCCACTAGAGGTAGTCGAGCACAGGCTACATCTATACCACAAGCCTCTTGTGGAAGAGCAAATGCAAATGGAGCTCTCATAGACTGCGGTCTCATTTGAATTTTCTTTTCAGATCCCTTTTGCGCAAGAGGTTTTTGTGAAAAAAAGCGCTGTGTAGATGGCACCTTTTTGCGCAAACCCCCCCTCAAAAAATGAGGAAGAACGGCTCTTGCACAAAAGGGGGTTTGTGCGCAAAAAGGAGCCATCTACACAGCGCTTTTTTGCGCAAAAACCTCTTGCCCAAAAGGGATCCGAAAAGAAAATTCAAATGAGAGCGTGACATATGCAAATGAGCGCTCCATTTGCATTTCCTCTTGTGCAAGAAGCTTGTAGTATAGGCGCAGCCATAGTTAACAGGAAGCTCATTCTGCAGCTCTGCCATTCTTCCCAGGGTCTGCAGCTTTCTCTAGATCTGCAGCTTATGAGAAAGTGACAGTCATCAAAATCCATTGGATATTTTCAATGCCAAATCAGCATCACTCGCATATATGCAGAGACCCTGCCAGGGATAATAATTGCTGATGAACATAAAGGAGAGTGCACGATGTATCAAACAAAAATTAACTTGTCAATTTACAGTGCTGCCACCTTTCATTAAAGAATCTCAACTTCAGCATCTTAACACCTCTGCAAGACAGGTCAATATAACCTGAGGGATAAAACATAAACTGAAGCCCAGTGAATTGACTTGCCCAGTGTCACTAAATGATTCAGGGGTAGAGAAAGGAACAACGGCAAGACAACAGATTCTCAGTGGCTGAATATCATTCCATCGAAGATAATGAGGTTTATATCAGTTGAGGATCTTGTCCCAGGAATTCAGGCTCTGGCAACAATCACTGCAAAGTGCTCTAAAGCCTCAACTCTGCCAATGTTTATGCACATGCCTGTACCCATGTGAACAATCCCAGTGTGGGGCGGAGGCAGGGATAGGGGCTTAGTTTTGAAACTTACATTTGCAGATGTTAATCATGTAAGAGGAAGTGTAACTTCAGTTAATGGAGACAGAAAAAAAGTAAACTTCTTGAGATCTGAACAAGTGTGTTGTGTAAGGTTTCATGATTTTTACTTTCATGCCACATATCTCCTTTTTCTCCTTCCCTCCATCTAATTGTTTCAGTACTTTTGAGTTGTCCATCACTACAGTTATAGCATGTCCCCACTAGTTAAAATACCAGTCTCTTGGTAGATGTGTCTATGCAAGTGGGAAGAGCATACTGTGGGAGAGCCAAGTGGAAGTGCAGAGTTTGATTTGTTTAGATACAATGATGTCTGTTTTCATTGTTATCTCTTGTAAGAATGACCTGCATAATATAGGTCTGTCTGCCATCTATTTATAGGGTCTTTAGGGCACTGTAATACACAGTAATGCTTACGCTGCTATTTCATTGAAGTAGCAATAAAAGAAGAAGCAAAACAAAGCCCATTTCCTGTTAACATCTCCTTACTTCTATTTACCTCCTATTAGCATAGGATCTGAGAGCATTCCCTGTAAAATAAATAGCAATATCAGAATTCCTAGTGGGCCAATACTTGGCCAATAATAAAAGACTACAGAGCTACCTACTAAAATAAGTGCAGCCTGGAGTTATAAATAGAGGTGGGCAGAAATCATTTCCCCAACCTCATGAGGCTTTTCAAGATGTGAAAAAAAAATCTTGTCCAAAGAGGGGATGTAGCAGGTTAGCTGCCATGCTAGCACCCCTTAATGGCCAGAAATTGCTCTCTGTCCCCCCTTTTCTCTTTTTCCTCCACTTCATGGTTACTTTGCCCTTCAAGCTGTTTTGAGTGTAAGTAAAAAAAAATCAAAAGGGACAAAATGGAAGTCAAAAAGGAAAAAGTCAAAGTCTTAAAATATTCATACATAAAAAATTTAGAGATTTCTGCTTGACCCAATGTGACAGAGTGTTTCCCATGTTCACCTGTTTTACAAGGCTATGATACATTTTGTACAAGGTATGTCTTATGAGGTATCATTTGAAAGCTCAATCTGATGAACATCATTGTCCTGGTGAAATATGTGTATAAACATTGTATGCAAATTTTTACATTTCTGCTGAATAATATTGCTGTAACACATTGGAGAGATAGAAAGACAGGCACAAACTAATTCTTCAGAGACAAAGACACATCAGGTTATCAACGAGTCAAGTGGGCTATCACTTAGTTAAGCAACCATTCTCTGACAGGGGGGAGGTATGAATAAGCCATGTACATTTCGTCACAAGGACAAATCTCACAACCCCATAGGGTTGCTGACATTCTAGTCCCACAAAACCAAATATCCTTGCCTTGTCCCCAAAACCCCACTCCTGCCCCATTCCTTCTCTGAGGCCCTGTGCCTCACTCACTCCATCCTCCCTTCCTCTGTTGCTCTCTCTCTTCCTCATCCCACTTTCTGGAGTGGGGCAGGGATTGGGAGTGCAAGAGGGATGAAGGGTGTGGGTGGGGTGCAGGCTCTTTGGTGAGGTGGGGGATAAGAGGTTTGAGGTGCAGGTGCATGCTCTGGGCTACCACAGGGGGTTGGGTGGAGAGGGTATGTGGAATGCAAGCTCTTGGACAGGGCTTAGGACAGGAGCTGGGGGGTTGGGATGCAGGCTCTGTTTGGGGATATGAGCTCTGGAGAAGGGTCAGGCATGAGGGGTTAAGGTGTAGGAGGGAGTTTGGGGTGCAGGTTCCGTCAGGGTGGTTCTTACCTCAGGTGGTTCCCTATTGATGGTGCAGAAGGGCTAAGGCAGACCCTCTGTCTGCCCTAACTCTGCATGGCTCATGGAAACAGCCAGCATGTCTGGCTCATAGGTGGAGGGTACTTGGGGCTCTGTATATTGTCTGTACCAGCTGGCACTCCCTCCTGCAACTCCCACTGACTGTGGTTCCGAGCCATAGGTGTTGCAGAGCCAGTGTTCTGAGCAGGGGCAGTGTGCAGAGCCACCCTGACCACTCCTGTGCTTAGGAGCTAGACATGCTGGATGCTATTGGGAGCAGAGTGGAGCCAGGGCAAGCAGGAAGCTGAGTGGAGCCTTTTAGAACCTGTTCAGCAGCTGCCAGGGTCCCTTTTTGACCATGTGTTCTCTGGTTGAAAGCTGGACACCTGGCAAGGCAACCCTACATCCACAAGAGGCTGTTTGCCACCCAGACTCCATAATGATGCCCTCATCTCCGTTCAGGACATCAACAACAACTCTCAAAGAACTGAAGAGGTGAAAGGCAGAGGTTTTGGCTGAGTGGCTTTACAGACAGTACAGACTGCTGTAGCTTATGTTAAGAGAATTTTTTTTCTTTTAAGTTCACTTGGCTTGTTAAATTAGGCACTTCAAATGCAAGCTGTTCTTTAACCAATTCTAACTTTTATGCCTCATTACTTACAGTTGCTTAAATTCTCTCTTTTTTCTGCAGTTAATAAATCTCTTACTATTTTTTCCTCAACCAGTGTGTTTGGACTGAAGTATTGGGGAGCTTCTCCTTAAGATAACAGGGTTGGTACATATCATTTGCCTTTGATGAAATGACAGACTTTCTATGAGCTTGCATTATCCACCAGAGTGCTGGGCAGTACAAGATGCACATTTCTAGTGGAAGTGAGAGGGCTTAAAGCATCTGTCGATTTCTTCTGCTGTAGCTGGAGTAAGCAACATGCTGGAGGCTGGCTTTTAACTGGCCAGGAATGGCTGTTTACAAGTAACACAGTGTAAAGGGCATCCCACTTTGGACAAATGAGGAAACACAGCTATTCATCTGTCCATACTGTACACTGGGTAATGTCACACCCATTTAAATGTTTTGTTGATGTTAACATTTGTCAGTGTTAACCTTTTACATTTGGAAACCTTTTAAAAATGCAGCATTTCAAATCAATAAGTAAACTTTTCATTTAAAAAATGCCAAGGCATCCTGCTTTAACAATTGCAAGATAAAAGATAGGGGATTCACCAGAATCAACTCTTTCCTGGGTGCAGTTTTGGTTTCAACAGACTGATGTTTTCCAATAAGACATTCCACCAGAAAAATGAGCAGTCCTCATTATCGGGCAACTTAAATCCCTTTTATTTAAGGGTCATAGGAATATGGGTTCTGATCAGATAGTTATTCTTTCCTGTAAAGTACCTGGTCGGGCACTGTCCAGATGCACTAATTTGTTTCACTTAAATGATATTTTGCTGTTTAATTCATAAGGAAGCATCATACACTACAGTAACTCCTCGCTTAATGTTGTAATTATGTTCCTGAAAAATGGTACTGTAAGTGAAACAATGTTAAGCAAATTCAATTTCCCCATAAACATTAATATAAATAGAGAGGGGTAGGACCCAGGGAATTATTTTTCAGCAGACAAAAGGCAGCATATATAGATTCAGATATATACAGTAGAAGTTTTAAACAATGTAAAACAATTTAAGACTGTACACAGCAATGATGATTGTGAATATTTTTCAGGGAATGTCTTGCTACTAAATAATGAATTAGCACTTGATTGAGACATCAAGAGTTAACATGTTGCTAACTTAAATGTTGCTTCGCAATCTAGAGACAGCATGGAGTTAGGAGGGAGGAAACATAGTAGATGCACAGCAGGGGCTGCAAACACTTCCCTGAAGAAATGGGGTATGGAATGGGGGACTTGATAAGGGGCGGGAGGGAGGACATCCTGACATTAACACATACATACCGTGCACAGGCTCCTGAGAACAGCTCCATGTCAGAGGGCAAGAGCAGCAGCAACAAGGCAGTGGGGGAAAACAGGTGCAGCTGAACTACAGCTGCCCAGCTGCATACCTTCCAGGGAACTTGGGGGAGCTGATAGAGGATGCCAGCCCATGCTGGTTCTAAACCCCACCAAGGGCAGACTGTGTTTCCAGAAAATCCTGCATGTAGCAGACAATCCAGGCAGCCAAATGACATTATAAGGAAGCATTACACAACTTTAAATGAACATGTGCTCTATTAGATAAGCAATGTAATCATGAAACATTGTTAACCAAGACAACTTTAAATGAGGAGTGACTGTATTATATTACTTTGTAAGATCATGTTATCAAAACTGTGGTGAAGGCTAAGCAGGCACAAACAGATAATTGTGCTGAAGATGGAAGAACCTTCAGAAATTCATGTTTGCAAACCTCATATACTGTTTTAGACTTTGCAGCTATTTTAAACCTAAAACAAACAAACAAACAAAACAAACCTTGATGCCTGTCATTTAAACCATGGAAGAAGGTTTCATTTTAAAATAAGAGATTTCTTAGCTGCGAGAAAATCTGTGCTAGACATAAGGGATATGAATACCCTCAACAAATATTTCATTGGAATAAATAGATTTTACTATGATATAATAGGCCAAATCATCAAATGGCATAAAACAGCATGGCAACATTGAATTCTCTGGAGCTACAGTTTATGCCAGGTGAGAATCTAATAAACCATGTATATATTTGTTAGAGGTATTTCCCTGCCCCCACTCAGTTTTGTGTAGTCAAGACCTCCTCTCCTGTTTTTCATTAGATCTTTTCCATAGATCCCTGATCTCTTTCATGACAGCCTCTCCCAGACAGCAATCACAGTAATGTAATTTAAACAACAATGGGTTCAAAATAAGGCAAAGGAAATTATCTTCAGAATCTACTATATACACTGTAGGAGTTAAAGGAAAAGCGGTCCTAAGAAAACAATCCAAAGGCAGTAATAGCTTCTCATGACAATGAGCTCTTATAGGCAATTTGATAAGAACAGCAAATATTTTCTAAAACAAAAACACATTCATGAATGAAATTCATACAGCTAAAATTATTCCCTTTTATCTTCATCTGACACCTAGCCAATTAGCAGCAAAAAGATTGCCACGGTTGATAAGTTAGGTCCCATAACCTGTCTAAAATTAAAAAGGAATAAAAAGGAGTGCTGATTTTGTCTTTGGCACCTTGGGAATGCACCACCACCATCATGCACTATAATAACTATGTGTTTCCTCCAGAGCTGGTCGAAAATTCTGCAGAAGCTGTTTTGATAGAAAACTGATGCGGCACTGAAACAAATCAAAACCTGAAAACTTCAATTAGAGAAATCTCAAAACATTTTGTTTCGGCACTTTTGATCACAGCTGAAGGGTTTGATGTTCTCTGATCAAAGCATTTTGTTTTGGCTTGGTTCAGCATTAATTTCAGGTCCAGTGTACTGCCTTGTGCCCCCATTCTCATCTTTGTGCTCCTTGCATCGTCTTCTTCCAGACCCAGAGGGTGCACAACCCCCTGCTCTGCCCCAGACCCTGCCCTTACCCTTCCTCCACCCCTTCTCCCAAGCCTCCACTCCCACTCCACTGGAGACCCTGCCCCCACCTCAGCCTTTCTCCTAAAACCCAACCCTTTCCCACTTCTTCCCTATCTCTTCCTTCCACCTCCCTAACTGCACTTTGATTTCACTTTTCCCCCACCCTCCCAGAGTTTCCTGCTTTCTGCAGAAGACTGCAGCATGTGGTAGGCACTGGGATGGAGGGAAGGAGCTGGCTACCAGTGGGTGCTAAGTACCCACTAGTTTTTTCTGTAAGTGTGCCAGCCTCACATCTCCCACAGAGTTGGCATCTATGTTCTCCCATGATGCACCACAATGGAAGAGCAAGAAGGGAGACGCTGATGCTCCACGGGGGAGACCAGATTTCTGTTATCCCACAGCACTATGAACAATTACACACTATGTAAACAATAAAGCTTCTCACAGATGTCACAGAAATTACATTGTCTGTGCCCAGGGGAGCTGACAGGATTGCTAGGCCCCCTGGGCAATGTATGTGTGTATGGGGGGTGAGGACAGCTCACCACTTCCAGAAGGGGCGGGGCCTCAGGAGGAAGGGTTGGGGCAGCCAGCCCCCAGCACTGCCCAGATGTTCTGGGCTCACCACACCCCCTTCCCCAGCCAGCTCTGAGAGCCGGCCAGAGCATGTGGCACGGGGCTCTGGAGCATGCCACGCGGTGCTCTGGCAGAGAATCTAAAGGGCCCAGGGCTCTGTCTGACACTTCCACCACATCAGTAGCCAGGAACCCCTGGCCCTTTAGATTCACCAGGTCCCACGGCAATTGCCGGATCCCACGACAATTGCCTCCCTGCCCAGGCCTGTATGTGCCTTGTGGATATAAGAGGAGAGGAGAATTTCTTTCCCTTGCATGGCATCTTGGAAATTGGGAAGGCCAGCAGGAAAGATAAGGTTAGTACGCTAAAGCAGTGGTGCAGAAGGGTAGTGATGGGTAATGCTATTTACAAAGAAAGTCTCGTCTGGTGCCATACAGTCACAAACACTTAGAAAAGCGTTTGTAAGACATTTGTTACAGCAAACACCAGGAAAACCAAAGTGTGCAGACTTGGTGGAAGGAGGTAGAAAGGGTCAAATAAACAGAACTGTGAGCTTCACGTGACAGATAGGACAGAGTTATACCTGGTCTGAGACCCTAGTTATAAACTGTACCTTACATTTAAAGGATTACATTAAGGGTAGTTGTTGTGGTTTGGGTCTATTTTCCAAAGTGTAGCAACTGCAGACCTGTGAAGTTGACAGAGTTCAAAATGGAAATAAGATGCAAATTTCCAGCAGTGATGGTAACTAGCCACTGGAACAGATTACCAAGGAATGTGGTAAATTATCGCTTGGAGTATTTAAAATCAAGGCCAAGTGCCTTTCTAAAAGACATGCTCTGATTCAACAATGAGTAACTGCAGGAATCACTGGCCGAGTTCTAAGACCCATGTGAGATGGGTGGTCAGAACTGCCCCTTCTGGGCAAATCTTTCAATGCCCTGGACTGTATAAAAATGCATTTTGCAGTTTTCCCACCAAAACCTCCCGTATTCACATCAAATTGAGTTATCCAAGAAATCACTGCAGTAAGACTGGCCCTGTTAAGTATCAGTCTTGTAAAAGAAATGAATCATGTAGGCATTGTAATTAGGCCACTGAAGCGGTTTCATACCAATGTGAGCTAAAATATGAGCTGTGTTGCAGTAAAGTTAATCTTTGCACTGACACCTGACTTGCTGCAATGTCTGTAGAACAAAAATTAAAAAAGACTGAATGCGGTAATGCAATCCTAATTGTTGGGATAAGCCTTAATACAAGAAGGGGTCAGGGAGGCATGGTGCTTAATTGATTTTTCTTGCAGAAAATAAAGGCGGCATGCAAAGAACGAAGTCCTATGATATCAGTGGGAACAGTCATTAAAAGCTTATTAGTGGGATAGGTCCAGGCAGTAAGACATAAAAACAGAACATTAAAGGAAATAAATTTTGCCCACCATGAATACAGTCTGTTTTTATTTTCCTCACTGAAGTTTCCTCTTCACTTTAATATGATTAGGATAATTACCATACTGTAAGAGGGAAACTTAAGAGCCTATTCAACAGGCAAAGATAGGAGTTTAATGACAGCAATGAAGAGCAACATCTCAAAACTTATATAGCCCAGGGGAGACCAATTGAACTCTAGCGAAGTTCAAATGTGGAACTGAACTTGGCAGCCCATGCCCATGTACATGGAAAATGGTGACTGGGATTTTCTAAATTGTTCAAACAATTGATACCGATTACTCTTTTAATTTTTACTAAAGTTAGGCATCCAAATCACCTAGACTTTGAAAAAAAAAAAAAGACCATTAATGGGCAACATTGTGCCTTGCTCTGCATAAGCATGCAAAAAAGAGGGAGAGGAACCAAAGAGAAGGAGAGGAGGCTTCCTCCTTTCCTATGATTTGCCCCACTATGGGATCTCAGTGTTACTTAGCCATTTGTATATGAGGGACACGTGTTGTAAGAAAGTAGAGGACTCTCAAGCAAGCAGCAGAGGAGCAATATGACCAAAGAAGTCTTTCCTCTCTAGCCAATGTGGTCCCAGAGGCAATTGTATATTCTGTCTTCTGCAGCTTTTGTGGGCTGGAGCCCACTGCATCAGATGCATGAAGCAGATGAAGTGTATTCCAGCCCACACAAGCTTAGGCCCAAATAAATTTGTAAGTCTTTAAGGTGACACAGGACTCCCCATTTTCTTTGGGGACAAATGCTGAACATTTTTTGCTGCCTGTAGACAATATAAAAAGGAACGAGATTCTTACCTAACAGAATTATTCTATGTGTGTGCTGCAGTTTTAGCCATTGTGGTACATAATACTTAGCAGATATTTTAAGACATAAATAGTGTTTCCACATATTTAACATTAAAATGCAAATCTGTTTCTTATCTACAAATGATGTAGATCTTTACATGTAATAATTTTAATAATGTTTATTCTTTTCTCAATTGTTAGCTGTGGACTTTCCTTGTAGGGATTATAATGATTTTCTTTTGGCTTTAGCCCTGTTTTTGTGCAGCATAATTGGGTTATTGTAGTTTAAATAGACCTGCAGTTTGTATATTTTAAAACAGCAAGGGAGGAAAAGAAAGTGACATTTCTGGAAGGGGCAACAGTCATATGATGAGCAAGTGCAAGGAGAAGACAAGTGGTGTTTTAGTCAGATAATTTGAAGTTAGTGCATAAAATTAATAATATATCAGCAGATTCACTGCCTGTGGTGAGGTTAGTAGAGGTCTTTGTTTTAAAAATGCTTGCTGCTTAATGTATCCTTCAGGGTGAAGCAATGTGCCAGGAATTCATAAACCATATTGGCATTGCTCTCTCTTTTCAAATGGTCTCTGTTCCAGACTGGCTGTGGCAGCAGAGGCAGAGAGGAGAGAATAATAGATTCTAGAGTCCCTGTAGAATACGGGTTGCATAGAGGAAAACAGATTGATAAGGGACTTGTGTACTCCCAGCTTAGGGAGGTCTGATACCAGGGGACTAGTTTTTTGTTATTTAAAAAAAAAAAGACAGAAAGCACTATTAGGCTACTAGCATCTAGTGCAATTATTGATGGGAAAGAGACCAGACAGAAAGGTAAATGCATGGTTGGCAAAAAAAAAAACCCTGATGGCACTCAAATCATTAAAGGCCATAATGTGAAGAATAGGGCCACCAACAGAGGGGAGCAAAAGTGGCAGTTGCCTCAAGCCCGAGCAATTTAGAAGGGCCCAAGATTCTTGGCCACCACTGCTGCTACCATGACAGCAGCTGTGGCCAGAGCCCTGGGCCCTTTAAATCACCACTGCATGACACGCTCTGGTTGGTGCTAAGGGTTGGTTGGGGCTGAGTGCAGCATGGTCCCAGTGGCACTGAGAGCTGGCTGTCCTTAGATTTGCATCTTCTGTCCAAGGGCCCAGAGCTGAGCTCCACGAACCCTTCCCAGCACCAAGAGCCTAGTGAAATCTGTCACCAGACCTAGTGAGGAAACTACAGGTATCATGTTGTATATGCGTGACTACACACTGCATTGAAAAGCAAACTGTATCCAGACTGCAGTGCATAGCTACACACAGCAAGGCTCTGGCAAGGAGGAGACAGCAGGGAGTGGGGAGACAAAAGAACTCTGTCCTGCTAAAAACGCTAGTGGCGGGGGGTGAGGGGGGGGCACACTGCATGGTCCTGTAGGGAGGAGAGCAGTTTAGGGATATTATCTAGAGGTGGATGACTGACAGTGTCACAAAGGAAGACATGTACATAGGGATATCCTAAGGGATATCCCTAAGGTTCCTCCTGGTTTTACTCACCTAAGCAGTGCCAGCTAGTCTTCATAAGAACAGCCATATTAGGTCAGATGAAAGGTCCATCTAGCCCAGTATTCTGTCTTCCAAGAGTGGCCAATGCCAGAAACAAGTGATCATCAAGTCATCCCTCTCCTGTCATCAATTTCCAGTCTGTGACAGAGGCTAGGGACACCATTCCTACCCATCCTGGCTAATAGCCATTAATGGACCTAACCTCCATGAATCTATCTAGTTCTTTTTTTAACCCTGTTAAATTCCTGATCTTCCCTGTTATTTATCCCCATACTACGAGGTCATGCAGTGTATGTTCTCTACACGCTACTCTAAGGAATGCAGATGTGAACTCACTGTGGTATGTGTAAGTTGCCTCTGTTCAGAGAGATTGCTACATCTCACAGCCCTTTTCTGGGTCTCTAAGGAAAGTGAAGTGATGGCATGATATGAAGGTGACAGTACATAGCATGAGGATTTTCCTCAAAGCGGTGACATCAAGAGATTTTGAAAGGCAAGTATCTTTCAGTCCAAAGCTGAGAAAACCCCCATAGCAGCACAGGGAGGAAGGATGGGCTCACTACTACACTGGGTTCAGACTCAAGAAATTGGGGTCCAGTTCTGAATTCTGCTATAGATTTTCTGTGTGACATTAAGTCACTTGATTGGGAATTAGGCATCTGAATACCTTTGAGAAGCTGGGCCTTAATCTCTCTTTGGCTAGGTCTAGACTGCAGGCTTCTTTCGGAAGAAGCTTTTCCAGAAGAGATCTTCCAAAAAAACTTCTTCTGAAAGAGCATGTTCACACTGCCCAAGCACATTGAAAAAGTGATCTGCTTTTTCGAAAGATGGCATCCACACTGAATGGACATTATCTCGCATTTAAGCTGTGATTACTATGGACAGAGTGGCTACCAGGGCACCTGTGCTTTTTCCTCTTTCCTCTTCATCTTCTGAAAGAATTCCCTCTTCCCCGTCCGCACAGAGAAAGAGGATTACTTTCAAAAGAATGCGATTGCAGTGTGGATGTAATTGAATTTTTTTTCGTAAAAACAGACATTTTTTCAAATAAAACCTCTGTAGTATAGACATACCCTATAATTCAGTTCCTGTTTCTAAAACATGATAGGATAGGAGTTGGAGGTGCTCAGCTACTCCAATAATAAAAGCTGAATATGCACCTACTATAGACAAAGGTCCAAAAAGGACAATGAACTACACATTTTGTCAGACTCTTTATGCAAACAGGCAAACTGAGCCACAGAGAGTTTAAGAGATGTGTCCATAGTTAGAGCCCTATGTGGATATGAAGTTGGTATCTGCATCTGTATCTATAAAAATAAGTCGTGAATAACTCCATCCACATTCATGGATGTGCATACTGGCAGATATTAAGCAGATATCTGTAGATTTGCAGGGTTCTAGATAAAAAAATTGCATCAAAAAATGCGTCACGCATATCCACATTCGCAGATGCTTGTACCAGTGGCTATATAATGGATAGGTGTAGATTTGCAGGGCTCTATACAACATGGATAATTGGATGGGTGGTACAAAAAGCTGATGGCACACTAGGTGTTAAAGGCCACAATGTGAGGAAAAGAGCCACAGATGATGTTGCCCCAGGACCTGGCATTTTAA
This sequence comes from Rafetus swinhoei, assembly GCA_019425775.1. NCBI lineage: Eukaryota > Metazoa > Chordata > Testudines > Trionychidae > Rafetus > Rafetus swinhoei. Next base: position 26,005,357 of record CM033425.1, on the reverse strand, counting down.
AAGGGCCCGGGGCTCCAGTTACATAGTCACTAACAGACCCAAAAATAGAATCCAGATCCTCAGTCCACGCACCCTAACTTGATGCATTCTTTCACATAATTTAGCAAATCCCCTCATACCAGTCACTTTTGTCTAAGCTGTCAGATGCAAATAACCACCACAGCAACTACTCTGAGACCAGAGAAGGATACATTGTAGTTAGAAAAACCACAGGGCTTCTCATATCTGCAGTGAAGAGGGAGCCCCTGAGACAACAGACAGGGAGAAATGTTTTCCAGCTCTGTGGGGCAGCATAACATGCTAGGTAAAAATCATATGCCATCTTGCAACGGTCATGAAAATAAGGGCTATCCCCTATGCACATGTCTTCCTTTGTGACACTGTCAGTCATCCACCTCTAGATAATGTGCATTGAAAAGCTTTCTACTATGCATACATTTCCTCCGCCAGTAGGAAAACACCGTGTTTTCTTAAGAAATACGCATATATAGGGAGAGAGAGAGAGATTGAGAGAGGGAGAAAGAGAGAGAGAATGCATAATGCACAAGCCTAGTGAAACTGTAAGCCATGGATACTGTACCTGGAAGAGCACTGGGAGTTAGAATTTAACTGAACACAAAGAAGAAACTGACAGGCAGAGACGACATTTCTGAGGCTTGTGAAAGAGAGTCTCTGAAATTTTTTGCATAAATTGATAGATCTGGTGGAGCTTCACTTGCACATAAATTGGTATGAAAAAAACAATATTTGATATTCATTCTTTTGGCCCTCGAATGAAGGAGGGGCATGGAGGAGCTGGTTTGTTTGAGATCCAAAAGCAGAACTGTTATTGGGTGCTGTGTCACTCAGAAGATTGGGGAACTGTAGCCAAACAAGCACCAGTGGAGTATCATCAAAAGCAACTATATTAAGAGCAGAAATAAATGAACCTGGAAAAGGCTCCGTATGGAGGAACAACCTAATCTTTGAATCCCTTATGGGTATTCAGGACTACTGATGGGGAGTGGGTGCAAAAGGGCAAATTGCCTTGGAACCTAGCAATTTAAAAAGGTCCAGGGCTCCAAGTGCCACCGCTTCTATGCAGTAGCAGCCAGAGCCCTGCACCCTTTAAATCACTGCCGGAGCCCTGTGCAGTGAGGTCCAGGCAGCACTGAGGGCTGGGTGAGGGTGGCTAGCTCTGGCCCCTCCGCTTCCACCTAGGGTCCTGCCTCTTCCAGGGAGCCAAGAGTCGAGCCTCCCCCTCTTCCCTACATTGCCCAGGGCCTGGCAAAGTCTTTCACCAGTCCTCTCAGTACTGTATATCACTCTACTTCTATGGCCTGCCCTCATTGTAGAATTTGATTCCCTCACCATCATTAATGTCTTTATCAGCACAACATATCTATGCAGTATGGAAGCATTATTATGTTCTCTGTACAGATGGAGAACAGTGGCACAGAAAGGCTACACTGAATGGTAAAAGGTCACTTGAGGAGTCCATAGTAAAACTGAACGTAGGCTTAAAATCCTGGACCCATTAAAAGCAGGGCAAAATGTCAAGGACTTCAATAAAACCAGGTTTTCACCATAGGTCTCTGGCATTTCAAGTCCAATGCCCTAACCACAGGACTATCTTTCTTCTCTATATTTGCTCTGTGCAATTGGTATAGAAATCTTGCTAGAAAAGTCTCTCTACTAAGATTTCAGTTCTTCTAGGCCCCTGCCAGAATCCAGATATCCAGACAAGACCAAAAACAATTCAGTTTTTGGACTCCGCCTGGGTCAGTTCTTGATTAATCCTCGTGATTTGGCCACAGCTAATAAGAGTGGGCCAGATTAGGACACCTTTACACCCACAAATGGCATTTTACTCCTAGAATTATTCCACTGATTTCATTGTGGGCACTTATTCAGGGCAACTGTAATAGTGCTCTCTCTCCAACGTACAGCAGGGCTTCTGGCTCCCTTGGCCATCACCCATCTTGGATGAAGACCTGCCTCATGCTACCTTCTGATTGGAATATCTCCAGACTAAACAGTTCCTTGCCATCACTGTGTTATTCCTAGCAGAAACAGAATGCTTAAACAGGTCTGTTTGCTTTTTCCCCTCAGAGACATTATACAGCATAATTGCCAACAGCTAACTGTTACCACACAACATTCCCTAGACAAGTTTATTTTTTCCTTCCAGCAAAAGTATTAAAGAGAAAACACACTGACAAGAATTAAAGACCCTATACATTTGCTAATATGCTAACCAGAGATCACCCCATGCAGTTTAGCAGAAGCAGTCCCTCAAAACCCTAACAGAGAGGTTTCTTTATGGTTTGAAGTTCACTACAGCTTCAGCTTAGTCCACCATTTGTACAGTCTTTGATATGGAATTTCCAAGAGCAGGGAATTAGGAGACAATTGATTTTTCCACCCTAGGCATAGCTTTAAAAGTATGGATTAAAAGTGGGACATATGCTAGGAAATCCACTTCACATGCTTTGTTGCCAAAAGTTCTGGGAAGTTCATTTTTTACCTCTCAGAGATTGCATGAATCCTGCTCATAGAAAAGTTACATACAATCCTACAATAGCACATATAAAATTGCATTTTTAATACACTACGCCAATGGTATTAAAGCAAATTCAATAAAGTTTAACTTATTTCAGTAAAGTTTCTCTTAATTCCATAAGGCTTGACCAGGATGTGACATTCTCCAGGATATAAACTGGACCGTTGAATAGCTATCTCCTCAGTTCTCCAATCTGGGGTGTCTCTTACACTGCTTGCTCTATGAACAGCTACTCCTGTCTTGTTCATACACAGCATCTAGCAGGTAAACTCCCAGTTGCACAATATTGAGGGCTATAAGACACTCATGAATTAAATATTTCAGATTTGGGGTGGGGGAGCTACCTGTGCATGTCGATAGTGTGAGGAAGCTGATAGGAGCACTGTATCTAATTCCTATATAAACAAAAGACAACTAAATAAATATTAGATCCACTCAGCTCTAAGACTAACATATTCTGACATCTTGTGGCAAGTCCCTTAAGAGACACTGGTTAGGCTTAAAATTTTAATATATATTTTTACTTCCTTACTAACTCTGCGGAGAGAGAGAGAGAAAAACACTGTCAGGACTCCTGGACGCTATCTCAGCTGTGGAACGGGAGTGGGGTCTAGTGGGTTACATCTGCATTCTTATTAAGAACATTTGAATGGCCATACTGGGTCAGACCAATGGTCCATCTAGCCTACTGTCCTGCCTTCCAACAGAGGCCAATGCCAAGTGCTTCAGAAGGAATGAACAGGTGAGGTAATCATTAAGTGGTCCATCCCCAGCTTCTGGCAAAGAAAACCTAGGGACACAATGTATTACGTAAGGTAAGTAAAGGTACCACAGTCTCATAGTACAGGTGGTATGTGCTCTTAATGTGAATAAAGACTGGTTAAAAAATAACTTCCCCTAAAGTGAAACTGAACAATTTTAAGCACAGTTAGTTCTACTTTGTGGTGTAAAGTAGATTTACTCTCATTCTATAGTGGGAACAAGGACCCTGTTTCTCCAAAAATGCATACTTATATACATTCATGTACACACATATCTCCCCAGATATACCAAAAGATTGACTGATACAGTAGACCAAGTTTTTCAGGGATAAAAGTCAAACAGAAGCTTCCAAAAATACCACATCAGAAAGAATAGAGAAGTAAAACTGGGAAAGGAGCTGAAGTAAAAAAAAAATGACAATGATCTCCACACTTTTGATGTTGCTGTCTCAGCCACAATGGAGTAAAGAGGAATTTTTTAACTCTTTAAATAAAAGTCATTTAAACGTCTAATATGAAGAAACCTTAATAAAAGGGAAGAGAAATCTACTGGACCCAAATTGCCAGACATTTATATAGTTCTTTTGAGTTCCAGTAATCCTGGTGTGTTTCTTGCACCATCATCATGATATACGCTTGTGAAATACAATCATCTTTAGGACACAATACAGCTTTAGAATCAGAAGTCTACAGCATGGGACTCTGAAGGTACGTCTACACCACAACATTATTTCGAAACAACTAGCGTTATTTCAAAATAGTGTTATTTCAAAAGGAGTATGGGAAGTCGGAGGAAGAGTGCTCTGTTTTGAAATGTGGGTGCATCTACACAGCAAAGTTATTTAGGAATAATGATTGTTATTCCAAAATAACTATGCGAGTGTCTACACAGCAATTCTGTTATTTTGAAATAATTTTGAAATAACAGATGGCTTATTCTGACTTCTGTAAACCTCATTCTATGAAGAATAATTACTATTCCCGAAATAGCTATTTCAAAATAAGGCATGTGTAGATGCTCCACTTCTGCTATTTTGATATAGCCCCTCACCAGGGCCATTCTAAGTTATTCCTCCTGGGGCTCGAAATCGAGATAACACGTCTACATTAGGGAAGCCTACCTCAGACTAATTTTGAGGCTTCTCTACAGTGCAGACATGATATTCAAAATAAGCTATTTTGGAATAACTATTCCAGAATATTTTATTCTGAAATAACTGTGCAGTGTAGACATAGCCTAAGTGCTATGTAGACAGCACCAAAACTTGAAATAAGCTATTTTGAAATAAGGTAAGCAATTGACATAGCTCAATTTGCACAGCTTTTTTTGAGTTAAGTCTTGATGTGTAGATGTGCCCTGACTAAATCCAAAATATGTTCCTTTTGAGAAATACTCCGTATAAGTCATAGTCATCCTTTTCAAAAAACATGGCATGTTGGCAAAATACTGTCACTTGAAAAACCCAGTTTCTCTATATAGAAAAAAAAAACTTTGAAATCTTATATAGCAAGAGAAGAGGCACAGTCTAATGAATTGAGCATGGGAATGGTGGGGAGCTATGGGCTCTTGAGATCTAGGCCTCATTTGGACATTGATTTCCTCTATGCTGTAAGCAGGGAAATGCTTAAAAATGGGCATGTTAGTCTTGAGAAAAGAACCCAGAGGCATGATCTGGTAACAGTCTTCAAGTATGTTAAGGGCTGTTGTAAAGGGGATGGTGATAATTTTTTTTCCAATTTCATTTAAGGTAGGACAAAAAGTAGTCTGCTTAGTCTGCACCAAAGGATATATGGGTTAGATATTAGAAAAAAGTGTCTAACTATAAGGCTAGTTAAGTAGAACTCCCATCATTGTAGTTTTTCAGAACACATTAGATAAACACCTGTTAGGGATGGTCTATGTCAGGCGTGAAGAAGAGGCAGCATGTGGGCCAGATCTGGCCCCCGAGCCACTGGATCCAGCCCACGGCCACCTCATCAGCACCCTTACTACAGATCACAGGCAACCACTTTAAAGAGCAGGCTGCTAATTGCTCTGCAAGTTGGACCTGGAGGAAAAAGCTTTGCGCGCTATCCCTGCCCCCTAACAAAATCTCCAAGCTCTCATTGGCCAGTTTCCAGCCAATAGGAGCTGAGAAATTTTGCTGAAGGCAGGGCAATCAATGAAACCTCCTCTCTCCCTCCCTCCCTCCCTCTCCCGTCCTGTGCTGGAGCAGAGCCAGTGGAGCAGCCCACAGGCAGGAAGTCTGCAGAGCTGCTGACTGGGAGCCACCTAGGTAAGCGTATCCCTGCCAGAAACTGTCTCTGGAGCCCCAGCCCTGCTCTCTCCCCAACTACCTGCCCCAGGCCATCACCCAAGCCCTCTGTATCCCCTCTCCCCACCTCCTCCATTTCACAACTCCCTCCCAGACCATGCACCTCCCTCCCGCACTCCTCCCCCAGGCCAGAATCCTTTCCTGCACACATACCCCACCCCCGACCCTGCACCATTCCCCACCCCACTTCACCACCTGTACTCCCCCCTTCTCCCATGTCACAACTCCTTCCCAGACCTTGCACCCTCTCCTACACCCTTCCCCCAGGCAGGATCCTCTACTGCATCCATAACCTCTCCCGGACCCTGCACCCCAAGCCTTCACCCCAGATTTTAACCCCCTCCAATACCCAAACCACCTCTCAGACCCCACACTCCCTACTGCACCTCAGTCCTCTATCCCAATCTCCCTTTTGCACCCCACCTACTGTCCCAGAACCCGAGCCCCCCTCCTCAGAAGTGCCGCTCTTGACCAGTTACCAAAATCTTGGAGTGACCCCCCCATTAAAAATTATTGCCCACCCCTGGTCTGTGGTTATTTGGTCCTGTGTTAGCCTGGATGTGATGGACTAAATAATCTCTAGACCTAATTTCTATAAGTCGTTAGACTTTTCAGTTTCTCCACCTATAAATTTGGGGTAATAACACCTACTCCAGAGGAATGTTGTGATACTTTTGGGCTACACTCTGATACCCTTATTCAAGTTGAGTAGTCTTACTCCACAAATTGTCTCATTGACTTTAATGAAGCTGCTCTTGGAGCAAAGTGCTACTCAGAGGAGCATGGGTATCATAATTCAACTCCAAGCCAAAGCTTACTCATGTCATTGGAAAGACTCTCTTTGACTTCAGCGTGCTGTGGATCTGGCTTTACCTGATAACAGATTGTGAAGATATAAAACCCTATGTAAGTTCTAAGTAGTGTTATTATTTAGAGTGCTCCCACTTTTTAGTAGACTTTATTGTCAGAGAGACTTCAAAACACAAATTGAAAACAAACTAATAACTGATGTGGAGCACTACAACTTTTGCAAACTATTAGTTAAATAAGCAAATACCTCCATCAACTAAATAAACTACTGCACTTCCAGATAGCACCATCTTTAGGGGAAAGTTAACTGAATAGGAAAGCCTTCTTCAATATAAAATTGATAAAGCAATAAACTCATGCATGATTAATCTAAAATTGTGCATTGAAACTTGTTTCCTCTCTCTCTCTTGCTTCTGCTTTTCACTGTCTGGGACCATTAGTTTTTATTAAAACATGACAATGTTGTTGAGTAGGCTACTAACCAGCACTTATAAGAGAAAGAAATGGAGACAAAAGACCATAAATGTATCTTCCTGAATAAGATTTGGCCATAAATATGATTAAAGGTTCTGGTGGCCCGATGTGGCTTTTATATATTACATAGATGGAGTCAAAATTAATAAATCCCATCCAAGTGTGCCTTGGAGAATTAATGGCAATTGTATGGACAAAGAGAAAAAAGCAAATTAAAAACCAAGTGAAGAAATGCCACTTATCTAGGGGAAAAACATTTTTAATGCTGCAGTTCAATTTTTTTTTAATCATAAGGGTAGATTCAGTTTTAATTAGAAAAACTGATTCAGAAAAATGCTTATACCATCAGCAAATAGCTCTTTTATTTCACCAGTTGTCAGAACTTTAACAGGTGGTTAACTAACTCATTATTTCATACAGGCTCTTTACCTACCTTTGTTTCTGAAGGCAGAAAAAATTCTTTATTGTTACATGGTTTTTGGTAATGCAGCAGCTGCTGTTTATGCTAATTCTTGCTTACTTGCAAATAGACCTATGTTTATTTTGTGCCACACCAGCTGTCAACAAAGACATTTGAAGAATAATTTCCATACTTAAAAGAAAGGCTTTGCTCTTTCTTCTGATTGTGTGTCTCTTTCTTCTGCATTTCAGGCCCAACATATGTTCAATGGAGAAAACATCTAATGACAAATTAAGAGATGGGCTGAACTTGGAACGGCTGATGATCCTGTAGGTTTCTACCTACCTCCATTCACTCAGCACTTGCTCCTCTCCCTAGCCCTCATTCCAAAAAGTTCATCCTCTAAAATGTGCTAGTCCCAGGAAACACTGTTTGAGATCCCAAAATACAGGGGAATTCATGGGTATACTTGGTCCTGCCTCTGCTCAGGAAGATGGGCTAGATGACCTTTCTAGATCCTGCCTAGTCCATTATTACTATGATCCTATATGAATTTCTTAGATGGAAGTACCTGAGGGTTGAAATGGCAGGCTATACAACCTACTTGTTAGTTAGCGCTTACCTGTATTCAGAGGTAACTCACTCGAGGGTAAGTAGGCAATGGCAAGGCTTTAGTCAAAAGGTAATTTGCTACAACACCTCTCTCATGAGTAGTTATACTGTCACGTGTTCTCATACTTGCACAAAGGCTCAGAGTCTAGGATAGAGAAATGTTAGACTTGAAATCTATTCCTGATACTTCCACAGACATACTGTGACCTGGAGTAAATCTTTTTAGTCATCATGTGTATTTTTGTTTCCAATGCAGCACCTTGATATTGACCGTTAGATGACTAAATAGTTCTGTTGTCTCAGATTGTCCCCCCATTTCCTGCTGATGGGGAAGGGGTGACAAAAGGGGGAGAGCCTGGAGATTCAAAGGGGACTGGGGTTGTTGGCTGCCACCCCTACTACTGTGGCAGCAATCCTGGGCCCTTTGAATCACTGCTTGAGCACTGGCGCGCTGTACTGTGTGACTCTGAGGGCTGGCGGGGGGCTCAGTGCCACAATCCACATGACTTGGAGGCCTGGCTGTCCTGCCTCTGCCCTTTCCATTCAAGGCCCCACCCCTTTTGAAGGTATAGACTCGGCCCCTTCCACTCCTTGCCCCAAGACCCGTGGTTACTGTTGGCCCTGCTGAGCTCCAATACAGTCAAATCAGCAACAATTAGATCTTCAGTTTAATATCCTCCCATCTGAGCTGTCCCTTAGTGTATCTGTGCCTCCATAGTATTTTCTGGAATAATGTGTATCCATCCTTGAGAAAATCAGGCTAATAGTATCTAATTCTTTAAGCCCAATATGACATTGTTTCATATTAGCATTTAAGGTATCCCAATGAATGAGGCTAAACCACATTTCTTTAAAATCAAACAATCATTTAAAGGTCTCAGCACCCTAACTACCAAAGTTCTAGGAATTAGTCCCTCGACTAATCGCTTCCCCCAACTTGCTGCCTCCGTTAGAGCCAGCAGGCTCTTAATACATTTAAAAGGCAGACCCGCAGTGGGGTTAGTTCCCAGGCCAGGCGCTAACCCCTCTGCAGCTCCCCTTCTTATTGACTAATTGACTAAACTAAATTTAAAATCCCTACAAAGCTCCTTTGTCCCCTATTGCTTCTAGAGGCCTAGAAAGCCTCCCCTTCATTTGCCCCTCCCACAGACATATAAATCACTTATGAGGGAATGGAGAATGCTTTTCACTATAGCACCCACATATTACTTAAACTAGTCAGGAAGTTAAAATACAATGCAGGGATGGGAAAAATATGATCTGGGGGTCCAAGTCAGCCTGCCACACATTCAAATCTGACCTGCCATGATATTCTGGGCCACTAGTGTCCTGCAGCCTAGTGGGACCCTGTGAGCTATATGTAGGGGCACAGCACCCAGAGTGCCTGCTTGAGGGTCCCACTGAGCTGCTGGCTGGGAGATGCCTAAGGTAAACACCTCCCAACCAGAACCTGCCCCCAGTATTCCACACCCTTCTGCACCCCAACTGCCTGCCCCAGGTCACAATACAAACTTAGGTCATAACCCAAACCCTCCATACCTCCTTCTATACTCCTCCCCCAGGTCAGAATCCTCTCCTGCACCCAACCCCCTTTCCAGACCCTGTACTCCATCCTGTACCCCAATCCCCTGCCCCGGGACATAAATCCCTTCTTTTTCCAAACTCCTTCCCAGACCCACTTCCTGAACTCCAGTACCCTACACAGAGCTCCATCCTGTATCCAACTTCCATTCCAGACAGCATACACACCCTCCATTGATACCATAGAAAAATCCAACCCTAGATCACTTACCAAATTCTTGAAGTGGGCCCCCTTAACAAAATCTATTGCCTACTCCTGTATTGATGAAATGCTACACTAAATGTACATCCAAACTTCAGGAACACCGTTGCATTGGATCAGGTTTTAAACTTACTCTTTAAAGAGCTCCTTGTTGACAGAGTGTTCAGGTCAGTGTAAAATGAAAATAAACTTTTTTTCTGGAGATGCCAAGCTGGGCAGTACTTGTTCTTTTTATCTGTGCTCTCTACAAACATCTATAAAGGCCATCTGTTCGAAGGCTTTGTTAACAGGTGACAGAAGTAGAGCCCTGCGTGGATACAAAATGTATCAGGGTTTGGTTGTGCCAGTGTAACCTGCACAGCTAGTGTGATTCACTGTCCCATGCAGTGGCACTTAGACCACTTACAGCAACAGATAAACACAAGAGACCTCTACAGCCTAGGCTGAGAGCCAGGTGGCTTTTAGCTCAAGCTGTAGAGGCTCCTGTGCTTAAGCTCCAGAGGTCCCAGGTTCAAATCCACCTGATGGCAGGTTATAGCAGGGGGCACTGTATTGCAGAATGACCACAGGCAGATAGCAAGGGGCCAGAGATGTGGAATAGGACAGCTATAACCCCACTGGGCCAGCAGAGGGCAAGGGTGGAGAAAGGGACAGCTATCTACTATATATTTCAGAGAGTTTGTGTTGTCTGTGTGTTTGTGTGACTGACTGTCCCCCAACTGGGGAACATGCATCCCTCTTCTGGCTGTGCTTGCTGGAGCTGTAACAACCATGAAAGTGGTGCTTCTCACCAGGCAGCCCCAGACTGCTGTGGTGAGAAAGTGCTGGGGTAGTTCTCTCTCCTTGGGGCAGCCTGCATCCTGAACCCCTCATCCCCTGCCCTACCCCAGAGCAATGATTTAATGAAGAAAAACAAAACTTACTTGAGTTAAGGACATGACCAATGCTGGATATATCTTTTAGTAATTTATAAAATTCAATAAAGCTGTTTTTGAGACTGGGTGGGAAAACAAATTTACCAACACATTGGAACATTACAAAACCCAGCCTCTGAGAACAACTAAAAGGAAGTTTTCAAGTCCATTCCAACAAAGTCACTGAAGCTGATTATTACTTCAGTGGATTGGTCTCCTTTAATTGCCAACATTTGCATTTTCACCTTGGGTTATGACCAAGTCCTGGCAAGCAAATATTGGTCTCCTCCAAAAAAAATAGACTTGATTATCAAGTCTTGCATTTGATTAATCTTCAAAGACATCTTGCTGTCATATATGAAGGGATTGTGTTCTTAATCTCTATTTTCCAGAAGCTGGCAATGAGTGACAGGGAATGGATCACTTCAGGATTGCCCGTTCTGTCATTCCCTCTGAAGCACCTGGTATTAGCTGTCAGAAAACAGGCTTGTGGGACCTTTGGTCTAACCCAGTATGGCCTTTCTTATGTATCTTTCGTCAGTATCTTTTTGGGAAAACAATAATAAAATAACAGGGAATGGGACATGCTGTCAGTCAAGATATAAGTACAAACTCAGGCATAAAGCACACAATTGTCATGCAATGTATAGTGTTGCAGTGGGAGACGTGTGTTGAAAGGAGATTAAAAGCAATCAGGGATGGCAGGTTTGTATAATTTTTGGTGGTGCCCCATTAGACACACGCCCTGACCCCCGTTAACCACGCCCCTGACCCCCGTTAACCACGCCCCGGACCCCCGTTAACCAGGCCTCTGGAGGTAACACGCTCAGGGCAAGATGGACACATGACCAGAAGTAAAAGGTGTCATGTCACCCCTCTCAAAGGACTTTTCCCACCATCCTCCTACCAACAGGGATTAGTTTGGCTCCCACCAAACGCCCCCTCATGCAACTATCTTGCAATTGCATTAACCCAATGTGTGTGACATTAACTCGGGGGCAGAGAGGCTGGGGGAAGTGTTCCCTCTAAGACTATGTCTACACTCGCGGTTTCTTGCGCAAGTACAGCTGTTCTTGCACAAGAACCCACAGAGCATCCACACTGCCCGCCTGCTCTTGCGCAAAGAAATTTACAGTACGGCGTGGTAAGAGAGGGCGTCTTGCACAAGAGCTAAGCTCTTTTCTAACAGGTGTAAGCTCTCTTGCACAAGAGGGCAGTGTGGATGCTCAGCAGGGATTTCTTGCGCAAGAAGCCCCTATGGCTAAAATGGCCATTGGCGCTTTCTTGTGCAAGAGAGCGTCCACACTGTCATGGATGCTCTTGCGCAAAAGCACAGCTCGCACATGGCAGTGTGGGCATGATCTTGCGCAAGACTTCTTGTACAAGAACCCTTGCGCAAGATATTCTTACACAAGTAGCCGCCAGTGTAGACATAGCCTAAGAGTTTCCTCCCATGAGCAGAATGAATTTTGTGTTGTGCACCTGTACTGAGTTCATGTGGCTTGTTTGGATGTGCCACTGTGGCACCCAAGTTATTAATAAATATTTTATAAACCTTTACCTTTTCTCTCTGCTGCCATGTCTCCACCCCTTGCTTCATCAGCTCCCCTGGTGCCTGCTGTCCCTCAACTCCTCACCCTCCTCTGCTGTCCTGACTCCTGCCCTTCTCACTGCCCTCAGCCCTTCTGCAACCTGCCCCCCTCCACCAGCCCTTCTCTGCCCCCTGTGCCCACTCCTCCAGTAGCCCCGCTCTGATCATGTGATCTACCCCTCCTCATCCCCTCTTCTAACACTTCCCTCTACACACCTGCCCTGCCTCTCTCCTCTGGTGCTGGTCCCTCTCCTGCAGGTGTCTGCCCTTCTGCTTCACCCCAGAATCTCCTGGCACCTGCCGTCCCTTACCCTGCACCCTCCTGGTGCCTCCCCCTTCCCTTACTGCCCCTGCCCCCTTTGCCCTCTTTTTCCCTGATGCCCATCCCCTCACACTTCTCTGCCCCCATTCCCCTCATGGCCCTCTGTGCCCTCACATATGACTTGCTTCATCCCCACATTTCTCATGCCCACCCCTTCTTTCAAGCCTTCTCCCAGCACCTCCCTCTCCCCTCTCTAGCCCCCAATGCCCTTACTCTCTCCTCTCCCAGCATCACCCTGTCCCCCCTCCCACTGACACCTCCCGTCCTGCCTTTTTCCTCATTGTCTGCACTTTGCCCCCTGGCATTTGTCTCTCCTCCACGCTGTCCTTTGGTGCCTTCCCTTTCTTCCCCCTCCCCACACCCTCCGCTTTGGCCTTCTCTCCACCCCTTCCCCTAGTTTTCCTCCTTCCCTTCCATTCCCTTCCCCTCCCCTCCCCTGCCATGCCCTTCCCTCTCCTCCCTTACCATCCCTTCTGCCTTCCATTTTGCGGGGCCGGAGTCTGCACTCGGGCCCCAGAAGTCCCTGGACTCTGAACCCAGAGCTAGGCTGTGTCGCACAATGCCACGCCCAGAAGTTCTAAAGTCCCGGGCTGTGGCGTCATGTCATGCCCGGGCGTCTCCCCGCTCACTTGTAAACGCCGCACATGGCAGCAGCAGCCAGCAGCGCTGGCAGAAGTCAGACTGCACCACGGCGGGGATGGTCGGGTCGGGGGCGGCTCTGGGGCTGGGGTGGGAGGATGTGTGGGGGGGCCGGCAGGGCTGGGGGAGAGACCCAGCTCCAAATATTGATGGAGCAGGGCCCCCGGCTCTGAATATTGCTGGAGCATGGGCACCATGAGCCCATATAACTCGCCACCCATGAAAGCAATAACACACTTTCTGAAATGACATGGAAATTTAGTGAGGCTGTTTCCTGATGTAGGGGGAAAGGATCGGAATGCCTGTTTTTTTGAGCAATTTAACATAGAGAAGGTTTGGAATGCATGAGCTGAAGCAAGTTCCAGGATCATTGGAGCACCAAGAGTTCTCACTTGGAACTGGGTTCATCTGAATTTAGTCTTCAGTGTATATTATTGTTTCTATTGGAATTCACCTACACCAGTGAATGCTGACATTCATTTCTTGCCATTAGTGATGGCTGATTGTGACCAGCAGACGGGGGTGGATCAGGACAAGAGAGGCAGTCATTAAACATTCCAAAATGGAACATTTCTTCCTGGCTGATAATTCCCTTCTTCACACTGAGCCCAAGAAAGACTGGCCTGAGTCTCAGAAATGTTAAAGTGCATTTACAAGGCTCAGGATGTCCTTTATGTTCAGAGGCAACTTTACATAGCCAGAATGATATGAAGAAGCCTTAGTCTGACTGAGATTCAGCCCCTGAATATCTTAAGTTACTAAGGGTATAGTTTTCTGTATCTGTGTCTAAACATACCAGCCCAGATTGAAACCCTTGGAATATGTGGAGTGGGCAGAGTACGAGTGGATTCTCTGATGATGCTTATTCATCTGTGCTGGCTAGGAAGTGATTCTGAACAAATGTAGCAAAAGCAAAAGACTTCTCTGGCTGTCTAAGTACGCTGAAGGCACCAACATCTCTGAGGGCATACCTGTAACTGTGTCCAACAATGACTTGGCAATGACAGCATTCTGCTTTCCCACATCTCTTCATTAGTGAGATATCCTGGTGGCAACAGACACTGACTTAATTTGCAAGAGATGTTGTGCAGAAGTGCTGTGAGTAGGTTCTGGGCAGCCTTGCTGACCGGGGTGGGGGGCAGGGCAGAAGGAAGGAGGAAGAGGAAGAGAGAGACAATGGGGTTGGTTGCTCCAGGGCCCAGAGATTCAAAGGACTCCAGCCACTACTACTGCTATCACAGCAGCAGCATTGACTAGAACTCTAGATCCTTTAAATTGCTGCCGGAGTGCTACGCGGTGTGCTTCAGGGAATGCTCTAAACATTGGGGAAGGGCAGTGCCATGCTCGGGACAGCACTGTGGGCTCTGGATGATGCTCAGGGCTGGCTGCCCCAACCCCTCCCCTTCTGTCCGAGGCTCCACTCTTTCCAGGAGCAGAAGCCGCTGCCCTTACACATTGTCCCGGGGCCCATGTAGGCTGTTGGTGCCCCTAGCCTTGTGAATTATAGCCTGGCATATAAGAAGTATGATGTTACTGAGTTTTCTTTTAAGGGCATGTTTCTTAGGTTGCTTTACACATACTGTGCAGTATGTAGACCTTTTGCTTTTAAAAAAAAATGCTGAAATAATATTAAACTTCACAACATCCCTGTGAGGAAACGTAAGCACAGAGTTTAAGTGATTTATACTGTCAGTAGCAGAGGCCAGATTAGATTTCAGAACTTCTTAGCTCACACCTCTCAGTTGAGTCCAGCAGATCATAATGTCTTTTCTCAAACCTTAAGGCTTTTGCAGTGCCATTTTACATGGGAGATATGTTGGATCTGCACAGACTACCTCCTCTCAAAGGCTAGGTTTGATTCTTCACAGTTCATGGAGTATCACATGAGGGGCCCTAACAAATTCACAGTCCAGTTTTGTCAATTTCACAGTCATAGGCATTTAAAAATAATAAATGTCATGATTTCAGTTATTTAAATCTGAAATTTCATGGTGTTGTAATGGTAAGGATCCTGCCACAAAAAGACATGGGGGGAGAGGCAGCTGTGCCCTGGGTTGAATTTCCTACCAGAGCCAGGCATAGATGTTTGGTACAACCACCTTCCCCCAGAAAGCAGCTTTAAAGAATACTCATATTCAATCAAATCAGCCATGGAAGTAAATCCCAGGGACATGTATGACTTCACTGCACCTCCTCACTGGACATGTAACCTTCCCATTGGTTTTCAGATAGTCAGTGCTGTCTCAAAAGTGGGCCGTGCCATTAGGATGCTGCTGGCTTGGTACAAAGGAAGCAGAGTTGGGGTCAGGTCCAAGAGAAAACATGGCTTCTTATCTCTGTGCTCCAGCATATTTGCAATATAGTCCCTATGACTGTGTAGGAGATTCATAAGAACATAAGAACGGCCATACTGGGTCAGATCAAAGGTCTATCTTGCCCAGTATCCTGTCTGCTGACAGTGGCCAATACCAGATGCCCCAGAGGGAGGGAACACAAAGGTAATCCTCATGTGATCCCTCCCCTGTCACCCACCTCCAGAGAAAGAGAGGCTAGGGACACCATTCCTACCCACTCACGGTGTGTATTCGGTTCCTGCAGATAGGCAGCCATCCTATCAGTTTCCTGGCATACAAATGACGAACCTTCTAAACCACCTTGAGTCTGTTATGATTTACAAGCTGCTAGCACACACGTCTGGGTTTCAGCTCTGAGCTATAGTTCCTCTCACAATTTCCAGTGAGACAAAGGAGAAGAGGAGTGAAGAAGGGAGCAGAGTGGTTTTGTAAAATTGTCTCCCCCTGTTTCTGACAGGGGTTCATATGTTGTCAAGAGGTAAACGGGAAAAACTGCTTTAAGTCAAAATGTCTTCAAGCCTTTTTCTTTAATAACTTGTCATCTCTGGGTGAGAAGAACTCCCGCAGCAACAATTTGTAGCGAGACTGTGAAAAACACGGTGTTAGAATTATGAAAAATAAAACCCAGCTGTGCTGCCAGTCCAGTGTAATCATGGCAGTTCACAGGAAAAGCCAAAGGAGCCAAGGGAGAAAGCAAATTCCAAATCTATCTACTATATATTTGAAAGAGATTGTCTGTCTATGAATCTGTTCCTTTGTCTGTCTGCTCAAGATCTCCTACCTAAACTTGTCTAGTATGTCTAGTACGCTGAAGTTTCGAGAGCGGATATGCAAATTCTGTGGGAATTTGCATATCTTCTTCTGATCTCACTTTCGGAAGCTCTACTTTCCTCACTGTGGCTGGAGAGCGCAAGGGGCTGACAAACCTGGACTTGCCCCAGCCAGGTGACATGCACCCTCCCCTGGCTGTGCCCACTGGATTTGCAACAGACATGGAGAGGTGCTTCTCATCTATCCCCATGATGCTGCTATGACAGGGGGTCAAGGGAGTCTTTTCTTCCTGAAGCAGCCTGCATACTGAACCCTCCCCCCCTTCCCAGCTCGTCCCCACAGCAATACTTTAAATGAAGCATGGACATTTTCGTTTTATCTTCCAAAAACCAAAAATTAATCAAGGATCCGAGCAATGCACAGTAAATCTTCTAATATAAAATAAATGCAAAATATTGAAACTGTGTTCATTAATTAATAACTGGACTCTAAACCTAGCTCTGAGCAATGGCTGCCCAAAAAGGTTGGCTTTATTAATTTCCCTCTGGAAAACTATCCAAATGCACTTTTAGGCTCCTGCAAAGAGTTATGCACCTGCTTAAATTTACACACTGTTACTAGTGCTATTGAAGTCACTGGCACTATTCCCAGTGCATCAAAAGTAAATATGCACAGACCTCTTTCCACATCTGAGTCTGAGCCTCAAACCTGCAGTCCTGATGCTGCCAAAGCAGCAACCAAAGTGTAGAAATATTGTCTTTGTCAGGATTGAGTACCCAACTCTTTTAAGGACAATAATTTCTCATTTGTTTTGTAAAACTATGAGCCAAATTCTGCTTTTACTTACATCACCTTGACTTCACAGAGAAATCTGCAATGAGCTTAAATGAAAAAAGGAAGCTTACAAGGAGTGGAAACTTGGACAGGTGACTAGGGAGGTACATAAAAATACTGCTCACACTTTGTAATGAGAAAGGCCAAAATGCAATTGGAGTTGCGGCTTGCAAGAGATGTGAAGGATAACAAGAAGGGTTTCCCACAGTTACGTTAGGAACAAGAAGATGATAGGGGAAAGTGCATGACTCTTAGGGTGTGTCTAGACTACAGGGTTTTTTCGAAAAAAGTGGCCTTTTTTCAAAAAAACTTCCCCTGCGTCTAGACTGCTGCTGCATTCTTTCTAAAGTAAATCGAAAGAACGTGGCAGTTTTTTCAACTGCTGAAAACCTCATTTTACAAGGAAGAACGCCTTTTTTCGAAAGTGCTCTTTCAAAAAAAAAGGCACCATGTAATGTAAACTGTGCTTTTTATGAAAGAGAGCATCCAGACTACCTGGGTGCTCTCTTTTGAAAAAGCAGCTTGCTCTTTCGAAAGTACTGGCTGTAATTGAGACGCTCTTTTTCAAAAGAGGCTTTTTCGAAAGTATCTTTTGAAAAAGCCTCTTTAGAAAGAGGCTTGCAGTCTAGACATAGCCTTACTGAATAGGGAAGGAAACCTAATGACAGATGATGTTGAAAAAACTTAAGTACTCAATTTTTTCTTTTCTTTAGTCTTCACAGACAAGGCCAACTCCCAGACTGCTGCACAGATGGTAGCACAATAGGTGGATTAGGTGAATAGCCCTCAGTCGTGAAAGACTAGATTTAAGGACTATTTAGAAAAGCTGGAAATGCACAAAACCATGGGGCCAGATTTAATGCATTCAAGGATGCAGACAGAGATGGCTGATGTGACAGCAATGCCATTGCATGTTCTTTATGAAAACTCATGGCAATAGCAGGAGGTTCCAGAAGACTGGAGAAAGGTAAATGTAGTGCCCATCTTTTAAAAAAAGGAAGAATGAGAATCTGGGGAACTAGACTGGTCAGCTGCACCTCAGTATCTGTAAAAATGCAGCAAGTCCTCAAGGGATCTATTCTGAAGCATCTGGAAAAGAGGAAAGTATCAAGAATGGTCAGCATGACTTCACTGAGGGCAAGTCATGCCTGACCAACCTATCTGCCTTCTATGATGAGGTAACTGGCTCTGTGAATATGGTGAAAGCAGTGGACATGGTATACCTTGACTTTTACAAAGCTTTTGATTCGGTCTCCCTCAGGGTTCTTGCCAATAAGTTAAAGACATATGGCTTAGATGAATGGACTATAAGGTGTATAGGGAGCTGGCTAGATATCGGACTTTCATCATTGAGGGCTGCTCACTTCCTCCCCATACCGGGGAGTGATTATTGCCCTCTATTCAGCACTTTTGAGGCCTCGTCCGGAGTATTGTCCAGTTTTGGGCTCCCCACTACAGAAAGGATATCGACAAATTGGAGAGAGTCCTACAGAGGGCAATGAAAATTAGGGGGCCTGGGTCACATGACTTAGGAGGAGAGGCTGAGGGAACTGTGCTTATTTAGTCTGCAGAAGAGAAGAATTAGAGAGATTTGATAGCAGCCTTTAACTACCTGAAGGGGGTTCCCAAAGAGGATGGAGAGAGGCTGTTCTCAGAATGAGAAACAATGGTCTCAAGTTGCAGTAGGGGCTGTCTACGTTCGATATTAGAAAAAACTATTTCACTAGGAGAGTGGTGAAGCACTGGAATGGGTTGCCTAGGGAGGTGATATAATCTCCATCCTTAGATGTTTTAGAGCCAGGCTTGATAAAGCCCTGGCTGGGATGATTCAGTTTGTGTTGGTCGTGCTTTGAGCAGGGGTTTGGACTAGATGACCTCTTGAGGTCTCTTCCAACCCTAACCAATGAACACAGGTGCATAAACTGGCAAAATGTGCAAAAGGCAAAATACCTGACCTCTGGACATGAAAATGAGATAAGACTGCATGCGTAGTTTTGTTGCATGGCTGGCTGAAAATGATGCTGAGTTTATCTAGAGCAGATGGAAAGGTTTTGAAAATTTCAAAATGTTCATGAGAAACAAATATTTTTCACAAAATGTTTCATGAAAAATGTGTTTTGATTGCTAGTCAGTTCTACTCTTATCATACTAATTCTGCAAGAATGATTGTCCTGGCTTAACAAATGGAAAGCCAAAGACTGAGAGTGAGTTTGATCTAGCAGGCTTGTGTCTATGTAAAAATAATAGTCACAAATACACATCTGAAGTGAGACCTCTGAAATAAAATAACAAAATGATAAAGCTGCATTTTGCTAAAAGATTGTGAACACACCACTTGGTGTGGTGGAAAACAAACTATCAGCACACAAGTAGTCAAACGTTCAGGTTTGAACTTAAGTAGGCAAATTGGCAAAAAATAACTTTACACCAGATTCTCAACCCCAGCTCCTGAATTGCTTATGCAAATTTTGCATGAACAGCAATGTGCATGAACAGGCTGATATTGTACAGGAAGGCTGGGCAACTGTGGATCTATCCAATTCGATAAAGTTTTCTGAGATTAAACTTCGGGAGGGTTCAAGTCTACGAGGCAAAAGTATTGGAAATGTTGACATTAGAGACTATACATTATTGATTATATACGAATACCGTCTTGCATCATTTGCAATTACTGTATGCTCACTATGATGATAATCAAAGAATTATCAGGCTTCATGCTTCAAGGCAGAAACTAATCACCATTCATAGAAAGAAATGTCCCCCTATGGCAGTGGTTCTCAATTTATTTATCATTGTGGGCCACATATGCAGCTCTCTGTGTTATGTGCGTCATCTCCACACAATATATATATTACCTGCATAGCCCTAAGAATGACACACATAGGCTGCAGTTAAGTGCTGATTGGGCAACAAGTTGTCCAATGACCACGGCTTGAGAACCACTGCCCTATGGTATTTTATATCCTCATTAGACACACTATGGGGGTTTACTCCATTCTTCTGAAGCGTCCATTGCTGACAGTAGGATGCTGGGTTAGAATTGCTATTTCTGTGTTGCAGCACGGTAATTTTTAAAATCTTGTAAACCAGAAGAGAAATTATTTGCAGATGTAGGGAACAGAGCTAGAGAGAAAAGGAGAAGGAATAATACAATTACCTTTGTATTTGACTGTGCTATATGTTAATAATACAATTACCTTTGTATTAGACTGTGCTAAGTGTTCATTATTGACCTAGCCCTTCCTTCCAACACACAACCTCCTTGCCATGTATCTTGATAAAGCACATGCCTGTCCAAGAACACTAGCTGATATTAGAGTATCTGTTGGAATGATTGAGTCCCAAGAATTAGGCTGTTGCTTCTAATTAGTGGATGCACAGTATAACAATAAAAAGAAAACACCTTCCAGACATAAACTCCTTGTTGTTGTTGTTGTTGTTGTGTAGAAATTTAATCAGAAAAGGAGCTGCAGGCAGAACATCTGTGGGGCAGACAGACAGATGTTTGCAGTATGCAACTGTGTGCTTTACCTTTTTCTCAGAAATCCTCATATTTGCAAGGCCTTTCCTCTCAAAACCAGATGATTATCTTTCAAAGCAGGTTAGTCTACTGTTTCATTGGAAATGGGGAGGAAAGATGTATACATTAACCATTGCCATAAGCATGGAGTAGAGCAGGATTCTAAACAAATTCACACTGCTGCCTAGCTAGTTCTTTGGAGCTTTTCCAGATCTCTTTTTTGTGTTTTTGGGTGAAGCTAAATAAACATTTAAAATGAATTGCACAATAGGAACAAAACCCCATAAATAATTCAAAAGCAAATTAATGGCATTCAAGATACTCATTTCTGTTTTTCAACATGGTTGCCTTTTTTTTTTTTTTTTTTTTTTACAGTAGCAAGCAGCTGGTACAGAACATAACGCTAATCAGTTAGTGTCTTTCACATTTTTTTGAAACTCTTTGGAAATGCATCCCCAGTTAACTGCTTTGAAGTTCAATTTTAATTTAGATGCAAACTACCCCAAAAGTATGGATAGTCTAAAAAGTGCCTCTGGCAGTCTATAATTACAATGCAATAGTGCTGTCAGATTTGATTAGAATGTCATTTCACTCACTCATTCCACACAGCACAGTTTAGCTTCACGTGATGCTTTAAATATTCTTCCTCATCCTTCAATCCCTCGGCCTGCTGTTAGAGTATATAATGAATAAGACTTTATTTACTTGCTGGTTTTCACTCATTCAGGTCCTCTAGTCCATTTTTTAAAGATAAAATAGTGCAAAAGAAACAACCCTAAAGACTTCTTGGTGTTGAAATATTCCAGTTGCAGTGTTTCATCTGCAAAATATTCACAGCATAGGCTTAAAGCAATCTCAGTATTAAGGCTTAATAAAATGGTAATATTGAGTTTTAATGCACGACTTTCAAGAGTATCAAATGAGCTGAGAAGATGCTTTTCAACCTAAAACCTTTGAGTTCACTTCAGTAACCTTATTTTTTAAGAGAACTTCAGTGTTTGTGATGGGTAGTAGACTAAAGTCCTCCATTTCTCCACTGAACAAATATGGTATGGTCTACAGTAGTGTAATATCCTTCATACTGTCTTGCCAACATATAGTATTCTATCCTGATGGAACCACAACTGAAGATGGAGATGTGGTTTTGGCTCTATATCCATTCAATCATCAGCTTTGGTACTTTGACTATTAGTGTGAGTGCCAATTAGTGGCAAAAGTTTAGGTGGTGTTGCAGCATAGACACTTCTAATTTTACAAGCATCTGTCATAGAATAACATTTAGTCACTATGTCTTGAGATGGTTAGGAACTAGTGACCAAAAAGGTAAAAGGCACTGTATCCAATTACTGCTCTCCCTGACACATCTAGTTCCTCATGAATTACATTTGCTGTGGAAGTCAGAATTTTATTATCAAAAAACAGGTGGTAAAAGCAGACTATACATTAACTTCAGGACAATCTTGGCCAGATCTTCACATGGGAATCAAATCAGTAAAGCAACACAAGTTTACACTAGCCAAAGTTTTAGGAATCACCTGGTGCAAATCAGCATAGCCTCACTGATTTAAATGACACTCCAGCAATTTACACGAAAAAGCAGTCTAGCCCGGAGTCTGTTTCATTAATATTTGTACTCCTTGCCAATTGCTGTACAAGCCAAAGGCAGCAAAATGGATCTGCGCTAAGGAGATCCTACTCACATAGACACAACCAGTGACAAATGGGCTTTAAAAGAAAACTGTCATGGCATCCAAAATGAAGGCTGATGATAGGTCTCCAGAATTTTCATTTCAATAGAGGCTGCAAGCCAGAGGCATGAATAAAAGGGTAGCCGAGTAAGCATTCTGCCTTCATGAAAGGCATACGCTTTTGTGAAACTCAGATTCCAAAGTTGTCATATCATTAATGATGTGGGGATAAAAAATAATATTGTTGGAGAGCAGCTGTACGCCAAGTGCTCTGAGTAAAATGAAAGTAAGAGGGCAAGAAGTGAACGGCAGCCTGGGAGATTTCTTCTCCCTCAGCAGTTAACCTCTGGACAAGCATGGGAAACCCTATACGAGGCTTTAGGGAAGGGCTACTCAACACGTGGCCCACACATGTGGCCCACAGCCCTTTTGTTTGCAGCCCTTGATGTGGTTTGAGTTTATGTGGGGCTCAAAATGAGGCCCATGGGTGGAACCAAAACAAAAAATTAATCAATATAACGGTCTCCTGTTGATATGTGTTTTAGTAGTTAAATTCCTGGGCTGTCATTGCTCATTAGAAGTGTTGTCATATGGGTGGAAATCGGGTAAATGTTGCATTTTATTAATATCAGCAGAACTGGCTTAAATGGGGACTGTGTATTGTGCAGACTTGCCTTAATCTTTGTTTTCATGCCTATCAGTGTGCAAGAAGCTATTTGCATATATTTGCATGTATATGGAACCACACTTAAGTTGTGGCCCTCAGCATGTGCTGTGAGTATCATTGTGGCCCCCAGGGCTTCCAGAGTTGAGTAGCCCTGCCTTAGGGGATGTTAACATATATTCTAAGTTTGCCAGCTTCACAACCATAACAGAAGGCCATAAGGGAGGGACAGGAAGTGAAGCACTTGTCAAAACTATTCTGCTTGTGTTTTGTTATCAATAAGCAGCAGTGTAATGCCGCCTCTCTGGAGATCTCTTCAAATCTCAGGTTCTATCCTGAACCTCTCAGCCAACAGGTCCACAAATGATGACCCATTGGAGAAGAACTGTCTTTATGCACATGCAGAATATGCAGTTGAATAGGTCATCTGAAAATCTGGAGCACCACTGTGTCTTAATGTCTACCCACCCACCTCTTCCTATCCCTGTTCTGTGTCTCTGCTTTCCTCTGAGAGGATATAGTTAACATAAGTGAAAAACCCTGCTGGACCTATTAGCAGAACATTGAATCTGTAAAAAGAGCAAGAGGAGTGAAGCCATTTGACAGGCATTTGCTAGCTCCAGATATAGACTGTCAGTTTCTGAATTTACTTTGTTAGTTGACAGGACCTGAGTTTAAAAATTGCTTTAAAAATGTTTCATTAAGTGTTGCTGAAGATTATAAAATTACATCTCTAAAAAATCATTGTTGTCCCCTGGCTGCCATCGGGCATAGGGGCACAAGTTTAATAGGGCTGTGTAGGGGACCCATCAGTCCTAAGGATAGCCCTGCATGGAAGAGGAAACCACAAGGCATTCGAAGGCCACCATTTCCTATAGCTAATAGTCAGAGTTGTGCCAGCTGACATCCTACACGGTGCTGATTTTAGCACTCCTGGACCAGAGGAAGTACCAAATACCTTAGCTAGTAGGCTCTGAAATGCTGGTGGGGAAATGTCCTCTTGTTCTACAGGGAGAAATTATATTGGGACCATCAGAAAAAGACCTTACAGATCATGCCCCAGAACAGTTTGGGTCTCCCAGGACATCAGTAGTAAACACAGCTGATAGTCAACTGTCACCAGCAGTGAGGTATGTACAGCCTTGTGCTCTCTCCTTCTCTCCTCAGAGCCAGCAGTCAACATGCTCTCTCCCCTTCTACAGTCGGCAGGCACATACCCTCTTTCTCCTCATGGAAGCTACATACATGGGCTTCCACTCAGATGATTTATGAAAAGAAACCATCCCAGGCATTGGTTCTATGCCTGAATATTTTAGGAGGGGCTGGGGAAAATAGGGCATTTTCAGAGTTTGATCAACATTGGCCTCTTCACCCACTCCTCCCTCCCTCTTTCAGGTGCTTTTGAAGACATGTCTTCAAACAGCCATTCCCCTCATCACTGCCCTTCTCACATTGTATGTGTTATACTGGAAGCAGAGAAAGTAGGGAGGACTGGATGTTCATTCACATAGCCTCTGTGGTTTCTAGTTCTCTCCATCTGTACAGCCCTAACTGTGGTCTCAACAGAAAATCATGGTCTTGTTCTTCATGATTGCCTGTTTTTTAAAAGGACATTATTAAGGGCTCAAAAGCAAACTATTCCACTATGTAGGAAAGATAGAAAGCATGGCAAGAGACAACGTTGGATCAACTGGGAGATCGTACATTATCTAAAAATCAAAAAGGAGTTGTATAAAAAGTGGAAACTAGGTCAAATTACAAAAGATGAGTATAAACAAACAACACAGGTAACAGGAACAAAATCAGAAAGACAAAGGCACAAAATGAGCTCAGTCTAGTTAGACATAAAGGTTAACAAGAAGATGTTCTACAAGTACATTAGGAGCAAGAAGAAGACTAAAGACAGGGTAGGTACATTGTTCAGTGAAAAGGGAGAAACAATAACAGGAAACTTGAAAATGGCAGAGATGCTAAATGATTTCTTTGTTTCGACTTTCGTCAAGAAGATGGATGGTGACAGGATGCCTAATATAGAAAATAATAGTGGGAATGGGGTAGGTTTATAAGTTAAAATAAAAAAAGAACAAGTTAAAAATTACTTAGGAAAGTTAGATGTCTGCAAGCCACCAGAGCCTGCTGAAATGCACCCTAGAATACTCAAGGAGCTAATAGAGGAGGTATCTGAGCCTTTAGCTATCATCTTTGAAAAAACATAGAAATCAAGAAAGATACCAGAAGACTGGAACAGGGCAAATATAGTGCCCAGCTATAAAAAGGGAAATTAGAACAACCCAGGAAACTACAGACCAGTCAGTTTAATTTCAGTGCTAGGGAAGATAATGGAGCAAGTAATGAAGGAATTTATCTGCAAACATCTTGGAAGATAATAAAGTGATTGATAGGTAACAGCCAGCATGGATTTGTAAAGAACAAATCCTGTCAAACCAATCTGATAGCTTTATTTGTTAGGATATCAAGCCTTGTGGATAAGGGAGAAGCGGTAGACATGGTATAAGTACACATTAGTAAGGCATTTAACACAGTGTCACATGACATTCTTATCAATAAACTAGGCAAATGCAATCTAGATGGGGCTACTATAAGGTGGGTGCACAAATGGCTGGAGAACCGTTCCCAGAGAGTAGTTATTAATGGCTCACAATCCTGCTGGAAGAACATAACAAATGGGGTTGTGCAGGGGTCTGTTTTGGGACCAGTTCTGTTCAATATCTTCATCAACGATTTAGATGAAGGCGTAGAGAGTATGATTTTTAAGTTTGCAGATGATACCAAGCTGAGAGGGGTTGTAACTGCTTTGGAGGATAGGGTCATAATTCAAAATGATCTGGATAAACTGGAGAAATGGTCTGAGATAAGTAGGATGAAGTTTAATAAGGACAAATGCAAAATACTCTGCTTAGGAAGGAACAATCAGTCTCACACATACAGAATGGGAAGTGACTGTCTAGGAAGGAGTACTGCTGAAAGGAATTTAGGGGTCATAGTGGATGACAAGTTAAACATGAGCCAACAGTGTGACACTTGCAAAAAAAAGCTAACATGAATCTGGGACGCATTAACAGGAATGTTGTGAGCAAGACATGAGAAGTCATTCTTCCACTCTTCTCTGTGCTGATTAGGCCTCAGTTGGAGTATTGTGTCCAGTTCTGGGCCCCACATTCAAGAAAGTTATGGAAAAATTGGAGAAGGTCCATAGAAGAGCAACAAGAATGATTAAAGGTCTAGAAAACATGACCTATGAAGGAAGACTGAAAAAATTGGGCTTGTTTAGTTTAGAAAAGAAAAGATTGAGAGGGACATGATAGCAGTTTTCAAGTATTTAAAGGGTGTTACAAGGAGGAGGGAGAAAAATTGTTCTCCTTGGCCTCTGAAGATAGGACAAGAAGCAATGGGCTTAAATTGCAGCAAGGGAGATTTAGGTTGGACATTAGAAAAAACTTCCTAACTGTCAGGGTGGTTAAGCACTGGAATAAATTGCCTAGGGAGGTTGTGGAATCGCCATCTCTGGAGATATTTAAGAGCAGGTTAGATAGACATCTGTCAGGGATGATCTAGATAGTGCTTGGTCCTGCTGTGAGGTCAGGGTCTGGACTCAATGACCTCTCAAGGTCCTTTCCAGTTCTATGATTCACTATGCCCCCTCCAATAACAGTTTGTATGTTACTGGCTCTTGTAAAAAGTTTTACTCTCCACCTATCTTTGGGGTCATGAATGTTATGTTCAAGGCATGTCCAGAGGCAGAGAGAAGATAGGTTAAAAAAGGTGGTACTTTTGCTAGAAGGTTGTAGTATAAGGCTTTTATTTCTTGGCATGCCAAATGATGACACACTAGAACTCCAAAATAGAAAGAGACAAAACTGGCCAATCCCAAAGGCAAAGAAGCACAATCACCACAGATTAGTCTAGTCTGTGTGCAAAATAACTGCTGCTAAGCTCTGATCCTGTAAGAAGGACCAGGAAAAACTCTGAAATTTAAAGTGACAGCATACAATTTTAATGCATCCCAATGAATTTCGATGGGATAAGGGGTTAAAGAAGGTAAGCATGAGGCATTCTACATTAATAGCCTTTTGGGCCTATTTAAACTTGCACTGAAAAACAAACCTTGTGAACCCTAGTACATTAATAGGCTTCAGAGGCTGGTCCACCATATTTTGTTGAGTGGATTTCCCCGGAGGCATCCTTTCACTAAATCTGAGTGAGAAACAATTTTCTGCTTTTTGAGATTTTAAACATTTTTCCTGTTCTACATAGGGATGAAATATCTTTCAAACAAACAATCCACATAGGTGGATCCACCTCATTATAGTTACTAGCTTGGTGTCTGTGATATTAGAAAATGTGAGACTCTGATTTCGAGCAGGGCTTGTACGGGAATTTTCCACCTCTCAGGCCCTAACCACTAGCCTAACTGACTAGTGTGGAGTGGTGGGGATGGGGAAAGAAGGACAACAAAAAAGGTCTATTTCAGATTTTGAGCAGAAATTCCATCCCAACAAAAGTACTGTGAGAACTGACCTTTACATGCGAAAAGGGTCAGTTTTATCAAAACAGGAATTTTTGCAACCAAAAAAACCCTAAACCAAATTGGACAGCTTTATCCTTTACTTTGTGTTTGGTAATTCTGAATGTCAGACAAGACACTTCACAAGTCACAAAAGAACTACAAGAAGAGGTGAATCTTGCACCCTTCTTTCTTTCCCTGTGATTATGAACTCAATGGATTCCCATTTCAAATTGAGTTGCTGAAGGCAGATTAATCAGGGAATCTCCCCTGGAATATTAGCCAACACCTCATTGCCAAGAAAAATGTTTCTTAGGTAAAAAAGGGAGTATCTACACAGCACCTGAAACTCAAAATAGGATATGCAATTTGTGCTATGCAAGTTGTGTAGCTTATTTTGAATCTATTTTGAAACAGCTTATTTCATCATTTGGCACTGACTACACAGTGCCAAATTTCGAAATACAGTGCTATTTTGAGACATCCCTTACTCCTCGTACAATGAGGTTTACAGGGAAGGTGAAATAGTGCAACTTCTATATTTTGAAATAGCAGACATGTTCAAAAGACTCGAGGTAGCTATTTTGGGATACCTCTGGTATTCCGAAATAATTTTGCTGTATAGACATACCCAAACTGTGCAACCCTTGAATACTGCTTACTTGAGGGCTATACTCACTCTTACTCCGTCATCTGTCACAGTGTGAAGTGTGAGTGTGCATGGGAAATGTAAGATGAAAACACCAAAAGCTATAATATTAATATTTTAGTGGCAATCATTAATCTGGAAAGAGCTACAGGAGGTAGCCAGAAAGAGTTTGGGGCCAGATTGTTTCACTCCATTTTAAGTCTGCAACAGACAGACAAAACCAAATAAAAAACTTCTGAAAGATATTGAAACAAAAGGACATTCAATTTTCAGTATGTGCTACCAGCTTATGTAAGTGGGAGAACTTTCCAAGTGAGGGCTTCATTTTCCTGTTGGATATTCTGTCTTTGCATATTTTTTGTGTCCTTAGCATGCTGTCTCTGAGAAAAGTGGCCATTAGAGAACAACAAAGGATAAGCAAATTAAAAATAAAAGGTATAATCTTTCACACAGCATTTTGTCATCTCATGGCATTTACTACTTCTGGAAGGCAGAATCCTATACTGCAATTCTACTTTCTACAAACTTTTTGTTAATACAAAAGAATCAAATTTCTGGACCTTAATGTAGCATTTTTAATGTGATGTGCTGTGATATTTTCAGCATTTTACATGTCATTAATTATACTTCTCTATCCAACCCTTTCTCTCTGTATATCTACTAGTATAATTAGATAACATTGGCAGCAGGTGAGCTTATGTTGATCACAATTGTCTCACTCTAATCTTGTATTCCTCCATTTTTTTGGTGCATGCCCTGTGGTCTCTCACTTTATACTTGCACTTTGAGGCAGTGAATTTCTTTTCACTTATATGATTGTACAGTACTTAACACAACAGGACTCCAGTGTATAAAGCCAAAATATTAAATAACAGTTCAAATGTGTGTCATGGGTATGTCACTTGAAGCAATATGTCTTTTAACCAGACTGTATCATATTAAAATGGTGGCATTGGGGATTTTTTTAAATGCCTGGAAGTCATGTATGTAGATTTTCCTATGCTATGAATTTGGACTGAACCTAAGTCAGTGATGAGAAAGAAGAGAATGCTAAATGTCTGAATGAACTATTGCCCAGTGTAAGCAGGGTCTGAACCACTGCTTCCAATGCCCTGTAAGGTATTCAATTGTTGATATGTAAATACAGCTCATGCTGGAATGGGAAAGGAATCCGGGGTGTGATTATGTAAATCCAGTTCAGTCCATGTCATAGGCCTGATTGATGGTCAATTGTTGGAATGGAAAATTGTGTATTGTAACTAATTTGGTTGTTGTGGGGTCACAAACCAAGTTAACCCTAAATGTTGGGATTGTAAAATATGACCACCAGTGCTTTCAGGAAAGACACTGTTATTGTAAAGGGCCTCAAATGGACAAGCCTCCCCTTTCCAGACTCAAGTGGACTTAACTGGGGGGAAGGAGCTTGAACCAGCCAGCTACATGCTCTCCAGGTTTGAGCTGTAAGACTGGTTCAGCCTGTCTCACTTCCCCCCCGTTCTAAGGATAGACTTAAATAGATTCCATAAGGAGTCTCTTTATTATTTTGAAATATTCTTCCAGTGAAAGGTGGAATCTTTTGGCCTGCCTAGGTGGTGGGCCAAGAGCTGAAATCACAGAGAAGCTGACAAAGAGCTGAAATCACAAGGTTTGGCCCAAAGCCAGATGCATTGTGGAAGAAGCAGGTGGTGGCCCATGGGGTGGCTGGCAGAAGCAAGTGGCCAGCAGGCGGCTGGCAGGAGCGGCCAACGGGCAGCCCATAGGAGCAGCAGCAGGCAGCCAGTGGGGCAGCTAGCAGCGCAGCTGGCAGGAGTAGGCAGACAGCAGGGTGGCTGGTGAGAGCAGCTGGTGGGTGGTGGTAGGAGAAGTGGCAAGTGGACAATAGAGAGGGTGAGATGCCCCCTATCCCCAGTCCCCCCAAGGGTGGGAGGTGAGCTCTGAAAATCACCTCAGAGATCTGGTCTGCCCTGACCAAGGGCAGGAACTGTGAGTGGGATATGGAGAAAGTTTGGGCATGTGAATGGGACACTTACATTGCTGGACTTGTGAGCCTTAGAGGCAAAGGACAGTGCTCAATCCACTTGAGCTGGGACATTCACTCATGGGTTGGTTATGAACTCTGTGGCATTTTCCCAAGTTAATGCCATGTGACTTCTCTCCCTCTTCCATTAAAAGTTTCTTTCCTATGCTCAGACTCTGTGCTTGCGCGAGTGGAGAAGCATTGCCTCTCAGAGGCACCCAGGGGTGTGTGAATTTCCCAGGCTACTGAGTGGGGGCTCAAGCCAGTTCTGTGTGGGATGGATGAAGAGGAACCCCTAGCTATTGAACCTGGCCCTGGCTGCTGCCAGCGCTATCTGGCAGAAGAGTTACACCAGGAATAAAGAAAGAAAAAGGAACTGGCTTGGGAAGTATTTCTCCTGAAGCAAAACAAGACAACACCATCACAATCTGTTTGTGTATTAAAAAGGAACCGTGGGATGCAGGAGGCCATACACGGATGGGAAGATCTGCACAAATAATAAACAGCATGCAGTGGTTTGTGATAAATGTGTGGGGAATAGGAAATACACACACATACATCCCACCAGTAATGCTGTAGCAGAGAGGTGGGAGTGAAGAAGATACCTATGATGGGCTTAAAGTAAATGAAGGACAGGTATTCCATTAAACAGCATAACATCCATTATCCATTTCCTCCTATGCACTCAATCTAACGGTAGTGTTAATGGAAGAAGCTGTAGGCAGGCAAATTACCTGTCACATGCCAGTGACTCTTAATGAAGAAAGATTCAAAAAGCATAGGAAAATGCAGCCTATAAAACATTCCAGCATCTGTACACTAAATGTAAAATGGATGAGGAGTCTTGGCAGAGGTGCGCAGCTCTTGTTTTATTGTGGAACCTGAAGGTTTGCAAAACCAGATAGAATATGCTATCTCCAGATTGGTACATGTCTGTAATAATTTCGTTTCTTCATCAAGAATGCTAGAGAATGTAAAACTCTTCAAGCAATACAGATGAATATCATGTGATACACGGAGTATATGGGAAACTAAGGCAGCAAAGGGTGGCAGAATGGGTCAGTCTCTAGATTTGGATGAACACGACCTCTGTTCCATTCTCATGATCTTGTGCCAGGCATTTAATCCAGACTGTCTCAACAGTCCACCCACAAAAATGAGGATAATACATCCCAATTGCACTGAGACACTGAAGCTACGTCTACATTGCATCCCTCTTGCACAAAAGCCTATGCAAATGAAGCACGGATTAGCATATTGCTGCACTTAATTTGCATAATTAATTAAGGGATGTTTTTGCCCAAGCGGCTTTTGCACAAAAAGGAGCCATCTACACAGCTCTTTTTTGTGCAAAATCCCCCTCTTACTCAAGCGCCGTTCTTCCTAATTTTTTCAGGAAGAACACCTCTTGCACAAGAGGTTTTTGAACAAAAAGGAGCTGTATAGATGGCTCCTTTTTGCGCAAAAGCCTCTTGTGCCAAAAAGGCCCCTAATTAATTATGCAAATGAAGGGTGGTAATATGCTAATCCACATTTGCGCAAGAGGGATGCAATGTAGACTTAGCCTGAGAGAATAAAATCTATTAATATTGGTGAGGCAATTAGATATTATAGCAATGAGACTCCATATGTACCTAGCCAGATAATAAAAACCAAGCTCTTACAGATATTTTATGATGTATGATTCACAGTCTAAACCACAGTTCACTTTATTATTTATTTCTAAGCCTGCGTTAGAGACAACATAAACAGAAGTGTCAAAGACTGTGATAAATAATACCAAAGAAAACTCTGCAAAGCAAAACTTTATTTTGACACAGATATAAGGGTGGTTTCAAAAAGCCAAAATCCAAAAGTTGTTTGGACCTAGGTTCTATCCATGCTGAACCATGCAGAATTTGATAGGGGGCCAGTTAGAAAAGTGAGGTCTGTTTGGAACTCATTTCTAAAATGGCCTATTGAAACTATCTGATGTATTTGGGTGTAAACAAATTTATTTGGGTTCCAGCCCACTAAAGTTTACATCCAAATAAATTTGTGTGTCTTCAAGGTGTCACAAGATTCCTCATTGTTTTTGCTGAAACAGACTAATGTGGCTATCTCACTGAAACTTGTCTGATATCACATTTACATATTAGAACCAACTGGAGAATTTTCCATTCAGACAGTTTTGTGTCAGCCAGATGATGATTGAACAAAACCTAAACATTTCACAGGATTATATCCATCTCTTTAAAATTTTCTAGGGGAAAGTATTGTTTTGATAACCTCAAAATGTTTGATTTTGACTTTTTCATTTCAGCTTTTATATCTAATGTTGAAACCTATCAACTGTAACATTATACCTCACATTTTAACATACTGCAATATACATCAAAAGGATAAAGTCAAAATGCAATCTTTCTTTCAGATCAATAGAAAATATTTGCGAATATTTCATTTCAATATTTCAATTTCCTGCAGAGTAGAAAATCCATTTTGCAGCTAGCTCTTCTATAGATATCTGCAGCAAATCATACACTGTGTTAATATTATACATTATTTATATTGTGGGAGTACCTTGATGCAGCAATCAAGGAGCTCTACTATGCATCTTAGAAGTTAACTTCCCATTCACTCAGGATTAGCCCTGAACCCTGACTAAATATTCAACTGTAATTGTAAGCATGAGCAACAAACGGCACATTGAAAGTTGCTGGATGATAATGATCTGAGGCTTCTAAGCATCCTTAGTTTGGGCACTACATAGATTCATCTGAACCTATTTGATATCTCTCTACTAAAAGTTAATATGATATTTCACAAGCAATTCTTAATACTACCGTCCCACCTTAAATCTCTCACTTCTGAGGAGATACTGTCTACCAGCTTCTATTTGATTTGAAATGCATACCCAAGAGATTGAAACGGATAGAGTATATTATCTCTGGAAGCATTTGCTCCTGACAAAATGTATTAATTGCACATGGAAATCAATGCACAGCATTGTAGCTTTCAAACAAGACACCGAATTAGATACAAGGCCTATCCAATCTGATAATCCCTCATTGAATCAAACACATTGTCAAGGTCACTACAAATATGCAGCTTGTGAAATGTCTCAGTCAATAGTAAATCACACACTTGGCTGTGGTGGTGCATTATACCATATATACTCAGCCAGTTTTTATTGCCATTAAAAACCTTCAGCAATTATCAACAAGTCCCTACACTGGGTTATACAAGATACGAGAATTATCTTATTTTCTAAACAGATCAGTGTGGAGGAAAGGACAGTTCTTATCGTCCACGCACTGAACTGGGACTTGGGAGTTCTGGGTTGAATTTCCAGCTTTGTCTTAGGCCTTGTGCAAGTCACTTAATTTTTCTGTAACTTGATTTCCCACAGATTTGCCAGGCCCCTGAGCAAGGTGCGGGGAAGCTCTATGCTCTTGAGTGGGGTAGGACTTCAGAAAGGGCTCAGATGGCAATTTAAAGGGCCAAAGGCAATTCCCCTTTGCCCCTCCCCTCTGTTGGTGGGCCTGGTTCCTCATCTGTAAGAAATGTGGATAATATTATTTCTGAGGATAAATAAACTTAGATTCTAGAGACTTTCAGGGTATGTCTACACAACAAAGTTATTTCAAAATAACAGCCACTATTTTGAAATAACTTTACCAAAGTCTACACAGCCAAACCGCTATTTTGAAATTAAATCGAAATAGCGGAGGGTTTATTTCAAAATTGGTAAACCTCATTCCACGAGGAATAGCGTCAATTTCAAAATTGCTATTTCGAAATAAGCGCTGTGTAGACGCTTATTTTGAACTAGGGGGCCTCCAGCCCTTTCCAGGGTGCCCTGGTGGCCACTCTGGGCACAACCAAGAAAACTCCTCTCCCTCCCCTGCTCCCGGAGCCCTTAAAAGGGTAGACTCTGGCCACAGTGCCTGTGCCAGCTCCAAGCCTGCCAGCCCACAGCCAGCAGTCGCTGCACCTGACCCAGTGGCCCCAGCATGAGCCAGGCAGCCAGTGCCAGTCAGCCCTCCACCAATCCCCAGGACCAGCCTGCCAGCTCCCAGGAGCCTGCCAGGGCCGGAAAAGATGGGCACCTGTCTGGTCCAGTGCGGAGATCAGGGACCTAATTCAGGTTTGGGGGGATGCCTCCAACATCCATGATCGCCACACTAAATGGAGGAATACAACAGTCTACAGGTGGATGGCTGCCAGCCTGGCCACCAAAGGCCATATGCGAACCCAGGAGCAGGTTTGCATGAAAATAAAGGAGCTGCAGCAGGTGTATGCCAGGGCCACAGGGGGCAGCTCCCAACCAGGGGCAGACCCAGACCTCTGCCCCTATTTTGATGTCATAGACCGCATCCTGGGGGGAAGGATGGTCCATGCCCCCCAGGTGGTCATCGACCCTGGGGCAGAACTTGCTGCCTCCTGCTGTTCCAGCCCCTGCTGACTCCCCAGCTACCGCTCCTCCTCCCTCTCCTTCTCCCACTTCTTCCTCCCCAGCCTCCCCACAGCCCCAGGGATGCCGAGGCCCCCGCACTCGCGGTGCTGGGAGACAGTTGGGCCAGCGAGACCCCCAACCCTGAGTCCTGAGCTTCTCCTCCTCCTTCCTCCCCTTGCCTCTCCCTGACAGCTCCTTCCTCCCAGGTTTCCCCCTCCCCTCTCTCACTCTCCTCCCCTCTCCCACCTTCTTTCCCCAGTCTCACCTCAGTTGCATTCTCCCCCCACCCCAGTTTTGTTCAATAAAGAGGCCTTGTTGTAATGAACACATGTGTCTTTTATTGTACAGAAGGAAGGGGGGGTTTGGAAGGGGTAAGTGGAATGACATGAGGGAGGAATGAGGCACAAGCCCCCAGTGGGACACACCAGGGAGACTGTTACTGCCTGCAGAACGTGCTGCCAGGTTTGCAGCAACATGTCCAAGAGAAGGACCAGAGTGCCCAGAGGCGACTCCGGCTCCATGCTGCAGAGTGCTGTGGTGTCCTGAGTGAGGGCAACTAGAGCACGCAGAGAAAAAAAATGCTTTGTTGTCCCTCAGCGTGGTAGGCAAGCAAGCAGGGAAACCTTAGAACCGGCTGTCCGGCGGGGGGAGGGGTCCCTTTAAGCACAGGTCTCATATAGCCTCAGGCAGCAGCCACACAAAGTAACTCCCGACCTGATGCCCTGCCAGAACCGGTTCTGGCCAGCCTTAAATGCTATTCAGCATCCTATCAGTATGAAAGCGCTATTTTGAAATAGCAAAATGCTATTTTGAAATGCATTTTGTGTTTAGACACGTTATTTTGAAATAAGCTATTTCGAAATAACTATTTCAAAATAAGATATTTCAAAATAATGCTGTAGTGTAGACATACCCTCAGATACTATGGTGATAGGGTAAACAAGAACCAATAGATAAAAACTTAAAAGTGATCACCATGTGGCAAGGTTATTGGTGTAACACAGAAAATAGGACCCTCTTCTTTAGATTGAGAAAAAAACGCTGCTTAGTGGACACTTTTAACCCCTTATTCCTCAGCTTTTTAATATAATTTGATACATCCTCTCACCCTTCATAATTTAAGTTCCTGCCTTCAGGTATTTTGTAAAAGCATATTCAAGGCTCTGCTACCACATTTTTTCAGGGTAATACACTTTTCGTTGTTTTTCAGAAAAGGTCAAGAAACATCAAATATTTTGGAAAGGATGCAATTATAAGGATAAATTACAATCAGATTAATTCATTTTATTTTAGATGGCTGAATTTCAACTGACTTTGTCTATCCATTTCATTCTTTTACCTACCATAATCCATGACAATATAATTGCCTGTAGATTTTGCTCCTCAACATCCCAGAAAAATGTCAATACTAAACCATAATTATTGTAGTGCAAACAAGAGTACAGCATTTATCGGGGGAGCACTGTAAGCAGAATTATTAAAATCCACATGTTGTGATTCATGATGGGAAACATACAAACACACACTTCCCATCATTATAAAGCTTAACTTGACTAATTTCAGCGTCACAATTGGTGCATTTTCAGTTAATTTCTATTGCAACTTAAGTTTGTGAACTACAGTAAAACTTGTGTTATCCAGCACGCTCGGGGATTAGGGCGTTCTGGTTATCTAAAAATTCCAGTTATCTAAGGGTCCCATCAACCTAGGAAGTTAAAGATGATTAGTACTTCTTAAATAAAAAATTGTTAAGCCAATTATGGCAAACCAAGCCAGGCCTGCATACCTGAAGATGTGACAGTATTGTGGCTGGGAGCAATGCTGGTTACCAAAGTTTTCTGGTTAACAGAGTGCCGGATAACAAAGGTTTCACTGCATTCTATTTGGACTAGCCAATTAGCCCGTCATAAGACGGGATTTTCAGGTCTTCTCTCCTGAGCACTCTCACTCCGTGTCTCTCTCTCTCTCTCTCTCTTTCTCTCTCTCTCTCTCTCTCTCTCCTCCTACTGCCTACCCCCCTCTCTCTCAGCTCTCCTCCGCCTCCTGCCTCTCTCTCCGTCTCTTTCTTTCTCTTCTCCCCCTCCTGCCTCTCACTCTCCCTTTCTCTTCTCCTCCTCCTCCTGCCTCTCTCTCCCCTCCGCCTCTCCCCACCCCCGTTCCCCTTCCCCTTCCCCTTCCCTCCCACTGTGGCGCTTGGCTGAGTGCTGCCTGCTCAGCTGGGCTGCTGCGAGGGAGGG
This sequence comes from Rafetus swinhoei, assembly GCA_019425775.1. NCBI lineage: Eukaryota > Metazoa > Chordata > Testudines > Trionychidae > Rafetus > Rafetus swinhoei. The sequence continues at coordinate 25,968,500 of CM033425.1, read as the reverse complement.
GGGCCGGGCGGTGACGTACACGGCCAGGGGGCGGGGCCATGTATGTCACCACCTTCCCTTTCCCTCCCACCACAGGGGAGCCCAAATGGCCCCTTGCACTGCTGGCTCCCCCGGCAGCCCGGCTGAGGGGCACAACACTCAGCTGAATGCCACAGCGGCAGGGGAAGGAGGGCGGTGACATACATGGCCCCGCCCCCTGGCTGTGTACATCACTGCCCCGGCCCCTTCACCTCCCTCCGTGGTGGTTCGGTTGAGTGTTGCGCGCTCAGCCGGGCTGCCGCGGGGGAGGAGGGGCGGGGCGGTGACGTACATGGCCGGGGAGGGGGGCCTGTCTACATCACCGCCCCCCCCCTTACCCTCTCCCTCAGTGGCCCAGCTGAGAGGCGCACCACTCAGTGCCATGGCGGGAGGAGGAAGGGGGTGCGGTGAAATACACAGCCCTGCCCCCTGGCCATGTACGTCAGCGCCCCTCCCCCCTTGCCATCCTACCAGGGCTCAGCTGAGCGGCGCAGTGCCAGCGCCACTCAGCTGGGCCACGGTGGGGGAGCAAGCGGCGGCAAGTGGCCGTTTGGAGTCCGCGCTCCCCATGCATGGGGAGCTTACCGACCGGGGCCCAGCTGAGCGGTGCTCCCGCCGGGGCTAGGGTTGCCAGGTGTCTGGTTTTCTACCGGACAGTCCAGTATTTGCACCGTCTGTTTGGTAGAAAAATTCAGAAAATATTCAGAGGCTCCCAGTGCCATTCGTGGCCTGTCTCCTAGCTGGGAGCCTCTAGTTGCGAGCAGAAGCCGGGCAGGGGGAGTGGCTCCCAGCCCCACCCCCGCCAGGCTTCTGCTGGCAAGTAAAGGGAGCGCCTCCCGGGAGCGCGGCCGGAAGAACTCCGGCTGTGGCCAGTGGCTGCACCCCCCCCCCCCGGGTCTGCTTCCCGCCCTCCTTCCTCTGTCCTCCCGTCCGCCTCCCGTCCAGCCCCATGGCCCCCGATCCCTCCCCAGCTCTGCTTCCCGCCCCCTCTTCCTGCCGGCCAGCCCCATGGCCCCCGGACACCCTCCCGCTGCCAGCCCTGCTTCCCGCCCCTTCCTCCGGGCCCCCATCCTCCTCCAGCCCCACAGTCCCGATCCTGCCCAGCTCTGCTTCCCGCCCCCCTTCCGGTCAGCCCCGCCCCCCTTCCCCTCCCTCCGTGGCACGCTCATGGATGGGGAGCGCGGACCCCAAACAGCCGCTTGCTGCTGCTTGCTCCCCCGCGGGGCCCAGCTGAGCAGGGCAGCGCACCACGGAGGGAAGGGAAGGGGAGCGGGGTGCTGACATACACGACCAGGGGGAGTGGCCGTGTACGTCAGTGTTACAGACGCACAGACAATGGGCTACTATATTTGGATGGCCACTGTATGTCATACATGGAGTTATTCCATTCAAGGAGCTACTACCACTGACTGAAGTTCACCCACCAAGTTTTCTGTGCCACCAAAAAATGTCTCCTGCAGCAATGCACCTGAAATAAACTGCAGTCACTCCATATTACATTATGATTTTTCAACATACATTTTTAAAATTTTGGCTAAAAGGTGATTAGTTATGGGCTGAAATCCCACAATTCTATGGCTCTCCACACAGAGCATTGACTTTGAATTCGGTTTCATTGTTGTGGTTCTAAGATGTAGACCTGATTTTCAGAATCATGAAATCCCTTCAATTCCTACTAACCTCACAAGGAAACTTATATTGTCCCCCTCTCTCAGTCATAAGAGTATTGGGAGAGAAACTGCAGGAAGGAGCCAACCAAAGCCTGAACCCAGCAGAAGAGCAGCAGAAAGTAGCTCATACATGCTTTCCACATGGTTCCCGCAAAACATTCTCTCTCCTATTCTGATTGGCTCTTTGCTGCACCCCTCCCACCCCTTTTCTTCCTTCATCTCTCTACATAGCTATTATTCTGACATGACACTACTGAAGTAATTTTAAAAAAACATGGACCTTTACTGTGACATTTGCAACCACTGAATTTTTTTTCTCTCCGCTCATGTGTTCTATCCTTTTCTCCTACAATTTAGCTACATAATTAACATAGCTGGAGGTGCGTATCTTGATTCAACCATCCTTTTTAGCACAGACCTGGCCTTATTCTGTGTTTTAACCAGCGAGCCCCTTTCTTATCTGACCCATAGGAACAAACTCCTGCAACAAACACCATTAATAAGAAAAGGAACAGTGGGTACTCAGCATTTCTGAAAATCGGATCTACACTCTACATTAAAAAAGTCAAGGGAAAAAAAGGAAAAGCAATGCCTGGTTTTTCCCCTGGTATTTCTGGCTGTTGCCTTCTCAAGAGTTCCTTTGATTTATTATCCCAACATGTTATTAAAATAATGAATTATGTGTTGGTACATTACATTTAACACCGTATACACAGAGGCAGTTACATCTGCTAGCTATTAATCAAATATTCACCAACAAAGGCTGATTAACAGCATTTTACATATTTACAACAAAGATGAAAAGCATAATAAAGCTCAACAAAAGTTAAAAGGTAATAAATTATTAAACTGCATTTATACAAGCCCTGATTAGAGCATGAAATAGATAGAACTGTAGGTAAGGTTTTGTTCATCAGGCAATACCATTTGCATATTGAAGAAGACAAGGCATTTCTTGCAAGCTTTTGTATATATAATTTTCTAATCAATTACTTCCATCTTTGCCTGCTATATGCAATGTAACCCAAAAGAAAATGGAACAACCTAGAGCTATGCACATTTAAAGTTAGCCACTGATGGGGAGTTAGTTTCAACTAAGTCCCCCAAAACCACTATGTGTCTCATGCCCACAAACGTCAGGACCTCCATTTTCATTAGTGGCTTTCAGTGCCTTTGGTTTTGTGCGTCAAGGATCCACAAAGGTATTTAGGATCCTAACAGCCTTTTAAGTCACTGGGAGTTAGGTGACTAAATATCGTTCAAGACATGGGCTTCAGTGACCAACATGGACACCTTGGGTGCATCTAAGCTGCAGGGTTTTTTTTTGGAAAATGGACATTTTTCCGAAAAAAACTTCATTTACGTCCACACTGCATTTGCATTCTTTCGAGAGAAAATCAAAAGAACGCAGGGTTTTTCCGACATTAGTAAACCTCATTCTGTGAGAAAAACAGCTTTTCCAAAGGAGCTGTTTTGGAAAAAGGCGTGTGTGGATGTGGAAGAGGGAGTTTTTTGAAAGACGAGACCTCCAGGAAAAAGCACAGGTGCCCTGGTGGACAGTCTATCCACACTAATCACAGCTCTATAGTTCCTGTCTCCTGCCAGTTCTTAAAGCTGCAGACACCTTGGAGTAGCTTTGTGGCAGAAAGCCGGCCTTTCAGCAGTACCCTGACCATGCGGCTCTGAGTGCTAAAGGCCTGCTGACCATGGCGGAGCCACAAGCCCCCCGAGACTCCCCTGGCCCACACAGGGAGCAGCACCAGGGCTCCAAGGACCCATCCAGGGGCACCAAACGCAGGGTGACTTCCTGGACCGTGGCGGAGATCCTGCCCTCCTGGAGCTGTGGGGGGAGGAGGAAACAATGCAGTATCTCTGCTCCCAGAGGTGAAATGCCGACATCTATGGCAGGATGGCCGAGGCTCTAGCCCAGAGGGGACACCACCCCTTCACCTTGGGCCAATTATGTAGCAAGGTCAAGGAGCTATGCCAAGGCTACACAAGGGCCAGGGGAGCACAGCTCTCACTCTGGGGCAGGACCCCACTCCTGCCCCTACTACAAAGAGCTGCACCAAATCCTGCAGGGTGGTAAAGCCCTTTCCCCACCCGTACTGGTGGACTCGGGGGATGGAGACAACAGTGCTTGCCCAGCTGGAGCTCCTTGAGGACGATGACGATGATGATGAGGAACAACAGCTGCAGGAGGAGGAGGACACTGGCAGCGTCATCACCCTCAGCCTGAAGCCAGTATCCCAGGCCCTGAAGATCTCCCAGGCATCATCTGACGCTGGGGAGGGATCATCAGTTGAGTGCTCTGTTTGTCACACACACAGGGCGGGGGAGGCAGGCTCAGAGGGGATGGGGTGCGATCATCACTTGGCCTGCTCGGCCTGGACAGCATGCGGCTGTCTGTGCATGTGCAAGCATGTGCAGCGGCAGTGTGCACCACGTGGTCTCTGGAGCCAGCCCCAGAGGACACCTAGACTGCTGCTCACAGGCTGGGGGGGAGGCCCCACACATGTCCGACCCCTGGGAGGGACATCATCTCCCTGCCAGCACCACCAGAAGTAGGCTGGGCACAAGGGCGCACACACAACCCCACACAGACCGAGGAGTGCCACACATAGCACACGGCCATGCCTGTGTGCGCAAGGCACCACTCACTCCCGCGGGCAGCGCTGCCAAGTGTGTGTGTGGCCAGGCCACTCCAGGCCCCTCTCCTGCACATGAGATCACACTGTGGCTGGACACTTCCCTGGCCTGCTTGTCCATGGGGGTGGGGAAGCAGGCATCATGGTCCCCTGGGCACCTCAGGAGCCCTGTGAGGAGGGCCTGCTGTGCAGGCCACACGTGGCCTTGCTCTCAGGACATCATCATCCCCTGTTCCAAGGACAGCTGCTCGCTGCTCACAGATGAGGGTACAGCCTCCGGGGCAATGTCTGGTTGGATGACTCTCCCTCTTTTCCTCCACAGCCGGACCATCCGTCGCTGAGGGGCGATCCACGCCATCACAGGCAGGCAATCAAAGCTGGGGGAGCCACAAATTCTGGAGGGTCCACAAGCCCTCATGAGTGAGCACATTGCAGTCCAGCATGACATGCAGTAGACCCTGGCCCAAAAGGTCTGTGATGATGCCAAATGGAACAATCACATTTGGGACCAGCTCATGCGGCAGGGCAAAAACATGTGTGCTACCATCCGGGAAGTAATGGCATACCCGGTTCCTGTCCCCACTTTAGCCCTCCCTCCTTCCTCTCCCTCAACTCCCACTCCCCCTTGCCAGACCTGACCCCTCTCCAGCTCCCCCTCCTGCCCGCCCCCCTGTTGTCTCAGGTCCCACCCAATCCTGAGTCCATTGAAGTCCCTGGACCCAAGGCCGTACTTTCAGGCACTCCATATGCCACTTACAGCCCTGATCCCCGCTCCTCACTCCCCCATCCAGGTTCTGAGCCCCCCTCTACCCCAGTTACTTTTTGTTAAAAAAAATATACAAAGTTTTTGTTGTTCAACTCACAACTGTTGTTTTTATTGATTGTACAGGGAAAGGGGGCAGGGAGGGGTTGTGGTGGGAAAGCTATAGTGGGGCAAGGCACAGACCCTTATTAGGAGGTCCTGGAGAGAGACACTGGGGTCCTTCAGAGAAACTCTTCCTCAGCACCTCCTGGATGTGTACCCCCAACTGATGGGCCTGGCGGATGGCAGCTGTGTGTGACTGTTCAAGTTCCTTCCCTCCCAGCCAGCCTCAGCCCCCCCACCACAGGAGGAAGGCCTCCTCTTTGCTCTCCACAATGTTGTGGAGAACACAACATGCTGCGACCTCTTCAGGGATGTTGCACTCCCCCACATCAAGGTGAGTCAGGAGTCATCTGAACCTGGCCTTGAGGTGCCTAAAGGCGCATTCGGGCTCGGTTTAGGTGCGCGTTGAATGTTCCCTGGTACGGTCCAGGTGGCTGGTATAGGACTTTATCAGCCACGTCATGAGGAGGTAGGCCGTGTCCCTGATGATGCACAGTGGCATCTGTACATCCCCCACGTGAAAGTCCCAGTGGGGGAAGAATGTGCCAGACTCCAGTTTGTGGTAGAGGCTAGAGATCCTAAATATATGGGCATCATGTGCCCGGCCTGACCACCTGACAAAAAAGTCCAGAAACTGTCCATGGTGATCAACCAAGGCCTGCAGCACCATGGAGAAATAGCCCTTCCTATTTATCTACTGGGTGGCTCAATGCTGTGGTGCATGGATTGGAATGTGGGTCCCATCAATCGTTCCTCAGCAGTTCAGGAACCCCAGGGCAGCAAATCCAGCCATGATTGGGTTCAGACTCCAAAGCGGATAAGCCTGCGCAGCACGACGGAGTTGATAGCCCTCACAACCTGCAGAAGGAGACAAAGAAACACATAAAACATAGAATGAGAGGGAGGGCCTGAGCCCTAAGGAGGTACCCGTCCCCATCCCCTCCCCCCCCACAAACACGTCAGGAGCCACCCCCTATGAGTCCACTCCCCCCAGCAGCAGGGCTGTGTGAGGGCAGGATGGCACAACCCTCCTCGGGATGGGCCTTCCCCCCACCCCCACTCCACCCTCCACAGGCCTTTCCCAAGGGTCCCCCTTTTCCAGGACTCTCTCTCTCCCCCTTCCCACCCATGCAGGGACTGTAGCCCAAGAGCTCCTTACCTCCATGAGGAGGACCTGACGATAGACTTCCCCATGCCGAACTGGTGGCCCACCAACTGATAGCTGTTGGGGGTCGCGAGCTTCCACACAGCAATAGCGACCCTCTTCTTGAGGGGGATGGCGGGCCGCAGGTGGGTGTCACATCTCTGGAGGGCAGGGGTGAGCCAGGCACACAGCTCCAAGAAGGTGGCCTTCTGCATGCAGAAGTTATTAAGACACTGCTGGTCATCCCTCCGCTCCATCACCAGGCAGTCCCACCAGTCGGAACTGGTGTCCAGCCTCCAGAATCGTCTCTCAACTGTGGGGTTTGCGGGCAAGGGCATTGCTCCCACATCCAGTCAGAGGGACTCACAGTTGAGCTCAGAGTCGAGCTGGGCAGGATCGTCAAGACGGTCTGCTGAAACTACTGCATAATCTGCAGCATGACAGTGTGGGGCCATCTTATGCCCAGAGGCAGCTCCGGGTCCATAGCAAAAATTAATAATAATAACAATAATAATGCTGTGGTGTCCAACAAAGCTGGGCAAACAGAGCACACACTGCTAAAGCTTTTCTGCCCCTCAGAGAGGTAGGCAAGCCCACAGCAGAACCTGAGAAACGGGTCCAGCGGGGTCCCTTTAAGCACACTTCTCAGATAGCCTTAGGCAACAGCACCCAGAAGTAACCGCTGACCTAATGCCCTGGCTGAAGTGGTTCCGGCTGGCCTTTTCTGTGAGAGAGCATGCAATGAGTATGAACCTGCTTTTTTGATGCGCTCGTGCAGTGTGGATGCTCTCTTTCAAAAGAAGTTTCTTTTGAAGATCTCTTCCGAAAAAGCTTCTTTCGAAAGAAGCTTGCAGTCTAGACGTACCCCTTAAGACAGCAATGGGCAATCAAAGTTACTGAGTGGTCCGCATGACAAAGACAATCTCCCAGGATAGGGCAGTTCTGCTAATTGCACTTGTGTACCTAGAATTTGCAGGGTGTGCGGATTGAACCATAGCAGTGCTTTGGTTGGATGCAGGGGGAGAACACGGTTCTCACAGTCAAAGTTGTGTGCAATGAGCATACACCAGCCTTTATGGGCTCTTCCTTTACTTGTATGTCACTTTAGTGATACTGATAGGAAAAAAAAATGTGGACAGAAACCAACACAATCTGGCAACCCTGTGCATGGGCAACAGTAAACAAAATATCTCCTGGGCCATACATAGAATCCCAATGGGCCGCATGTGGACTATGACCTGCAGATTGCCCACCACTGCCCTTAAGGTCATCTTTACAAGTGCTGAACACTTGGCCTTTGGCCATCTGCCACTTGGGTAAGGCCTTTAACAAGCAAAGATTTTTCTAAAGAGATTTGAGATGTTGGATGCCCACCTTAAAGTGGCTTGATTAGTGGTGCTTAGTGTTTAATGGAACCTAAAGACCTTAAACTGAGCACCTAAAAATAGAGGTATTTTAAGATGGTTTTCTAAACCTTTAGCTAGAGTAGGGACAAGCATCCTTTCTGGAACCTCAAAAATTGCTGGGTTCAAATGTGGGGAAATTTGGGTAGGGTTTTGAATTTTAGCTGAATAGGTATGCACAATACTCAATGCAACTTCTTTACCTAGGCCTCAGTATTCTCAAGTTTCTGGCATCCTTGCAAATCCCACACTCCTACTGAAGTCAATGGGCGCTTTGAATGCATGGGGAATGCAGGATCACACTGTGTTGTTAATTATTGGCAGTTTCTTTAACTAGACTTTAGAGAAAACCACTTTTTTTTTCTAAATTGCCTTTTTATTGATTTTCAACAAAAGACTATCACAAGAAAACAAACATGGACTATAAATTAGAGATTAAGGATGCAGCACACATATTGTTGAACAGGAGAGAAAAATGTAGCATGTTAATAAACTCTACCAAAAGAATACAAAAGAGAAAGTAAATAAGCAGGTGCAAGAATTATATGAGTTCAGAATCTACGTTCAGCAAGAAAAGATGAAGACTTTACATTAAAGAAAATTACAGCAAGTGAAAAATTATTAGGAGACAGATCTCTAGCTGTTGTAAATTGATGTCAGTGGAGTTATGTCCATTTACACTGAGAACCTGGCCCATATAAATTTGTATTGGGGAGTGGGAATAAATCCATTTATTCTCTGTGGAAAAGGATTCCATATCAAAATCTCTTTTGATAGCAAGATTTCACTTATTTAACAGCACATGTATGAGGCATTCTACAGAGAGTAAATCACTTAAAACTCTTCCCCCCCGCAAAAAATGCAGAGACAGAGAGTCTCAGGTTTAATCTACTGTGAGTGGCATCGTCTGGCCAAGAAAGCAATTTATAAATAAGAGTGCAATTAGACTGACCTTCAAAGCTTGCAACCCACTCTAAAGAAGAACAAATTTGAGAAACGTAAGCAGTGTGGAATCTGCAGAACTACACATTGCATGTCTTACACATATTTATTTTTTAGGGTCTTATCCACTTGCAGTTAAAATCAATGTGAACTTTTCATGGTTTCCATGGGATTTGGATCAGGCCCTATTTCATTTTACAGAAACTGACTGAGCCCCTTAATGGGCATACTAAAGATGATTAAGTCGATTTGAATGAAATGGACGTGTACTAAATCTCGCCTTGAAACTAGAATCAAACAGTAGTTTTTGGAAGCTCAAAAGGTTGAGTTTAACTTGGGTGATTCCTTTTCTTTCCCTCCCTTAATTTTTTTATTTTTTTTTAATTTTTGAATTTCACTGCACTTACGGGTTCCCACAAGAAGCAGAAGGTCTGTGTCATGCCAGTCCAGCCCAACCAGAGAATAAAAGAACCAAAAATCTTTTCAAGATGAACTTGATGCTTCAATGTGAAATTTCCAGCCTAGTTTTGTAGATTCAAAAGTTTCATGTATCTCAGATAATCTACGAAGTAGTATCTTTGGTTGCCTTATCAAAACCAAACTCTAATTCAGATCCTGTTGCTAGCTTTTTAGTATGCCCAATATGAGATATAATTTCAGTGAGTAACATTTGGTGAGTGTTTTCTTTGAATTTGTAGTACAAAGAAACAGGGCCAGCCTTAGGCCAATTCGCCCGATTCCCTCAAATCGGGCCCTGTTCCTAAAGGGGGCCCCGCGTCCTGAACCCGGAAGTGTGCTGGGCGCCACGGGGGACGAGTTAATATTCAAAGCCAAGGGTCCTGCTCCAGCAATATTTGGAGCTGGCTCTCTCCCCCAGCTCTGCCTGGAGCGGGCCCTGGCCCCCACCTGCCGGCCCCCCCCCCCGCGCGTCCTCCCACCTCGGCCCCAGAATGTCCCCCTTGGCCCCAGCCCAACCCTGACGTGCGCAGTTCTCAGTGCAGCTCCCCCTTGCCAGCTGCTGCTGCCATGTGTGGCATTCTCAGGTGAGTGGGGAGACACCCGGGCATGACGTGACGACATAGAATCATAGAACCATAGAATCATAGAACCATAGAGCTGAAAGAGACCTCAGAAGGTCATCAAGTCCAACCCCCCTGCTCTAGGCAGGACCAATTCCAACTAAATCAACCCAGCCAGGGCTTGGTCAAGCTGAGACATAAACACCTCTAGGGATGGAGACTCCACTACATCCCTAGGTAACCCATACCAGTGCTTCACTACCCTCCTAGTGAAATAGTTTTTCCTAATATCCAACCTGGACCTCTCCCACCACAACTTGAGACCATTGCTCCTTGTTCTGCCATCTGTCACTACTGAGAACAGCCTCTCTCCATCCTCTTTGGAACCTCCCTTCAGGAAGTTGAAGGCTGCTATCAAATCCCCCCTCACTCTTCGCTTCTGCAGACTAAACAGACCCAACTCCCTCAGCCTCTCCTTGTAAGACATATGCTCCAGCCCCCTAATCATTTTGGTTGCCCTCCGCTGGACCCTCTCCAATGCGTCCACATCCTTTTTGTAGTGGGGGACCCAGAACTGGACACAATACTCCAGATGTGGCCTCACCAAAGCCGAATAAAGGGGAATAATGACATCTCTGGATCTGCTGGCAATGCTCCTCTTAATGCAACCTAATATGCCATTAGCCTTCTTGGCTACAAGGGCACACTGCTGTCTCATACCCAGCTTCTCATCCACTGTAACCCCCAGGTCCTTTTCTGCAGAACTACTACTTAACTGGTTGGTCCCCAGCTTGTAACTGTGCTTGGGATTCTTCCGTCCCAAGTGCAGGACTCTGCACTTGTCCTTGTTGAACCTCATCAGATTTCTTGTGGCCCAATCCTCCAATTTGTTTAAGTCACTCTGGACCCTATCTCTGCCCTCAAGCGTATCTACCTCTCCCCTAGCTTAGTGTCATCCACAAAACTTGCTGAGGGTGCAATCCATCCCCTCATCCAGGTCATTAATAAAGATATTGAACAAAACCGGTCCTAGAACCGAACCTTGGGGCACTCTGCTAGAAACCGACTGCCATCCTGACATCGAGCCGTTGATCACTACCCGCTGGGCCCGGCCTTCTAGCCATCTTTCTATCCATCTTACTGTCCATTTATCCAATCCACATTCCCTGAACTTGCTGGCAAGAATATTGTGGGAGACCGTATCAAAAGCCTTGCTAAAGTCAAGGTATATCACATCCACTGACTCTCCCATGTCCACAGAGCCAGTTACCTCATCATAGAAGCTAATTAGATTAGTCAGGCATGACTTGCCCTTTGTGAATCCATGCTGACTATTCTTGATCACTTTCCTCTCTTTCAAGTGCCTCAAAATGGATTCCTTAAGGATCCCTTCCATGATTTTTGCAGGAACCGAGGTAAGACTGACCGGCCTATAGTTCCTTGGATCGTCCTTCTTCCCTTTTTGAAGATGGGCACTACATTTGCCTTTTTCCAATCATCTGGGATTTCTCGATCTCCACGACTTTTCAAAGATAATGGCCAAAGGCTCCTCAATGACATTTGCCAACTCCCTCAGTACCCTCGGATGCATTAAGTCCGGACCCATGGATTTGTGTATGTTTAGCTTTTCTAAATAGTTCCTAACCTGTTCTTTACCCACCAAGGGCTGTCCATCTTCATCCCATCTTGTGTCACTTAGCGCATTAGTCTGGGAGTCCACCTTGTCCGTGAATACAGAGGCAAAGAAAGCATTGAGTACTTCAGCCTTCCCCACATCATCTGTCACTAGGTTACCTCCTTCATCCAACAGGGGCCTCACACCCTCTCTGATCACCTTCTTCTTGTTAACATGCCTGTAGAAACCTTTCTTGTTATCCTTCACATCCTTAGCCAGTCGCAATTCCATTTGCGCTTTCGCCTTCCTGATAACCCCCTGGCATTCTCGAGCTATACATTTAAACCCCTCCCTGGTCATTTGTCCAAGTTTCCACTTTTGTAAGCTTCCTTTTTGTGCTTAAGTTCACCAAGGATTTCCCCTGTAAGCCAATCCGGTCTCCTACCATGTTTGCCTCTCTTGCTATGCGTTGGGATGGTTTCTTTCTGTGCCTTCAATAAGGCTTCTTTAAAATACTGCCAGCTGTCCTGGACTCCTTTCCCCTTCATGTTAGCCTCCCAGGGGATTCTGCCCATCAGATCTCTGAGGGAGTCAAAATCTGCTTTTTTGAAGTCCAAGGTGTGTATTTTACTACTCTCTTTTCTTCCTTTGGTCATGATCCTGAAATCTACCATCTCATGATCACTGCTTCCCAGGTTGTCACCCACCTCTACTTCCCCTATTAGTTCCTCCCTGTTTGTGAGCAGAAGGTCAAGCTTCTGGTCGGATCCTTCAGCACTTGTGTCAAGAAGTTATCCCCAACATTCTCCAAAAACTTCCTGGATTGCCTGTGTACTGCCATATTGGTTTCCCAACAGATGTTAGGATGATTTAAGTCCCCCAGAAGAACCAGGGCCTGCGATCTGGAAGCTTCTCTCAGTTGTCCGAAGAAAGCCTCATCTACCTCATCCACCTGATTCGGTGGCCTGTAGCAGACACCAACCACAACATCACTGCTGTTGTTTGCTCCTTTAAACTTAACCCATAGACTCTCAACAGGTTTTTCTCCCTCTTTATACTGGAGTTCAGAGCAATCATAGTGTTCTCTTACATATAGTGCAACTCCTCCTCCTTTTCTCCCCTGCCTGTTCTTCCTGTCCATCATAATGGCCCGGGACTTTAAAACTGCTCGGCGCTGCATTGCACTGCTCGGCCTAGCTCCGGGTTCGGAGTCCAGGGCCCGAGCGCAGACTCTGGCCCCGCAAAGTGGAAGGCAGAAGGTAGGGGAGGGGGAAAACTAAGGGAGAGGAAGGGGCTTGTGTGGAGGGGGAAGGGGGAAGGGTAGGAGAGGAAGGGGCTTGTGCAGAGGGGAGGGGAAGGGGTAAAAGAGGAAAGGGCTTGTGCGGAGGGGAGGGGAAAATAGGGGAAGGGGCGGGAGAGGAAGGGGCTTGTGCGGAGGAGGAGGGGAGCAGGGAAGGGGTGGGAGAGGAAGGGGCTTGTGAGGAGGGGGAGGGGGAAAATAGGGGAAGGCACCAAGGGACAGCGTGGAAGAGAGACAAATGCCAGGGGCCAAATGCAGACAATGAGGAAAAGGGCATTCCACCCCGACCTCCTTCCCCTTTCCCCTTCCTAACCCCCTTTCCTAATGTACAATAAAAACACCCGTGTTGCCACGAAAAACTCTCTTTATTTAACATAACAGAGGTGGGGGGAAGGGGGCAATGAGGGTGGGAGAGGGGAGTGGGGAAACCTGGGAGGAGGGAGCTGGAAAGGGGAGGCAAGGGGAGGAAGGTGGAGGGGAGGCTCAGGGTTGGGGGGGTCTTGCCAGCCCTCCTGTCTCGCAGCACTGTGGGTGCGGGGGTCTCGGCGTCCCCGGGGGGGAGTGGGTATGGAGGGTTGGGGCAGAAGGGACGGGGGGGCGGAAGAAGTGGGAGAGAGAGCAGGGGTGGGAGGAGGAGCAATAACTGGGGCGGCCGCAGGGGCTGGAGCAGAAGGGGGCAGCAATCATTGCACCAGGGTCTGCAGGTGCTTGTGGAGGGCACGGCCCTGCTCCCGCAGTTCCCACAAGCTCTCCCGCTGCACCTGCAGGTCTTCTTGCACCCAATGCTCCTGGCTGTGGACCTGTCTTCCCAGTAACCCCAGGTGCTGCCGCTGGTACCCCTCCTGGTTGCGAGTGCGCCTGCTGGCCCGGGTGCGGGTGGATGTGGCGGGTGGGGTGGTGCACCCTGCAGGCCCAGGTGCTGCGGCTGTGGTGAAACAAGAGCAGTGGTCAGTTCTCCCTGGGGACACAGTGGGTGAAACCCAGCTCCACTCTGCAAGGCGAGGATGGCAGGTCTCCGCACCATCATGTCCTGCTATCCCTGGGAGTGTGAGATGGCCCAAGACTGCACCCCAGCCCCTGTGGTGCCTATAGTGTGGTCAGGGGGAGGGAGGAGAGATGTGCCCTGCCTCTGTGTAGAGGGGGCTTCTGGAGGGAGGGCAGTGTGCAGTTTCTCTCCCCGGGGTCAGGAGCCTGTCATGTGCCTTCACGTGTAGACGTGTGTGGGGAACAGGCCAGGGCCCCTGCATGGCACCCAGCTGGTGCCATGGGCCAGATGTCCCAGCTGGCACGGCAGATACACTGGTTGCTGCCTGCTCCGTGATCGGCAAGGTCCATGTGCACGGTCCCTGGGCTCTCCCCTCCCCCCCACTCCGCAGAAGGGGATTGTGATGGCACTCACATGTGGAGGCCTCCCTGGCCTTGGATGAGACTGCTGATGGGCTCTCTGGGATGGCTCTCTGGGATGGCTCGGGGGTCCTGGGTGCAGGGCAGGCTCCTGCGGTTCCTGGCTGTTGTCCTCCTCCTCTTCCTCCTCTTCCCTTATGTCAGGGGCAGGGCCAATGACCACCAGGGGGGCACGGACCATCTGACCCCCCAGGATCCGGTCCAGGGCCTCATAATGCAGGCAGGTGTCTGGGTCAGCCCCTGGTTGGGAGCCCCTGGCATAGGTCTGCCGCAGCTCTTTTATTTTTGTCTGCACCTGCTCCTGGCTGCACATGTGGCCTCTGGTGGCCAGGCTGGCAGCCATGTGGCTGTAGACGGCCTCATTCCTGTACCTAGTGCGGAGATCGTGGGCATTGGAGGCCTCCCCCCAAACCTCAATGAGGTCCATGATCTCTGCACTAGACCAGGCAGGTGTCCGCCTTTTGCGGCCCCTGGCAGGCTCCTGGGAGCTGCCAGCCTGGTCCAGGGGAGTGGTGGAGGGCTGGGTGGCAGTAGGTTGCTAGCTCATGCTGTGCCAAGTGCAGGGTCTGTTGGCTGTGTGCTGGCAGGCTTGCAACTGGCACAGGTACTGTGGCCAGAGTCTGCCCCTTTAAGGGCTACGGGGCTACGGGGGGAGCAGATGAGTTTTCCTGGTTGTGCCCAGAGTGGTCACCAGGGCTCCCTGGGAAGGGCTGGAGGCCCCCTATTTCGAATTAACTGTCTACACAGCACTTAATTCGAAATAGCTATTTCAAATTTGGCGTTACTCCTCGTAGAATGAGGTTTACGAAATGCGAAATAAGCGCTCCGCTATTTCGAATTAAATTCGAAATAGAGGTTTGCATGTATAGATGCTATTGAAGTTAATTTGAAATAACAGCTGTTATTTCGAATTAACTTTGCAGTGTAGACATACCCTTAGTGGGGACATCAGTGGATTAACTGAGCAACAGTCATTAAAGAGCTAGGCAAAACTTCTGTAGTTTATTCGGGGCTAAGTCCATCAAAGTTCATAGGATTTTCAGCAGACTCTTGAGTCAATTAGAGGTCTGTATGAACTATAGCAATTCTACCTAGTTTATACAGGAAAGGGTGTGATGATTGGCAGATTTGGCAGACACCTGCTTTGAGTCCACTTAACACTAGAACTAGTGGTGTAGAAATCTATGGGGACCAAAACCACATGATTTTGTGCATCTTTATTATTGAAGGCAGAATCCATTCATGGTCAAACAAACTAGAGCGAATGAATATCCTGGGAAAAGCCTCGTCCCACTGGGTGAGATGGAAATGCAGTAATGTGATGCTTTTCCTGGTCTAAAAGTAGTGGCATCACCCTGTGTGACCAGAGCTGTTGAGTCTCACAGTAACTTCCTTTGCTTTGGATACCTGGATGCAGTTGCTGCCCTCTATCTTCACCACAGGCGCTAGCCATCATTTTCAGGGTTCATGTTAGATCTGTCCAGCTCACATAATACCCCAAGTGATATTTTGGACAATCCTTCATCATGGGTGGCATAGTTCCAATGAGTAATCCTTTACTTTAGACGCTACATCCCCCTCCACCATGATGAAGTACAGGCTGGACTTGAACAAAGCTGTCAAATCAGTTTCCAGCTTTTGTTTTCTGAATTCTATACTTACCAGCTCTTTCAGTTCTTACACAGAATTCTCCATCTGATTGGCCTCACAGCATCTGCCCTGGGCAGTTTACCATAGCTATGGAATCAACATTGTCTTCGTAGGACAACCAAGTTCATGATCTATTCAAGCTGTATACTTCCCTTTCTGTTGTGAAAAATGTACATGACCTTGTGCAGATTGGGCAAAGCTGGAGGCTTTCCATGCAAAATATCACTGTCATATATTGGGGCATTAAGTGGAATGACTTCATCTGTAATTAGCTCTACCAACTGCTGGGATCACTGTCCTCAGGCTGTAACTTCTGCTTTTTGAACATGTTGTAACGGTGCTACAAGACATTCCAGCGAATGCCGTTCTCCAGGTGGCTGGGAACATCCATGATAAAATCCCACCAATTAAGGGTTGGAGGTGGCCCAGAGGTAGACCCTGTATTACATGGGTTTATCAGATCTGTTCCAGTGTTGAACTCTCAGGCCGTAAAGCCTTCACATTTGTACAGGAATGGCCCAAATGGCGAACAATCACAGTGGCCCACTGTCTCACTAAGCGCTGAAGAAGACAATCCATTAGATCTTATCTCCCCTGCCTTTTCCCTGTACAAGAACATGGAGACTCTCAAAGGTCAGTATTCAGGTCAAGATTCCAATAACAACAACAAAAAGATGTAGCAGTTACAATAAAAGATATTACAGTAAAACTCCAATAGTCCGGCATCCAATAGTCCGGCACTCCTGATAGTCCGGCATCAAAATGGCAAGAGCCTAGTGAGTGAGCTTCGGCAAAAAATGAGTCACAAGGTAACAGCGGCAGCAACTGAACTGAGCAAAAGGGTAAAAAGGCTTAAAAACTAAAACATTACGGTATACTGTATACAGTATGTACAATAAAAAGGGTTAAGAACACTTTATATACAGTATATAATGTATACAGTATATATATAACCTGCTTATAGTACCCCCTGATAGTCCGGCATACCTGATAATCCGGCACCACCTAAGTCCCATAGGTTCCGGATTATCGGAAGTCTACTGTAATTGTGATTGAATATAGCTCAATACTTGGAGTGAGACCAATCCCAGCTTCTGAAACACTCAGAGAGAAGAAGTGATGATAGTTTCCAGCAGGCAGCAAGGTTATGAATATGTTACTGGATGGAAAAGAAGGTTAATGGACTAAAACATCTCATTAACAGTTAAACTCCCTTCTTTTAAGATTGAGCCTCTTTTCTTCTCTCCCTTAACATTTCTGCAAAGTTGTCAAAAAATGCGGGCAATCTGTTTTTTAAACACAGAAGAACAAGATCACAAAAGGTGTTTATTTTCTAGCTGAAGGAGAACAACTTCTATTCATTTTCATTTCACTAATGACATCCCTGGACAATCAGATGGTCAAATGCAATAATACAGTGAAAGAATGAATAAAATTCAGTACTCCTCCTCAAACAATCTCAAGACACTTCAGTCTTCATTAATCCTCGCTGCACCCCTCCTTTTCCAGGTGGGAAAACTGAGGAATGAGGCAATTAGATGACTTGCCCAGGCCACATGGAACACTTTTGGCACAGCTGGGTTTATAAGCTGTTGACAAGTACCTTACCCTTTCTATGACCTCTGGGTATGCTGGTTTGAAGGCCTGGGGTGGTCTAAAGAGACCCTAAAATCGCAGTTTCAGCTAGGTAAGGATTCTTCCACATTAGAAACTGAGGAAGACAGTCAAATGCCCTGGTATGAGGGGCAGCCAGAGGAAATTGTCATAAAGGACCTCAGAGCTCCTGGGCAGTGAATCTCAGCTCAGCTCTTACTCCAGATTTCTATTCCTGTGCTTAAAGGTTTCTTTTCCTTTCTCTGAATCACCTAGCAGTAGTGCAAATACCTAAGCCCTGGGCTCTGGTATGTGGAAGAAACACAATGACATCCAATAGAGACTTGTGACACTGCCAATTTAATGTGGAAGATACTCAGACACTGCAGTGATAGTTGGCAATCTAAAACCCTAAGATACACAGATGGCTGCATGGACTGCTCTTTTGGGTAACATACTTGTTCACCAGGAGGTCTATATAGGCAGCCATTGAGGATGTATATGGAATAGACATGCATACAACAGCTCAGTAACACACCCTAGATACCAAAAAATGAGTACCTTACTTGTTATATATAGTTTCATGATTTTGTTAGTCTCTAAGGTGCCACAGAACTACTCATTGTTTTTAAAGTTACAAACTAACACAGCTACCTCTCAAATACTCTAGACATCAAGGTTTTACACACCTTACCACAACAACACATTTTTCTTTTTCCCCCTCTAAGAAGAGGTTCCAAGAATACAACATGGATAAGCTTCATTTAAAGTGATCTTTCACATTCCCATGCTGCAGCAATGGCTAATTTCATGTCTCTGTAGAAAATGTGCTTGCTTGACTAGCCCTGGGAACTGAAGCCTTCAAGACAGCTAAAGTATGATAATGGGTAGAGGTCAAGCATTCCTCACTGCATTGAATTTTTCACTATCAGGCAGGGTTGGCCTTACCCTGAGGTGGCCGCCTCAGGTGTCAGACTGTGTGTTGGCGGGGACAGGGGAGGGGCGCCACTAGGACCCAGAGTGTAGAAAATTGTGTCTGCTGCTGGTGCATCTATATTCTCTCTGCTCTAGATGCACAGAGATGGTGGAGTGCTGTGCTGGAGGAAGGAGGGCACAAGAGACATAACAACAGGCAGGAGAAAAGGTGAGAGGGAATAACAGAAAGCAACAGGAGGTGCAGGGAGAAGGAGGAGGAAGAGACTCTTATGTACCTCTCTAGCACTCCCAGGAGCCTGGACTGATTAACACCACTTTCTCAGGGAGCTTCCTGTTTCCCGCTGCTTCGCTGAACCCACTTGAGGAGAACAAGCAGTCAATTGAAGTAGTAGGAGCCAGTTAGGCCCTTAAGACGCTGATATCTTCCCTCACTCAGGCCCTGCTACCATCCTGCTTATTTGTCCCCTTCAACTGAGTGTTGAGAGCCACTATAGCTGGCACAGAACAGCAGTCATGAGTGAAAGAAAAAAACAGCCCTCTGGGGCAGCATTCAGAAAAAGAAAGAAAGCAAAGGAAGCTTTCCTATCTAAGTAGGAAGGAACTCTCCTGAGATACATCCTCACTGGGGACGGAAAGCTCACCGTGAACATTTGTGTCTATGTGAGTGGTGAGGAGATGCCTGATCTTCCGGTTAGTCAGAGTGCAGGTGACCTGGCAGCTACTACAGCATCCATATCTCCATCTCAAATGGATGTAACCATGCATATTCCTGAAGAAAAGTGTAGATCAGAGGAGAGTGTGGTGGAGGCGCAAGAAACAGCTGCTGCTGAGTTTAGTTCCTTAAGTCTTGATGATCCAGGACTGTGGGCCCATTTGAGCAGTAGCCTGAGGGACTTCCTTGTACTGCACGGGCCAAAGGAAGTGAAAAACTTCATGTTCCCCCAAGACAATGAAAATAGAAGTTTCCATCCAACACATTATTGGCATGAAATCCCCAATGGTGACAAAGTGGAGAGGCCATAGCTTATGTACTCAAAAACCCAGAATGCTGCATACTGTTTTTGTTGCAAACTCTTCCAGTCTAATGTTCCAGCTACACTGGGTTTTACAGGAATAAAGGACTGGAAAAATCTGGCTAGAAATTTGTCATGCCATGAGAAGGCAGCAAATCACCAGAGAGTATTCCATAGGTGGAAAGAGCTTGAGATGAGACTAAGGTTAAAGGCCACCATAGATGATCAGCATCAAGAGAAGATTGCATCAGAGTCTCTTTACTGGCAAAAATTTCTAAAAAGGCTCATTGCCATTGTGAGAATGCTTGCTACCCAAATCTAGCATTGCATGGCACTTCAGATCAGCTGTATACGCTGAACAATGGACACTTCCTTAAAATTGTGGAGCTGATGGCTGAGTTTGATGCTATACTCCAGGAGCATCTAAGAAGAGTCATCACCCAAGAAATGTACACACACCACTACCTTGGAAAAACAATTCAAAATGAGATCATACAGTTACTGGCAACAAAAGTCAAACAGAAGATTGTGGCAGATCTGAAGTCAGCAAGATATTACTCTGTTATTCTGGACTGCACACCTGACATCAGCCATACAGAACATATGACTTTAATGGTGTGTTTTGTAACAACAACAGAACCTAGTGAAAATGTCCCTGAAATGGTGACTGTCAGAGAGCATTTTCTAGAATTTATTGACATTGATGATACTACAGGAGCTGGTATGACAAATGTGCTTATTAAAAAGCTGGAAGATATGGGAATTGCAATAGCTGACATGAGAGGTCAGGGCTACGATAATGGTGCCAACAGGAGAGGAAAGAACAGAGAAGTGCAGACATGCATCCGAGAGTTAAACCCTCAAGCTTTTTTGTTTCATGCAGTTCTCATTCATTGAACTTGGTGGTCAGTGATGCAGCATCAGCTTCTAGTGAGGCTGCTGAATTTTTAAATGTAATTCAAAGCATCTATGTATTTTTCTCTGCCTCAACTCATCAATGGCAAATTTTGAAGCAACATCTGGGAACATCCTCTCTGATACTGAACCTACTGAGTGCCACATGATGAAAGTCGAGTGGAGGCGATAAAAGCCTATCAAACACCAAATTGGGAAGATAGATGATGCCATAGTTGCCATTATGGAGGATAATGCTATGACAGGAACTGTTCATGGGAGGACAGTGGTAGAGGGAAATGGAATCACCGAAAACATACATAACTTCAAATTTCTGTGTGACTTAGTGTTGCGGCATGACATACTGTTTGAAATAAATGTTGTAAGCAAGAGACTCCAAGCTGTTGACCTTGATATAACTGGAGCAATGGAAAAACTGGACAAAGCAAAGTCATACCTATAGTCTTACCGGTCAGATGAGGGATTTCAAAACATTCTGAAGAGTGCACAGAAGTTGGCAGAGGAACTTCACACTGAAGCTATTTTCCCACCCATTCAAGAATACAAGAGTCACCGAAGAAGAAGACATTTTGATTACGAGGCAACGGATAATCCCATAAGAGATCCCAAACAACAATTCAAAGTTGAATTCTCTAACCAGGTGCTAGATTGTGCAATACAGTCAGTTGAAGAACGTTTCATGCAGCTCAAGGAACACAGCAGTATATTTGGGATGTTGTATGATATTCCAAAACTCCTCACTCTATCTGAAGACGACCTACACCAGCAATGCAGGGCACTAGAGACAGTGTTGACACATGATGACATGCGCAATATTGATGCGAGTGATTTAGGTGATGAACTGAAAGCCCTTTCAAGATACATTTCAGCAGGATCAACTCCAAAGGCTGTTCTGGAATATGTGCACAAATAAGATGACCACCCTCTTCCCAAATGCTTTTGTTGCTCTGCGCATACTTCTAACACTTCCTGTAACAGTTGCCAATGGAGAATGCAGCTTCTCCAAGCTGAAGTTAATAAAAATGCATCTATGCTGTACAATGACACAGGAGAGGCTGGTGGGCCTTGCAACCATCTCAATAGAGCATGAGCTGGCCGAGACTGTGGACCTTCAGGAAGCAGTTCAAATCTTTGCAACCAAGAAGGCACGGAAAGCACCACTTTGATTATTCAAACAGATAAAAATGCCTGTGATTACTATGCAGACAAGAAAAGTTACATTTGCTGTTCAGGCGTTTGAAAGTTAAGTGTTACTTAACATTTTTGAACAAGGCATTTTAAGTTAGTTCTCCTTTATTGGGGTAGGTAACAGAGCAGTACCATGAGAAGAGTAGAACAGGAAGAAGGCAGAATTGAGACCTTTCAAAGTTTTGGTCCAAGCAAGGATGCATGGGGGCATCATTTGAGCTCCCCACCTCAGGTGCCAAAATGTTGTGGGCCAGCCCTGCTATCAGGGTGCATCTACACAGTACCTTAACTCAAAATAAGATACTCAATTTGAACTAGGCAAATTGTGTATCTTATTTCAATGCTATTTCAAAATAGCTTATTTTGTCATTTGGCACTGTCTACACAGTGCCAAATTTTGAAATAAAGTACTGTTCCAAAATGTCCCTTACTCCCCATAGAATGAGGTTTACAGGAACATTGGAATAGTGAGCCTGAAATAATGAGCTTGCTGTTAAGACACAGGATAGCTATTTCGGGATACTCCGTTATCCCGAAATAGCCATGCAGTGTAGAAGTGCCCTCAGTATAAGAGCATTCCCAGCTAGTTAGGATTTGTTAATTTGAGTGATTCCAGCATTCAATTTTATTTTCTACAGTAGTAAGCATAAATCTCTGCTGTAGTACTCAAAATTATCCTAGAAAGATCACTGCACCATTTGTTCTCAATAGCTCACTTTCCAACATTTACAGTTCAAACTCTTGGGTTATTACACAGAATTGTACTGTGTGATTTTGTTCCAGTTTGCATCTTAATTTTGTGGATGGATCTAGGAATATTTTGCCATTAGCCAATTCATATTGCATGGATTTTCAATATTCTTCCACATGCAACCCAATGGAAAAGGTGATTAGTATATTTTGAAAATGTAAAAAATGTAAATGCTTATATAGATGGATGCCATTGAAATGGCATTAGGTCTCTTTCTCTACTGCCCTGCAGCGAGATAAAATTATTTATATTACAATATTGCCTAGTCATCCAAAGACTAGGGCTCTGCTGTGCTAGGTAATAATCAAACATTTATCAAGGGGCACTCCCTGCCCACAATAGCTTATACTCTAAAGAGACAAGAGGACAGGATGACACTGAAAGGTAAAATTACTTGCTCAAGATCACATAGCAAGTCACTGGTGGAACTGGTAATATAACCAAGTACAGTTGCCTGTCAGGTGCACTAGCCACTAAACTTCACTGTCTTTCTTGAAATGAGAAAGTAAAATGACTATGAGATTTTACCATTCTGACCTAATCCATTCTACCCATTACCACACTAAGCAATCCAGTATTTAGCAAAGCAATATTTCCTTAAACACAGTACAAAAAATAACTGACATCATAGATGGTAGAGCAATGATCAGTAAATACCAGCTTGTTAATGGACACCACTTAATGTAATCAGTCAGACAGAAAGAGAGGCAACATTAGATGGATAGATGGTAAACTGAGGGCTGACCTAATAACAGAACACTTATGCAAGTCCAATTTTTAAAAAAATATTTAGTTAGAATTAACAAAAATTATTTATTTGAAATTTTTTAACCCAAATTATGACAAAAGTTCTGTTTTGTATTCTTTGGCCAACCCAAAATGGATCATTTTGTTGTGATTTTAAGGGAAGAATAAAACTATTTTAAAATAATGTTATATAAAATTGAGGGAAATTCTGAGATGAAAACAGCTTTCTGAGATGAAAAGTCAAGTTGTTGTTTCAGAAATGCTGAAATGAACCAATTTTTAATTTCCGAAATGTTTCTTTATTATTGAAAAAAATTCTCAAAATCAATCCAAATACATGAATTATTTTGGTCAATCTGAATCCATAATTTTACAACAAAAAAATTGCAAGACAAGTTTGCCATGTTCTAGTCAAGATTAATTGTATTATACAGCAAAGCCCATGTGGAAATAAAACAAATGAAATAGTCTGCCTTCTACCAGGCCCAATATTCAATATAGCCAGTTAGATTAGTATGTGGAGGCATGAAAAGTGTGCCATGGAAATCAATAGCATCAACAGAAACCACTTAGATCAATGTTTTAACTAGTGAGAAGACAATACACAGGAAATAATGTATCAGGAATACCTAGTCTCTGTTTCTGAACTGACTTGTTACTGTTAATTGCCACCTACTTAAATGCTCTTCATTTGACACTATTCTCTAGATTTGAGCTATTGGATCACACGAAGCTTCTGAAAAACACAAATACTCATTTCAGGAATGTGTTTAATCTAAATAAGAATCCATATCCACACTATATGGGTTGGTGCTCATTGCAACCAATTGCTGAAAATTTCTAGGAGTCTAGATGGGATACTGAATATATTAGAAACTATTCAATTTGCATATTTTTTCAGCGTGTTTTGCTGGTCTACATTAATGGCATTGCCCTATTGTTATTATGACAAATTGTATTTTAAAATTTAAATTGTATTATAGTATCTCTTAACCTTACTAATTTATCTGATACCAGTTGTAGCTCCTTTCTCATAGTGTTGGCATGGAATTCTCTTTGACAAATTTGTCTTCAATTTATTAAAAAATTAGGAACACTTCTGTTTCCTGGAAATATTCAGTTATCTGTGGTAATGATAATAATTTTGATCAAACAGCTGCTGCCCAATGGGCTGAGATAAAGTTCACTTAATCTGCAAAATATTCTGGAAGAGAGACATCCTAATAGGTTATAATGTGATACCTCACCTCTTGGAATGCCCAAAGAAAGAAAACCAATGACATGGATAGCTCATTAAAGTGTCTGTGTTTCTTACAAATGCTGCTCTATAGCTCATTAGTGCTCAGCTGCTTGCTTCTGGATGAACATAGAAACATTTCATACCACATTGCAACCACACATTAACTGAAGGCTTGAATTAGCCAAAAGCTAGCGTTAGGGTGTCTGACAGCAGTGATCACAGGAATGGTTAGTGAGCTTGATTGATGCTGAAAGACAGATCAGATAAGGAACAGTGGGGCAGATTTACAGTTGGTGCAAACAAACCTAGCTCTATTGATCACTGCAATTGCAGGTAATCTTGAGAGACTGGCAAACAGAGAGTCAAATCCTAGAGCTGCCCATTCAATTGCCATCACATTTGTAAGAAGAGGCGACGTCACTACCTATGAAATATTTTCATTTGCACACAGCAGCATGTTTTAATTTGAACAGTGACACTGTATTACATTGTAACACGAAGGTTAAAGTTCTGTCCTAGGGAGAAGCAGGTACAGAATCAAGTAGCAAATATTTTCATAAACTTGTGTGTGTGTGTGTGTCCAGCCCCACCAATGAGGGAAGGCAAAGGGGGCAACTGCCCCGGGACTTGGTGTTTCAAAAGGGATCCCCGGCTCTTTAAATCGCTGTCAAAGCACCACACGGCATGCTCTGGGAAGTTCTGAGGGGATGGCAGGCTGAGGACCAGCTGCCCCAACCCTGTCCCTTCACCTGGAGGCCCACCCCTTCTGGAAGCATGGAGATGCCCTCCTTGCCCAAGTGCCCGTTAGTCTGTCAGCTGTCCTGTGTGTCTCTATATACACACATATCCCACCTGCCTAGGGTGACCAGATAGGAAGTGTGGAAAATTGGTGCAGGGGATGCAGGGTAATAGGCAGCTATATAAGATGAAGTCCCGAACATCTGATCACCCAAATGTATTGCTGTGCTGTCTCAAAAATATCTCACTGTAAGGGTGACATCTTTATATATAGTAATAAACTATATAGGAAATAATCATATTGTGCCCTCATTCACACAAAACTTTTTAAGAACATAAATTAATGAAGCCTCACAATGGCCCATCAGGGAATAGAGAATTATTTTCATTTTACACCTGGAAACTAAAGTATAGAGAGGCAGGGCTGTTTTATCTTGGCTATATATCTTATATGGTCCCCTTTATTGTCATATCCATGACAGACAAATATATCAATTTCCTGCCATATCCTGGGCAAACCTTACTGAATTGAGTATAAGTATGTTAGGAGGTCATTGTAGTAAAAATGGAAATGTTCGTGTGTTGTTGCAGGATTGTATGTAACTTGTCTAGGAGACATGGCTAATGTAACCCTTGAGAAGTGGTGGTGTGAGTTTCAAAGGATCCTTTTAAACAGTGGGCTAGGAAGAATGAACTGTTAGTGGTGTGGGATTCTGGCAGATTCCCTATTCACAGTCTCCTCAAAGACTGAAGTGATCCTCAGGTTAGAAAGAGAGAGAGAGTGCAGATGCCCTAGATCAACCTTGCCCTAGAACACAGTTGCAGATGCCCTGAACTGTGACACTGGGCACCTCAGAATCCTTAGATTCAATATCTCACTTTTCACTGAGGTAGAGAAGTGCTATTTATCCCCATTTTACAGACAAGCTAAGCAACTTTCCTTAGAGTTACACAGGAAGGCTGTAGAGCAGTGTAACCACATACCTAGTGTGGTTCACTGTGCCATTTAGTGGCATTTAGACCACTTACAGTGAGCAATAAGAATGAATGAGCTCTACAGCCTAAGCTGAGAGTCAGCTGGTTTTATAGCTCAAGCATAGAGGCTCCTATGGTAGGTTCCTACACTAAGCTCTAGAGCTCCCAGGTTCAAATCCACCTGGTGATGGTTACAGCAGCAGGACCTTAGACCCAGGTCAGACCTAAGCTAGTGAAGCCAGGAACATCTCTAAAGAATTTCACACAGGAAACCATTTGCAGTGCCCAGCAACTTGGATTGGTTTTAGAAAGTCTGTGTACACTGCTGTATATTTCTGATCATCATTTACAGGCACATTATTTATTTACTGCCTATGTATGTCAACATTTCTTTTAGCGAATATGCCCATAGTGTCAGAGTCAGGAAAAAAGAATCAAGACCTCCTAACAGGCAGTTTTTGCCTGAATGATGAAAATACCTTTGCTCCTTAACAGATAGGATTTACCATTATGTTTCATGATGTCTTGTGATAACATTACTCGATATCTTAAATATAGTATAAGTTTTAAAGTACATCAGAAGCAAGAAGCCAGCTAAACAACCAGTGGGGCCCTTGGATGATTGAGACGCTAAAGGAGCACTAAAAAAGATGATAAAGTCATAGCGGAGAAGCTAAATGAATTCTTTGCTTCAGTCTTCATGACTGAGGATATTGGGGAGATTCCCAAACCTGAGCCATTCTTTTTAGGTGACAAATCTGAAGAATTGTCCCAGATTGAGGTGTCATTAGAGGAGGTTTTGGAACAAATTGATAAGCTTAACAGTAATAAGTCAATGGGCCCAGATGACATTCACCCAGGAGTTCTGAAAGAACTCAAATGGGAAATTGCAGAACTATTAACTGTGATTTGTAACCTATCCTTTAAATCGGTTTCCATACTTAATGATTGGAAGGTAGATGGCAATTACAGACAAGTCTAACGTCAGTACCAGGAAAATTAGTTGAAACTATAGTAAAGAATAAAATTGTCAGACACGTGGATGAATATAATTTGTTGGGGGAAAGTCAACATGATTTCTGTAAAGGGAAATCATGCCTTACTAATCTGCTAGAGTTCTTTGAGGGGGTCAGCAAACATGTGGACAAGGGGGATCCAGTGGATATAGTGTACTTAGATTTCCAGAAAGCCTTTGACAAAGGCTCTTAAGTAAAGTAAGATGTCATGGGCTAAGAGGAAAGGTCCTCTCATGGATTGATAATTGGCTAGACATGAAATAGACGGTAGGAATAAATCGTCAGTTTTCAGAATGGAGAGAGGTAACTGGTAGTGTCCCCGAAGGGTCTGCCAATCCTATTTAACCTATTTATAAATGATCTGGAGTAAGGGGTAAACAGTGAGGTGGCAAAATTTGCAAATGATACTGAACTGCTCAAGATAGTTAAGACCAGAGCAGATTGTGAAGAGTTTCAAAAGGATCTAATCAAACTAGGTGATTAGGCAACAAAACGGCAAATCAGTTTTAATGTTTATAAATGCAAAGTAATGCACATTGGAAAATGTGATCTTACTACAATCACAAATCAAATCTAATGGGATTAGACTGCTCGAAAGTATAGACATCATTATTTCTAGTTTTCTAACTGAGAAATAAAAATGATTATTAGTACTCCAGATGTGTTCCTAACTATCCTGGACAGACAAACTATTGCTGAGTTGGTCGTAGCATTTCTCTCCCCTAGCTCTGATCAGATTGCATTTACCATAAATAGAACAGCGGTTCCCAGTTGTCATTATTTAAAATTGCAATTTCCAGCAATACTGGTTGTGTGTACTGCTTCTCGAACACTACTTACAAGAGCTGTCACTAAGTAACACTCACAGAAAACTCAGAGAGGTAGCCGTTTTAGTCTGTAACTTAAAAATAAATAAATAAATAAAACAAGTGTCCCTTAGAGACTAAAAAAAAAAAAAAGAAAAGAAAAAGAAAAAAATGCGTGTAATAATCTACAATCTATCCTGGAAAATGATACTTTGCTCCCACAGGCCTTCGGAGACAGGCCAATCCTCACCTACAGAAAACCCCTTAACCTGAAACAAATTATTTCCAGCAACCGTACAACACACCTCAAACATACTCACCCAGGAACCACACATCTATATAAGTGACATCATCACAGGATCTAACCACATAAGCCAGAGGCTCATACACATTCCCTAATGTGATCTATGCCATCAAGTGCCAGCAATGCCCCTCTACCATGTACATTGGCCAGAATGGACAGTCTCTACGATAAAAGATTAATGGACACAAATCAGATATTTGAAATGGAAACACACAGAAACCTGTTGGGGATCATTTTAAGTTGTCCAGGCACTCATTAATGGATCTAGAAATGGCTATCCTTATGCAAAGAAATGTCAGGAACCAACTACAGAGAGAGACTGCAGAACTGGCCTTTACATGCACATTTGACACATTCACTCAGGGACTGAACAAAGACATGAACTGGATGGGCCATTATATTCTACAACCAAATGATATCAAAAGCTAAATATCAGACACTTACAGCCCACTCTATTAGCCTCATTTAGCATGGACACTATAATTGATAAGGTTTTTTTCCCTCCTCTCTCTCTCCCCTCTTTTTCTGCTTTACATTTTTAGGGTTTCTGTGCCTCTTGCTCCACTCATCTGAAGAAGTGGGTTGTGCCCATGAAGACTCATGGTACTATCTATATTCTTTTGTTAGTCTAAGATGCTATAGGACCACTCATTTTTTAGTTTTAACTCACAGAAAACTTAATTTCACTCAGGCCCATTTACTTTGTTTAATTGTTGTTATGGCTGCATGGTTCTAATTTTATAAAGCTTTCTTCAAATGCAGAAAAGCTAGGAAAATAAATAACTGAGGTCAACTCACACACACATATACTTCTGGATCTACACCAACACAAAAACTTATCAAATCCAAATTATGATTTTTCTTCAACACATTGTTAACATCCAAGATTTCATAAACTTCCATAAAACATAACACTGACATGCATAAAGGAAGGACACATGTTAATGATGTATTTATGGATATTTATATCCTCTTTTGATTTGGTTTGGCTTTCTTCATAAAACATTGCTTCTTCTTGGATAAGCTACCCTACAGCCTTAATTCCAACACACATCTAAGGGACATATGTTAAAATATAATTTCTTCTTATAAGATGAGGTTCTTTTTTAAGAGAAAAAGAGAACAATTTTTACCATATGTCTCCTTCTTGTATTTATGTTGAGTTAACGCTGTATGGTAGTTAAGAAAAGAAGATGACATATGTTAAGAGCTGTTCTCTTTTCTCTGTTCAGGAAAATAAAAAGAAATAAATAGGACTGGATCCAATTCCCACTGAAATCAAAAGCAAGATTCACATTGATTTCAACAGGAGTGGAATCAGTCCCGTAACATTCAGTTACTACTTTACTTTAATACAAGTTAGGCAGAATGGTTGACTATACATTTGTTACATTAACAGAAATAGAGAGGGCATCAGACAAAGATAAAGGAATATAATGGAACAGAAACACAACAAATTATGAGGAAATGCAGATATTGTTATAATAAAAGCCATATCAATTATTTGTTATAAGTTAACTACAAAAATCCATAATAAAAATACTGCCAGGAGTTATTTAACTAAAATTATAGCTTGTCCTGAAATTTTCATTAACTGTTGTTTTGGATGAACCTGTCTTTCCTTGTGACATGACTATAATTTCTCAGACATTAATACTCTAAGTGTAACACTAATAAAACTAAAACACAGAAATAAAACAAGGACCAAGTTGCAATACTAGCAATTTCACTGAATAAATACTTGAACCATTGGTTAAGGTATTAAACATGCCTTTGGACCCAGAATAGGCCACAGTGATTAAATAGCACATGAAATGATCAAATACCATTAAATTCTATTCCCTGTATTTTGAAGGGTCTTTTTTACTATGAAATGAAGACCTATAATTTATATCTTGTGGTTACCCATCAATGATCTTGGCTAATCATATTTATGGTAGAGCTGACTAGACAATGGAGATTTCCCCCATACAAAAAATTTGACATTTTCTGAAAAATAATTTTAGTGGGAGTGGAAAAGGAGAGTTGGCAACTAAAAAATTATAGTTAAGAACGTAAGACCATAAGAATGGTCATACTGTGTCAGACCAAGGCCATACTGTGTCAGACCAGGGTCTACACAGCACCCTTACCTTGAAATAAGCTACGCAAATCATGTAGCTTATTTCAAGGTTATTTCAAAATAGCTTATTTTGAAATTTGGCGCTTTCTACACAGCATCAAATTTCAATATAAAGTGCTGTTTTGACAAATCCCTTAACCCCCGTGGAACGATATTTACAAGGACCCTGAAATAGTGTGCCCATTATTTAATTAGAAATAATGGGTGCATTTAAAGACGTGTAATGGCTATTTTGGGATACTTCTGGTATCCCAAAATATCCCCACTGTCTAGACATAAGACCAAAGGTTCATCTAGCCTAGTATTCTGGCATCTGACAGTGGCCAATGCCAGGTGACCATGAAGGAATTAACAAAACAGGAAATCATCAAGTGATCTATCCCCTATCACCTATTCCCAGCTTCTGACAGAGGCTAGGGACACCATTCCTACCTATCCTGGCTAATAGCCATTGATGAACCCTATCCGCCTTGAACGTAGTGGGGTTCTATTTGAAAACATGGGAAGTTCTAAACCCCTGCCTCAGCCTTACGGGAGGGACAACTGGACCCATGTCCAACTAATTACGGGGGACAAATAATGACTAAAGAGTCAAGGGGTGTGTGTCACAGGTTTAAAACAAGGGAACCGGATGGGGACACTGAGCAGAGAACCCCGGACAGTGCCCACTTCTCCTTGAAGCTGTCAATGGAGCCAGTGGACACCGCCCAGAGGAACTCTGCCCGGATACATGACACTAGGGAGCATCGGAAGTAGGCCCCACAGTCGCAGAGAACCCCCTCATCCAGCATCCTCCTCCTGGTATTACAGATGGCAGCTTTTGCTAGTGCCAGGAGGAGGTTGACGAGGAGGTCTCGCGACTTTATGGGGCTACGGATAGGGTGTGCGTATATGAAAAGGTGTGGGGAAAAGTGCAGCCAGAACCTCAATAAGAGGTTCTGGAGGAGCCAGAATAGGGGCTGCAACCTGGTGCATTCAAGATAAGCATGCGCCAGGTTTCCCTCATGCCACAAAAGGGGCAGGCGTCCAGGATGGGGGTGAACTGCGCCAAGTACATGCCCATGCTCACAGCTCCGTGAAGGAGCCACCAACTGATGTCCCCGATGGTCCACGGGATTAAGTTGGAATATACGCTGGCCCATCGGGGTTCCCCACCTTCTATAGGTCTCAGATAGTCCCGCCATTTAGTGTCGGGGTGGGATGCGAGGGTGGGGAAATGCAGGGTGTGGAGCACGAGCATGTACAGGTGTTTTCTTGGCGCGGTTTAAAAACATACCGGCTGCAAATCCTGCAGCCAGCTGGGGGTCCATGGGTGAGGAGGCCAGGGGGGCATGCGCAACAGGGGCCCGATAACAAGGGACAGAGGGTTTGCAGAAAGGGAGGGGCGGGGTGTACCTTCTCGCAGGGCTCTCTGCAGGAAATCGAGAGCAGGTCACAGCAAAGCCGCCTTCACCTCCTGGAGTAGGCGCAGGGAGGTTCAGGTGGTGGAGATCCACAGTGCTCGGGGATCCACCCAGTCCCCCCGTTGTAGTCCAGGAGTCCTTTCCTCTGCCTGGAAACCTTTCACACAACTGGCTTTAGTGCTCTGCCAGGTCAATTGACTATGTTAAATTGTCACAGCTGTTTCTTGCACTGTCCATTTCCTTCCCTAATTGCTCATCCTCCATCACCCATGTATAAAAGGAACTCCTGTCCCAGGAAACACCACCCCAATGTCAGCTGGCTGATGTATTTTTAAAAAACTGTTAGAGGATGTCCTCCCCTGCCCTGTGTTTATTTCTATTTGAAACATTTTCCCATAAAAACCATGGCACTTTTCATTGTAGTTAGTTGGCAGCTTAATATCTTATACGAGAATGGAGCTTGGTCTGTGGCTGGAGCGTCTAGGCACTAATGGAAAACAAATCATTAACTACTAAGGCAATAGAACTAACCCCACACCCACACCCCAGTTGTGTTCTGTGACTTGTTTAGTTCGTTTTAAACACCAAACTTTGGGAGAATTGTATAAGAAGGGTTAGTTTTTGCCTATAATCATTATAAAATACAAGACCTGAGTGGGCTGCACTAAACAATTTTATCAGAGAAAGTTAGAAATGTGGTTGGAGAGGTATGGAGTGGGGTCAGGAACAGGAGGGTAAGGGATGGTGATGCTAAGTTAAGAAAATGATCTTTTCTTGAGTTGACTAAACATTGGTAACAAGCTTCCCACCAGGCTATTTCTTCTTGTTAATTCCTTTTCACTGAGGCATGTTCTGTTTCTAAGATTGTATCCCCAGTTCTAAATCACTGAAGCTGGTCACAAACTCTGAGGTATCTTTTGCTTTTATAGATGTTTAATAACACGTGTGTATGTCAATTGGGCCACGAGTGAACCAAAGTCACTCATCTCTATAAAGAGCTTTGAGACCTTCATCTGAGTGCTAGAGAAGTCTGACCTAAAGTTTAATAATGAATCAAATCCCCCTACATGCTGCCAGCGTAGCTCAGGTTCAATCTAAAGGTGTAAGAATCTCAGTAGATTGACTACACTTAAAAGTTTGAAATGCTACCGTGACAGCACTTTAACATGGCAATGGAGCCTCCACAGGAGCACTGGGAAAGAGCTCTCCCAGTTCTCTATGCACACCACCTCCATGAGGGGAGTAGATAACTGCACAGGGAGCATGGCTTTTAATGCTGTAGCCTCGTTTACCCTGTCACTTTATAGCACCGCAACTTGGGCTACGTCCACACTGCACATTTATTTTGGAATAGGCAATTTCAGAAGAAATATTCTGAAATAGCTTATTTCAAAATAGTGCATCTACACAGCAAAAGCTCATTGAATAGCACTTAGCTATTTTGAAATAGAGTGACCACACTGATTGGACACTAACTTATATTTAACGCCGTCGGGAAGCACTTCAGGCAGGGCATCAGGACAGCAGTTATTTCCTGGAGCTGCTGCCTGAGGCTAGCTGAAGCTCGTGCTTAAAAGGACCCCCCTGTACAGCTGTGTCTCAGGCTTTTTTCCTTTGCCTACCTCCTCGAGGGACAGAAAGCCTTTTCTTCTGCCTGCTGTGGTTGCCCTTGTGGACACCTCAGCTCTCTAGACATTGAGCTGGAGCTGCCTCTGGTGAGTCGATGGCTATTGCAGCTTGTGCTGCAGCCCTCATGCAGCAGTTTCTGCAGGCTGCCTCCCATGGCCTGCAGGAATCCAACCCCCAGCTCCACTTGGAGACCCTCCTCGCCTCTCTGCGGGCGTGGCTCATGCTGCTGGATCCCTCCCACACTCCCTTGCACACCGTGCACTGCCGCCTCCGACATTGGACACCAGTGCAGACGGGTGGGACCGGCTTGTCATGGAGTGTTGGGATGACCAGCTCCATAATTTTCAGATGAGGAAGGATAACTTTCTGGAGCTGCATGAGTGGCTTGCCCCTGCCCTCAGGCAACAGGACACTCTCACAAGACCTGCCATCCCCCTCCACAAGTAGGTCACCATTGCCCTCTCGAAGCTCATCACACTGGACAGCTACCGATCCGTTGGGAACCAGTTCGGCATGGGGAGATTGACAGTCATGCTGGTATGGCACTCTCGGGCTACTGTGCCAGGAGGAGGTGGACTGCTGGAATGGGGTTCCCTAGGGAAAGGAGGGTAAAGAGGGTGGTGCAAGCCCCCTCCACAGGAGGTTTTTCAGTCCCGCCTTCACAAAGCCCTGCTGGGGGCTGGGGTAAGTCAGGGAAGGGGTTGCTCCTGGGGGTGAGGGGGGGAGGGTTAAGCTCAGGGACCTCCCAATGGCTCTGGCCACCCTGTGATTCTCTGTTTGTCTGTCTCCTTCTACAGGTGGTGCGGGCCATCAACACCATCTTGCTGCACAGAGTCATCCACCTCGGCGATGTGGATGCCATTGTCACTGGCTTTGCCGACATGCACTTCCCCAACTGGGGGGTGGTGGCTATTGATGGCACCCACATCCCCATCAGGGCCCCTGACCACTGGGCTTCTGCCTACATCAACCAGAAGAGATACTTCTTGATTGTCCTGAAGGCTGTCATGGACCACTGGGGCCAGTTTGCAGACATCTATGTCAGGTGGTCAGGGAAGGCGCATGACACCCTCATATTCTGCAACTCCAGTGTGTTCCAGAAGCTGCATGTTAGAACATTTTACTCCGACCATACCGTCAGGGTCGGAGACATAGACATGCCCATGGTGAGGGATGTGGCCTACCCTCTCTTGCCCTGGCTCATGAAGTCCTATACCGGCCATCTTGACCACTCTAGGGAATGGTACAACGCCAGGCTCAGAAGGGTTCACATGGGTGTTGAAGGAGCCTTCAGGCATCTGAAGGCTCGATTCAGATGCCTCCTTACCCAGCTGGATGTCAGGGAGTGGAACATCCCACATGTGATGGCCATGTGTTGTGTGCCTCAATATTTGTGAGAGGAAGGGGGAGGAGTTCCTGCCAGGGTGTGGGGCAGAGGCTGATAGGCTCCGCAGGGCCTTTGAGCACCTGTGCACAGCTGCCATCCAGCAGGCCCATCAAGGGGCCGTGCACATCTGGGAGGCCCTGAGGGAGAGTTTCTCACAGGTCTCCCCTGTCTGCCTTTCCTCTCACACCCCTCCCTTCCCTCTTCTCCCCTTCCATGCACAGACAATAAAAAGACAATTTTTTAAAACAATAAATTTGGTGTGGTTTTTATTTGGGGTTGTCAGGGCGTACGCCCCTGGTGTGGGGTGCACACACCCCCCCTTCTAAGGGCCTGTTGCCCCAGTCCTGGCCCCTCGGTCAGGGCATGCACGGTACTAACAGTCCCAATACAAAGGCCCGGACCCTCTGTCAGGGCATATACAGTACTAACAGTTCCAATATAAAGTCCAGGCCCCTCTCTCAGGGCACATACAACCTGTGGCCTAGCCCCGGGAAAAGCCTCTCCCAGCCGGGGGTGATTGCCCGGGTGCAGAAAACGGTGATAGGGAGACCCGGGCCCTCCCTCTCCACCGGGTCCCAGCCTGGGGCCCTTTAGGCAGACACTCTTGCTCCTGCCTGCTCGGCGGGGAATCCGGCCGGTGCACACCGAGCGGTGATAGCGATCCCTTGCCCTGGGCTGCTTCCTACCACCCTGGCCCCCCTGTAGTCTGTCTGCCTCGGCGGCGGCCCTTACCACGGCCAGGGCTGGGGCTGTAGGTGGTCTGGTCCCTCCGGCGGGGTTGGCTACTGGCTTCACTCCTGGAGTCCGATGCAGGCCCTCTCTCTGGCCTCAGCTGCTGCAGGAACACCGGGGTTGCGGCCTGGGCCCTTCTACCCTCCAGCTGCCTCCCCTCCTGCCGGGCTCCCTCTGCCTTTATAATCTGACTCTGCTGGGAGCAGGCCTAGCAGGGCTGGAGGGGCGGGGCTCTTTCAGCCAGCTGGGCCTGGGCTACTCCCAGCCCTTCAGTGCGGGGCCTGTTCGCCCCGTCACAGGGGTCAAAGTAACGGGGGAGGGATTGGGGAAAGAACCTGGGAGAAGGGAGAAGAGAGGTGGGAGAGGGATGAGAACCTTGGAGGTGTGAAGAGGGGTGAGGAGAGGCTCAAGGCTGGGTCTGGGAGTGGTGCCTGGCTCTGGGGATCCCAGCACCATGGGTGCAGGGGTCTTGGTGGCCACGGACAGTGGGGGTGGGTTGTGGGAGAAGCGGGAGGGGCAGGAGCAGGAGTGGAAGCAGGTGACATGGTGGCGACCAGGGATTGCATGGCTGCGCACATGGTGTGGCCCTGATCCAGCATCTCCCGACAGGTATCTTGCCACTGCTGGATGTCTTCCTGTAGTCTCGGGTCCAGGTTCTGCTCCAGGGAGCAGAGTGCCACAAGGTTCTGCCTGTGGAATTCATCCATGCATCTCAAGTGCCTGAGGGCTGCTTGGGTTTGGAAGGTTGCCCTGCATAGTGTTGACCACCCCCTCTCACAGCTGGTCCAACTGTGGAGAATAAAGAGAGATGGTTAGTCATCCAGGGGACACTGTGCCTGAAGCCCAGCCCTCATCTCTGAACTCAGTGCGAGAATTCTCAGCTCAGATGAGGGAGATGTGCTTGGAACAAGGCCATATGGGCTCTAGCCAGTGGACCCTTGCCTGCAGGACCCAGATGTCCATGGGGGGCTGGGGAGGAGGGACAGGAAACCTTACTACTCCCCTCCCACCCGGGGATAAGCAAGCATGTGAAGGATCCAGACTGGGACCCTGTGGGTGGGAGGTGGAGGCTATGGGGTGGCTGGGTTTCCCTTCATGCCATGCTGCCACCAAGGCCATCAACACCATCTGGCAGTGCCCCACAGGGAGAGGACTTGTATCCCTGCCCACTGGGGGAGAAGAGGACAGGGAGTGAATGCTGCCCCGAGAGTGTGGATATGTCCATATGTGACACTGCTCAGAGTGTGTGTGTGCATGCACATGTGTGTGTCCATATCCCCAGCTTCCTTCTAGTGGTGGCTGGTGGAGAGAAGGTGTCCCATCCCGGTGTCATGAATGTGGCAGGCCTCTCTAGACACCCTGTGGCCTATAGTACAAGGGTCCTCTGGTGCAGCCTACTGGGGCTGCGTGCTCCCAAGTGCACAGGCTGCTGCGCGATCCCCAGGTCACAAAGGCTGAGTGAGAAGCATGCCCTCACCTGCTACCCCCTGCACACTGTGTGTGTAGGGAATGTGATGGAACTCACCTGATGTGGATTCCCTGGCCTCAGACAATGCCTGGGACATGTCTAGAGCCAGGGGGCCTGGCTCCAGGGTCAGGAGGGTGACAGAACTCTCCTCGTCCGGCTCCTCTTCTTCCTCCTCCTCCTCCTTGTTTCTGTCCCCTGGGAGGATAATAATGGGCATCTCGAGTCCAGAATCCACTACTGCAGGTGGTGGGGGAAGGAACTGCCCTGCCCCCCCAGGATATGGTCCATGTCCTCGAAGTAAGGGCAGGTATGTTGTTTCTACCCCAGAGCAGGAGCTGCGCTCTTGGGCCCTGGTGTATGCCTGGCAGAGTTCCTTGACTATCATCTGGATGTGTCCTTTTGTGGTCAGCCTGTTGGTCATCTGACCATAGAAAGCCACATTCCTACATCTGGTGTGGAGATCCTGGAGATTTGCCTCCTTGCCCAGACCTTAGTGAGGTCCAGATTCTCCACACCAGACCAGGAAGGCACATGCTTTTTTCGGGGCCAGGCAGGCTCCTGGGAGCTGCCTGATTGCTTTCTGGGAGCAGCGGAGAGCTGGATGGGAGCAGCCGACTCGCTCATTGTAGCCCAAAGGGAATCAGTGGCAACTGCTGGGTGGCTCAGGGCTATCAGGGCCTCCTATCTGCCACAAGCCCTTTACCTTGAGGCTGCAGCTTTAAGGGCTTCAGAGGAAGGGGGGACTATAGAGTTTGGCTGAGTATAGACTTTGGGAAAGAGGCGGCCCCTTATTTTGAAATAACTGCAGCTGCCCTGTCTACACAGCCCCTATTCCAAAATAACTATTTCTGAAGAGGTGTTATTCCTCAATAAGCTGCCCGTTATTTCAAAATAATTTCAAATAACACAATAGCTGTGTAGACGCTCACATAGTTATTTCAAAATAATGTCTGTTATTGCAAAATAACTTTGCTGTATAGACATACCCTTGCTGTGCTTGGGGGGAGGGGCAGTGTAGACTTAGCCTCGAATAGAGGTGACCTTTGGGATCTGCAAAAGACCCATGGGGCTTGCAAATGGAATGCCTCTTGCTGGCATCCCACACAACATTACCCTGCTCGATGGAGGAGATCCCTCTCCCTCCTTATGGGTGAGCAGGCAGTACATTCAACTCAGAGGGAAGTAAAATGAGAGCACAAAGGGGATAAAAAGTCTTGTGGATCAACAGTTGCCTGCCTGGAACAAAAGCTGATTTCTGAACAGATAAAAAAACAGTGAATGTAGGACACATCAAGTGTGCATTAATTGAAAGGTTATTTTTCTCTGATGATACCTGTTCCTGTTTACTTTTAAATAGAAGATTTGATGACATCTTTGAATAAACTCCTTTATATTATCGATGTAAACAGAATAAATACATATCCAATCAAGCCAAAGCAGTTACACAAGAACTCTGAAATATCTTTGAGAGATTGTTTTCAAGCTATTTCTCTAATAAAACCTTGTAAATATTTTTTTCTGCAGAAAGATCACCGTATAAAAGTACACGGTCCAAATTCCCTCCTAGTATAAACCAGTTGAAATCACTGGAGTTATCATCTCACAAGTCTACAATTAGCCCTTCAAAGGAAACCTTTTTCATTTGTGTTCATTTTTAAAAATAATTACACACACACACACTGCCAGAGCTGGATTATAAATTTGCAATCTGTCCGGTGTGAGAATAAATTGTGATGCAAGGAACTATGGTTCCTCCCCTGATCTTCCTCGCAGTGGTCAGAACATATTGCTTCACCCCTTTTTGTGGGGCATCTTATTCCTCCAGGTGCACCTGGGAGGAAAATGGGCAAAGCAAGGGGCTCCTTTCACTTCCTAACTGTATTTCATCTACTTGCCTTCTATGGAGAACAGCAGGTGACCCGCCCTTGGTTTCTCCAGAGCCAAGTAATGGAAGAAAGGTACTCCTTACTTCCCTCCATCGTCAAGAAAAAGCTGTTCCACCAGCTCTTAATGGCTACTTCATTCGCTAATACACACCCCTTCCCTGAATATATTCATTTCTTACCTGATGCCAAACTAGCGGAATGAAAGAAAAACAGCAGAGTTATTCAGAGATGTCTTAGAAAAAAGACATGACCAGAGAAAAAGGAAGGGAAATCAATATGCGTGATTGCTCTTGTCCAGCCACTGTGAAAGTGTTGGTGAGGGACATGATTCATTGCTGCTGCTGAAAATTGGATTATAAGTGTTGTTGAAGTAGAAAGGGAACTTTGAAAGGAAAATATGTCCCTCTGTTCATGGCTGAGCTGACTGAGCAGAGATTTTCAATTGCCCATATATGGCAGATTCTGAAATGGGAACGCAAGCCTGCGATGGAACACACCAGTACAAAAGTCACCAACCTCCAAACTTCGCTCTCCTTTGGCCCTGGCACCTTATTTTTAAAGGACTTCACAGTTATCAAGTTTACTTTTAATCTCCCATAGGAACCGTTGGGTTGGAATGACCTGAAGTGCAGACTGAAGGGGAGGAACCCAGAGAGACTCCAACACCCATCTTGCTTTTCCAATCAAAAAAGGCATGAGGCAGGTGTTAATAAATATACTTTGCCCTTCCCTAGCACCGTTTATCAGACAATCTCAAAGTGCTTTGCAAACATACATAAACAAAGCCCTACTAATCTTAAGACCTGGGAGAGAAGTAAATTTAAAACTCTCCTCTTGGGTGCCTGCCCTAAATCATGCCTAAAACCCCATCTTACAGAGGCTGAAATCGACATGCAGAGAGGTTAAATGACTTGCCTTGGCCTGCTTCATTTCCCTTCTGATAAAAATAATTGCCAGAGGGTCTAAATAGTCAAAATAATCAATATTTAAAGGGCTTTACAACATTATTACGAAGGAGTTTGATTTCATTTCCCTGACACCTCAAGAGGTAACCAGATTTAATAAGGAAACGTGGCTGCAGCAAAGCTTCTGAGCCTTTGTGGCTAATTCTAAAGATCTCACAGTGATAAAAGTAACAAAGACTGAAGAGTAATAAAAACGAAAGCAGTGGAGTTTTAATCATCAGCAGAAGGATACACATTGAGTATTAGAAAACATTTTTTGTAGTGAAAGTTAAGCTCTTATGCACAGAAAAGCACTTTGCCATTGCTGTTTTATTGTCATGCAGTGTATATTGTAATCATTTTAATATGCATTCAGATTATTAATTAGTGAAATAATAATTCAGACCAGGCTGAAAGCAGAGGTAGGGAGAGGAAAGCAGCTAGCTTTCTCTCTAATCTTTTCTAATTCAAAAGCTATTTCATAATGACCCAGCTGCTGTTGAGGGACATGTGATATTTACATGTTAACTCTGTAACCAAAATTCATATTATGTGTGAAACTGTAATATACGTGGGAATGGAGAGAAAGAGAGGAGGTGGAGGGGACACATTATTTCTATGCCATCAGCTAGCCACAGTTCCTTATTCATTCTGGTAGATATCACAACAGAGAAAAGTGCAAGCTGTAATCACCCACTAGTCAATCAGACTTCCTCTTGAGTTAGTCTGGAGAAAGAAGAAATACACAAGCGCACATGCCAGATCCCATCCAATCAATAGCAGTGACACCAGCAAGACAGCTAAAACAGTGTACATTTCCTCAACTGCCCATGGGGCCATCAGGCATATCACTGATGAAACAACCTACTGATTGGTATTTAATGTCATGGACAGCCAGATTCATGTACCTTCTTCCATTGTGTATCTAGCACATTAATTACATTGAATATGTGACATTCTGTGCCTAAAGACAGAGGTCCCGTAGGACTGTAAAAACTTTTAAAAACACCTAAGTCCCTGAGGTCAAAGGGTGTTAGGCACCTATGCATTTTCAAAGTCCTGCTAAGTATCTGCCTCTTTAGGAGCCTAAATATCTTTGAAAATCTGGCCCAGATAGATATGCATATCAGTACCACACAAGGGTAAGTAGCAGGCCATTACAATTGCTGGGACTCACTGCTAGAAAAGGACATGCTAAATCTAGTATTCCAATGAGATTTTCAGAGCTGCACAAAGGATATGCAAACCCAGTTCCCATTAAAATAAATGAGAACTGGGTGGTCAAACCCTGGAGGCAGAACTGTGAATATCTCCCTACACAGGTATGTAGATGGCTTACATAGATCACAGAGGCAAATTAAAGACACCTCACTTGGATGCATGTGCCAATTCTGTGGACAATCAAAAGCTAGGCAAATAATTGGTTCAAATCTGAACAAGAGGGACAATAAACTAAAGTTATGCCCATCGAATGGCTCTCCTTTCAGTGGAAATAAATGACCTTCCACATCTCAAGAGACACTGGCTCCATGGAACTAGATGAAGGAAGATAGGATTCGGGGAAGTGTGCTGTGAGTGCTCCCACTGGAGGATGGGATATGGCTGATCTAGGAATGTTATGCTATGTACCTGCACTTTACATTCTCCCACTGGCTATGTAGCACAGGGACAGGAAAAAGGTAAAGTTCCCTTCTCCTCTACAACCCAGGGCACCACCCCACTCCTCAGGTTGTGGCTAGAATTGAGGGTTGGCCCAATGTCATAGAGAGTCACACTTTGTAACACAGCAAATGATCAAAACACATCTCATCACTCCAATGTTCCCTTTTCTGAAAGAGAAAAATTACAACCAATCCTTTACAAATCAAAGCATTTCACTCCTAAAGGATGAAGGACTATAGAAGTCACTTTACCACAATGGATGTTTTTTAAGTACATCAAAAGCAGGAAGCCTGCTAAACAACCAGTGAGGCCACTGGAGGATCGAGCACTAAAAGAGCACTCTAAGACGATAAGGTCATTGCAGAGAAACTAAGGGTATGTCTACACTGCAAAGTTAATTCGGAATAAGAGCCGTTATTCCGAATTAACTTCCATAGCATCTACACAAGCAAACCGCTATTTCAAATTAAATTTGAAATACTGGAGCGCTTAATTCGAGTTTGGTAAACCTCATTCTACGAGGAGTAATGCCAAACTCGAATTAGCTAATTCGAAATAAGCGCTGTGTACACGCTTATTCCAAATTAGCTGGGGTCCAGCCTTCCCAGTTTCCTCTGGTGGCCACTCTGGGCCAAACCAGGAAAACTCTTCTCCTTCCCCCCAGCCCCGGAACCCTTAAAGGGGCAGACTCTGGCCACAGTGCCTGTGCCAGCTCCAAGCCTGCCAGCCCAGAGCCAGCAGTCACTGCCCTGACCCAGTGGCCCCAAAACATAAGCCAGCAAGCCACTGGCAGCCAGCCCTCCACTGCGCCCCAGGAGCAGTCTGCCAGCTCCCAGGAGCCTGCCAGGGCCCGGAGAAGGCGGGCGCCTTCCTGGTCCAGGGCGGAGATCAGGGTGGACCGTACTCAGCTCCATACTAGACAGAGGAACGCAGCTGTCTATGGCAGAATAGCTGCCAGCCTGGCCACCAAAGGCCACATGAGAACCCAGGAGCATGTCTGCATGAAAATCAAGTTGGTCTGGTGAGACCCCCAACTCTGAGCTTCTCCTCCCACTTCCTCCCCTTGCCTCTACCTTCCAGCTCCCTCCTCCCAGGTTTCCCCCTCCCTTCTCCCACCCTCATTCCCACCCCAGTTTCGGTCAATAAAGAGAGTTTGTTTTTGGCAAGAAATGTGTTTTTATTTGACATCAGGAAGAGGGGGTTAGGGAGGGGTAAGTGGAAGGAGGGAGGAATGAGGCACAAGCCCCCAATGGGGCACACCAGCGAGGCTCTTAGTACTCCTCAGGGTGGAAGCTCTCCTGAAGGGCCTCCTGGATACTGACAGCCCCCCAATGGATCTCTGGGATGGCAGCCTGCAGAAAGTGCAGCCAGGCTCGCAGCAACATGTCCACGAGAAGCACCAGAGTGCCCAGGGGCAGCTCCGGCTCCGTATTGCAGAGTGCTGTGGTGTCCAGAGTGCAGGCAACCAGAGCACACAGAGACACAAATGCTTTGCTGTCCCTCATTGAGGCAGGCAATCAAGCAGGGACACCTGAGAACCGGCTGTCTGCGGGGGTTGGGGGGGTGTCCCTTTAAGCACAGGCATCAGATAGCCTCAGGCAGCAGCCACACACAGATACTCCTGACCTGATGCCCTGCCTGATCTGGTTCTGGCTGGCCTTAAATCCGAGTCTGTGTCCAGTCAGTGTGGATGCAGTATTTTGAATTAGGAAAATGCTAATTCGAACTGCATTTTGTGTGTATATGCGTTAATTCGAATTAGCTTACTTCGAATTAACTATTTTGAATTAAGATATCTCGAATTAACGCTGTAGTGTAGACATACCCTAAATGAATGCTTTTCTTTGGTCTTCACAGCTGAGGATGTTAGGGAGATTCTCACCCCTGAGCCATTCAGACTGAGGTGTCATTCGAGGAGATTTTGGAACAAATTGGTAAACTTAACAGTAACAAGTCACCAAGACTAGATGACATTCACCCAAGAGTTCTGAAAGAACTCATATGTGAAATTGTGGAACTTTTAACTGTGGTTTGTAACCTGTCCTTTAAAACAGCTTCTGTACCTAATGGCTGAAAGATAACTAATGTGATGCCAATATTTAAAAAGGGCTCCAGAGGTGATTCTGGCAACTACAGACCTGTAAGTCTAACATCAATCCAGGAAAATTAGTTCAAACTATAGTTAAGAATAGAATTGTCAGACACATAGATGAACATAATTTGTTGGGGAAAAGTCAACATGGTTTCCATAAAGGGAAATCATGCCTTACAATCTACTAGAGTTTTTTTGAGGGGGTCAACAAACATGTGGACAAGGGGGATCCAGTTGATATAGTGTACTTAGATTTCCATAAAGCCTTTGACAAGCTCCCTGACCAAAGACTCTTAAGTTGTCATGAGATAAGAGAGAAGGCCCTCTCATGGATTGGTAACTGGTTTTTCCTAAGGTGCATCTATACTGCACCCTAAACTCGAAATAAGACATTCAAATTGCACATCTTATATCTAATCTATTTCAAAATGGCTTATTTTGAAATTTGGTGCATCTACACAGTGCAAAATTTTGAAATAAAGTGCTATTTCGAGACATCCCTTAAATCTCCTGGAACAAGGGTTACCAGGATGCCAAAATAGCATGCCCATTATTTCAAAAAATATTTTGAAATAACGGGTGGCTTGTATAGACGCAGGGTAGCTATTTCAGGATACCTCTGGTACTCCAAAATAGTCATGCAGTGTAGACCTAATGTTCAACCTAAACCTCCCCTGCTTCAACTTCAACTTAATATTATTATTTATGTTGTTCCTTCCCTTTCTCTTAGCATCCAGGCACAGGAGTTTATAGTGACAGGACTAGCCACTGTGAGACCACAGACTTTGAACTGTGGATACTCCATAGTGCTCTGAAATCCCTAGTCCTTACAGCTATTAATTTTACATGTTTTTCCCATGAAAGGGCTTGCCCATAGCCTCTCACTTTCCATGTTACCATGACAGGCCAGATTAGAAAAAGTAATTTTAGCTGAAGTTGCACTCACAGTGAATTTGGCCTTTAAACTCCAGCTTATCAGCATTTCTGCAGTAGGTTGATTGATCAGATGATCTCCATCATTTCAAATAAACAGGGAATATTAACCTGCCATTTCATCCAGCATGGCACATGTTCCCCCACAAATCCAGAGAACCAGCCCCTCCTACTTCTACAAAATATGTCAGTATAAAAAAAATAGAATAAAATAAAACCAAATTAAACAAAATTTATTATTCACTGTCAGCTGACATTTGCAACCATAGCTACATTTTCAGAGATTCCTTATTGCAGCACATGCAACCAACTTTCTGCTATGAAAGCAGCATTGGGGCAGTTTGAAATCAAATCAAGTTTGTCCTTTGCTGGACAGTTGCATTATTTGGGTTTTTACCTGTAGTAAACCGGCCTCCATCAAAAC
Organism: Rafetus swinhoei; assembly: GCA_019425775.1. NCBI lineage: Eukaryota > Metazoa > Chordata > Testudines > Trionychidae > Rafetus > Rafetus swinhoei. The sequence continues at coordinate 25,923,918 of CM033425.1, read as the reverse complement.
AAAACAAAAGGCAGGTGAGGAGCAGCGATGTAATTAAAAGGATTTGCTGACTCTGGTAGAAGCAAAATGGAATTGAAACTGCATATGAATATCTGTGGGAAAAAATCAATGTAAGATATGCCACAGGTTTCAAAAAGGCTTAAAGAAAGGATTTTCATAGCTTAAGGTTTCTCAGAAAGCTTTTAGTTTTTCATTTGATTCAGTGCTTTAATTTATTTTTATACAAAAAAATGACATCAGATTTGGTTGCAGTATCCAATTGAGTGAGGGTTTGCCTATTATGTGGTACATTAGTCCATGTTAGAAGGGCATACATTCTATGGCACAGTAGCATGTCATGAACTGACTGTTCCATGTAGACCCCACTGCCATGCAATAAAAGTTCCTTAGGCTATGTCTACACTGCAGAGTTGTTGGCAGAGTGTATGCTAATGAATCACTCATTAGCATTTGTTGCACTGTCATTTGCATATTCTCTGCCAATGCTTTTTGCAGAAGAGGTTTTTTGCACAAAAACAAGCTGTGTAGATGGGCTGTTTTGCACAAAAAATCCCTTTTGCACAAGATCCCTTATGCCTCAAAAAAGGAGGTATACAGGATCTTGTGCAAAAGGGGGGGTTTGTGCAAATCAGACCCGTCTACACAGCTTGTTTTTGCGCAAAAACCTCTTCTGCAAAAAGCATCGTCAGAGAATATGCAAATGACAGTGCAACAAATGCTAATGAGCGCTTCATTAGCATACTCTCTGCCCGAGAAATACCTGCAGTGTAGACACAGCCTTAGTGAGCATTAAAATGTAGTCCCATTTCAAACACTTTACCCCAGAGAAGGATCTGCTCTATAAAGTACAATTGTGCCTCACCTTTAAACAACCTCCACTAAGAAAACAGGTTTTTTCAACCTTCTTCAAGCAAATTTGATGCTAGCATATAAAAGACAAAGAGTGTTGCTTTGCATGGTGAAAGAAGCTTATTAATGGACTACAGAGCTTTAGAGTTCTGTGACAATAGCACAAATACAATCCAAGGGGAAAGTGATTGAAAGTTGTTTCAGAAGGTTGTTTGGTGGCCTCAGTGAAACAACAGGATGGTCTCAGCTAGTGGATAAATGTTCAAGTCACAAAAACAAGGTATCAATGGCTTGGTAATGCTCACATTGACCTCAGGTTAGGCAACAGCTTTTAGGTTCAAGTCCTAGAGCTCTATTCACAAGTAATCTCACTGACATCAAGGTGGAATGCATTATAGATTAGGAGAGCTAGTCCAAACAATTGCAACTGAAGCCAGCAATGAAAACATGTTTCTGTTTTCCAAGAAGCTTTAATTCTTAGGACTTAAGGAGCATTTGGAAGGAGTGTTACTACTTACACAGAGCACCTCCCTCCCAGACATTTTCTTTTGATGCTGTAATGACAGCAGATCAACCATAAAAGAAAATGTAGGTGGGCTCCTGCTTGTCACATGCATGACAGAACTCTGCCCTGTTCAGAATAGTGTGACTCCATGCACCAAGCTACCTCCGTCTGCAAGCCATCTATGGATATGGATCATGTACTCACACCTTCCACTCTGACCTGATACAAGCAGGACTGTTTCTCTCATAGTTTCTCTTTCTTTACCCCCTGCCATTCATCAGTTGGACTTGTGCCCTTTCAGCTGCTTGTCCATCTCTCACAGCAAGCGCACTTGTCTCCTGAGTTTACTGGTATTCACCCCTGCATGGTTCAATTTTCTCCTACCTGATGCTGTCTAACACTTGATTGCCTGCCTAGAGGACACCATGCCAATATACTTTTCGTTACATACTTCCAAACACCCCAGTAATTGCAATGGATTTCCAGTGCACCCCCTGTGATACCATGTAGCAATTTGCTACATTAACTCAGTGCCTTCCTTACCCGCTGGGCTTTTGCTTTTGATCCTGACCTCTGTGACTTGAGCTGTCAGATTTATGCTGTCCTTGTCAGTTTCACACTGGAAAGCAACACATATATGACTGTGCTCCAGAGTATGTTGATGAAGCAACGCAATTAGTACATGACAAAAAAATATATAATACTCAGGATACAGCATCTCATATGTAGTGAAACTGCCAGATGCAGTTGTTGGGAAGAACAAAATTTACTCTAGGTCCACACTTTTAAAAATGTAGACAAGATATGTAACTTTCATACTTAAAAATTAGCAAAAAAAAAAAAAAAAAAAAAAAAAATTCCATTACTGTTGCAGTGCCTTACCCAGAAAATAGACTGAATATTGAAGTACATCTGAACATTCAATAGCCAGTGTGCTTGATACCAGTAATACACCCAAAGCCAAATGTAAGGCCTTGTCTACACTGACATGTTTTGTCACCAAAATCTACCTTTTGGCAACAAAACAATTAGAATGTTTACACTACAATGCAACTTTTGTTGGGAAAAGTACTTAGTTTTGGTGACAAAAAACGTCCAGCTCTGTGAGAGATATTTGCCTATTCCCCTCCCTTTATTGTTGATAAAGAGCCAGTGTGGATTCTGGTGTTTGTTTTGCCAAGAGAACAGGTTTCCACCAGTATCCCACAATGCCTGCCTTGATTGCTGTGCTCAGTGTTTTGTGATCTCTGCTGCCCTGAAGGCGCATGCCCTTTCCCTTTCAAAGCTCTGGGAAGTATCTGAGCTGCTCCATTTGGGGAACAAACAAAAAACAAATTATTTGAATGCTCCAATTCTGTTCTGCACTAGGAACACAACAGCAGGCAGACTGCTGCTACAGAGAGGGGACTGGAAAGATTGCTGTGCTGCTTTGACATTCCTCAGCACAAAGAGGTCACAGAACTATGAGGGAATCCCATGAAGATCAGGGATTAGTTCTGCCTTCCCACAACACTGCTCTGTGGGATGCTTACCCACATTGCTTTGCTCCGTCAACCAGGTGCTACCAATGTGGCCTGAAATGTTGACAATGAAAGACAGAAATACTGGTTTGACCAGTTTTTACTTTTGGCGACTTTTACATGTTGACAGCACTTTTGTCGCCAAATCTTCCAAGTGTAAATATAGCCTAAATTAACATGGTGCTTCAAATATAAAGTTAATATGTGATATTGTCTGATTTTGTATGTATCTTTTCTAAAAGAAGATTTATAAAGGACTTTTTAAATGCAAGAATTCCAGCAATATGTTCCAAACAATGGGGCCAGTCCCACAAATGTTCACTGCAAAGAGCTTTTCTTGGCTTCTTTTTTAGTTCAATACAATGCTGCAGCTGCACCACACTACATAAACACAATCTGGGTGAAATCCTGGCCTCCTTGAAGTCAATTGCAAAACTTCCCATTGACTTCAGTGAAGATAGGATTATATGTAATCAAATCATTCCCTGCTAAAATGCAGCCCCCTCCAGGGTAAGAACCATAATACTGAACAATTTTCCTCAGATAGGACTACATTTTCATGAAGTGAGACCAGTTACCAATGCACACATTTGTTTCCAGGCCTTCTGTTGCAGGAGGTAATTTCAGTACATAGGCAAATCATTAAGATAACTAAATGCTAATTTGCACATACAAATGCAAGCAGTATGTGTGCAAAAGCACATTAGTAAGTATACACTAATCCACATGGATCTTGGACAAATCATTCTCCTCAGTCCCAGCATGTGCATGAAAAAAAAAATCTCTCTTCAAACATGCAGTAATTTGTATCCATTTTGGATATGGGAGGCTCAGATTATTAAATCTCTTTACACCATTGCTGCATGATTCTAAAGTTGCCTACTGTGTCATAAATGCATAGACCAAGAGTATAGTCAGTGCTTTTCAAATTTGTTATTTCTCCCCCTCCCTTCACCATGACATCTTCAGCCACAGGGAACAGTTTCAAGAGACTTCAAAGAATGTTTATGAAAAGCAAAGGGCATCATTGTAAGATACAATAAGAAAAATATATTGGTAATTTTTTTACAGACCTTGCCTCTATAGCTGACCCAAATTTATAGATAACCAATGTAAATGACAGGTGTCACTTTGCTTTTAGAGAAGCATTCATAAATTCAAAGTTAGAGCTGGCACCTAGCTATTTAAAGTGTATTAATGCCTCAATTAAAAAGAACCCCAAAGTCTGCTCTCAGTTATCCAGGTTTAGCCAAGAGTAACTCTCCTCCCTAACTAAAATTAGATCCAAGATTCAGATAACACTATAACACAAGCGAATAAAAGAAATTCATACGGGGGAAGGGGGAGGAGCAAATTTCAGTATTTTGTGAATTTGTTATCCCAAATGAAACTCTGCTTTTTTTTCTGATCCTTTGTCACTGAACTGTATTGCATGTGCTTGCTCCAGAATTCATTGGTCCCAATTTTCAGTTGGTGTAAATTGGCTCCACCAGCTTTAAAATGCAATCCTCTAAAAACTGAATTTCCTTACAGGAAGAAGTAGTTACATTTCCAGACATTTCTTTGGATTTTCATGCTGCCAGACAAAGATCTCTTACTTTTTTTTTCATTTCACAAATTAGCACATATGGTAGCATATTCAGGAACCTATCCTCCCAGGTTACAATACTTCTCTGAAATCACAGACTTTATCCCCGCAATATTGTCATGGGCAGTTGCTTCTGGAAAGTTTCAGGAAAAGAATTCTAGTTGGCAGGGTGAAAGGGTTAAACAAGATCTTGAGCTGAGAAGAAAATGAGGAACTAAGCTGATATAGATATGTAGGGACTACTGTTTTTATCTCTCACCCACCTCCACCCTCCATAATGAATGCTTCCTCCGACACTGAGTTGCCATAGTTTCAGATTTCTATGCTTCCCTGACTGCTGGTTACTAGGGCATTTTTATATGCCCTGATGATTGTGTGTGTACAGGGTCTGAAATTGTTTTCAAACCATCCACTGTCACCTGCCTGATATTTTATAGCTGGTGTCATTATTCCTTACTATTAAAATCATTTCTATTTGGATCTCTTTTTTAACTTAACATTACAATATATTCAAAATACCCCCTATCTAATTTCAATGCTTATTACTGGTTAGCCTTCAAAACTAATGTAGGAGAACTGGAATTTACAGGTGAAAATAATGACTTTTACATTAGTGGAGGCATTTCTGATGATGCATACTGGAGAGTGGTAGTAGTTAAAATAAATCACACTTACAGTACTATCTTCTCATCAGGGAAATTCATAGAGAAGAGAATCTGGACACAAGGAATATGTAATGGAATCCCAGCCTGGTATATGCTTAATGTATCTACTAGGTAAGTTATTAATTGGCTTAAGTAAACCTTGGTGTAAAGGAAAAGATTAGAACTTGCTATTTCCGCATTCACACTTTCTTGAAACTCAGAACTCCAGTTTTCCTCAACCCACTATAGGGACTTAAAAAACAAAACAACAACAACAAAAACACTGTAAGAAAATTTTGTTGTGGTGTCACTTTTTAGATATGTTATATTGATTAGAGCTGTGGGAGAAGGAGTGGGGGTTTCCCATTTGTTGGCAATTCAAAAAAAATTAATGCTATTTTGGGTTAAACAAAACATTTTGTTCAACTGAAGTGAAATATTTGGTTTTATTTTGAGCTTCTTAAAATACTTTGACTATTTAAAAATAAAATGAATGGATACTTTGAAAGAAAAAGAAGTTTTGAATGAAAAAACCTCCAAAACATTTCATTTAAAAAATGTCTAAGTAAAGTATTTTTTGAAAACAAAAAATAGATTGAAAAAACTGACACAAATTTACATGGAAGTTTATTTTAGAATCTACATTTTTTGACTGAAAAAATTCCACATAACCAATTTTCCCCAGTTTTAATAGTGAAGAACAAATGTTGTAACTCTTTTTTTAGGTTCTGATTAGGTCTTTGATTCAGAGATAACCAAATTTAAAATGAAAAGTCATTTTTCACAATCATTTCCACAGCTGGAAATCTAAAGAGATTCCATTTAATTCAATGCATTACACCTGTGTAAACACAGCACAATTTTGAGCTAGTTTTGTCTCCATAATTCTTTAACAAATCGAAAGTCCCCATAAGTTGTTTTTTCCCCAGATCTGATCTACACTAAAGGGAAAAGTCAAATTAAGATATACAACTCCAGATACATTAATTACATTAAGTATCTTAAATTGTGTTTTGAAGCTATCCACAAAGCGAGAGGTTGACAGGAGTGCATGCTCCCATTAGCTTCCCTTATTTCTTGTGAGGAGCAGGAGTACCAGCACCGATGAGAACCCCCTCTCGGTTCAAATAACGGGTCTTCCCTAGACCCTCTAATTCAAACTCTGGAAGATTGACTGCAGCACTGTTGATCTTCCCCGTAGTGTAGACAAGCTCCCAGTGTTCCCACCATGGCAGTACAAACCTTGAACATGTCACCTAACAGTGCTGTGAGTCTATATTCATCATTAACTTCATGTTAAAGACAAATCATCTTCGTTGCAATGACAACCGCTCAGAGCAAACACTTGATATTTGTTCTAAAAGATCCTACAATAACCATGATCTCTAATAAAACTAATCTAATTGCCAATATTATGTATTTTTGCAGATCATTCGAGGGAAAACATGTTTAGGAGGTTTATGATAATTCCAGTTCTAGACTTGCAGGAGTTAAAAAGAATGTAGAATTTTAAAACTCTGATCTCTTTCTTACTCACAGTCTCTCAACACTTGATCTACATGTTGATTTTGCTTCTGTTATATTTGTTTTCCTCTCTCCGACTGTAGGTTTACATGCCGCTCTGCAATGGCTCTTTGCCTTTTTGTGTCCTTGCAAGTTTTTCTTTCACATCTCTTTTCTAGGTTGCCAGGCTCCCCCTCCCTGTGTGTGTGTGTGTGTGTGTCTGATCTTGCCAAGTTCTCCCTGTGCCTCTTTTCCATCAAGGCCAGGTTTTCCTTTTGTCTTTGCCTCATTTATTTTGCAGCTGCTTTGTTCTCATGCCCCGGCTATTTAGCAACATGTCCTGTAGAAATGTTTTTTAAAAAATCAAAAAACAAAACCCAAAACAAAACAAAACAAAACAAAAACAAAAACAAAATCCACAAAACTTAGATTCCCAATGCTGTTCCTTACACCAGTGTCAGTTATCTGCATTAATTTACCCCTTCCCATGAGAAACATAAATATAGCTTAAAATCTTCAGTACAAATTCAAAGCTCTTAGCTTTGGACAGTTGTAATGTGAGAGTGCTTATATTTAAAAAAAAAAAGTTGCAGTACAGCAACCATTGGCCTCCCTGAGAATAGAATGTGGCCTATTGATAATGCTCATTCCCCTTTCTTTTGTGGGTTAATGTTACTTACACATCAGCCACTTTCAGAAGCTGTAGAACTCAATGACATGTCGTTAAAAGATCTAAAGGCAGCATTCAAACTAAGACAGCCCTGGTATTATAATGGATTGTTTCAATGTCCAGTGGTCCACATTTCTTCATGCTGGGATCTGAAGCAGCACAGCTGAGAGATAGGGAATTGTATCATATTAGACTCCAACAGAACATTCCTTTCCGAAGGCTTTGCTGCTTGAGATTGCAGCATGAGAGCAGAATACTCAAACACCCAAAGGTGCACTTAAATCTCTAAGGCAGAAGCCTTTTTTCTTGACTGATCAAGGAAAAATGAAGTCATTGAATTGCATTAATGCCTATTTTATTCATCTGCATTTTGGTTTATATATATATATATATATATATATATATTGCCAGCACCCCATAGGAAGTACCAGAATGTTGCATGTCATTAGTGAAGCCACTATTCTTTGAACTGGGTGACTAGTCAGTCCTTGTTTAATGCAGAGGATATGCCACTGACAGAAGACTCTTAAGGGCCTCTAACAAGTAGCATGAAGATAAATTACCTCTGCATGATAACAATACAAATGCTGTTCTTTTTGCAGCCGGTTGTCACAATTATTTCCCCAAACTGTGCGTTTGGGACCCTGGAATGAACAATACTGTAGAATAGTAAGGGATAGTATTGTACATTTCTAAAGACTGATTTGACTCCAGAGATATATCTGAAATGCATCCTTGCCTCGTTTATATCCACCCCTTACACATGGAAATTATTAAATTTCTTTTGCTTCATTGAATCCCCTTTCTCGTTTTCATTCAGTGATGGCTTTTGCTTACTAACTGTCCCCGGCTGACACCCACTGAGAAACACAGTCCTCTGATGCTCACCTACGTGGTCACAATGACTGCTATTTATAGACTGACAGATTTTAACACCAGAAGGGCTCATTGTGATCATCTAGTGTGACCTCCTGAGAATCTTCTCAGAATAATTCATAGAACACAGATTTTAGAAAAACATCCAATTTTGATTGAAAAATGGTCAATGATGGAGAATCCATCACAACCTTTGGTGAATCCATCACAACCTTTGGTAAAGAGTTTCAACATTGTGTCAGACTGATAATATCTCAGGTCTCTTCACTCTTGAATGACTCAAACCTTCCCTTGCATACCTGTGTGGTGCACTTGCATGTTGGTGGGCAGACAGCTGCTGCATTTTCAACAGTTTTGATCTGTTATTATTTAAACTGCAAAAGTAGGAGCACGGCAACAAATTTAGCTAGACACAGAAACTTTTAACATTAGAGATCCCAATGTATTGTAATAATAATTAAAAATTTTAAATCCACATAATTTAATCTGCCAGTTTTTAATTTTTTTCTGGGAACTGGCAAATCCATAAAAAACAGGCCAGGTCAGCCAAATACTAGCCAGGTGGTAGCCCTAATTATTCACATGATCTCCAAATCTTTTTCACTGCATCCCAGAAGAGAGTCTTCCATCCTAAATATGGCCTATGTTCTTTGTTCCTAGATTTATAACTTTAAAATTAGTCATTAAAACATTGTTTCCTTGCACCCACCTTAGCAAGCACTCACAACAGCTTTGTATCAGTGACCTGTCCTCTTAATTATTTACCACTCCCTTGTTTTTATTTGCTATTTCTAAACATTATCAGTGATCATTTTATGTTTTCCAACAAGTAATCAATAGTGTAGGGCCAAGAGCCAATCCCTGCAGGGCTCAACTAGAAACCCTCTTTTTGACCATGATTCCCTATTTAAATTTACATTAATACTTACCAGTTAGCCATCTTTGAATGTACTTAATGGGTGCCATGTTAACTTTATATTTTTCAAGCTTGGCAATCAAAATGTCATATGCCAAGTCAAAAGCCTTACAAAAGTCTAAGTATATTACATCAACATTATTACCATTATCAACTGAACTTGTAATCTCATAAGAGTAATACATCAAGTTCATTTGACAGGATCTATTTTCCATAAACCCACGTTGATTGGCATTAATTATATTACCTTTCTTTAATTCATTACTAAATCAAGTCCCATATCAGCTGCTCCATTATCTTGCCTGGGACCAATGTCAGATGACAAACCTATTATTCCCTGGTTCATTTAATAAGGATTTTTCCTCCTCTCAATGAAGGTAATTGATCCATAGCATTAGAGGTTGGTTTATTCCACACCAAAGGAAAGAAAATCAATATTTGTTTGCTTTAGTGTATTCTGTAAAATTTTGAGATAGGCAGGGTCAGATTCTGATCTCATTCCTGTGCAAATGCCGAGTAAATCCACTTATTCCCAAGGATCTGATCCTGTAAACACGTTTGTGAATGAATCCAATAAGTAAAAGTAGGCCAAATTCTGCATTGTCATACCCAAGTAAATAAGGAATAACTTCATGAGATCACATCTTGGACATAAGTAACATTATTCATTCAAACAAAAGACAGGACTATGCAGCACTTTAAAGACTAACAAGACGGTTTATTAGGTGATGAGCTTTCGTGGGCCAGACCCACTTCCTCAGATCAAATAGTGGAAGAAAATTGGCATGACCATATATACCAAAGGGATACAATCAAAAAAAAGTGAACACATATAAAATTGACAAATCAGATTTTAGAACAGGGGGAGGCGAGGAGGGAAGGTTAGTGTATATGAGATTAGGGATGATAATTGGGGAAGCTAACCCCTCCCCGTTCTACAATCTGATTTGTCAATTTTATATGTGTTCACTTTTTTTGATTGTATCCCTTTGGTATATATGGTCATGCCAATTTTCTTCCACAATTTGATCTGAGGAAGTGGGTCTGACCCACGAAAGCTCATCACCTAATAAACCATCTTGTTAGTCTTTAAAGTGCTGCATAGTCCTGTCTTTTGTTTCAGCAAGACCAGACTAACACGGCTACATCTCTATTACTATTATTCATTCAAGTAGTCCTCGTGTACCTATTTGCTTATGTGCATGAGTAATTTCACTGAAGATAATGAAACTACTCATGTGGACAAGTATTTGAAGGATGGTCCCCAAGATGTTACTAAGGGTTATACCAAGATATGGCCCATTTTGCATTTAACCTGTTATATCCAAACATACTAGCATGGTTGAAGTGAAAGCTTTACGTTCTTTCTTTCCAATCTATACTGAATTTCAGCACATTAGTGCAACATTCTTGTGTCAGCCTGAGAACTCAATATTATTATGAATTTAATTATGAACTCCACAAAAACAAAAAAGTTTGTATTATAGACACTCACTGGCATCAGCAAACAAACTAAAAAGGGGAAAACACTTACAGCATAATATGTTGATTTATATTATAGTAGTGCCTTGGCAGTGTGTTATGCTGTACTCTTATTAGTGAAGCAGAGAAAGTTTATCATCAAGGAGATAATTTAATCAGCCTTATGATACACCAGAACAGTTCTGATAAAAACACAGGGAAGCATAAAGAAAATGTCAGTGACTAAAAAGTTTCTAACCTTCGCACAAAAAATTGCTACAAAATGTCAGAATACTAACTACATCTAATTGCAAGGATATACAATCAACATGTAAATAGATCTTTTACATTATTTGGCTTTTCTTTCACACATCCATTCTGTTTCTTTCTGAAGATTATTAGTATCTTTGAAGCACAGAAAAAATTCCCTGTTAACAACTATACAAGAAAAGCCTCTGATCCAAAGTCCACTAAAGTTAACAAAACAACGAGAGGGCTTGGGAACTAGGCTTAATGTACATTCATAGGGTAGGAAGTCTGCTTATATAATTTGCAGATGACACCAAGCTGGGGGAGGGGTTGCAAGCACTTGAGATGGCTGGCTTGATGAACTGGAAATTTGTCCTGAAAAGATGACATTCAATAAAAACAAGGAAAAAATACTAAACTGTGGGGGAAGGGAATCAAATAAACCAATACACAATGGGGAATAACTGGCCAGGTAGTGAAGAAAAGGATCTTGGGGTTATAGTGGATCATAAACTGAATATGAGCCAAACCTGATGTGTGGCAAAAATATGAATAGTTTAGCGTGTATTAACAGGTTTTATCATATGTAAGATAAGGAAGATAATTGTTCTGATCTACATAGCACTGGTGAGATCTCAGCTGGTTCTGAGAATCACAGCTTATGAACGACATGGACAAATTGGAAGCAATGCAAAGTAAAGCAACAAAAATAAGAAAAGGTTTAAAAAAATCTGATCTATGAGGAAAGGTTAAAAGAAACAGAGATCTATTAACAGTCTGCAAATATGTTAAAGACTATTACAAAAAGGACAATGATCAATTGTTTTACACATCCACTGAAAGTAGAACAAGAAATAAATCAGCTTAATCTGCTGCAAGAGAGATTTATCTTAGACATTTTTCCAAATGTCTAACTATAAGGATATTTAAGGCATAGATTACCAAGAGAGGTTGTAGAATCTCCATCATTGGAGGATTTTAAGAACAGGTTAGACAAATGCTTGACTGGTAGGGTCTAGGTTTACTCAGGGGGGTCAACAGAACTGCTGGGCCCCTAGGCAAGGTGAGGGGAGTGTGGCTCCATGCTCCCAGAAGGAGCAGAAACTCAGGTGGAAGGGACCGGGCTAGAGGCTAATCTCACACCCTCTCCCCCCACCAGCCTTTATCCCTGCCCAAAGCAATGATTTAAAGGACCCGGGGCAGCTGCCGCAATGGGCCCTGGGGAGCTGACCCCTTAGTTCCTCCTGGTCAGCAGTCCTGGGTTTACTTGATCCTCCTTCAGCTATGAGAACTGGACTATTACTTCTTGCTTACCCTCTACATTTCTATAATTTTTCTATCATATTGTTCAAGTAGCAAAATATTAATGCAATTCCAAAGGGCCCCCAATCTGCGGACCTTCACCTAGTTCTTAAACCCTTTCTGAGGCAGCTCTCATTGAAATTACTGGGAGTTTTCCTGTGAAATAATAGCATAAAATGGGGGAATGAGGGAGGGCTGATTCTTCTTTGACTTTGTGCTTGATTCTACGCTGTTCAAATCAATAAGAGCATTGGCATTAGTGGGTGCAAGAAGAATCTTGCACTGGTTTTACTCCTGTGTAATTGCATTGACTTCAATGGAGTAACTGGCAATTAAGAGGAAAAAAAATCAGGGCTTAGGTACAGACTTGTATATCTGGCCCAAATTCTTGGCCTGATTCTGCAAGGTGCGGAGCATCCAAGCACACTTATTCTTTCCTAAATTTGAAATATAATTACATAGCTACTTTTCCCCCTAATTCCATCTTTGTCATGCAAGGTGTAAAAACATTGTCACGAGAATCACAGGTCCGATGATGCATACCCAAGGGGGAGAGGACAGAACCAGGTGGACAGTTTTAGCAAATAAAGGATATTTATTTATGACAGTGATGAATTTATAGTATTTATTCTAAGATTTTTAATAGACCGTGTTAATAATGAATTTACAGTATTTATTATATTTATTCTACGATTTCTAGTTAAACGTGTCAGAGATATAAGGGTGGGAATGGCAAGGGGGATAGTCTCTATTCTAAAAATATCCAGCTACACTAATTAAATAACAGTGGTAACTACAAACTCTATATACTACCCAAAACAACTACAACACTAAGCTTATACAACAAAGAAAATCAAATCCTACATACCAACTTACACAGCACACGGAACATTTCAAAGATATCAGTTCGGTTGCGAAGGCCTTGGTTACGCCCGAGAGTCGGGGGAGGTGGCTGGTCGGTTGATCAGGCCGGCAGCGCTTTGGAGTATACGGGAAGGCACATGCATGGTGGTACGAGTGTTGCGAAGAGCTCCTCGAGCGAACTGTGCGATGGGTATTTATCCCCAAATCTGCACATCGCTTTCCCGCGCTTGCATATTATCATATATGGCCCAATGGTCACCAAGTGGGGGGTCTGTGTCCCAGGGATTGGGCCGAAACTGTGCAGGTTTCATGCGACCAGGTAAGCCCCGCAGTTCTCACGCCAAGGTGACGGGTGGGAGAGTCTGAGGCTATTTTCCCCTTTTCACACCTTCCCTTTTCTAAAGGCAATGGTATGCAGGAAGGGTGCGGCGGTTTCTCCCAAGGAGTACTGCAGCCCACTATAGCAAAAGCGGCCTGGCCAAACCTTTTACTGGGGGGGGCAGGTTTTTTTTCTAACAAACATCAGGAGGGAAATAGATACAAATAGGCATGGAACCCCCCAACACAATACAAGAGGTCTTTTGCTAAAATTCTCACAGTTTATCTTGGACACATTACATACATAATTCTTTGTAGACAGACAGAGACACACAGGCACCTTTGTACAGCGCACAAGGCATTGTTGGTAGTCTGTCGCCTGTCTGTCGGGTAATACAAAAGAGGGGAAAAATCTTCAAAAGTTTATGTCCTCTCTTGGATTATTGCCAACCTGTAAAGACTGACTTCTACTCCCTATATTTCCAGTCAGCTCAGATACAGTGCACTGAGGGGCAAGAGGCCAGATGGAACACATAAACGTATTGGAAAGGCAGCCTTTTTTCATCCTTTATTTAACATAGTGTATAATGTATTGTTATGCTGCCCTCTGGATGAGGTTTTAATTCCAAACGTACACAATTTTCTGTCACTCAGACATTCTGAAGCATATTTACAGGAAAAGAAAGAAAGTACAAAATTACTGACTCATAAAAATTAGAGATGGAAGAAGATATAGCAGTTTTTCTGTCTTGGTCACAGTCTATCAAAAGAGCATGAATTTTCTTTACATAATATTAGCGCTATGGGCAGTTTCCTGAAATGTCAGTGACTGTGGTCATAGAAACAGGCACAATTAGTATCTGTGGACATAAGCTAACTATATGCTGCGGTAACGTTCTTTGTTATCAGACGGCACATGCCATGAAAATATGATTTTTGATCCCAGCAGGAAAAGTTAAACATAGGGTTTGAGTATGCATTGGGGTAATACATTCTACAGTGATCTGACTTCTAAAGTGCGCTGATGTATTGCACATTATTGCACACCAGCAGGGGCTATACAGACCAATTAAAGGATCCTAGTGCACTTTACCATACTTCTGTTTCAAACAGTTCTAGGTTAAAGTGCAGCAGTAAAACCTACATGGACCAATTAATGTGCAACATGTTAGTCTGCTTTAGAAATCACACCCCATGGAATGCATTACCCTATGATGTAGGCAAGATGAATAAATATCCAGGTATACAACATAGTAAAATATAGAAAGGGGGGAGGGTTATTCATTTTAAAATCCAAGTTACATCTTCCAGCTGTTGATTTTTTAAGGCATTTTGCTGGTATTCAACTTTCCCATTCTCCCCCATAACAACTCATAACCATTCTGAACATTTGGTTTCTGCACACATGGTGAAAAATGGCAGTCGATTAAATGCAAGACACTCGCCTCCTCTCTGGAAAACAGCCATGTAATCACCAAAGGGCAAAGCACTCCAAAGCAGCCACCTTCTTTAAAGAATCTGAAAGCAGAGCAGGGCTTGTCTATAAAGCATCATTTTGAACAGATCACCCTAGGGAGTGAATTGCCGTTTGATACTATTCTGACTTTTATTGCCAACCATGAATTTTATCAATTGAATATTATTTTTCCTGAAGTATAAATCCACAGTCTTTTTAACATAATCACTTCTATGGGGTACCCCCTAACTCTTGTCCTTTCATGGCTTGTCTTTGAAACATCTTTTCTGGGTTTGTTTTTCACATTTGCCTCCATGACTGCAAATGAATGCAAACTTTACTAGATTCACACTGATGTCTGATAGCCTTCTAGAAGATTTAGGGTCAGCTGGTATAAATCAGCACAGCTTCTTTGACATCGGTGGAGCTATACTGACTTATACAAACTGGCCCTCAGAGTAAAGAACAGCAACTCAAAGTTTAGCTATTTACGTAAATCATTGATCTGCAAACTTTTTGACCCACAAGATCACTTTTTGAATTTAAGTCAATCCAAGATCTACCTAAAACCTAAATACCCTTGTCCCATCTCCATCCACATCACTTCTTCAGTGCCCTGCCTACCCTACCCCTTCTCTAATCCCCCTGCTCACTCTGTGGAGAGGGGGTAGTATAGGGAGCTCCAAGGCAGAGGGCAGGAGCAGCATGGCAGTGGAGGAAGAGGCAGCTGACATGTTGACACTTTAGTCTCCCAGCCAAACCTGTCAGGATCACTTGACTGCAGGGTCTATCAATAGATCCTGATCTACTGGTTGGTGACCACTGATATAAATTAACTAACCCTTTAATGACTATACAATTGGTTGGGAAATCATACAAGAACAGGCTATAATGAAGCTCCAGTTTGATTCCTCTTCCCCTGTGATTCCACAGAGAATGCTCTGAAAAGGAAATCAACCCTCCAAAAGAGGTATGCATCTAGGAGCCCAGTTCATTGTGTGTATAGAGAGCTGACAGAGAACCTGGAGACAGCATCACAGAATGCACTGGCTTACAGCATGCCTCAGTGGGAGCCAAGTGTTTGGTCTCAGAATCCTCTAGCCCAGTATTTCTCAACTAGTGGTACGAGTACCCTTAGGGGTACTCGAGAGAAGTCTGGGTGAAATTTGAAGAAAACTGAAATTTGGAGAAAACTGAATTTTTGTTTAGTTTTACAGCACTTTATTATGTTTGTACTTTTTACACCCCAAAATGTCATCACCCGCCCAGCTATGATTAAGTTGTTTAAACAAATGTGTTGCAATGGTAGAAAAACAATTGTGTGTCTGAAAACTGTAGGTACTGGGGGTACTTATATATATATATATATATATATATATACCTTTTTTCCAAAAAGGGGGTACTTATAATTTTTTTTTTTTTGAAAAAGAGGTACATTATAAAAAAAGTTGAGAAACACTGCTGTAACCATTCAGTGGGTATTGGATGTTGCATTCCGCTTAATTGCCTGCTGATGGCTTCTTATTGTAGGACCAACAAACAGGCAGAACCAAACCTAGGACCTTTGGCGCTTAGTGCATGAGCTTCTACCACATGAGCTAAAAGCCAGCTGGCTCTCAACTAAAGTTGTAGAGCAAACTCATTCTCTTTCTCTCTCTCTCTCTGTAAGAGGTCTAAGTGCCATTACATGGGACAGTGAGCCCACACCCAGTAGGTGTGTGGACTATATTAGCACTTCTAGGTTGTTACAGATCTTTCTGCAGGGGGAAGGCAAACCCAGCCAAACAGGGTTGCCAACCATCAGTAAATTAACGGACAGTCCATAAAAAATTAGCCAAAAATTGGACAAGTCCGTAAACTCCGTAAAAAAATTTAGGTGTCCGTAAATTTCGTAAAAGTGCAATAAAATTTCAAAAAACAGCAATTATTCTATAGCAATTAAATTTCTTCTGTGCTACTTCAGCCATTTTACTGCGGAGTAGTGGAAATTGGACATTGTAGTTGTTTAGTTGTCAGTGTTTGGATGTACAATCACAAAATGGAAAACTTCCAGGACCATGACAAACTAAATAAAAGTGAGTTAAATAGCATATTATTCTTGTGATGTATGAATGCCAATGATTTCTTTTCGCTTTTGGACATTTATGTCATCTTAATATAGTATAAAAATTATGTCCGTAAAAAATTTGTCCGTAAATTTTTCCCATTTTGTCCGTAAATGAAATTTCTGTGGGTTGGCAACCCTGCAGCCAAATGACAGAATAATTAACAGTTTCGGTGGGGTAGCCGAGTTAGTCTGTAACAGGAAAAATTTAAAAAACAACAGATAGTCTGGTAGCACTTTAAAGACTAACAAAACATGTGGATAGTATCATGAGCTTTCATGGGCACAGTCCACTTCTTCAGATGACCGGACTATTTGTTGTTTTTTAAGAATAATTAACTGTAGAAGGGGGCTCTAGCCTGCCATCTCACCTATCCCCTTCACTATGTCAAAGAATTTTATTTAAAGAATTAATTTCCCTGCCCTCTCACATCAGTAGCTCCTCTGCACAATAAATACAGGCACTGGAGACTCTGTTGCTAATGCACCTGCTATACTATCCATTTCCCAGTTTTCATTTCCTGAGCTTTGATTAAACGAGCTCAGTTTCTCCCACTTTACCTCCCAGCACTGTTTCTTCAGTCAAAGAGGGAGACGAGTAGCAATATAAATCATTTCCCAGAAGGAGGAGAGCAACTTTCTTGAATGCCCTGTGTACAAAGTTGTGCTTCTTTTCTAGTCCAGACTCTATCCTACCACAGTCAGCTCAGGAATGACAAAAGGTACATCCAGCTGCCAAATTTCAACTCCCTGTGGCAAAATATGGAGGCACTGTTGCTTCTCAATGAAACAGCTGTAAGCATTTTGACACTCGTAAAACATTTGCCTACTCTAGTTTTTAGAAAAAAATTGAACCTCTTTGGCTAATACTTTCCAAACAAAGCTTTCACCCTGAGAAAAATATCAACCCACACAGTTAAAGGCTGGGAAAGTTGCAAGCAATTGAAAGATAGGCACTCAGCTATACTGATCTGCCTGAGCAAAACTCAGTCAGCCACTCTCCGCTGATGTGGGTAGGGTCACTATTTGTGATGCAGAAGCGGGACCCTCCTTAGGATTTATTGGGCCCTAGTCAGTACTATTAAACTAGTGCCCCTATGCCCAATGATAATCAGGGGTAGGGCAGGGTGATGATTCTTTAGAGATGTGATTTTATAATATTCAGCAACACACCAATGAAATATTTTAAAAACAAATTTTAAACTAAGGTTCTGTAGATTAACACAGTAAATTCAGAAATTGACAGGGGTTGGCAAATGTCTGTTAAATGGCTTCATTACCACTTAAATGGCTCTTTCACAGGTTGATGTTCCACTAATAGCTTTGGCAGGCATTTTCAGTGTTAACTACCTCCTCTCCAGAGGAAAAAGAGCCACAGAATAAAGGCAGGAAGAAATGGGTGGGTGGACATTAAGAACCAGTGGTGCCCCAAAACTTCCGGTGCCCTACACAGCTGTGTATGGGTCAGGACAGTTCTGTGCAGAGGACTGGAACTGAAAGCAGAGAATCTTTCCTGAGCTCTCAGTGCTCCCTCTTTTGAACTCAAGCAACATCAAGAAGGAAGAGCAAGCTGCCTGACTGGAATGCAGAGGTAACTGGATTTAGGAGGGACCACAGCTGCAGAGGTCATAGATTGGGACAAGAAGACTGGGTGGGGACTGAGTCAAGAACCCAAGTGGTGGAGACTGGAACTGCTGCATAGGCAACCTTAATTTCTGGCATTTCTGAACTTTTCAGTGTTAGATTTGGCAACTAGTACTGTACATTCTCTTACTATAGTACATTCTCGTACTGTAGTTTTTTGCATGTAATCTATTGCATATTTTTAAAAGTTTGTGCTTCATCTGTTGATAAATGCAAAGTAATGCACATTAGAAAAAATCATCCCAACTATACATTCAATATAATGGGGACTAATTTAGCCACAACTACTCAAGAGAGAGATCATGGAATCATTGTGGATAGTTCTTTGAAAACATCCACTCCAGCTAAATCTAGACTGCAGGATTTTTGTGCAAAAAGCCTTTGTCAGAAGAGATCTTCCGCCGCAAAAACTTCTTGCGCAAAAGCATGTCCACACACAAAAGACAGGACTATGCATCACTTTAAAGACTAACAAGATGGTTTATTAGGTGATGAGCTTTCGTGGGCCAGACCCACTACCTCAGATCAAATTGTGGAAGAAAATTGGCATGACCATATATACCAGAGGGATACAATCAAAAAAAGTGAACACATATAAAAAGGACAAATCACATTTCAGAACAGAGAGGGGATGAGGGGGGGAGGTTAATGTCTGTGAGCTAATGACATTAGAGCTGATAATTGGGGAAGCTATATTTGTAATGGGTAAGATAATTAGCATCTTTGTTAAGGCCCAGTCGTAAAGTGTCAAATTTAAGCGTGAATGACAGTTCAGAGGTTTCTCTTTGAAGTCTTGTATTAAAATGTCTTTGAAGCAGGATGCAGGTAATCAAGTCGTTGAGACAATGCCCTTTCTGGTTGAAATGGCAAGAAACTGTTTTTTCGTTGTGAAACTGTCTGTTATCAGTTTTGTGTGCATTGATTCTTTGGCGAAGTATCTGAGATGTTTGTCCAATGTACATAGCAGACGGACACTGTCGGCACACGATGGCATAAATTATATTTCTGGATGAGCAGGAATATGTGTTCTTGATCTTATAACTGAATTGGTTAGGTCCAATGATGGTGTCAGCAGAGTAAATATTTACTGTCTTTTGTTGCAGCTAGACCAGACTAACACGGCTACATTTCTATTACTATTCCACACACAGAAGCGCATCGAAAAAGCGATCTGCTTTTGCAAAAGAGAGCATCCAGACTGATTGGATGCTTTCTCACATGAAAGGCCACCCAGAACCACTTCAGGCAGGGCTTTAGGTCACCAGTTGCTTTCGAGGGCTGGTGCCGGAGCCTTGCAGAGACACATGCTTAAAGGGACCCCCCTGGACAGCTGTTTCTCTGCTGCTGCAGCATGCTTGCTACCCCTTCAAGGGACAGCAAAGCTCTTGCAGTGCCTGCTGTGGTTGCCCTGTTCTTTTTGGGGATGCCACAACTTTTTCCTGTGTGTGCCATGGAGCCGGAGCTGCCTCTGGGCAGGCAATGGCCCCACATGGCCATGCTGCAGTTCTTGCAGCATTTGTTGCCAGCTGCCTTCCTCTTCATGGAGGATCTGGACCCTAAGCTCCTCCTGGGGACCCTCTCTGTGGCTGCTCCACTCTGGCTGCTGCACCCCACTGTCGAGAGGCATTTTTGGAGGCTGGAAACCAGCTTGGACTGGTGGGACCAGCTGGTCCTGGAGCAGTGGGATGACCAGCAGTGGGTACAGAACTTTAGAATTCGCAAGGCCACCTTCCTCAAGCTCTGTGCCTGGCTCACCCCCATCCTCCAGAGAAGCGACACTCACCTGCAGCCTGCCATCCCCCTGCAGAAGCAGGTCGCAATCGCCCTGTAGAAGCTTGTCACCCCACACAGCTACTGGTCAGTGGGCAACCAGTTTGGGGTAGGGAAGTCTACCGTTGGGGCACTCCTTATGGAGGTAAGGAGCTCTCAGGCTGCAGTCCCTGCACGGGGGGGGCCGGGAGGTGTTGGATAAGGGGGACCCTCGGAAGGGGGGCAGGGGACTGTAGGGGGTGGAATGGGAATGGAGGGGAAAGCCCTGTCCCCAAGGTGCTTGTGCTGTTCCTCCCTCGCACAGTCCTGCTGCAGGGAGGGGAGGGGGGAAGGGAGAGTGAGCTCATGGGAGGTGGCTCCTGGGGATTTGGGGGGGGGCAGAGGGGGGCGCAAGCATCTCCCATGGGTTCAGTCACCCCCTCTCTCATTCTCTGTCTTGTGTGGGCAGGGGGAAGGGGGAAGTCTGAACTGGGAGGGGGAATCAGGACTGGGGGGAGGGGGGGTCAGGACTGGGAACAGGGCTGGCTCTAGGCACCAGAAAATGAAGCACATGCTTAGGGTGGCACATTTCCAGGGATGGCATTTCCATGTAAGCAGCCCCCCCCGCAATGCCCGACCCTGCCGATTTTAAAGGGCTGCGGGAACTCAGCTCTGGCTGCATGTCCCCGGGAGCTGGCTGGGAACACGGCGCGGCCAGGCTCCACCCTGCCCTGCTGGCTCCAGTCCTGCCAGGGCCCCATCCCGTGCCACTCTGGCTCTGCGCCGCCCCTTCCCTGTGCCGCCCCTGCACCCCAGTCCCCATGCCCCTCTGGCTCTGCGCCCCCTCTGCACCCTGCAGCCCCTTTTCCCTGTGCCCCTCTGGGTCTGTGCCCCCATTCCTCGCACTGCCCCTGGACACCGATCCCTCTGCCCCTCCCATTCCCCGCGTCCCATTCCCCGTGTCTCCCCTGCACCCCGCACACTGCTCCCTCCAATCCCTGTGTCCCTCTGGCTCTGCGCCTCCCATTCCCCGCGCCACCCCTATACCCCCCACACTGTTCCCTGCACCCCTCTGGCTCTGTGCACCTCAGCACCCCAGTCCCCCTGCTTTCCCCGGTCCCCGCGCCCCTCTGGCTCTGCGCTGTCCCTGCACCCGGCTCCCCCTGTGGGTCGGGAGTGAGGGGTGCTTGTCCGTAGGGAGGGGCTGGACAGGGCAGGGAAAAGGCTGCTGTGACCCAACAGCGAGTGAAAGGGGAGGGGAAGTTTACTTGAAGCACCTTTGCCTTTATGGAAAAAAAATTAAAATTATATTTGCTATTTATAGAACTAAAATGCCGTGACAAAAACAACAACAACAACAACAAACCAAAGTGCAAACATGTGTAAAAGCCAACAAAAAAGCGGCCGGGGATTTTTGCTTGGGGCGGCAAAAAAACCTAGAGCCGGCCCTGACTGGGAAGAGGAGTGGGGAGGCTCAAGGTGCCCCCTTGGGTGTGGGGACCTCATTGGGGCTGTGTTGCTCTGGGGGGCCAGGGTTGGCAGAGGGGGGAGGAGGTGGGGCCATAGGCATCAGTTTTGGAGGGGGTATGGGCATTGCTAAGGGAGAGAGCAGAGGCATAGCAGGGTGGGCTGGCGGATGGGCAATGGCCATAGCAGGGGGGCCAGAAGGGTGGAAGGCCGGAGCAGCAGCATCATGCAGGTGTGCCATCATGCAGGACATAATGCCACACATGGTGTCACAATGTGACAAATTGGTCCCAGGCATGCTCCCACCAATCAAGATCTGCATTGATCCTGCACTCCAGGGCCTGCTGGATGTCCTGGAGGATGCTGACATGCTGGCATCCTCCTGCACCCTGGCTTGTCTGTGGGTCCCCCAGGCTCTGGAAGGTGGCTGCAGTGGTGTGGCTCGGCACTCAGTCCCGGCTGGTCCGGCTGTGGAGAAAACACAAGAGGGAGAGGTGGTCAGTCATTCCTGCAGACACTGTCCCTGAGGCCGTGCCCTCCTCTGTGAACATCGACCAACAGTCCGTAGCCCACAGAAGGGGGAAGTTCCAGGTGCAAGGCCATGTGTGGCCTGCACAGCATGCCCTGTCTCACAGGGGCCCTGATGTTCCCAGAGGACCGTGCTGCCTGCCCCCTCACCTACACCCCACAGACAGGCAGGCAAGGGAAGTGTCCTGCCACAGTGGGATCCCCTCATGAGCAGCAGAGGAGCCGGGAGCAGCCTGGCCCTCCCTGGGGTCTGCACACACACCTGCGGCTCACTGGACTGACTGTATGTATGAGCGGCTGCTGCCTCGCACGTGCAGGCATGCCTGTGTGCTGTGTGAAGCACGCCTTGGTCTGTGTGGGGTGGTGCCAGCGATCTTGTGGTTAGCCTGCTTTGAGCAGGGTGCGCCCCTCCTTGCCGGGGGCAGGATGTGTGTGGCCTCCTCCAAGCCTGGCAGCAGGATCCTGGGCGTGTTTAAACCCACATGCTGCACCTTTCCGCTGCACGTGGTTGCACGTGCACAGACTGCAGCATGATAAGCAGCCCAAGCAGCCTGAGCGACACCCGACTCCCTGTGCGCTTCGCCTGCCTCATCCTGTGTGTGTGTGTGACAACTCACCTGAAGATCCCTCCCAGGCTTCGGAGGAGGCCTAGGAGATGTCCTGGCTGGCGGTGACCGGCTCGAGGGACAGGGTCATGGTCCCTGTCTCCTGCTCCTCCTCCTCCATCTGGTGCTGGCCCTGGCCCTCCTGATCATCCTCTGGGATGACCTCCGGCTGAACTATGGCGGGGCTCTCGGAGTCCACCAGGATGGGTGGGGAAGATGTTTTCCCACCACCCAGGATGTGGTGGAGCTTGGTGTAGTAGGGGCAGGTGTGAGGTCCTGTGCCAGAGTGCGCGCTTCACTCGGTGGCCCTCACATACCCCAGACAGAGCTCCTTCATCTTGCTCCAGACCTGCTCCATGGTCCAGGCAGGGTGTCCTCACTCTGCCAGGGATGCGGCCATCCAAGAGTTCTCGGCGTTCTGCCTTTGGTCCAGGGCTCCTGCAGGGAATTCTCCTTGCCCCACAATTCAGGAAGGGTCTCAATCTCCGGTCCTGTCCAGGTCGGGGTGCGCCTTTTGGTCCCCCTGCAGGGGGTGGTCCTGGGTACACTCACATCTTGAATACTGTGTACAGATGTGGTCGCCTCATCTGAAAAAAGATATATTGACATTAGAAAAGGTTCATAGAAGGGCAACAAAAATGATTAGAGGTTTAGAATAGGTCCCATATGAAGACAGATTAAAAAGACTTGGACTTTTCACTTTAGAAAAGAGGAGACTGGGGGGGATATGATAGACGTCTATAAAATCATGACCTGTGTGGAAAAAGTGAATAACGAAAAGTAATTTATTTGTTCCCATAATATAAGAATGAAATTAATAGGTAGCAGGTTTAAAACAAACAAAAGGACATTTTTCTTCAAGCAGCACATAGTCAACTTGTGGAACTCCTTGCCATATGATGCTGTGAAGACTAGCACTTTAACAGGGTTCAAAAAAGAGCTAGATAGATTCATGGAGGTTAGGTACATCAATGGCTATTAGCCAGATGGGTAGGAATAGTGTCCCTAGCCTCTGTTTGTCTGAAAATGGATGACAGGAGAGGGATCGCATAATGATTACCTGTTGTGTGCACTCCTTCTGGGACATCTGGTATTAGCCACTGTCAGCATAGAGGATACAGGGTTAAATGGACCTTTGGTCTGATCCAGTATCGCTGTTCTTATGTTCATTCAAGAACTCCTCTTAAACAATAATAGCTAGGACCACCAAATTTGGTACACAGCTTCCACTTGCCATTTACTTAAAGAAAGGTCAGAGTTTAGTTGTACCAGGACAAAGGAGTGTGCCTGGAATGGGATTGTTTCTCATCAAACCAAACAGAAAAGAGACAGAATCACCAGGCAGGTAAAGGGGGCTGGCTGGGGGCCTGCACTGCACACTCGGGACTGCCACAGCCCTGAGCCTCCCACCCTCTAGATGCCTTTTAGGGAGGTGGTGGGGGGGGGCAGCTGAAGCTCCTCCCTCTCCTAATTCATACAGAAACATTGCTGGCTGTTCCCCTTCATCAGGGAGCAAGGGGAAAGTGCACAGTTTTCTGCATTCCTTACTCTGGCTAGGGAGCACAGGGGGCAGACGAACCTGGACCTGCCCCAGCCAAGGGACATGTACCCTCCCCCGTCTTTGCCTCTTGTAGGTGCAGGAGGTATGGAGAGGCCTCTGCTGAGGTGAGAGAGGGCTGAGTTAATCCTCTTTCCCTGGTACAACCTACATATTGAACCCTTCATCCCCATCCCCATCCCAGAGCAATGGTTCAAATGAAACATATACATTTTCATTTTATTTTCCAAAATATAAAATTTGAGTTAAGGACCTGAGTAAATCTTCTAATAGGTATATAATTTCCAGAATGTTTTCTGTAGCTGTGAGATAGTTTAACTCTATAAAATATATTGTAACTGTACCTAGCAACTAATGAAAATATGATGCAATTACTACTGCCTTTCTTCATGTTTCTGTGTTATTTAGTCATATAAATTCTGCTCTTAGTTACACAAGTGTAAATCCAAAGAAATCCCAAGGAAGTCACTAGCATAGCAATGGGAGCTTTCTTGCTCAGAACAGCCTGAGGAAGTCATATAATAGTGTTTTCCTGAGAAAAAGATAATCACTGGAGATGGAGCTGTGCAAATCACTGATTTTTTTTCACTTCTCTGGATGTTCTGAAATGTGAAATAAATATTTTTTGGGACTCGTACTGTACATTTCATTCCACCCCAAATAAAATATTTCATATTGATATCAAACATTTTTGTACTATAACTTTTAAATGAAATTGAAGAAAAATTCAAAGCAAAATCTTTTCAAATTAACAAAATAGATTTTCATTTAAAAGATGTGGAAATGAAATGGGTTTTTTTCTCTCAATGTTTGATACAGTTTGGCAAAAATGAATAGCTTTATGAAACCAATCTAAGTTTTCCACCAAAAAGTTGTCCCTAAAATTTCATCCAGCTCTAACTGGAGATAGAACTTTCTAGTCAGATGAAAGATGCACAAGAACAAAAGCAGGCGATCCCAAATTGGTCAAGATGTTCCTGTTTTGGAGGCATGTTATTCTGCACAAAGTGCAGCTTGTTTTTTCTGGGAGAGAGGACAGGATTTAAAGTCAATCTCTTAGAGGACCGAGACTTAAGTATCAACTCATGCCTTCAGGTAGTGCTGTTGGGCTAAATGTATCACTGCTATTACTCAGTAGACTTCAATGGGATTATGACAGGGTTGAGTATGGCACAATTGCTTCAATGGGTCTTCACATATCAGAACGATGAGCAGCATTTAGCTCTCTTGTAGAAAAATATAATTCCCAGGGCTATAATCTAGGTACGAGAAAATGACATATCTCTGATGAAAAGACAAACTGGGGAGGAGGGAAGCATAGCTAATTCTAAATATATTATGCACCTGGTTAAGTCCGTAATTTCAGTGGACATTGGAACAAAGGCTTATTTCAGTCTATAGTATCTGACTTAAGTATAGTATATGAACTAACTTTTTAAAAGAACACAGATAAAAACTCAGTAGAAATGCCACAAATCCAGTAATTTTAGAATTCAAAACTATTGTGTGTAGTCCAAATTTATTCATTGAGAAAAATAACCCCACATTAAAAGGTTAAGATTCTGAACACATATCCAGAAAAAGCAAAAATCTTCATGAAGGCTATGATTTTCAAACCCTAACACACCTGCTTACCTTAAGCATATGAATAGGCCCACTGACTTAAAGTTAGGCAAGTGCATGTGTTTTCAAGGTCATTGCCCTAAACACTAAGGTTTAGGTGCATTAGAGCTACCTAAATGGAGAAAGATTAAACTCAGTTATGCTCACTCCATGTATGCAATTCCCACTGAGTCCACCTGGGAATCTAGCGACAGAATGGCTGTTGCTGTACCTACATTTTGAGAAATCAATTAAAAAAACCTGTGTTTTGATATTCTCTTGTCCCTCCATTTCCTCCTGTGCCTGACTAAATATAGAAAAACAGGCTTCGCTCATATGCAAATTCAACAGTTGTGAAAAGCCCTCAAGGTCAGAGCATAAGATAAATAGTAAATGAGAACAGTGCTGACAACAACTGATAAGCTGAGTTTTGTGGGTGTGGAGTATCCCATCAATCACATTTTGAGGTGATGTCATGCAAGAGCTATCCCATGTACTGTAATTCAGAAGTAATATCATACAATGGGAATAAAATGAGCTATGGCACGGGAGAATTCACTATTCTGCCTGACCCATATTAGAGTGTATGTGTGGTACAGCGACAGACAATCTAATGTAAAAAGCTGTATTGAGAAAAAAGGTTTGATAAAGAAGAGGGTTTCCACCGTAAATAGTTGTCCCAGCATGGAGACAGTTTATTAGAAATACAGGCATGCCAGTACAGTGTGACCATTTGGTAAGCGCGGTCTGAAATAGGGATGTCAATGAGTAGACAACTAGACAATAAGCCTAGCATTATCAGTTAATCTTGTTGATTACACACATTCTTTCCCCACCCACTCCTCGCACTGCTGCTGCCTCTGTATCAGAGGCAGCAAGGGGGAGGAGCAGGAGCCAGTGCTGAAGGGAGCCAACTTAAAAGCTGGTGCCCCCAGCACCAGCTCTGCAGTGCTGCCTGCCCCCTCACCCCCATCCCATGCTGCTTTCTCTTCTATGAGAGGCAGCAGTGAGGGAGAGTAGGCTGCCTTGCAGCAGCCTCTCTCTACTAGGGATGTAATAGTTTAGTCGATTAACTGATAAGCAAAAGACTATAGGTTAATGCTCCCCTCCCCCCACCAGTACATTTTTTAGCAGGCTGGCCAGCAGCCTGGCTCAGTCTTGGCTTGCGCCAGGTCCGGGACCTATCCCTACTGCAGCTTTGCATTTAAAGTGCATTAAGAGCTGGGCGGGTGGGCAGCCCAGCTCAGTTCTGGCTTGCACCGGGTCCAGGAGCTCAGACTCCCCCCCTCCCAGAGGCAGGGGCTGCTGCCACACCATGCTGCTGCCTCTGTATCAGAGGCAGCAACACAGGGCGACAGGTAGCTGGTCCGTGAGAGGAGCTGGTTTTTAAACTGACTCCTTTCATAGACCAGCTCTCACCTGGCACACCAAGACAGAGGCAGTAGCGCAGAGTGGCAGAGGGCTCCTCGGGAGTGAGGTTGGAGCTCACTGGCTGCCAGCCCCACCCCCGGGGACTATAGAATAGTCGACTAACTGATAAGAATTCTTGAGGTTACTCGACTATTCAATTAACCAATATTTAACATCCCTACTCTCCACGGCAGGCCTGGGGCCACTGCAGGCAGAAGCTGCTTCACAGTAGCTGCCTCTGTCCACAGAAGGTCCAAGCTCACCATAGACAGATGCTGCTCTTCATCCCATGGAACAGCCTCTGTCTGTGGGGAGCTAGGACTCCCATGGACAGGGGCTGCTGCCACCCCACACTGCTACCTCTGTATCAGAGACAGCAGTGCAGGGCAGCAAGCAGCTGGTCCACGAGGAAAGCTGGTTTTAAAATTGGCTCTCCTTTTGAACTGGCCCTCTCTGCCACCCTGCACTGGGATCACAGGGGGTTCCCCAGGAGTGGGGCCAGGAGTGCCCTAGCTGCTGACCCCACCTCTGAGGACTATAGAATAGTTGCATAACTCCAAAGATTTCATGTGGTTACACAACTATTCAAAAACCCGCTATCTAACATCCCTAGTCTGAAAACAAAACATTTATGCAATTGATGATATCAGCTCTACATCTGCTGGGAAGTAAACACATCTAATGCATTGCCAGAATGCAAAAAACTATACCTAAGAGACAGTGCTGCCAGTGGCTAGGGGCCCAAATTGAGATTCAGGTCACTTGGGTTCCAGTTCCTAGCTGTCACACTGATCTACTGGGTGACCTTGAACCAATCACCTCAACTCTGTGCCTTTGTTTCTCAGTCTGAAATGGGGATAATGCTACTGACCTCCCTTAGGAAGTGCTTTGAATTCTACAAATAAAAAGCTCGATATAAAAGAGTGAGCTATTACTACAATAAGACTTAAGCATTCACTTTAAACAGTCATGTTATGCTTAAAAGAAGCACATGGGATCTTTTTCAGGAGGAAAAGGCAACACACCGCATTTATTGATAATATAACAAAGTAGCATATTCATTTACACACACACACACACACACACACCCGCTGATGGAATAGCTATCAGTCTGTTGCTCAGCCTGACCTATTGGCCAGATAAGTTAGGTGCGAGGAAGGAGCCAGGTTCTTCTCAGTCCAGAATGATGCTCCATAGTCTTAGCAGGATAGGAACCCGCTCCAACCTAAAGCCTGGGTCCTGGAGCCACCATCACCACTGCCACACTTCTTCCTCCAGGCACTGGGGCACGTGAGCAGAGCGATCGGCTGTGAGCAGGCACTTGATGCCGCGCACAAAGCGGCTGTCTGTCCATAAGCATGTGCTGGAGCACTGAGTGCTAAACAGCTGGCCAGCCGTGAGTAGTCGCTGGGGCGCTGTGTGCAGAGTGGCCAGCCAGCTGTGATCTGCACTCAGCCATGTGCTCAGAGTGGCCAGTGGGCAGCACTTTATTCTTTTATAAAAATGTAGTGATGGGCCGCAAAAAACTTTGATCGGGCCCCATGTGGCTTGCCAGATGCCCTTTTGACATGTCTATACTACAGGATCTGAACGAGTATGCATGTTACTTCAGGACTTAAATGTACTCAAGACTTCAGAACCATTGTAGGACATTGTTTGGGGGGGAAAAATCTAGGCATCTAAATAAATTGTAATTTTGTTTCCTGCTACTTATAGTGACACTAGCAGAAATTCGTGGCATTGCTCAAGTCTTTAACTGAAGTATTTTTGTGGGGAGAGGGTTGGAAAATAAATGAAAAAACGTACATATTTTATTGCAATGATTGTCTCTCTCTATAAAAAAAAGTGTTTCCGGCCAGACAACAGAATGATATTATCAGTGTCAACAGACTCTTTCAGTGAAGTGTAAGTAGCTAGAGAGAGGGGCGTAGGCGAATGTAGCAAGCAGAGTTTAGGCTGGAGTGAGAGTTTAGGGGTAAGAAAAGTCTTAGAGCAGAGGTTGGGAGGCATTGGGGGAGTCAAGGCAGGGGTGAGGAGGTGGACGGCTCATAGGGAATAAGGTGGGGGTGCAGAAGTCAAGGCAGGTGGGAAATGCAAGACTCAGGGCAGGGGGCTCAGGACAGGAGTCTGGGAGGGGTAGGGCATACCAGGGCCACCCGTACAAAGCGCCATTTATGAAACCTTGGATTTCATGCATGAGGTCTGCTTAAAGCTGCATGCCTTTACTCCAGAGGCAGTTCTTAAATGGTACAGTTTGGGCTGCTTGCAGCTTTGACTTTGGGGCAGGGAGTTTGTTATAAAAAGAGAGAAGGTGATTAAGAAGGCTGGTTATTCAGGTAATTGAAGGATTGTTAGATCATGATGAAAACATTGTCCGGTGCTTCACTTAAAAGATTGGGGGGAAGGGTAAACAATGACTAATCCAATGCTGCCTGCAAAGAGTTATAAAGGGATCTCACAAAACTGGGTGACTGGGTAACACAAAAGCAGATGGAATTGAGTATTGATAAGTGCACAGTATTGCACATGGGAAAATATAATCCTAACTATAGATACAAAAACGATGGGGTTCTAAAATAGCTGTTACCACTCAAGAAAGAGATCTTGGAATCTTTGTGGATAGTTTCCTGAAAACACCTGCTGACTGTGCAGTGGCAAACTAAAAAGCTAACAGAATATTGGGAATCATTAGAAAAGGAACAGATAAGACAAAATACATATTGCCTCTCTATAAAGTCATTGTATTCCCACATCTCAAATACTGTATGCAGATCTGGTCACCCCATCTAAAAAAACCCCGATATATTGTATCTGGAAAAGGTACAGAAGGGCAACAGATAGGATTAGGAGTAAGGAACAGTTTCTGTATGAGGAGAGATTAAAAAGACTGGGACTTTTCAGCTTGGAAAAGAAATTAAAGGGTGGGGGGATATGTTTGATGTCTAGAAAATCATGTTGTGGAAAAATAGAATAAGGAAATGTTACTCACTCCTTTACTAACATAACAAAAAAAGATGACCCAATTACAGTTATAGGCAGCAGATTTAAAACAAACAAAATACATTTTGTCACTGTCAACTTGTGGAACTCTTTGCCAGGAGATGGTGGAAAGGCCCAAACTGTAACAAGGTTCCAATAAGAACAAAATAAGTTCAAGGAGAATAGGTC
This sequence comes from Rafetus swinhoei, assembly GCA_019425775.1. Taxonomy (NCBI): domain Eukaryota; kingdom Metazoa; phylum Chordata; order Testudines; family Trionychidae; genus Rafetus; species Rafetus swinhoei. Next base: position 25,893,362 of record CM033425.1, on the reverse strand, counting down.
CATCAATGGCTACTAGCCAGAATGGCAGGGATGATGTACCTAGCTTCTGTTTTCCTAGCTTTCTGTTTTCTTTCTTTTATATAGGAATTAGATACAGTGCTCCTGCCAGCTAACTGCTAAGTTGTCTATGGAAAAAAGCATTTATCTAGTGCCTTGGTAACCCCTGGATAAAGATTATGTGTGGGGGGGGAGGGCAGATGGGGTGGGTTCCCCCTCTCCCCATTTGGTGCTTGGTTTGTACTGAGCATGCTCAGTAACACGGCTGAAGCCACTGTCCTCAGTCTGCCTCTCATGCTGTCATTCTCTCCCTCCCAACGCAGCATTTACAGGTCACCCTCCCACCAAAATCTGAAATGGCACCCCTGCCGTGGCATCAAGGGGATCATGGCAGTGCTTCCTGCCAGCGGCTCCTCCTAAGGATTGTGCTTCCCAGAGGGTGGCTCCTCCCTGGATGCGGGGATCCAGGTCCATGCACTTGTTGGGTGAGGGTTGGGACTCTGTGGGCCAGCCACAGCCAACAGCTGCCCCCTTCAGCCAGGAGGAAGTGGGGAGCAGCTCCCGGCCTGTAGCTGCCTACCCAGCCTGCAGCAGCTCCCATAGGAGGATTGCTTGAGCAATGGCTACCCTGTGCAGCCTGTTGGAGGGGGGGAGGCACCATTCTGTGGGCTGATCCCATCCTCCAATGGCCCCTCCGTGGCCTGCAGGCTGTCAGGGGAACTGAGGCCCTGGGGGCTGTCCCCTCCTCCAGTGGGTGCCTCCCACACGTCCCGTAGGCTCTCCCGGGAAGGTGGGTTTGGCAGGCTCTAGATTTGGGGTAGGAAGGCTCCTTACCTGGCCTGGAGGCAGTCAAGATGGTGGAGCCCCAGTCCTGCTGGCCACTCTCTTTGTGCTGTAGCTGCCCCCAGTGGCCACTCTCAGCATTGAATCCCTCTTCTCTGTGCTCCTCCTTTTTGCATCGCTCCACTCTCTGCCTCCCTCCCTTTACATGTTATCAAAAACAGGTCCATTCCCAGCACTTCCCATTTTCCAGGCACAACCAAATCCTGATGTAGGTTTAAATTAGGAGAAGAAGAAACTTCCTACCAAATTTAGTGGTCCTAGCTCTTATGGTTTAGGAGGAGTTCTTGAACAAATGAATAAACAGATGGACAGACTGACGGATGGACTCTAAAATATACAGATAGATATAAAGGCATCCATTGCTATGCTGGGCACCTCTGACATTACATAAAACAATCCAATTCAAACAAAAGCATCAGCAAACCTCCACCCCAACACAATTCAATGGGCCTTCCCCATTAGAACTCTATTATCTGTAAACAGACATCCTCTGATCCACCCCTTCTTTTAAACGAAAGGGACTCCAACCCAAATATCTCTGTTGATCATAACTTTGGCAGTTTCAGGCAGGCAAATCCATGCAATTAAGGGCTTCATAAGTGAAAATAAAAAACCTTATGTTATAAATGGAAACCAGTAGGTAGCTAGACCGTATTACAGAGCACTGGTGTCTTACACAATTCATCATCTATTCTGCTTATGTAAGCAGGGGCTGAAGTACTGCTTGCCATCAGCCAGCTAAAAGGAGAGAGCTGCCCTGGGGGTGAGTGTGCTCACTCCAGGGCTATGTCTACACTCGCAGCTTCTTGCGCAAGTACGGCCGTTCTTGCACAAGAATCTGCAGAGCGTCCACACTGCCCGCCCGCTCTTGCGCAAGTAAATTTACAGTACGGCGTGGTAAGAGGGGGCTCCTTGCGCAAGAGCTACGCTCTTTTTAACAGGTAAGCTCTCTTGCGCAGGAGCTCTGCGCAAGAGGGCAGTGTGGACGCTGCAGGGATTTCTTGCGCAAGAAAGCCCTATGTCTAAAATTGCCATCGAGCTTTCTTGCGCAAGAGAACATCCACACTGCCATGGGCGCTCTTGCGCAAAAGCACAGCTTGCACATGGCAGTGTGGACGTTTTCTTGCGCAAGACTTCTTGCACAAGAACTGTAAAATATGACACCAGTGCTTGCAGGAGAGACACCATCATTGTAAGAGGTCTCAGAGGAACAAGCCTCCCCGCTGCCAGAGTTAAGTGAACTGAGTTGGAGAGGAAAGTACTTGAGGGCTTGAGTCAGCCTGCTTCATGCCTGCCAGGTGTGAGCTGTAAGGCTGGCTCAACCTGCCCTTTTCCCCCTGGTTTTAAGGACAGACCTAAAGCAGACTCCATAAGGAGTCTTTTTGCTAGTCCAGTGGAAGCTGGAATCTTTTGCCAGCCTAGGTGGTGGCTAAAGAGTTGAAATCACTAAGAGCTGAAATCACTGGTTTGGCCGGGAGCCGGACCCATTGCAGCCAGTGGAGCAGCTGGCGGGAATGACCCGCGGGCGGCCGGTGGTGCGGCTGGCGGGAACGACCAGCGGGCGGGTGGCTAGTAGGAGCGGTGGCAGGCGGCCGGCGGAGCGGCTGGTGGGAACAACCGGCGGGCAGCTGGTAGGAGCAGTGGCAGGAGGCCAGTGGAGCGGCTGGCGGGAACGGCTGGCAGGAACAACCAGCAGGCAGCCAGTAGGAGTGGCGGCAGGTGGCCAGCGGAGTGGCTGGCGGGAATGACCGGTGAGTGGCCAGTATGAGTGGCTGGTGGGAACGACCGGTGGGCGGCCAGTAGGAGTGGCAGCAGGCAGCCGGCGGTGCAGCTGGCGGGAACGACCGGCGGGTGGGTGGCCAGTAGGAGCAGTGGCAGGCGGCCAGCAGAGCAGCTGGCGGGAATGACCGGCAGGTGGCCAGTAGGAGCAGCACAAAGGTGGCATAGCCTGAGGCTCAAGGAGTAGAGTCATCAGGATGATATGTCAGGGTCTGTACTGACTGGACAGAGCTGTAAGTGGGGCTTTTGATGTGCAGTATGGAGAAAGTTTGAGTAAGTGAACGGAATCCTTACCTTGTTGGACTGGTGAGCCTGAGAGGCAAAAGACCGCAGTCCTTTTTGTGAAAGGAAGGTGTTGAGGCCTACCCAGAATATGTCAAATGAGCACCAGTTTAATTGTAAGTGTAAAGAAAAGGCAGCATTGTGAGATACAGGAGATGTAAAATAAAAACAAAATTTGATTGGATGACCAACAGTAACCCCGTTTTTAGGGAAGTAAGTAACACAGACAGCAATATGCAACAAAGCGCTGATTACCCCAAATGGAGCAGACGAAAGTTTTGAAAGGGCAGAATGAGACAACAAAAATCTAATGTCAGCAATTGTCAGGAGAGTGGAGGAATACTGAAATACCGAAATAGGGTATTTACGGTTGGACGGAACAGACCAAGAGCGGACGGGTTGCGAATCCAAAAAGCTAGGTCTGATCAACCAGGGCTCCCTTCCCGGCCCTGAATCTCGCTGCCGTACATAAGCTCCAAAAGGGGAACAACACCGGTCGTAAGTTGCAACGAAAAATCCAAAAAAGGAGAAACATCATATATATAGTAGCCCAGTGTCTGAGAGTCTGTAATGCCGAAATTCTGGCTGTTCCCTCTGAGCGGCACAGTTGCCTGAAATGCTGGCTGCTCCCTCGGGGGGGTGCTGTTGCCTGAACTGCTGGCTGTTCCCTCTGGGGGGCGCTGTTGCCTGAAATGCTGGCTGTTCCCTCTGGGCGACCCGTGCTGCATGGGGAGTGCGGGGCCTAAACAGCTGCTTGTGCCGCTTGCTTCCCCGCGGCGGCTCGGCTGAGCGGCGCAGAAGTCAGCCGAGTGCCACGGTGGGAGGCAAACGGGGGCGGGGCGGTGACGTGCGGCGTGACAGCAGCTCCAGGCCCCGCCCCTGGCCGTGAACATCATCGCCCCACCCCCCTTTGCCTCCCGCCATGGCGCTCGGCTGACTTCTGTACTGCTCAGCCAGGCCGCCGCCTGGGAGCAAGCAGCGCAAGCAACCGTTTGGGCTCCGTGCCCCCCATGCAGCACGGGGAGTGTGGAGCCCAAACGGTCATTTAGGCTCCGCGGTCCCCCGCGTGAGAGGCAGGAGAGGGAGGAGAAGTGAAAGAGAGAGACAGAGAGAAAGGCAGGAGGTGGAGGAGAGCTGAGAGGGGGGCCGGGAGGAAGTAGGAGAAGGAGAGAGAGAGAGAGAGACAGAGCAAGAGCAAGAGACCGGAAGCTCAGGAGAGAAGACCGACGTGGAGGAGAGACTTGAAAGTCCTGTCTTATGACGGTCTAACTGGCTAGTAAAGAAAAGAATATCTCCTGAATCTAAGCAATGCTTCTATCTTTCTTAACGTGAGTATTATATATTTGATAACTCCACAAATTGTTTAAAGGTAAATCTGGAGGATATATCTGTAGGAGGAGTTATTATTTCTTGTTTTTTAACTGTACTGTTTTTCTACCTTTTATTTGTATATTACACTGTCTTAAAAGAATCAAAGATAGTGAATTGATTTAAATGAAAAATTTATTATAAAGTAAAAAGAAAAAGAAAAATCTTTGTTTAACCCTAAAAAGAAGTATTCCTCTGTCTGTGGTTTCAAATCCTTTAAAGAACCAAACCCGGTTACCGAAACTTTTGAGCTGGGACAGTTACTCGTGGGGGAGAGGGCTATGAACTCTGTTTGTGGTATTTTCCCAAGATAATGCCATGTGACTTCTCTCTCTCTTTCATTAAAAGTTTCTTTTGTACACTCAGACTCTGTGCTTGTGAGTGGAGAAGCATTGCCTCTCAGAGGCACCCAGGGGTGTGTGAATTTCCCAGGCTACTGGATGGGGGCTCGAGCCGGTTCTGTGTGAGTTGGACCCCTGGACATTGAACCCGGCCCTGGTTGCTGCTGGGCCTACCCGGCAGAAGGGTTACACTTAGAAAGTAGGCTGTCACCTGCTGCACCAACTTCAGCTTCCAGTGGGTATTAAGGAATAGCCTTATTAACAACACAATGAAACATTTCCAGGCTTGCGGTGACAGAGGCATGATGGATCAGAGTAGTAGTCTATTGCTGTGACAACCTAGAGGTGAATAGTATAGGGAATATGCTAACTCAACTACATATGTATTGCTTCTACTAGGGTTGCATCTAGGAGCCCTAATAAGGTACCAGGACTCCATTGTTCTAGGCACTGTGCAAGCAAAACAAAAAGTCTCTACCCAAAAGAGAGCTATTATACAGGTCATCTTGTGTTGTGCTGTGTTCCTGGCAAACACAGATATTAAATGAAAGATAAATACACTCTTGCTGAAAAGTTATACTGGGTGAGACCAAAGTTTCATTTAGCCCAGTATCTTGTCTTCTGACAGTGGTTGCAATATAAAAAAAACACAGAATTAGAGAAATCAGGCTGCTCCCTAATGCAATGAAGTACAGCTCATCCCACATTGCTTTAGGGCGGCTCTTTTCTTCCACCATTGCTCTGCTCGCATGCTTCTTTGCTAAAGAGGCTCCTCTAGCCTGCGAGCAGGACTCAGCCCTGATCTTATATGAATAACTTGCAACTCCAATGCTGTTCTCAATACACCACATAGTACATACCTGTTCTTCATGGGGAAAAAATGCTGAAGGGCTAAACTCTGTTTCAAAGCTTTGTGGCCTGCCTCTAATCTTTCAAAGACTCAGATCTAAACCTGAGCTAAATCTGCAGTCTAAATCTGTTGTTGCTGGCTAGATATTCCAGAGCCCCCAAATATTCTGCATAGCTCTCTCATTGTTTTCAACAAAATTATTCTTCATCAATAAAATATCACAACTCATGCCTGTAATAATAGAAATAAACTTCATTGGGATTGTGATCACTGATTACATTTTCAGTGTTGCTCTGAATAATCTCTTTGAAGTAGAACTGTACTCTTAAAATAATTTCTGAATTTCTATAAATATTGTCTTGCTATTGACTATGTGCCACCGAAGCACTACCAATAATATACTTGCCCAGCCCTCGTTATCCTGATAGCAAATTAGTGCCCTGCTTTGACCTTCATACACAGTTTTAGTATTTTTAGTACTGAGAATTCATTGTTTTTTAAAAAAATGAAAAAGTAAAGGGGAACACAGCCTTTGTTGCAGACAGAAAAAAAAAGAGGGAAATTAAGACTATAGCCTACAATGCATAGGTTTTTAAACACCAAACACTGTTGGTGTAGGAGCATAAGAATTCAGTAATCCACCTGGATAATAGAGCTGCTTGAAAGGTCCTGCAAAATGTGGAAAGAAAAATTGCCAAGGTTTTGACTATTCACCAGTTTCACAAAAATGGACAATCCCAAATGAAACATTTTGCAGAGACAGAAAGAATATTTTGGGGTAAAACGTTCCTTACCTTTAAGGAAGGCAAAAATTAATACTGGCATCCAATGTAACCCATTTTGTATAGCCTCTTTTATACAGACAGTATCCTCAAAATGCTCCATAGAGTTAAATAATTCCAACCAAGTTTATACAATGCACTACATTTCTACACAGAGAATAAGGTGAGGCGGGGTGTAGGAGGGACTCTTTGCTGGCAAACCACATAGAGCCCTCTGCCGACAGCTGTTGTCTGTGGTCTGCCATGTCTCATGACTCAGCTCTCTGGACAGATCATGCTTTAGTCCCATCACTTCTGGTGAATAGACTGTCTAACTAATACTCCAATGTCCTTACAAAAGGTTTTCAGCCAATTCTAGCCCCTGGGGTTCCCACACTCTTCTCTCAGGACTCAGTCATCTTTATCCCCAAATCAGGGTCTTCACAATGCCAGCAATTGGAAGGGGAATTCAGGCCAATCCACACTAGATCGCTGCCTAGACATCCTAGGACAGGGAGGTGTGGTTCACTCCACTCTGCTGTACTCTACTTCCTGCTGCCATCTCCCTTCCAAGTTTGTCAGCAGGCTTCTCTCACACAGTCTGTGCTCATTTTCATATCTCCTAGCTGGTCTTGCACTACAAATAAAGGCAATAGTCATATTTTTATTAGTTCTTTGACTAAGGTTTTAACTGCACTGTTCTCAGCCTTTGCCTAGTAGCATGGCGTTGTGTGTGCAAGCACACTGCAAAAACTATACAAAGGGACTGCTAAGGCTATCCACAAGTGAAATTGCCAGCCTCATTAGTCTTTCAGCCCCCACTGCAATTGTTAAGACTTTAACTTTAGTCAACATCATTTATTCCTTAGAAAAACAGATCAAAAGGAGGCATGAGGAAACACAAATAAGCGTCCTTCACAAGACCATATATGTGGGTATTAACAAACATTAATAAATTGCCTTGAACTTAAAACTATGACAGAACTAATATAGTTGCCCCCTCTCTGAAGAGTGAGAAAGAACAGAGAATTTTTTTCAGCTTATAAGATCTGCTTCAGCCAACACTTACTGTCTAATTCACTGATGAAAAAAGGTCTTCCACATTGTCTTAGCCATTCTTCTACTGAAAACCTTTCACGTATCTGCTGTGTCTAAGAATCTCCTTCATTTATCCCTCTAACATGTATCTTGTCTAGTTTTTGTAAGACTTATTGGCATCTAGCTCATGCCTGCATTTTTTCCCCAATGATTTGCTGTTTCTGTGGTGATACATCGTAATTACAGGTTTCTCTCCCTCTGACCTCATTCATGTCTATTATTGTCATGTAGATGATAGCAACACACCTTGTCCCTTTGCACATCAGTTAATTGCAATCATCCTCTATTGTACTTTTATAATCAATGTGGTTCAACTGCCTTATTTTAGAATGACAACTTCTAGTCATAATTCACTAAGAAGAAAAAAATCAGCATCCACACCATAGCAAAATAATTTCAAATCACAATAATCCAAACCAACCTCATGACTTGGCATGAACTCCATTAAGGACCATGAATTGATAGCCTTATTAAATGTCCATATGTCCAGAAGGGAATTTTACATATAGTTGGACATGTGAGAAGAAGTGTGATACAATATTTATGGAGAAGCTACAGGATATTAAAAAAAAACACCTTGGAAAACACTTGCTGTCTGAAAGACAGAAAGACTCAGATGACTGTGATAAAAGAAATTACAAGTCAGATATATGTAAAATATATAATACAGAGCATGGTGACAAATCATATACAGACAGATCATTAACAGTCAAATACAAATGACTTTGATAAAAAATGGATTTTGATTAACCAGTAAGTTTCAGAAATTTGTAAAAAGGATTTTGGATTGTTAGCTAGAGTAGAGTCATTTTATAAAATAATCAAACTCAATAACACCTCCATATATATGAAAGGGAAATACCTCCACTTCATTGCTGGTGTGATGGGGAGTGCATAGCCCGCACTGAAGGGGGGTAGGGGAGGCCTAAGACTCTGTGGGCGGAGGATGTCCCACCCCTTCACCCAAACTGGGCATGCTTGAAGCGCTGGAACAGTATAAAAGGCAGCAGATCCACTCAGTCTGGGCTGACCAGCAAAGGAGAAGGACCTCCAGCCAGAGCTCCTGAACTGCTGCTGCCAGCCACCCCGGCTATGAGAACCAGAGGCCTGGGAGATAGCCATAATGCAAACCCCGTGGAAACCCAGGGAGAACAGCTGCCAGAGAGCTGGAAGACCCAGCTACCACGTGGGACATTGATCCAAACAAAGCAGTAGCAAGTTACTCAGGAAGGGTGCAGGAGCAGCAGCTCCTATCCTCAGTGTGTTTCGGCTGAATTCCCTACTGAGGAAGTGGCAGACCATGCTGCTACTCACAGGTCCTTGGGTTGGGACCCGATGGAGCAGGGTGGGCCTGGGTCCCCCTATCAGGGCGTGATCCCCAATCGTATTGACGCTGGCCAGTAGGCCATACTGACCTGAGCTAAGGACTCCCGTTTACTGTCTCCAGCCAGTAGGCCATACTGCCCTGGACTATGGGACTATTTATTGACTCAAGCCAGTAGGCCATATCGCCCTGGACTGAGGGCTATGTATTGACTCTGACCAATAAGACATACCACCTTGAACTGAGGGCTACCTTTGTGCTGTCTGTGGCTAGTAAGCCATACAGCCCTGAACTGAAATATAAATATTGACTCTGGCCATTGGGCCACATTGTCTAGCGAGCCGAGCCTCTTATGGATGTGGGGTTACCCAGAGACTGGTGAAGTGTTCCGGATTATAGTGACGGCCAACCCACTTTTGGCCAAGGAGGTGGCGTCTGCACCCCGGAAGGTGGTCACCCTAGTGACAGGGAGTGCATATGCCATCACAGCTGTCCAAGGGTACCCAGAGTCCCTTCTCATAATCTATGGTAAGGATTTGTCTATGTGTGAACCACAATTTGCAATAAAGATAAGGTGTGAATTTTAAAAGGATTACCTATTCCTAATAAACCCCATGTGTGGATGCTCTTATTCTGGACTAAGAGTGTCTTATCATGAATTAGCTTTATGTACTTTGGAAATGTCCAAGTAGTTTTTCCTCATGCAAGTAGTTCCACTTGCTTCTGTGGAATTACTCACATAAGTAAACAGTAATGGACTGGGCCCTTGGTCTACAACAGCACATCACAATACCAGTCATCAGGGTCAGTCATACAACTATTAATTTTAGAGAAACAAAAATCTAGATTTAATATAAAGGGAGTCAAATCTTCACCCAATTTACTGCAAATTCAGATTGGTTACAATCTCCAGCCTAATGGGTTAGGAGGCAGTATCAGAAATTTTGCAAGACAATCAAGCCGGCCAAAGAGGTTCAGCTAAGTTTTGTGTGAAGTTCAGAGAAGCCCCAGCATTCTTGGGAACTTGACCTAATTTTTTAAAGTCTATTCATCATTAACTGTAACATGTGATCATGTTATGAAAAAATTGCTAGCACAAGAAATTGTCAATAGCCCTTAAAAGATAACAATGATAATAATTTAATTGTATGAGGATAACAAACCAGTAGGTTAAGATCCAGTGGAGTGATTAAGGAAAACAGGAAAGTTATTGATAGATTAGATTAATGTTGCCAAGATTCACAGCCCAGATGGAAGCCCAATGGGACAGTGAAGAACAAACATGGAAAGTTGATGACAGATGAGATTGATAAAGTTCAGAGCTTGGATAATTATTATTTTGCAGCATGATTAGACATGAGAGGCTGAAGGTCACATCTCACAGAAAGGGAGCACATCTTTCTGGGAAGGGGGAAATACAATAATGAAAAGATTTGTAACTGTATGAGGACAGATGCAAGAAACCCAGATGTCAAGGAATTAACCTCAGTTCACCAATCTGGCTCAGTAGGAAAAAGGTAATAGCAGGAAACTGTGTGGCCACATGTGGCCCATACACAGGAAGAACCAGCACTTGAAGGAGTTCCTAAAATGTATTAAAAACTTTATCTTACTAGATTTTTGCATGTGTCTTGTGTGTCTGGTGATGGGACTCTGCTCATCAGGCTGATGATTATCCGGGATTATCTCTGGCCATCAATATGTCCGCTCCTGATGGCTCCTTGTCTGCTGACATGTCTACTTTTGGACCTGAATCACTCCAGGGACAAAGGCATCCTCTTCATGACATATCCCTCTCACCATGTTACCATCTGTGCTCCTGCTTTCTGAGGTTTAGCATTGTAGTCCTGCCATATCACCAGTGGCGAATGCAGCAGGGGGAGACCTGGGCCCACTCCCTGCTCTGGGCCCTGACCCAGGGACCCTGTATTTGGCAGCCACATGCTGAGTCCCCTCAAACTTCTCAATATATTTCCCTAGAAGCCAGCCAGATCCGCCTCATATCCTCTAGTCCCTGCCAGCAACTGCTCTGTCAGCAATTGCTCTGTGCATGGCTCTAGCTTCCACCCACACACCAGGAACCCAACCCCCTCTACCCCGCCCTCCCCAGAGCTCCAGAAAGTGGTTGATCCTGCTTTGCCCTGGGGCTCTTCTTATCTGAGACTGCTAGGCTGGGATCCTGACTGACTGTGGTGCACATAGTCTCTGTGAGATGCTATGTAGACTATTGCTCCCTGCTGAGGTTAGCTATTCTTGTGGATGGTAGGTGCCCCATCACAATATAGTTGTGTCAGCTAAACTTTTTTCTCATTGGGAGGTTATTGATAAAGGCCTAAAATATTTCCAATTTTCTTTTCTAATAGTTCTTCTCCTTGTGACAGTCACCATCCTTCAAGCTGAGAAAAATGGAATGGAAAAAGTCTTCAAAAATGGCTATAGGGTTCACTGTTGAGTGGCATGGGGATAAAGGTGTGCAATCCTGTCCCTAAGAGCACCTCTGCTGCACACCCACCATCCAGGAGAACAGGTATGAAGCCCAAGCCTTATAGAGCACTAACACTTTGAGTCTGATTTTCAGAGATACTGAAGATTTGTGGCTCCCATTGATTTCAGCTACAGTTGTGACTGCTCTGCAGTTCTTACAATCTGGCTTCCAGTGAGCTGGTGTAACACCAGCAGACCCCTGTCATCTGTGGGCAGAACCAAACCCAGGACCTCTGGAACTTAGTGAATAAGCCTCTACCATAAGATAAAAGGCAGCTGGTGCTCAATGAAAGTGGTAGAGTAGACTCATTATTCTCTCTGTAAGTGGTCTCAGTGCTATAGATGATACAGAACATTCCACACAGCAGGTGTGTGGCAGAAAAACACGTGTCAAACACCAGGGCAACACAAAGCTTTAGAGGCTTTTGAAATGTTCTGCAAAGAATTGTGGTCCAGACATCATAGCATATCCCAAAGGCACACATCATCCTTGCAGATCCAGCACCATGCAGAATGACCTCTGTACTCCAGAGGGTTTAGCTTGGTATTAAGTTTGTCCATCACTGGCAATCATATCACTCCAGCTAAGCTTTTTGATATCTGGCTATGTTATGGCATTCACGGTAAACTCACTTTGGAATTCACTGCTCATGCATCTGTACCTTGAAAGCTACTTAAACAGGACCAGCACTAGTGCTGCATCATTTCAAAGCTTGCAGCAGAGACAGCATTTCTAAAAAGGCCATTCAGAGTAAAGGATTAGCTGAGCATAGCCTAGAACAGTATAGAAAGACAAAATAGAAAATCTCATCGAAGTCCTGTGACACTCCGGTATATATAGAAGGTAGCTTGACCCGACAATCAGAATGACATTTTTGAATGGATCTTCATGCAGTGCTATAGCTGGATATTCAAGGAAGAAGAAAACAGGGGGATGGCTGTTCAAAACCATACACAATTCAGAAACAAGAGCAGCAACAATGGTTACTGATGATTAGCCCAGGAGCAAAATGAACAGAAATTCTTCCCAGAAAATATTTTGCAACCCCCAAAAGCCAGTAATGGAAACACGTATTGTGCTCAGATAATTCATTGAATATTAATTTTGGATTTTCTTGTGGTCTCTGATCTTTTTCACGTCACAAACAGCTGATAGAATTCAGCTACCTCGCTTTCTTAGTGCTATTTTTCCTCGCTCTTATTCTTTTGCCTGGCTTCCTACCTGTCATGCTGTAATACCACCATGACTGCAAGCATTTTGTGCACTCATTCATCGGACACATTCCCTGAGCTGAGGATTATGCTCTATCCATAAGAAAAAAAATTAAAGAAATCCTTTTGCAATTCTGAAGTTTTTCACCTAAGGATCCCAAAGTGCTTTCTGAAGACTGAGTCAATTAAAACACCAGCAACATTGTTAAAAAACAGATAAGCATCATCACCTTGGTGGAGGACTCTTTGCAAGCGTGTAGGATTAGATGTCACTCCCCTAATGGAGAATGCCCTATTTTCATTTCATGTGCCTATTTACATTTATCTTCTGAGTGTTCTGATCAAATCTGCTTTGTAAAGACACTGGTAAATTCTCCCCTCTGTTCTGACATTCATGCAGTACCTGGAAGACTACAAAGGAGCTATTTCATGTAAAATAAATAATAGAGAGAAATCCATCATTGGTTCCCAATGCAAAGCTGAGAGAAGATGAACTTGAAACTTTTGAGAGATCAGACAAATTAACAAATCAGCTAGGATTGTAATGCTGGTAAGACAACAATACCTGGAAATAGATGAATGCTGCCAGGTTAAGAAAAGTCTATAGATTCACAGGGTTAGAAGGGGCCACAAGGATCATTAGCTTAGCCCCAGACCAAGAAGCAGGATTTATTGCATCTAAACCATCCAAGCCTCCTTTTGCAAACCTCCCATGAGGAAGCATCAACAACCTCCATAGGCAGTCAATAGTTAATTTGAAGTGAAACAAACCAGATCCCAAAATATGCTCCTAAGTCAGAAGAAGGAAAAACCAATAAAAACACACAGTGGATTCAGTTTTCCACTGTTATATATATTGGAATAAAGAACATAAGGATTGCTACAATGGGTCGAACTATTGGTCATTCTAAGCCAGTATCCTGTCTCCAACAATAGCCAATCTTATATGCTTCAGAAGGTATTATATCATTTGGAGTCTCATAGTTTAGAAATAAATCACTGGAAACACAAAGAGCTTGAACAGTTGCAAGTGTCCATTTATTTCATAACACAGAACTAACTGGAACCAGCCGAAAACAGCTGGGCTGACTCCTAGGGTATGTCTAGACTGCATCCCTCTGTCAGCAGAGGGATGCAGATTAGGCAGGTTGACATTGCAAATGAGGCAGGGATTTAAATATTCCGCACCTAATTTGCATAAAAATGGCCCCCGCGTTTTGCCAACTCAGCACGTTGTCTGCAAAAAGCAGCAGTCTAGAGGGGGATCTGTCAAGAAAGAAAGCCTTTTTCAACAGATCCCTTATGCCACCTGCAAGGAGGTTTACAGGATCTGTCGAAAAAGGCTTCCTTTCTTGACAAATACCCCTCTGGACTGCCGCTTTTTGTGGACAAAGTGCTGAGTCGGCAAAATGCGGTGGCCATTTTTATGCAAATTAGACACGGGATATTTAAATCCCTACCTCATTTGCAATGTCGACCTGTCTAATCTGCATCCCTCTGCCGACAGAGGGATGCAGTCTAGACATACCCCTAGTGACCTAACTCATTTACTATAACAACAAGATTTATATCTGCAACCCAATACACAACAGAAAGTCCCTTGCATTTAGCCGTTATAAGATTTGTGACAAGATGCAGTCACAGAACACCCTTTGGGGATGCCTCCTGGTGTTCTGACAAAGCCACTGACACATGCCGCATTGCTCTCTGGGGCTACATCTATACTGCACATTTATTTCAGAATAAGCTATTCTGGAAGATATCTTCCAAAATAGCTTATTTTGAAATAGCACATCTACACAGAAAATGCACATCGAAATAGTGGTTTGCTATTTCAAAATAGAGAGTCCACACTGACTGGACACTAACTCTCATTTAAGGCCACCTGGAACCACTTCAGGCAGGGCATCAGATCAGCAGTTACTTTGTGTGGCTGCTGCTTGAGGCTATCTGAGGTTCTTGCTTAAAGGGATCCCCCTGCACAACTTCCTTTTCTTCTGCCTGCTGCAGTTGCCCTTGTGGACACCTCAGCTTGCCACACATGGAGCCAGAGCTGCCTCTGGGCAGTCTTTGGCTATTGCAGTAACTCATACTGCAGTTTCTGCAGGCTACCTCCCAGGCTCTGCAGAAACCCAACCCCCAGCTTCACTGGGAGACCCTTCTTAGATCTCTGAGGATGGTGGGGGACACGACCTACCCTCTCTTGCCTTGGGTCATGAAGCCATATACTAGCCACCTAGATCCTTCTCAGGAATGCTACAATGCCCGGCTGAGCAAGGCCCACATGGTCATGGAGGGCGCCTTCAGCCTTTTGAAGGCACGGTTCACATGCCTTCTCACCCAGCTGGACCTCAGGGACAACAACATCCTTCACATGGTGGCCACATGTTGTGTACTCCACAATGTGTGTGAGCAGAAGGGGGAGCAGTTCCTACCAAGGTGGGAGACAGAGGCTGACCGCATCAACAGGGCCTTTGAACAACCATGCACAGCTGCCATCTGCCAATCCCATAAGGGAGCAATGAGCTTCCAGAGGCCCTGAAGGAGAGTTTCTCCCCAGTGGTCCACTGACACTCTCCTTGGGCCGCCTCATTAGGGGCCTGTGCATCGCCCCTCTCTGCCTTTCCTCCAACAACCCCTCCCTTCTCTGCTTCCCTGCAGAGACAATAAACAAAGGGAGATGGAGAGGGGATGAGAATTTTGGAGAAGGGAGGTGAGGGAAGGGGAAGACAGGATCAGGGCTGGGGCTGGGGGTGGCACCTAGCTCTGGTGATCCCACCACCACGGATGCAGGGGCCACGGCTGCCATGGAGATGGGAAGTGTTGGGGGAGAAGTGGGAGGAAAAGCTACAGTGACAACAGGAGTGGGAGCAGAAGCAGGAGCAGGCATTATGCTGGCAACGAGGGATTACACAGCCACACACATGGAGCATCCCTGCTCCAGCAGCTCCCACCAGGTGTCTCGCCACAGCTGGATGTCTTCCTGTAGCCTGCGGTCGATGGTCCGCTCCAGGGATCGGAGTGCCGCAAATTGCTCCCTCTTGAATTCGTCCATGGGTCTCCAGCGCCTGCAGGTCCCTCGGGTTCAGGAGGCTGTCCTGGGTGGTGTCAACTGGCCCCCTTGTACAGCTGGTCTGTCTATGGAGAAGAAAAAGAGATGGTCAGTCATCCCAGGGGACACTGTACCTGAAGCTTTGCCAAGAATGACAGTTCTCAGCTCAGTCGAAGGCAATGTGCTTGGAGCAAGGCCATGTGCACTCTGGCCAGGGGGCCCATTCCTACAGAGGCCCAGGTGTCCCCGAGAGTGGGTGATGCCCTGAGAGTGTGGGCAAGCCCAAGTGAGGGACTGCTGAGTGTATATGTGTCGATGTCCCCAGTCTCTTTCTAGAGGTGGCTTGTGGAGGGAGAGTGTCCTACCCCAGGGTCACGAGCATGGCAGACCTCTCTAGACACCCTGGGGGCCAATAGCACAAGAGTCCTCTGTGGCAGTCTCCTGGGGCTGCATGGCCAGGAGCAGCATGACACATGCTCCCATGCACACAGGCTGCTGTGTGATCCTTAGGCCACAAGGGCCAAGCAAGGAGCACCCAGCTACCCTTCATCACCCACCCTCTCCACCTCCTGTGTGAAGGGAACGTGATGGCACTCACATGATGTTCCTTCCCCGGCCTCAGACAACACCTTGGACAAGTCCATAGGGAGGGATACTGGTTCCAGGGTCAGGAGGATGCTGGCGCTGGCCTCATCTAGCTCCTCTTCCTCTCCCCAGCAAGGATGATGG
Organism: Rafetus swinhoei; assembly: GCA_019425775.1. Classification (NCBI taxonomy): domain Eukaryota; kingdom Metazoa; phylum Chordata; order Testudines; family Trionychidae; genus Rafetus; species Rafetus swinhoei. Next base: position 25,877,242 of record CM033425.1, on the reverse strand, counting down.
GAACCATGAGCCCAGAGTCCACAACCGGGGGAGTGAAGGGACTGTCCCACCCCCCAGGATGCAGTCCCGGTCCTTGAAGTAGGGGCAGGTGTGCGGTTCTGTCCCAGAGCAGGAGCTGCTCTCCCTGGCCCTGCTTGGTGGAGCTCTTTGGCCTTCATCCACATCTGCTCCTGGGTGTGGATGTGCCCCTTGTTGGCCAGGCCGTTGGCCATCTGGCCATAGGCATCTGCATTCCTGCATTTGGTGTGGAAATCCTGGAGGTTGGTCTCATCACCACAAATGTCAATAAGGTCCAGGATCTCCACACCAGACCAGGAAGGTGCATGTCTCTTTCGGCCCTGGCAGGCTCCTGGGAGCTGCCTGACTGTCCCTGGAAGCAGTGGAGCGCTGGGTGGGAGTAGCAGACTGGCTCATTTGGGGGGAAAAATGAGGCAGTGACAGTTGCAGGGTGGCTCAGGGCTGGCAGGGCCTCCTGCTTGCCACAAACCCTTTCAGCTGAGGCTGCAGCTTTAGGGGCTCCAGGGAGAGTGGGGGTGGAGGGGGATATAGAGTTTGGCTGAGTGTGGACAGAGCGGTCAGCAGGGCACCCTCGGAAGAGCTGGAGGCCCCTTATTTTGAAATAACTGCAGCTGCCCTGTCTACACAGCCCCTATTTCCAAATAGCTATTTCGGAAGATGTGTTATTCTTCACAGAATGAGATTTACAGATTTCAAAATAAGCCGCCTGTTTTTTTCAAAATAAATTTGGAACAATGCTATTGCTGTGTAGATGCTTAAATATCCTGGGGCTTCTCACCACCCTGTCCTGCTGGGCCAAATCTCTGGCCCTCCCCCAGCCAACGCACAGAGCTGAGATCACTGACCTCGCCTCCCCCCCCTCTGGCCCCTGAAGAGTAATACAGACACTGAATCTTTTCAGGTCTGAGGAGAATGTACTGTTGGGCCCAACTTCCAAGAACCCAACTCACAAATGGAATCAGAACCTCAAATAAATAATTCAGGTAAGCCCACTTTAACAATGAAAAGATTATACTGATTGATCCCCCACATAACAATTATTTACACTGGGCTTGATAGTAAAAAAAAGTACCACTTAACTAGCCCAGTTAACATTATCATATATCTTGAAACATGAGGGCTTATTTCTCCTTTAATGATCAACGAGTTTGGGGCTTAAGTTTGGTTTTGCAAAACTCAGGTTTCAATTACAGAAAACTACAATAAGGATCTGACCTTCATTCTATCCAATCCATCACATTTAAGAGAGAGATAAAAGCTACTGAGTGGCCATACTCTAGGTGAAACAGAAACATACTGAATCAAAGGAAAAGGGAAGTGCAATAGTGTAGAGGACACTCTCAGCAAGCCCTCAGGCTACGTCTAGACTGCAGGCTTCTTGTGCAAGAAGTTTTTTGCAGAAGAGATCTTCCGCAAAAACTTCTTGAGCAACAGTGTGTCCACACTGCTAAAGCGCATCAGAAAAGTGATGCACTTTTGCGCAAGACAATATCCAGACTGCATGGACACTCTCTCGCAAGAAAGCTCTGATTGACATTAACAGAATGGCCACCAGGGTGCCTGTGCTTCTTCCGATAGGCTGTTTTTATGCAAAAAATGCCATTTCTCATGCACACACACCTTTTTGTGCAAGAGCCCTTGCACAGAAAGGAGTTATTCATTGTAGAGAGAGAAATACCAACACCGGAAAAACCCCTCTGTTCTGTTGATTCACGTAAATTTTCTTGCTCAAAAACGTGCTTGAGGTGTGGACGCTCCATGGGTTTTTGCACAAAAACCCTATAGTGTAGACATAGCCTCAGCGCGTAGGCATAGAGAAGCCCATGCTTCGATTTCCCCTCATACAAAGTATAAACAAGTCCAAGGTGGCCTTTTTGGCATTCATGAACAGTATCTTCAGAGGGTCTCATGTATTCAGCAGAAGCAGACAACATGCACACAATAAATGAAAGTTTCATTCAGCTTTTGCACTGGAAACTATCACCATATGATGATGCAACACTGCACTAGTGTATAACATGTTTTTGGTCAAGGTATATACCTTGTTAAATAGATGAAGCCACCCTTTTACAGCTTAGTTTGGCTTCTGTGTGGTTTTCGTAAATGCATTTCCATGACAGCTGGCAGTTGGTTGCTATAAGTCATTTGCAAACATGAAAAAAATCAGATAAGATTAATCCTTATTTTTCTACTCTAACTACCTTCAAAGAAAACCACTTACAGCAATTTGTAGGTATATCAACCAAAAAACATGAAGAAGGAGCACAGGTACAAGGTAAAGTTATTAAAATTAAAATGATTTTTTTCCCATAAAGTTTAAGAATAGCTGCCCCCTCAATGTCTTCTCCACCTGATATGAATAAATAATTGACAATCTGTAAACAGCCTTTTTATATGCAGTGTGCTAAGAAAAATCATGTGATCATTTAAACCCCTACATGATGTATATCAATGAGACTTGGCTTGTGATCTGCATTGAAGAAATTCAATTGCACTGCAAATTAATTCAGAAAAATATCACAATTGTTTAATTACAAGCAATGCAACAAGTTAGGGCTAGACTGGAAGTGCAGAAATAATAGCTGCAAGGAGCCTACACCCTTCTAGTCTGGCATTGAAACTGGAGAACACAGACCAGTTGCATTCTAGGCTAGGATGGAGTTACTCCCTGGAAAGCAGAAGGAAGGGGTAAACTGAGAGAAGAGCCAATGATGTCATGCAACCCCTAAATAGTCAGCAGGCTAGCTTTGATTCAAAACTCACTGGGATCTGGTCCACACTAACGGGGAAGGTCAACTTAAGACGTGCAACTCCAGCTACGTTAATTGCATATCTGGAGTCGAAGTATCTTAAATTGTGTTTTGGCACCATCTACGCAGCAGGAGGTTGATGGGAGCATGTGCTCCCATCGACTTCCCTTGCTCCTTGTGAGGAGCAGGACTACCGGCACTGATGGGAGAGCTCTCTCAGGTTGAATTAACAGATCTTCACTAATTTGAACCCTGGAAGATCAACTGATGCAGTGTCGATCTCCATAGTGTAGACAAGCCTTGGGATATGCATGGGTTCCTTACCTCCATCCTCAGTTTTCTCTTCCTTTATGAGGAGAGTGATTGCATCACCTTATTGAAAAGGTGTGCCAAATCTCCTGCCCGGGGTGCTTTACTCCAGATCTTGGAGGGGACAATCCAGAGGCACTTACTGCAGTATAGTATAACTTTTACAGCGGTTTGGAGCCATCATGTGGCCCAGAGTCCAATCTGAGGTCCTCTGGACCACTTAAAGTTGTCATGACAATTTAATTAAAAACAAACACGTTGGAACTTGTCTTGCCAAATTCCAACTCATGCTGGCATACCACACCCCAGAAGTGGCTTAACTCATCTTGGTATATTTCAAACCTACCTCAAAAGGCTGCTGCAGTGCTGAATTAGGTAGGGACAAATCTTCACCTAGCAGAATACCTAGGAGAGAAGGGATGATGAGCATGCAACCCTTCCACTGGGTAGGCCTGGCAGCAACCAGGGCCGGGTTCAATATCTAGGGGTCCATCTCACACAGAACCGGCTCGAGCCCCCACCCAGTAGCCTGGGAAATTCACACACCCCTGGGCGCCTCTGAGAGGCAATGCTTCCCCACTCGCAAGCACAGAGTCTGAGTGTACAAAAGAAACTTTTAATGAAAGACAGAGAGAAGTCACATGGCATTATCTTGGGAAAATACCACAGAGTTCGTAGCCCTCTCCCCCATGAGTAACTGTCCCAGCTCAAAAGGATAGAGCAATGTCTTTTGCCTCTCAGGATCACCAGTCCAACAAGGTAAGGGTTCCGTTCACTTACCCAAACTTTCTCCGTACCCCACGTCAAACGCCCCACTTGTAGCTCTGTCCAGTCAGTGCAGACCCTGACACATCATCCTGATGACTCTACTCCTTGAGCCTCAGGCTATGCTACCTTTGTGCTGCTCCTACTGGCTGCCTGCCGGTTGTTCCCGCCAGCCGCACCGCTGTCCACCTGCCGCTGCTCCTACTGGCCGCCCGCCGGTCGTTCCCACCAGCCGCACCGCTGTCCACCTGCCGCTGCTCCTACCGGCCGCCCAACGGTTATTCCCACCAGCCGCTCCACTGACTGCATGCCACCGCTCCTACCGGCCGTCCATTCCCGCCAGCCACTCCGTTGGCTGCCCTCCGCTGGGCACCTGCCACTGCTCCTACCAGCCGCCCGCCAGTCGCTCCCACTAGCCACTCCGCTGGCTGCCTGTCGCCACTCCTACAGGCCACCTGCCAGTCATTCCCGCCAGCTGCTCCACTGGTTGCAATGGGTCTGGCTCCTGGCCAAACCAGTGATTTCAGCTCTTTAGCCACCACCTAGGCTGGCCAAAGATGCCAGCTTCCACTGGACTAGCAAAAAGACTCCTCATGAAGTCTGCTTTAGGTCTGTCCTTAAAACCAGGGGGAAAGGGGCAGGTTGAGCCAGCCTTACAGCTCACACCTGGCAGGCATGAAGCAGGCTACTTCAAGCCCTTTCCTCCCTGCCCCCCCGCCGCAACTCAGTTCACTCAACTCTGGCAGTGGGGCAGCTTGTTCCTCTGAGACCTCTTACAATGATGGTGTCTCTCCTGCAAGCACTGGTGGCATGTTTTACAGTTCGCACATTTAGGGGTAGCATGATTTGTGACCCCCACAACAGCCCCAAATTAATTACAATACACCACATTCCATTCCTACACTGATCCTCCATCAGCCCTGGCTGAATTGGATTTACATAGCCACACCTCAGATTCCTTCCCCCTCCTGGCATGAGCTGTATTTACATATTAACAGTTAACTATCTTGCAGCGCTAAACAATTGGAGTGAGCACACCCACAGTAATTCAGCCCCAGCTTACATGCATATTCTGCTGCAATCATTATTTCATCTAGTGCTGAACACTACAGTACAGGCTGGCAGGTCGGAGCACTATGTTGCTAGATAGCGTATGCATCTGCTATTGACAAATACTATAATCAGCTGGCACACACTGACGCGGATGCACCATAGCTGTGGTGTGCAGGCCAAGTCCAGCGTCCAGTCCCACTTGCTAGGCTGTCAGAATGAATGACAGTTGGGTAGAATTCATACCTTAGTGTTTGCTGATGGCACAAGGGCACTTCAAACAGCTGGGAGCAGGGCCCAACTTTGAGACCCTCAGGTGAAAGGTGATATGGAAATGCAGAATATTCTTTTTCTGGTTGTGGTATGTAGAGATGGTTGGAAAAGTCACTTTGTCAAATGCAAAACAGGGCTTGTGCTCCTCTAACTTTAAAGCTATTCTCTGTATATGAAGGCATGAGGTCCTGTGTCAGGGAATTAGGTCCAGCCCAGCTTTGGTTCCAATCAGAATTAATGCTGCTTCTGGGCAAATGCATGCCATTGATGAACCTCTTGCACCAGTGGAGAAGAATAGTGGACCTCTAGGAGGTTCACTCCTCCCATTGCCCTATATCAGGGAGGGCAAAGAGAGTGGCCACAGCCAGCTCACTGATGCCACAAGGGAGTTTTCCTCACATCAGGAAATTTCTCTTGAGTGGCACAAAAGAGCCAGATCCATGGAGAGAATCTGGCCTAGCATCAGCTTACCTGGAGCTCATCTCATAACTGACAACAGAATCAAGATAAGAGCAAAATATTTATATGGTAAGACTAATAATGGCATAGTATGGAAAATAAAATTCTGTCCAAGCTACAAATTCATTTAAACAGGTTTGGGATTTAGGCTCATCTCTAAACAAAAAAACCCCCAAGAATATAAAGGTGTCAGTGAGATGCATAGAAAGCATACGATACGTAGTGCCCTGAAATTTGACAGCCAGATCCCGCACTATCACTCTGACTCCCTTATTTCATGTTTCATCATAAAATTGCCAGAGAGCTTCCTTTTCCTTGGTTCTACATAATTCTCTGGTGGTCTCCCCAGCATAGCAGTTGTGAGAGTCATGTGGCCAGAGTGCTGCCATGTTTTGAGAAACAGTGGTTGTGTAATAGTCCCAAAGGTGCTGTAGCCAGCTGGTACCAATTACAGCAACCCTGAGGTTCCTATATCATGCTTCAAATAAAACCTGAATGTATACATCCAATGCAGTATTCAAAACATGGATCCAAATTTTGCCAATTGAGACCAACACTCTAGATCAGATTTCATTCTCCTAGCTCTTTGCTTTTATGAAAATGACTTTTTAAATGCATCTGAATCATGATGAGTTTGGGTTTGACAATTCTGTCCTTCACTTTCCATTTAATGAACAAACACACTCAAGTACTGACATACTTAGAAAGTGGAGGGGAACCAACGTATAAAGTTCCTCTAATCCATAAGTACTTGGTGAGCAATAAGGTAGCATAATAAGCCGACCTTTGCCAAGGAGATAGAGTTGGAAAATATGTTTCCTTTCTTTAAGATATGAACAGAGCACAACATTATTTCAGGAGTGATAAAGATCAGTGAGATATAACACGAGGAAGATGAAATCTGATTTGTTGACTTATTAAAGATGGAATATCCTGTTGATTCCTTCTGTCATTGCAAATGACCCATTTGTGTTCTACTGAGTTTTGGTCAAGGGATCTTTACTTTTTCATAATTTAGACAAGTTAACCTATTTAAATCAAGATTATCAGCCATCATAAGTTGATCCGAAAAGACATAAATCCTCCACACATTAAAAAAATGATACAAAAAGCAGACAATAACGCCAATAAATTTGTAACATTGCAGCCATTCAATAATTAGTGGCATTCATCTATTTGTTATAATACCTACTTATGACTTGTTTGGCCATCTGCTAAAATGTTTAGGAGCCGATCTTCAGTCTCAACTGGCTTTAAGGAACTTTCCCATCTTTCACCTCTTTGCAAAGTGTCAGCATAAGTTCTGTGCATCACTTCAATTCCAAGCAGGCTCTCTAAATAAGGTGTGAGATTTAAGTGGTGCAGGCCCATTGTGCTAGGCTCTGGCACAGAGGGGAGGGAATTTCACCCTGAGTGAACATCAGAGGCTCTGTTTCTCTTTTTCAGTTAATGATGATCCCACCCACTTGATGGATTGCTCATGAAAGGTTCTCAAATATTTTGTAAATCAAACTGTGTTAGTTAATTATGATTTGTCCTATAAGTCAGATGGTATATTTCCTAGTCCAATATCTGACCCAGGTGGTAGTGTGTGTGTGTGTGTATTTGAATTTTTCTTTGCAGGAGCTAGGGTACGTTGCTCTGAGAGTACATTTTAGTGTTCCAGTGTTCTTGGAGCCAGAGAAAACACAAGTTTTGTTAATGTTTGTGGGAAAAATAAATGCAGTATTTGTTCAGCTCTATCTGCAGCAACCTTGATGCATATCCTCTGAAACAAATTCATGAATGGCATAGTACACAGCCCCTGTCCACTTATGTCCCTTTCATTCATATATGCTGTGCATACAATGGCACTTGACTGGTCCTTGGTTATCCTCACTGACTGGAAAAGAACAGAGCTTTCACCATCTCTATGTATATTCTCATTGAGGTGCTATGGGCCTGGACCATACCGAGGGATTTAAGTAGAGCTATTAGCCTCAATCAAGAAAGGTTTGGATGGGGGTGGGTGCACTTGGAAAAGTGAACATGCAGGATATGCCAGCATCAAAAGACCCTTGAACTAGATAAACCAGTCATTAAAATGATAAATAAAGATTAAAAGCTAGCAGAGAGGTTCCATAATCCAGTACAGCATTATTCAAATGTGGGTCACTGGGCCACCAAGGTAAACTGCTAGAAGCCTGTGTGGCAGTGTTTATATAACATGTGCATAGCCACGGAGCCTTGTAGCTCCCATTGGTTGAAGCCTCCTCCCGCCCTGCCAGAAGCATGTGGCACTTTGAAGTGCCATGTGCTGCTCACTGGGCGGGGGGAGAGTGGAGGAGGCTTTATGTGCTCTCTCTGCCCCCAGGCCCTATTTGGCCTAGGGACAGGGGAGCGCGGGAAGTCTCCTCCCACACCAGGGGCATGGGTAGCTAGGGGGAACATGGGGGGAGGGGGGGAAGGAGCAAAGGCACTCCCTTCCTCACACCCAGACCAATTATGGTCTGGGGGTGGGGAATCTTGAAGTATCTTGGCCCCACCCCTTCCGCTTGATGTCCTGCCCCTTCCTGTGTGGCCCAGGGCCAATTCAAAAATTTCCAAATGGCCCTCAGCAAAAAAATATTGACAGCCCTTATTTAAATGCTAAGTTCTTTGGCCCCAAGAATCTCTCTCATTATGTGGTTTTTACAGTGCTAATGCTGGTTGGAATGCCTATCTGCTACTGTAATACATATAATAGAATTGCCTGTGGTGCAATACTACAACAACTGATTGGCTATTGTTGCCTGTCAGTCAAAATGATAAGTACACAACCACAGTTAAGTAGTCACTATGGTCCACATCACCCCTTTTGCCCATGCCCTTAAGATGGGCCAGAAGGATGGTGAGTGGGCGCAGTGGAAAAGTTAATATAGTCTCATGGTGTAATATTTTCTCCAAGTAGTCTCTGCAAGGGGAGAATGATACAGTTGCCAGCCCTGGTATCTCCACACTCTGAGTTCCCGCATCCTGATGGGTACAAAATGTCACAAGTGAACTCTTCAGCTGACACCCCACCTTTTGAGTAGTCAGATCCAGGAATGAACTATATCAGGGTTACCATCTTTCCCTCAATAGCCAATTACACATATCAAAGATCACCCTGAGTTCATGAAGCATCTTGGAAATGTAGGGGATTGTTAACCCATAATGCTGAGTTGCAGGGAGAATGTGGGGGGAGAAAAGGTAAGAGGAGCGTACAACCTAAAAGAACTATGCTTCCCATCCTTAGTTCAGAAAAGTTTCTCAAAGAGGATGGGAAAAAATGGAAATGTCACTGCCATAAGATGACAGGGTACATTTCACAGCGCCTAACTCCAGGGGTCAGATGACTGTGCTGTTCTACCAAAAAAACCTATTAGCTGCCTGCAGAAAGGCCTCTCAATCCATCCACAGAGAGGGTTAATGAGATTCCTTAATTAGGTACCCTGGAGAGGGGAAACTGGAGCTTTCTATTTTAGCTTTGTGATCAAACAAGACCTTAATACCCTCAGGGCATTGTCTTTAACAAGAAACAGTAATGTGAATAATTCTACAGCCACAGGACCTAACAGGGAGAAACCAGATCCAGCCAGCTAGTAAACTGTAGACACACACACACAGAGAATTTAAAATAAGACAGCCATACAGCCTTGCCAATCTTTAACATCTCATGCCATTGGCATTCAGGACATGCTGAGGTTGTATTTTACTCACTGGGCTGTGGGGCTGAAACCCAGCAAAGGGCTTCATGCCAGACTGAGGAAATCTTTGGTGGCTGAAAGCAGCTATTGCAACCACTGCATCCTTGGCCAGCAGGCTTGCAGGATAGCTAAGCAGTTGGTTGAGCTGACTGCAGAGAGAAATGGCCCAGTAACTAAATCCCCAATTGCAGCTTCTGCCCATGAGGTGCTATAGAATCCCTTGCTGAATTGAAAGCTGCCACCCTGAATGCTAAAGGCAGCATGGTATACTGGTTAGGGCACCAGACTGAACTTTGGGAGACCCAGATTCTATTCCAGGATCTGTAACTGACCTATTACACCTTTTCCCCCCTCTTGCCTTTTGTCTGACTTGTCTACTAGACTGTAAGTTTACAATCTAGTGCTTTGTACCATGTGCACCATGCCTAAACCCAATGGAGCCCAGATCATAACTGAGGCCTCCAGGTGATACCATAATAATAATAAATCACACCACCGCCATCACTAGCAGGGTGTGTTTGCCTTCACCCAGGGGAGGCTCCCTTGTAGGATGGAACCAGCAGGGGTGATTTTGCCTGAAAAGTTATTAACAAATGTCAGTCTCATCTGGAGAGAGAACACGAGCATCTTTGGGAGTGTCCAGAGCCCAAAAGTTAGGTAAAGCTCTTAAACTCATATAGTAAAGCATTCAAGTCAATGGAATTACTTTCACTTCAGAGCATTGCTGCCATGGGGCTCTGGAATGAACTCAGCTATCATGGGCTCCATAAGCTTTGACAGAGCATAGAGTCTCTTTTCATTGTTTCACCCCTTTCACTAGGCCTTTCTCCTGTTTCATCTGTAATCATTTCTTTCCATAGCAAGCTGCTAAAGCTACCCATTGGCTAGCCGGAACACATTTTCCTAGAACATGGAGGGGTTGTTTTTAACTCCTCTCTGACTGAGATCCTGCTTTCCAACCCAGAGCTTGATTCTGAGGCAGTGGGATATGTGACTGCTTGAGACCTTTCAAAATCATGGTGAAATCCTAGCCCTAGTGAAGTCATTAGCAAAACTCTCACTGAAGCCTGGTTTTGACCCTTCCCCCCCCCACACACAGTACTCATTCTGGATATCTGATGGATAGGAGGAGTGCTGGCCAGCACTCAGTGACTAAAGGGTAAAACTCAGGTAGCTAAGGGTGTTGGCATGGGGTCTGAAGAACTAATGGGATATAGTGCTGAAATTTAAATTGTAAATACATACCTGCTGCCATTTCTCTTTATGTGAGTTTTTTTAACCAGAAGCTGAGGGGACATGATTTTTAAAATCCAGGCAGGATTTTTAAAATCCATGCCTCCAAGGAATTCGGAGAAGGGAAATGGACTGGATTGTGAAGGAATTGTGAGTAAATAAGGGGAAAATGTATATTTAGTTGCAATCAGGATATTTGTCTTTGTTTTGTTTCCAGTAAAACTTCTGTGTGCAAACCATGTCGTCTCTCCCACACTCATCATATTTAAGCTACAGCCCAAAGGGAAAATGTTTCTTTGTGTTTTGATCTGTTCATTTCTGCGTTGCTCTGTAACACCTAGCAACCACGTTTGCTTTATCAAGTATATCTTTTTGTTTTGTTAAAAAAGATCACCTTTTAAAGACAATGATTTGATTCTTGTGTCCTGAAAGGTAACAAGAGGTCTGTGTGGGCACCTGCCTAAATTGAAGGGCCAGCTATCCAAACCGTAGTTTGTTTTCTGTGGGGGGGTTTTCAAGCTCTATTGTGGCAAAAGAGCTTGGGGTACCCCTTGGGAAGAAATTCAAGTATTTCTTCTTGGTTTTCAGGGATTAAATCACTTGATGGTGGCAGCTACCTCCCAAGGCCAGGGGAATCTGTGACCTTGGGAACCTTTTAAGCAAAAGCCTATAGAGGCAAAGTATTATTTTAAGGTCTCTTGCGGGCTCCCATCTTCTGGACTTGGAATGCCAGAGTGGGGAACAGCCCTGACAGGAGATGAGAGGCAGCTCTTTGAGAACCTGAAGCAGAAACCCTTCTCTTTTGGGAAGTCAACTCAGTAAAGTATTGGAAGGAGCAGGAAGACATGGAATAATTGTTTACTTTGCTGTGGTATTTTGGAAGTAGAATCAAAAGGCTCCTAGTGCAAAAGAGTTAGAGAGACTATAAGATCATAAGTCATGAAGCCCCTTGACTATACTAGTAGTGGAAGACTGGTGCATTAGAGAAAGACTAGACTATTGGACTCAAGAACCTAATTCTTTTCTCTCAGTGGTTTAAATAAAAAATAATTCCATTGAAGAGTGCTACTAGGTTTGTACAACCTGTCCCATGACAGAGAGGTCACAGGGATGTGTAGATGCCACTTGCGTTATAGATGGCCATAACTGCCAGGGATCTATATATTAGCCCTTGAAATATAGGGTAACACAGCCTAATGGCCCGAGTTTATATTGTAGCCCTTGAGAACAGGGCAATATAGCCTAATGTCTAGAGTCAAAGGGGTTGGGGAAAGCAGCCCCTGGTGTGGGGGGATCAGGCCCTCCCTATTCCAATGGGCCCCAACCCAGGGGAAATGATCCACCACTCACTAAGCAGGGAATCCCATCTCAACATGCTGAGCTCACGCAGGTGGGAAATACCATTCACGCACCCTCCTTGGGTCACTTCCTACCAGCTCTGGTGTTGGAGCAATCCCCATGGTTTCAGGATCCTCAGGCGCTGCAGCACCAGTCTCCCCTTGAGGATCCACCAGCTCTGTAGGCTCAATGCAGTCTCTCCAGCTCCCATCATCTGGGTTTCTGGTAGGCTTACTTCTGGTGCTCCTTTAGCAGGTTCTTCCTCTCCAGCATCCAGCTAGGACTAAGCAGAGCTGCTCCCTGTTAGCCTGCCCCAGCACTTGGAGCATCTCAGTTTGGCTGGAGGAGAGGGACTTCCTCTGCCCACAGGGTTTTAACCCCTTCTGACCCTGTGCTGGGAATGCACACCCCGTCACAAAGAACAATGCAGTGGGACTACAATCAGACTCTAGGGGCCTAGGTGAAAAACTGAGGCAACACCAAGTTATTGTGGAGATTTCGTGGGCTGCACAAGCAAGACCTGATTCACTCCTGATGTAAGAGGGTAGAACTCTAACTGAGTCAATGGAGTTGCATCCTCTCATACCAGAGGTGGATATATAGTCTTAATGTTCAACCTGACTGTTTATCCTGCATTCCTTAGATGGAGGGACCGTTAAGTGAAGAGATTACTCCTAGATATCCCCACAAGATATTGCCTCTCTGGATTATGAATTTGGACTGAAAATGTGTCATTTCTTAGTTGCATTTTCCTGCTATACCTGCTAAGTCTGTATATTGGAGCGCAACTGTGAATTTTTCTTTCTCTCTTTTCTCCAGGGAGGAAGTGTAGGTTATTATAATAGGTTGTCAGTGAAATGGTTCGTGTTAGTCATGCTAAGGGAATTCTGTGCAATACTTAAGTCACTTATATGCTAATGCCTGGTATGATGAACAGAGATGTGCCAAACCCAGGGGCTATAATGTGAATACCTTCAAATTCCAGGGATAGGTTGTTTTTGCAGCCTGGTATGCTAAAGTTTTGCTTATATCTCTGTCATAGTTCCTGCATAGGCTGCTTCTGCTAAGACATTTCTCCATCCATGTCTCTACTTCTCTTTTGGTGGGATCCCACAATTGAAGCATTGTGGGTTTCACCCCTCTTACTGCCAACCAAGTTACTTAGGAGCTTGACTCCCTCTAGAAGCCTGTGGATAGCAGCTGTATCAGTGACACAGTATAGTGCCTAGGAACCTCATTTATGAACCAGGACCCCCTTTGCGCTAGGTGCTGTACACACAGAACAAAAGGAAGGCCCTGCCTCAGTACCTAGTGCTGTACAGAGGGAGGTGGATCTAAACCAGAGACAATTAAGTATGCATGGAATTCCTCTCATGCCCCTAGGCCGTCATGAGAGGAATCTCAAAATTTTGGGGCCTTGGCGCACCTGGCTCATTGCAAACCATTCCGTGGACCACCAGTTGCTTATGGAAATTCACAATTAATTACATAATTATGCCTGAGCCATTTTGCTAGTTCTGCAGCTAGAAAAAATGGTTTAATTTAACCAGTAAGGAAGGAAATATTAAATTATTAAACAGATTAAGCTCTTTAACTTTCCCATGTTAGTTTATCTAATTTAATTTTAAATATAGTAAAATATTAATTTATGTCCCACACAAAAGATTTAAGTGTTCTCTTTATTTATGGCAGGGGTGGAGAACCCTTTTTGGGTCGGGGGTCACTGACCCACAGAAAAGTTAGGGACCACACAAGTGAGAAGCAAAAAAAACCCCTCCAAAAACCACCATCCCTTACCGATGTGGCCTCCAACAGAGACACCTCACTTCTCTGGCACACTAGCCCCATGTAGCAAGGAGAAAGGAGGGCAGGGAGGACTGAGATTCAGGGCTTCCCATGGGCTGGATTTACTCTTTGGGGTTCTGAGGTTAGTGGATTTTGTGAATATCACTAGGCTCTGGGGTGGGAACAAAAATGAGGGCTTCAGTGCGCAGGACAGGGCTGCTAGTGAGTGGGATAGGGATGAGGGTGCAGGATCTGGGTGAGAGGTATGGTGCAGGAGAGGGTGAGGGGTGAGGTCTGGGTAGGAGGCTCAAGAGCAGGCTAGGTAGGAGGTGCAAGAGCAGGCTGGGAGTAGGGTGTCTGGCCAGGAGGATGGGGCAAGAGCTAGGGAAAGTGCAATGTATAGCCAGGAGTGAGAGTGCAGGAGTAAGGTTGAGTTCAGGAGCAAGGTTGGGGTAGGGTGTCTGACACAGGGAGGGTACAGGAGCAAGACAGCGTGCAGGAGCAGGCTGGAGTTGTGGGGCCTTGGCTGGGGGCAGTGTAGCATCAGGGTGGGGATGTGGGTTCTGGGCCTGAGGGGGCAAGGGGCACTTACTTGCTTTCATGCCCCATGCCGCTTGTAAGCATTGTGTCCCAGGCCCTGGCCAATGGGAGCAGCAAGGAAAGCCTCCGGGCAGTGCATCTGTGCACTGCTGTTTCCCCAGTATGAAAGGGGAAGGGGGAGGAGGAGCGATAGCATGCAGAACTGCTTTTGGCTCCACTTCTTCCCTGCAAGCCGGTTCCAGTGAGGAGGCTCAGAGCTCCTCCCTCCTCCCCCAGAGGGAAGCTGGCACTGGGCTGGCACTGGAATGCCAGGGCTGGCACTGGAATGCTAGTGCAGTCTCCCTTCTGCAGTGAGTGGGGGCTGAGTTCAAGCCATGGACCACCTGGAAGGTGGCCGCAGACCACTGGTGGTTTGCAGACTACACTTTGAGAACCACTGCCCAAGGCAAACATGACTTAACTTTCTTGTGGGAACCAGGTTGGATCCTGTTTACAGAAGACCTAGAATCATAGAATCATAGGGTATGTCTACACTAGCCCCCTAGTTCGAACTAGGATGGCTAATGTAGGCATTCGAACTTGCAAATGAAGCCCGGGATTTAAATATCCCGGGCTTCATTTGATTCTTCCCGGGCGCCGCCATTTTTAAATGTCCCTTAGTTCAAACTGACTGCCCGCGGCTACACGCGGCAGTCAGAAGTTAATCCGAACTAAGTCCTTAGTTCGGATTAACTGTTACACCTGCTGGCTGAGGGTGTCTACACTGTAGCATTTTCCCAGAAAAATGGCCATTTTCCAGAAAAACTATACTTATGTCCACACTGCTATTGCATTCTTTCAACAGAAAGTCGAAAGAAAGGAGGGGTTTTTGTGAGAGTAGTAAACCTCTTTCTACAAGGAAGAAGCTTTTTCTGAAAAAGTCATGCGTGGATGCAGAAGAGGGAGTTCTTTCGAAAGAAGAGGCTTCCAGGAAATAACACAGGTGCCCTGGTGGCTACTCCGTCCAGACTAATCACAACTTAAATGCGAGATAGCGTCCAGTCAACGTGGACTCTCTCTTTTAAAAAAGCACATCACTTTTTCCTTGCCATTTTGTTGTGTGGACGCTATCTTTCATAATAAGCTTTTCCGGAAGATCTCTTCCAGAAAAGTTTCTTCAAAAAGAAGCTTGCAGTCTAGACATAGCCTGAGAGTCACCTCTGACTGTGGAGGGGGTACGGGGCCAGGTGACTGCCCACACCTTTGTGACAACTGGTCTCTGATTGGATCTAAACCTCTGTATGGATAACAATTCTCCTTGTGCAGGTTTGCGACAGATTGCCAGAAAATGATGTATCAAAACATTTCATAAATTTGTGTTGAAATAAATTCCAAAAAAGTGGATACAAGATTTTGACATTTAACCCCCATCCCTCCCACACACACACTTTTTCAATTCAAAACTACTTTGTTTCAATCTGATGTTTCATAAAGGTAAAAGACCCTCAAAACAAAAAATGAAATGTGGTGTTCAACCCAAAATAAAATACATTTTGTTTGTCCTGAAAAAAATCTTTTGACTTATTTGGCCACCAGACTGTGGGTATTTACACAGCTTTATTTGTGAGTTGATGGGCTCAGTTCAGTTCCTATTGGATGAAGTGCATCTGTAAGTTATGATATGGCAGTATGTTACCAGATTTCATAGTTGGTAAATTCAATCCAATTCTGTCACCCCATTAAAAAACATCATTTATGTCAAATACAGATTTTCCTTGCTCTGCATTTATTCCAACGCATGTGAAGCTTAGGTGGGAAGCCTTTTATTAGCCCTCCTTAATTTGAAAAAAAGGAGTTTACATAATCTGCTTTGAATGTGTGTAAATCATATCTGCTTCTGCCATGCTTTGCATTGTCTGCTGAACAGAAAATTGAAGGCTACACACTAATAGCATGTTAATAAGCAAGTATTAGTTGTGGCACCAAAAGCTCTCTCTTTCTGTATTAATTGAAATTACCATTGTGTGACATAAAATACATCAGCTAATGATTTTGAACAAGTCTGCTTCACAGTTAGTGTTGGGTAATGAAATCTAAAATGTATAACGAATCCCACAATGAATATTTTGATTGGGGAAAAAAAAAACCCCAGCACTATTAGTTTTACTTGGTTCAAACAGGAAAATATCCAACACATCACAACCACCATTGAGCCATTTTTTATTTTTAGATACTGCAAATGCCCCAGTGTAGAATTGGTTGGAATATATTTGTTTTTTGTTTAACTTACAGTTAGAGCATTTTACTGCACAGATCTGAGGATAAAAACTTGGAAAGTGTCACCTGTTTAAAAACTAAGGTTTAAAAATAGCATATTGTTTTGCTTCAAAAGAATCTCCAATTCCATACACTCTTTGAGAGGTTTTAACTTCTAAACCATTCCAGAATTGTGTTCTTGTAGAAGGTCAGAAATACACTCAAAGCCTCAATAATGTGTGGTATGAAATACCCTGCAGTGGTATTTTAAATTTCCTTTAATGCAATGTCTGTAAATAACTTCAAACAGCATTCAATACAGCATTCTCATTAATGTTGCTTTAGCTTAGGTACTTCTCATCACTACCATTCCCAGAGCAAATGAATTTCTTGGGTACCTAATATCAGTTTATCATATAGATTATTACATCCCACAGTATGATCTACACTTAGTAGACTAGTTTTATGACCAACAACAGAATCCAGACCTTTAGATGTGAAAAGAGATGATCCTGGTCCACACTGGAGTGAAAGGATGACCTAAGATACGCAACTCCTGATATGCTAATTGTGTAGCTGGAGTCGATGTATTTTAAATCACCGTCCACATTGCAGGAGATCAACAGGAGCAAATGCTCCCCTCAGCTTCCCTTACCCCTTGTGAGGGGCAAGAGTACTGACACTGATGGGGGTTCCCTCTGAGTTCTATTTAGCATGTCTTCACTAGACCTGCTAAATCAAACCCCAGATTATCAATTGTAGCAGTGTCCATCTTCCCCATAGTGTAGATGTGCCCATGTAGTTCATCCACAGAGCCATATTTAGGATTTATGGGGCTCTACACAGTATAGGTTAAACCACTCTAGTCTAGCACCCTCAGGACCTGTCAGGTGCTGAAACTTGAAAGAGGCAGGTGAATGGACATTAAAAGCCAGTGGTGCCCCAGATTTTTGGGTGCCGTACACAGCTGCATATTTTGTATATGGGTAAGGATAGCTCTGTCCATTCAAATGCAAGGTTTAAATAGTTATTTATAATTGCATATACAACATCAAAAGTAGGCTTAGATCAAACAAAACAAAACACCTCTGAGAGTTCTCTGCCCCAAGGCGATTACATCTTAAATAAAATGTAAAACAGCCCAGGATGACAATAATGAAAGGGGAACGAGAAGATAACAAGTAATTAAAGTTTGAGACAGGATCTTTGTAGCCATCCATAATATAAAGTGTCTCACTTCCTAGCACTTCTGTGGAAAACAGATTGAGGAGAAGACATTTCTATTGTGTGTCTGAAGATATAAACATCTAGACCTGGATCTTGCTAATCACCCAACTACTCAACTCACTTTTGGAGTGAGCAATTCAAAATTCCTTTAACAAGAACAGGTTCTTTCTGGTGAATGAACAGCACAGTGAACGTTGTGAAAGCCGGACTGAATGCTGAACTGCCAGAATGGAAATAAAGATAAGTTTGGGTTCCTATGTACTTCACAGTGCTTAAATGAGGATAAATGTTGTGCCATAATAGGGAACCTAGTTGGCAATAATTAGTTTGACTAACTCTAGAAGGAAATGAGTTTAATCTAAATCAAATTATCTCAAGTGATTTAGATTGGAATTTTCAACTCCCAATGAATTTGGGCACTTAACTTCCTTAGTTAAGGAACTCTAGTATGAGCATTAAGGCCGAGATGTACATAGTGTGCTGGGAGATTCCATACCAAGAATACACTTTCAATAGTTTTCACCATGATATCAGGAATAAAAGTGTATCTTGAACAGGAGGCATTTATTAGAGAAATTGCTACAATTACAGGCACAAACAATAAAACCTTCCACACAGCTTGAGTTCCAGCTTACCAGTGGACTTTGCCCTGCCTGGAATTCTATCAGGGAACAGAGACATCTAGTGGCTGACTAATATATAATAAATCATTACAGCGTTTGCTTCTGCAGCACTGGACTGAAGACCATAGTGGAACTTAATTTCATGGCCTCATCTCAGACATTTGACCATATCACAGATCCTATTGTCTTGAAAGAAGATTAAATATTCCCTAATACAGGTTGCACTTCTTCAGTTCAGCATCCTCGGGACCTGACTGGTGCTGAACCAGAGAACTTGCCGGACCATGGTAGGTTAACAATGTCTAGAGGCATTACCAACACTTCCACTGCTTACTGGGCTCTTAGAAGAAATGTAGGGGTGAATTAGAACTAAATAACAGCACAGAACAGTGAGATCCAGGACTGGCAGCTGTAAACAAAGTTCATGGGATGGCAGGAAACTTGGCCACACCAATGATAAGTGGACATTCGGCTAACTAAAATCACACAGACCCCAGATATTTTGCTGCCAAAAATACATTTAAGACCTTTGCAAACAACCAGTGAAGGTGACAAATGACCTTGAGAATGCAGTATTTAGAACAATGTCAGCCATGTATATAAATAGATTTAATCTGTCTGGGGATTACTAGTATATTTGTGAAATATGCATCTAAGGACTGAACTGTGTTAAAAAGAAATAATTAATATCTTTCTGCAAAGGATGTTAAAAGAGGATTTGAAGTAAGATGGCATGCCCAAATCCATCTCTGAAGTATAATTTAAGAGATAAAACAGAGCTAGAGTGTGAGCTAAGATTCCTTCTCCCAGCAGAAGAGTATCTGATAGCCTTGAGGGGGTTCTCTAATTCAGTTAATCAATTCTTATAATAATTTAATTTAGATACTTCCAAGAACACACTGCCTAGACATCTGGAACCAATTTAGCAGGTAAGTCCCCAAAGTAGGTAACCAATCCCCCTCCCATCTAAAAAAACCCTACAAGTGGGGCTGTCAATCTACTATATATATTTTAAAAGTCTCAGAGGAGTAGCAGTGTTATTCTGTAACTTAAAAAAACAAACTTGAAAATTGAGTGATCCTGTAGCATTTGAGGGTATGTCTACACTACAGCGCTATTTTGAATTAATTTATTTCGGATTAGTTAATTCGAAATAAGCTAAATCGAAATAATGCATCTAGACACAAAAACTAATTCGAAATAGCGTTTTTCTAATTTGAAATAGCTGTCCACATTGAGTGGACCCTGAATTGAAGGTAAGGCTGGCTGCAACCAGTGCCAAAAGGGCATCAGGGTCGGATTTAGTGTGTGGGGCTGCTGCCTCAGGCTAGCCGAGGTCTGTGCTTAAAGGGACCCGACCCCCCATCCTGGACAGACAGTTCTCAGGTTTCTCTGCTTGCTGGTCCACCTTGCTGAGGGACAGCAAAGCATTTGTGTCTCGGAGTGCTCTGCTTGCCCTCACTTGGGACATCACGGCACTCTGCAACACGGAACCAGACCTGCCCCCGGGGACTCTGCAGCATCTCATGGACACGTTGCCAGCAGCCTGGCTGCACTGTCTGCAGGCTGCCATCCGGGAGGCAAATAATTTCCTAATGTAGACATCCTTTAAGGTACTATAGGACCACTCATTGTTATTTTTAATTTTTTTTACTATATATTTTAGAGAGTTTGTCTGTTTGATCAAGAACTTTTCCTAAACGGTAAGAGCTAAGATCACCAAATTCAGTATACGGCTTCCTCTTATCATAACTTAGAGCAACATAATGGTTTGGTTGTACTTGGAAAATGGAATGTGCCTAGAATGGGATTATTTCTCAAAATACCAAATAGGAAAGAGATAGAATCTCCAAAGCAAGTACAGTCCTCAAAATTTGCATAACCAAGTGAATATTGAAAAAGGCTGATCCAAGATGAGCCAGAAACAAAGGACGAACCTGGAACAGGATTGCTTCTCAAGAAACCTTACAAAAAAAGATAAAAAATGGAGAAATTTAGAGTAGTGCTCTATTTTGGCACAGCTAACTCAGATCTTAATATTAGAAAACTAGAAGAAAATATTATTGGAAACCACATTGACTATAGCCTTTTTTGTTAAAACATAACAAATGATAACACTATATAGGGATGAGGAAAAAATACACTTGATGGAATTCCCATTTTTTAAATGCGCTAAAAAATTAAATAGAAAAATTTTAACAAACTTTTTTTTAGAAAATCCACAATAAAAATTAACTTCATCAGCGCTGTATTTTTTAAAAACACAATCATTTAAATAAAGCAGGTACATTTTTATTTTATTAAAATAAAATCCTTAATTGACTTAAAGACCCAAGCAACACCGAGTAAATCTCCTAGTTGCAAATAATCTGCAACAAATGAAAGTCCCACTATGTACCAGGTCATACTACTTGTTTTCACAGAACCTCTCAAACTTTTTATGAAGTGGACTTTCTCATGAGGAATCACAAGAGCTCTTATGATTTTGGAATGTACAAGACATTGCATTTGTTCCCAATGATTCAGCCATCAGGCAGCAGTATGTCTTGGTGTAGAGCGTAATGAAACAAGTTGTTTGCAATTTTACAGGGGGCAGTGTTCTCTGTAAGCTGCTATGTGCTTGTGCAGAAACTCCAGAGAAATTCAATTGCCACCCAGTTGAATAGGAGAGCGCCTACATCTGGGTTTTGTTTCTACTGGTGGAGCACATGCCTCGGTGCACATAAAAATATTCTGCACATGCATGGAAAAAATTAGGGGGAACATTGGCTGGGGCTGGAACCATATGAAATAACTACAAAATCAGATAAGGTATCCTTGTCCAAGTATCAGTGAGACCTAAATGCTTGAGGTCACAGACATCAGTCTCTAGCATGTCTCTTAGAATGGCTTTGGAATAAGCTACCTCTATAGGCACAGAAGGGGTGGGAGGGAAGAGGGAGGATGAAAAAGCACATGTCTACCTGTCCCTGGGAGAAACAAAGCCCTATTTTATTATAATGAATTGTACATATGGTTATGGTCTGTTGGATAGGTTTGCTCTCCTGTGCAAGGAGTTCCAGAGGTTGACTGTGTGCTGAGTGATGAAAAACTTCCTTTTGTTTGTTTTAAATCTGCTGCCTATTAATTTCATTTGGTGACCCCTAGTTCTTATACTGTGGGAATAAATAAATACATTTTCCTTATTCATGTTTTCCACACCAGTCATGATTTTATAGACCTCTATCATATCCGTCTCTTCTTTCCTAAACTGAAAAGTACAAGTCTTTTTAATCTCTCTTCATGTGGGACTCATTCCAAACCCCTCATCATTTTTATGCCCTTTTCTGAACCTTTTCCAATGGCAATATATCTTTTTGGAGATGAGGCAACCACATTGGGACATAGTATTCAAGATGGGGGAGTACCATGGTTTTACATAGAGGGATTAAGATATTTTCTGTCTTACTCTCTATCCCTTTTTTAATTATTCCTAATATTCTATTTGGGTTTTTGACTGCCGCTGCACACTTAGTGGATGTTTTCAGAGAACTGTCCACAATTACTCTAAGATCTCTCTCTTGAGTAGTTGTAGCTAAATTAATCCCCATCATATTGTATGTACAATTGGGATTATTTTTTCCAATGTGCATTGCTTTACATTTATCCACATTAAATTTCATTTGCCATTTTGTTGCCCAAACACTTTTTGAAACTCTTCACAGTCTGCTTTGGTCTTAACTATCTTGAGCAGTTTGGTATCATCTGCAAATGTTGCCACCTCGCTGCTTACCCCTTTCTCTAGATCATTTTTAAATAAGTTGAATAGGATTGGTCCCAGGACAGACCCTTGGGGGACCCCACTAGTTGCTTCACTTCACTTGGAAAATTTACCATTTATTCCTACCCTTTGTCTCCTGTCTTTTAACCAGTAACACTGCTCTACAGCCAAAATGCTTCTGAAATAAATGTAGTCAAACTTTACTAATTCTGGGTCACTGAGAACGAAAATGATGCTTAAAATTGTTGATTGGCTCTAGTTTTCAAGATATGCTATTGGGTCAGTATATACGACCCTTGACTTGGGAATGGCGGAGGATAAGTGAGTTATAAAGGGAAGGGATCTCAATTTAAACCAGAAATGACTAAAATACATCTTTGACTGGATCTATGAATAAATCTATGACTGGGTTTGGACAGTACTTGCTTTTAGGCAAAACAATGAATGATGCAATCTGAAGCTGGTATTACGTCATACATGATATGAATTGCATCATGTTATTCCTAGAAGTCATGGATGATGCAATCATAACAAGCTTACATCACTCTGCTGAACAAATTGCCTATATCAGCTCTAGAAATCATACAGTGTCATGCTCTCTTATTTGTCAGTGTTTGATTTTGCAAAGGGACACATTTCTGTTTAGCCAAAGTGAGCAGAGATGCCTCGTGCTTGTGTGAACAGTGCAGATAACTTCTGCTATGTTTGTGGTGAAGTGACTTTTGCATCACAAAGCGCAGTATAACCACTATGGTTAAAGCCTATCACCTTTATTTTGGCTGCAAAATTGGAGATCAGGGCCCCACACATATGCTGCAACACTTGTGCAACAAATCTTCGCCAGTGGTTGAACAGGAAAAGGAAATCTATGCCTTTTGCAGTGCCAATGATTTGGAGAGAGCCAACAGATCATACCAGCAATTGTTACTTCTGCATGGTGCCTCCAGTTGGGAAAGGTGTGTCAAAGAAGAAAAAATGGACTGTGCATTATCCAAACATTCCATCAGCTATATGCCCAGTACCCCACGGAGCAATTTCACCAGGACATTGCAACAATGGAGAAACGCTATCAGGGCAAATGGAGCCCATCAATGCTTGCAGACTATTGCTGAACAGTGACAAGAGATGCTCCATTTAATGTATACAAGAGACAAGCCAAGAAGCGCTGAGTAGACACTGAATAGGACTGAACTATGTACATAATAGTTTTTTTGCCTTTTGTTTCATAATAAATGTTATTTATATAACCCTTTTGCTGATTTTTAAAGTGTTACATAAACAGGACAGGTGAAATATTATCATGTAAAGCAACCATAAACACATGAAAAGACCTAGGTTTACAATTTATGATTAAAACTCTACTATCTACACAATATACATAGACGTAAAATGTAAAAACTTAATTATCTTGGAAACAGTAGCCAATCAGTTGTTTTAATTGTCATATTTGAATTCAGCACATCAAAATACATAATAAATAGCACATTTTATCTCTGAAGCAGACGACTTCTAAAAAATTGTAGACCAGTGTAATTAATCCATGAAATGATCTTCCCTCTTATCCCATGATAACTTACTTTACTTAAGAGCCTTTGGTGAGGAAACTTGTCAAAGACTTTCTAGAAAACTAAGTATACTATATCCACTGGATCCCCCTTCACCACATGTTTGTTAACCCCCTCAAAGAACTCTAGTAGATTAGTAAGGCATGATTTCCCTTTACAGAAACCATGTTGACTTTCCCCCCCAACAAATTATGATCATTTATGTGTCTAACAATTTTATTCTTCAGTATAGTTTCAACTAATTTGCCCCGTACTGATGTTAGACTTACTGGTCTGTAATTGCCAGGATCACCTCTAGAGCCCTTTTTAACTATTGGCGTCACGTTAGCTAACTTCCAGTCATTAGGTACGGAATCTGATTTAAAGGATACGTTACATCCCACAGTTAATAGTTCCACAATTTCACATTTGAGTTCTTTCAGAACTCTTGGGTGAATGCCATCTGGTCCCGGTGACTTGTTACTGTTAAGTTTATCAGTTTGTTCCAAAAACTTCTCTAATGACACCTCAATCTGAGACAGTTCCTTAGATTTGTCAGCTAAAAAGAATGGCTTAGGTTTGGGAATCTCCTCAATATCCTCAGCCATGAAGGCTGAAGCAAAGAATTCATTTAGCTTCTCTGCAATGACTTGAACAACTTAGAGTGCTCCTTTAGCATCTCGATCGTCCAAGTGCGCCCACTGGTTGTTTAGCAGGCTTCCTGATTTTGCTATACTTAAAAAACATTTTTGCTACTACTTTTTGAGTTTTTGGCTAGCTGTTCTTCAAACTCCTTTTTGGCTTTTCTTACAATATTTTTATACTTAATTTGACAAAGTTTATGCTCCTTTCTATTTTTCTAACAAAAATTTGCCTTTCACTTTTTAAAAGATATCTTCTTATATGTCGCTGATTCTTTTACTTGGTTGTTAAGCCACGGTGGCACTTTTTTGGTCCTCTTACTGTGTTTTTTAATATGGGGTATACATTTAAGTTGGGCTTCTATTATGGTGTCTTTGAAAAGTTTCCACTCAGCTTGTAGAGATTTTACTTTTGTCACTGTACCTTTTAATATCTGTTTAACTATCTTCCTCATTTTTGTGTAGTTTGCCTTTCTGAAATTAAATGCTACAGTGTTGGGCTGCTATGGTGTTTTTCACACCACAGGGATGTTATATTTTATTACATTATGGTCACTATTTCCAAGCAGTCCAGTTATATTTACCTCTTGAACCAGATCCTGCACTCCCTTTAGGACTAAATCAAGAACAGCCTCTCCCCTTGTGGGTTCCAGAACCAGCTGCTCTTTTAAGGTATCAAGAAATTTTACCTCTGTATTCTAACCTGAGGTGACGTCTACCTAGTAAATATGGGGTTAGTTGAATTCCCCCACTATTATTGAGTTTTTTATTTTGATAGCCTCTCTAATCTCTCTTAACATTTTATAGTCACTATCACTGTCCTGATCAGGTGGTCGAGAATATATCCCTATTCTTATTATTGGAGCATGGAATTATTATCCATAGAGAATCAATGGAACATTTAGGCTCATTTAAGATTTTTACTTCATTTGATTCTATATTTTCTTTCATGTACAGTGCCACTCCCACACCAGCACGACCTCTTCTATCCTTCCAATATATTTTGTACCATGGTATGACTGTGTCCCATTGATGGTCCTCATTCCACTAAGTTTCCCTGATGCCTATTGTATCAATATCCTCCTTTAAAACTAGGCATTCTAATTCACCCCTTTTATTATTTAAACTTCTAGCACTTTAAAAATTTGTCACTATTTATCTGTCTGCCATTTCCTGATGTGTTAGACTCTTTTTCATTTGATTGTGTCTCATCTGATCTGACCCATACTTCCATCCTCTCCTCCTGACTAGAACATAGAGCATGTCTATTAATAGACCCTCCTCTAAGAGATGTCTCTGTCCAATCCATGTGCTCCTCTGCACCCGTCGGCTTTCCCTCAGCCCTTAGTTTAAAAACTGCTCTACAACCTTTTTAATGTTAAGTGCCAGCAGTCTAGTTCAATTCTGATTTAGGTGGAGCCCATCCTTCCTGTATAGGCTCCCCCTAACCCAAAAGTTTCCCCAGTTCCTAATAAATCTAAATTCCTTCTGTCTACACCATTGTCTCATCCACGCATTGAGACTCTGAAGCCCTGCCTGCCTACTTTGCCCTGTTCATGGAACTGAAAGCATTTCAGAGAACGCTACCATAGAGGTACTGGATTTCCATCTCTTTCCTAGAAGCCTAAATTTGGCCTCCAGAACCCCTCTACTACTCTTCCCTATCTCATTGGTACCTACATGTACCATGACCACTGGCTCCTCCCCAGCACGACGCATTAGTCTGTCTAGATGTCTTGAGAGATCCTCAACCTTTGCACCAGGCAGGCAAGTCACCATACGGTTCTCCCGGTCATCGCAAACCCAGCTATCTATATTTCTAATGATTGAATCCCCCGTTATTAACACCTGCATTTTCCTAATGACTGGAGTTCCCTCCCCCAGAGATGTATCCTTAGTGTGAGAGGATACCATACCATCATCTGAAAGGAGGGTCCCAAATATGGAATCATTTTCCTCTGCTCCAGTTGACTGTTCTCCTTCCCTGAGCCTTTCATCCTCCTTAACAGCACAGGGGCTGTGTGACTGGAGGTGGGACAATTCTACAGTGTCCCAGAAAGCCTCATCTGTGTACCTCTCTGCCTCCCTAAGCTCCTCCAATTCAGCCACCCTGGCCTCCAAAACCTGTACACAGTCTCTGGGGGCCAGGAGTTCCTTGCACCGAATGCACACATATGCTACCTGCCCATAGAGGAGGTAATCATACATGCTACATTGGGTGCAATAAACAGGATAGCCCACGCTCTGCTGCTGGATTTCTGCCTGCATTCACTCCTACAGCTAATTAGGTTATTGATAGGGTTTTTATTTAAATCAGGTAGTTTTGGTTTTAGTTCAGTTTAAAAATTGGAAAGAATGCCAAGTGTATCTAACCCCCTTCCAACTCCCACTCTATACTCTCTCACAAAAATCCCTGTTAGTTGCCCCTGTTCGCAAAGCTTCCTGGTCACTTACTCATGGGCTTTATAAAGCCCTGGCCTTCCTGATAGACCTGTCCCCTGGCTAAAGGTTGACCAACGAACAGAGGGTTCTAGATTTCAAATCCTCATTAAGAAGCTCACAGCTTTCAACTGCTGGCCACAGCACACAGTCCTTCAGACAAATAGCTCAGCACTTGAATCTACAAACAAACAAACAGACAGACAGACAGACACAAGCTCAGCACACAGTTTCTTTGAGGCAACCAGCAAGTAACCCCCAAACAGAAATACAGCCACTTACACAAAAAAGGAGCTAGATAGATTCATGGGGGTTAGGTCCATCAATGGCTGTTAGCCAGGATGGATAGGAATGGTGTCCCTAGTCACTGTCTGGAGATGGATGACAAGAGAGGGATCACATGATGATTACCTGTTGTGTTTCCTCCTTCTGGGGCATCTGGTATTGGCCACTGTTGGAAGACAGGATACTAAGCTAAATGGATCTTTGATCTGACACAGTATGGCCGTTCTCATGTTCTTATGAATACAAACTATGGGCTTGTATGTATACAGCATATACAAACGCTAGACAAAACACTAGCTGTGGCTGAGCAGAGAGACTGCCTGAACTTGCAATGAGGTCTACATATGTATCAGAGGAACCTTCCCCAGAAGGGTTATAGTGGGGGTTCCATAAAGTGAAAGGACTCAGAGTGGTTTTGCAGAACCCGGGAGTATTAGAAAATCTCAAAGTAGGGATCAAATAAGCTTGTGTTCTTCTAGCATCTATCAATGCATCTAGTTTTTTTGTATGGCCGTCTAACTCTGCAGCTTGTGAGAACTATCTTTGCAATAGCTCTATACTTTTTGAAGTGTGCCTATCACATATTAACAAAGCAGAACCAAATAACAAAACCCAGCATTAACTGTGTCATTGTACAAATGGGCTCTAAAAAACATTTATGGCCACTTTCTAGCCCCCAGCATCTCCTTATTCATCAATAATTCTCTGCAATGTAACTGTTTTAATTAAGGTTACAACCTCCACTCCTTGCTTTCATCATGTATCTCAATCCATTATTTAAAATGGAGTCCAGTTCTCATCCTTCAATGGCTTGTCCATGGGTCCTAATGGAGATTCAATCACAAGGACAGCAAAAGGAGCAATAAAATATTGCATTCTCAGATTAAAATTGAAGAGGAAAATTTTTCACACACATCCAGTCAAGACAAGTCTGTTGCTGTAAAGGAAAGAAATAATTTACACAGATCTAGGAAAGTACAGATTTATCTAAGCATATTCCTTACTAAAAAGCAATGTTAAAAGCTTATTAGAGTTGCAAAGTAAAGCACTAAAACATCATTAAATGCAAGCATTAGATTGCTTAAGCTATCTTAACTTGGCTCCTTGTACACATGCATTATGATATAGTCAAATTCCTTGATAACCTGATATTTGTTATCAAGGACCATTGCCACATATACCTGCCTGGTCAAAGGACCTAAGGTATAGTCCCATCATAGGAGCAGTCCCAATGACACCAGTAGGATTGATCATATACTTAAAATTAAGCACCGTAGTGGCATCAGCATCTGCTTGCTGCAAACTCCCCATTCCTTTCTATGTGTCTGCTATTGCTGTTTTCAGCAAAATGGCAACCACTGCCTATGAGCATCCCCTTTCTCGAGCCAATGGTTCTCTTGTCAAGTCTTCCTCAGCTCAGTGCTCCAGCTGAACCACACATGCTGGCCTCCCTTTTGGGATACATAGTCCTGAGTTCTTTTCTTGAGCCTGGTATGGGATCATAGCTCGAAAGCATCTTCACCAAAGCACTGCCTTCTTCAACAATCCAGCGGGGCTCCCCCTTGGTACCATCACTTGATGTCCTTTCAGCAGCCTTTCCTGGGTTCAGACTGCACCCAGATCAGCAGGACCCATTGCAGTACCTGTACCCCGGTGAGCCAGGGTCTGGGCTCAGTTCCTTAGGCTAAACCTGACCATGGACCTGCTGCTCTTTTATACAGCCAGGCAAACAGTCCTCTATTTTCAAAACACCAGGCAGCAACTATACATGCCACCTATGCAACTCCTTTTTATCTGGCTCTTCTGGCCCCTGATTAATTTCTCCAACAGCCCCTCTGATTGTAAGATCCCCTGCAGCCACTCTAGGCTGCGTGGAAGACTTCTCAACTGCTCTGTTCTGGGGCATGGTGAGGCAGGACTTGCGGGGCCTCCAGCATGGGGCCTCCATGCCTCGTCTCCCTCATCACAAGCACCAACAGAAGTATTTTTCTGAGTAAGAGCCTGAAGGAACTCTAGGTCCTACAGAAAAAAGAAGAACTTGATCATAAAAATAAAGAGATCACAATTTATCTTCCATTTCATGGGAAATTGAGTTTATTTTTTTTCTTCCAAAATTAAATTCAAAGAAATTGGAAATGTCACAGCAAATAAAGTTTTAAAAGTTTAGGACAACCAAATTGTTTTGTTCCAAAGAAATCAAAATATTTTGTTCCTATTTGACTATTTTAATTACAAAATAATATGAAATAAAACTCTCAATGACTAGAAAAATCAAAGCATGCTGTTAATAAAATGCTGAAATCAAACATTTTGACCTTATCAAAACTGATCTTCATTTTTCTTCTCCCCCAAAAGAAAATTTCATTGAAATTGGCATAATTTCACAAAACATTTCACTTTTGACATATCATAGAATCATAGAATCATAGAAAATTAGGGTAGGAAGAAACTTCAGCAGTAGGTCATCTAGTCTAACCATCTTTTCAAAGCATGACCAACTTCAACTAAATAATTCCAGCTAGTGCTTTGACAAGCCTGGACTTAAAAACTGCTAAGGATAGAGATTCCACCACCTCCCTAGGCAACCCCTTCCATGGCTTCATCATCTCTTAATTAAATAGTTTTTCCTACTATCCAACCTAGACCTCCCCCACTGACACCTTGGCTTCTTGTTTTGTCATCTTCCACCACTCAGACTAACTTGGCTGGATCCAGTGGCTTGGCAGGCTGGATTTTGCCCAGCCCTGGTATAAACTATTCAGGAAGGACTAGTAGGGGAGAAAAGGTGGAGGAGTTGCACTGTATGTAAGAGGGCAGTATGATTCTTCAGCACTCCAGTATGAAACTAGAGAAAATCCTGTTGAGAGTCTCTGGGTTAAGTTTAGAGGTGGGAGCAATAAGACTGATGTTGTGATGGGCATCTATTATAGATCACCAGACCAGGAGATGAGGTAGATGAGGCTTTCTTCAGACAGATAACGGAAGTTTCCAGATTAGAGTCTCTGATTCTTATGGGGGACTTCAATCACCTTGACATCTTAGGGGAGAGCAATACAGACAATCTAGAAAATTTTTGGAGTATTGGGGACAACTTCCTCATCTATCTCATCTCCAGATCCAGCCCACGGACCACTCTGCCGGGACCCTCAGACACATAGCTGCCATGGTTTAAAATGCAGTCCCTACGGTTCTCTGCTCTGCAGGGAGGAGGAAAGCTTTGTGTGATCTCAGCACCTCTGCCCAATCCTCAGCTCCTATTGGCCAGACACAACTGGCAAATAAGAACTGACACCAGCCAATCTCTCAGCTCCTATTGGCTGGAAACAGCCAGCCAACTGGAGCTGAGAGATTGGCCTGGGGATGGGTGCAGCACGGACTTCTTTCCCCACCCGGAGTTGAGAGACACGTGAAGGGAACAGACTATATTTTCAAGTGGTCTGAGGCTGCAGCAGGCAGGGAGCCCAGCCTGCCTTGAGGGTTCTTAGGTACTGGGAGATGCTTAGGTAAGTGCCTCCCAGCCAAAGCCTGCCTCTGGCACCCTTGCCCCTCCCACACCCCAACTCCCTTCCCCAGGTCACAATTCCCTCCCAGATCTTGTACCCCTTACACCCCTCTCCCAAGCCAAAATCCTCTCCTGCACCCAAACACCTGCCAGACCCTGCACTCCATTCCCGTGACCCAGGTCACAACCCCCTCCTCCACCCAGACACCCTCTTAGACCCCACACCATCTCCTGCACCCCAGTCCCTTACCCCGTGTGTCCTTCTATACCCAGCCTCCATCCTAGACCCCACACCTTCTCCATGGAAAAGTTGGCCCTTGACCACTTACCAAAATCTTGGAGTGGCCCCCCACCAAAAGTTATTGTCCACCCCTGGTATATACCCATCCACAACAGTTCTCCAGTCATGCAAGTTACCTCACCAAGTCTCCATTATTCCAATCACAGCATACTTCTTAGATTGTGCAAGGAATTTTAATTCTTACTGTTTCCCAAGCTTTTTGCATTCGTTTACTGGCACCTAAGATAACTAGCCAATTGCCCTATTTTCACCCAATATCCCACTTTCCTCAGGATTTAGGTTAAAATCCCTCAGAAAACCTAATTTAAAGCCCTCCTCAATTGGTTAGCAAGCCTGTCTGTGAAGATTCTCTAAGCAGATCCTACCTCTTCCTATCAATCCTTCTTCCTGGACCAACATCCCAAGGTTGAACAATCCAAAGCTCTGTCTCCAACACCACCTGCACAACCATGCATCTACCTCCACAATTCAATGGCCTCTAACCTGGGCCTTTTCCTTCAACAAAGAAAATGGGTGAAAACACAACTTGCACCTCAACCTCCTTTATCCTTCTTTCCAGAGACAATCTGCAATGACCAACTCAAGGTCATTCTTGGCAGCATCATTGGTGCCCAGATGGAGAAATAGGAAGTGGTAGTGATCTGATGGCTTGATCAGTATCTGGAGGCAAGCTCCAGGCAAACACCACAATATCAATATTTCCAATGGAAAACATTCCTTTGGAAAATTTCTGACAAGCTCTAATAATAATTTCTATACCCAGGGAGCACTGTTTCCCTTGGCAACCTTGATGAATTATAGTATTTAAATGTAATTTCCTAGGTTTGTTTGGATATTTTAAAAATAAAAAACAGAAAAAACAAAAATTCTATCCCATGATATGCTTTTCCCCACACAAGGTGAGTACCCAATGAAATAAGCTGTTATCAGGAATGAAATAGAAGGGAGTTTATGCTGAAGTTTCAGAAAAGTAGGAGTCTGTTTGGGACAATAATTATCTTTGTAACCAAATGATAGCAAATAATATCATACAGCCAGAAAAGAGCTTTTTACAGCTCTTTTGGATTATATCCCGGCATTTTGAAGAACTATTAATTGTATCCTTTTCACAGACAATTTTTCTAACCTATTCTTTCTTACTCACCATTCCATGTAAAATTACCTAGTAATATTCTATGGGTATGTCTACACTAGCCCCCTGGTTTGAAATAGGGAGGCTAATGTAGGCATTTGAAGTTGCAAATGAAGCCCAGGATTTAAATATCCCGGGCTTTATTTGCATGTTCCCAAATCGATCGCCATTTTTAAATTCCACTAGTCCAGTAACTGCCCACGGCTGCAGCGGCAGTGAAGCGGCAATTGGAACTAAGTCCGAATTAACTGTTACTCCTCATGGAATGGAATGAGGTGTAACAGTTAATTCGAACAAGAACAGTTCGATACCGTTCACTACGGCGTGTAACAGTTACTCGAACTAGTGGAATTTAAAAATGGCGACGACGAACATCAAATAAAGCCGGGATATTTAAATCGACTTCATTTGCAATGCCTACATTAGCCTCTAGTTTAACAGATACCCTCCGACCAGTAATATAGACGAGATGAGACAAGCTGATCACAATAATCCCTTGTGCTCTTAAAAAAAAATCTATGGATCAATTAATTAATTTGAAGTGTTGGAAAATCAACACTGGTCATTTATTCAACTGAACTTCCCATTTGCTTACTTTAATTGAACACAATCTTTCAGACTGAAAATACAGAAAGCAATTGAGTTTGCATCTACTTTAGAGACAGAATCCAATACCCCTGCATGCTAGTGGTATTTTACTCTACAAATAGATCAACTAAAGTATATGGGAGTCCTCTGGGAGGAAAGATTTGCGTAAGTAAATATATCAGAATCTGGTCCTTAATAGTCTGTCCACTTTTTTCTCTTTTATCCAAGCAATTATAAACTGCCACTTTCACATATGAGTTAGCCATTCAATGATCCATGGATTTCAGATAGGAAGATTAAAAGGGTATGTTAACATGAAGCTATCCAAAAGTTTTAAACATTTACTTTTTCCTTGTAATGAGGCAATTGGCATGATCAGCATTATTTGTCATTAAACACTGTGCTCCATATAAATGAGGCTGAGGTATATATGGGGTTTTTCTTGAATTCTACTACTCTGCCGATTGATTGCCAAATGGGGGGGAAATGTAGCATCTTAAGACTTTTAAATTTTCAATAATTGAATAACAAGTCTCAGGGTTTCCTGCAGGCATTTATAACAATATATTTTTAAACCAGATTAATGGAGGTTTTGTGTGGAACACAAAATTTATTAAAAGATTACTATTCCATGTGTATGCTTTCCTTTGTTCTTTTGTTACACTGTTGCTTTGAAAAATAAATTGCAGCAGCAGGGGGAAAATGAAATATAATGGGAAACAGCATTATAAGCACATTAGGAATTAGACTATCCTGGAAAATATGTATTTGAGTATTAAATAAGTTTTTTTATTTCTTATTTGATTTGCTGTGATGCTATAAGTTTGCTCATAAAACTCAGTTTGACACCTGAAGACTGAAAAACAACTGTGTTCCAGTGAGACTTAATTAAAATATATAGCACTGGAATGTCCTTCAACTGCAGGTGAAAGTAGCAAAATCTGAAATGAATGTGGCTGATGTGAAAGAGTTCAGAAAATACAAAACAACCAGCAGGTTGTATATAAGGCATTTACAAGACCATTTGCTCTGGGGAGGATTTCTGGTTCTGTGAACTGCATTCCATTTGGTTCTTTTGGTATGGAGAGAGGGGAGACAGTCTCCCTTGTAAAACAGGTGAGCTTTAAAATGACACCAACTGTGTAAGAGGCATGGAACAGAGCGAGTGTCATTTATACATAAGTTTCAAGCAAGGTTTGAGGGTGGCTATAATTGAGATTCATGTAGCAGAAGCAGAGGGTCCAAGAATGCTCTCAGTTATGTGTTTAAGGGTGCTTCTTATTGCATTATCTTATTTCAAATCTATTTCAAACTAGCTTATTTTGAAATTTGGCGTGTCTACACAGCTCCAAATTTTAAATAACGTACTATTTCCAGACAGCCCTTAACCCTCATGAAATGAGGGTTACTGGGATACCAAAGTAGCACGCTCATTATTTTGAAAAATATTTTGAAATAATGGGTGGCTTGTGGAGACGCGGGGTAGCTATTTCAGAATACCTCCGGTATCCTGAAATAACAAGCAGTGCAAATGTACCCTAAAATTCCTACTGGGGCTTAGGATGCTATATCTGAGGACAGAGTTGGGTCATGTATATCTAAGGAGAAGCTGGGATGGTGGGTTAGTTTGATTTTATGACATTCTCAGGTGTGATCCAAACCAGTGATATGTGGAGCTATATTACATCTGCTTTGCAAATATGGGTGACTCCCAAAGGTTTGCTGCTGTAGCTCTCATTGGCCCTATTCACAAACAGACAAACAGTAAGCATGTCACACCCTGAGGGTACGTCTACACTTGCTCCCTAATTCAAACTAGGAATGCAAATGTAGGCGACCGAAATTGCTAATGAATTTATTTAAATATCCCGCGCTTCATTAGCATGATCTCGCCGGCGCGTTACTCCGCTCAACAGCTTTTCAAAAGTGAAAGTGCACGCCAGGACGCGTTAGTTCGAACCAAACCCCTTGGTTCGAACTAACGTTACTCCAACTTTGGTTACCATTCCCAGTCCTAGATTTCCCCCCAAAACATGTTAAGCATTGTCCAGTCTTGTCCTGTACAGTCAAAGCAAATTAGGTCCATTGACCTTTTAAAGGGATTAATATACAACAGTTTGCTACAATAAATGGAGTTATCCACACAGTCCCATTTAAAGATAACACTAAATTAGCTTTTAATTAAAGAATAGAGCAAGTTTTAAGTACGAAGAGATTTTTAAGGGAGTAAATGTATAAGGCATTAAAGTCTGAAACAGTTACTAGAGAAATAAAGATAACGTACTTCCTAGGATTAAAACCTAACAAGTTAGATTTGGTTCAGGATAAAGTCTTACCATATGCTCCCAGCAATAGGGCTGGCCACATTTCAGATTGGGAGCTCTCCCAAAGTCTATAGGATGTTTCTTTTGAATTCATAGGAGAAAAGGAGAGAGATGGTGTGATGGATAGGAGGAGCGCTGGCCAGCACTCGGTGACTAAGGAGTTAAATTCAGGTAGCTAGCAAGGGTGTTGGCAGGGGGCCAAAAGAACCAATGGGGATACAGTGCTGAAATCTGAATTGGATATAGATACCTGGTCTGTTCTTCCTTTGTGGATTCTAAGTTAAGGGCTGGAGGGAGCAGATGCAGTAATCAGAATTCCCATGCCTATAAGAAATATTGGACATGGGAGTGAACTGTGCCTTGAAGTACAGATCAGCACAGATTGTGAGCAGAGGGAAAAAGTGTAGCTAGTCTCGATCAGGGCATTTTTCTTTGTTTTGGTTGTCTGGTTTAATCTTCTCTATGTGAATCTATGCCTTCCCTCCCCCAGTCACTATCTCAGAGTGTACCCAGAGGTGTTCTCTGTGTTTTGATTTATTGTTGCTCTGTAACACTTAGCTTCCAAGCAGAGGAAGCCTGGCCAAGGCACATTAGTCTGGGTAACAGCGGGGCCAACATGCAGCAGCAGCAGGGGCCACAGAAGTCTGGGCGGCAGTGGCAGCAAGATCGGGACTGATGCCACAGCAGCCCAGGAGGGGAAGCCTGGCTGGGGTTGGGGCAGTGTGGCAGAGGCAGCCCAACTGTGGCTGCATGCCACCCAACTGGCATCAGGGCTGGTACTGGCTAGCAGGCAGCCCAACAAGTTTGAAGGAGCCAGTGGCAGGGAGAGGCAGCAGGCTGAGGGTCTGGTGTCAGGGGACCACCCTTGGTCTGGCAAATTTCCAAATTTCCTGGGACTGGTCAGCTCCCGAGAGTGCCGGACCAAGGAGACCCAACCTGTAGTGCATAATTACAGGGGTGCATGTCATCATAGTGTCATTAGCCTTCACCTCTGTGAGACAGAGAATTCAAATCACAGAAACATCCCTTTAAATCCTGGACTTCTTCCCAGTGAAAACAATGATTTTAGCCTTCCTGTCATTCAATAAACTCCAGAGTTCAGGAAGATTGGCTCTGCTCAGAAGAGTGCTCTGCAGGCCCACTGATGGGGGAAGGAGGAAATGCAAATGCCCTGTGCCCTTTAGAAATGCTGTGGAGTGCACCGCACACTTCAGTTGGCTAGGTTAGATAACTGTTTATCAGGGATGGTCTAGACAGTACTGGGTCCTGCCATGGGAGCAGGGGACTGGACTCGATGACCTCTCGAGGTCCCTTCTAGTCCTAGTATTCTATGATTCTATGAGGCCCAATAGCAGGAGAAGGACACTGCACTGCTCAGGCAGTGCTGGGTGCTGGCTTCCCAGCCCTGTGTCTTCCTCCAGAGCCCCCGCCATCACCCATATCTAGGAGCACAAAGTTGGGCCCTCCCACATTGCCCAAGGGCCTGGAAATCCTGACAGCTCCCTGGGAGAGGGCATTGTACAATGACTCTTCCCCAGTGTCCCCAGCTCATTAGGGTCTATGTATGCAAGAGCATAAAATTTAGGGTGAGCCAGAGACTATTCTAACACTGATAGAGGGGAGTGAACAGACTCCTAGCTGCCACAGACAGGTCAAAGATAGTGTAAAGTTCCCTTTGTTACCCATCCATCCAACCTCCATATACAGGGACATGAATAATACAAAATCAGGCCCAATTTACTCTGACTTTTTCTGAGAAACAAGGAAAAGATAAAGAGTAATCTTTCTGCCACTGGAGACTTCAGTGGTATAGTCCAGTGCCAATGCATGGGTATAATTTCCATTGAAAGGAGTGAGAAGTCCATAAACTTAATGGAAGAATGGATCCCATTATCACAATGAGACAACACTTCTTTGATACCTGGATAAATGATCCAATCTTGGCTGTATTTTAATTTTTAATGTGCCAACTATATTATAATCCTAAATAGACTCCTGTAAATCCACTTAGAAGCATAATTAAATGAAAATCAAGTTTGAATAGAAGGTGCATTGATTTTCCATGCCAGAAATGAAGCAATTTAGTCTTTCTTTTACTCAAGGTGCTACTATTCTGTGCCAGTACTAATTAAATTCTAATGTGTTCAGAGCACAGAAATTATATTGTCTCGTAGTGAAGTAACTATATCAAACTGAGGGGCAGAGAATTTAATGGCCTGATCTGGAGAATTAGCGTAAACCAGCAGCTCTTATCATAATGCCAGTACATTTTTCTTTGGAATTGACATTTCTTGATTTTTATAGATTACTTGTATGTAGAGGCCAAGGGGGTTGCTGGTTAATTTTTGTTAGCCCTTCTTCCTAGACATTGAAATTACAGAAGAATAAATTATAAATGCCTGAGGAGTTAATAAAAATGCAAAATATAAACCAATCCGCCCCCAACCCCCAAAGAAAGCTGAAAGGTCCAGGCCTGTTATAAAACCTTGTCACAAACCCCTGGGTTTGCAGTTGCCTGGAAAATCATATATAAAATACTAGTCTTAAGCTTGCTGATAGCTTTGATCTGGTCAGCCATCTGAATGCAGTGGACGGATGCATATAAAAGGCCACAAGGCAGTTTCCCAGCCAATTTCTTTAGGACTTCCAGCCATATATCCTTATGCTATGGCCCAATTAAATCTAATTTGCACAAGAAAAGTGAGATTAGAATTTGGATAGGAGGCCTGCAAAAAACCTCAGAAACTCCATATTGCAAGGAGTGGTTTTGGTGCTTGAGCAGAAAGACAACTTCTCTCTGAACATAACTTCCGAAAGAGCGCATCCACACTGCCAAAGCACATCGAAAAACCAGTCTGCTTTTTCAGAAGACAGTGTCCACACTGAATGGACACTATCTCACAATTAAACTGTGATTACTATGGACAGAGTGGCCACGAGGACACCTATGCTTTTTCTTCTTTCCTCTTCTTCCTAAAGAACTCCCTCTTCCCCGTCCACACACGCCTTTTTCTGAAAGAGCTCTTTCAGAAAAAGGCTTCTTCCTCGTAGCAAGAGGATTACCAATGCTGGAAAAAAACCCTCTATTTTTTCGATTTTCTTTCGAAAGAACGTGATTGCTGACATAATTGAAGTTTTTTTGGAAAAACGGCTGTTTTTCCAAAAAACCTCTGCAGTGTAGACATACCCATAGTGACCAGTAACCCAGCTAATAAGACAACTGGGAAAGACATTTTTTTAGTGCATACACATTATGGGCTCCGCTTCCAAAGGCCCAGCTTTCCAAAAAAAAAACGCGAAGTCCTGTAGCACCTTATAGACTAACAGATTTATTGGAGCATAAGCTTTCGTGGTCAAAGACCCAGATGCATTTCACGAAGTGGGTCTTTGCCCACAAAAGCTTATACTCCAATAAATCTGTTAGTCTATAAGGTGCCATAGGACTTCTCATTGTTTATGCAGATTCAGACTAACACAGCTACTCCTCTGATACTTGTCAGCTTTCCTATGTGCATCATAAAATGAAGACTGCTTTCTCTTATTTCTGCAGTTGATTGCAGGCAGAAATATCAGTATTGCCAGGTACACATTAGTGGAGGACCACTAGCCATCTTGGGATATTAGTCATTGACATTGTTGATTTGGTAAAATAAAAATAGTTTTTCTTGTTTCCCAGTCTTTTGTCGCTTGCACTGCAATTGGAAGATTGTTGGGCTGCTAGCATGCCATACAGTTCTAATGAGAGCTAATAGGAAATTTTCCCACAAAAAGCTTTTAATCATCAGAAAGTGCCAATTTACATATTTTCAGAATATTTCAGTTGGTCCAATACATTTTTTTTCTGTTCATGAAAGTATGAGATTTTAGTACTTTGCCCTAATTTAGGAAAATTTTGAAAATTCACCTAGGTCTAGTAATAACCAATGTACCAATGCTTCTATATGTGATCAATATGAATTAGATAATTTAGAATTAGTTGCCTGTCATTTAAGTAATTAGCAGTATATTGTTGCCTTAAGATAAATCTCTAAATTATGTTTGGTCAGAAACAAGATTTCTGTTTTTTAAAAAAACTGAGATTTCAAAAATTGTTTTTATAATAATGCTGAATGAAAGTGAGAACTTTCTAAATAATTGTGTGTGTGCACACACACACGTGTGTGTGTGAGAGAAAGACTCATCCCACAACTCCTGAATAGCCAATGGTTAGGCCATTCACTGAGGATGAGGAAGACCTCAGAGTCAAGTATCTATTCCAAATTAGGCAGTAGTGTTTCTATCTCTTTTTTTTTCGTGAAAAGTTTCAAAAGTTCTCAATTTTGTCCCAGGGTAGAACAGGAAACATTTTGAAGTCTAATTTTTTATGGGATAGGAGACCCATTTCGCATTGTGGTCTAAAAATAGGAAGTACAATAACTACCTCACAGGAGCACTGTGAATCTTCAGAAAATGAATGTCTGAAGTACTCTTAGATCCTTGTTTGACAGACGTATGTGGCAACATTCCGTATAATACCTTTGAGTATTTGGGCAGCAGTGTTACAATATTTTTTCCTTCTTGGTCTACTTCTTTAATGTTTCCTTTATGTTTCTCCCGAAAGGCTTTGTAAGTTCTTTCTCCCAGCATGGATATAATTAGGAGCTAAGTCTACCAGTACAGTAATAATTGTTTAAAGAGTTCTCTGATTTGTGACAGAGAACATTGGTGATAGAGAACATTCCAATAAACATCTTCTGTTCTTGTTCAGAATGTACAACAACCATGAAATTTACTACATTTAGAATTAGAATTCTAAACTTGACCTTTGGTGGCCAGAAGAAGCTGTATGAAGTGACTGCTTCATGCTGGGTCTTTATACCATCTGATAACAAAGAAAAATTTTAAAAAATTATCAAAAGATAGTTTACCGGCTAACAAGTTCCTTTTAGGTAGGAATGAGAAATGTTAGGAATCTTAACTACAGTTATACTTGCTTCAGAAGTATGCATTTTATATGTGTGTTAAAATTCTGCTTTAACATCTACTCTTGGAGTCAGTCCCAAAAGAGATTGTTTCAATTTCCATTCATTATGAGAGAGAAACTTTAAAAGTATTCTGATGTATAGACAGTTGGTATTCCCAACATCTTTCAGGCCATGGAAATTAGTGGTGTGTGACAGGACCTATGATAACTAGTGATCAAGAGCCTTAAATCATGGTGCAGTTTGTATTAACAGAAAATCTTAAGCACTGTGTTCTAATAGGGCTCTAATCAACAGCTTCATTAACAATGTCCAAAACTGCAAATCAACAGTCTTTATCTGCACATCACTTTTATACATAAAACATATTCAGTGCAGAAAGAGAAACAAAAATCCATACATTACCATTTCTTCTTTCTGTTGCTTCTGAAAAATGAAAGCAATTTTTAATTAAATACCTATACCACAAAATATATGCTATTAATGCCACATGGTTTAAGAGCAGCTGGTAAATCTGTAAATCTTTTGGTGGTCTCTCGAGCCCCTTCCTTTGTTCTTAACTTTTAGGATATTCTTGAGGGAAATTCTAGAAAAATTAAAGAACTTGAGTAAACAAAAGCCATAAATGTGTCTAACACCTAACACTGTGATTTCCAAACAGCTGTCCTCTATGATCACCACCGCAGTGAAGGGGCCAACTGGCTTGACACAGGAAGAAGTGAAATCAGTGTATCTGGTTAAGCTAGAAATATGGAAAAACAAAATGACAGCTAAATAATAAGCCAAATGCTACCTGAGCATATGCAACTCCAAATAGCTGGTTCCCAATAACAATGATGATTTTCTCTTATGGATAGAAATCATGAAATCTTGATCCCAGTCTAAATACCTCCCAGTTTGGTGGGAGGAGGTCAAGATACAGTCTTTTGGTTCTGGCTCATATTTAATACAGAAAGGAAGGATAGTCCAGGAGTAAGGGTGTTAGCTTGGGAT
This sequence comes from Rafetus swinhoei, assembly GCA_019425775.1. Taxonomy (NCBI): domain Eukaryota; kingdom Metazoa; phylum Chordata; order Testudines; family Trionychidae; genus Rafetus; species Rafetus swinhoei. The sequence goes on along the minus strand of CM033425.1, from coordinate 25,836,460 downwards.
GTGGTTTCAATTCCCCAATTTGTCACTATGTGGGCCGTTGGGTAAACCACAATCTCTTTGTGCTTCAGTTCCCCATCTATAAAATAGGTATAATAGCACTGTCCTGCCTCATAGGTATGCTATGAGAATAAATTAAAAATTGTGTGGCATTCAGAAGTGATTGTGGTGGGGGAATGGAATATATATTTAGTAAAGCTGGTTGAACATTGCCTCATGGATCAGTTTTATTCTAGAAGGTATTGATTCAACATAATTAAAATGTTCCCTCCAATGTTTTGTTTGACCAAAAAACACCCAAAACAAAACAAAATATTGAAGCACTTTGTTTTGATGTGGTCAAAAGATTTCATCAGTTTGACTTTTATATTATGCTATATAGAAACAAAGCACTTAAAACTTATCAGAATGAAATATTTCAATAAGGTCATGTCAATATTTCTGAAATAAGAAATTTGAAAATTGACTTTTTGATCCAATTCAGGCAAAAAGGAAATGTCCAGATATCAGGATTTCTCATGGAATGCCTCTAACAAGTCCTTAAGGCCATGTCTACACCAGGAAACTATTTCAAAATTACTAAATTCAACTTAAGAACTCCCAATTTAACAAATTCAAACTAGTGTGTCCTCACTATGGGGAAGCCTTGAAATTAGTCCAAAATAGCACGCCCACATGTAATGGAGCCTGCCTCAGACTTAAAGCTCCCAGAAGCATTCTGGGGAGGGAACCAGGAGGGCAGATACTTCCTGTGGCTACTTGGTCTAGCAAACCGTGATGCTCACTTACAGGGGCTCCTCTCTAAGCCTGTGTCTCACCAGGCACTCTTCCACAGCCTCCCACCTTTGGGGACAGAAAAGGAATGCAGTGGGCATTCACATTCTCATGCTCTGGTTGCCCATGAGGATACCATAGCACTGCCAACATGGAGGAAGAGCTGCTGCAAAGCAGTGGCAGGTTCCTAGGCCTTGTGCTGCACTTCATAGCGCCATATGGCCAGACTGCCCACATGTTGCTCCAGCGGGACGAGGACAAGGAGGATGAACCCCAACATAGCCCACTGGTCCTGTTCAGCCAAGACCCGGCGATGCTACTTTCTGCGCATGCCCCTCAATCCTCTGGACACTGTCGAATGCTGCTTCTTGAAGAGGGAGATCAGCGTGGACTGGTGGGACTGCATTATTATGCAGGGATGGGACGATCAGCAGTGACTCCCAGAGGCGTAGTGAGGGTGTTATGCACCCACGGGGCAAAGGTAACTGCTGCTGCCGCCGTGCGGTGGGGCCCCAAACCTGGTGCATGGCTGAGCTCGACCCTGGGAGAAGGGGGTCCCCGTTGCTATGCCACTGTAAATAATCCACCTCTTAGGATATTAATCGTTTAATGAATTACTTATTTTACTAACTATAGACAAATAAAAATTATAGTTTTTGTGTTTTACATTCTGTTAAATAATTTTTTCTCTTTAATTTGTTCGTATCCCGTTCTCATTAGGTTCATGTCTTTTACATGAAAAATGTCAAATGCTTAAAATATGTAAGTTTTATAAAACACAAGAGAAATAAATGTTATACAACCTAAATATGAATTTTATTACTATATTTCAATCAAGGATTTAAAACCACTGTTATAGCAAAGAAATAACTCATTGCTTTAATGAATAAAAGATAAAAAGATTTTGAGTGCATCAAATTTATTGTAAGCAATCTGTAATGCTTCCTAACTGCCTAGTTACTTACCCAGTTTACCTAGTTGTTTTTCATACTATCGCACAGCGATAAACTACATCATAGTTCTGAATGTAAGAGATTAACTTACCTGTTAAAATAACACTCAAAAAAGTAAGTGCCCAAAATGCACCCACCCCTCCCGCAGAGCCAGGCACCCCCACCCCGTACTCCAACTCAATGCCCCTTCCCCAGAGCCAGGCACCCCAGCCTCCCCACTCTAACCCAGTGCACCCACCCTCCCCAGAACCAGGCACCGCCAGCCCCCCCAATGCCCATCCCCAGAACCAGGCACCACAGCCCCCTCCCAACCCAATGCACCCACCCCTCCCCAGAGCCAGGAACCTCCAGCTCCCCACCACCCCGCTCTAACCCAATCCCCCTCCCACAGAGCCAAGCACCAGATATATGCTAACCCTACCTTTGAAGTTCCCGCTCTCGCTGCCCGGCCCTACCTCAACTGCTTGACTGCAGGGAGCACATGGCCTATGAGCGCTGGGTTTTTTGTGACATATGGGGCTGTGTGCTCCCACCCCATCCCAGTGCCCCCCTAGCATGGCACCCGGGGGCAACTGCTCCCTCCCACCCATCCCTCCCCTCGCTAGGCCTCTGGTGGCTCCAGAACTTCCGCATGTGCAAGGCCACCTTCCTGGAGCTTTGCAAATGGTTTGCCCTGTCCTCAGGCAACAAGACACCCAACTGAGCCCTTCCATCCCCTTGCAGAATTGTGTGGACCTTGTCCTGTGGAAGCTCGCCATGCTGGACAGCTACCGCTCAGTCAGAAACCAGTTCGGGGTGGGGAAATCCACAGTTGGGGCTGTGCAAGTGTCATCATTCTAGGCAATATGGACAGCATCATGGATGGCTTTGCCACCATGGACTTCCCCAACTGCAGGGGGACATAGAGAGCATGCACATCCCCATTCCACCCCCCAACCACTGTACCCTCAAATGAAAGGGGTACTTCTCCATGGTGCTTTAGGCGTTCATGGATCACAAAAGATGCTTCACCAACATCAACGTTGGATGGTTGGGAAAGATGCATGATGCACACATTTTTCAGAATTCCTGCCTCTTCTGAAAGATGCACGCCGGCACTTTTTTCCCACACAGCACCATCATAGTTGCAGGGGTCAATATGCCCATCATGATCTTGGGTGACAGCCTAACCCTTGCTCTCATGGCTCATGAAGCCCTGCACAACCAGCTTGGGCCCAGCAAAGAGGAGTTCAACACCAAGGTGGGCAGGGATAGAACGGTGCTGGAATGTGCATATAGGCATTTAAGGGTGGGGGTCCCACCTGGACCTCTGTAAGAGCAACATCCCCTTCATGGTGGTGGACTCTTACGTACTCCACAACTTGTGCAAGAACAAAAAGGTGGCTTTTCTGTCAGAGTGCGGGACTGAAGTTGAATGTCTGGCCAGAGAGTTTGAGAAACCAGACACCAGTGCCATAGAGCACAACAAGAGTCTGTGCTCATCAGACAGGGCTCGAAGGACAGTTTCATGCAAGGCTGTCTCATAACAAGTCATATGTGGGGCCTGTAGATCAGCAGGCCTTGGATAGAAGTTTCCATCCCTGATGTACCCAGCTTAGCATAGCCTGGGACCCTGCAAATGTAAACAGCAGCTGGGCTTTATCAGCTTTAACCCATGCCTTGAGCTGGGAAACTACTAAGCAGTAAACAAGTTTGACCTAGGTCTCAGCTCATATGAGTGATAAGAATGGCGTTGAGCCAATATGTGTACACCCATAAATAATTGTAGTATAACTAGTGTAGGAAGTCTCATGCCCAGCGAGTCTTACCAGGAACCTAGACCTCAGAGGGTGCCCTGGATCCCCTCTGCTGGAGCCACATCCACTGCGGCCTGGTGCGAGGTAACAGGAACGGGACTCCACACAGACTGAAGGGGCGTCAGCATTTCTAAGTGCCTGTTGCTCTCTTTTATGCGTTGCTCTGCTTGTGCTTATTGATCAGTCACTTTGCAGTAGCTGTGAAGCCATCTGGGAGTATTAAGCCTGTAATAGTAGTGATGTAGTGAGATTAATAAAAACAACTATCCCTAATCGACTCTGTCTTGAAGCGAATCCATAATCCTCTTTGGCCATGGCACTGTGAGTTGACAAAGGCCAGTTCTGAGACTACCCCCTCTGCCTCTCCACAAGGTGCTGGAGAGGCAGCACCCTGCATTCTCTGTGTGTGCCTTTCATCCCCAACCCCTCCCAGCCTGGAGGCTACAGCTGCCCTAGAGGGCTCACTCCCTCATGTTCTGGGGCCCCTTGCTGGGGAAGCCATCAGGTGGGCAGGGAGGTGACTAGTGGCCTGCTCCATGCATGACTCCATGCACGCCATCGCCAAAGTAAGAGAGGTGAATATGGCTTTGTGCTGGCATGCCATCTCGTCCTAGGTAGCCTCTCTCTTCTCCCAGGCAGTCTGGCACTCGTCCAGGTCAGTGGCCCACTCCTGGTGCTCTGCCTTGAGTCCCTGGACCATGGACTGCAGGCACACAGTCTGCTTCCTGGGTTCTTTTCCACCTGCGGATCCTGCTCAGTCAGGTAAATGGTGTGGGAGGTGGGGAACATGCCAAGCTCACAGCTGTCCAAGTTCTGAAGAAAAGTGACAAGGGCAGTCATCCCAGGAGACACTGTGTTTGAAGCCTGGCCCTAATCTCTGAGCTGACACCGAAGGTCTCAATTCAGATGATATTCTTTGAGCAAGGCCATATGATGCCTAGAAAGTGAGCACTTTCCAGCAGTTGCACAGATGTCCCTGGGGAGCAGCAATACCCGCAGCCTGGGGACAAGCAGGCAGCAGAAGTTGCCAGCCAGGCCAGGAGTCTTCAGGTGGGAGAGGGGATGGAGCAGCTCAGCTACCTACTGTGTCCCGCACATGCCAGGTCTGGTACTGGCAGCATCCTGGAGAGAGAGAACTTCTGTCTCTGCCTGCAGGAAGGGGCAGGGGCTGTGTGTGTGAGTGGCAGAAGCTACTTGCCGGAGAGAGTGTTACTAGGTTCATCTCCTCTTCCTCCTCCCAGCAGGTTCCCATGCATGATATCAGTCTCCTTCACATCACTGCGCTTGACTGGGAGTGAATGCTGACTGAGTGCGGGCATGACCCAGGGCCATGTGCAACACAGCTATGTGGTTCCATGGCCCCAGATGCCTTAGTGGTAGCATGGCATAGGAAGATGTCCCACCACAGAAGCTGGAGTAAGGCAGGCCTCTCCAGGAACCTTGTCAGAAAGACCAAGGAGTTCCTGTGTGACAGCATCATGGAGCTGAGTGCTCTGGACTGACACTCCATGTTCAGACATGTGAACAAGTTGTTGTGTGACCCTAGGCCCAGTAGGCTGAGAGAGGAGTGCACAGCCTCTAACAGCCCGTCACTTCTCCTCAGCTGTAGATAAAGTCAGAGAACTCAACAGAAGTGCCCTCTCAGAGTTCGTCGGTAGCCTAGGAGACATCCGGGAGGGGAGGACCAGCTCCAGGGTCAGAAGCAGCTCCTGGCTCTTAGGCATGGTCACTTGTCTGTCCTCCTCTTACTCCTGCATATCATTCTCCACCACCCCACCCTTCTGCAGGCTGATGCCGGGAGTGTGTTGTCCGGACTTGATGACCATGATGAAAGAAGTGACCAGCTCCCCTTATAGGATGGAATCCATCTGCTCATCGTAGTGGATCCAGGCTCCTGCTGTGTCCTTTCTTGGCCAGGCTGATGGCAATCCTGATGTAGACATTGGCATTGCGCTTCTTGGTGCGGAGATCCTGGAGGCTGAAGGTTGGACTACTCCCCCCGCACACACACCTCTATGAGCTCCAGGATCTCTGCAGCAGTACAGGCTAAAACTCTTCTGTGTTCCTGGATAGTGAAGGCCATGGGAGCAGCAGAAGTGCCGGCAGCCATCAGAGGGTCTGAGGGGATGTTAGCAGTGCTCATGCTTCTCTGCATCCTGGTCGCTCGCATAGGACTCATGAAGCTGATCACACGAGACAAGACCTTCTTCTCTTCCCAGGACTTGTATAGCTCTGCAGAAGGAGAAAAGCAATGGAGACACCTGATGTGGCCAGAGTGGTCAGAACTGACATCTGTGAGAGGCCTCTAGAGGCTAATTAGTTCAAATAAACAGCACCGGAGCGTGCACACTAATGTTATTTCAAAATTACTATTTTGGAATTAGCATTCCTGATGAAAAGCAAGAGTCCAGTGTTTGAATTACGCAGCCCATTATTTCAAAATAACAGGCTTGTAGTGTGGATGTACCTCTTATAAATTCAAACTTCGAGGGGAGGAGGGAGTATTTCAGAATAAGGTACTAGTGCAGACCAGGGCTAAGATAGATAGACAATACTGAAACATTTGGGCCAGATTCTCAGCTGATATATATGTGTATTGTTCCACTGAAGTTAATGAAGCTGTCTGATTTATACCAGCCACAGATCTGTCCTGTGAAGTCTGAAAAAGTGGACTGAAAGTGTCACAAGCAGATTTCATATACAACTTTCAGTATAATTCTTATATATTACTAGCATTACCCATCCCGTTGTGACGGTAGACGTACACTCAGGTTGGCCTGGTGTGCTTCTGTCTCTCCTGGGGTCTATGCGATTGCCTCTTACTGGGTTCTTTGGCGTAGTAATATTTGCTATTCTTATGTTCCCCTCTTTGTTCCCTCTTTCTCCCATGTTTCAACCTACTCAGTGTTTTCTCTTCCTGTAGTTCTCATCCTATTCTTTCCTCCCCCGCTCTGCCACCACATTGGCAGCCACTTGCATTTTTCTCCTGCACACCTCCTTGTGCCCAGCCCTGCCTACCCTATCCTATCCTATTTATTTATTTCTTCCCAGATAGTTGTAGAGACAAACTGACTCATGCATTTTGCATAGACCACAAAAATACAACTTCTAAATCATCTCCATCACCTCCAGTGAGGTAATCCATTGCCCATATGCTCTGGGAATATGCAAGGGGTGTTGATCAGAGTACATCCTGACATTTTTTAGGTCTCCAACTTGGCTCATAGCAACATACATTTGTCCAAACTTCTGAAGTCTTCAGTGTACTCTCAAATGTTCTCTGTGACACATGGTGTGTCGGATACTTCTCCTTTTATAACTGTTTAGATGAGATTCAGATATTTGTGCTTCCATCCCTAAAAGGATTCACATTCAGTGAGGCTACGTCTGCACTGCAGGTTTCTTTCGCAAGTAGCTTTTTGCGGAAGAGATCTTCTGCAAAAACTTCTTGCACAAGAGCGTGTCCACACTGCAAAAGCGCATCAGAAAAGCAATGCGTTTTTGTGCAAGAGAGCATCCAGACTGCATGGATACTCTCTTGCAAGAAAGCTCTGATAGTCATTAACAGAATGGCCACCAGGGCACCTGTGCTTGTTTCGAAAGGTTGTTTTTGCACAAAAAAACCCTGCTGCCCATCCATATACACCTTTTTGCACAGTAACTGTTGCACAAAAAGGAGTTATTCCTCGTAGAAAGAGGAATAACTATGCCTCAAAAAGCTCTCTATTCTGCTGATTCACTGTAAATTTTCTTGCACAAAAACGCTCTTGAGGTGTGGATACTCCACGAGTTTTTGCACAAAACCAGCCATTTTTTCACAAAAACTCTGCAGTGTAGACATAGCCTGAGTGCTGGGGTTGGAAGTTAAAAGTAATTCTAGAAAATTTCCCAACATTAAAAACAAAAACCACACAAAGCACCTTGATTCATTGTTTGGGTAAAGGTTCATCTTAATTCTTATTTTTTCCATACAAACTAGCCAATATCTCATTGAAAGGCCCAATAACCATTTCAAATTGCTGTCTTATATTTTCCAAAACAGGAAGCTTTGTCACCATAAGTGCTTCCAATGGTATTGGGGCAGAGAGGAAAGGAAAGAGTTTAGAGGTAAAAAAAGTATATTTTGTTTTTACTAGAGCAGAGGTTTATTTTGATGCAGTTTAATGCCTAAACCAAAGATGCCATTAAAAAAGAAACAAATGCCAGCTCTTGAGTTCAGTATAATAAAGGCATTCAGAACAAACGAAAATTACAACAAAAGTTCATTGCTGAGATTTGTCCTTGAAGTGCTGAAGACACTGTACTGCCGTATAAATGCCTTGAGGCAACAAAGGCTGCAAAAAAAGATGGAAAGAGGAAGCGAGTCAGTTCTCTGTTTTCTTTGCTGCCTTTTAAACTTTCCAGTTCAGGGTCATTTTTGTTAATGATGTCATGAAAAGTCATTATTCTCAGCAAGACTGTAGAATGTTGAACCATAAGTTAGAACTCTTCATTCCCAACTAATATTCATTTTATCCCTACAAATGCCAGGAGAAAAAGGATGAAAGAAGCTCCTACGTTCTTTATATTGCAAAAAGCCACAGTAAATTTTCCTGATAAGAAAAAAATCAGGCACAATTTAAGCTTTCCTTTTTTTCTAAAAGCCATTGCTTTAATAGCAAAAGGAATAAATTATCTTAGTTTTCATACAATGCTCAATCTACAACCTATCTATGTTAAATAACCAGCCTTACTGTAGTAACTAAAAAACAACAACAACAACAAAAACCTTCAACTTTCTGTTCATACATCAGACCTTTACTGTATTTGAAATAGCTTCTTCGGGGGGTGACCTAAACACTGACAAGTTAAACACACACACACACACACACACACACACACACGTGCAGCCTTAACTGCATGAGTTTATATATACTCTCACACATGTTAGATTTACCCAGCGTTACTTCAGCCCTTCAGGGAAACAAGTGGGGAGATGTGGCGGGTACTGGATTCAGGGTTGGCAGTGAGGAGGGACTCAGGACAGGGACTTGGAATGGGGGGAGTACAGGATTTGGAGGGGGGACTGTGTTGGCCAGGTGGTAGCTGCTCCTCCACCTCTGCCCCCTGTTTCCCCAATGGGGTTATAGCTGGCCCAGTCCCCACCTCTGGCCTTTTTTTGCCCCCTTGGGGTCTTTACTCAGTATAATTAGCAACCCCTCCCTTTCCATGTTATGCAGATCAATCATCTTCCAGGTGTATCCCATTGCCCTGGCACACCAAACCCTGACCTTGCCTTAAGTTAGGATAAGAGGAAGCTGCATGCCAAATTTGGTGGTCCAAGCTCTTACCATTGAGAAGGAGTTCTTGAATAAACAGATGGCTGGACAGCAGGTAACCTCAAAGAAGAAACCTCATTATAACATGCCCCCATTTTCCATGAATATCAGAATACAATACACTTGGGCTGTGTCTAGACTGGCCAGTTTTTGCGCAAAATCAGCCGCTTTTGCGCAAAAACTTGTCAGCTGTCTACACTGTCCGCTCGATTTTCCGCAAAAGTACTGACGTTCTCATGTACAAAATCAGTGCTTTTTGCGGAAAAGCTTTGACGCTCCCGTTCGGGCAAAAGTCCCTTTTGCGCAAAACTGCTAAAAGGGCCAGTGTAGACAAGCTAGCTAAGACTTTTGCTCAAAAGCAGGCTATGCGGAAAAAAGCGGTTTGGATGCCGGAGACCCGTAGTAGCCCCGGACTTCCTGGTAACCCGAGCTCTTAAAGCACACGCAGGCTGCTGAGCGCACGTGGCAGAAGCGTGCCTCAGACGTCTTGCCTGAGGTCTGCCACGCTGCCCCTGCTGTGCCCAGCAGCCACCTTGCAGCGCAGCATGGCAGCTCCGGCCGAGGAGCCACCCGCACCCCCAGCGGAGGAGGCCCCCAGGGGCCGGAAAAGAAGGGCCCCATCCTGGTCGTCGGGGGAGCTGGAGACCCTCCTGGACTTGTGGCAGGAGGAGGAGGCCCTCCACGAGACCCACTCCCAGCGCCGGAATGCCGACATCTTCGGCTGCATGGCCGAGGCGCTCGCCCAGCAAGGCCATCCCGCCCGGAACCTTGAGCAAGTCCGGGCGAAAGTGAAGGAGCTGCGCCTAGGCTACGTGTGGGCCAGCGAGGGCCAGGGGGCAGGAGCAGACACCTGCCCCCATTATGACCGGCTCCATGCCACCCTTGGTCAGCCAGCCCCGCAAGCCCCAGGCGTGGCCGTGGACAGCAGCGTCGCCCCCGTCACCAGGACCACCGAGCGGGGAAGGAGACAACAGCGCATCCGAGGGTGAGGCCAGCATTGCCACCCAGCAGGCCCCCTCCAGCAGCCCTGATGTCTCCCGCGCACCCTCCGAGGCCGGGGAAGGATCCACCGGTGAGTCTTGCACTTTGCACTCACAAGGGCGGGGTGGGGAGGAGCCAGGCGCCCGGAGGAGGGAGAGCATGTCACTCAGGCCACGTGAGCTGCACGCTGTGTAGCATTAGGCAGCAAGCAGCCCGTCCAACCACGTGCAGCCTGGTGACCGAGCGGCACGTGGCCGCGGCAGGCAGCTGCAGGGCACGCCTGGGACCGTGCTGCTCACGCACATTCGGCGGGACCAGGGGGAAGGGTGGATGCCGGCTGGAACCAGCCAGGGCCCAGGGACTCAGCCCAGAGCCCGCACCGCCGCAAGGGTGCAGCACGGAGAACGGCACACTGTCCCATGCCTGGCTGTGAGGCACAGCCAGCTGCTCCTGGGTAAACTGCAGCGTCACAGCCCTGTGAGCATGGCCCCCACTGAGCCCCTCGCCTGCTCCCGGTGCCTTGGCTGGCTCCCCGAGGGAAGTCCCGCTGCGGCCACACATGTCCCTGGGCTACGTGTGTGAGGGATAGTGGGAGGGAGAAGGGTGGGAAGCACTCGGGCCACCCCTAGGGCCGCCTGAGTTTTGCTGCAAGGATGGGACACTCCCCAGTCTCTCTCCTGGTTCCGTCCAGGAGATATCCCATGCGATGGGGATCTGAGAGCCCAGACCACGTCTGCCAGACGTGCTCCCAGGCACTGTGTGGGGATTCATCTTGCTTTCCCTGTGAAATACCATTGATTAGCCCAAAGCCTCACAGCCTCTACCGGCAGGGAGTTCCACAGGTTAACGCAACACAAGCACCCTCCACGGGGCCAGGACACAGACTGGGGGTTCCAATACATGGAGGAGGACCCTACCAGGGGCGGTCCTCTATGCAAACATACAACACGGGGGGGGGGCAGGGAACCGAGGGGGCCCAAGCCACACCACCCCTGTGGTGTCACCTGGGCTCAGGGGTGGGGTGGAAGGCATGAGGTGTGGGGACAGTGGCCGGGCTGCCTAACTGACCCATCCTTTCTTCTGTTCCCAGCAGCGGGACCAACCAGGAGCGGGGGACCCTCCGGTCCAGCAGCAGCAGCACCCCCAGCCGCCCAACCACAGAGGCAGCGCATCCGACACCGGGACCATCTCCTGCGGCGCCACGTGCAGGCTGTCAAGTGGGTAGAGGCGGCCATCCAGAGGCGCACGGAGGCGGACCTGCAGTGGCGCCAGGGGGCCTGGGCCACCTTCCAGGGGCATTGTGCGGTCATGGCGAACTCTGTTGCCAGCCTCTCCGCACAGATTGCCCATGCCATCCATTACGGCATGGCCGCGCACCATGCCCCGCCATCCCTCCCCTAGTAGTGCCCCCGCCCCTCCTGCCCCTCCCCTCCTGCAATAGCCCCTCCTGCCCCTTTTCCTGCCCCTCCGCTCCTGCCCCTGCTCCTGCCCCTCCTGCCCACCTCCCCGTTCAGCCTGCCCCAACTCAGTCCACCCCATGTCCAGGTCCACCCCGCAGGAGCAGTCGCAGGGCCACCCCTCCCAGGAGTATCTCTCCTCCCCCTCCCAGTTCAAGGTCTCCTCCCCCTCCCAGTTCAAGGTCTCCTCTCCCTCTCCCCCCTTTGTAAATAAAAACCGAACACGTGTTTATGGTGAAACCAAACATTGTTGTTGTGTGTTGGTAGGTAAGGGGAGGGGGGGAGGGGGAAGGGGAGGAGAGGGAGTTGTCCAGGGAAACCGAGGCAACCCTACTCCGGGGCCTGTGAGAACATGTCCGTGAGGGCCTCCTGGATGCGCACCCCATCCTGGTGCACCTGCCCCATCCCCCTCCTGCAATGGCCCCTCCTGCTCCTGCTCCTGCTGCCCACCTCCCCCTTCAGCCTGCCCCCCATGTCCAGGTCCGCCCCCGCAGGCGCGGTCACAGGGGCCACCCCTCCCAGGAGTAGCTCCCCTTCCCCTCCCAGTTCAAGGTCTCCTCCCTGTTACGTGAGTTAACGTGAATAATTAATTTAGAATGCCGATCACCCTAATAAAATCATGAAGATGACAAATGCAGACTCCAAATTCCATATCTATCACAGGTTTTCTAAAAAAAAAGGGAAATAATTTTGAAGGGTTATGGGTTGGTGATGCATAAATGAATACCAACTCCGAAGATAAAATTCAACCACAGGACTATATTTGACATGCATAAAATCCCAATCAAGCAAGGGATAGATTACAAAAGAGTAAACACAACACAAAATACATGAAACACAGTCTAGGCATGGAGGGCGATTGCGGTGACACTGGCGCCCTCCATCCTTTGGTCCTTCCGGGCCTCAGGAGAGGAACTGCCAGGAGATCCCTCGAAGATGACTGGAATCGGGTGCACTGACTCGAGCCTTCCGCACGAACCTCGACTCCTCTTCCTGTTCTTCGGGACAGCTCGAACAGACGATGGTGGCCTAGTCTATCCCTACACCTAACCCTGAACTCAAAGAAAACCTAGCTACGGCCCGTCGCCCGGCGAACAAACTCGGCGACGGCGAAATGCTTTGAACCCGGCAGCGATAGCTAATCTAACTAAACCTAAATCTAAACCTAATCCTAATTGGTAGGTACAAGCCTTCCACTTGACCTGACCAAACCCTTAACAGAACCAAGAGTACTGTGCTCTGAACTAGACTGCTCAAACATATTTCACATAACAATAATGAACATTCTGCACAACATCCCCCTCTCCCCCAAACAGTGTGTTGTTGTGTATTGGGAGGTAAGGGAGGGGAGGAGTTGTCCAGGAAACTGAGGCGACCCTACTCCGGGCCTGTGAGAACATGTCCGTGAGGGCCTCCCGGATCGCACCCCATCCTGGTGCGCCAGGTGGCTGGCAGCTGTGTGGGGCTGTTCGTAGGCCTGGCCTCTGCTGCCAGCCATGCAGGAAGGAAGGCCTCCCGCTCTGCTCCACAATATTGTGGAGCACGCAGCAGGCGGCCACTACCTCCGTTGCATTCTGCTCACCCATCTCGAGGCGGGTGAGCAAACAACGGAAGCGGGCTTTTAAACGGCCGAAGGCGAGCTCCACCGGATTTCGGGCCCGGTTGAGGCGGTCGTTGAACTGGGCCCGGTTCTGGTCCGGCCGCCCTGTGTAGGGCCGCATTAGCCAGGGCTGCAGGGGTAGGCGCGTCCCGATGCGCCAGATGGGCATAGGCACATCCCGACAGTCAACTCCCGCCGGGGAAGTAGGTGCCCGCTTCCAGCCTGCGAAACAGTCTGGAGTTGTGCAGGATGCGGGCGTCGTGTGCCCTGCCGGACTAGCCCGCGTAGATGTCCAGGAAGCAGCCCTGGTGGTCCACGAGGGCCTGCAGAACAATGTAACAGTACCCCTTTCTGTTCATGAAATGGGCTGCTCGATGCTCCGGGGCCCGGACGGGGATGTGGGTTGCATCCAGTGCTTCCCCGCAGTTGGGGAACCCGAGGGCAGCGAAGCCAGTGACGGTAGCGTCCACATCCCGCAGGCGGATCACTCTGGGGAGCAGGACGTCGTTGATGGCGCGGACAACCTGCAGAAGGGTGCAGAGAAACACAGGGGAACACATCACATAAGGCAGGGGTGGGTGTGCGCTCCCTTGGCCCCCTCCCCTTGATTCCCTCTGTCCTCACGCACACACACACCACAGCCACCTCGCCCTACACCCCAGCAGGCCTGTGCAAGGGAGGAACGGGCCGAACCCCTGGGTGACCCAGCGTGGAGTCTTGGCTGCCCCTGGGCATGGAGTGCAGCACCCTCCCCCCACCCCATTCCCCACTCCCCCTGGGACTTACCTCCATCACGACGGCGCCGACGGTGGATCTGCCCACCCCGAATTGGTGTGCCACCGATCGGTAGCTGTCCGGGGTGGCCAGCTTCAGACTGCGATGGCGACCCTCTTCTTGACGGGGATGGGTGCCGCGGCCGGTGGTGGCTCTCTGGAGCTCGGGGTGAGCCAGGCACAGAGCTCCATGAACGTCCGCTGCATGCGGAAGTTCGGAGCCATTGCTGGTCGTCCCATTGCCCTAGGACCAGCCGGTCCCACCAGTCGGTGCTGGTGTCCAGTCTCCACACTCGCCTCTGCACCCTGGGGTGGGGTGCCACAGGGACACCATGGCCTCACTGGTGAGGGGTCCAAACCGATGGGCCCCTCCTGGTCCTGGAAGAGGAGAGCACCGACCTGGAGCAGCAGCTGCAGGCACTCCAAAATGTCCGACAGGGGCCAGAGCAGGCACATGGCCACCCTGGTTCCATGGCACAAGACAGAGGGCTAGGAAAAAACCCTGGCAAAAGCAGTAGGTGGCCAAAGGTAGCGGTGTCCCAAGGTCAGAGGGCAACCACCAAACCTGCTTATGGCTGTCAGTCCCTGCAAGGGGCCCTCTAGCACGGAGCGCAGAGAAATGGCTGTCCGGGGAGATCCCTTTAAGCATGTGTCTGAAATGGCCGCCAGCCCCCGCCCCCGGAAAGGGCTGGTGCCCTTGTGCCCTCCGCAAAATGGTTCCGGGCTTCTGCTTTTGCGGAAAAGCGCACCGCCAATGTAGACGCACTTTTCCGCAAAAGTGCACCGTTTTAACGCGAACTCCGCGCCAATCTAGACGCTCTTTTCTGCAAATGCTTTTAACGGAAAAACTTTTCCGTTAAAACCATTTGCGCAAAATCATGCCAGTCTAGACGTAGCCCTTGTATTTACTGCCATGATCATTTATTCTGAGTGATATAACACTTACATTGTCTATTAGTGCTACTGGTAATTAATTGCTTCTTTCAATATTACTGAAAGGGAAAACAAAGTAGTTTTGAGTGGCAAAAGGTATCTGCAGTGAAGCCACCTGATGGAACTACACAAACACTACCATGCTTTATATTAAAATTCCAGTTTTAAAGGATTAATAAAACAGATTAGAGTACGTAAGTAGGCACCTGAACAGATATTATACACAGTTATAAGCAACAACATTACCTGTTTTAGTAGTTGATTGGTTTAGAGTCCAACATCTATTGACCATTTATAAATAGGGTGAAATATTATAAATAGGTACATTCATCAATAGGGTGACCCAAAATTTGACTGATTACTGATTTTCCTACAAACTGAAAACACCAGGCTATGTTCACAAAAGTATCTGCTGAGGGTTTTTTCCCTGTATAATTTACAAAATTCTCATTTTTTACTTCAAACTGGGAGAAATGTAATTGTTTTGACCAGTGTTTATCTGAAAACTTTGAATTTGCTCTAACTTGAAGTTCAGGTGGGGGTAAAGGGTTAGATGCAAATCCATTCACACTAACTCAAAGCACCATATTCAATGCAATTAATAGAATCTTGCACCCTGAGAAGTTAGCCATATTTGTTCAATATTCAAAAATGGGAGTCTTCAAGAATTTCAGATGACCATATATAAATATTTTTATCAAATAGAGACATGTACCCATGTGACCACTTAGCAATGGTCTCCTATTATAAGCACATGCTTTAAGTTTTGATGTAAAAATTTAGGTGAGAGTCACTCATTCATGTAGCGTCAGAGCAACACTAAGGCCATATCTCCACTCGCAGATGATCAGCACTGCAGCAATCTCCTGGAATTTGATTTAGTGGTGCTAGTAAAAACCTGCTGCATCGAACACTGAGGGTTCCCCATTGACCCTGGTACTTCTACTCCTCACAAGGAGTAAGGGAAGTTGATGGGAGCATTTCTTCCTTGGTGATGATGGTGCCAAAGCTCGTCTTAAGGTATGTCAACTCTAGCTAAGTTTTTTAAGTAGGTAGAATTGCATACCTTAAACCGACCTTCCCTCGTAGTCTGAACCTGGCCTGAGATCCTCAAATAAGGACTTACCAGGGATTTATATGATGCATTAGACTTGTGCTGATCCTCTTCACAGATGCAAATTGCATCCTTACTGATCGCCTACCTATTGATTCCAGACCTGTTGAAGTTTTGGTTTTTCTTAATACTTCCTATCTATCTTTCGTATTATTGGATTATACTCCTTTCCCTTCTTAACATTTATGGATAAAATAGACTTTTCAGAGCTGTAGATGTTGCTCTGACAAAGTTTCTAACTTTTGTACATATTTAGATAACATTACCTTGATATGTGCTGTTTTCCTTAGGTATTTCCTATATGAGTTTATCAGCCTAAAAGATTTCAAGTAGATATCACTCCTTGTACTATATATGCCTACTGCTGTAGTAGTGAAGCACTAAATAAATATCGTAGTTCCAATAATCATCTGATTTTTTAAGGTGCTTACCCCTCAATTTCCAAACCTTCAGTAATACAGTTGTCATAGAGGGCCCATAAAATATTTCCTTATTCAGCTCATAACCAGATCTTCAGTTGTATTTCCAACATGTTTGGAGGTGCATGGAGTATGGCATTGTTTGTGCAATGAACAGCATTAATTTGTTATTTGGTTAATGTAGCATTACATGACTTTAAGCATCTCATAAACAGAAATTCATTTTAAAGATCCAATCACAGTGCAATTGCAGACAAGACATTTGCAATGCAAAAATATTGGTGCACTGGGTGTTATAATTTCTATTTTCCCTAAGATCATCATCACAAAATTCTAACAGGTATGTTAAAATAAAATAGCAAAGAATTACTATTTTTATTACATTCCTCAACTTATTCCCCTAGATGAGCCATTTTTTCACAGAGGCAGCATAGCAATGCCTACTGTAAAATTTTAGAGAACAAAATATTAGAGAACATCATGGGGGATAAAGTTTACCTAGGAAGCACCCTCAGGAAAGTTAATTTCCAATGGGACAATTTAAAACGTGACATGCTACAGCCCTTACTTTGCTCCCAATATATACATACAACTCTAAGCCCTGGTCTACACTAAGATTTATTTTGAAATACCGTCCCCCCCAGGCTGAATTTATAAGCAGTGCATCCATACTACCAAGCCCGTTATTTCAAAATAACAGGTCACAGAATTCGAACTCTGTACTCCTGCTTTTCACAAGGAGTAACACTAAATCTGAAAAAGTAATTTTGAAATAACATTTGTGTAGATGTTCTGGAGCTGCTAATTCGAAAGAACTGGCCTCCAGAGGCCTACTACAGCTGCAGCTCTGACAGCTTTGGCCACACCAGGCATTTACACTGCTCTCTTCCTCCAGTGGAACTGTAAAAGTCCTGGCAAGAGAAGAAGGGCTTTTCCCATGTGGCCAGCTTTGTGAGCCCTGTGAGAGTGACCAGAACACAGAGAGACGTGAGTGCCTCCAATGTCCCCTTTGATCCTCCAATGTCTGCCAGCACTTCTGCTGCTCCCACAGCCACCACTGCCCAGAGACATAGAAGAGCTCCAACCTGGATTGGTGCAGGGATCCTATACCTCATTGAGGTGTGGGGGAGGAGTCCAACCTCCAGGATCTTTGCACCAAGTAGCACAATGCTGACATATACAGCAGGATTGCCACCAGCCTGTCCAAGAAAGGGCACAGTAAGTCTCTCAAGCAGTGTCAGATGAAAATAAAAGAGCTGTGCTAGGCCTACCATGAGGCCAGGGAGCTGAGTGAAGACTCTGAGGTGCCACTGCTCACTTGCCATTACTAGAGCAGCTGGATGTCATCCTGTGAAGGTTGGTCACCTCCTGCACCGTGGTCATCAAGTCCGACCAAAACATGCCCCGCATTGGCCTGGAGGAGGGATGGATGGCGGAGGAGGATGGCAACAATGTGGAGCAGGAGGAGGAGGCCAGCCAGATGACCATGCCCAAGAGCCAGGAGCTGCTCCTCACCTTGCAGCCAGTTCCACCCTCCCAGGATGTCTCCCAAGATTTTGGCACACCTAGGGAAGGCACTTCAAGTGAGTTCTATCACCTTCCCTATGCACACAAGATGGGAGGCAAGGGGCTGCAAGAGGCTGCATGCTCCTCTCTTGATCTACTTGACCTAGGGATCGCACAACAGCTTGTTCACATGTCTGCAGATAGAGCACCAGTCTGGTGTACTTAGCTCCATGAAGCTCTCACACAGGAACCCCTCAATCCTTCTCACAAGGTTCCGGGAGAGGCCTGCCTTACTCCGGCCCCCATAGTGGGACATCTTCCTATGCCAAGCCACCACTGAGGAGTCTGGGGTCATGGAACCACACAGCAACACAGGTTCATGCCTGCACTCAGTTAATATTCGCTCCTGATCAAGCGCAGTGATGTGGAAGAGACTGACATCATGCATGGAAACCTACTGGGAGGAGGAAGAGGATGGGAACTCAGTAGCACTCTCTCCAGCAAGTGGCATCTGCCACTCACACATGCCTCCCCCAACCCTCCTCCCTAACTCCTCCAGCAAGCAGGGATAGATGTTCTTTCACTGTGGGATGACAACAGTGCCAGACCCACAGTGTGCAGAACACAGTAGGAAGTCGAGGTGCCCCATTCTCCCTCCCATCCAAAGGCTCCTGGCTTGGCCGGCACCTTCCCATACCTGCTTGTCCCTGAGCCATGGGTATTGTGATGCTGCCCTGGGATGTCTGTGCACCTGCTGGAAAGTGCTCACTTTCTAGGCAATATCTGGCCTTGTTTGAAGCTCATCACCATTGTCTGAACTGAGATCCTTGGTGTTGGCTCAGACATTAGGGCTAGGTTTCAGACACATTGTCTCCTGTCATGACTGCCCTTGAAACTTTTCTTCACATCTGGGACAGCTGCAAGCATGCCTCATCCCCCACCTGCCATGCTATCTAACCAAATGAGGAGGATCTGAAGGCAGAAATACACCCGGGAGGAACTGACGAGGGAACAGATAGTTTGCGTGCAGTCCTGAGTCCAGGGAACCAAGGCATAGTGCCAGGAATGGGCCATCAATGGGGAGGAGCGTTGGATTGCCCAGGAGGAGAGAAAAGACATGTGGGAAGAGCTTGTGCAGCAGCACAATGCCATGTTCACCACCCTCACCTCAGTGAAGGACTGCATGGCATTATGTGTGGAATGGGCCACTATTCACCTCACTGCCCACCTGATGGCTTCTCCTGCAAGAGTCCCAAGGGGCCACTAGGGTCCCAGAACACAGGACAGTGGGCCCTCTAGGGCAGCTGGAGCCTCCATGCTGCCTGGAGACAGGCACCACTGCCAGATCCAGCCCTGAACCCTCATGCCCCATTCAAGGTTCTTTATCTATTCCCATGGGTGTCAGGTTTTACATGCAGGAGAAGACACAGACTTACCAAACTACAAGCCTGGCCCTGCTCACAGTCCACCCCCAGAAGACCTACTGTGGGTGTTCTGGGGGCGAAGTGTTGTTGCCCTCAGCACCTGCTCTCCCTATGCTCCGGGGCCAGGCAGGTTGGGGCCATGGGCTGTACCCCTTCCTGTTGATAAACTTTTCACACTGGTCAGGGGCCAGGATGGGGATGTGCAAGCCTTCTATTTCTCATCCGCAGTTGGGGAAGCTCATAGCAGCAAAGCCGTCAACAATGGTGTCCATGTTGCCCAGAGTAACAACCATGCATTTGATGGTCTTGGCTACCGGCACAAGCAAAGCCCAGATTGTGATTTCCCCATGCTGAACTGATTTCCGAGAGGGTCCAGTATGGCAATGTTCCACAGGGCAATGGCCATGCATTCCTGAATGGGGATGGCGGGTCTCCGCTGGGAGTCCTGTCACCTGAGGGCGGGGGCGAGCCACTCGCAGAGCTCCAGGAAAGTGGCCTTGCACATGCAGAAGTTCTGCAGCCACTTCTGGTTGTCCCATCCCTGCTTAATGAAATGGTTCCACCTGTCCAGAATACCCAAATCCCTTGGGCTCCTTTGGGAACCCCAGCCTACGGAGTATCATGGTAATTAGTCTTGAATAGCATATAATGCCGGTTTTGTTACATCTTAGAACTAATAAGACAGTCATTGATTTTATTTTTCATACTTAGCGCTTATTGCTTACTGTAAGTAGTTGAGAAGTCAGCAGCTGCCAACATTTATCATACAGTCATAGTGCCTGGGCTATTTCCTTCTCTATATAATAGGGGGAAAGTGTGGTATATTAGAAACCATAATCTAGTAACTATTGGCAGATGGTAACTTTTCATATAATGAACACTGGAGAGTCCCTGTTTCATTAAGTAGCTATCCTGTTATATGGCTCAATCCTACAGTCTACATACAAGTGAAATACCCATTGAAGTCAGTGCAAGTTTTGCTTAAATAAGGAAAACAGAACCAGGACTCCAAAAATTTAATGAAAAGCGAGTGTCATTAACATCCTGTGATGCAAAACAAGGAATTTAAGGCCTGATCCAAAGCCCAGGGAAGTCTACAGGAATCTTTCCATTGATTTCAACAGGTTATGGAGCAGTGTCATGGAAACCTGGAGAGCAAAAATTTATTTTGTGCTTAATGTCATTAGGTCACTTTTTTCTTTCTTATTTACTCATGTTAGCTCATGGGGAACATTTATTTTCAAAACAGAATTGTTGTAAAATGACAAGATGTGTGCACTGAGAACATGGTACACAATTCCAAGCTGGTTTCGTCCCCATGTCATCTGCTTTTTGCAAAAGTTTCCAATATCCTTTTCCTAGCTAAAGCTGAGAACCAGTACTCTCCTGCTCCTCTAGAACTTCTCAGACACCTCTACACCACTGACTGTACTCATCTTAAAGTCTCAAACTCCACTGGCTTCCATGATTCTGTCCTCTTGGTTCTCTTCCTACCTCTCTAATTGCTCTATCAAAGGATCCTCTTCATCAGCCCTCCAACTTTCTGCAGGACTCCATCAGGCTCTGTCCTTGGTCCTTTTCTTCTTCCTTTACAACCTCTCTCTTGGGTAATCTCATCAGACAAATCCAGCTACCGTCCTTATGCTAACAATTCTTAGGTCTACTTCTTTACCCCAGATCCATCTCCTTTTGTCCCAACTAAACTCTCAGCCTGCCTTTCAGACAGCTCCATGGATGTCTAGGGGCTTGGATTAGCCATTTTGAGCTGGAGTGGATGTCTCATCTCCCCCCAAACTCTCTCCACTTACTGCTTTCTCAATCATACCACAATCAAGCCTGTCAACAGGCATCATCTTCTACTCAGACCTCTCTCTAAGCCCTCAAGTCCAAACAATGTCTAAATCTAACCCAATTCTTCATATTGCTAATATGCAGCTTTTCCTATGAATCCTCTCATCATCTCATACTTTGATTATTACAATATCCTTCCTGTTGGCCTTGACAAGTGCAATATTACCCTTCTTTTACCTATTCAGAATGCTGTGGGAAAGAGCATATTCCCAGTCTACAGTTTTGACAATGTCACCCCTCTCTTTGCATTCCTTCCCTTTCTGTACTACATCAAGCAAACTGCTTGTATTCACTTTCAAGGCCCTTCAATCAATTCCATCCTACCAATTAGCTCTCATTCACTATAGAGCTGTTGATGCTCATTTCCAATTGGCCCATGCTGTCAGTCTCCATCTTTTACTTAATAAACTTTCAAAACAAGTACCCTTATGCTCTCTCCCCCACTTAGAAGAAGATCCCGTGTACATCCACAAAGCTGCCTCATTATCCTCCTTCAAAATTCTCCTTTGCCTTGATGCCTACCAAAAAAAAAAAAAAAAAAAAAAAACTTAGATAGTCTGGTGATGTGCTGAGATCATTATCATCATTTTGACTCCTTGTGTTCCTTGCTCTAGGCTGTCTCTGTCTGATGCCTCCTAACTTACCCTTAGACTGAAGCTCCTTGGTGCAGGGACCATCTTTTTGTTCTATGTCTGTACAGCACCTAGCACAATGGAGTTCTGTCCCATGACAAGAGCTCCTAAGTGCTATAGTAATATAAATAATAACAATGTACACAGACATACATGAATAAATTCTGTTGAGAAGTCCATTTCTCAAGAGGATTGTATGCCAAAGCTACAACTGGAAAACAAATACTGATGTAATGGCTCAGCAGCTGGTGGCTGATTTACTAACATCATGATTACAAAAATGCATTGTCTGAAAAGAGAAGCAAACTAAGAAGGATTAGGAAGGGCAAGGACAACTGAATTAAAAATGCTCATCTTTTATTAATCATATACATTTTGCATAAGGAGATTATTTTTGCTAGCAGGGTCTAACACAACACAATTACTCTACATAATCATTGCTACAGTTTGCCTGATACATAACAATGCAATGCAAGGGTGTTAAAACCATCGTTGTGCCACAGAGCTCAGAATCTATCTGGACAAGCCTCATGCAGAGATGTGCTTTTTTTGTCGTTTGGGTGCTGTTTCTAAGAAAATAAGAACTCATATTTTGTCCAAAACATAGTTCTTTGTATCCCCAAATCCTGTTTAGGCCAATGTTTAGTACTGTATGTGGTTGTATGGTAGGCAGTGGTTTTAAATTTATTTTTCTCATCACCTAGCTGAAGAAAATTATCGATGCCTGCCCCAACATAATTTGACTTGAGTGTAGACTCCAGGGTGGGGCTGAGGATGAGGGTTTTGGAGTGTAGCTGGGGGCTCTGGCTTGGGGGGGCAGGGCTGGGGCAGGTGGGGCTTACCTTCAGCAGCTCCTGGTTAGTGGTGCAGGGGGGCGTGTTAAGGCAGCTTCCTGCCTCTCATAAAATCATAGTGTCATAGAATCCTAGGGCTGGAAAAGATCTCAGGAGGTCATCGATTCCAGCCCCCCTGCCCAAAGCAGGGCCAATCCCAACTAAATCATCCCAGCCAGGGCTTTGTCAAGCCGAGACTTAAAAACCTCTAGGGATGGAGATTTCACCACCTCCCTAGGTAACCCATTCCAGTGCTTCACCACCCTCCTAGGGTATGTCTAGACTAGATGGCTCCATTGATAGAGCCATGTAAACTAGTTTAACGGGCATAGTCAATGAAGCGGGGATTTAAATAATTCCCACTTCATTAAAATAAACATGGCCACCGTGCTGTGCCGACGATCAGCTAATCCGGCTGTGGCGGCGGTCTGATGCGGATCTGTCGGCTGGGAAGCCTTTGCGATCGATCCTTATGCCTCGTGAAGCGAGGTTTACAGGATCAGTTGGCAAAGGCTTCCCAGCTGACGGAATCGGCGTCTGCTGCGGCGCTATGCGGATCAATGATCCTTAGCAGCACGGTGGCTATGTTTATTAATGAAGTGGGGATTATTAAATCCCCTTCGTGACTATGCTGAAGTAAACTAGTTTACATGGCTCTGTCGACGAGCCATGTAGTCTAGACATACCCCTAGTGAAATAGTTTTTCCTAATATCCAACCTAGACCTCCCCCACTGCAACTTGAGACCATTGTTCCTTGTTCTGCCATCCATCACTACTGAGAACAGCCTCTTCCATCCTCTTTGGAACCTTCCTTCAGGAAGCTGAAGGCTGCTATCAAATCCCCCCTCACTCTTCTCTTCTGCAGACTAAATAGACCCAACTCCCTAAGCCTCTCCTCATAGGTCATGTGCTCCAGCCCCCTAATCATTTTGGTTGCCCTCCACTGGACCCTCTCCAATGCGTCCACATCCTTTCTGTAGTGGAGTGCCCAGAACTGGATGCAATATTCCAGAGGTGGCCTCACCAGTGTCAAATAAAGGGGAATAATCACTTCTCTAGATCTGCTGGCAGTGCTCCTCCTAGTGCAACCTAATATGTCAGCAGGTTCCTGGATAATGGGAGTGTGGAGTTAGAGTGCTCAGGGTAGGGGCAGAGCACAGAACTCTGGACCCTCCCCCATATCATCACTTAGGAGCCAGGCCTGCTGCCAGCTGTTTCTGGGACACAGCGCAGTCTGCAGTGCCAGGACAGGCAGGAAGCTGCCTTAGCACTCCCACTGGTCACCTGATCCCCCTGCAGCAAGGAGACCCAGTGCCTGACATTCCACGACCCAGTATTGGGTCATGCCCTTAAGTTTGAAAACCACTGTGTTATGGGATGAGAAGGAGGCATCATATCATAGAAGAGCTTTAACTTTTATCTGTAGGCTACCATTTGCATCTACCATTGAGCACTTCTTCCCAACCTCTGCCAGTCCTGCCTACTCTTTGCCAATACCTCAAGTGAGAGAGGTGGAGCTATACAGCCTCTAGTCTGTTTCTCACATGGGACACTGTCTGCATCCAGTTTGGAAGCAGACTCTATGCTCCCCAAACTACAGGACTGCAACTCCGCTTGGCACTTATGCAGGGTACAGCAAGTGACCTTTGCATGGGACCCCCCCATGACTATGCTCCCAGACAAGAGCCAAGGAGTGTCTGTTCCTAAGCAAAGGCACTTAAAGAAAGGCTGGTTCTTTGCATCTGGAAAGGGCACTGACTCATGGGTGGTTGGTGAAGCTTCCATCTGGGGAGGCAGTAGCTTCCCAATCTAGGCGCCGCCCTCTTTCCTGCCCAGGCCCCAGTCCCTTCCAACTGTCTCTCCCTCTCTTCCTTGTGCATCCGGTGTCCCTGCTCACTGCGTGCTTGAATCCTTCCAGCCAAAGGTCAGAACCCAAATTATTTTTGAAAAATCCCTCCACTTTTCTGCAATCTCTTTCTCAACAAAATGGAGCATATTTTGTACCACATGCTACACATGCAGAAGGTACCTAATTAATAGCACTAAATTTGGACAAATTGCTCCAGCATCACACAACGGGAGGAGGAGTCATCCCATAAAGTCCCAAACTGAAATTCTCCTGTAATCCAGGAGCAGTGGCTACTGAGTGAATAATGCAGAAAGATTTTTAAAATTGTAAAAAACACTTCCCAAAACTGCATTTCTCAGCACTTTCCATCTGATGACATCAAAACACCCAACTCAAACCAATGAATTTACACAAACTCCTGTGAGGTAGGCAAGAATTATTATTAATATCCCTTTTTTCAGATGGAGAAACTGAGGCACGGGATAATTAAGTTCCTTAGCCATTGGTTTTGTGTTGTTTTTTTAATTAGTGGCAATACTCCCCTTGAGATCAAGTCTTAAATGATGGGTCCAATGTCATACTGAAAGTCTGTGATAGGAAGGCCATTAGAAAACCCCTCATCTTCACATTTCTAGCAGGCCACTGGCTGCATTGCAGTGGGGAGATCACCTAAAACCCTAACCTCCCCGACACAGGAACTAGGCACTGAGGGTACGTCTAAACTACATCCCTCTTTCAAAAGAGGGATGTAAATTAGACACATCAAAATTGCAAATGAAGCACGGGTTTGCATTTCCCATGCTTCATTTGCATAATGGCATCTGAGAGCTTTTTCGAAATACCCTATTTCAAAAGAACAAATGCAGTCTAGAGGGGGGTTATTTCTTTTTTAAGGGTTATTTTGAAGTTTAAGGGTTATTTTGAAAGTAGGATTTTTTTTTTAAATAACCATATCTAGACTGCATTTATTCTTTCGAAATAGGATATTTCGAAAAAGCGCCCGGGCACCATTATGCAAATCAAGCGTGGGAAATTCAAATCCGTGCTTCATTTGAAATTTTGCTCAGCTGCATTTGCATTCCTCTCTTGAAAGAGGAATGCAGTGTAGACATACCCTGAGGCTGCACTGGACCCTAACACATAGTAAGGGCTGGCCCCTGGCCCTCTGTGCCAGGCGTACCAAGTGTGGCTGGGCAGGCTTATCTCAGCATGAGCTATGGAGGGGGTTATTGTGGGGGATCCGGGTGTGGGGCAGTCTGGGCGTGGGCAGCTCAGTGAGAGATCTGGATGCGCAAGGGCTCGTTGTGGGGTTCTGGTGCAGGGGCAATGGGACTCTGGTTGAGCTCAGTGGAGGAGTCGAGGGGGGGTGGGGTTTGGTGTGAGGTCCAGGTCCTGAGGAAGTGGGACTTCAAAGGATAGGGGAGCCAGGTGCAACTTGCTGGGGCTCAGTGGGCTGGGGGTGTGGGTGTGGGGAGCTTGTTGGATGAGTCCAGGTTTAGGGGAGCAGGGCTTGTCAGGGTGAGGGTTAGATGGGCCTGCTTAACCAGGGAGCCCCAGCTACTGCTGAGGGGACGCTGCATGTCAGATGCCTGCCCCCTGAATTCCTCATCCCCTTTATTTCTCCACCCTCCTCTCCTCATTCTCTCACTTCCCATTCCTTCCTCACTGCCTCTTCCCCCCACCTCCTCAACCCCTTCCTCTTCTCTCATTCCCACCTCCCACCCAACTCCATTGCAGGGCACAGAAAACAGGAAGCCTGTGGGGAGAGGACAAGAAGGGGAGGGGACTGGGCAGCTATCGCTGCAGGGCTCGTTGGTCTAGGCAACTCCCCCCCCCCACACACACACACATACACACCTACCACTCCACACACTAGCAAAAGGAGAAGAGTTTCCAGCAGCAGGCTCAGTAGCAACAGTGCTGGGAAAGTGAAACCAAACCCACCCCCACTCCACACACTACCAAGGGGGGAGCCAACCAAGTAGGGAGAGTGCAAAGGAGGAGAAGGGGGGGCAGCAAAGAGGAAGTTCACTTTGCCCACCCTGGGCCAAGGTGCAGGAAAGGGGGGGGCTGGATGGGGTGAGGGGCTGAGCAGGAGCAGAAACTGGCAAGCAAAAGAGGCAGCAGCAGCAGGGAGACAGCAAGCTAGGTAGGGCGGGCTGCAGAGTAGGGCTGGCAATCTCCTGGAGCCGGTGAGACAAATGGAATTGAAGCTGCTGCAGCAGCAGGGAGAGCCTGTGTGACTGTAATTGGAGCCTCGTGTCTGTGCCACACAGGTTCAGGCTGCTGAAGAGGCTCCCTGCTACTCTGCCTTCTCAGCCGCCCTGGAGCTGCCTGAAGCATACTAACCATTCCATAGCAGTCCTACATGGCAGTTGGAGACAGGGAGGGGTGGGGCGGGGCCAGCATAGCCCCAGCTTTGGGTAGGCTGTGCCTTGTTTTGCCTTACAGACCAGATGCCCATGGGCACTATTACTAACTCTATAGATAACACCTACCATTGACCATCATGACTGAGCACATTCCAGGCAGACACACAGATAAAGACATCTGATAAACAGTAAATATGTTCACCTTTCTGTGGGTGCAGTGACTATGAATACTAACCATGTTGCTCCTTTCTATTTGTGAGGAAACTTCAGAAGATTTAGAAATTCAGGCCCACCAGAGCTCAGATGATTCTTCAGAACGTCTGAAGTTACCCTGCTCTACCTCCTCTTTTTCCTCTTCCCTTCCTCTTGACTATCCATCAGCTCCCTCTAAAGACTCAGCCTACCGTCAGAGCCCAACTGTAATTTTTTCAGGTCCAATACAAATTTCTAAGACAACTCCTTTCCATACAGATACCACAATTTGCAGCCTGGGCTGGGCCCCCATAGCCTCCAAGCCCTAGTAAAGTGTATTCTTTTCTTCTCCATGTGGAAGCCCTGTCTAGCTGCCACACCATGCTTATCCCTGTGGTATTGGAACATCCCATTCTCTGGAATCCTGAAGAGTTCCCCACTATTAATGATATCACACTGTTTCCTCTCTCATAAGTCTTCCAGGTCTGATCCTGGACTGAATCATTGTGCTGTAATGTTAAAATCCCACATGCTTTAGGGACTTCTTTTGGATGAAGAAGCTTCTTCCCTGACACTGGAAAAGCCCCATCATTCCATATTTGAAGATAATTGTGAGCAGGCACAGATTTCAGCCCTTCACAAGCCCTCACTCACACTGTGGTGGTTCTGCCATTGGAGCACTTGGAGAACTGCCTTGCTCAGCACCATGAGAAAACACCTTTCAGGGTAAATCTAATTTCCTTTAGCTTTGCTTTTGCCAGAAAGGCTCCCCAAATAAGGCTCTAGATTAGGACAACTGTAGCACAGGCAATACAGTAGTTTCAAGGGGAGGCTGTGCAGAGGCAGAAACAGGACTTCACTGAGCAGTCTGGTAACCCCATTCAAAAAGTGGGGAACTCATTACAAAAAGTCTTTAAATTATTGAGCAAGAATGCCACAAAGGTAAATTAAGTTACCTTAGAAGTCTGACCCTGTGTTACCACAGAGGTCAGAGAACACTTCCCTGAACCTTTTCCAAACTAAAAATAATTTTAAAATAAGTGTAATGATTTTTACATCTTCAGAACCTGTGGGCTCATCCCATATTTTCTGACATGAAATATTTTATTATTATAGCAGGCATTGTTGACTGAACAATTAAATTGGCTCTATTTGGCTCATTTCCCTATTATTCCCCCTCTTTTTCTAACTTAGAATGTGGCTTATAACTGTATGGAGATCAACTTCAATTGTCCATCTTTGTCTCAGTTCTTGTCCATCTTTGGTTACCTTTCTACCCTGCATCTTTCTGGAAGCCTTCTCACTAATGTAGATGTTGAAAACCACCTTCTCTCAGCGTCTAGCACAAACCTCATTAATGTTGGGCCCATTTACATCAGAACCCACACCCAAGAGAGGCTGGTGTCATGGGGAGAAACTCATTAGGCAAATGGCTTTTGATAGTTCAACAATTTGAAAGTATCTAATTAACTCAGCAGGGGTGTGCTGATTTTAATATCCCCAAGCCTCAGATTGGGTAATGTCTTGCTAAAGATTCAGCTTCCATGAAACGTGAAAATGGCT
Source organism: Rafetus swinhoei (assembly GCA_019425775.1). Classification (NCBI taxonomy): domain Eukaryota; kingdom Metazoa; phylum Chordata; order Testudines; family Trionychidae; genus Rafetus; species Rafetus swinhoei. The sequence goes on along the minus strand of CM033425.1, from coordinate 25,808,122 downwards.
CTTTCATTTTCACTGGAAAGAGACATGGGCATTAATAGCTGTAACCTAAAGCCCACTAGATTTTTTGGCAAGCCAGAATGTTTAAGGCTGAAGTCACCATAATTAAGACCCATTCATTAATCAAGTTCCGATGCATCTGTTGTAAACTGTGACTTGTTACAGCATCAGGCAGGCCAGCATTACGCAGTCAGAGGTTTAGGGACACACAGAGAATGGGCCTGATCATCTTGGCAAATAGCCACTGATGGACCTATCTACCAGGAATTTACTTAATTCTTTTTTTGAACCCAGTGATATTTTTAGCTTTCACCACAATCCCTGGCAAAATGAAGAGCGAGGTTGGCTGTGACCCTCCTTTCATGAGACAAATACAGTGTCAGCTTGCCTTCTAGATGAAGGATTCTGTGTGTTTCTTTGCCCACTCTCCCTGCCCTGCTACTAGTCCAATCTTTTATTTTTATTCATAAACAGGACACCCCCAGCTGTTGGTTTCCTCTTGAAGACTTCCTTTCGAGGAGATTTCATAATTTCCTTTGCCTGTGGTTTGGTATGCCGACAGGGCTACACATTGTGAAGCACACAATAGTGACGAGACAGGGAGATAGGAACGTTTCCATGGTAACAGGTGTCTTTGAGGGATGAGGTATGTCTCTTTCTGGTGATCTGCTTGAACTCTAAAACCTTAAGAACCTCCATTTTCAGAAGAGGCATATAACTCCTTCCATATGTTCTGCACACACACTTTGCAATGACCAGTGGGCTTTGGCCTCTCGCACACCACTGTCTGTTGAACTATTAGGCATATAGCCAACTTGGGCATCTCTGTCATCCTACGTATTCCCTGCACCTTCTGACAGTTGGCATCAAGGGGTCTCTGGGTCTCACCACATAGAGAACTCTGGGCCAAGTTCTACCCACAGTTATTCTCAGGAAATCCTATAGAGCCCAACAGGGCTCCTTAGGTGTAACTATGGGAAATATTTATCCATGGATGTGTGAAATAGGGACAAATGGTGGTAAAGAGACTGCCCTCTACTTAGGAGGCATTATGACTCAAACACCTCTGAATTATAGAATCATAGAATCATAGAATACTAGGACTGGAAGGGACCTCGAGAGGTCATTGAGTCCAGTCCCCTGCCCTCATGGCAGGACCAAATACTGTCTAGACTATCCCTGATAGACATTTATCTAACCTACTCTTAAATATCTCCAGAGATGGAGATTCCACAACCTCCCTGGGCAATTTATTCCAGTGTTTGACTACCCTGACAGTTAGGAAATTTTTCCTAATGTCCAACCTAAACCTCCCTTGCTGCAGTTTAAGCCCATTGTTTCTTGTTCTATCCGCAGAGGCCAAGACGAACAAGTTTTCTCCCTCCTCTTTATGACACCCTTTTAGATACCTGAAAACTGCTATCATGTCCCCCCTCAATCTTCTCTTTTCTAAACTAAACAAATCCAATTCTTTCAGCCTTCCTTCATAGGTCATGTTCTCTCCAATTTCTCCATATCTTTCTTGAAATGCGGTGCCCAGAACTGGACACAATACTCCAACTGAGGCCTAACTAGCGCAGAGTAGAGCAGAAGAATGACTTCTCGTGTCTTGCTCACAACACACCTGTTAATGCATCCCAGAATCATGTTTGCTTTTTTTGCAACAACATCACATTGCTGACTCATATTCAGCCTGTGGTCCACTATAACCCTAGATCCCTTTCTGCCGTACTCCTTTCTACACAGTCGCTTCCCATTCTGTATGTGTGAAACTGATTGTTCCTTCCTAAGTGGAGCACTTTGCATTTGTCTTTATTAAACTTCATCCTGTTTACCTCAGACCATTTCTCCAATTTGTCCAGATCATTTTGAATTATGACCCTATCCTCCAGATTAGTCGCAACCCCTCCCAGCTTGGTATCATCTGCAAACTTAATAAGTGTACTTTCTATGCCAATATCTAAATCGCTGATGAAGATATTGAACAGAGCCGGTCCCAGAACAGACCCCTGCGGAACCTCACTTGTTATACCTTTCCAGCAGGATTGTGAACCATTAATAACTACTCTATGAGTACAGTTATCCAGCCAGTTATGCACCCACCTTATAGTAGCCCCATCTAAGTTGTATTTGCCTAGTTTATTGATAAGAATATCATGCGAGACCATATCAAACGCTTTACTAAAGTCTAGGTATACCACATCCACCGCTTCTCCCTTATCCACAAGACTCGTTATCCTATCAAAGAAAGCTATCAGATTGGTTTGACATGGTTTGTTCTTTACAAATCCATGCTGGCTGTTCCCTATCATCTTGCTACATTCCAAGTGTTTACAGATGATTTCCTTAATTACTTGCTCCATTATCTTCCCTGGCACAGAAGTTAAACTAACTGGTCTGTAGTTTCCTGGGTTGTTCTTATTTCCCTTTTTATAAATGGGCACTATATTTGCCCTTTTCCAGTCTTCTGGAATCTCTCCTGTCTCCCGTGATTTTCCAAAGATGATAGCTAGAGGCTCAGATATCTCCTCTATCAGCTCCTTGAGTATTCTAGGATGCATTTCATCAGGCCCTGGTGACTTGCAGGCATCCAACTTTTCTAGGTAATTTTTAACTTGTTCTTTTTTTATTTTCTCTTCTAAACCTACCCCCTTCCCACTAGCATTCACTATGTTAGGCATTCCTTCAGACTTCTTATAGTTCCTCCCGTGTTTCGTATCTTTTTCAGAGAAATAGTAATTTCCTTCTGACCAGGGCCAGTGACAGACTTTGCTGGACCCTGGACAATGTGGGGGAGGCCCAACTCTGGGCCCCCGGGAAAGTGCCCTTAGCACCGCACAGATCACGCCGTGCCTCCCCCAGCCAGTGTTCAGTGCCACCAGGACCACACTATACTTCCCCCAGCTAGCCCTTAGTGCCACTTCAATCATGTCTCCCCCAGCCAGTCTTCAGCACCACCTGGACTGTACCACACAGTGTTCTGGCAGTGATTTAAAGGGCCCAAGGCTCTGGCTGCCACTGCTGCTGCCAGACAACGTGGTGACAACGTGGAGTCCCAGACCCTTTTAAATTGCTGGGCCCTGGGGAAACTGCCCTTTTTGCACCCGCATCAGTGGCTCTACTCCTCACCTGTACAATAATAGAACATCCCTAGTCCAGCCCTGCTGTTCTTGGGCACTGGCTAGTGTGTACAGAGAGTGGCTCAAAGGTGGCATCCTTTCCTCACTCGCTCCCTGTAGAGAACATAAACAGGTATACAGTGCCCACTTACTCCTGCATGCCTGGAACTCAGGCCTGGGTAGTCCATGGAGAGGTGGGGGAAGGGGAGGATGTCCCCACTCTTTCATCCCTCTTTTCATCCCTCATCTCTTTCATCTTCAGATGATTACTGAAGGTAATTCTCCCTTGTGCATGGCAGCACATTTGACCTATAGAAATCCTGCTTACCATGTGTGTCAATGGCCAGGCACTGAAGATTCTCCAGTGCCATCTGTGGTATTTCATTTCACATCAAGGCAGTGACGGGGAGGCTTGTTGGAGTTATTTTTGTGCTCAGTGCTATTGCTACACGCAATGGTAATTAATAGGGGCACGCACTGGGCTGGAAGGCAATAGGCATGAAACTCATGGAAGGAGCCCTGAAGCTATAATTGTCCTGAAAACAAGTTCTGTTACTTACAACATCAGTAAATCAAGTTCATGGAAAGCGAGGTTGCAGAGATTTTTTTCCCTCAGCTTCAGTATCATTACAGGGTCCTCAAGATTATCTCTTGATTAAAGCTGATCCATCTTTCAGAGATAAGAGGTGAGTGGGAAGAGCTTTTATTTTTAATGGAGGAATCTGCAATTCTTCTAACTTTGTTCAGATAAGAAAATGTCATATGAACTGCTTCTCTCTTCAGAAAAGAAAAATACATGTGTGTGAAGAGCCACAAATGCAGCATAGAATAACTACAGAGTGGTTCTTGGCTTATTGGCCAAGAAGAGAATAACTTGTTTTGGAAACAGAGGGACGGATGCAGTACAAGAGGCAATGTCAGAAAATTACAGTCACTAGCTGCATGCCCTCACTGAAGGAAATGACAAGTATTAGCAGCCAGAAAACTATTAGCTGACCTGGCACAAGGATGACAACAAGGAGAACGGCTGTGGGATGGAGACATGGGATGGGGATGCAGGAGATCTGGGTTTAATATCCAGGCCTTTGGCGCAGACTTCTGGTGGGATCTTAGACAAGTCATCTATTCTCTCAGTGCTTCAGTTCCCAGTCTCCACATTGGTAACAAAAAATAGCCCCCTTTTCTCACTTTTTTCTGTCTTTCCTATTTGACTGCAAGCTCTTCAGGGCTCTTTACTCTTACCCTGTGTGTGGACAGTGCCAGCACAATGGGGTCCTAATCTCAGTTTGGGGCCTATTGGAGCCTGGTGGGGCTACCTTTTGGAGCCAGTGCACCAGGTAAAACTTTTGCACTTGCTCAAAGTTCCACAGGCTGTGGAGCCAGGAGAACAATGGTCCCACTGTGATCTCATATTAATTCAAACACCACTGCTGAGGAGCACTTAGGAGCAGCACTGAAATGTAACCTGGTCATGATTCCATCCAAACACTAGGGTGGCTGATTTAAATGGCTTCACATCCTGCAACCTGAGTCTGTTCCTGTACGGTGAAACGTAGGAAAGTCTGCTGCGAACTTGCCTCATTGCAGCACTGGCTCATGTATTGTGTCGATAAGAGAGAGGGGAGACGCCCCAGTCAAAGGAAACCTGGAGTCCCTATGGGTAGTCAGGGAGCAGAATTTGCATCCCCTCCTCCAAAATATCTGAATTGGTTGGGGCCTAACAAAGTAGGAAGGTGAAGGTTAACATGGTACAGCAAAAGCTATCCTACATTACCTCATTGTTTTTAGATTTACTTGCTTCAGTTACTTGTTTTAATTTCAGCATCTAACATATCTCTCTGAGGTTCTAAGTGCCCTTGACAAATTTCTAAAAACATGATCCAACAAAGATGCAAACAACAGCAACATACCGACTGCCTCTCTCTTCTCAAGAAAAGCCAGGCCACAGAAATCAAATGTCACCCCCTCAGCTCTCACAAAACCTAATAAAAATTGCAACCTCTCAGCCCCAACCTTCAAACTTCCCCATGTTAATAAGATGTCTTTTCCAGAAAGAAGGCAGCCCAATTGTTTTAATGCCAATGTGTCTTCTCTCAAACTGTCTTTTTTTACATTCCTGTGATCATGTGAGTGTTTTGTGTAGCAGTGATTTTTTTACCTTTAATGGGTATTCACAATGGAAAATTAGGTCTTTCTTTTCCTAGGTAAATATAAAAGCTTCAGAGGGGTAGCCAAGTTAGTCTATAACAGGAAAAACTTAAAAAACATGATACCATCTACGCATTTTGTTAGTCTTTAAGGTGTTACTGGACTATTTGTTGTTTTTAAAGTTTTTCATAAGTAAATATGTTACTTGTGTTGATATTGACAGTCAGATTGGCCCCTCTATATAATATTGTTTTTTTTTTCAACAATGCAATGTTGCAACTCACTGTCAGAAAAAAACCCCTCATAATAGCAGAATAGTCAGGAGAACAATATTATTTGCCATGCTCTGAGCTTGGCTCTCATATCACATCATATTTACACTCAAGTAAATTTACTGTGCCTGATTCTCCATTGACTTGCACTTGGTACAGCTACTTACATCTGTCCAAACAAAGGGAGTGTACTAATGAGTGTAAACCACTACCATTTTGTTTCAACACTATTTTACACAAGTGGAAATTGCTATTCAGGTTACAAAGCAGTGAAGAATCAGACTCCACTGGAATTACAACGGGGCTATGTCTACATTGGCACCCTTTTTCGGAAAAGGGATGCTAATGAGACCAGTCGCAATTGCAAATCCGCGGGGGATTTAAATATCCCCCGCGGTATTTCATTACATAACTGCCGCTTTTTCCGGCTCGAGGCTTTGCGGCAAAAAGCGCCAGTCTAAACGAGGATCTTGCGGAAAATAAACCCTTTTCCGCAAGATCTCTTATGCCTACTTGAAAGTCTGGCGCTTTTTGCCGGCAAAGCCCCGAGCCGGAAAAAAGCGGCAGCCATGTAAATGCAAATACCGCGGGGGATATTTAAATCCCCCGCGGATTTGCAATTGCGACTGGTCTCGTTAGCATCCCTTTTCCGAAAAAGGGTGCCAATGTAGACACAGCCCAGATGTACACTTAAACATATCAGAATTACAATTCAAAGTTCCTTGTTGTCTGATACATAGTAGCTTAATGGAGCCACAGTAAAGAACAAAATTTGTTTAATTGTAAACATGAATCATTTTGTAAAAGATTAATCATTTTGTAAAGGCTGAAAGGAAGAACATGAGGAAAGATGCAGATGACGGGGGAAAGAAGAACACTAACAACAATATTGTTTGTATCAAATGATTCCATTCAATCTGTTTTATGAATGAGATGTATTTCCCCTACAGATATCTGACATCCCAATCCTGCAAGGTCTTACTCACATGATTTCAAGGTGACTGCTCAGAAGATGCCCACCATTGCTAGTTCTTTTCACAATTCAGAGCTCTGACTTGCCTAGGGGCCACAGGACTGGCCCCAGAATTAGCAAAATATACCCATCAGTGTAAGCTAGTGACAGATTAATGGGAAAAAATTAGATCTGAATTCCAAAATGTGCAAATTACACAGTCACATCAAAGTCAGCAAGACATTGTACAGCGGACAGGAAGCAAATGTACTTGTTCTGCAAGCAATCTTAAATATTGTAATTTTACAGTGTTGTACCATGGTAACTATCTGACATCTCCTCTAGTAATTCAGTGGAATATTAAAAAAACCCACTTGTCTAAATTTAAATAGGCTACTTCTGTAGTGGAGAAAGTCAACAGTTCCCCATCAAGGACCTCTAACTCACCCTTGCAGAGGAAATGGATTCTCAGCTGGTGTAATTCAGCTTCTTTTATAAAGCCTTGCTAATTTACACTAGCTGAGTGACTGGCCAAAATAGCTGATAGGATCATAACACACAGGGAAAAGACCCAATACAGAACTAGGAGGCATGTGTCATAGAATCACAGAACACTAGTACTGGAAGGGACCTTGAGAAGTCATCAAGTCCAGTTCCCTGCTCTCACGGAAGGACCAAGATCATCTACAGCATTCCCGATAGATGTCTATCCAATCTGCTTTTAAATATCTCTAGTGATAGAGATTCCACAACCTCCCTAACAGTGTTCACTCTAAGATGCTTGGCAGCACAGTTTCACAGCTGATTAATCAGCCCTACTCACTTATTTTGTGGTTTATCTGCCCATCTATTCTATGCACAGGATAGTCTGGGGTGGGCAAAGGGGGGCTCCTGAGGCTGGATCTGGCCTATCAAAGAGTTTGATCTGGCCCATGGCCACCCTGCCACTCCCCCAGTTCCCCACTCCTAAGCCCATCAAGTCCTGGGGATGGGGGAGCACACAAAGTCTCCTCTCTCCACTAGGGGAACACGGCACCAGAGGGAACTGCACACCACTGGCAGGGCGGGGTGGGGAGCAAGAGACTTTGAGCACTCCCCCGCTCCCAGACCCCGATTGGTCTGGGGTGGGAAGAGCACGTGAAGTTTCCTCCCCCCACCTGGGGTACACAGCACAGAGGGAACCAGGGGTGAAGGGGCCAGAGACTGTCTGCTCCCCCACCTCCAGGCCCTCCCCTGTGGCTGGGAGGTGCTGCACTATGAAGGGAAGGGAAGCACCTCCCAAACTAAGGGGAAAGCCTACCTTCAGCCCCTCTCCTGATGCTGCTTTTCTTTCTTTCTTTCTTTCTTTCTTTCTTTCTTTCTTTCTTTCTTTCTTTCTTTCTTTCTCGGTGGGGGGGGGAGGGAGTGCACCCCCTGATTGGCCTGGAGGCAGAAGGAAAATGGGTAATCTCCTCACACTGCCAGGGGCAGCCAGCACCTACAGGGAACCACCAGCTGTTCAAAACAGCTATTGGTTCTCTCTAGGCACTGGGAGCCGCTGGCAGGGCAGGGGACAAAGACTTCACATGCTCCCCCACCCCAAGGCCAATCAGGATCTGTGGATGGGAAGCACTCAAAGTCCTTGCCCCGCCCCTTCTGCCCAAGGCCCCACCCCTTCCGGGGTGGCCTGCAACGATTTCAGAAATTCACGAAGTGGTCCCCTTTACATCATCTTGAAATATCATATCCCATTACCTTCAGGGAAATTTATGGTCTTTACATTAGTGAAATACCATACCTTTCAAAATTATTGTCTACCTTTCAAAAATTATTGCCCACCCTTAGAATAGACCTATTAGGACAAGAAATTAGGCACTAATTAGGCACATCTCCATTGGAACCAATGCAGTGGTACCATTTCCATCTAGTTTAACTTTGGCCTTGGTTGTTAATAGTGGAAGTACAAGGACATTTCCATTATAATGGAAAATTGGTTACAGCCTACACTGTAATAAAAAAGGCTCTTTCACTATAATTCAGTTAGGCTTGTGTTTAAAGCTACATAAAACAGTACACTTGAGCTTGAAAAATGTTGCTTCTTTACTGAGCTCCAGGCTTTTCTTTCCTGCTCTCCCAGGACTTAAAGAAATGTAAGAAGTTTGTTTCACAAGATGCATAAGAAAAACTCTGTTATGCAGCATGTTTAGAAGCATCCAGCTTTCCCAGAGCAGCTTCAGTACATTGCTAACCATATCGGCAGGCAGATTTTTACTGCTTCATACACATGTCCTCTTAAGCAACCCTCTCCCCTTTTTGGCTGATAGTATCTCTTCCTGCACCATATTCAACTGTTTGTAACTATAATAGGTACTCATCTTACAGGTGGATTCTTATGCCGGGGGCGGGGGGGGGGGGGGAATGAATTTACTGTAAATGTATCTGCATGGTTGCAAAGGCAGATACAATTACCTTAGATGATATATTCTGCAGAGCAAGAATTGTGCCTTTATTCTCTCTGCAAAGTGCCATGCACTCCCACGTACCAGATTTAAGTAATAAATAATAATTATTAATAATAACAACAACAAACAACAACACATCCTTCAATGCAGGCATTACATCATCTTGAAATATCCTATCCCATTACCTTCAGGGAAATTTATGGTCTTTACATTAGTGAAAATTCTTGTTTAATCTATGAACGGTATATTTGAAGCACCAGCCAACAGTCTCAGGGTCTTATTGTGCTTTTCATTGTGTGTCCATTTCACATGAAACAAAATGATAGAAAACACAGACATTAGGAGCAGAAATTCTAGTCCCACTACTGTGGCCAAGCTATTTCTCAAAAAAAACCAAACCCAATAGGTTATCTATAAAAAAACTTCCACTACCTTGAGATAGAAGAACTTCAGCATCACTGAAACTTGCTAGCCCTGGTTGCTAAGAGAATTTATTCTTCTATAGTGAAAGTTATTCTGTAAGAAGAACTTACAGTTCAAGATATATGATTTTAGGATACATAGCTCAGAAGCCTAGGGAACTGCTTCTTTGGTACTGTAAGTAGTCTCAGTTGAAATCAGGGCTGTTGTGGCATTAAGATATTATACATACAGGCTGCGTCTAGACTGGCATGATTTTGCACAAATACTTTTAACGGAAAAGTTTTTCCGTTAAAAGTATTTGCGCAAGAGAGCATCTACACTGGCACGGATGCTTTTGCGCAAAAGCACATATTTTGCGCAAAAGCATCCGTGGCAGTGTAGACGCTCTCTTGCTCAAGAAAGCTCCGATGGCCATTTTAGTCATCGGGCTTTCTTGCGCAATAAATTAACAATGCTGTAAGAATACTTGCGCAAGAGGGCTTATCCCTGAGAGGGAGCATCAGAGTATTTGCGCAAGAAGCACTGATTTTGTACAGTACAAGATCAGTGTTCTTGCGCAAATACTCGCGGCCAGTGTAGACAGGCGACAAGATTTTGCGCAAAAGTGGCTGCTTTTGCGCAAAATCTTGCCAGTCTAGATGCAGCCACATAGTAAGGATTTATCCAGACAGAAGAAAACATTTAGCTTAACAAGCATTAAATGTGGTTTTAAAAATACTCAGACTAACAAAGCATCATTTGTATGACCACTATGCATGCAACATAGCTGGCTTCTAAACGTGGTTTGTAAAACTTTTCCCAGACCTCTATTCCATCCAGAAATTCTAGCCAGTCTCTATTCTTCCTGAGCTATGTTTATTGCAGGCCAGCAGGGCTGACAGCCATTGTGGACTCCAGGGCTGGGGGCGAGAGAAGGGCCACAAACAGCGAGGGCTGGGCTGGGCCAGCCACTCCTCGCTGCTGACCAGACCACGGCATACCTCCCCAGTCCTCAGGGCTCCAGTGGTGATTCAAAGGGGCCCAGAACTCTAGGCCCCTTTGAATCACTGGGCCCCAGGGCAACTGCCTCCTTTGCCCCATCTGTCAGCAGGCCTGCCTCAGACTATAAAGGCACTTTTTCTCCTACCCCCATTCTGGGATTTATCCAGACCTGAAGATAAATTAGAGCAGATTCAAGGTTGCTCTAAGCCATGCTCAGCTGCAACAGTCTCCTGGTGCCATTTCAATAGCCAAAAATATCTGTAGTGTAGTGCACACACCTAGAATATTCCTCCTAAGCTAGGGTAATAGAAGGGGACATAATAGAGCTGTCCCCTTGGGATTGGTACTGCAAAGTATATAATCCATTACTGATGCAGGAACAATGGAAAGGAACTTGAGAGGAATACTGGTTTGGAAAAAAGGGTTTTCTCCAAAGCTCTCATGAGATCTACAAGAGCAAGAACATTATTATAAACCTGTCATCTAATTGGTAAAGCCAAGCCTACTATTACAGATTCTAAAGTGCATGTCTGATAGTCCTCATGAGAGAGTCTGGAGGAAAGTGTGGCTGAAAAGTAGGGAGAACAAGGGTGAAGTCATAAGTATATATATATATATATTTGGATTAAATGTCTTTCAATTGGGTTTCTCTATTTATTTGCCTGTGATAACAGTCCAAACGACTCCCTTTGCCACATAAATGTCTGTTCAACCATAGGGTAATCACTGTATCAGTAATAATGGCATTCCAATGCATTATCTGCAAGGTAATGACATGCAGGTATTTAAAACTATGTCAGCAATATTGAGAGGCACCATCATATTTCTGATAGCCAGATGATTGTTTTGTCAGATAGCAGCACATGGTGTTTCAATGCAGTGTGCGCTACCAAAGCCATGCCTGAACATAAACAGCAGAGGGATTTGTTTAAAGAACGAAACCCTGTTCTGTCTAGAATAAATTAGTGGATTAGAGAGGGGACCACACCAAAACTTTGGAGAAACATGGATTCACACCCAGATCCAAACTTCCCAGCAATATTCTATTGCTATAACAGACAGAACAAAAATTATAGATACAAATCACTCCTCCCAAGCTTGGAAAAAATCGTAACCCAGATCAAGAGCTAGCTCCAGATTCTGGATGTGGCCCACACATGAATTTGAGCAAATGTTTTCTATCTGATGGTCACAGCCCCAAATACATGCAGGTGACAGGTATCACTCTTCTCTTACCATGTTGCTAACAGAAGGTGGGGGACAGACTAGATGGGAGGGAATATTTCCCAGTGCAGAATAGATTGATAACTACTATATCTAACACCATTACAGTATACCTTATACAGTGTTATTCCAGGATCTCCATAATTACAGATTGTATGCATGAAAAAAAAATTAAAACTAGGAAACAATAATTTTCTATATGACACATGAAAGAAACGTTGAAGATACAAACTGAAAAACTGATTGCTATTTTGGTACATTTGCCTGGGGAACATAGAGAAAGCTATAGAAATATTCCTTCTCTAGGGTTCGTCTACACGTTCCCCCCTTCCTGATGTCAAATAAAAACACGTGTGTTGCCAAAAAAACCCTCTCTTTATTGACCATAACTGGGCTGGGGGGGAATGAGGGTGGGAGAGGGGAGGGGGAAACCTGGGAGCAGGGAGCTGGAGGGAGGAGGCAAAGGGAGGAAGGGGAGGAGAAGCTCAGGGTTGGGGGGTCTTGCCGGCCCACCTCTCTCCCAGCACTGTGCGTGCTGCGGCCTCGGCGTCCCCAGAGGGGAGCGGATATGGAGGGGGTGAAGAGGGGAGGAAGAAGTGGGAGGGGGAGCAGGAGTGAGAGGAGGAGCGATAGCTGGGGCGGCCACAGGGGCTGGAGCGGTAGCAGAGGCTGGAGTGGCAGCAGGAAGCAATCTCTGTACCATGCTCTGCAGGTGGTCGCGGATGGCACGGCCCTGGTCACGCAGCTCCTGCAAGCTCTCTCACCACAGCTGGAGGTCTTCCTGCACCCAGTGCTCCTGGCTGTGGACCTGCCTTTGCAGTAACCCCAGGTGCTACTGCTGGTACCCATCTGTGGGAGTAAGCCTGCTGGCCCAGCTGTGGGAGGATGTCCTGGGCGGGGTGGTGCGCCCTGCACTCACAGCTGGTACAGCTGTGGAGAAACCAGAGAGGTGGTCAGTTATCCCTGGGGACACAGTGGGTGAAGCCCAGCCCCCCTCTGCAAAGTGAGGACAGCAGGTCTCTGCACCATCATGTCCTGCTATCCCCAGGAGTATGAGCTGGCCCGGGACTGTACCCATGCCCCTGTGCTGAATATAGTGTGTGTGGGGGGGAGGAAGGAGAGGATGTGCCCTGCCTCTGCGTAGAGGGGGCTTGTGGAGGGAGAGCATTGTGCTGTGTTCCTCCCCAAGGTACGGAGCATGTCATGTGCCTGCACACATACATGTGTGTGGGTAACGGGTGTTAGAGTGGTGTTATAATGTTGATTTGTTTATAATGTTTATAATGTAATTGTTGTAAATAGGATGAGGCAGCAAGGGGAGGGGCGGTTAGAAGCGGTACTTCTATGTGGCAGTGCTGCTTGAAGCCTGGGGCCAGACCCTGGGCTCCACGTGATATTGCCACTTTGAAAAGCTGCTTGCAGCCCAGGGCTAGCTGGAGTATCCCCAGGCTGCAGGCGGCATTTCAAAGAGGCAGCACTGTGTGGAGACAGGATCAGCTGGGGACTCCGTGTGGCATTTCAAAGCAGCAGCGCCACACGGAGACCCCAGCTGATCCCGGGCTCCACACGGCGCTTTCACCTTTGAAGTGTAGCAACAGCCCTAAGGCTATTGCTACCCTTCAAAGGTGGAGGCGCCCTATCAACTAATCGAATAGCTGATGCATAATGCATCAACTATTTGATTAGTCAGTTACCTGATACTTAACATTCTTAGTGTAGACAGTGCCAAATGATGAAATAAGCTATTTCAAAATAGCATCGAAATAGGGTACACAGTTTGCATAGCTCAAACTGTGTATCTCATTTTGAATTGCAGTGCTGTGTAGATACATAGTATGATTTTCCATAGTTTGTATTGTTATTATTTGCTGTCAGAGAACAGAGAGCAGCTTGCACTTTACCTTGCTTGATGCCTTCAAAATAGTAGTGAAGCTTCTCTTTCTCCAGGAAATTCACAGATAAATCAGTCAGCATGTTTGCTATTTAGCCCATATATGTAGTATGTCATTTTTATGATACTAAATTATATCATGACCTCAATGCATGAGATGCAATAAACTGCACAATAGCCAATTTTTATACTGGTGGCCTTCACTATTTCAGTACAATATAAATATTGAGCATACAAATTTCAGGGGGGAGGTCCCATTTAGTAGATCAAAGGCATCTGCTCATTTTAGAATCACAGCCTCTCACTGATTCACTGATAACTCCAAAGGGAAATCCATGGAAAGACTGATAATATTGTAAGGCCTAATATTCTGCTTCAGTTCTCCCCTAACATAGACCCATCAACCTTGCTATCTGCAATTATTCTTGATAAACTATGTTCCATAGGGGGTGCTCACTTGTATTGCTAGTTTTGATCTTAACAATAAAAAAGATGAACTTCCATGCTCCTGCTGGGGGGGATGACCTGCTATACTAGACAGACAACCAGGACTGAATCTGCTAAGAGAAGTGAGATGTACTAGTTTTAAAGTGTCCGTCTAAATGTTGATGTGTCCTGTTTGCCACCAGAGCTCTGTGTGGCTTAATAACTTGTCTCTCATCAACAGAAGTTAGTCCAATAAAAGCTCTGTCTCTCTAATACCCTGGGACTGACACAGCTACCATTGCATACCTTCAGCAGTGTTAGCCAATATCATTCAGTGAAGAATATGGGGGTTCACACTGGTTGTCTTAAAGAGGCTGAACTCAATCTAAGTAATTACACTGGCCTTAATCCACTAGACATAGATGCCATTTAATTTTAATCTCTGATAGTGAATTAAGGAGCCAAGCCAGCTGCATGTCCATAGCTGTGGAAGATCCATGGCAGTGGAACTGGTAAGGTTTTGCTGCATGTGGAACCAACATGCAGAGGCTGTGCGCTCAGATTTCAGCAGTATTACAGGGAGGATAGAGCCTCATGAGTCATTGCTGTTCAATCCCTTGATCTGTGAGGGGCTGAATAAGGGCATTCAGAGACCAATGCCATCTTTGTTCTGTAGTAGCCTTCTTAGAGATCTTCTTTGCATGATGGGGTGGACTTTCTGCCCCCACATTCTGCTATATAGCTACCCAGCAAGAAAGTTGCTTTGGCCGAAAATTGTATCCATATGCTGAGTCACAGATTCCAAAAGTAGCAGAGGATTAATACTATTTATTAATTTTAATTTTGTTTATCCCAAGAAATATTTTTTTAAGGGAAAAATGCTTCTATTGCTCTAAAGTGGGAATTAGAGGTGGTTGGAATGATCAGTGTCAGAATTCTGAATATCTGTTTGCTGGCATGTTTCAGCTATTGTATATTAAAAAAGATTTAGGTGAATCTTAACTGCTGGAGTTTAAAGACTATTGCACAATTTACAGCATGACCAGTTTGTGTTTCTTTAAGATATTAAGAGCAGGTAACTATACATTTCAATAAAAGTGGACCAAATTACACTCTGGCATAACTCATATACATTCCACTTAAATAGTAACACTAGGAATAAATATGGCTCATTATCGATAGATATAGATATAGATATATCTGGCTTCTTAATCCAGATGGTGAGAAATGGTCCTTTGAATGGCATATGCTTATTATCTTTAATCATAATTTCCCATTTTCCCTAGCCATTTTTCTATTTTTCAGTTGAATGGGCTTGGGAAGGTTAAAAATTAAAAAAAACCTCTTTTGTTAATAACAATTATTATGTCCTTTTACCATCTCATTTAACATTCAAATACCTACATTTTTTGTATCACAGGGCAAGCTGAATCTCCAAAATCCGGAATTTTCTGACCTGGCAACATCCATGGTCTGGCAGAGCCACAAATGTTGCAGAACCAAAGACCCCAGAGCCAGCTGAGACAATGCAGAGGCTGGGGAGGCAGGCAACATCTGGGGAGCCCCCACCCTGGCTGGAGAAATCCTGGCATCAATGAGGCCAGGTGGTGGCTGGGGAGTCCTGGCGTCTGCAGGGACAGGCAGTGGGGCTGTCTGCGACTGGATGGCCACCAGAAGCCCCGGGAATCCCCCCAGTGTCAGTGGGGCTGGTGTGACTGAACAGCCTCCACCAGGGAATCCCTGGCTGATGGAGATCGGCATCCCCGGCCGGGGAACCCACAGAATCCCCAGTAGCAGTGGGGCAACTCTAGCAGAGGGAAGTGTGGGGAACTCCAGAGAACAGCCTGTGGCAGCAGCAGCAGCCAAGCAGTCCCCACTGGAACCCCCGGAAACCCTGAGGCAGTGGGCAGGTAGCAGGATGGGGAGCCCTACTAGGCTAGTGTTAGCAAGGCCAGTGATAGGGCAGGGAGCCCCAAGGATATAACACTGAGGACAGCCAGCAGGGGAGCAATGAACTCCCCTGGTCTGGGATAGCTCAGGTCTTGAGGATACCAGACCAGGGAGGTTCAACCTGTAGTGAGATTCAGTATGGAAGTGACATGCTAAGAACCTAACGAAGAACTAATTCATTTTCATTTGTCTAACATGGGTTAAATAAGTGTGCTACAATATGACAAGGATAGAGTTAGGCAGGACAGAACCTCAGCTGATATAAATTGTGTAACACATGTTAAGAGCAGCTATAAAAAATTACCCAGAAGTCATATAAAGAGCCATACTGGGTCAGGACAAGTAAATAACTTTTCTTTATTTACTTCCTCAACTCCAGTCATGATCTCTGTCACATTCCCCTTGATCTCCTCTTTTCTAAACTGAAAAGCCCCTTTTTTAAATTAATCTCTTTTATTAATGGAAGGCATTCCAACCCCCTAATCATTTTTGTTGCCCTTTTCTGAACTTTTTCTCATGACAAGATATCTTTTTTGAGATGAGGTGACCACATCTGCATGCAGTATTCAAGATGTGGGCGTATGATGGATTTGTATAGAGGCAATATTCTTATTCTTTATACCTTTATTAATTATTCCTAACTTTCTGTTTGCTTTTTTGACTGCCACTGCACGTTGAATGGATGTTTTCAAAGAAATATCCACATTGACTCCAAGATTTTTGTCGAGTAGTAATAGCTAATTTAGTCCCTATCATTTTATATGCACAGCTGGGATTATGTTTTCTAATATGAATTACTTTGTGTTTATCAACATTAAAATTCATTTGCCATTTTGTTGCCTAGTCACCTAGTTTTGTGAAATCCTTTTCAAGCTCTTCACAAACAGCTTTGGACTTAACTATCTTGAGCAATTTAGTATCATCTGCAAATATTGCCACCTCATTGTTTTCCTCATTCTCCAGATCATTTATGAATATGTTGAGTAGAATTGGTCCCAGGACAGACCCCTGAGAGACACCATAGTTACCTCTCTCCATTCTGAAAACTGACCATTTTTTATTCCTACTCTTTGTTTCCTATCTTTTAACCACTTATCAGTCCACTTCCCTATTTGTTTATAATGTTTATAATGTAATTGTTGTAAATAGGATGTGGGTAAGGTGCACACTTAAAGGAGCGGTTGCTGCCATAAGTAACTGAAAGCAAAATGGAGTTTAGGAAAACAAAAATGGAGTCTCTGGACAGGACAGTTGAACTTTTCCCGCCTTGAGTGTCTGCACTCAGTACCAAAATTGCACCAGGCACGCAGATCCTTTGCATCCAGCCTGAAATTGTGCACACCACACTACACAAATTTACAGTTTACCTGCCAACGGTTCTAAAAGAAAAACACTGCTCCCCAAGGGTGGGGTGGTCAGTGCTCCGATCTGTGTCTGTGAGGACAGCACAGCGCCACAGAGGGAAAAGGCAGAGGGATCATTCACAACTGCGGTGGGTTCCCACACCACGCTTGGTGACGGCTCAGCACTGGTGATCTGGGATACACCAAGCAGAGGTGTTTGATCTCTACCTGCCTCGGATCATCACTTTGTCATCGTCCCTGAAACACTCCATTGTGGGGAAGGCCTGACGAGAATCATACCAGAACTGCAAAGGATCACTTGCAATTCCTCCCTAAAGGCTAACCTGAGCCCAAAGGTAGAAGGTCGCAAGCACCAGTACCACCATTGGCGACACAGAGACTTTTGTAACATATGAATACCTTACCTGTAGTGGGGATCTTTCTGTCTTTCTTCTCTTCTGTTTTGGGGTGGAGGTTCAATTTGTTGGTTGTTATTTTTGTTCTTGTTCATGCACTTGTCAATTTAAATTCTTACAATATATTAGTGAACTTTAATCTGGACTCCAAGCGTGTTTCTTTTGGGGAGAAATCACCGGTAATCAGATACGGTGTCAGGGGCCTTCCTTCTGATGACCAGAGCATTTAACATCATCAATCAGATCCCTTATCCTAAATTCTAAATTAATTCAAAAGATTCTGCTTGTTACTGAGACTCTGGGGTAACACGGGCCAGGGCCCCTGTGTGGCAGCCAGTCGGGGCCACATGCTCCGGCAGGCACAGCACATGCACAGGTTGCTGCGTGATCCGTGCTTAGCAAGGCCCACACACGCGGTCCCTGGGCTCCCTCTCCCCATCCCCCCCGCCCCACATAAGAGGACAGTGATGGCACTCACATGTCGAGGCCTCCCCGGCCTCAGAAGACAGTGGTGATATTGCTGCTGGTATGCCTCGGGGGTCCAGGGTGAGTGCCACACTCCCTCCAGGCTCCTGTGACTCCTGGCCATCCTCCTCCTCCTTCTCCTCCTCCTCCATGCCCTGGTCAGGGCCCTCTGCCCCAGGGTCAATGACCACCTGGGGGGCACAGACCATCCAGCCCCCCAAGATGCAGTCTAGGGCTTCAAAGTAGGGGAAGAGGTCTGGGTCTGCCCCTGGTTGGGAGCTGCCCCCTGTGGCCCTGGCATAGGCCTGACTCAGCTCCTTAATTTTCATGCACACCTGCTCCTGGTTGCACATGTGGCTTTTGGTGGCCAGGCTGTCAGCCATCCATCTGTAGTTGGCCGCATTCCTCTGTCTAGTGCAGAGATCATGGACATTGGAGGCCTCCCCCCAAACCTCGATCAGGTCCATGATCTCCGCACTGGACCAGGAAGGTGCCTGCCTTTTGCGGCCCCTGGCAGGCTCCTGGGAGATGCCAGACTGCTCCTAGGGAGCGGTGGAGGGCTGGCTGGCACTGGCTGGCTGGCTCATGCTGGCAACTGGGTCAGGGGCAGCTCCTGCGGGCTCTGGGCTGGCAGGCCTAGAGGTAGCACAGGCCCTGTGGCCAAACTGAGTCTACCCCTTTAAGGGCTCTGGGGTTGCGGGAGGAGCAGAGGAGTTTTCCTGGTTCGGCCCAGAGTGGCCACCAGGGCCCCCTGGGAATGGCTGGAGACCCCCTATTTTGAAATAAGCGTTAACACAGTGCTTATTTTGATTTAGCTATTTCAAATTTGGCGTTATTCCTCGTAGAATGAGGTTTACCAAATTCGAAATAAGCACGCCACTATTTCGCATTTATTTCAACATAGCAGTTTGCTTGTGTAGATGCTAGGAAAGTTAATTCAAAATAGCGGCTGTTATTTCGAATTAACTTTGATGTGTAGACATACCCTCAGAGTGTAACAATCCTGTCACTTCTTTCCTCTCTGCACCAGAATTAGGGTGGCTGCTCTCTCCATGGTGCTGTAATCTGCAGCATATTTCCTCAGAATGGAGATGGTAGGGGCACTTCCCTCCTCCTCCCTCCTCCCTTGCACAGATACTAAGAATGAGCCATAATCTCACCCTATATTGTGAATACGCAATCCAGTGATTCTGAAAAATCCATAAGATGACAGATGATAGGGATATCAAAAGCCAATAAATGGGACTTGCTTCCTGTCTATTTATTACTGGAAACAGTCCTGTCTTTTAGCATTTGCTCATTCACAGAAGACATTATTCTACTGCTGAAAAGAATGCTAGCTGCTTCAATAGACCATCTCGGTGCCTGGCACACTAGTACCCACAAATGTCTGAAGAAGGGATTGCTAATTCTACCCTCACAGATGTTGGTTGTCTTTTGCATTGACATCTAGGCAGTATGTGGAGAGAACATCAAAAGGACAGGCAATGTGCCAACAAAAAGAATCCTTTTGGGCCATCAGGAAGAACAGGAGGCGGTCAAAAATCCCACAAGTTGATGCTTATTGCTCTCCATCAGCCAATAAATAAATAAATATGTAACCAAGTCCGAATATATACATGCAAAAGTAATTCTGTCTGGGTATGTATAGATTGGACAGGAATGACTAGCTCAATGTTTCGACAGCTTAATCATATGAGAGAAAGAAAAGGGAGAAACAGCCCATACCACTACACTAATGAGTGCTGGAAGGCATCAGGATTTTGCTGAATGGCCCATTATTGGTCTTGCAATGTCAGCAAAGGGCAGCCTCTATAAACAAACCAAAGCAAAGAGAAATAAATCTGCAAGTGCTAGCTTGAGAGGAGGGAGGAGGAGAAGACACAAAACAATGAACAGCAATAACTCAACTCAGTGTGCGCTAGTATTTTGTTTTCAGTACGGAGAGATTTTCAACTCATGGGAGCAGTCAATGGAAGAGAAATGACTGACTACTGCCACTGTTTATGTAAATGACAGGCAACAAAAACTGCTGAAAAAAGAAACCTCGACTGAGTTTACAGAATAAGTAGTTTAAAAAAGTCTCTAAAAGGAAGAATGCAATATCCCTCCCCAAAATTATTTTTTTATTTTCTCTGTTTTTGATTTGGCCCCACAACTGCTCAATCATCATCATCTTCTAGTGATACGTTATCAAATAAAGTCTTGTTTTGTGTTCATTTATTTCCAATAATGGATATCTGCTGGAAGTCTGAGGGGTTGTCTACACAGGGATCTAGAACAGGACTGGGAAAAATACGGCCCGGGGGCCAGATCCAGGCACTGGTTATAGCCTTCAGACCACCCTGCCGGGATCTCAAACACACAGCTGCGATGGTTTAAAGTGCAGTCCATGTGTCTCTGTGCTCAGCAGGGAGCAGGAGGCTTTGTGGGATCTCCTGGCTCCAAGCCCAATCCTCAGCTCCTATAGTATGGATACAACTAGCGAAGTAGGAATTGCCCCCAGCCAATCTCTTAGCTCTTATTGGCTATAAACAACCAGCCAATAGGAGCTGAGAGATTGGCCTGGGGTTGGGGGCAGCACAAGCCTCTTCCTCTTCCCGGAGCTGAGAGCCATGTGGAGGGAACAGCCTGCAGTTTAAAGTGATCTGGAGCTGCAGCAGGAAGGGAGCCCAGCCTGCTTTGGGGGTGCTGCAGGGCTGCTGGCTTAGGTAAGCGCCTCCCAGTTAGAACCTGCCTCTGGCACCCCAGCCCCTCCTGCATCCCAACTCCCTCCCCCGGATCACCATCCAAATCCTCTGTACTCTCCTTCCCCCAGGTCACAACTCCCTCCCAGACCATGTACCCCTCCCTACACTCCTCCCCCAGGCCAGAATCTTCTCCTGCATCCAAACACCCTCCCAGACCCTGCACCTCATTCCGCTGTCTCAGGTCACCACTCAAATCCTCTGCATTCCACATCCCCTTTTCCCCTTCTCCCAGGTCACAATTCCCTCCCAACTTTGCACCTCCTCCTATAGCCCCTCCCCCAAGCCAGAATCCTCTCCTGCACCAATACTCCCTCTCTGACTCTACACCCCAATCTACTGACCCAGATCACACTGGAGATATTTAAGAACAAGTTAGACAGACATCTATCAGGGATGATATGGACCATGCTTGGTCTTGCCATGAGGGCAAGGGACTGGACTTGATCTCTCGAGGTCCCATCCCATTCTAGTATTCTATTATTCTAACCCCCTCCTTCACTCAAACTCCCTCTCAGACCTCACATGTTCTCCTGCACCCAATTCCCTTACCCCATGTGCCCTTCTGCATCCAAACTCCACCTTAGATCCCACATCTCCACAGAATTATGTGGCCCTTGACCACTTTCCAAAATCTTGGAATGGCCCCCCCAGCAAAAATTACTGCCCACCCTGATCTAGAGTGTGAATTTGAAGTGTACCAGTCACTCTGCATTAAATTCTTCAGTGGACATTCTCATTGTGCACTAAGAGTGCCCTCACATATTTTAGCTTAATACCTGTCCAAACTACATTCACATGCACACAGCTTCTCAGTGGGCAGTAAGAGTGCTCACACAGGAAGTCAGTGCAAAGAAACCAGTGAGTTTCATCTTCACACCATAGGTCACTGAACCCAAATTTTCCCATATACCCAAGAGGAAGGAGCCTACTTCATCTGCTGCTCTGCATTTGAACTCTAGGCTTGGGGAAAGAAGGCTTTTAGCACTGATCCAATATGGTAACATATCAAGGGCTAGACTGTGCTCATGTTAGGGTCAGAGGATCAGCACAATACCACTCAAAGTCCCACTTAAATAGATTTTAGGCCATATGCTACTCCTCCACATATGGGGTTAATTTCACCTATTAATGAGCACTTTTTTATACAAGTAGTCTTAATGAAGTCAATGGGATGTTTTGTGAATAACTCACCAAAGAAAATGTTGCAAAATCTGCACCTTAATTGTTGCATAATTTAAGCCAGAAAACCTGGCTGCTTACATGGAGAAAGGAATTCTCTTGTGGGAAATATATCAACCCCATTGCAAAGTGTATGGAGAAAAGACATAGTTATTAGGATGTAAGACAGGGGTCGACAACTTTTTCAAACCAAAGAGCCAAGCTACTTTAACATTCAGAACAAGTAGTCAACAAAGAGCCAGTATAAGAATGCCCATTTGCATGACTGAAAAAATACAACTTATTATTGATTATTGACATGATGATTAATAACAACATAAATGTAACATTGTACTCACAGACTTTATTTAATGGGACTTCTGCTGCTGCTGGGGGGGCAGTTTGTGAATATGGGGGTGGAGGAATCAGGTTGGGAGTGTATGAGGGGTTCAGTGCAGGGGATTTGGGTGTGTGTGTGGGAAGTGCAGGATGAAGGGCAGGGTGCAGGAAGTGGGAAACAGTATATGAGGGAGCTCTGGAGCTGGATTACCTTACCTGGCTGAGGCTGGACTGCTGCATCTGGGCAGCAGTGGCTGGACAAAGGGCCGGACCAGAATCACCACAGCTGGATCATGGCCTCTCCTCCTTCTTATGTGGCAGCAGGAGGGGAGCCCCCACTGCCCTTCCAGAAGCCAGATGAGGGCTGGACTGCGGGGTTTGCTCCAGGATCAGGTCTGGGGACAGGGCTCTGCAGCCCGATGAGTGCTGGGCCCTGACTGGGGGCTTGTTGACCAGACTTCATTTTAAATAAAGTAAAATATTATGTTCAACAGTAAAGATTTCAACATTGTCTTTATTTATGGCAAGGGTGGGGAACCTTTTTTGGGATGGGAGCCACTGACCCACAGAAAAATCAGTTGGGGAACACACAAGTGAGAAGCAAAAAAAACCCAAAAACCCAACAACCCCAAAACCCTCATTGATGTGGCCCCCAACTGAAACACCTCACTCCCTTGGTGCTTCAGCCCCATGGTGGGGGGAGAGGCAGGGGGACTGAGGTTCAAGACCTCAGGCCTTCTGGGGTTCCAGGGTTAGTGGATTTTGCAGTCCCCCTAGGCTATGGGCTGGGGACAAATTGAGGGGTTCAGTGTGTGAGACAGGGCTGCCAGTGAATGGAATAGAGAGAGGGGTGCAGGATCTGGGTGGGAGGTGGAGTAGGGTGAAGGAGGAGGTGAGGGGGTGAGGTCTGGCTGTGACGTAGGGTGCAGGAACAGGCTGGGAGTAGGTATCTGCCCAGGGGATGGGAGCAGGATCAGGGAAGGAGGCAGGAGAAGGCTGAAGTCAGGATGCCTGGCTGGAGGGAGAGTACAGGAGCAGGCTGGAAGCAGAGTGTCTGGCCAGGGAAGAGGTTGCAGGAGTGACTTGGGGACAGGGTGTCTGGCCAGGGGGAGGAGGCAGGAGCAGGGGAGGGTGCAGGAGTAGGCCACGGGCAGGGTGTTTGGCCAAGGGGAAGGTGCAGGAGTAGGCTGGGGGCAAGTGTCTGGCTAGGGGGAAGAGTGCAGGAATGGGCTGGGAGTAGGTGTCTTGCTGGGGGCATGGGGCAGGAGCAGAGGATGATGCAGGAGCAGTCTGGAGGTAGGCATTTGTCCAAGGGGAAGGGTGCAGGAGCAGTGTGGGGGTAGATATCTGGCCAGGGCCAGGGGCAGGACCAGGGGAAGGGGCAGGAGAGGGCTGAGGGCAGGGTATGTGGGCAAGGGGAGGTGCAAAGCAGGGGTGGGTGCAGGCGTGGGCTGGGAGTAGGGTGTCTGGCCAGGGGGAAGGGTGCAGGAGTGGGCTGGGGCAGGGTCTTGGTGGAGGGTGTGTGTGAACGGGCTGGGGGTGCAGGTTTGGGCATGAGGGTGCAGGAGAGCAGTAGTAGGAGCAGTGCAGGGGGGAGGGAGGGACACTTACTTACTTTTGCACAGCTCCCAGCACCATAGCCCAGGCACTGCCACCCTCTGCTCCTGGCCAATGGAAGCAGCAGGGAAAGCCTGAAGGAAGCACTTCCCTGTATTTGCTGCACCCCGGCTGAGGGAGGGAAGCAGCATGTGCAGCTGCTTCTTCCCCAAGAGCCAGATCCAGAACAGAGCCTCGGAGCATACTCTGCCCCTCCCCTTGCCCCTTTCCTCCTGCCATGAAGCTGGCACTGGTGTTCCAATTCCAGGGGCGAAGGCTGCGAGGCTGGAGCACCAGCAAGGGCTCTCTGCTGTAGGGAGAGCAAAGAGGGGGTTGAGTTGGAGCTGCAAAAGAGCCATACTTAGCTCCCTACTGAGCCATATTTGGCCTAGAAGCCATAGGTTGCTAACCTGTGATGTAGGATACTGTTAATTTATGCACAACTAGAAGACTTACCCGGTGCTGCCCAGGTCTTTCAGGGCAGGGGGACAGCAATGTGGGAGGTGCAGGAATCAAGGCAGAGCCTTGGAGATGTGAGGGGGGCAGAGCATGTGGCTGGGAGCATGAGCGAGTAAGGGTTAGAGGATGAGGAAGGGCTCAAGGTAGGGGCTCCCATCCTGCAGGGCTTTCTCTCTCCCACACAGGTTGGCAGAGCTTTTTCTCCCCCAAGCCCCATGGTTGCCAAGGGCCTTCTCTCTCCACTGCAGCCCCTCCAGCTGCCAGGGGACTTCCAACCCCCCCTAATCCTCTAGGGTCTTCTGTCTCTCCCCTCATCCTCCCCTGCTGCCAGGGGCCTTACCCCACCCCCAAGGTGCTGTAGCCAAGAGCTGGCAGGAGGAAAATGTTTGGGGCAGGGGAGCTACTCACTCAGTCTGGTGGCAGGCAAGATGGCAGAGCCTCAGCACCAGCTCACCATGCTCTTGGTGATGCAGCTGCCCCCAAGGGTCTCTCTGCAGTATAATTCTCCCTTGTGGGCATGTGGCCCCCAGCGGCCACTCTCAGTATCACATTCATCCTCTCTGTGACCCTCTATTTCTATGTTATGGACCACAACCTCATTCCCAGTACTTCTCATTTTCTTGGCACAACCAAACCCTGACTTTGCTTTAAGTTAGTATAAGAGGAAGCTGTATGTTAAATTTGATGGTCTTAGCTCTTACAGTTTAGGAGGAGTTCTTAAACAAACAGATTCACAGACAGATAGACAGTTAGACTCACATCACACAAATTAATGTTAATTAACTTGCAGTGTGTCACTCAGGGAGAATCTCATTGCTTGTAAGATTCAAGCCCAGAGTAAGTGTTTAGAAATTAAAATATACTCTGAAAATTACATCGACAAACTTCTCTCTTGCTGCCCTTTTATCTGTCTGGTGGTAAACACCCTTATGCGTATTCCAATCTTAGTTTCCTCTTAAAGCTAAAAACAATGGTGAGTGAATAGCCGTGAATAGCCTCATCCCAAAAGGTAGAACATCTTGTGTGGGGAGCATTAATTAAGCTAAACCAAAAATACAAAGCTGCCAGGAAAGGAAAATCCTCATGTCTGAAGGAATTTTTCTGCTACTATTAGTTTCTCAAACCAAAGACTCCCATAAGTTACTTATGGATAAGAGTTCCATCTCTCTGAGTCTAACAAAGGAGAACCCCTGTGATGCAACAGATAAGAATAACTGCCTTCTTTCTCATGCAAAATGACCTATTATATCCTGAAGCTTCAGGGGGTAGCCAAGTTAGCGTGTACATGATAAACTTAAAAAACAACAAATAATCTGGTAGCACTTTCAAGACTAACAAAACATGTAGATGGTATTATAAGCTTTCGTGGGCACAGCCCACTTCTTCAGATGTATCCTGTATGTTAATTAAGAACCAGAGGACTGGAAAAAGAAAATGTAGGTTTCATCCAGTTAAAAATAGCTTAGTTGGAAATCCAAAAATCTGTAATTTTCAGAGGTCAAACTTCCTGATACTTTAAGAAGAAATATATGTGTGTTTGTGTTCACCCCAAATTAGAAACATTTGTCTGCTTATGAATCAGATCAACATCTCTATGAGAATAATCTCTCTAGTTCCTCTATCTCACCTTCTATAATAAGTCTTGAAAGATGTGAAGACGAGAGCATTAGATATAATCAAAGAATGTGTAGAGCACATCTACTAGATTTAAAAGACCGTAAGGGATTCTTTATTTTCTTTTAAAATTGTCGTTGCACTTCAGCAGTGATAGGCATTGCATAGCACACACACACACACACACACACACACACACACACACACACACACACACACACACACAAAGGAATGTTGGAAGATATAAGTGTCTAATCAAGGTACAACTTTGGAATATTAAAAGAAATTCCTTTAAAAAGTAGGATTCCACATAATTTATGCTAATTCTGAAAAAGCAAGCCACAAAATTAAATGCTCCAACTGAAAGCACCAAATAAATTTGTTACACATGGATGCCGGCTCCTGGATATCAACAGGAGAAGCAATGAAACAGAGCACTGAAAGCGGAGAGCCATTTGGAAAGTGGCCAATAGTGGGTGGTCCACTACAGTGAGTTCTGAAATCACACTGGACCCTAGAGCTAGCTGAACCCCAATGGACAAGCTCTCTCTTGTCCAGGGTTATAGAACTAAGCAGTTTTTCTAGCAGAAGAATTTAAACAGAGTTCAATGAACTCCCTCCCACCAGGTCACAGGATCAACAGTTGATATAATCCATGCAAAAGCAGAATCCCCAGTGAGACCAGATGTGCTGACCAGCTATGTGGAAAGGATTCTTCCTCATCCCAGCATTCCCAAGATAAGAAGTAGTTCGATTTTCTTCAGCATTTGTATTTCCCCTTCTGTGCCTTAACATGAATAACTGTAGGTTATCTTGCTGAGTTTACTCTTCAACAAGACCTCAAGAAACAATATTACAGATATTAAATAATGACATATGCATGCCCTTCTTTGTAAGTTCAAGAAATTGGACTAAGAAATTTGAACTATAACTTTAAGAAAGAGCTTCAGATATACTAAACTTGTCCCTTTCAAACCAGAGCATTCAAATAGCAGGGACCACATTCTTGAAAGTGTCTTGTAGACAGGTACTTCCTTGTTCCTTGAAGAAATGCTGGAAGTATGATCAGAACTAACGAACTAATAATTAACATCATAAAAAAAAGTACAAGAAGAAATGTACATGATCAGCCTCATTCCCTGATGTAGCTACTTAGTCCACTGTCATTGGTACTGTGACCACCTACTGCAGCACCTCCTACTGGCTATTTTGGGGATGAGTTCTTCCATGCGGGCACCCTCTTCTTGCAATTCCTCAGTCCACTTCCTCATTCTGTTGCTCTTTGGCCTCTTTTGCTCTTCAAGACCTGCAACACCTCATCTTCTGGAGTTAGCCCTCCAGCTAAGTCACAAGAGTCCTTCTCTTCCAAGGTATTGATTGTTAGTTTTCTACACCATCCCAAGCAGTCTTTAAGTCCAATGCCCTGTCCAATACATTCCCTCAGAGGCTGAAACAAACAAACCAGATAGTGTTTAAGTCCACTGCCCAGGTAGGACCACTCATATAGTGGGTTATAGGGGAACCAGGCCCACTGTCTACTCTGGATTCCAGGCCAGGGCCCTATCTCCAGCAGGGAAGATATGGGCAACCACAAACCTTCCTGCCACTGTCCTCACTATTTCCTAACTGGCCCATGCCAGGCTCAGATTCTCTACACTTCTAGCCAAATCCCTTTCCTCTAGATTTGCTAGATAAACCCTTCCTTTTGGATCCAAATCCCTTTCATTCCTTTGTCACAGGGAGACCAATTGCCGTCTTCTTCCCCACAGCCCCGCTCTTCTACCAACCCCCCGGTTTCACAGAGGCCCAGCCTGTTCCTGCATGAATGAGCTTCCTTTAATTAGATCTTTCCTCTTATTTTAAATAGTCCCCTTCCCCTGCAGCCTAATAGGTTAATTGGGCCATCTGGCCCATGACAATCCCGTCAGGGACAATAACACCCTATCGCACTCAATGACTGTCTTTCATAATTGCTTGCAAGACTGAATTGGTGTGATAGAATCATAGAATCGGAAGAGACCTCAGGAGGTCATCAAGTCCAGACCCCTGCCCAAGACAGGACCAATCCCAACTAAATCAACCCAGCCAGGGCTTTGTTAAACCGAGACTTAAAAACCTCTAGGGATGGAGATTCCACCACCTTCCTAGGTAACCCATTCCAGTACTTCACCACCCTCCTAGTGAAATAGTTTTTCCTAATATCCAACCTAGACCTCTCCCACTGTAACTTGAGACCATTGCTCCTTTTTCTGCCATCCGTCACTACTGAAACAGCCTTTCTCCATCCTCTTTGGAACCTCCTTCAGGAAGTTGAAGGCTGCTATCAAATTCCCCCTCACTCTTCTCTTCTGTAGACTAAACAAACCCAAATCCCTCAGTCTCTTCTCATAGATCATGCGCTCCAGCCTCCTAATCATTTTGGTCGCCCTCCACTGGACCCTCTCCAATGCGTCCACATCCTTTCTATAGTGGGGGGCCCAGAATTGGATACAATACTCCAGATGTGGCCTCACTAGAGCCAAATAAAGGGGAATAATCACTTCTCTGGATCTGCTGGCAATACGCCTCCTAATGCACCCTAATACGCCATTAGCCTTCTTGGCTAAAAGGGCACATTGTTGACTCATATCCAGCTTCTCATCCACTGTAATCCCCAGGTCCTTTTCTGTAGAACTGCTACTTAGCCATTCAGTCCCCAGCCTGTAACAATGCTTGGGAGTCTTCTGTCCCAAGTGCAGGATTCTACACTTGTCCTTGTTGAACATCATTAGATTTCTTGTGGCCCAATCCTCTAATCTGTCCAGGTCACTCTGGACCCTATCCCTGCCCTCCAGTGTATCTACCTCTCTCCCTAGCTTAGTGTCATCTGCAAACTTGTTGAGGGTGCAATCCGTCCCCTCATCCAGGTCATTAATAAAGATGTTGAACAAAACCAGTCCTAGAACAGATCCTTGGGGCACTCCATTAGAAACTGACCACCAACCTGATATCGAGCCATTGATCACTACCCGTTGAGCCCTATAGTCTAGCCAGCTTTCTATCCATCTTACAGTCCATTTATCCAATCCACATTCCCTTAACTTGCTGGCAAGAATATTGTGGGAGACCGTATCAAAAGCTTTGCTAAAGTCAAGGTATATCACATCCACTGACTTCCCCATATCCATAGAACCAGTTACCTTTTCATAGACGCTAATTAGATTGGTCAGGCACAACTTGCCCTTCGTGAATCCATGTTGACTGTTCCTGATCACTTTTCCCTCTTCCAAGTGCTTCAAAATAGATTCCTTGAAGATCCCCTCCATGATTTTTCCGGGGACTGAGGTAAGGCTGACTGGTCTGTAGTTCCCTGGATTGTCCTTCTTCCCTTTTTAAAAGATGGGCACTACATTTGCCTTTTTCCAATCATCCAGGATCTCTCCCAATCTCCACAAGTTTTCAAAGATAATGGCCAAAGACGCCGCAATGATATTTGCCAACTCCCTCAGTATCCACAGATGCATTAAATCCGGGCCCATGGATTTGTGTATGTTGAGCTTTTCTAAATAGTTCCTAACTTGTTCTTTCCCCACCTTCTCATACTGCATTGCCTAGTGCATTTATCTGAGAGCTGACCTTGTCCATGAAGACAGAGGCAAAGAAAACATTGAGTACTTCAGCTTTTCCCACATCATCTGTCACCAGGTTACCTCCCTCATCCAGTAAGGCACCACACCCTCTCTGATCACCCTGTTATTGCTAACATGCCTGTAGAAACCTTTCTTGTTATCCTTCACATCCCTTGCTAGCTGCAATTCCAGTTGCGCTTTCGTCTTCCTGATAAGTCCCCTGTATTCTCAAGCAATACATTTATACTCATCCCTAGTCATCTGTCCAAGTTTCCACTTCTTCTAAAATTCCTTTTTGTGTTTAAGCTCAACAACGATGTCCCCGGTAAGCCAATCTGGTCACCTACCATATTTTCTTTTCTTGCTGCGCATCGGGATGGTTTCTTCCTGTGCCTTTAATAAGGCTTCTTTAAAATACTGCCAGCTCTCCTGGACTCCTTTCCCCTTCATGTAAGCATCCCAGGGAATCCTGCCCATCAGTCTTCTGAGGGAGTCAAAGTCTGCTTTTCTGAAATCCAGGGTATGTATTTTGCTACTCTCCTTTCTTCCTTTGGTCAGGATCCTGAAATCTACCATCTCATGATCACTGCTTCCCAAGTTGTCACCCACCTCTACTTCCCCTACTAGTTCCTCCCTGTTTGTGAGCAGCAGATCAAGCTGCACATGTCCCCTGGTTGGGTCATGTGGATTGGATAAAAGCACTTGTACCAAGAAGTTATCCCCAACATTCTCCAAAAACTTCCTAGATTGTCTGTGTACTGCTGTATTGGTCTCCCAACAGATGTCAGGGTGATTAAAGTCCCCCATGAGAACCAGGGCCTGTGATCTGAAAGCTTCTCTCAGTTGTCCGAAGAAAGCCTTGTCTACCTCATCCACCTGATCCAGCGGACTATAGAAGACACCAAGCACAACATCACCCCTTTTGCTTCCACCTCTAAACTTAACCAATAGACTCTGAACAGTCTTTTCTCCCTCTAAATACTGGAGCTCTGAGCAATAATACTGCTCTCTTACATACAATGCAACTCCTCCTCCTTTTCTCCCCTTCCTGTTCTTCCTGAACAGTTTATACCCTTCCATGACAGTGCTCCAGTCATGAGAGTCATCCCACCAAGTCTCCGTTATTCCAATCACATCATAGTTCTTCGACTGGGCCAGGGCTTCTAATTCTTCCTGTTTGTTTCCCAGACTTCTCGCATTTGTGTTCACAATATTTCTAAAACATTGGTTGCATCCACACTTGATTGATGCACTGTTGATTGTGGTTCTGGGTAAATTAATAAACTGAGCATATTGTTGTCACCTGCGAAATTTTAACGAAGGCTGACGAAACCAAAGTGTGACCTGTACGCTATCTGAGAGCGGTGCAGGTTGGGAGCTACAAAAGCAGAGCATTGTGAGACACCCAAGGATGAATGGCAGGTGGTGACACAACCCCCTCACTGGTCTGGATTTCACCCTGGAAAGTGATTTTGAAAAATAAATACCTGTTTTCAGAAGTGATGGACACCTCACCAGGGTATGTCTGAAGGGCAATGAAAGGCATGTGGTGGCATGGCTGCAGCTGGCCCAGGCTCACAGCACTCAAACTATGGTTCAAAATGACAATGCAGATGTTTGCGCTTAGGTGGAAGTTTACATTCTGAAACCCCACAAGGTGGGTGAGGCTCAGGGCTTAGGTTCCACACTGAGCCTGAAGGTCTTTATTGTAACTTTTAGCCCTGCAGCCCTGTGAACCGAAGCCAAATATCTAAGGGTATGTCTACACTACAAAGTTAATTCGAAATAACAGCAGTTATTTCGAATTAACTTTAATAGCGTCTACACAGGGAAACTGCTATTTTGAAATAAATTGAAATAGTGGAGCTTTATTTCGAATTTGGTAAACCTCATTCTACGAGGAGTAATGCCAAATTAAATATTATTTCGAATTAAGTGCTGTGTAGACACTTAATTGAAATAGGGGCCTCCAGCCCTTCCCAGGGATCCCTGGTGGCCACTCTGGGCACAACCAGGAAAGCTTACTCTCCTCTCCCCAGCCCAGAGACATTGGGTAGACCCTGGCCACAGTGCCTGTGCCAGCTCCAAGCCTGCCAGCCCAGAGCCAGCAGTGGCCACTGGGGCCCCTGACCCAGTGGCCCCAAAACATGAGCCAGTAAGCCACTGGCAGCCAGCCCTCCACTGCTCCCCAGGAGCAGTCTGCCAGCTCCCAGGAGCCTGACAGTGGCTGGAGAAGGCGGGCGCCTTCCTGGTCCAGGGTGGAGTTCATGGACCTTATTCAGGTTTGGGGGGGATGCCCCCAACGTCATGATCTCAGCCCTAGACGGAGGAATGCGGCTGTCTATGGCAGGATAGCTGCCAGCCTGGCCACCAAAGGCCACATGTGAACCCAGAGCAAGTTAGCATGAAAGTCAGGTTGGTCCGGCGAAACCCCCAACCCTGAGCCCTGAGCTTCCCCTCCCCCTTCTCCCCTTTGCTTCACCCTTCCAGCTCCCTCCTCCCAGGTTTCCCCCACCCCCTTCCACCTCCTTTTCCCAGTCTCCCCAGAGGTTCATCCCCTAGTTTTGTTCAATAAACCCAGTTTCTATTTTTGAACATACGTGTCTTTTATTTGACATCAGGAAGGGGGGGCTAGACAGGGGTGAGCGGAAGGACATGAAGGAGGAATGGGGCACGAGCCCCCAGTGGGAAGGACTGGGGTGGCTCTGAGGGTTCCTTGGGATGGACGCTCTCCCACAGGGCCTCCTGGATCCTGACAGCCCCCCGATGGACCCCCTGGATGGCAGCCTGCAGCAAGTGCAGCCGGGCTGATGGCAACGACTCCACGAGACGCACCGGCGTGCCCAGGGGCAGCTCTGGCTCCATGTGGCCGAGTGCTGTGGTGTCCTGAGGCACTCAGGGCACTCCAAGACAGGACTGCTTTGCTGTCCCTCATCGAGGTAGACAAGCAAGCGGAGAACCCTGAGAACTGTCTGTCCGGGTGGGGTAGGGTCCCTTTAAGCATGGAGCTCAGTTAGCCTCAGGCAGCAGCCCCACACACTAAGTCCTAACCTGATGCCCTGCCGGCACTGGTTCCAGCTAGCCTTAACTTCGGTTCAGGGTCCACTGAGTGTGGACGTGCTATTTCGAAATAGCAAAATGCTATTTTGAAATAGTTTTTGTGTATAGATGCGTTATTTTGAATTAGCTTAATTCGAATTAACTATTTCGAATTAAGTTAATTTGAAATAGCACTGTAGCGTAGACATACCCTAAGGCTCTGAGACTCACTGCCATGGGTTTTCACTGCAGTGTAGACATACCCGTTTAGGAGCCTACTGTGAAGTCATCAATAGCCAATATACACAGAACCCACTCATGACATTTTGATAGTCAATTCTCAAAGATGAGCCACTCTCCAAAAAGACTAATAAACATTAAAACTTTGCTACCTTCAGCATCTTGCCTTAAACTAAAACAAAAAGATATTTATGCAGTTAAACTTACACAGAGAGAAATATTATCTCCTGTGGTGAAGTTTCACTACATATCAGAAAACATGGTTATCCAGAATGAAAAATTTCCCTTGCAGCTTGTTTGAAACATGCAACCAAATTTTCTAGATTGGTGTCAATCTAGAAAAAAGAGCTCTTCAAAAGAGCTCTTCAGAAGAGCTAATATTCTTCAAAGAGCTCATACATGCATTTAAATCCATTCCACACCTTCAGTAAACTGTAAAATATATAATTTTCCATTCACAATTAGAAGGCAGATTGGCTGGAAAAGACTAAGCTGAAAAGGTGTCCATAAAATAACTTGTTTTGCTTGTTCGGTTCTATAATAAAGGAATACAGATTACAACAAAATTCTAGTTCCACTAAAACACACTGAGAAAAAAGAAGATTAAGGAAGATAAACATTCAACAAAATCTGCAGCGTTTTACTTTGCATTCCTTTAATGATTGAAAGGACGTATTTCTCCTCTGCCTCAGAGATCCAGTTTATTGGCCCCCTTTTTACTGCAAGCTTGAGAATATACTGAGTCATCTTTGCCAGAAGATTTAAGAACTGCATCTTTTCATTATATATTTTCTCAGCAGAAAAAAAAAAATATATATATATATATATTATAGCAATTCAGTTCTGTTAGGGTACATCTACACTGCACACTTATTTAGATATAAGCTATAAAAATTCCAATAGCTTATCCTGAAATAGCGCGTCTACACTGCAAATGCCCATTGAAATAGTGCTGAGCTATTTGGAAATAGAGCGTCCACATTGATTGGAGTCTGGAACACATTTAAAGCCCACCGGTAGCACTTCTGGCAGGGCATCAGGACAGCACTCACTTCCTGAACCAGCTGCCTGAGGCTATTTGAGGCTTGTGCTTAAAGGGCTCCCCGTACAGTCGTGTCTCAGGCTCCTCTAATTTGCCTACCTCCTCGAGGAACAGCAAAGCCTTCTCACTGCCTACTCTGGTTGCTCTTGTGGACACCACAGCTCTCCAGCCATAGAGCTGGACCTGCCTCCAAGCAGTTGACAGCTCTTAGACCCCATGCCACACCTCCTGGTGCAGTTATTGCAGTCTGCCCTTGTGGCCCTGCAGGAACAGGATCTCATTGTGGGGAACCTCTTGTCCTCTCTCCAGGAACTACTCATGCAGCACGACCCCTCCAGCCCTTCCCTGCACACTGTGCACCACTGCTTCTGGCATCTGGAAACCAGTTCCGACCGGTTGGACTGGCTCATCATAGAGCAGTGGGGTAACCAGCAGTGGCTCCAGAATTTCCGTATGCAGAAGGGCACCTTCATGGATCTGTGTGAGTGGTTCTCCCCTGCCCTCAGGCAATGGGACACCCACATGTGACCCACCATCCCCCTCGAGAAGCAGGTAGCCATCGCCCTCTGGAAGCTCGCCACGCCAGACACCTCCCGCTCATTGGGAACCCATTCGGCATGGGGAGATCAATCGTTGGGGCCATGCTTACGCAGGTATGGTGCTCTTGTGCTATTGTCCTAGGAGTGTGGTGAACTTCTGGAATGAGGTTCCCTAGAGAAGGGTGTGGTGGTGGTGGAGGCTCTCTCTCTGGAAGGTTTTTCAATCACACTTTCACAAAGCCCTGCTGGGGGCTGGGGCAAGTTGGGGGGTTGCGCCTGTTGTGTGTGTGTGGGCCCTCCTGAAGGTCCTGATTCCCTGTTTGTCTCCTAAAGGTGGTGAGGGCCATCATTGCCATCCTGCTGTGCAGGGTCATCAACCTGGGCAATGTGTACCCCATCGTCAGTGGCTCTGTCACCGTGGGCTTCCCCAACTGCGGGGGGGGGGCATTGATGGCACCCATATCCTCATCTGGGCCCCCGACCACCGGGCATCCAAATATATCAGTGGTCACCTTCCAGTAGATCAGGATCTACCGGTAGATCTTGGAGCCTCTGACAGGTGATCCTGACTGGTTTGGCCAGAAAACGCTGGCACTTCAGTTGCCCTTCCACCCACTGTCATGCTGCTCCTGCCCTCTGCCTTGGAGCTGCCCCCCGGGAGCCTCCTGCTTGCTGTGCAGGGTATGGGAGGGAGAAGAGGGGGACACTGATGTCAGGGTGTTCCTCCTCCCACCACTCCTGTACCCTATCCCCACCCAGAGAGAAGGGGATGGAGGGAGCTTAGCAATGCAAATTCTCTGTCACTCTCACACACTGTGTGTCTCTGTCATTCTCACAAACACACACTGTCCTTCCCTCTCATTTCCTGACCCAACAGAAGTCAATAACATGACAAGGGACAGGGCTGGAAACCAGAGGACCAGAATTTTACTCCCCTCTCTGCCACAAGACAGCTGTGTGACTTTGGTCTAGTCACACTCACCTTGTACCTCTATTTCTTCTCTGGACCTATGTCTTGTCTATTCAGATTGGGAATTCTGCTGGGCCATGACTGTTGCTTATGTGTGTGCACAGCACCTAAAGCATAAAGGACCTGATATCAGCTAGGTCCTCTTGGAGTTACTATAATACAAATCAATGCCAGACAGCATTGGAGCACTGAAAAAAGACAAAGCCAACTACTTTCTGATCCCAGAGGAGGTGTCCCCTCTAGATAAAGACTGAGGCAGCATGGCAATGCCTGTACTGCAAGTATCTCTGCACTTCTTGTTTTTCAGCTAAAGGACTCCATTTGCCTGGGCAGAAAAAGGAAACTCTTTGCTGGAGCAGTTGTTAAAGCAAAAGGAGGGGGAGGAAAACAATCATTTTTAAAGCAGCCATATTAAAAATAAACCTATTTTGGCTTTGAGCCGAGCTGCACCCAGGCCTCCTTAAAAGAAATAAGTCATTTTAATTAGCTCTTCTTAGCCTTATGAGCTTGTGGGAGCTAGAAGTACAAGGGAATTGAGAAATAAATACCTACAAACTTAAATGAAGTGCAAACTGGCCCTGTCGCAAGCTCTCTCTGCTCTGCTAATAAACACTTTCAACAATGCAAATCCACAGTGACCTCTGTTGTTCCTTTCATATTGGAGATTAAAAGATGGAACACTCAAGCTGCTGCGGAGGTGCATGCTGTGAACGGGGAAATCAATGACTCCATCAGTCCAGTCTCTTTGCCAGGATGTTATCAGCCATAAAATAATTAATTTCAGTTCAACTATTTAAAAAGAAGATGCTGTAAACAGAAAAATACCCTTTCCTGAAAACACTAATTGTATGGAAGATGTTATGAACTTTCCTGTTCATCACACTAGGTGCTTTTTATTGCAGGAGAAATGTTTAAAAGTGGGTTTCCATACTCTTTCCTGCCCAGCCATTTCCATAATGTACTGAATATACTTTATTTAAGAGAATCTAATATGAGTGTTTTAGCACAAATCAGGCTACTTTCTACTACCTCACATTCCAGGGACAGGCCTGCCAACAGGGATAAGGTAGGCAAAGGGGGAAATTTCCCTGGGGCCCATCAATTCAAAGAGGCTCAGGGTTATTGGCTGCTGCTGCTGCTGCTGCTACTGCAGCAGTGGCAACAGCTGGAGCCCTGGGCTCTTTAAATCGCCATTGGAGCACCATGCCGTGTGCTCCATGCACCTGTGAGGGCTGGAGGGGGGAGAAGCAGCGCAGAAGGCTGGCTGCGTCTGGCTCTGCCCCTTCTGCCTAAGGCCTCCCACCCCTTTTGGGAGAGCAGCGTCTGTGACCCATCCATTCCTCCTTGCTCAGGGACCTGGCATGGCTGTCTGCCACACAAACTACCTCTATGGCATACTCTTGGAGGTTAGTGCTTATTTTCTTTCTTTCTTCAGTCCTCATTGCATGCCAACAAGTGCTTTAATTTTTAATGTTCTGGGAACTGGCTGACAATATGTTTTCAGCACCAAATTACTTGAACTCTCTCTAAACACAGGCAGACCCTGTCCAGAAGGGAGTCAGAAACTTCCCAAATGGGCCTGGTATTAGAACAGAGGTTTCTCAGATCCCTGAAATAAAACAAATTAAGAAGAAGCTGCCTGATCTATTGAAAGTTTCAGATGCCTCTGCTACTCTATGCGATAATAACCTGGGCACTGTGCCAGGTAGAACTCAATGGTTCCTGTTTCACAGATACTTTTAGATTGGTTTCACTGTGTGAAGTAGGGATAAAGTTGTAGTAATGGCTGAGGTATCTCCAGGTTCTGCTTATTGCAGTCAATGGGGAAGGAGATTGCAGATGCCCTGGGTTGAAATGGGAAGTTATATTAACTCCCTCATTTTCAGACCTGCCTTCTTCTCTGTTTCCAAAAATCATCCTTCACGCCGCATCGACAAAGGATCATGCATAGGGTTTGGTTTCCCTCTGCACAGACAGTAGCTTCTTTTCACTACCAACGACACAGCAGAACTGCATTCATTTGAGCCTTCCTAGATAACAGGCATGGCTTGGAGAAATCTTCCACTTATTATAAGCCAACGTCTATCATCGGACTCTTCTCCTGGTTCAATGCATTTCTGGTGGTTAAAAGTCAACAGCAATGGAACCTGGAACTTAGCCAATGTCTTTTGTGCTTTAGGGTCAGTGGCCTCTCCAAGGGAGACTTTTCATTAATAAATGTTTTCCTCTTCTGCTGCACGTAGCTGTTAAGTGGTGATAAGCCATTCAAGATGTAAAGAGACTCAGTGCAGCATTTTTCTCATGTCTGAAATATAACAAGAAGCTGCATAATTTCTCCTTCTTCTTTGGGCAAAATAGTCTGTATCTGTGATTTATAAACAGCTGCCAGGCTTACCGCATAACCAGTTCAGTTCGGTGACCTCCAAGCTCTGTCCAACCCAGGTACTTCTACAATGTGAGTGTATAATATTTAAGCACTGAATATGCTGCATATAGTATACAGTGTAGATCATACAGATGGTCACTATGCACTCAACTTTTTAAACAGTGTGGGTAACTAACCACTGGAGGAGTTTACCAAGGGACATTGAGCTTGAGTCTCATTTATATTACCTCTACAGTTCTGAAAAGGGGCTGTGAAGATCATAAAGTGAGTATAATGTAATTTACCCAGCCAGAGGGGTGTAAAGTGGCTTTAGTGCAATGAAAATCTTTGGGTATGTCTATATCTATATCTATATCTTTGGGTATGTTCGAACTAGGGTGGCTAATGTAGGCATTCAAACTTGCAAATGAAGCCCGAGATTTAAATATCCTGGGCTTCATTTGCATGTTCCCGGGCCGGGCATTTTTTTAACATCGCCTTAGTTCGAACTGACTGCCCACGGCTACACGCGGCAGTCAGAAGTTAATCCGAACTAAGTCCTTAGTTCGGATTAACTGTTACTCCTGGAGTCCTGGGCTTCATTTGCAAGTTCGAATGCCTACATTAGCCTCCCTAGTTCAAACTAGGGGGCTAGTGTAGACATACCCCTTAGAGTCTTTAAATCAGGGGTGGGGAAGACAGCATCTGCAGACCAAATCTGGCCCACCAAGCCAGTTGATCCAACCTGCAGCTACCCTGCTGCTCTCCCGCCCCTCAGGCCAATCGAGACTGAGTATGGGGAGCACATGAAGTCTCTGGCACCAGGGGGAACTGCCAGCTGTTCAAAATGGTCAGTGGTTCTCTCTAGGTACCACGTGCTCCTGGCAGGGTCGGGGGCATGCGAAGCCTCCTCCTGCTGCCAAGGGCATGCAGCACCTAGAGGGAACTGCCAGCTGTTCAAAACAGCTGGTGGTTCTCTCTAGGAGCAGTGTGCCCCTGGCAGGGGTGGAGATGGGGAGCAAAGACTTCACACACTCCCACACCTCAGGGCAATCAGGGTCTCCTGGCCTGGCCCTTCCACCCAAGGCCTCACCCCTTCCAGGACAGCCCATGACCACCTCCAAAATTTGTGAAGTGGTCCCCCTTCAAAAATTATTGCTCACCCCTGCTTTAAATCAAGATTAGATGTCTGTTTAGCAGACTAATTCCTTGCACTGCCAAATTGCTTTGGTGGAGTTCCATGTCCTGAGTTATCCAGGAGGTTAGAGGATACCAAAGATAACTTCTTGCCTTAAAATCTGTGATTCAACAAGCATCGAATCACAAAGATACAGTATTCAGAGGGAATATAGTTTTAGGCTGTTTCAGTAAAAACAATGAGGAGTCCAGTTAACTAATTCATGTAAGGATAAGCTTTCATGGGCTGGAGCCATGCATGAAGTCAATAGGCAACATAGGGGAGTCCAGCATAGAGCATTAGGGCCTAGATGTAGTTGGTCAAGTCACAGAGAGTATTTACTTGAGAGCTGAGCCCTTTTACCCATTTGTGAATTAATCTCAGGTTTTGAGATTTACAAACATGATCACTATTCAAACATTTTCAGTCAATGAGTTTTTCCTCAACTATTTGTAATTTGTGGTGCAAGACTGGTTGCCTCTGACACACCTCATTCAGTTTTTTGCATGCAAACTGAATGGATCACAGAATTATATTAGCAAGACACGGGAGTTGAAAAATTCCCCAAAACCACGTGAGTCTATCAGGCACTAATCATCATACACAAACATTTACATGGGTAATAATGAGGCTTAGTTTCTGGGTGAAGTTCATAGGGCTAGCACAAAGCTTTTTTGTCATTTAAATCTTTCCCTAGACCTATTTTTAAGACCATAAATATGGCTTGAGCCTTGTATGGTCCCTTTTCATGGGGGTAGATTTCACCATTGCCAAGATCAGATCCTTAAATGAAGGTAAATACTGTTATACAAGAACCAGCACTGGGTGAGTTAGAAGATCTGGAGCTGGAGTTAGACCTGTTGGCCAGACCACATTGAAAGGCCAAACAAGAAGGCAGATTATTATGAGTAAAGTGAAATATAAAAAGTAACAGCCAACATTTTACATGCATTTCCGACCACTCCCAAACTTCAGAGAACCTTGATCTTCAAACATCTCAATTCAGTTAGATTTCTCCAGCTTGACTCAGAATCATCAATGAACACAAAACTAAGTCAAAAATCTGACTCTGAGCAGTTCCTGATTTAGGGAGGTTGTACAAATTGCCCAAATGTCTTTTCCTGGCATGGGCAAGTCAATCTCATTCTGAAGTTAATGGCTGAACTCTTCAGAGAAGAATTTGACTCCTCCATTTCTACTATTTTTCCCCTATTAAAAAACAAAAACATTTATTAAATTAAAAGACGCATTTGAGCAAATGAACAGAGCCATAAATATTGAAGTACTGACTCATATTTCCTACTTTTTGCAAAAACTATGGAAGCCCTAATTAAAAAAAATAGGGTTCTTTAAATTTTGTCATTTGGGAAAAATCTTAGGACAGGGAGCGGACTTGTCTCTTAATGGAAATGGATGAGAAACAAATGTTTATTTTCAAAATTACTTAAAAATAATCTACACCCAAACACAGAAACCAAGTACAGATCTTTCATTTCCATCCAGATTCTCAGGCTACACTATTGAAAAGTGCAATTACTTCCTGAACTAGTGATTCTGTACAGGAATTTTGGCTAATCTTTTTGTGGATGAATATTCCTTTTGATTGACATAATCCATTCAAGATCTTTTTTCTGCCTCATGATCTTCTGCCAACAACTTTTCCGTAGGGTACCTGTAAAGATACACTGCCCAATGAAGCCCTTAAATGTGCCCTGTGAATCAAATCTTTCTTTTCATAAGATCTTTGATGAGCATTTGCTGAGTGCCAGTCATCTTCAGTACTTTTTCTTTGGTAACGTGGTCTACAAAAGATACTTTCAGAATACTTCTAATACCACCATTTGAAGGATTGTAGCTTATCATCAATTACTTGGATATCCATGTTGCATGTCTATACTTTAACACAAATCTAATGCAAGATTTTTAACAGTCAAAATTTAGCCTTCAGATTTATATCTCTTCTCATCAGATGATTATTCTTCCAGAGGGTCTCTTTCATTCTTGCTGTTCTGGTGCTGATTTCAATATCCAATCCTTTCATAATTATTTTCCTAGGTACAATATTTTTTTCAAGGTATGGCTGTCTCATTCATTGTAATCTTGCATATTTTCCTAAATCCTTGCATACCACTATATAGCTTGTCTTGTCCACATTCAACTCTTGGCCATACAGTGTCATATTCTTATATAATCTCCACTAACTTCATCAGACCGTCTGAATCACCCAATAATACTGTCATCTGCATAGCAAATGTTATTCACCCATTTTCATTCATTTTAATACCTTCTTCTGTTTCTTCAATTAATTTAATCAAATATTCACTATAAATGTTGAATAAAGTTGGTGACATTATACAACCTTGCCTCACTCCTCTCAATCTCTATTAGATTTTCATTTTCATCTCCCATTATAATCACCTTCTGCTTCCAGTATAAATTGATTTTATTTCTTGGCATTTGTATTCATCAATCCTTACAGATCTTTCTATGTTAAGCAATTTTTACTGGTAGATTCTATTAAATACTTTCGGGAAGCCTACAACCCCCACCCCACTTATAGGATGTGTCTAGACTACAGGATTTTGTCGACAAAAGTCCACTTTTGTCGACAAAACTATACCTGTGTCTACACTACCGCCGAGCTCTGTCGACAGACGGCGTTATTGCATCTACACTGTCCTTTGCGTCTACACTCTCATGTCGACAAAGCGGCTTACTTTGTCGACAGAGCTGAATGTAGTCTAGACGCTCTTTGTCAACAGAAGCTTTGTTGACAGTATCTGTCGAAAAAGCCTCTGTCGACAAAAGCCTGTAGTCTGGACATACCCATATTGTTTTCCCCATTTCAGATGATCTTTCTACTATGAGCTTCTAGTTTGTAATGCTGTTTATTATGCCCTTTCTGCATTTGAAGTCATATTGTTCTTCATCTATTTTCTTAACAGTCTTTTCTTATATTCAGTAGTGAAGTTACAAAAGTATCTTAGAAGCATATACAATATATGATAGTGTTATCGACTTTACAATTTGTAGCATTTTGGATGGGGGGGGGACCGATTTGGATACAAACAGAAGAATAATGGCAATTCTCCTGTCTCAGATTTATTCTTTATTGCCTCTGACAGGGCTTTCAAAGCTTCATCTCTTATGCTTTTTTAACAATTCAGCCAGTATTCCATCACAACCTACTGTTTTTTCCATTTGGGAGTCTTTTTATTGCTTGCCATGATTTTTCATCCATTATCAGCAGGTTTTCTTGATTAATCTCTCATTCAGATTTTTCCAGACTAAAATCACCATATAGTTTCTTAATACATTCTTGCCATCTCTCATTCTTGTTTTATGGATCTGTGAAATATTGCCCATTTTTGTCCTTAAAGGTTCTATTGTCATCTTTCTTCTGAAATTGAAGGCTCTTATCTTTCAATACATCTCATTTTTTGTTCACTTTATGTAGTTGTTCAATTTCTTTGCATTTCTCATTCAGCCATTCAGACTTCACTAATCTGCATTTATTCTTTATCATTATATTTAGTCCTCAGTATTCTGCTTTTCTATTTGCAAGCTTTGTGCTTTTATTTTCCTTACTTCATCCATAAGAGCAACTATGTCATCTGTTATCCATGGGTTTTTCTTAACTATTAACTTTTTTCCCAATAGGCTTATCTGAACTTCTGTGATAGCCTATTTCAGGCATTCCCGAGTCACTTGGTCATTGTTTTCATTAATGATCTGTATAATTTCTTCTTGGTAGTGACTTTGTGTCTTGTGATTCCTCAGGGCTTCTAGGTTCCATCTTATATTGCATTTGATTTTCTGTAACTTTTTCAATTTGATATTCAGTCTCATCAATACCAATCTATTATCTGATCCACAGTCTGTCCTTGGCATATCATTAACCTTCCTTGCACCATTTCTATGCCTGCAGTTGATTGTGATAAAATCAATTCTTTTTTGTATATCACTTGTGGTGATTACCACGAATGCTTTGTGCTTTCTTTTTGTTCATAATAAGTGTCGTAGGTAATTCAGCCATACTTTTTTTTTGCAAAATTCTAAGACTCTTTCACCACGACCAAAGTCATAGATACTCTGCCTTTTGTTACTTTTACATTCTAATTTCTTATAATACTTACTTTTTGGTCCGACTTCCCACCACTGGTTTCTATTGCTTCTTCTGTGTTTTCATAGAATTATTTTACATCCTCATCAGAGTCTTCAGTTTTAGGGGCATATTGCTGAGTGAACTTTACATTTTTAGCTAGTTTAGGGAGTCATGCTATCCAGTCAATTGATTCTGTGTTTCCAAAAGTAGCTTCTTCAACTCGTCTAAAGGCTTTGGATATGTTCCTATGCTAATAGAAGTCAATGACAATGGTTTTATTGATTGCAGTCAGTTTTACACTCTTCGTTGTAAGCACAGCTCATGTTTTTGTGTTACTATTGCTAGTACCCTAGTGATCAGTTTCCAGTAATGATTCCACTTACCACTTCCAGCCTGTGTGATCCAGTTGATAAAGCACTAGCATGAGAGTGAGGGGGGTTGGTGTCACCTTCCGATTCTACAATTTAATTGTAGTATGAGGTTGGGCACTTGATTCATCTTTCTCTTAGAACATAAGAACAGTCATACTAGGTCAGAACAAAGATTCATCTGTCCTAGTGTCCTATTTTCTAACAGTGGCCAATGCCACTCTTCCAACCCTCTGTCTCACTTGCCCATTTAGACTGTATGTACTCTGGGGCAAGATCTGTCTTTTATTTTAGGTTTGTGCAGTAGGGCAACTAACCACAGCCAGAGCTCCTATACACTCACACAGTAGAAACTGTAATGGTGACTAATTTCTATTATTGGTGATGTTATAATAAATGAAAAAGATTATATTTTGGGGGTCTATTCTTCAGCAATTCACTATGGGGAAAAACACCTATGCTACTTAATTTCTGCAATTCTGAGAACTTTTGGGCTGTGTCTAGACTGGCAAGTTTTTCCGCAAAATCAGCCGCTTTTATGAAAAACTTGCCAGCTGTCTACACTGGCCACTTGAATTTCATAAAGCACTGACTTCCTACTATAAGAAATCAGTGCTTTTTGAAATACTATGCTGCTCCGTCAGAAAAAGTCCCTTTGTGCAAAAGTTTTGCGCAAAAGGGCCAGTGTAGACAGCTGAGATTTGTTTTCCATAAAAAAGCCCCGATCACAAAAATGGCAATCGGGGCTTTTTATGGAGCACGTCTAGATTGGCCACGGACGCTTTTCTGCAAAAGCACTTTTTGCGGAAAAGCGTCCGTGCCAATCTAGACGCTCTTTTCCGAAAATGCTTTTAACGGAAAACTTTTCCGTTAAAAGCATTTGCGGAAAATCATGCCAGTGTAGACACAGCCATGTGGTACATAGGTCCAGTATACAGAGATGAATTTCATCCTACCTGATCCTTTTTGAGGGCAACAGGAGTTGGGAGAA
The DNA here is from genome assembly GCA_019425775.1 of Rafetus swinhoei. NCBI lineage: Eukaryota > Metazoa > Chordata > Testudines > Trionychidae > Rafetus > Rafetus swinhoei. The sequence continues at coordinate 25,763,714 of CM033425.1, read as the reverse complement.
ATACCATAGAAATTAATTCCCTACACACTAGACATTAAGTTGATATACCCAAAGCTACAGTAAAATCCATGTAGCTTTTTATTACAATATTATTTATTGATGAAAGTCACAATGATTCAATGGAGCATAAATTAGCTTCTATTCATTTTTTATTTAATCAGGTTTATTGGAAAGCTCTTGGCAATTTTCTTCTCCTGTTAGACTTTTCAAGTACCTTCAACAGATAAAAGGTATTTTAGTTCAAAGAAATATGAGGTTTTTTAATGGAAGTACTAGATATGAATAGGATACAAAAAAAAATCTCCAGACATCAGATTATTTTGAAAAGCATGTATTAGAAGTCAAATATCTTATCAAAGTCACCATAAATAATCAAATGCCATCATTTGCCACCATATACACATTTTTGTATTCTAAAAATGACAAAGACTGATATGAATGCAAGGCTTTAAATTAAAAGAATCAAAGCCCTCAGCAGAATTCTATCAGCAATCCTTTTGTGTGAATGGCTCCAGTTGTGCAAACAGCTCTGCAAGGACAGAGCCAACTCTTGTGATAGTAGCACAAGTCTTGTGATTCTCCAGTGTATTTCTTAAAGCCCTGACTACCGGAATCAAAAGCAAAGCTTGAAAACGTGAAGCAAGTACCAGCTATGGACTCAGAAACTAAATAAAAACCACACAGTTTTTATTATTTTAAAGAAAGATCATGATTATTAGGAAGCCACTTTCATGATTTTTTGGAGCCTGACTTATGATTTCTGAATGATTGAAGTTGGTGATATTGTCAACCCTTCTGCAATGCATCAGTGGCTGGTGCTGCTTGCAAAATCCAGGTCTAAAGGTTGGATCCTGATCTCACTAAAATCAGTGGGCTTGAGCATGCTCTGGGATGGTATACTCGGCAGCTGTAAGTTGACCTAAGTTATGCTACTTTTGTTATTTAAATTACCTAACTTAGGTTAATTGAGAGTGGTGTCTATACCATGCTGTGCCAATTAGAGACACGCTCCCAATGATTTACCTTACACTTTTCAGAGAGCAGGAGTACAGGAGTCGATAGGAGAGCACTCTGCCATCGACTTAACAGTTCTTCATCACACCAAGCATCAATCATAACAGTGGTGATCTAGCTGTAAGTATAGAGATGAGCCCTCTGTATGAAATTGAGTCCAGTGCTGTGGGGCAGGCAACTGATTTCAAATGGCACAATGTCCATTTATATTTGCTCAGGACTAGACCAATGAAGCTGAAATGAGACTTTTGACCTGCATAGGCCAGTGAAGGGAATGTCTGGCACGCTAGCCATACATGACTCATCTGGTTTGGGGCTGCCAGATGCCTTGTTTACCTGAGCATCTGCAAGCATGGCTGTTTGCAGCTCTCAGTGGCTGCAGTTTGCCATTCCCAGCCCATGGGATCTGTGGGAAGTAGCGTCCCACCAGGAGGTAAGCCTGATGAACAGCACCTGGCCCAATGGCTGTAATATTCACATGGGGGTGAATTTAATTTTTGGCTCCTCCTGAAGTTGCCAAGAGCCAAATTGAGGGTGCTCAGCAAAATGCAGGAAGTACTTAGTTCCTCATGAGATCAGGCCTTACTGTACCAGCATAACCTCATATGACCATGGTTCTTGGGTTGGTGTAGCTCCATCAAATTACATCAACTGAGGGTTTGGTCTAGGATAACCTTCAGAGCATGGAGTTAGGATTTGTGAGAGATTGTTCCAAAGAAAGAAAAGTAAGTATTAGCCAGACCTCTCTATTGGGGTATGGAAGAAGGGCTGCTAGAAATGAAAAGACTAGAATTACATTTCCTCATCCCTCCACCCCCATTTGCCAGAGAATTCCCAGAGAAATTCTTATAGGCTGAGACAGACATTTATACAGTAAAGTTGTTTGATCTAAATCAGCTTGCTATAGTATATTACACATTACTGAGAATTACTTTGATGTTTCTAAAAACAGGAATGTGAAGTCGTACAATCTTACATGAAATTACAGCTTCCTCATCGTAGGGGGAGAAAAGAGAATCCGATGTCACTGATGTACTTGAGAACACATGATCTATTTTGATAATGTACTGTATTTATAAAGTCTGACCCCAGGCAGGCTATGCTAACATGAATTTGGACTCAAAAGCCATGTGATCAGGCTGACTGGGAATAATTCTGGAACCTGTTTTTCTAGAACAGTACAGAAGATCCAAGGCATGCATGTAAATATATCACCTCAGAAAATTAGACAGAATTATTTTTGTCCATCTCTGATCATTGTAGTTACTCCACGATGATGATTAGTACCACATATGTTTATGGATTAATACTGATTTTTTTCTTGCCTGTTTCTGATTTCACCAGTCAATCTTTCATTACCATCTCACATGATTAGCTCCACAAGAACACAATGTAAAAGGAAAGTCATTTTCCTAACCCTAGGTCCCTGTGTTATATGTCAGTGGCATGCTGCTCAAATGTCTTAATTTGAATTGCACTAGATAATTGCCATTGCTGAGACCTATCTTAACAATCCTGAATCTGAAAGTACAGTGATTGATAGCGGCTTTAATTACACTTGCTGATTGTAATGGTCCCTTTGGGCCTTAGGAACTATGAATCCTGCAAACACTGATGCACTTGCTTAATTTTGTTCAGGTGAGTCATCCCATTGAAGCCATTGATGCTTCTCCTATGTGACAAATTAAGCATGCATGCATTTGCAGGATAAGGGCCATCCTTCTTAACAGTATAATTAAATATGGAGCTGGTGAGGGAAAAGTGATGTCAGAACTATTTGGGTTGCATGAACACAATACCACCTGTTTTCTTTTTCACATCCAGGAGAAACTCAAGGCATTAGTGATCAACTTGAAATCCCAGGAAGCCACACTGAAATTGCCTAACTCAGGGCAAACTGCAAAAAATGGGTGGTTATTCTTCTAATACATAGATCTACCAAGCTAGCAATGGAACAGTTTCTGCAATTCCATATTGGTTACACGGCCAAGTCACATATGAAAGTTCTATCAATCCGAAAGGGTCAGACACATTTCCTTCCCTCAGCGGAGCTAACTGAATTGCCAGGCCCTTGGGCAAGGAGGTGGGGGTGGCTTTGTGCTCCCAAAAGGGGCACGGCCTTGGGCAGAAGGGGCACAGCTGGGGCAAGCCTCCTCCCACCAGGTCTTCAATGCCATGTGGGGCATTAGCTGTCAGGTCATCTCTCTCTTTAATGCACAGTGTCAGTGCACAAAGTATGGAAAGAGCTAATTGGCTGTGCACTTACTTACTTTGTACAGAGCTTGAGCCTTGTGGTGACTGCTCCACATGTTGCATTAAATGACCAAATATGGAAGGTCCCTGCTGTGATATAGATCCCTGGCCTTGAAACCATAAAAATGCAAGAACCCATTCTGACATTTGCATGCTTTATTAAAAACACCATGAAACACTCAAAAAACATTTTCTGGCTATCTGGTTACCACACCACTGGCATTTTTTATTATTAATTCTAGGGCTGATTGTTCCCCTATAACCATGCCACTGCTAAGCCAATATTTTTATTCCCATTTGACATCTGAGGTGAAAGAGAAGTGATTTCCTCAAGGGCATACACTGAAAGTTTCAGGGGTGCAAGGAATTTGTGATAAAATGCTAAATTGCATACAATTTCAGTGTTTGCACATTGAGCATAACACCATCAGACGCAATGGAGCATTTACCTCCCCTTGCAGCTCTGGCCCAAAGAACTGTACATATTTCTATGAAAGATTTTGCATATTTTCAAGTGGAAATACACCTTTTTTATGCCAAAACACTCCTCACACCAAAGCAGGCAAACATAAATTGTTTGGAAGAAAAAACAATGGACCACTTGCTGATATATTGTATGAAGCTTGTTCCTACAAACACTTTGTGCTTATCTACAAGGAAGCCCTCGCTCTCTGGAGACTTGACTGCTCCTGCTTTATGGCTTGTCCCTCCAGCCACTGTAGTTACCCCTTCTAATAGGCAGCAGGCATCAAAGTCTCAGGGGACTTATTCTCCTTGAACAATGCCACTCCCCCAGTGACTGGTAGGCAAACAGAATCTACACATTTGCTATGCAGAATACAGCACTATTGGCTGATTCTACACAAGTCCCAGCTCAGGGACCCTACAACAGGCAGTCAGAGTCTGCACAGTCCTAAACCTCACTGTATATCCCTGAGCTACTTCCTACCTTGCCTTCTCTCATCCTGGAAAAGACTGCAGCTTCTCTCCCTCCAGCCCCTTTCTGCTCTCAGGCACTGGGATTCAGATACGCCTCTCTCACTGAGCTTCATCTCTAATTAGTGTCCTCCTTTGTCTCTGTCTCCAAGTGCAGCCTAACCGTTTAATTGGCCCACCTAGCCACCTGAACCCTTGCACACCATGCATGGGCCAGATGCTCTAACTCAGTAATGGATAACCTGCGGCCCATTGGGGTTCTATGTGTGGCCCATGAGATATTTTGTTTGCTGTTGCCCATGCAACAGATTGCCAGATTTCGCTGGTTTCTGTCCATGTCAGGTTTTTTGTACTAGTGTTACTAAAGTGATGGATACATGAAGTGAGGTGTGTGCTGACTGCACACATTGATTGTGAGAATCGTGCACTCCCTCTGCATCCAACTAAAACACTGCTCCAGTTCAGTTGGCACACCCTACAAATTCTAGGTTCGAAAGTTCAGTTAACAAAACTACTCTATCCTAAGAGATCATCTTGGTTTTGACAATCTTGCAGTCCCCTGAGATGAAGGCAGGCCATTCCTGCGGCCCTCTCACTAGCCTACATTGACCATCGCTGCTCTAACTTATGTGCATTGGCTTTACACTTTCAGTTGGTACCTCTTAACACCAGTCATGTGAGCTGCATCACTGAGTTCAACATTTGGGGCACACATTTAATACTGCATATGTCTAATATTAAGAACACAATTATTCTCAATGGGATTAATGTGCTTAAATATCATGCTGAAAAGAGCTCACACTTGGATTTAGCAGCAAGTCTTGAACTCGTGGTCTTAATGTATCCATTCACAGTAAGACGGTTGTTCCTTTATCTTATAGTAGAGAGCACTGAGCTAAAAAGCTGCAGGATGGAGAAGTTAGTGCCTTCATGGCCTTCGTTCTAGAAGACAAGCTAACACTTGGTGACTGACTGTATATGTTCAATAGCCAAATACCAGGTAAGCATTCCATTCCAAAGACTGAATTCAATGAAGTACACTGATATTACACCCAGTGAGGATCTAGCCCAAGGCCTGTTTCCACAGGCCATCATTAATAGTCCAGAGAACTGTGGAAAGCAGGTACTCAATATTTTAATGACCGAGGATAGAGGATGATAGTAAGGGATTTAGAGATTTTTGCATATCTCTAAAAATAAATAAAACATGTTTTATATTGAATTTGGTTTTACATATAATTTTGAACTAATAGAGCATATCTCAGTTTTGTAAGGACTTTAACCGCTAGATTGGTTGGTGCTGCTGGCATTTAATTACACAGGTATTTCCCTCCTAGCTCAGCTGTAAAGTAATCCTTCTTAAAATTGGGTTGCAATGCCTAAAATGCATATTCTTTAATACAATTTGGAGGTCATAATCATACCCGTAGGCTAGATCTACACTATCGGGTTTTATGGGAAAAAGCTACACAAATTGTGCTCCGCTATTTGCATAGCATTTTCTGAAGTTTTTCCTGAAGAGGCTTTTCCACCATTTGCCCTGTCTAGACAGGGCCAAATGGCGGAAAAGCCTCCTCTTTCGGAGGAGCCCTTATTCCTTGTGAAACACTGCAGGGTATCCCCACACTGTAGACATAGCCTTAGAAACAAGTCATCTGTATAGCAAAGTTTTCAGTGTTTGAATATTAATGCAGCAATTGATCATTTTGATATTTCTTGCTCTTCCTTTTGTGCATTCTCTCGATTTTTGTGTGTGTGTGTGTCAGAACTAACTTAGTATGAAGCCATACATTTTAAACATTGTCTCTCAAACAGCAACATTAAACGCATCACAATGAAAACTAAACAAATCAATATATATGATAGCTTTCATGGAACAGCGAGCACTAGAGTTAAAGTTACAAAAACATTCTTATGCTCTAAACTCATCTTTATAATCACTCAACAAAAAATCCCACTCTCTTCACAAAACTTGCAGCAAATCTAAACTGTGTCAGAGAAATAATAGCTACAAATTCATGGCTGCCTAGAACCTCTTGGTTGCAATTACATCATGTGCTACAGATATTTGGAACTTCAAGGGACAGGACATGGATATGGTGTAAAATCATAGGTCAAGTTAATGAAAGGATGAGCAGCGCTTCTTAAAGTTCATTGTGCCATGACCCCTTTATAACAACAAAAATGGCTACACAAGCTCAAGAAGGGATCATAGAATCATAGAACCATAGAGCTGGAAGAGACCTCAGAAGGTCACCAAGTCCAGCCCCCTGCTCTAGGCAGGACCAATCCCAACTAAATCAACCCAGCCAGGGCTTGGTCAAGCCGAGATTTAAACACCTCTAGGGATGGAGACTCCACTACTTCCCTAGGTAACCCATTCCAGTGCTTCACTACCCTCCTAGTGAAATAGTTTTTCCTAATATCCAACCTGGACCTCTCCACAACTTGAGACCATTGCTCCTTGTTCTGCCATCTGTCACTACTGAGAACAGCCTCTCTCCATCCTCTTTGGAACCTCCTTCAGGAAGTTGAAGGCTGCTATCAAATCCCCCTCACTCTTCGCTTCTGCAAACTAAACAGACCCAACTCCTCAGCCTCTCCTCATAAGTCATATGCTCCAGCCCCCTAATCATTTTGGTTGCCCTCCGCTGGACCCTCTCCAATGCGTCCACATCCTTTTTGCGTCCACATCCAATGCGTCAACTCCAGATGTGGCCTCACCAAAGCCGAATAAAGGGGAATAATGACATCTCTGGATCTGCTGGCAATGCTCCTCTTAATGCAACCTAATATGCCATTAGCCTTCTTGGCTACAAGGGCACACTGTTGACTCATAACCAGCTTCTCATCCACTGTAACCCCAGGTCCTTTTCTGCAGAACTACTACTTAACTGGTTGGTCCTCAGCTTGTAACTGTGCTTGGGATTCTTCCGTCCCAAGTGCAGGACTCTGCACTTGTCCTTGTTGAACTTCATCAGATTTCTTTTGGCCCAATCCTCCAATTTGTCTAAGTCTCTCTGACCCTATCTCTGCCCTCAAGCGTATCTACCTCTCCCCTAGCTTAGTGTCATCCGCAAACTTGCTGAGGGTGCAATCCATCCTCATCCAGGTCATTAATAAAGATATTGAACAAACCGGTCCTAGAACTGAACCTTGGGGCACTCTGCTAGAAACCGACCATCCTGACATCGAGCCGTTGATCACTACCGCTGGGCCCGGCCTTCCAGCCATCTTTCTATCCATCTTACTGTCCATTTATCCAATCCATATTCCCTTAACTTGCTGGCAAGAATATTGTGGAGACCGTATCAAAAGCCTTGCTAAAGTCAAGGTATATCACATCCACTGACTTTCCCATGTCCACAGAGCCAGTTACCTCATCATAGAAGCTAATCAGATTGGTCAGGCAATGACTTGCCCTTTGTGAATCCATGCTGACTATTCCTAATCACTTTCCTCTCTTCCAAGTGCCTCAAAATGGATTCCTTAAGGATCCTTCCATGATTTTTCCAGGAACCGAGGTAAGACTGACCGCCTATAGTTCCCTGGATCGCCCTTCTTCCTTTTTGAAGATGGGCACTACATTTGCCTTTTCCAATCATCCGGATTTCTCCCAATCTCCACGACTTTTCAAAGATAATGGCCAAAGGCTCTCAATGACATTTACCAACTCCTCAGTACCTCGGATGCATTAAGTCCGACTCATGGATTTGTGTACGCTTAGCTTTTCTAAATAGTTCCTAACCTGTTCTTTACCCACCATGGGCTGTCCATCTTCATCCCATCTTGAGTCACTTAGCGCAGAAGTCCAGGAGCCGACCTTTGTCCGTGAATACAGAGGCAAAGAAAGCATTGAGTACTTCAGCTTTCCTACATCATCTGTCACTAGGTTACCTCCTTCATCCAGTAGGGGCTGCATCCCTCTCTGATCACCTTCTTCTTGTTAACATGCCTGTAGAAACCTTTCTTGTTATCCTTCACATCCTTAGCCAGTCGCAATTCCATTAGCGCTTTTGCCTTCCTGATAACCCCGGCATTCTCGAGCTATACATTTAAACCCCTCCTGGTCATTTGTCCAAGTTTCCACTTTTGTAAGCTTCCTTTTTGTGCTTAAGTTCACCAAGGATTTCCCTCGTAAGCCAATCCGGTCTCCTACCATGTTTGCCTCTCGTGCTTCGCGTCGGGATGGTTTCTTTCTGTGCCTTCAATAAGGCTTCTTTAAAATACTGCCAGCTGTCCTGGACTCCTTTCCCCTTCATGTTAGCATTCCAGGGGATTCTGCCCATCAGATCTCTGAGGGAGTCAAAATCTGCTTTTATGAAGTCCAAGGTGTGTATTTTACTACTCTCTTTTCTTCCTTTGGTCAGGATCCTGAAATCTACCATCTCATGATCACTGCTTCCCAGGTTGTCACCCACCTCCACGTCCCCTATTAGTTCCTCCCTGTTTGTGAGCAGAAGGTCAAGCTGCGCACTGCCCCTGGTCGGATCCTTCAGCACTTGCGTCAAGAAGTTATCCCCAACATTCTCCAAAAACTTCCTGGATTGCCTGTGTACTGCCGTATTGGTTTCCCAACAGATGTCAGGGTGATTAAAGTCCCCCACGAGAACCAGGGCCTGCGTTCTGGAAGCTTCTCTCAGTTGTCCGAAGAAAGCCTCATCTACCTCATCCACCTGATTCGGTGGCCTGTAGTAGACACCAACCACATCACTGCTGTTGTTTGCTCCTTTAAACTTAACCCATAGACTCTCAACAGGTTTTTCTCCCTCTTTATACTGGAGTTCAGAGCAATCATAATGCTCTCTTACATATAGTGCAACTCCTCTTTTTCTTCCCTGCCTGTTCTTCCTGAACAGTCTATACCCTTCCATGACAGCGCTCCAGTCATGTGAGTCATCTCACCAAGTCTCTGTTATCCCAATTAAATCATATTTCTTGGACTGGGCCAGGGCCTCCAGTTCTTCCTGTTTGTTGCCCAGGCTTCTCGCATTAGTGTACAAACACCTCAGGTAACCAGTTGATCGCCCTATCTTCTCCATTTGAATCAGGGGTCCTCCTTTCTTGCTCGTTCCTCTCTGCATTTCTTCCCGGTATCTGACTTTCCCACTCCCCTCAGGGTTTTGGTCACCGTCCCCCGACGAACCTAGTTTAAAGCCCTCCTCACTAGGTTTGCAAGCCTGCCCGCGAAGATGCTCCTTCCTCTCTTCGTTAGGTGGATCCCATCTCTTCCTAACAATCCTCGTGCCCGGAACAGAGTCCCATGGTCGAAGAAACCAAAGCCCTTTCTGCGACACCACCTGCGCAACCACGCATTTACGTCCTCAATTCGACAATCCCTGCCCAGTCCTTTCCCTTCAACAGGGAGGATTGACGAGAACACCACTTGCGCTCCGAATTCTTGGATCCTTCTTCCCAGCGCTACATAATCCGCGGTAACCCGCTCAAGGTCATTTTTGGCCGTATCTTTAGTTCCCACGTGGAGAAGCAGGAAGACGTAGCGATCCGAAGGTTTGATCAGTTGGTAAGCCTCTCAGTCACATCCTGAATGCGAGCTCCCGGTAAGCAGCACACCTCTCGAGATTCCAGGTCTGGATGGCAGAGGGATGGCTCAGTCCCTCTTAGGAGGGAGTCCCCGACCACCACCACCCGTCATTTTCTTTTGGGGGTGTTGGCCATAGAACCCCCATCCCTAGGACTACGCATCCCATGCTTTCCAGTAGATGGTGTTCCCTTCCGGTTTCTTCCTTGTGAGGTCCCTTCCAAAGCATTCAGCACTGCAGAGCCTGTGGAGAGAGCCTGAAAGCGATTACTTATCTCTATAGCATTGGGGGATTCCCATGCTGGCCTTTTTCCTCTTCTAGAAGTTACATGCTGCCAGTTCTCTTCCTGGTCCCGTACTGCCCTCTCTGGCTCTTCCGCCTGCTGTGCTTGAAGGATTAAATGCTGCCTTCTATTGAGGAAGTCTTCATCCTCTCTGATCGAGCGTAGGGTTGACACTGGGCCTCCAGCCCTCTAATTTTTTCTTCCAAAATGGCGACCAGCTTGCACTTAGTGCAGATGAAATCCGTTCTTTCTTCCGGGAGGAAGACGAACATGGCACACTCCGTGCAGGTAACAACAGCAGAACCATCACCATCCATCCCTGCTGTCCTGTTCACAGAGCCTTCATTCACTTAAGCTGGGGGGCTCAGACCAAACCCTCCACCACTTGGGGCATGGAGGCCAAAGCTGAAGCTCAAAAGCTTCATCCCCAGGCAAGGGGCCTCTAACCTGAATCTTGCTGCTGAGGTCTGAAGTCTTCAGGATTCAACTTTGGCCCTGTGCAGTGGGGGTTGGTTTTCACCCTGAGTTTCTATCAGTATTTCTCATTGCCAACATATCTTTAAAAATCTAGCCATTAGACTGTTGGTGCCTCAGTTCTACATCTGTAAAATGGGGATAACTGAATTTCCTTATCTTGCATGTAGGGGAAGGAAGAGGCATGAAGACAAATATATTAAAGATTGTAAAGCTCTGAGTTACTACAGTAACGTAGCCCATATAAGTACCTTAGAATAGACAGAAACTAAAGAAAAATCTCTACTCGCTGCTAGTAGAACAGTGCTTATGACACACAAATGAACAGTTCTGATTTCATCTAGTATGGGATAATGGGACACAAAGGGTGTATCTAGACTACGCAGAATGGTCAAAAGAGGATATGCAAATTCCACGAGAATTTGCATATCTTTTTCCTATTGCACTTTCGAAAGCAGGAGCTTTCAAAAGTGAAAGTAATTAAGACGCGGCTTTTTCGGTGAAAAAGCCGCTCTTCCTCAAAAAAAGAGGTTTACGCAGCTTTTCGACAAGGGAGGGGAGGAGTTCGCTGCAAAAGCCGCATCTTAATTACTTTCACTTTCGAAAGTTCTCTGCTTTCAAAAGTGCGATCAGAAGAAGATATGCAAATTCCCAGGGAATTTGCATATCTTCTTTCAACTGTTCCCTGTAGTCTAGATGAGCCCAAAGAGACTGGTTCATTTCAATCTACATTACTTTAAATGGATCACTTAAATTAATATTGATATGAGGGATTACTAATTTCACAGAAGTTCCTTATATAGAAAATGGAGAATCATAGAATCATAGAATAGTAGGACTGGAAGGGACCTCAAGAGATCATCGAGTCCAGTCCCCTACCCTCATGGCAGGACCCAGTAGTGTCTAGACCATCCCTGATAGACATTTATCTAACCTACTCTTAAATATCTCCAGAGATAGAGATTCCACAACCTCTCTGGGCAATTTATTCCAGTGTTTAACCACTCTGACAGTTAGGAACTTTTTCCTTATGTCCAACCTAAACCTCCCTTGCTGCAGTTTAAGCCCATTGCTTCTTGTTCTATCTTCAGAGGCCAGGAAGAACAAGTTTTCTCCCTCCTCCTTGTGACACCCTTTAGATACCTGAAAACTGCTATCGTGTCCCCTCTCGATCGTCTCTTTTCCAAACTAAACAAGCCCACTTCTTTCAGTCTTCCTTCACAGAATGCCATGGTAAGATCTCTAGAACATGAACAAACATCATCGGCAGTTGGTGAAGCTTCCACTTGGGGAAGCAGTCGCTTCCCAGACCAACCCCCCTGCTTCCCTGCCCAGGCTCCACTCCTTTCCAACTGTCTCCCTCCTCTCTTCCCTGCACATCCTGTGTCCTTGCTCACTGTGTGCTTGTCCCATTCCAGCCAATCCCAGAACCCAAGCAAATTATTGTTTTGGATCCCCCCCCCCACTTTTCTGCAATTTCTTTCTCAACAAAATGGAGCATATTTTGTACCGCGTGCTACACATGCAGAAGGTACCTAATTAATAGCACTAAATTTGGACAAATTGCTCCAGCATCACACAACGGGAGGAGGAGTCATCCCTTAAAGTCCCAAACTGAAATTCTCCTGTAATCCAGGAGTAGTGGCTACTGCATGAATAATGCAGAAAGATTTTGAAACTGTAAAAAACACTTCCCAAAACTGCACTTCTCAGCACTCTCCATCTGATGACATCAAAACACCGAACTAAAACCAATGAATTTATACAAACTCCTATCAGGCAGGCAAATATTATTATTAATATCCCTGTTTTCAGATGGAAAAACTGAGGCACGGAATAATTAAGTTCCTTATCCACTGTGGGGTTTTTTTAAATCAGTGAAAAAACTCCCCTTGAGACCAACCCTTAAATGATGGTCCAATGTCATACTGGAAGTATGTGACAGGAAGGCCATTAGAAAACCCCTCATCTTCACATTTCTAGCAGAAGGGAGCACAGGCTACTGGCTGCATTGAGGTGGGGAGATCACCTGAAACCCCAGCCTCCTCTAGTACAGGAACTTGGCAGTGAGACTTCACCTGACCCCGACACAGTGTAAGGGCTGGCCCTACCCCTCTGTGCCAGGCGTACCAGGTGTGGCTGGGCAGGCTTAGCCCAGCATGCGCCAAGTGGGGAGGGAGTTATTGTGGCTTATTCTGGGGAATCCGGGTGTGGGACAGTCTGGGCGTGGGCAGCTCATTGAGAGATCTGGATGCACAAGGGTTTGTTGTGGGGTTCTGGTGCAGGGGCAATGGGACTCTGGTTAAGCTCAGTGGAGGAGTTGAGGGGAGGTGGGGTTTGGTGTCAGGTCCAAATGCTGAGGAAGTGGGACTTCATAGGCTAGGGGGTGTATGTGCAGCTTCCTGGGGCTCAATGGGCTGGGGGATGTGGGTGTGGGGAGCTTGTTGAATGAGTCCAAGGTTAGAGAAGCAAGGCCTATCAGGGTGAGGGTTAGATGGGCCTACTTAACCAGGGAGCCCCAGCTGCTGCTGAGGGGACACTGCATGTTGGACGCCTGCCCACCAAATTCCTCATCCCCTTTATTTCTCCACCCTCCTCTCCTCATTCCTTCACTCCCCATACCTTCCCCACTGCCTCTTAACCCCCCGTCCCCCTTCCCTCTTTTCCCTCACTTGCCATTCCTTCTCCCTGGCCTCTTCCACCCACCTCCTCATCCCCCCTTCCGTCATTCCGACCCCCCACCCAACTCCACTGCTGTGCACAGAAAACAGGAAGCCTGTGGGGAGAGGACAAGAAGGGGAGGGGATTGGGCAGCTCTCTCTGCAGGGCTCGTTGGTCTAGGCCAGCGGTGCACAGCTCTGGGGGGTCTCAAATTAAAAAAGGTTAAGCACTAGTGGTCTAGGCAACTCCCGCACCACTCCACACACTAGCAAGGGGGAAAGAGAGGGATTATGTGGCAGGTGTGTGGGGAGAGGGAAAGGGGAGAGGAGTTTCCAGCAGCAGGCTCAGTAGCAACTAGGCTGGGAAAGTGAAACCAAACCCACCCCAACTCCACACACTACCAAGGGGGGAGCCAACCAAGTAGGGAGAGTGCAAAGGAGAAGGGGGGCAGCAAGAAGGAAGCCCACTTTGCCCACCCAGGGTCAAGGTACAGGGAAGGGGGACTAGATGGGGTGAGGAGCCTAGCAGAGAGGGGACTGAGCAGGAGAAGAAATCGGCAGAACAGGGCTAGCAATGCTCCTGGAGCCTGTGAGGTGAACAGAATTGCAGGTTGCAAAACAGTGGGGAGAACCTTGTGACTACAGTTTCACAGGTGATTAATTACCCGACACCAGTCAGTCAGCTCCAAACTGTGTCGCTGCAACTTAGAGGGAACACTGCTTGTGGCTGTAATTGGAGCCTTGTGTCTGTGCCATGCAGGTTCAGGGGCGGGCTGCTGAGGCGGCTCTCTGCCATTCTGCCTTCCCAGCCACCCTGGAACCTATCTGAACCCTACAGGAGGCCCATGTTGGTAGGCTGTGTCTTGTTTTACCTTACAGACCAGATGCCCACGATGAACATTTATGGGGTGCCCAGTTGCAATATCAGATAATTTTATGTTTGATATGGTGTATTAGATAACAGATTCTCAATCAGATAAATAAAGACAAAGTTTACTCTTATTTAAAGCACATGTTGCCCCACTGAAGTCAACTGGATTTCATCAGATGCAGGCTAGGGCCAAATTTGATTCTTAGCTTAATATTATATAATGCTTAGAATAAGTTCTTAAGTGTACTGTGGCATACGTAGGGTTGCCAGGTATCTGGTATTGACCCGGACAGTCTGGTATTTTCGCCTCCTGTCCGGTAAAGAAATTCAGAAAATACCAGACGCCTAAAATGTCCAGTATTTTCTGGGGTTTTTTCCCCTGCCAGGAGGCAAAAATACCGGACACCTGGCAACCCTACGACACACTCGGCAACCAGGCCCAGCCCCGGGACCCCCGCCAGGGTCTCCCACCCCCCGCTTACCTGGTTCCACAGAGGCTTGTCTTGTACTGTAACAGAAAAACAAAATGGCTGCCAGCAAAAAAGCCTCTTCTTAAAGGGGCCATGCTGATTTTTTATTTATTTTTATTAATAACTGCTGTTGGGGTTTTTTTGCTCAACAACTTTGGTCTCACCCTTTTTTTTCTCAACAGAATTTTTTTGGAGGGGTGTTCAGTAATTTTTGGTTAAACCATCTGGCAACCCTACATTCTAGGAATGTGACAGTAGGTTTATGATCATCATTTATGTCACTGTGGTACCTTATTGGTTTCAAGACAAAGAGAGAGACACATTATACTGAGCACTAACATGTCTATAGTTTTGAGGATGTCCTAAATAGGGCTAGCCCTTCACATATACATGATCTATTCTGCCCTGCCAAGAATGCAGTTGTTAGAATTGAAAGTTTTATTCTTTTTATATTTGTATTTTTAGGTTTAATAATGTAGTAATGTAAGGTAACATATTATTATTTTATTCCCTTTTGTTTTAAAGTTTAGTGACTTTAGTAAGGAAGGAAATAGAGTTTTGGTATTGTGTCTATGTTAATGAGACTAGAGCGATGTTGAAGGCCCAATATGAGATACTAACGTTATGCTTTTCTTCGAAAGGCTTTGTAAAAGATTGTTTATGTATGGAAGTGGTATGTATGTGTCGAGATAAATGTGAAAAGTTTATTGCTCAGAACCAGATGGCCAAAGAAGGAGGGGTGAGCGCGGGTGAAAACAGACTGATCGGCGTCAGAAGAACCATCAATTACCACCAGTGCATACCCATGGCCAAGGAGTGATTGGGCTGGCAGATTGACAGCTTTAAAGTGAAGCAAGCACCCCTAAAAGACGATTGATTACAGGATGAGCTTTGGAAATATTTTGGGAATGATTGACATCAACAAGATAACAGCCGGTCACAGACTGACACAGCGGAATCCATAGACTTCAACAGAGAAAAGGATTATAAAAGCACAGTGATTTGCTATGGAACTTTGGGTTCGTCTTGCCACCAACTCCAGAGGAGCATCGGATCGCGCGACCGACAAAGGCCCTGCTCCCCCTCTGTGATCGATCTAACTGGCCACTAGATTGAAACAGACTCTGGACTGGTAACTATAACATCATCCAGCAGGACTGTGTGTGTGTATGGTGTTTGTGTGTGAATGATTGAAAAGCATATGCAACTGTTGTATTCTCAATAAATGCGGCGTATTGCCTTTTCCTATAAAAGATCTCGTGTGCTTCGTTTAATCATAACACACTCTACATTCAACATGACATATAAACCTCAGATCAGAAGCCAGGCAAAAAGTGGGTGAACAGAGACAAAGAATGAAGGCAACAATGCTAAGATTTCTCATTGAAGCATAAATATACTTTAATGGTTGCATTCATTATATTGTGCTTGCCTCTAACCTTTCCTCCCCCCTTCATCACTTGTAAGTAAAATGACAGAAGTTAATTTAGGAAGGATTTGAATCAGGTGAGGGAGGAGGAGCTTAATCAACAAGCTTAGTTCAGCTACACACTCAAGCTGGAGAAAAATGTTCCGGCTCCCTTTAGAACTCCACCCATAACACCCTCTTTCTGTTGCCCCCTGCAGGCTGTTAATAAAACACAGGGTGGACGCTTTTCTTTTTATCTCTTGCTGAATATTCACTCAGGGCAGCACACTGTCGCCTAGCAACTGCTGAGACCTAGCTCAGTCCTTTGCTATTGCCCTGGCATGTGGTGTTGACTAAATGCAAGTGGCCTATGGGACACCCACGTGAGATTTAATCAGTGCTCAGAAGTTGCTAGGCGACAGTGTCCTGCCTTCGGGATATGTTCAGCCAGTGATGATGAAATAATTCTACCTTGCATTTTAATATATATGGCCTATATATACACGTGCACATGGCAATTAGCATTCACTTACTAAAACAATGAAATGATTAATTAGCTGAGATGGCAAATGACTAGAAGTTCATTTTGTTTTCAGTGTTTAGCCAACACCATGATTAAAGGACAGGTTCTAAGGTCCCAAAGAATAAACTCTGGCTTTTTTGTTGTTCCTGAAGGCAGGGTTTTGTAATAACTTTGCTATTTTATAGGGTGAAGAAAGTGAAATTTGGTGGGGGGGGTTTTAAACTTTTATGAAAATCAGAGGCCATTTTACATTAACTGAAGATTTGTCACATCACCTGTACTACCCAGAAGGCAAACTATGGTAACAAGAGAAGCAGGAGCTAGAACCAAATAACTTACAGTAACTCAAACTTGCTTCAAAAAGATAGCTACTTGAAAGATGAGAGCTGTGATCCCATTAGAAGCTTAAGGAGGTGATACACAATAAAATTGATCCTAGAGTAGCCAGAGTTTTCCAGCTGCTGTGAACTTAGGCATTGAATAAACAAATACTCTTGTATCTGACTAATTGCTTATATAGATGCTTATTATTTTTTATTATTAGGCCAGCACAGTTATAAAACAACAGTTTACATTAACTTATGGACAATAATTGGCATAATCTAAAGCATCCTGAAATCAAAAGAAAGAATCCACTAAAATCACAACTATCAATAATGACCAAAATTGTCTCACCGTTTCTTTGTACTGTGGACGGCATCCATCTGTGGTCTCCTGAGCGCATAAGCTCTTTATGGACAGGGCTGTCTTTTTTGTGTGTTTCATACAGTACGTATCACACTGAGGACTTGGCCTGTGACAGAGGCTCCCCCTAAGCATTTCAATGCTACCACCAATAATAATAATTTCAAAGGATTCTGGATCCAGCCCACAATTACCCAAAGCAAATGGTGAATTTGGCAGGCAGAATAGCAATATAGGTTGAACCTCTCTAGTCCAGCACCCTCGGGATCTGACCTGTACCAAACCAGAGAAACTGCTGAATCACGGGAGGTCAATATTCTACAGCAGCAATATCAACACTTCCACTGCTTGCTGGGCTGTTAGAGGACATGTAGGGGTAAATTAGAGCCAATAGCAGCACAGAACACAGAAGTGTGGCTGTAAGCACACTTTCCGGGACCACAGGAAACTTGGCCACCTATGATAAGTGGACATCAGGCTAACTAAAATCATGCTAGACCACAAATGTTGCCAGACCAGAGACTACCAGATCAGAAAAGTTCAACCTGTAGTATATAGAAATAGGCTGTGCATTTGGGAAATGGGGGTGCTACAATTCTGCAAAGCTATCTCCAGTGATCCATAGGCTCACATTGTCTCTACTTGCTTTTGCTTTTGTATGTTCAGGCCCAATCTCTCTTCCAATAACTCTTGTCCATGTTATTGTTTTTCAGTTCTCACTTTTATATTTATTGCCTAAAGCAACCCATCCTACCTTTCTCTTTGCTCTTACTTCCTATCTGGAGTTTGTTCCTCTTGTTCATCTTTGCACAATCTTCCTCCTTGCCGCTGTTTATAAATAATGTGATTTTTTCCCCTCACTTCTCTGTGGAACACTCTCTCTCTCTCTCTTTCTCTCCATTTTTCTGACTCTCTTTGTCATACTGAATCCAATCTACAAAACCTGCCTCTTTTTCCTCCCCTTAATACTGTTCTCTTTCATGAACTGTCATCTCATCTCTTCCTTTTCTTGTAACCCAAACCGTTTTTCTCACTCAGGACCACCAGTTTATAACCTGCATGCTTTTATATTGATTGTCATTATTTTACCCCTTTATTGCTGTCTCTGTTCTACTTCAGAGGCCTTTGGCTCCAAAATGCTGAATTAATACATAACAATGTGTGTGATTTACACTCCCTCTGGACAAACAGTTATTATGGGGGAATCCTTGTTATTCAGGATCAATAACTTGGTGATATAATGTACTAACTCTGTATACATGAATGAATGAATGAACTGCTCTTTGATGGCTGGCCTGTAAAGAAGGTAAGGCAGCAGCTACTAAGGAAGAGAGCAGCCTGCTGTTGAATGAGAAGCAACGCAAGTCGATTGGGATCTAATCCTAGATCCCTTCGAGTTCCCATGACATTTATTTTGCTGTATTGTTACAGATGGACACCTGACAATAGCATTCACGCCCTGAAATAACAGCAGGAGATTGAAATTCCTCTACTGCGCAAAGGGCTAACATACGGGCCCGGGTGTTATCATGTGTGGGCCTAGCTCTAATGTCAGCAAGTTTGCATGCATGAGTCAAGCAAGCCGACAGACTTGCCAGGTCTCTGGGCAAGAGAAGGGGAGAGGGTAGTTCTGCATTACGGGAAGGATGGGGCCTCTAGAAGAAGGAATGGGGCTGGGGCAGCTGGCCCTCAGTGCTATCCAAACAGTGCCACACCCCCTCTCAGCGATGTCCGGCATGCACCTCCCAAAGCTCTGTAGTGTGCCACATGGGGCTCCAGTGGCAATTTAAAGGACCCAGCTGCTGCCATAATAGCAAACAGTGGTGGTTGGGAGCTCTGCGCCCCTTTGAATCACCATGCCCCAGGACTGCTGCCCCCTTTGCCCTCCCTCTGTTGGTGGGCCTGGCATGAATGCATCAGTACCTCTACCAGGAGAAGAATATATGCATCCTATTAATTAGAGCATTGAATAATGAATATTAATTCACACAGAATACTTTACTGGGTAAAATGCAAGAAATTCATAACAAATATTAATTGTACCAACTTGTTCAACCCGTCCTTCTATTATCTACTTGCATCAATCATCAGTGGGACGGTTTGTAACAACAATGGAGAGGAGGCAGCTCTACAAACCCATGGCTTGGATTCTTTTCTAGGCTCACACTCCAGCCTCAGCTTTGCTAAGAATAGTTCTTCTAATAATTAAACACTAATGTTCTTTTGTGAGCACATTATAATGAAATAAATTGCTTCCAGGGAACAATAAACTTCAGAGAACATCTGAAGCATTTTAACAGCAGAGAGCATTTTACTGCTGCAACATTCACTTGGAAAGGTGAAGGATAATATCGTGGAAACAACAGAAAAAAGTCTTTGGCACTTTTAGTATTTCTAATAATTGGGGCACTTTAAATGAGCAATTTTACTCATTCCCAAATATTCAGTGCAATCTAAGATGGTAGAGCGTATAATATAAGACACTACTGCAGTTCCATGCAAAATTCTGGACCCAAAGAAAATGAGGACTTGTATTCTCTGATCCTACTAAAGAATACCAAAAAACACCCTGAAGCAGCTGCTCATGAAACTCCCTGATACAACTCAGGACCAAATCATTAAGCAAACACCCCCTCTAATCCCCAACCAGGAGTTTTCTATTTGCTACCCAAGATACACAAACCTGGAAATCCCAAATGTCCCATCATCTCAAGCATTGGCATCCTTACTACAGGATTACCTGGCTATATTAACTCTTTCCTCAGACCCTATGCTACCCACACACCTAGCTATCTTCAAGACACCACTGACTTCCTGAGGGAACTACAGAGCATCAGTAATCTTCCTAAAAACACCATCTTGGCCACCATGGACATAGAAGCTCTTTATACCAACATTCCACACGAAGATGGATTACAGAGCGTCAGGAACACCATCCCTGATGACACCACTGCATACTTGGTTACAGAGCTTTGCTACTTTGTCCTCATCCACAACTATTTTCGATTTGGAGACATTTTGTATCTTCAAGTCAGTGGCACAGCCATGGGCAGTCACATGACCCCACAATATGCCAACCAGGGCCAGCTCAAGCCATTCCTGCACCCCGGGCAGTGGGCACGCGATGCATGCGTGGCTCCGTCCCTGGGCGCACAGCGCATGCGCGGCCCCATCCCCCCGGCGCGCTGCACACCTTACAGCTGCAATCGGTGCCCGATTGCAGCTCTAAGGGGCGCCGTGCGGCCCCTGGCCCCAGGCACATGGCGCCTGATGTCAGCTGTAAGGGGCACCACGCGACCGGGCATGCGGCGCCCCTTACAGCTGACATCAGGTGCCCCCCATAGGTTGGCGGGCAGCTGCCCGGCTAGCCCCCCCCTTAATCCAGCCCTGATGCCAACATCTTTATGGATGACCTTTAACAACATTTCCTCAGTTCTCACCCCCTAGTATCCTTACTCTACTTAAGCAAATTTCAATAACTTCCAAACCACCATCAACCTCAGCCTGGATCAGTCCACATGAAAGATCCATTTCCTTGACACTACAGTACAATTACATGATGGACACATTTCCATCATCTTATACCGGAAACCTATTGACCGTTACACTTACCTTCATGTCTCTAGCTTCCATCCAACACATTTCTAAATCTATTGTATACAGCCAGGTCCTAAGATACAACCAGATTTGCTCCAATCCCACAGACAGAGACAAAGACCTACAGGATCTATATAGAACATTCTTAAAACTGAAATATCCACCCAGAAAAGTGAAAAAACAGATTGTCAGAGCCAGAACAGTACCCAGACATCAGCTACTTCAAGACATGCCCAGAAAAGAAAACAACAGGACTCCACTTGTCATCACCTACACCCTCCATCTTAAACCCCTCCAACGCATTATCAACAATCTACAACTTATCCTGGAAAATGACCCCTCACTCTCACAGGTCTTAGGGGACAGGTCAATCCTCGCCTAACCTCAAACAAATTCTTTTCAATAACCATGCAGCACCCTCAATCATACTCATCTAGGAACCCACCTCTTCAATCAACCCTGGTGCCAACTCTGTCCACACATCTATACAAACCATACCATCACAAGACCTAAGACCCTCAGGGCTCCCAGCCGCCATCCCTCCACTTGGACTCTCTGGTCCTGGAACATCCGTGGTTTACAGAAGTGTAGGTTCAGAGAAGTGTAACCTATAATAGAAAATGTGTATTTTTGCTATACTTTTTATTTAGAGTTATTAGCTAGAGCTCCCGGAGCTTGAAAATTGTAACAGCTACCATGAGCTGATATCATTCATGTATCAGAGGAATAAAATCTATTAATTTTTATAGTGCAATTCCCAAGTACTGATAGACACACTAGCAAGTACAGTATAGCCATGCGAATGAAGCTGTTCATATTAAAGACAGTTAGACATTCTTTTCAGAACACATATTTTGGATGTTGCTAAAAATATAGCAGTACAAACCATAGGAGATCAATTTTGAGTCATGTGAAACAGGCAGATAAATCTTTCTTCTGCTGTTCTTTAAACGTATCATATTTGCTTGTTCACTGGTCTAGCTCCAAGACAGATGGATTATCACTACAACACATTTTAGTACACCTTTCTTGCAGTGTAAGATTCCAACATTTAGCCAATTGGTGCTTAAATCTCTGAAGAACTTGTAGGTTAATTACAACTCTGTGGCCATGATGTGAGCAATAAAAATAAAGCACTTTGGTAGTTAACTAGTCTGCTCATTAGCTTACACTACATGAAGCAGACTAAATTGTTGTACCATTTTCTACTCGAAAAAGAATAATATATGTGGAAGTGCTACTTGTCTGCAACCGTAAATCTTTTTTCTTTGCCTCACTCCTATTGGTGGGACTCTTGTAGGCTGAAGTGAGATTGAGTTTTATATCCTTCTGTTGTGTTCTAATTAAAGAGAGATGCTTACAAAGCATCCCCCTATTTTAATCTACATATGGGAATTCATTGATTCTAAGGCCAAAAAACACCATTCTGATAATCTAATGTTGATACCAGCTTTGCTACATGTGCTAAATTATCAGTTCACCTTCTGAAATGATTATAAGGGTACCATCTCCTTTACATGGCAAGAGACCCAGCATCAACCTATGTATAGGGCCACATCTATATTTACCAGTGGACTGACGCTCCACAGGTCGATTTTCAGGTGTTTAATTTAGTAGGTCTAGTAAGGACCCACTAAATTTAATGCTAAGGGCACCCCCATCTGCACTGGTCCTTCTACTCATGAGGAGTAAGGGAAGTCGATGGGAGCATTTCTCCCGTCGACCTCCCCCTGTGGAGATAGTGCCAAAGTTTGAATCAAGGTATGTTGACTCCAGTTTCTCAACATAACTGGAGTTGCATGTCTTAATTTGAACTTATCCCCTAGTGTAGACCTGGCCTAAGTTAAGATGCAGACAGAACTATACCATCCCTGCCTTTGTATCAGTGGGAATCACAGTATTTCTACATCTCCATCAGGGTGTCCCAGTTATAACAAAAGCAATGGGAGTATTAAAAATGAATCATTTAACCTCTTCACAGTTTTTCTTTCTAGTTTTGATCAATTTTCACTTTAAAGATCCTTATTCGCACCAGTGTAAGAAAACTGACATTAAAACCTTCCTGAGAAGTGAGTGGGTCGAAAGGAATGGAAAAATATCCTAATGCAAGTCAGATACCAATAACTCATTTGCTTAGCATTTAGCATAGCTCTAAGAGTCTGCAAAATTTAAATTTTCTTTTTATGGCAGTGCCTAGAAGACCTTAACTCACTGGCAGAACATAGATAGGGCTCACTGTGGTATAGTACAAGCTTTGTTATCTGGTATTCATGAAAATGGGGAATGCTGGTTAATCAAATGTTCCAGTTACTTGAGCTTTATGCTGATGATTCAAAAATTTTTCACCATATGCTAACTATAGTTGCAGGATGGGTTAGATAACATCCAATAATAATAGTATTATACACAGAACAATCTTTACTGCCGCAAGTTTACAAACTTAACTTCCTCAAGTGCCGGAAAATGTCAAAAAATTATTCCAGATGGCTATTGGAATTTTTCTGGTTAACTGAAGGAGGAATGCCATCTATGACAGGTGCTAGTTAACCAAGTTTTCTGGATATTAAAGTACCGAACAAAACAGTTTGTACTGTATTTGCCTTATTATGACATATTATGATATGGTCTTTGTCTGATAGCACTTCCAATCTAAATATTGCAACAGACAACGGTTCTGGGAAAATATGGTGGTATTATCCCTATTTTATAGCCAGGGGACTGAGCATAGAGGGATAAAGTGATTTACTCAAGATCAGACAAGTTGTATATAGTAGATCCAGAAACTGAAGCCAGTTTTCAAGTTCTAGTCCAGTCCTTTAACCACAAAACCATCCTTCCTCATAAATGCAATACAATTTTTTCATCTCAGTTTGTTGGTTTGGGGTTTTGTTTTTGTTTTTTTGTAGGGGAGGAGTTTGTTTGTTTGTTTTACTTTTTTCTAATTTTTTTCTATTATTTAGAAAGCATTTGTAACAAAAAATGTTAGAGAATGTTTCATTTATACATGTGGAACCTGTATTTTTAAATCATACTATATTAGCACACTAAGTCATTTTTTTCTCCCTCTCTGCTAACTCTGGTTAAAAAATTAATACCGCATGCGCAAATCATAATGGATAAGCTATGCTTTAGTGCAAGAAGTATCTTTACGTTTCCATTTACTATTTTTCATTTGGTTCTGGATTACAAGGGACAACAGGCTTTTTGGAAAGTGTTAATTAATAATTGTTATTTTCACTACCCTAGATGTGCTTGCCACTTGTTGCTTAGTACACAACCAAAATCTGTCATGCTACCATGAAATACATTCATTCACACACAGAAGGAATATGTCCATCAGTAACACCTCATAAAATAAGACCACTGAATGATATACCATTTCATACTAAACTCAGAATATTGTTGAAGTAATATTGGTGTGTAATTTGAAAACAGCTCCCTGCTGATTTTATTATGCATCATAGCAAGGTTCCTATATTTCTCTTTCACAATGCATGGCTTTTCTTTAAACAGTCTCCTTCGTTTTTGAACTTTTCATCTGGTTGGTGTCAAATGAATATGTTCTACCCAAATCCTTGATGTACTGAAGCATATGAAGAAGTCTGATTGTTTCTAAATTAGCTACAGCATGTGGCTATATTTAGAACATTTTTTTTCTTCCCTAGACAGAGCAATCATAGCTAAGGGAGCTAAAAGTTCCACCTTTAAATATCTTTGAATTCCATACTACCTCCTTTTAGTTTGCCAGATTTTGTTTATGTTCTGGTACTATATATTTCTTCCTGCCCCCCAATGTCCACTGAAGGAGCTTATACAAAAATAAAACAAGCAGTCTGTGTCTAAATGTATTTGTATGATTTCAAAAATCCTTGTAAGACTCTGTCAGTATACGTTGCCATTGAGGGGAGAGTTTTAGAAGACCTTATGGTTTCCCTCCATTATATTTCTCTTTTAACCAGATGAAGCAGAATGAAGTAGTGTTATATAGATTGTTATCTATTTTGAAGTAGCATTCCAGGAAAAACGTCAACTAAAACAATGTGTTTGTAAAAATATTCTGTATTATATATGGTTGAATGGCAGTAGTTTTAGAATTACCATGAAGAAGGTGAGGCACATTAACACCATGGTGACAAGTGTTGTCAGCAAACAAGAGTCTTCTCAAACCTGCAACCACCTCTTTGTCAATAGAGAGACCCATTTGACATTTGTGGAAGTGCAGGGATCAGCTTACACGCTGCATATTGTCAAACCAAAGTCACAGACCAACTGCTTCTCCAGCCTACCACATCTAATGCAATATTAATTAGGTAGCAAAGTTATCAATATGTACACCACTTACAGCATAGCATTGTTAGTTCTGATTTACAGTTACTGGTACAGCATCTTAAGTAAGAACCAAAGGGTACAGCTTTCCTTGAACTGGTTGTCATGTGAAGAGAAATATGCTCGCACTGCTGTTAACACCACCACCACTATTGACTGGACTTGGCAATTACTGCCAAGATTGATTACTTTCTATAACTAACTGATCACTGTATTGGCGTTTGTCAGATAAATATGCATTAACCCATTAAACCAATGTATTAATGTCACTATTGATTCTTAGGTAGAAAGTAAAAGAAAATCCAGGCACTGATTACCACACAATAGAATGAGCCTGTATTTTATTATCACAGGATAAACTAAGCTAATGCTATGAAAATTATTATTCAGCAGGGTACATCACTGTTGAAAACTGCATTGGAAGGAAACAATGTGGTAACATGTAAAAGAGTCTTTGCATTTGTCTATATTATGTTTCTCCATACACAAAGATAAACAGATTCGTTCAGTCTGAATGACTTTTAAAGTAATAGCAAGGAAAAGAAGAAAGAAGAAAAATAAGATCTCCATGGCAGCACAGCCTGTGTGTGGGTGTCTCTCTGACAGACGACACTGAACTGAATGTATAATAACTGCCTCTCTCTTCAGACAACACAGCCTTAGAGATTTAATGGTGCAGTACACAAAAAATAAAAGTATGTCAGGGACATAAGTAAATGCTCCACAGTCTCATTGGTCTGCTACATTAGTCCAAAAGGACTATTCAGACCATTCTCCTGGGAAGCCCCAAAGAGCCAAATTATTTGATTACTTGCAAGTAACCATGCCTTTCTTGCTTTTAATAATGTGTCTGGTGGCCTCTGCTGATCCACATGTGCAAATAAAATGTCACCTCTTCTTAGGGCTTACAACACCAGCTGATGATTGATGCAAGGGTGAATTTTATTACTTCCCAGTTGTATTTGGGATGTAGGAGAGATTAAATGAAAGGCTCTTGATTAGTAGAAGACAATTTTTCAAAGCCAGTGCCTCGAAGGACACAGTTTTTATCAGTCACCAGAAAAAGTTTATAGTATATCAAATCTATTATCATGTTTTCTACTCCCATTTTAACCATGTTTTCTATTCACATTTTAACCAGCCAAATTCAGCTAAAGGATAAGTCAGGAATATTTTGTAGAAAATTATAATAGACCACGGTGACATAAATGGTACTCATTATTGCCCTGATCCAAAGTGGATATATTCCCATTGACTTTGTGACTTTTTTTCTTGAAGTCAATCCTTTTACCTCCATATTCAAATGCATGGTTCATTCAGAGCCTTCTAAAACAATGGACTCAGGTGCACTGACAGAGCTCACAAATATTGAGCAAAAGTGACACCCCCAGGGCACTATTCTTCCTTGATGATATATTGCAACTGAAGTTATCCTAATGACAAGCTTTTGTCATTTTAATGTTTTTAAAATGTTTATTTAAAATGTTATTTCTGTTTTGGGGGGAGGACTACCAGACTAGCCAACCTGAACCAGGCCAATAATTCGTCTAGTCAAAAATCCTGTCCACAGTAGTAGCTAGTGCCAGATTTTTCAGAGGAAAATATAATTTAATCCAGCACCTGGCAAATATGAAACAATCTGCACAAATGAAAAGTTTCTTCCTAACCCTATAAATGAAAGATTGATTTATGCTTGGAAGCATGCGGACTTTATCCCTTCTAAAATGCTTGGATATTTTCCTCTGTTTTCCAATCCTTTCCATTATAGCTCTGCGTATTCTTGTGATTTGCATAAACATTCAGCCTTTTTGACATCTTACTATGCTTTTGGTTTAATAATATCTTGTGACAATCAGTTTAACATGCTAATTGCATTGTGTCTCTGTGTGTATGAGAGAGAGAAAGAGAGAGAGAAATATTTCTTTTTATTAATTTGGCATTAAAGGCAGGGCAGATTTGAAGATTCACCAGAAGGAATCAGGATATCCTGGAACTAATCAAACGAATAATTGCAGATGTCCTACAAATGGTAAATTCTTATTTCAAGGCCTTAAACATAATTTGTAGAGTTGAAATAAGTATGAACACTTTAAAAATCCCACTACAGGTCAAAAGGTACAGCAGACATACACTCTGAAAAATTCATATTAGAAACAAGAGTAAGTCATTTCAGAAGAAATCTGTGCAATATATATGATATATTTCTCTGTAGTTTCTAAGTGGACCTTGAAAGTACAATATTTTAAAATTCAACTTTTCATCACTATATTTTGTCGGAAAATGTGAAAAGGCCATTTGACACCTCAAAAAAGATATTTTGGCCTTGGAAAGGGTTCAGAAAATGGGCAACTAAAATGATTAGGGGTTTGGAACGGGTCCCATATGAAGAGAGGTTAAAACGACTGGGACTTTTCAGTTTAGAAAAGAGGAGACTGAGGGGGGATATGATAGAGGTATATAAAATCATGAGTGGTGTGGAGAGGGTGAATAAAGAAAATTTATTTAATAGTTCCCATAAGAGAAGAACTAGAGGACACCAAATGAAGTTAATGGGTAGCAGGTTTAAAACTAATAAAAGAAAGTTCTTCTTCACACAGTGTGTAGTCAACCCGTGGAACTCCTTGCCAGAGGAGGCTGTGAAGGCTAGGACTATAACAGAGTTTAAAGAGAAGTTAGATAATTTCACGGAGGTTAGGTCCATAAAAGGCTATTAGCCAGGGGATAGAAATGGTGTCCCTGGCCTCTGTTTGTCAGAGGCTGGAGAAGGATGTCAGGAGACAAATCGCTTGATCATTGTCTTCGGTCCACCCTCTCTGGGGCACCTGGTGCTGGCCACTGTCGGCAGACAGACTACTGGGCTAGATGGACCTTTGGTCTGACCCAGTACGGCCGTTCTTATGTCTTTATGTTCTTATGACATTAAAACAGTAAAATGCTAAGCAATTTTAAGTCAGTCAAAGTATTGGATTAGCCCTCTCCTCCTGGATAGAAGACTGGGATTAGAGTTCTATCTTGCTTCCTTCAAGGCAGAATGCAAAGCTCTTATCCTTGTCTTCCAGACTTCTTCTAGCAACACTCTCCTGACTGCCCATGGATTTTATTTTCTCTATCCAAACAACCCACTAACCATCTCCTTTGTTCCCTTTTCCTAGACCCATCTGTTGGTCTTCTAAATATAGCCTCCTACAGCTACAACCCCAAAGTAGCAGAACATGTCATAAGCAAACATTAATGGCTTTATCTTCGGAGCTTCCTCCTACCCTGATCATGGCAGGATTAAGGCATGGACTAGCCGGGCAGCTGCCCGGGGCACCAACCTATGGGGGGTGCCTGATGGCAGCTGTAAGGGGCACGCAGCACCCCTTATAGCTGCCATCAGGCGCCACGCGCCCGGCTCCCGGCTCCCGGCTCGTGGGCTGCAGCAGCTCCCAGCAGCAACCCTGCAGCGGCCACCTGGGGCGGGGGCCGCGTTAACCCCTGCAGCGCCGGCCAGCAGTGCCCTTCCCCCCGCGGCCGCGGGGCCCTTCATGGCCAGGATAGGCTTGGCCCGCCCTAGGCAGCCCTGGGCTGCACACCAGTGGCAGTAGCCGGGCTGGGCCAGGCTGGGTACGTGCATCCTGCCACCGCCAGCTCTGCGCGCCCTTCCCCACGTGCCGGGCAGGGCCAGAACAGGTCATAAGTAAACATTAATGGCTTTATCTTCGGAGCTTCCTCCTACCCTGATCATGGCCGGGTTAAGGCATGGACTAGCCGGACATGTGCCCTCTCCCAACCCAGGGCACAATTAAACTGCTGTCCGGGGCACCGGAATGGCTCGGTCCAGCCCTGACCCTGATGCAGGCATGTTAAGTAATTTTTCCCAAAGATCACATACAAGTGTGTGTCAGAACCAGAAATCAAAACCAGAATGCCCATATGTTCTTAATAACAAGAACCTCTTTTCTCTCCCCTAATGTACAGAGCAAGAATGCAACAATAAATGAAATATTGAGGAATGTCTCCAAATCTTATGAAACAATGGAGGAATGTGTGGCACCAGGGATCATAGATTCAGGAGACATTTCCATGGAAACTACTTCAAGGGAGGGTTGTAACTTAAAAAAAATTGACATCGTTATCTTAAAAAATTAGTCACCTTGCCTTCCTCCACTAAGCACCCCTATACATTATTCCAGGGTATGTCTACACTACAGTGTTATTTCGAAATAGCTTATTTTGAAATAACGCATCTACACGTAAAATGCATTTCGAAATAGCATTTTCCTATTTCGAAATAGCGCGTCCACACTGAGTGGACTCTGAATCGCATTTAAGGCTGGCCGGAACCAGTTCCAGCAGGGCACCAGATCAGGACTTACTGTGTGAGGCTGCTGCCTGAGGCTATCTGAGGTCTGTGCTTAAAGGGACCCCCCAGACAGCCAGTTCTCAGGTTTCCCTGCTTGCTTGTCTACCTTGATGAGAGACAGCAAAGCCCAGCCCAGCCCCTCTCTGCGATGTGAGGATGACCGTGCCCTGCACCGTCAGAGCCGTTGTGCTTGCCCAGAGGCCATGGTTGGAATGTCCAGCTATCCCCGGGAGTGGGA
Source organism: Rafetus swinhoei (assembly GCA_019425775.1). NCBI lineage: Eukaryota > Metazoa > Chordata > Testudines > Trionychidae > Rafetus > Rafetus swinhoei. Next base: position 25,734,089 of record CM033425.1, on the reverse strand, counting down.
GCTGCCCCGAGACCTCACCCATGCCCCTGTGCTGTGTATAGTGTGGCCAAGGTGGGGGGCAGATGTCCTCTATCTCTCTGTGTAGAGGGGGCTTGTGAAGGGAGGGCGTCCCGCCCCGGGGTCAGGACCATGTCAGGTCTCTTCACACATGCGTGTGGCTATCAGGCCACGGCCCCGTGTGGTACACAGCTGGAGCCACCTGTCCAGGGGTGGCACGGCACGTGCTCGCATGGCACAGTTGCTGTGAGATCCGTGGTAAGCAAGGCCCACACCCGCAGTCCCTGATCTCCCTCCCCACTTGCCCTCGGGAAGGGGACAGTGATGGCAATTACATGGAGTGGCCTCCCCGGACGACCCTGGTGACTCTGCTGCTGGGACAGTGGAGGGTCCGGCCGGCATGGCACCCGCCGTGGCGGCTCCTCCTCTGCGCCCTGGTCAGGGCCCTCCGGTCCTGTATCGCTGCCCCCCGGGGTGGCACGGACCGTCCCGCCCCCATGATGCGGTCCAGGGCATCGAAGTAGGGGCAGGTGTCTGCCCCTGCTGAGGAGCTGCCCTGAGTGGCCCTGGCATACGCCTGCCACAGCTCCTTGATCTTCATGTGCACCTGTTCTTGCGTGCGCATGTGGCCTTTGGTGGCCATGGTGCCAGCTATGCGTCCATAGACGGCGGTGTTCCTCCATCTAGTGCGGAGATCATGGACATTGGAGGCCTCCCCCCAAACCTCAATGAGGTCAATGATCTCCGCACTAGTCCAGGAGGGCGCCCGCCATCTCCGGCCCCTGGCTGGCTCCTGGGAGCTGGGGGACTGGACGGTGGACGGCTGGCTGGCACTGGCTGCCAGGCTCATTCTCTGGCCACTGGGTGAGGGGCAGCGACTGCTGGCAGGCCTGCCTCTGGCATACAGTGTGGCCAGAGTCTACCCCTTTAAGGGGTCCGGGCCTGGGGGAGAGGAGAAGAGTTTTCCTGGTTTGGCCCAGAGTGGCCACCAGGGGAAACTGGGAAGGGCTGGAGGCCCCCTATTTCGGAATAAGCATCTACACAGCACTTATTTCAAATTAGCTATTTCAAATTTGGCATTATTCCTCGTAGAATGAGGTTTACCAAATTCGAAATAAGCGCCCTGTTATTTCGATTTTATTTCGAAATAGCGGTTTGCCTATGTAGACGCTAGGGAAGTTAATTCAAAATAATGGCTGTTATTTTGAATTAACTTTGGTGTGTAGACATGCCCCCAAAGTCCTCACTACATACAACCTAAATAATATAAGTCGATCCATTCAAATTTCTAAAGATATCCAAAGAGGAGAGCAACCAGTTATGAGTTTAACAACAAAGAATGTATATAGCTTCATTTCGTTCTTTTCAGCCATAGATTTTGAAGGTCTTTATAAAGGAAGGCTTCATTATTTTCATTTTATAAATGGGGAACTGAGACACAGAGAGGTGATTTGACTTTCCTAAGATTACACAGTGGGACAGAGGAAGATCCCTCCCAATCTCCTGACTCACAGATCAATGTCCTGTCCACTGAACTGCACTTCATACCAATCTAAAAGAATAATATCTCCGTCTTATATAGTACTTTTCACCAGTAGATCTCAGCTGTGGAAACTCTAGTAGATGAAGTGACTTGCCCAAGATCACCCAGCAGACCAGGAATAGAACCTACCACCCTAAGTCCCAATGCAGTCCACTATTGGTTTATGCCCTCTACATTTACAATGACTTTAGTGAAGTTGCACCAAGTATAATTCAGAGTAGAGGTGGGCCCTTAGAAATCTCTCTGCCTGTCAGACATATACTGTCTGATAAATAATTGTTCATAGTTTCTTTTTTTTTCCCAAGCTGTATTGTAATCTTTTCTCCTCCTGTTTGCCTGGAGCTGTCAGTTTCTCAAGGATTTCTTCATGATCACTATGATGTAGGTTTTCAAATATTTGGGTAAGTCTTCAAAGTACATCACATCTTCTTTTCAGTTCTAGGAAAAAAAGCCAAGGATTCTGCATATGTCTGAAAGTTAATTACTAAAAGAAAAAAGGGAAGGTTGGCTGATGTGAAATTTAATATTTTATTTTCACTGACATTATCCCCTCTTTACTAGTCAAGGAACATAAAGCAATGATTAAGACTGCTGCTGTCTCCCTTTGTGTCCTTGGGGAATCATTGAGAATTTCTATTTATCCCGGAGATTAATGTTGAGACTGATCAATATTAAAAAATCAACAGTTGCAATTAGCATAATTCTGGTCATTCCCTCTCCAAAAGTATATAGCAGAAAGAGAAATGATCCAGAGAAAGGCATTGAAAATCCTTAGAATGACATGGAAAGCTTTCTGTATGAGGAGAAAGTGGTTAAAAAAATAGGACCAGGATTATTTATATTTTGAGAAGAGATGAATAAGAGGTGAGACCACAGAAGTATTTAAAACAATGAAAAATATATTGGCCTGTCAAGTGCTCTTGTCTTTCTCAGGAATAAGGAGGAGCCACTGTCCTGAAATCACAAGTCAACACATTCAAACCCACTAAGTATCTAATTAGTCTGCCGAATTCACTGCCAGAAGACATTTTAGGACAATGAGTTTGGAACCATTAAATGCATAATTAACAAGTGGAACTCCCTGTCACCCGATATTAATTGTGCAAATAGCTCAGAAACTAGGATATTTCTATGAATAACAAGAACATTCAAATTTACATTGAAGTATTTATTCCATTCACTGCTATGGGTGAATAGTAAACTTTCCTCATGAGCATGCAATTGCATAATTTTCTATTATGGAGATTTTGCACTTTCCTTTAAACCTCCTGATACTGATTATTTCTGATGATAGCAGGAGAGAGAGATGGACCACTGGTCTGATCCAGTATATTTATTCCGATACTCTATCTGATGTGAGAACCCTGCCCTACCCCTCAAAAGTGTGTATTTCCTTCCTTTTGTCCAAAGGCTTCTGCACTGTACAGTTGTTATCAGGACGTGGCTGGCAGATCAAAGCCACACAAGTTAATTTTCCCTCCTCATGCTAAACAGATGCCTCCTTGCTGGGTTCTTGCAAGTGTGAAGAGATTACTTCAGAAAATATCAGTCCTGCACCTTTGTTGTGGCCATGCAAGTTATTTTCTCAGCAGAATGGCAATACCATAGCATATAATTTTACACACCACTTTTCTAATTATCCACAATATCCGGAAGTCATTGTTCCTCAGGAAGATGCAATAGCCAGAAGTGACCAGTCAGGGTCATGGATCTCATTATTTTGGACTAAAACTGAGAGTGACAATCCCAACAGGTCTGATTTTTAAAATGAAACTTTGCATTGACTGAACAGTAGCAATATTTCAAATAACAAGAAATCATATTTTTGTGACAGACTCCTAACACTGATCAGACAGTTACAGTTCCAAGGTAAAAAAAAAATCCCTTCTAAGTGGAGTGTGGTCTACTGGGGTTACTCTTCTAATTTCCAGTGATACCCTGGATAAATCTTCCTTTCAATTTATCTAGCTGCATAATGAGTGTAATTTTTCAAATGCTTCTTATACTGCCATAGGATTTCTGGATATATTATCATGGAAAAGGCCTTCCAAAGTAAGTGTTCCCAATACCATAAGCCATATCCTACAGCAATTTTCCTAGACAATAATAATACATTAGGATAGGCAGGAATATAGACAATGTCCCCAAATTGGGATTGATTTCCCCTGACAAATGCAAAATGCCTGGCTTCCACTAGAATAAGTCTAACTCTCCCTGTATTTCTTCCACAACATGCTACTTGCCTTTTAGGACCAAATTGTCAAAAATCTACTCTGCTTGTGGACATAAATCATGCTGGCAAAGTTTGTGCATGCACTGTGTGCCCACAATTCAATGCCTGGCACCTGCATTTTTTCCCCACTATACTGGGGATAGATGCTGCAGTAATCAATCTGCTGTCTGTTGATTTGTCACGTCTGCTTAGCAATGATAAATCAATGTACAAGCCCTCTCCCAATTGCTGCTGATCTCCAAGCTCCCCTAGGGCAAGAAGAAGAGTCGCCAGCATCAACCAAGCAGCCTCAACTTAGACTACACAAGACACCATGGTAAGCAAGTCAACATCAGTTACACCACTTGTGTAGCTGATGTCATGTGCATTAGATCAAAGGCAAGATTAGTATAGTCTTTGTGCCTAGAACTATCACAGACTGCTGGTGAACATACTCTGATTGGTGCAGGGCCAGATTCACTTTTTGTAGGTTTGGCACCAAAATTATTTGTGGCCCCCCATTTTGTCATTATTGGCCCCTTCCGAATGTGGGCCTGGTGTGGCAGTGCTGTCCTATACCCAGTACTGAGTTTCAGACATCTATTCATTTTGCTCACACAGCTCTGCATGACTGTATGTACTGCTATGCACAGCTTCCTCAGCCCCAAGTTTTTTCTCATTGAGTTGTACACCCATGTGGGTTTATCATTGTCCACAGTAGACAGAAATTTCAAAGTGATCCAGGGAAACTCCGCACAGATTTATCTCTTCCTCGTCCAGGCATTTTGTGCCACATCTCCAATACCACTCTGTTTCACCAGTCGCTGTATGTGGTCCCGGTCTCAGTTCAATAAAGTTGCTCAGCCAGCAGCCACCTGATCTTTTCTGACACCCTCCCCCCCATGCTTCCTCCCTCCTCTTGGGAGGGAGCTGGAGAGGCTGGGCCGGGCAGTGTGGTGCAGTGCAGCATACCCTCTTCCCTCTCCTGGGGCTGGGGAGACTGGGGCCATGCTGTGCGGTGCAGCACGCCCTGCCTCCTCCCTCCCTTGAGGCTGTGTTTGTCTTGGCTAGGACATGTAGCATGATGCGCCTTCCTCTGGGGCTGGGGAGAAGGGCAGGGCCTAGCAGAAGGGGTGGGGCTGGTGGCTTGCCTCCCCCAGCCATGCCTTCACTGGCTGCCCATGATTACTGTCTTCTTTCTAAACAAATAAAACTAAACAACAACAACAACAAAAGATAGTAGCTGTTGAAAATAGCAACACCAGTCCTAGTTAGCACTGGGAAGATGCCAGCATTTATTGCTCAATTTTATGCTACTGTTTCTACAGCAAATTACAGTGCATCAGTATTTGATTTGAGAGAAATGGGTAACAGCAGCCCAAACTGAACTTGAGCATTCCTGAATGTTGAGGATGTTCAAAGCAGGAAGGCAGGTGCTAGATTCCATTTTGGAGCAGAAGATAGAAACTGGAAAGGAAAAGCCAATTCCAGCTCTTATGTCTCAGAAGTGGAAACTGAATCAAATCCTCTTGCATGACTAGTATTGTACCTAAAGCTGGCCAAGCCCTCTAGTAGAGCCTTCCTTTCCTTACTTATCATTTTAACTACACCTGGTGGGCCTACATACCTCCTTTGCTAGGCTTCAGACAGAGGTGCATTGTCCACTCAGTCCACTCTATTCCTTTTTTGGGAGCAGCCAGCAGAGGCCACCAGCATCCCAAATCCACTCCAGGGGAGGCTTCTGAGGGTCAGATCTGGGCCAAAGACAAAGCCTTTTACTCTTTGAGGACTCATGTTGAGGTTCCCCATTCACAGTGCCACCCCCTTCTAGCAGTGACCTCTTCATTCATAGCAAGTGCTGTCCAGGGGTGTCACTCCTCCCCCTCCCTGTTGCTAGCAGCCAAGAGAATGCTGGGAAATGTAGTCCTGTCCCTGCTCCAGGGCCTGCTCTCTAGGCAGGGAGCTGGCCAAGAAACTATACTTACCAGGTACTTTAGACTCTTAGCTCCCATGCTGGATCCTTATTGCTTATTGCTCTCTCTTAAGGCTGTCTCCACTTCTCAGTGCTGTGAGTGGGGAGGAAATGAATGATACAGACCCCTTCTGAGTTGGGGCATGGCACCACTAAGCCACTGGTTCCATGATCAATCTGCACCTGGATTTTTGTCCTTAGTTTGCTTTTTTTAGTGAATGTCATTTCGGTGTCTTGAAAATCTTGTTGCTTTTTAAAAATTGAGCCTGTCAAGAGTGAGCCTTTTGGCTGTTTCACATTATCCCCCTTCAAAGTATAAGCATATTTTTCTGTAAAGTCTATATCAGTCAATACTGGACACAAAGAAGGTTCTCATCACAGCTATATAAATCAATGTCCATTACTGGAGACTGAATACTGGAAGAGTTCTCATCAAGGCCATATATATCAAAGAAGCCACTTTCATGCAGAATTATATAGCATTTGTCTAGCCATCTTGTTCTTTCCAGCTGCAACCTTGCATTTAAAATCTTAGACAATCATCAACAATACTGGATTACAATGCTGCAGAATCTTTGCAATTAACATATTGTTCCCATTTTTTATCTAATGACTACATTTCAGGTTCTGCTAGACAAAGAGACTAGGGGTCACATCTTCAGCTGGCATTTATTGATAGATTTCCACTGACTTCAGTAGCATCAGAGCAAAGGCAAAAGGCACTACTGGAATTGCTCTTTTTTCCCATGATCCCATCCACATCTTTTAACCTGGGCTAAAAAAAATCTGAAATAAAGGACCTAGAATGCAAAAAAGGCAGCCTAGAGCTTAACTTATAGTATTTGGAAATAGAGCATATATGAGCTACTAGAAAATTTACCCAGTGCTGCTCAGGTCCCTAATTCAAATAAGTTTTGTTTTTCTTCATTTAAATTATTGCTCTGGAGTGGAGCTGAGGAGCAGGGGCTCAGTATGCAGGCTGCCCCAGGAAGAGAAGATAACTCCAGCCCTCATTCTCACTGCAGAGATTGGATCTGGGTGAGAAGCACCTCTCCATGGCTGCTGCAGCTGCAGTGGGCACAGGCAGGTAGGGTTGCCAGATGGTTGAAACAAAAATACCGAACACCCCAAAAAAACAAAAATTATGTTGAAGGGGGGGGGAAAGGAGGGGGAGACCAAAGTTGTTGAGAAAAAAAACTCCAAGGACATATTAAGCCAGGTAAGCATGGGGGCTGGGGTTGGGGGGCTAGGAGTGTTGGAGGCCGGTCGGGCGCTGAATGTTTGTAGGGTTGCCAGGTGCCCAGCATTTTCGCCTCCTGGCCGGGGAAAAATTCAGAGAATACCGGACATCTCAGGTGTCTGGTATTCTCTGAATTTTTTTACCGGGCAGGAGCCGAAAATACCGGATTGTCCGGGTCAATACCGGACACCTGGCAAGCCTACAGTCAGGGAAGGGGTTCATGTCTCCTGGCTGAGGGACAGGCAGACAAACAGGCACACAAACAGATATACTCTCTGAAATATGTAGTAGATAGCATCCGTTTTTACATCCCTGCCCTCTGCTGGCCCAGTGGCGTTATTGCTGTTCCATCCCCATCTTTGGTCTATTGCTTTTCTGCTGTGGATATTCTGGCTATGTCTACACTACACTGTTCTTCCGGAAAAAGCTATGCAAATTGAGAACCACCGCTTTTTTCGGAAGGGGCTTCTCTGACATTTGGCCCATCTACACTGGGCCAAATGTTGGAAAAAAAACCTTTTTCGGAACATCCCTTCTTCCTCGTAAAATGAGGTTTACAGGGATGCCGAAAAAGCGCGTCTGCTCTACCAAAAAAAATTTCAGAAGAGTAGACATATTCCCTAGATGCCTCCAGTATTCCAGAAAAATTCTGTAGTGTAGACATAGCCTATGTAGTGTAACTATCCCTCCTACTAGACCCCACATGTTATAAGAAACAATCAAATTCCAGGCATGTTCCATTGTCCTGGCACAAACAAATCCTTACCTTGATTTAAGCTATGAGAAAAGGAAGCTGAATACTAAGTGTGATGGTCCTAGCTCTTATCCTTTAGGAGGAGCTCTTTAAGAAATGGACTCACAGACAGATGGACGGACACACAGACAAAATTTCTAAAATATATAGTAGATGTGTGTGGTAGTTTGCAGTAGATTATGTAGATGGTCTCCTATCAGTTACAAAGGCTGATCAATGGCAGCTTTCTAAGAGCATGTGTGCACCATGTAGAATAAATTACAGGGTGAATTTAACTAGTCCCAATTCACTCCATGCATGGGCAGATGCTCTTACCTAGGAATAAGTGTGTGTTTTATTCCAGATTTGCTTAATTCATTTCCAAAATAGATTCAGTTAATTTAGAGCAGGGAACTTTCAATTCCAGAATAATAGCCTCCATACACGGAGTGACTCAGGAATAGCTGTTCTGGGGTAACTCCCAATGTAGACAGATGCCAATGGAGAGAAGAAGTGATCAAGCAGCTGTCACTGAAATGCATGCTTGATAAGACTTTACTCCTATTTCCCTCAGTGAGTGCTAAGGTTGTGAACAGTTCTTTAGAGGCTGGCTTCATAGCCTATGCTGAAATCAATGAGAGGTTTTCCACTGGCATCAGCAGGATTTTGTATCAAGCATGAGACTCTTGTTGACTTCATCATTACCAGTTTCAATTACATTACCATTACTCAGGCTCCTAAAATCATGCTTAATATTTGCAAATGTGGCCTCTATAAGCTGCAGCAATAGGAGTGAAGAAAATATTATTTGTCTTTGTTAAAGTTGCTGGAATGGTTTGTAGTCATTAAAATCATGATGAGAGTAATGGTTACGTTGTAAGCCACTGTCTGACAGATTAGTGAACACTGCTAATTGCCTCCTCTGTCAGTCCTTGAGCTATTTATGAAGAGCTTGAAGATGTTGCAGGTTGATGATGCTAAATGTCTCTTCTCCATCGGCGAACCGAAGAAAAAAGCTTTAAGCTAAAAAGTCCCTCATAACTTTTCTGCTGAGATGCAAGCTTTCTGAGGTAAATAAGCAGGGCTGATGTGGTCCCTCAACAGAATTGTTGGACTGTAAAGCAATATGAATGTATTAGAAATATGAATGGTGGTTTTGTCAGCTGAGATTTTAAATCATTCTTTAAACTCCAGTGATGGAAATTTCTGTCAGGTTCCTGTGGCTTTGTATGAATAGATATCATTAGCATTCTTGTATAACAGAAAATATATTTTCTGTAAGTAAGGGGACTGAAATAGTAACAACTTTTCCTGGTGTTTTTTATTTCATTGTGGCCCATTTGTCTCTCAGGAACAACTAGAAGCTATGGATACAAACAAGGTAAAAGATGGAAAGATTATTGTTAGGTTAAAGTATGCTATGTTGGAGCCAAAATGTATGATATATTAGAAAATATCCAGTCAAGCACTTTGAGATCACATGAAGTGGACAAAGCTACACATAATAGAACATTGCTGTCTAAATCCAAAAATAAAGCAAATATTTTAAACTCAAGATGGTCAAACCAGGAGCTGATGGGATGTACGTATGTTTGTAGGTGCCCATGATATAAAGGAGATCTGACTGCATGAAAGGTTTTTATCATGAGGACTCTGTGAGTTTGGAATGCACTGCTCTCCTGTCTGCCAGAGCCCAGTCTTGTTAACCTTCCAGTAGCTCAGCTTCTCATCAGGGTTGTTCATGAAGTCTTTACAGTTTCATGCTGCACTGTGTCGCTTGGGAGCCTGAAGCAATGGTGCAGGCAACTGACAGACGCATGTGAGTGTTATGGGTACATTATTTACAGTTTGTTTCATTTCAAGAATCCCAACTTTGGGTGGTATTGTCAAGACAGCTGAGGTGAGGTTTCTCCTCATGTCAGAATAATTGGTTCAGGGTTTCTCAAACCATGCCTCAGAAGTTGGGAGATTAGACACTAGCCTGCCCTCTGTGCCAAAAAACTCACCAAGATGCCAGTGACCTTTTGGTGAGGTTCACATTTTCCTTCAGTGGTAGCCTGCATGGAGTTACATGTTTCCACCAAACCTTGGGATAGACTCTATCTTGGCCTGAGGTAGATGTAGCCTAGCTAGGCCTTGGTTTTTCTGAATTTGAGTGTCAAAAGCAGAGGAGAGTCAGCAACGGCTTTAGGTGGCTGTTTCCTCCCTAATTTCACTCTTGCCTTTAAGGGTATCTTTTTCCTGGTCCTATGTTACAAAGTTTCCAAGTTCCATGGATGTTTAATGAGAGTTCCCTAAATAATATAAGTAGGAGATTCTGAAAAATTTAACCCAAGTGTATAATCTAATGTCCATTGAAACCCATTGCCTGAGATTATACCCTTGAATGGCAATCAAGTTAACTTTGGGTCCAGTGCCCAAATCTAATGCACATGTTCTGTTCAATACGCTCCGCTACTCTTTAAGGTAAAAAGGGCTCCTCACCAGGGTTGCCTGTAAGATGCCCACTTGTGTGGCCACTCAGGAGAGAGTCAAATGCCATCTAGCTGATGAGCAAAGTGCCCACAGCTAGGTTTTTAGTTTCCACTGACAGTGCACATTTGCACATGCCTTTGTGCACATAAAAATTATTCTGCACTTGGATGGAAAACATTAGAAGGGAACATTGCCTCTCAGTGGCAGAGTTCTTTGAAGACCTTATTAGAGCTGTAATTCAACTAGCAAATTAGTTTTTTTTAAATACCAGCTGACAACATGAAGATCTAAAGTGGTGTTTCTCAGGGACTGAAGGTTCACAGCCTTTGCTTAAAGTAAGAAAAAAAAGTTATTTTTTCAGCAAATTATCTTCCAACAGGAGCTATAATCGCCCATACCTGCAGAGGCACAGGTAAACAAAGCATCTTGCAGCCAGCTAGTGGGTTGCCCTTACAAGCCCTGACCCAGAGTTTGAAAACCTTTGCCCTAAAATACCATCTGGGTCTCTGTGGTTCCTGAGGCAATAGCTAGCAATTTCCATCCATCTTAGAAAACTCTCCACTGTTCTGGGTGTCTGAGTTTCCGCTTCAAAGTCATTTCCTAAGACTTCGATCAGCATAGTTACAGAGCAACTAGCATTTATCAATGGCTACCAGCTCTACACAATGCCCCTATGAAGGAGGAAATAAGTATTGCATTTTACAAATGGGAAACTGAAGTATATGACCAATTAAATAAATTGGCCAATATTACCCCCAAAGCCAACTGTTCTAAGGCCTATCTGGTGTATTAACCTCTAGGACACCTTCCTTTTGTTTTGATACTCCACTCTCTCTAACTTAAAGTGTCTCTTATAAAGAAGATCTCAGAGTTTATAGGCTCATAAATTTGTCATATCCAGAAATTAATTTGTCCTATTATTACACTGGTCACCTTTTGGTAACATTTTAAAATAGATAAATCTTCAGGATTTTATTTTAAAGTTGATATAGCCAAGGCCTGGGGCTGATCCATTTTCATTTCTGCCACTGACACTCATAACATTTCTCCAGCATGCAATGTATGCAGTTCAGCACATAGCTAAGGCCTACATCATTTAGTATTCAGATAGTCTTGTATTGGTTCGGCGGGGGATACAATAGGAAATCTGCTTAGCAGTTAAGGGGCTGGATTCAAAAAAGGTAAGATGGGGACACTAGGGCAAAATAGCCCAGTTGTACTAATAGTGTGACACACAGGAATACAGACAAGAGACTGGTATTTATTTCCTATCACAGTGGTCAGAATTACATGGCAGATGTCAGCAGCTACTGGTTCCAGGAGATACTATTATACCTGCTATCAGACATGCAATGAGATAGGAAGGACCTAATTCTTACTAAAGCTAGGAGCTACTTGGTATCATGAGAGCCTAAAAATAGAAAGGGCATTGCTGGCCAAAAGATAAATATATTGAGACAAGAGAAAGATCAACAAAGAATTTAATTTTTAATGCAAGTTAAAATTTCCAGTGGAAGTTCTTTTACTGAACTCCTTCCATTACCTTCAATAGGAGCTTTGTCATAATTAAGCAATACAGAATCAGATCCTTTGCATTTCTTACTCCAATTTTTTTTTTAAATCTGTTTACTCTGCATGCTTGTAGACTCCATATTCATTACAGTTTTGAAACTATCCTTGGCTCCCCTGCCTTTGGCATTCTCAGTATCAGTCCATGACGAGGTGCTACAAGGTGTAATATTGCACAATGTGTGGGGCTGATCTATCCCAACCCAGCAGATGTGGAAGAAGCAGAACATTCCTCATTAGCAAATTTATATAAGGCCAGTGTTTCCTCCACCCCTAGTGTTGCCTAAATTGCTAGTTTCGTCCCCTGGAGGCTAGTCCAATTTGCCTCAAGAAGAGAGTCACACTTTCAGGCTGGGTCCAACTCCATTTTATTGTTTGCAAACAAGGTCAACAAAGGAGCTCTGTGTTCAAAGCAAAGTCGACCTTGGGCGACGCCTGAGCTGAAACTTTTATGGATTCCACATTCCTTCTGGCCAGCGTATCGCAACGTGATTGGTTGCTGCAAGTTTACTTAGTTCCCTAGCAGAAAATTTAGCAGCTTCTGAGACATGCGCAATCAGCTAAATGATACGTGCTGTCTTGAGCTTAAGCAATGGAGAAGAAGCACACTTAGTTTTTACTACAGTTCCCTCCTCAAGATGCTTTCTTCGAATTATACTTAATCTGTCTCAGCCATTGCTAGTCTCTGGTAATGTACAAACATTTCACATTTTACAACTGACCGCACAGTCCGCTGTACAAGAGCTATAATACATGGTGCTAGGCAAGGCAATAAGCATAACATCATCATAGCAAAACAGAACACTAGGAAGGCCCCTTTGAGCCCTTTCAAATTTGGCAGCCAGGAAGTGAGCCAATCAAAATTCCAACCTTTCCAGGTTTGCACGACATGGGCTACACTTCGAATGTCTGAAGCCAAATTCTTAATCAGCCTTCCATTATCGTCTATTTGTAGGCAGCAGTCCGTCCAATTAAACTTTTGGCACAATCCTCCTTCTGCTGCCAACAAATAGTCAAGACCCATTCGGTTCTGGAGGACTGCAGTCCGCAATTGGGTAAGTTGGTTGGCTATCAAATCCAAAGCATCAGCAGTGCGGTTAGCAAATATTTCTACTACTGCTTGGAGTTGGATTATTCGGTTAGTTAAATAGGTAGGCTCTCTGCCGACCACATTGGGCTCCCAGGTGGCAGGACCATAATATCGTACAATTCTCTCTGCGGGCCACTCATCCTTTCCCCACTTTTGGGTAGCTGACAAGTCTGCGGCTGTGAGGGCACGCTTGGCCGGTGTATACATGCGGTGCAAAAGTGGAGCCTCCTTGGGGAGCAGAATAAAGGGGGGTCGAAGGATGGCAGGGTAACATACACCAGTCAATTTGCAGGCAGTTGTGTGTATGCATGGGTACACACACCCAGTAATGACCCGTTAAAGCAGGCCAGGGGTCATGTCTGACACCTTCTGCCCTTACAAACTTACTATTTACAAACCTATTATAAAACCCAAAGAAGGGGAGAGAAGAAACTCCCGCCCCCTTTGTCCGTGTGCCATTTAAGAAACAGGTTTCTTCATTTGTGGAATCTGCAACACAATAGTACAAAGTTTTATTCCCTCTTGTAACTAAGCTTGTACAGTTTATGGAGACCTCAACGTGATTCATTGTCAAGCCAACCAAATCAGTAAGGGGAGAAGAAATCCCTATATTCCATGCAATGTGAACTATTAGTGGTGTTGGAGTTATGCCAGGCCCCTCTATTTAAGAAATAATTCTTGCAGGTGCTATTTCCTACAAAATGCGTGGCGGAGCGCGATTTATTCTTTGTGAAGCACCATTCGCCTACCTGTGGCTGAACCTCCCACGATGGGGTTTCGTGGGCCAACTGGTCCGTTGCCCAGGTGCTATGGTTGTCAGAATGCATTCTATACGCGCGAGATCTACTAATGTGGTCAGATTTAATGGTTGGGGTATCCAGGGCCCAAGGCGGCCTTGATCTTTGGCCTGGACACAAACCCAACAATTAGACAACCTTAGATATTTTGCTATGTTTTCTGCCAGAAACAATACTCCATTCTCGGAGTCCTTCCCTACAACAGAACTAAACAGGAATGTGTACCAACATAGCACAATAAGGTTCGTGTTCATGTTCCCTTTTTACTAATTTTCAGTTTTAGTCCTTCTCCTTGACTGCTAATCCACTGGCTAGATTCTTGTTCCGAGGGGTGGTCAGCCTCCGGAGTGACCACACCCTGGGAGTTGTTGTCCTGTGCTCCCTTTAAATATTTCTTTACTCCGGAACAATGGATCCACTTGTCACTGCCTGCTAGCTTAATCGCCGTATGAGTTGTTAATAGCACCTGGTAAGGTCCTTCCCATTTCTCTGTCAGCGGGTCCTTCTTCCACTTCTGGAGCAGCACCTGATCTCCCGGCTGGAAGTCATGGATCGGGGCGTCTAATGGCAAGCTCTGGAACGGCACAGCAAACCTGTGGAGGGATGACAAAACAGACTGCAAGGCGATAACATGTTCTCTGAGTTCAGTTTTTCCCAAATCAACAGTAACTTGTTCCCTCCACCCGCCAGCAAGACCCTGGAGGCATTCCAAACATTAACTCGAAGGGGACAATTTTATCCCCTACGTGGTATGCTACGAATGCGAGTTAAAGCCAGTGGGAGCGCCTGGGCCATTTTAAATGGGTTTCAATACAGATTTTTGTTAGCATTGTTTTCAAGGTTCTATTCATGCGCTCCACCTGACCTGAACTCTGAGGTCTCCATGGAGTATGGAGCTTCCACTTAATGTCTAAGGCTTTGGCCACTTCCTGCACTACCTTCCCACGACTACCTTGATCTGACTCAATTGACTCCGGCAGTAAAAATCGTGGTATCAGGTCCTGCAGTAGGACACGTGCTACTGTCGATGCTGTAGTCCTGGTGGGATATGCTTCCACCCATCCTGTTAGCTGGTCCACTAACACCAGCAAGTATCAGTATCGTCCAGACTTTGGAAGTTCAGCAAAATCAATCTGCCATGCTTGGCCAGGGTAGTAGGCCCATTGTCTTCCTCCCATGGGAGGCGGGTGGTCGGGCTGGCTTGGGGTTTACTCTCTGACAGGTTGGGCACTGTGACGCCACTTGTGCTTCCAAGTACAATCCTGGTGCCACCATCTGTCGCACCAGCAAATCTCCCATTGCTGTGCCTCCCATGTGGGTGGAGGCATGAAGACGTAGGAGCACTTCTAGCAGCAAGGGTCGAGGCACCATAACTTTTCCTCCCGGCGCTATCCACCAGCCATTCTTATTCTTTACTGCATTGTTTTCCTTTGCTGCAGCATTGTCCATGGGGGAGTAACGTACTATACAATCTTCTAGGAAGAATGGAACTTCGTGTGCAGAGCCCTGGAATCCCACATCGCCTCCCATTAGCGCCGCTTCTTTGGCAGCTGCATCCGCTCTTGCATTTCCCTTCTTCTGGCGTTCGTCGGCAGCCCTTCCATGCGCTCTTACGTGAACCACAGCTACTTCTTTAGGCAGCTTAAGAGCTTCTAGCAACATCACAATCTGTGGTCCATTGGCTATTCTTTGCCCTGAGGCTGTAATGAATCCACGCTCCTTCCACAATAGTCCATGAGCGTGCACAGTGGCAAAGGCATAGCGGGAATCAGTGAAGATGTTTACTCTCTTGTCTGTTCCTATCTCTAGGGCTCGAGTCAGGGCAGTCAGCTCTGCTGCTTGTGCCGACCAGCTTGCAGGAAGCTTTTCCTTCCACACTGTTTCTGTCAAGGTCACTCTGGCACAGCCTGTGTGCCTAGTGCCTTTACTACACTGCTTGAGCCGTCCACAAAAAACTCCTCCTCTGGGTTTTCAAGAGGATCATCTTTCAGATCTGGCCGAATCAACACTGTTTGAGTTAACACTTCCAAGCAATCATGGCATGGTGGCCCCGGTTCTGGCAGCAAGGTGGCTGGGTTTAAGGCAGTGGTGTGTTTAAAAGTGAGTCTGGGGTTGGACAACAAGAAAATCTCATATCTGGACTGCCTGGAGGGGTTCAAAAACTTTCCCCCTTCCCCTCCAAGGACTTGAGGTACTCCATGTGGAGTGTGTATTTCCATGTCGGTTCCCATTACAATCTTTTGAGCTTCCTCCACAATGGTAGCTGTTGCTGCAACAGCTCTCAAACACGCAGGCCACCCTTTTGCTACAGGGTCCAGCACCTTTGAATAATAGCCCACAGGTTTCCAAGTTGGGCCCACTGGTTGGAGTCAGGACCCTGAGGCGCGCCCTTATTTTCGTGTACATAGAGTCTATAGGGCTTGCGCTCATTGGGGATCATTAGGGCTGGGGCTGCATTAAAGCAGTCTTTAACAATTCAAAGGCATGCTGATTCTCTTTGGTCCATTTCAGTTTGCGAGACCCTCTTTAGTGAGGACTCATATAGGGGTTTGGCCTTGCCCCCATAATCCGGAATCCACATCCTACAGAATCCAGTTAAGCCTAGGAAAGCCCGTAGTTCTTTCAGAGTGGTTGGGGCAGGCATGTCCTGTATTGCTTGGATTCGATCCTTGCTCAAAGCCCGCACTCCCTTTTCAATCTCATAGCCCAAGAAGGTGACCTTTGGCTGACATATTTGGGCCTTCGCTTGTGAAACTTTATATACCTTTTTCCCTAGGGCATTCAACAGAGACTCCGTTGCCCTTTTTCCCTTTTGCATATCAGGACTTGCAATCAACAAATCATCAACATACTGGAGCAGAGCTACCTCAGGGTGTTGCCTTTTCCAGTTTTCCAAGTCTTTCTGCAATGCGGTCCCAAAGATATGGGAGCTGATACAAAACCCTGGGCAACACAGTCCACAACAACTGAGCTTTGTGATGGGTATCTGGGTCCTCCCACTCAAAGGCAAATAGTTTCCAACTGTCTTTATGCAAAGGGATAGAGAAAGCATCTTTTAAATCCAACACTGAGAAACACCTTTGCATCTGCTGGAACTTGTGTTAAAATGGTGTGTGGATTTGGGACCATAGGGTGATCCACAAGAACCTTCTTATTTACAGCCCTCAGGTCCTGCACTAATCTATACGAGGTGCCATCTGCTTTGAGCACCCCCAAAACCGGGGTGTTAAAGGGGAAGAGCCCTCTACCAACCAGCCATATCCTTTGAACTTTTCAATTAATGGCTTCAACCCTATTCGGGTGGCTTTCTTCAGGGGATATTGCTTCACACACACAGGGCCCTCTCCTCCCTTGAGAGGAATTTTTACTGGAGTCACAGACTTCGCTCGGGCAGGGGTCCCATCTGCCCATACACATGGATTGACACCTTCTAGGATCTCAGTCCCTTTTGCCTCTAACACTGTCTCAATTGCTCGGAGGGCCATCTGGTAATTTGAGCCCTGTTTCACCGGCAGCTGCACTACAATCTGATCACCACGGAAGAAAATTTCAGCCTGCAGCTTAGTTAGCATATCTCGCCCCAGCAGAGCAACTGGGCATGCAGATGAAACAACAAAGGCATGCTCCAGCATATTATTTCCAATCTTCGTGAGGAGGGGTTTACATACAGGTAGCCTGCTTCGTCTTCCCTCAGTTCCTTCCACTACCACATGCTTTCCACTTTCCTTAGCTGAGGGGGGGTTTCACGGGAATCATAGAAAACGTGGCCCCAGTATCCACCAGAGCCTCATAGTCTCTGCCACCAACCCTTATTTTCACCATGGGATCCTCTCGAGCCTTAGCTCGTAGGGTGGTGGCCTTAGATCCCGGTCCCCTTCAGCTAGAGTCCTCTCCAGAGGATTCCGCCCGCATCTGCCGGCCCTCTGGCTGACTCTCCTTTTTCTTATCCTTCAACTGAGGGCAATTCCTCTTCCAGTGCCCTTTTTCTCTGCAATATGCACATTCATCCGTGCCTACATGTCCTTTTCCTTTCTGGGGTACTTTCCCTGCCTCCTTGCCCGCCAGCCTTCAGGCCTGGATTGCCAGTTATGGCAGCAGCCAGCATTGCCATCTGCTTCTGTCCCCTTTTCTCTTCCTTTTTCTCTGCAACCTGCTCTCTGTTTCCATACACCTTGTAAGCTATTTCCACCAATTCAGAAATGGGCTTTCCGGGCCACCTTCAGTCTTTTGCAACTTTTTGCGGCTATCAGGGGCAGCCTGTCCTATAAACATCAAATTCACCATCCGTTGGTTCTCAGAGGCCTCCGGATCCAAATCACTAAACCTTCGAAAAGCTTCAAACAAGCGCCCCAAAAAGGCAGAGGGGTTTTCATCTTTCCCTTGCCGAACCTCATACAACTTAGACAAGTTTGTGACAGGCACCGCCTTGCCCAGTGCCTCCACTATGATTCCTAAATATTCTGCATTTCGCTCCCGGCCCGCTGCCTGGCGGCCGTTCCATCCTGGATCCTCTATCGGGCACAGTTCTCTTAACTCCCTTCCCCCTCCTCCAGCCAAGGTTCTACGCTCTTCAGCTATTCGATCCACAGTGCCAAGAACCAAACGCCGCTCCTCTGTGGTTAACAGAGTCTGCAACATCATTTGGACATCTGCCCATGTGGGTCGATGGGTCTGGCCCACAGACACAAAAAGGCTTTGCATCTTTAGGGATCCTCTCTGAAAGAGGGTTCTGGTTCTTCCAATTGAACAAGTCAGAAGTACTAAAGGGGACGTAGACAAAAGCTGCATCCCGTCCCCGTTGCCACCTCCCTCATGGGAAATACATATCAGGGCTTGATCTTGGGACGGGAGCGCAGATCATAGGGGTCTTCCGTGTTGTATGGCCCGAACTGGGGCCATTCTATACCCCCATCCTTCAGAACTTTCAGAGGGGGGGATTCAAGAGGAGCAGTGGGTGTCTTCCCCTCATCGGGCAAGTTATAAGGGGGAGGGGTGTGCTTTAGAGGCGGCGGAGGAGTCTGAATTCGTGCCTGAGCTTCTGCTGAGCCTAATTCCTTCCCCTCCTCTTGTTGCTCCACCACGGGAGTTTCTCTACGCCTGCCTTGAGTCAGATCAACTTCACTACCAGAATCATTTAAAACCTTGGGGCATGCACCCTTGCCTCCCATGGCCCTAGCTTTTGCTACCATAACCTTACAAGCTCCTATGCTACACTTCAGCAGCCACGCAGGTCGCCTCTGCGTGTGATTCAACCAACAATCAATATATGGGAACTGATCCCAGTGCCCATCTCGAGTAACAACACCATGCACAGAGGCAACTAGATTTACATCAAAAGACCCTGTATCTGGCCAGCCTATCCCAAAGGTTGGCCACTCTAGCTGACAGAACTTAATTAAATCATCCTTTGTCATTTTAATCCCAAAATCACCCTTAAATTTACTGAAATTGCGCAGCATGCATCCCAATGGGGTTGCGGAGTTTTTCTACCGGAGCGACCAGACCCATTGTGTCAACTTCTCAGCCCCAAGTGCCAAGTGCAATGTTCAGACCTATGCACTGAACGCAAGAGTCCCCGAAGGACTAACCACAAAAGACACAGGGAATATGTATACTTACTCCGTCAACACCCTGGCGCCGTCCCTTCGGACCCCACAGCCTGGTTGACTCGTTCGGTGGAGATTCCTTTAACTTTCTGGATGTCCTGACTCACGCTTTCAGTGTCGTGACGGACTCAAACACGGTCCGGTGCGCACTTCACGGTCACCTACGACGGTCTTGTCGTCCGATTCCGGAGTAGTCCAAGGGGTATCTCCTGGTCTGGCTCACCAGAAATTTGTTTCATAAATTGCTAGTTTCGTCCCCTGGAGGCTAGTCCAATTTGCCTCAAGAAGAGAGTCACACTTTCAGGCTGGGTCCAACTCCATTTTATTGTTTGCAAACAAGGTCAACAAAGGAGCTCTGTGCTCAAAGCAAAGTCGACCTTGGGCGCGCCTGAGCTGAAACTTTTATGGATTCCACATTCCTTCTGGCCAGCGTATCAAACGTGATTGGTTGCTGCAAGTTTACTTAGTTCCCTAGCAGAAAATTTAGCAGCTTCTGAGACATGCGCAATCAGCTAAATGATACGTGCTGTCTTGAGCTTAAGCAATGGAGAAGAAGCACACTTAGTTTTTACTACACTAGTTTCCAAATAGCTAAATCAATTTAGTGACCTTCTAAAAGGGCTCACCAGATTTATTTACTTCAAATTGTGCTTGATTTGGGTGGGCCCTCCTCACACATCTGTAGACAAGCTGGATGAGGTATGTACCAAAGTGGATTCTTTCTGTGGTGAAGAGAATCAAAGCTGAGGTACAAAGAGATTAAGGTGAATATTTTTCACTAATTTTGAGTGCCTGATTTGGAAAACATAGGAACTGATTTATTAGAGTACTTATCATTATAAAGCATTGAATATATTCCAAGCACAGCTCCCAGTGACATCAGCTGCAGCATTGAATGCTCAGCACACCTGCAAATCAGACCTCAGGGTCCCATGTCAGGCATACAATTAGTGGCCACTTGTGAAAAATTTGGATTAAGTTACTTGCCTAACATCAACTCAGTGGCTGCAGTAGAGATAAAATCCCCCATTTTCGGGCACAAAATTCAACTGTCTGAACAATGAATCCACCCTTTCTCTTCCTACAAACCCCTGCCTCATTCACTACACTCTTTCTGGCTTACGCAACCAATGAGGTAGGGTCTTTACAGACAACAGCCTCCTTTATATATGATACTGATTCACTCCCCAGAACAGTGGCACCCTGTGTGTTGGATGAGGCAGAGCTCCTATGTAAAAAAAAAATATTGTGCCTCAGTCTCCCTTGTCCTTACATAGTCTGCTCCCAGTCCATGCCTCCTCTTCCCACCCTGACACCAAGACCCCCTGCCTAGTCAGACTCAGTTTTTCTCCACCCCTAAAATCTTAACAGATTCCTTCTTCCCCTTTCTCTTGGCTCTCGGTCAGGTTTTTGTCTCTGCAGATGACTTCCTCCTCTACTTTGCCTGTATGCCAGTGTGAGGGGTGAGGGGTGCGATCACCCCCTCCCCGGCTAGGAGGGGGGGTCAGCGGACCCCTTTCCCTCTTTCCGCCCGTATCCTTCCCGGCCCCTGTTCGGCAGTCCGGGCAATCGGGTGCGATCATCCCCTCCCTGGAAGGAAGGGGGGGTCTGCGGACCCAGTTAATGTCACCCGTCCCTGCGGGATGGGGTCAGAGCACCTCGATCCCGTCTCCACCTACCCGGGGTGGGCCCTGGTTCTAGGGCGCGCCCCCTCCGGCGCTGCCTAAGGCTGGATGCTCCTTCGGCGGGGAGGGAAGGGGACCCGGTCCCGCCCTCTCTCCAGGTCCCAGCCCGGGCCTAGCGTCGGGCTTGCTCGAGCCCCAACGCGGTAGATGGGGGTCACTCCGCCCGTAACCCGTCTACCCACGGTCGCCAAAAGCGCCCCGTCCCGGGCTCCTTCCTCCCTTCCCGGGTTCCCTCGGGTCATTGCCCCCACCTCCGAGACCTACCCCGGTTCAGACGTTCCAGCCTGCGGTTGTCCCAGCGATACCTCGGGCGTCCATTCCCGCCGCCGGGTCCATTCCCGACCTGGCCGCCCTCTCCAGGGCTGTCGGAGTGGGATCCACCCGCCGTCCAAGCCGGGGCTGGCTGACCGCCAGCTGCGGTGACCTTCCCGGGAGGCCCGGGACCGCAGCCGGGCTGGCTGCCGATCGCGGCGTCCCTCGGGGTCCGTCCTGGGACCGGGGTTTCTCCTCCCTCTCTGCGAGGAGGCTGCCCCCTTCCCCGCTGGTGGCGGGCCCTTTTGAACTGGCCCACCGCGTCGGACGCCACCCAGGGCCCCTCCCCTTTCGGCGGCGCGCCGGCGTGGCCAGCCGTGACCCGGCTGTCTAGCCCCGCCCCATCCCCCTGCAGCACGGCCGCCGGGGAGGGGCTAGCATTTCCCTGCCGGCGGAGGCATGGAGGCGGCGCGCAGCCCCGCCGGCTTCCCTTGCCTGCGCCACGGCCGCGGGGAAGGACTTGGGTCTGCCCTCTGCTTCCCGCGGAGCGGCGGCCCCAGCCATCTCCCGTGCGGGTCAGGGGCGACCCGTCACAGCCAGCAATGAGGGCATAGAGAGACAGGTTCCACTCTCTCAATTTCAGGTCCCAGGCCCACCTTAACCTAGAACAGCCACAACAGGGAAAGCCATGCGTCACCCATATACCCTGGGCTGGAGGATACATGTTCAGTTGTTCTGTGTGGATAGTACGTTCCTCATCTAGCCAGCACTGGGAGCTGTCAGATGCTTTAGCATGCTAAGCAAGGCTGGACTCTTCAGATATTGTCAGTGCTGAACTCAACAAAGTCTCTTCTAGGCATGTGGCAAATTGTTTTTTCCCAGCCCTGTTCTCAGAAATGGTAGGACCATTTTGACTAACATTTTCCCAATCTATTCCACTTGAGGCAGACACCTGGCACAGAAAATTTGAACTCAAATGGTTACAGTTTGGCAAAGTCATAACCAAATGAAAAGTGGTGTCTTATAAAGGGGGAAAGTCAAACAACTTTAATAATAACAGTTGGTGCTACTAGCCCTGCTTATCATAATAATCTTTTGTATGGGTAAAATGTTCCAGCTAAAAATCTGGGGAAAAAATGAAATCTGTACCCACTGTCTATTTAATATGATTGCAGAAAGGCAAACAGCAGCTATGTTTATTCAACTTACTGAATAAATGTGATATTAAGTGAGTCTCTTACAAAACATCTTTAGATATTAAACAAATCCTACTTTTTAGTCTTATGTGATTTAATGAAATTCATGCACTAGTAGTTTTTTTTTTACATATATATAAATTAAATATCAGCATTTATTCTGAAAATAGAACATGATAGCAAATGGATTAGTTTTACAAATGTACGGGAAAATTGTATTTGTCTACCCAAAGCAATAACAAAAAACAAGACTCGTGATGCTGTACAAAGTTACAGACACTAGGAGAATATTTTCCTTCATACAGATATAGAATTAATGAATCTAGCAGCCAAGTGTATCTTACTCTGATATGAGTTCATGTTATTCCTGTTGTCATTGAGACTTACACATTTCACAACGAAATTAGCCCGAGTGTTGGTTATTTAAAATTAAGTATGTGACTTGGAAAATACTGAAAACATACAATAAGCAAATTCATAAATGTTATAAATACAATTAGTATGCCTTCTTGATCAGATGTAATGCCTGCTATTAACATCAGGTTTCTATTTATACTGGCATTCATCGTTTGTATTCCAGTAGTAATATCCAGAGCAGCAGTGGGCAATAATTTTTGACTGGGGGCCACTTCAGAAATTTTTGACCCAGGACGCCCCGGAAGGGTCAGGGCATCATGCGGAAGGGGCAGAGCCAAGACAGTTCCATGCTTCCCTACCCACAGACCCTGATTGGGGTGGGGTGGGGGAGTGTGCAAAGCCTTTGTCCCTCCAGAGAGAACCGCCAGCTGCCCTTAGTGGTGGGAGAAGAAACTTTGCGTGCTCCCCCCTATCCCCAGGTCAGTCAGGGCCTGGGGGAGAGGGAGCACACAAAGTCTCTCACTCTCTGCCCCCGCCTGCTGCAGCTGTTGAGCAGCAGCTGATGGTTTGTGGTTGACTTTAAGTGCCAAGCCCCTTGCAGGGCAGAAGGAGAATTTGTGGGCTTCCACCTCCCCCACACTCCCGAGGCCCTCACTGGCCTGCGGGTGGGGGAGTGTGCGAAGTCTCTTCCCATCCTGCCCCCATCCTGCAAGGATCATGTGGTGCTTAGAAGCGTGTGTCCCTTGCAAGGTGGGCGGAGAATTTGCAAGCTTCCCCTAATTGGCCTGGGGGCAGGGGAATGTGTGAAGTCTCTTGCTCCTTGCCCTCCAGTGCATGATGCTTAGAGTCAACCACCAGGGTTGACTTTAAGTGCCGCATGCTTCCCTGTCCCTACGCCGATTGGCCTGGGGGTTGGGGAGCAGTAGGGCCTCCATGGGCCAGATCAACCTGCTTGGAGGGCCAGATCCGGCTCCTGGAGGCCCGTTAGCCCATCCCGATCTAGAGGCAAATAAGATTAAGACTGCATTGTACAGGACACTATATAAACATACACTTACACTATAATTAAGAAAGACTAGCAAAAAATGGAAGAAAGGAAGCTTAATCATTAGCATATTTTGGGGCAAAACTTAGAGTCTTCTTTATTTTCTTTTTTTCTATCTGAATCAGAATGAAAAGTTGGAATTTTCTCATCATTAAAACTTCTAACAAAAACTGGTTTTAAGTAAAGAAAAATGTTTCCATTTTGACTTTTTAAAAATTATATTACTCTAGAATATTACTATAAAATAAAATTTCAAAATTAAAAGTCTGTTCAAAATTTGAAAAAATCAAAACCATTGCAATCCAATAAGGTTAAAACAGATCAAGAAAATATGTTTCATTTTTTTCTAAGCAAAATGTCATCAAAACTGACACATTTGCATAGAACATTTAAACAAATTATTTCTTTCTCTAGAGCTTGGCATAAATGAAATTGTGGCACTAAGCCCAAATTTGTGCTTCATGAATTTATTGATGGATGTCATTGAAAGATGAATCCAGTTATCAAATTTGAGTCTAAACTTCCTCAAAATCTATATTTGCCAAAATATAGAGTGGCAGATTGTTTTTAGGTAAAGGGATATTTTAAAAGTGCCTTTTACTCTAAACTTAGTCTGGGACTATCTGGTTGCTGGATGCTGACATAGTGGGAATTGTGGCACAAAGATTAATTTTTCCAGAGTTAAACAGTGAGTTTATAAAATTTAGTTGAGCTGTGTTGGTTCCAGGATTCGAGAGAGAAGATGGTTGAGGTAATAACATCTATCGATTTCACAAAACTGGGTGACTAGGAAACATAATGGCAAATGAAATCCTATGTTGATAAAAGCAAAGGAATGCATATTGGAAATGCAATTCTAACTATTCATACAAAATGATGGGGTCTAAATTATCTGTTACAACTCAAGGAAGATCTTCAAGTCACTTTTGAAAGCTCTTTGAAAACATCCGTTGAATGTGCAGTGGTAGTCAAAAAAGCTAACAGAACATTTGGACCCTTTAAGAAAGAGACGGATAATAAGACAGTAAATCTATGATATGCCTACACCTTGAATATTGCATGAATTCCTGTCTTCCCCCCCTCCGTCTGAAAAAAGATATATTAAAATAGAAAATAGTATGGAGAATAACAACACAAATTTTTGGTGGTACAGAACAGCTTCCTTGAATAGAGACTAAAAAGACTGGGATTGTTCATCTCAGGACCATGGAGGAGAGAGGAATTAGATAGAGGTCTATATAATAATGAATGGTGTAAAGAAAGTGAATAAGGTAGTGTTGCTTACCCCCTTCCAATAATATAAAAAGAAGAGGTCACACAATTAAATTAATAAGCAGGTTTAAAATAAACAAAAGGAAGTCCTCTACACAACGCACCATCTTATCTGTGGCATGCATTACCAAGGATTGTTGTGAAGGCCAAAAATATAAATGCATTAAAAAATTGATACATTTATGGACTACAGTTTCATCAGTAGCCATTAGTCAAGATGGTCAGGGACACAACCCCATGCTCTGAGTGACCCTAAATCTCTGACTGCCAGATGTTGGGCAGACTAGACTACAGGGGATGGATCACTTGATAATTTCCCTGTTCAGTGCATTTATTTTGAGTGGCATTGGCCACTGTCAGAAGATAGGATAGTGGGTTATATATGGAACCCTGCAAATCTATGGGTATCCACTTTTTATTCATGGGCATTCACATCTGCAGATGTAGAGGTAGATGTCCATGGATCGTTTTTGCAGATGCAGATACCAATTTTTGTATCTGCGCAGGGCTCTAGTTACATGGACCATTGGTCTGACCCAGTATGTTCATTCTTAAGTTCTCCAAAAGGAAGTTTATAACAGAGCCAGAACCTGAATGCAGCTTTCCTGAGTGCCAGCCAAATGGTTTGACCCCAAGTTTCTCCTTCCTCCTCCTGGCTGAAGTTTAGCATAGTACTTAAGCACATGCCTAACTTTAAGCCTATGATGAAGGATCAGAATTTGGAAACTTTACAGAGGGAACAGCAGGAAGGCTCAGCAGTGAGGGCAGACTGAGATGAGGAGTCAAAACAATCCAAATGTTCCCATTTTAAGAAATGGGCAGCAAAGTCAAGTGCCCAGTGGCAATTCAGAAAAGGAAAGGGGACAATGTAAGAGGAAAATTATTGCAATAGGTAGTTTAAAAGCATAGAGGAGATACCAGAGAGTTAGGAATGAGGTCAAGGGGGAAGTCAAAGAATCCATTGAAACACTATTGCTGATTCAGGATCAAACCCACAGAGAAAAGAACTTTTAGCAGTGACATTCGCTCACCTTTAGCTTCCACGTAATTTTCTTTTGTCCTGTATGCTCGAGGAGATTCTGCTATGATCTATTACGTGATGAGCTTTGCAGTAAGCCAGGGCTAGAGATCTTGGTACTGCTTCCACTGACAAATTCCTATCCCAGAGCAATTTCTTTAAGTGCCACCCGTCCCTGGGCCCTGTAATGGGCTCCAGTAATTACAGCTGACATTGCACTCACGATTCAATTTTGAAACGTTAAAAAGTAAAAAATAATGCCTGCAGGATGGAGTTTAAGTTTATCACAGGGTCTGTTGTGTTAATGGGATTTTTCTTCCCCTCGCTCTGAAGCTTTGCTGCAGTTAATTAAAAGAAAAGTGGGCCACACTTAACGGGAGCATTAGGATCCAGTCTGGAATGATTTTGGATTAAAAACTCACACCTTTTTACAAGGTTTTTTTTTCAGCACTCAAATTCTTGGTTGCCTAAGGAAACATAACAGAGACATTGCAGGGAAGAAAGTAATCCAGACGGTGTAAAATTAATTTTCTCACACGCTCTGGAAGGGAGATGCTGGAGGCACAATGCTGTGCATCAGCAGGTATGGCATGAACAAAGGAAGGGAACTCCAGAAAGTCTTAGCCCTTTTCTACATAAGCAGTGCTGTACAATCCACTAATCAGGGGTCCTGTGTGCTAACAGATGATCCAGTGGTCACGGCACCAGCTGTAGGGGAAGTAGCAGCTATTTCAGATGAGCTGCAAAACTTAACCTTGTTGTTCAGCATGAGGTCAGCATGCCTGGTGTAATTAAAAACTTGCCTGAAGTAAGCACCACATTGCTATGTATATTTAAATACCCTGAGGAAAAATCTCTCAGCACCAGTATAAATCAGGAACTTCAACTGGCATAAACAAAAAATCAGGCCCACACTCTTTAAACCCAAGGACCAGATTCAGTGGAGATGAAAGATCTACTGTTTGGTTTGGAGAGAATCATTTTGCAATGAGCAAATAAACACGAAGAAGAGAACACGTCTTGGGGAGCAGGGAGAGAATGTCCAGTTTCTCCTTACCACAACAAAACACTTGCAAACTGTGTTACTGCCTGATATTGTACTGCAGCATGGTTGTAGTTGTGTCGGTCCCAGGATATTAGGCAGACAAGCTGGGTGAGGTAATTTCTTTTATTGGAGCAGCTTCTATTGGTGAGAGAGGAAAGCATTTGAGCTACAATGGTCAGAGTACCTTTCCCAGACATGGGTGGCATGAAAGCTTCTCCCTCTCACCAAAAGAAGTTACTCCACTAAAAGATCTCACCTCACCCACCTTGTCTCTCTGATATTGCACTGGCTATTACAATTTTCTTCACTGCTTTCTCACTGTTTCTACAACCTGTGAACTAATACCCTGCTATACATTCCATGAATGTATAGCATTAGCATTAGAGTCTTCAGTTTAGCTATAGAAAAACCTGGATCTCTAAATCCACAAACCATAGTTAAATATTTTTAAAGTCATGCTTCCTGTACAGTCCTGTTTAACCTTTTACAAATTGTTTCTTATGTGACAATTGTTTCAGGGTTTTATTATTTTCTCCCATCCCCTTAACTCTCCCCGGTTCTATATTCAAGAAGGAGTTCCCATAAATTCATCAACAGCTGCTCTGAAGGCAGTGGTGGGATGTTGATGCTGAAATGTTATGGTTTTTATAGGCAGTGGGGCAGATTGATATATTGGGGATCTCTGTTTTCCATTAGTATCTTTTAATATAAACCCAGGACATTTATTAACACCTTTGTGAAACCAAAGAAACAAACATTGGGGTGTGTCAAGGAGTGCATTGTGATGGATACATGGCATGCTGTGATAATTGCACAACTTCATGGGCAGAAGAGGTGACAGAGGAAAATGGTACAACTGAGTGAACTCTGGTGAATTTGGCTTGCCTAGGATATGAACCAAACCCAGCATATTTCTGGCCTCAGTACATGACATGGGACCAGATCAGTCTTCCTTGTAAGCTGAATGCTTGGGCGGCCACATAGGAGAGATTCAAATGCCACCAAGCTGATTAGCAGAGCACTCATAGTGCCCAAAATTGGCAACATGTGTTTCTACTAGTGTTGCCCATCTGCACATGCCCTGGTGCATATAACAAAATGTATTCTTCACATAGATGGAAAACATTAGAGGGAACATTGGACCAGATCCAGACATTTCACAGGAGGGTTGAGTTCAGAGGGCTGATTCTGATCTCACTGAAGTTGTACACCAGTGTAAATGTAGGGCATCAATAATTGCTGCTGATTTATGCTGGTGTAAGAAAAATCAGAATCAAACCCATGCCACATGGGACACTCAGGGCTCTATAAATAAAGAATCATCCAAATCTTAACTGTCATTGGGGTGCTCCACATACATCAGTCCCATGAGCATACTAGGCCTCTCCACGGAGAACCATAAGACTCATTAGAGACTAAGCAAGCTACTTATGACCATTCCACCATATTAAAAGTTCAGTAGAGTCAACATGGTATTGACCCAAATAGGAATGCAATAGATGGTCCTAGTATTGCCCATGGCTTTATGTTCTGTGTATTTGAAGTTCTTTAACAATCACAAGCTGCCTGAAATTCTCCATATTTCTGTGGGCACCATTACTAATGACAGCCAACTAAAGGATTGGCCAATGGGAATGGGATTGTTTCCTTCTTTGTTCCCAGCACTGGTGTCTTTGAGGGTTGCCTGATTATCACGTGGATTGGCAGAAGGAAGCACCTATTTTCCAAGTCAGTGAGGCTCGAATGTAGATTGAGCACTTCACTCTGAAAATGTTTAATGGTAAAGATAGGAGTAGAGTCTCTGGAGCAATGGCCAGGGTGGCATCATGGGGGTAGGATGCTATGGTGATGGGTACAGGATAAGTTCCTGAACAGAACAGAGTCACTCTTCCCAGCTCTGCCAGACTTTTTGGGTCTGGATCTAACATCTGATGGATTTCAGCTCTATGGAAGGATTTCACTTTACACTAAAAAAATAAAAGGGAGCCATTACTAACTGACAATAGCACCACAAAGAAGCCCATAGCCAAACAGGTATTACTGCTATCCTGTAAGCAACAGAGACTGAAGGACTGCAACTTGGGTGCATTAGCACAGCTCCACTGACATCTAGGATACATCTACACTGCACAGTTATTTCAGAATAAGTTACTCTGGAATAGTTATTCCAAAATAGCTTATTTTGAAATAGCACATCTCTACTGCAGGGAAACCTCAAAATTAGTCTGATGCATGCTTACCTAATGTAGACGTGCTATCTCGATTTAGAGCTCCAGGAGGAATAACAGAAATAGCAGCAGTGAAGTGTCTACACACGCCTTATTTCGAAATAGCTATTTCAGAATAGGCATTATTCTTCATAGAATGAGGTTTACAGAAGTCGGAATAAGCCGTCCGTTATTTCAAATTTATTTCAAAATAATAGAATTGCTGTGTAGATGCTCGCATAGTTATTTTGAAATAACAGCTGTTATTCTGAAATAACTTTGCTGTGTAGACACACCCCAAGAGTGCTATGCCAATTGACACCAGCTAAATGGCTGATAATTAGATCTGAGAGGGCAGTAAACATCATACTTCCCCACCCCGCAATACAAGATTTGGCATCTTTCAAACCATGGTGGCCATTGCTACATACATGTTTGCAACATTGTCATTGCTTCTCCCTGCTGCTTTCACATAGGTCTTCACAAAGCTTCATTTAAAGTTCTTCACAACTTTCCTCTGTTCAGCCAGTTCTAAGAGGCTTTTGTGAGCCAGTGCCACTGGACTTGACTAGTGATTAGAACAGGGAGAATCCACCATTGAGAATGGTCCATCTACACTGCACCTCTCTTGTGCAAAAGCCTATGCAAATGAAGTGTGGATTAGCATATTGCCACACTTCATTTGCATAATTAATTAGGGGCCATTTTTGCGCAAAACCCCCCTCTTGAACAAGAGCCGTTCTTCCTGAAACAATGAGAATGGAAGACAGACTTTCATTTCAACTAATCCTTTGCTGGCTATTATTAGCCTTTTATTAGCTTTTGAAGGTCCAGTATTTTTAAGTGACCCAAAATTTTGGGTGCCTTGTTTTCTTAAGTGTCTCAAACTGGGTACCCAGCCCTGAAGACACCCAGTGTAATCACCAATCCAGGCTGGGGATGTGTTCTGTAGCATTATCACAGGCATAGCAGACACAAGTAGAGATTACTGGGAGTTTTCTGTATAATAATAATAATAATAATATATACAATTATTCTGTAGAATGATTTTGACAGGAAATGAAATTTCTGCACATTTTAATTTTCCTATGGAAAAAAATTGCCAGATTCTGATTTTCTTTAGGAAAACAGAAACAAGACATTTCGTGTTGGGCTGTGACTCCCAAATTGAAATATTTTGTCTTATTGAACTAACCTGAACCATTTAGTTTAGTGAATTCAATATTAAACTGCATTTTTATGATCCTGGAGCACAGCTTCATGGAACTCATAGCTTAGAGTTCTGATATTGCCAGACTTTCTTATTGGTTGAGCTCCTAAGAAAGACTACATCTCCTAGTATGCAATGCATTCCACCTTTAAGTCTGTAGCATGGTGCATCACGGGAGATGTGTTCCAGTTAGGATGACTAGCCCCTAAAGGATAAAGGGGGCAAACGACTCTAATTACAACTCACGGGAGGCAATAAACCACATCAGGGAAGTGCTGAAAAGAGTCAAGATGAAACTGAGTCCATTACACAAACGAAATATCTCAATTAAAAATGCTAAAATGTTTACTTTTGATGCAAATGTCATAACAAAACATTCAGTGATTTCAAAATCAAAATATTTTTAGAACATTTTGTTCTGTGAAAACTGATATTTCATCTTGTCATCCCAATTTGGGACAATAACAAATGTTGAAACAGCAGAATTTCTTATGTGATAGACAATTCTATTTTCATTCAACTCTATCCAGTGTTATAAGTGATTTTTGGAATGACCTTTATTTAGCTTGCTAAGCATAAATGTCCAATATTTCCCCTAGTTCTCTATAACATTCTAACTCTTCCCACTGTGCCTAGAGTCACCATGTGGGCTGTCTAGAAGTTTTCCATCTAGACCAATTTTGGGTAGAAAATTGGGTTTTTTGACAAACCCAAAAGGTTTTTTTGGATTTGGTTTAAAACTGAAGAACAGCTCAGAAAAGCCTAAGAATAGTCTGCATTAAGAGTGTTTTAATTTTACAAGAACTCAGTGTTACTCAGTGGAATTCTCCCTAGAGGGGAGAAAGAACTTTAAGCTTCTATAAATAATAGTTATAGTAGAAAACTTTACAGAAACCAAAGATTGTGGCAAGTGGTGAACACTTTAAGGTATATCCATTTAATTCAAATTTGAATTAAGTTCTCCTCAGTTCCATGCATTCCATTTTGCCAAGGACAATGGTACTTTTACATTCTGTCTAAAATTATCTTTCGATTTTAGCTTTGTTTTAATGGAAGGAGAGGAAACAAAAGCAATTTACTTTGAAATAATTAAGGAGCGGGAGGGTCCAACAAGGTACTAAGGCACCCAACTCCCTTTGAAAGTCAACAAGAGTTAAAAGAATTGGGTACCATTGTGGTGTTTTAAAAAATCTCCCCCTATATTAATAATGAATTCTATCAAGCAGCCTTTTATGAAGTTCGTGCTGATTGATTAACTTCCTTCCCTGAACAGGTGTTAATCAAAAGACATCAGGAAGTGCAGTCACTCCCATTTGTGACATGGGAAATGTCCAAAGCCTATTTTCTTTCCTCAAGTTTATTTTGTTTTGACAGTTCTATCCAAAAAAGATTATTTTCTCTACGGTTCTCAATCAGTTTGTGCTGCAGTAGACAATTAAGCTTGTACAGTTAAATTACATAGGCATGATTTTTAAGCTCCGACAATATAGTCTTAATCCACATTTCACATGATTTGTTAAAATGCAGCTGTTTTTAAAAACTATAGATATGCTTTATTGTGAGTTCCTGGGTTCATCTGCACCTGCAGCTATCATGAAAATGGTATCAAGCCTGAGGGTATGTCTACACTACAGAAGAAGGTTGAAGCTGCCACTATCGATCTTCCATGGTTCGAATTAGCGGTCTAATGAAGACAGCTAATTCGAAGTGAAAGGAGCACTCCAGTAAATGCCGGTAACCCTGCTTTCACGAGGAGTAAGAGAAGTTGAAGGAAGAGTGTTCTTCCTTCAACTTCCTGCAGTGTAGAGTGCACCGAAAATTGAGCTAAGCTACTTCAACTTCAGCTATGCAATTAACATAGCTGAAGTTGCGTATCTTAATTCAATTTTGTCCTGTAGTTTAGGTGTACCCTGAGTGATCAAACCTTACCGCTCGAGAGAGATCTTGGAGTCAAAGTGGATAGTTCTCTGAGAACATCAACTTAATATGCAGCAGCAATCAAAAAAGCTTAGGAAACATTAAGAAAGGGATAGAAAATAAGACAGAGAATATCTTATTTCCTCTATATAAATCCATGGTACACGCTTATCTTGAATACTGCGTACAGATGTGGTTGCCTCATCTCCAAAAAGCATTGACATTGGGAAAAACTCAGAAAAGGGCAAATGAGTTTGGATTGGGTCCCATATGAAGAGAGATTAAAAAGACTAGGATTTTCCTTCTTAGAAAAGAGGAGACTTTTATAATTTAGAAGATTATAAAATCATGACTGGTGTGGAAAAAATGAATAAAGAAAAGTTATTTACTTCTTCCCATAACATAAGAACTAGGGGTCTCCATATGAAATTAATAGGTAGCAGGTTTTAATCAAATAAAAGGAAGTTTTTTTTCACACAGTGCACAATCAACCTATGGAACTCCTTGCTAGAGGATGTTGTGAAGGTCAGGAATTTAATAAGGTTCAAAAAAGAACTAGATAAATGTATGGAGGATAGCTCCATCAATGGCTATTAATCAGGGTGGGCAGGGATGGTATCCCTACCTTCTGTTTCTCAGAGTCTGGGAATGGGCAACAGTGGACTGATCACTTGATGGTTACCTGTTCTGTTCATTGCCTCTGGGACACCTAGTATTGGCCACTGTTGGAAAATAGGATATTGGACTAGATGGTCCTTTGGTCTGACCCAGTATGGCCGTTCTTATTTTCTTATGCGTGGTGCTGTGACCCCACATACCAAGTTGCAAGACTGTGAGCAGGGAACTGAGCCCAGGCTCACAGGCTAGAAGATGCTGCTACAGAGTAAGCGGGGGCTGGGCCTTATCCCCAAAGTGCCTATCCCACATATTAGGCTGGCATTAAGTTGCTATGTAGGAATGGAGGGCATTGTTGCAACTATTTATTGCATTAGTAGGCGACATTATGCATCATAATCTTGTCACTAAGAGTACCATACACATGTAATAATATTGTTTGGTAGATTATTAAATTGTAAGTAATCCTGCTTTCTGTATATATTGTGTGTTTCAGACAATAATTATACTAGAGCTTAGAACAGTGCACCTGCTGATCTGGGAGGTTATCTTTGCCCCTGTACACATCATGGTACTTGACCAATCATGTGAATAAGCCAGGAGTGGGAAATCTTTTCTTTGTTATAGTTCATTGACCCATAGAAAAAAAATCGCAGGCTACACCTGTAACATCTGCGGTGGGCCCAGTCGGCAGTTGTGGCTTCAGCCCCATGGGGGGATGTGGGAGCATGGAGCTCCCTGCCCACAATAGGGTGAGCCTCACTGTACAAGGATGTAGAAGAAGTTTAATTTTGTACTCTGTTCTCTATTGCACTGACAAATGCATAAAAACACCTAGGGAGATAATATTGTAAAGTGAGAGGAATGTTTCTGCTGCTTTTGATCATTATGGAATTGCACTTGGAGCTACATTCTGAATTTCTGGTTGAAGTAACAAAACAAAATTGAGCTGAAATCAGAGATTCTCCTAAGTTTTGATTTACAGACCTATGGAACCACAGAATCCACATGTTTTTAACTCAAAACGGTACATTAGACCATTTTCTTTCACCTGAAATGTTTGATCAAAGCATGCATGACCTTTAAAAAAACTATATCTTTTGTAAAACAGCTGACATTTTGAATTGGTAACAAACTCCAAAAACAGAGAAGCTTTGCTTTCTTTCAGGTTTCACTGCCAACAACTTCCGCAGAGGTTTAAATAAACAAACACTTTTCAACATCACCTTTTATGACTTGGCAATATAAAGGGTTTGTTTTGAAGTCCATTGAAATTGATACCAGGAATAAATATTGCAAAGAGCCATGATGGCATAAAATGAAGTCCCTGGAGTTGTTTTGATTAATACCAATCACCCAGGCTTGAGCTTTTAAAGACAGGTTTCTAGTTACTATGTCATTTATACCAGAGCCATGCACTACATATTTGGACAGGCTCTTGTAAGAATCTGTGCACAAAATCATGTGGTATGAGACAGTGACTTCTCAATAGCTATAAAATATATTTGTTATTCTCCCAAAATGCTCACCAATATCACCTACTATCTACACCTCCCTGAGGCTATGTTTATACTACAGAGTTTTTGCGCAAAAACAACCGTTTTTGCACACAAACTCGTGAAGCGTCCACACCTCAAGCGCATTTTTTTGTGCAAAAAATTGAAAGAACAGAGGGGTTTTTGCGCAATAGTTATTCCTCTTTCTATGAGGAATAACTCCTTTTTGCACAAGAGCTCTTGCGCAAAAAGGTGTGTGTAAATGGGCTACAGGGGGATTTTGTGCAAAAACAGGAAAAAGGAAAAAGCACAAGTGCCCTGGTGGCCATTCTGTGGATAGCTATCATGCTTTCTTTCGAGACAGCGTCCATGCAGTGTGGATGCTCTCTTGCACAAAAGCGCATCGCTTTTTCAATGCGCTTTTGCAGTGTGGACGCTCTCTTGTGCAAGAAGTTTTTGTGGAAGATCTCTTCCGAAAAAAGCTTCTTGTGCAAGAAGCCTGTAGTGTAGACATAGTATAGCACTGTTATCTTCTATACAAGAGGCCGATATGAATTGTCTTAAAGGCATTCTAAAAACATAGAATCAGTTTCAGCCCACATTCAGTCACAACCATACATTGTGCCATTGTGATACAAGCATGCTTATGTTGAAAAAAAAAAAAAGCTTTTTGCTTACACTAATAACAGGTCTGATTCTGTTCTAATTCGGTAGCACCTCACTACAAAAATAATGCCATTGAATGGGCTTCCTTGAAGTGTAAGATACTAAATTTTCCCTGACAAAGGGACAGGAAGCAGCCTATATTCTTTGAAGTCCCATTTAAATCCTCAAAATAAGGCATAAAGGAGATTGCCGTGGGGCACATGTATTGTGCTGGTTGTCTGCAATTGAGGAGGGAAGAAATGTCATCTCACATGTCTAAGGGTGGCAGGAGAAGATCCAATTTAAGGAAGAATTTCTAGTACAACTTGAGTCAGCCAATACGCCTATTAAGGATGGGAAAGCTCATTTCTAAACCTATCTGAACACTCAGGTTTCAGCCTCAATAGGAGATGGTAACCATGCTGCTGAATTTCAGATGCCTCTTTCTGCCCTTCCATCATTCCAACATTCTTTCCAGTTCCAAACATTCTTCTTCCATCCGCCACCACCAAATCCTTCACTTTCCTCTCAGCCCACACTTGTCCCTTCTGCAGCTACTGTGCAGCTGTCAAAGTCTGTGCACTATGCTATAACCAATCATGTATGCCCAACAGTATTTCTTAACCAGCAGGTTATGATTAACAAGCTGATCCAGAAGGGTAGGATCAAGAGGCACTGAAATATTTATTACATGCTAAAGCCAAGAAAATCTCTCCCCTCTATCTACGGCACACACTTATTCAATGGCCAGCTTTTAAAATATACACATGTAGAGGTAACTGACAAAAAGTAAGAAAATATCTTCTGAGGGGGGAAGGATTTTTTAAGGCACAAAGATGACTCTGGACATGCATCTGACGAAGTGGGTTTTTGCCCACAAAAGATTATGCTCCAGTAAATCTGTTAGTCTATTAGGTACCACAGGACTTCTTGTTGTCCTTGCCTCTGATGTCTCTCAGAGCCTCTACTCTGATTTTGGAAATTGAGCCATTTCTGAACAGAAGCAATCCCCACTTGCCAATGGAAGAATCAGAGAGCAAACACTTAGGCCTTGTCTACTCTTACCAACACTATTTCAGTAACACAAATAGGGAACGTCTAGACTATGGGGTTTTTTTTTGGAAAGGAGATATGCAAATTCGGTGCTAATTTGCATATCTTCTTCCGATCGCATTTTCGAAAGCAGATCTTTCGAAAGTGAAAGTAGCCTGGATGCCTTTTTGTTGGAAAAAAACCCTTTTTCGGAAAAAAAACGCTCTTCCTAAAAAAAGGAAGTTTACGCGGTTTTTTGAAAAAGGGGGGTTTTTTCTAAAAAAAATGTGTCCAGACTACTTTCACTTTTGAAAGACCCGCTTTTGAAAATGCGATCGGAAGAAGATATGCAAATTAGTGCCGAATATGCATATCTAATTTCGAAATTTCGAAAAAAAACCCCTGTGACTCACTGTAGCATCTTGCGTGGGTTAGATCGATGGGGGCTGCTCTCTATCGACACTGCTGGAGTACTGGCATCTACCAGAGTGAGCTCGGAGATCAATTTATTGCTTCTACAACAGACACAATAAATCTACACCCCAGTGGATTAATCACTCCAGGGTCGATCCATTGTGTGGTGGAGACAAAGTTTTAGGGAGTTCCCCAACCCTTATACAGAAGAGGAAAAATTAACATACAAAAGTTTGGGGCTTGAATTACTTTGTTTCTACCCAGATTTCTCACATCTCTAACTTTATTCTAACTGATTTGTCAAGGAAGTTCCCCCGTAATTCACTTGGAGGAGCAGATCATCTTCTTGATTCTACTGGATAAAAAGTGGCCAATTTTGAAAAAGAGGTTTGTTTAAAAATAAGCAGAAAGCTGTGTGTTTGTATGCACTTGCACAGCATTCATTATCTGAAATAAGGCAGGAGGAGACGAAAAGGAAAATATGAAAAAGGTGCTTTTTAAAAATAGGACAGCCTGTTCTCTTTTGAATCTATTTGTACAGCCTTGAGGGAAGCAAATAAGTGCTGAAAAGGGATTATTTTAGAAACTGAAGTATACAGTACTTTAGCACAGCTCTGTAAAATAGAGTGGTGCTAAAAACAATGGCTTGCTTTCAAAATGGTTGAGTGATTAGCACCAAAAATCTTTCCCTTTCACTTTTTTTAATAATGTTGCAATTTCATTAAAAAAAAAAAAAAGAAAGAAAGAAAGAAAAGGGGAGGATTTGAAACAAGTTTGGGATGAATCTGTAAGAAATTTCCTTCCCTCACCACCAAAAGAAAAGCTTGTTAAATAATCTGATATATTTGATGGGATTATCACCTAGTAGATTTTATGGGCCAAACCCACAGCCTGCAGATTGGTTTCAGTCTATGACTTCAATAGAGCTATGCTAATTTAAGACTGTTAAGGATCTGGCCCTCTGTGTTCTCTCTTTCTTCTTCTCTTATTTTAGCAAAATTGTACAGATAGATTAGGGCAGTATTTCAAAGTGGAGAGCTTCCTTTACAGGTGCAAAGTGCACCTCAAATTTAATTGTTAGTGCAGTTGTTAAACTGAGTAGTTGCAATGCCAAACTACCTGATTACAGCACCTTAGGCAGTTAGGTGTAAATACTTAGGGCTTGTCTACACTGATACTTTACTGCACCTCCTGCCCAGAGCAGCAAGTTCCTGAGCTGTAAATCACCAGTATAAACAAGTTACCAACACTAGGAGCCACATTCCCATTGCTGTTAGCTTCTCCCTTTGTGGAGGTGGTTTACTTAGAGCTCTGAAAGACCTCTCTCCCGCACAGGGGCTGTGACCACACTGCCATGGTAAAGAGCTGCCGCAGCTACACTTTAAATTTAGAAGTGCAGACAAATCCTTACACTTCTCAAATCCTTACAATTCATTCTGTAGATACGATTATCTGGGAGCAAATTTTGCAGAAAGATGTGAGTATTAGTATTGGGGTCTCCACTGTAGAACCCTCACACTGATCTCATATCTATTGGCCCAGTATTGAATCTCTTTTTAAAAATTCTTCAAAGTCCTCTCCTGGTGCACTGACTTTAGGATACATCTCCATATCAGTGATACTTAAGAAAATCATTCTGGTTCTCATTTAGGAATCACTTAAGCTCATCACTCACTTTAAGCATATGCTTAAGTCTCACTAACTTCAGTGGGATGTGGGCCCTTAATTCAGGACAGCTTCCATCCTAGGGACAGTTTTTAAACAGTGTTGCCAACTCCCATGATTTTGTCATGTGTCTCATGATATAATTACTGTTGATCTTAAAGGGTTGCATGATTATTTCAGCCTTTGTTCTTAAAGCAAAAGTAAGTAACTCTTGTGGCTGTGGAGGAAGCTTCAAAATACAAGATGGGGGGGGGAGGAGAGAGAGAGAGAGAGAAACTGTCAAATTTATTATTTTTCATATAATCTCATGATTTTCAAGTTAATCAAGATTTTCGGTGAGCCTGGCTCATGATTTTTAAACGTTTGGGGCTGACAGTATTGTAAATATATTGACTTTAAGGCTGTGTCTACATTGGCACTCTTTTCCGGAAAAGGGATGCTAATGAGACAAGTCGGAATTACAAATGCAGCGGGATTTAAATTTTCCTGGCATTTTATGAACATAGTTGCCGCTTTTTCAGCTGGGCTTTGACGGAAAAAAGCGCCAGTTTAGACGCGCTCTTGCGAAATAAAGTTTTCCGAAGATCCCTTATTCCTCTTAAAATCAGGAATAAGGGATCTTCTGGAAAAGGCTTTATTTTCCGCAAGAGCCGCGTCTAGACTGGCGCTTTTTTCCATCAAAGCCCCGAGCCGGAAAAAAGCGGCAGCCATGTTCGTGCAAATGCCGCGGGGAAAATTTAAATGCCCGCTGCATTTGCAATTCCGACTTGTCTCATTAGCATTCCTTTTCCGGAAAAGGGTGCCAATGTAGACACAGCCTAAGTGTATGCATAAGTGCTGTTCTAAATAAGGCCCTCTAGCCTAAAAACAAAACAAAAATGAACCAAAGTTCAATCTTGAAGCTGTTAGTTCTTTTCCTTTTGATTTTCTTTACTGCCTCATTAACCTATGTTTGCTGTTTCCCTGCAGTGATTTCCTATGCGTATGGATCCCAATGCTGGTTATGAACAAGTTACCTTTAAATTAGGTGCAGAAAGCTGTTTGTCAGTGAAACACCACCAGCTTTATATAGGTCAGGTGGACTATTAACATCTATAAAAAACAATTCCAAGGCCAGAATGTCATTTAAGAGTCCTATTCAATTAACATTCATTTTCCATGTCTTAGGTCATGAAGCATCTGCCGAGCACTCTGTTCTCAGAAAGGCTATTATGATCCCGTAAAAAAGTTGTACATGACCGGTGCTGTGCTTGGTGCTTTGAACTACATTTATAATGGATTTTCTGTAACTTAAAGTCTTTACACTGAGATTTGAGAACTTCAGTAATTTGGCCAGAGGTTATGGGCCTCCTACTGGAATGGGTGGGTGAGATTCTATGACACTCCCATCGACCTCCCTTATGCTTCTCATTCTGGTGGAGTACCAGAGTGAATGGGTCTTTACTAGCTCTGCTAAATCGACCCCCTGTGGAATCCATTGCAACAGTACCAATCTCCCAGAAAGTGAAGTCCTACCCTTAGAGGGCATAGCTACGCTGGAATAAAAGATACACAGGATGGTTACAGCTGGCTCAGGTCAGCTGATTCAGGTACATGGGGATAAAAATTGTTGTGTAAACATTGAGACCAGTGTTTACACAACATTGAGACCAAGGTGCGTGGCACCGCAGCTTCACAGGTGATTAATGAGCCCCTCCCAGTCAATCAGTTTTGTGCAGGGAGCCCTGAGCCTCACACTGGGTGGGGCTGATTAATCACATGCAGTTTACAGGGCACACTGATTCTTCTTCGAGTGATTGCTCATGTCCATTCCAATTAGGTGTGTGCGCTCAGCATGCACGCGTTGTCGGAAGTTTTTCCCTCAGCAGTACCCGTAGAGCCAGCGGGGAGCCCCCTGGAGTGGCGCTGGTATATCGGCTCATATATACACCTGCTGGCCCCCTCACCCACTCAGTTCCTTCTTACCGCCATGATGGTCGTTGGAACAACCATCAGCGCTTCTAGCGATAGTTGTCTTCAGTACTGTTTTCTGTTTCTTCAGTTAGCTTAAGTACCTGCAGTTGAGTTAAAGACTCTTTTGTTGTTCTTCGTTGTTTTCATTGCTGTTCCACACCACAGCGTGCTGTGTGCCGCGTAAGGCTTACAGGCCCAGCCCGTAAGGCTTTAAGTCCTGCAAAAAGTGCCACAAACTTATGCCCCGAGGCGACCCTCATTCCTCATGTTTAAAGTGCTTGGGAGAGATGCACCTCGCTGAAGCCTGCAAAATCTGCAAGGCGTTCAAGCCACGAACGAAATATGAGAGAGAGTCGTGTCTTAAGATCATCCTTATGGAGGTGGCTCTCCGGCCGGTACCAGCGCCTGAGTTGGCACCAGGTCCTCAAAGCGCACCTGCGTCGGTGCCGGACTCCCCCCTGCACCGTGCCTCACCGGCACCACAGACACCTCGACACCGGTCTCAGTCTCCGGCACCGCAGAAAAGGAGGAGGCCTAACAGGGGACAGCCCCCCTTCAGTGGGGCACGCAGCGCTGGCAAGTCCGGAGCCTGGAACTTCCAGGTCGGGCGGACCTTCCTCCCAGCAAAGGGAGCCGAGCCCCTTGGAGGACTTTCCTGAACCCTCCACACCAGAGGCCTTAGAAGCGGCAAGGGTGCTCATAGACTCTTCCCCCTCGCCGCCCTCTACTCCAATGCCTTCCAGGCAACACGGGACATCCCGGCACCGGGTATCGAAACAACCCGAGACCTCTGCACCGGATGCCCACACCACTATGCCACCACCGCCACCTCTACACAATGGGAAATCGGAATCTATGGCCAGGCATGTAGCTGCTCCGCAGGTGTCTGCATCAGCTCCTCCCTGGTCTGCCTCGGACTACATGTCTGACTCCGAGGCAGAGTCCACCTGGTCTTCTCGGGGCTCTCAGTCCCAGTCACGGCACCATTCCCGTTCGCGGCGCTGCTCCCGGCACCATCGTCCACCTCATCCATTCCAGCAGTAATGGACACAATCAGTCCCGGTACCAGTGCTCCAGCAATCGGGGCCTCCTCAGCCTCCGGCCCAGTGGCCATTTTGGACTCCTTGGGCATATCACCATGCCCAGGGAAACCCCCCTTCCAGGTTGGCTTCGGTTGCATCGGGTCCTCAGGCCCCTCCTTCGGCAACCCCACTGGTCAGATCGCTGACCTCTGACCAGTCACTGCTCCCT
Source organism: Rafetus swinhoei (assembly GCA_019425775.1). Lineage (NCBI taxonomy): Eukaryota > Metazoa > Chordata > Testudines > Trionychidae > Rafetus > Rafetus swinhoei. The sequence continues at coordinate 25,692,580 of CM033425.1, read as the reverse complement.
AGTCAGCAGTCTCATGGTCTTTCAGGGAGTGCGGCTGCGGTGAGCCAACCACCTTCACCCTTGTCCGCTGGCATGCAGCAGGATCCGGCACTTTCGGGGGTATCTGTCAGGGAAGTCTGAAAGGGATCATTGTCCTCCTCCCCTGACGAGGCTCTGGGAGACCCTGGACCATCCATGACCTCTATGGACAGCAGTGCCCACCAGGACCTCCTCCAACGTCTGGCCCAAAGTTTGGGAGTCCAGACGGATAGGGTGTCCGATGACTCAGATCCCATGGTGGACATCCTTCACGCGGACCCCCCCTCTAGAGTAGCCCTCCCGATTAACAAAACGGTGGCCAAGATCTCCAAAGCCTTGTGGCAGACTTCCACGTCCATCCCTCCTACAGATAAGCAGGCCGAACGGAGATATTTTGTCCCCCAGGAGGGGAATGAGCATCTTTTTTCCCACCCCCTGCCGGGCTCTCTCGTGGTACAAGCTGTGAATCAAAGAGAGAGACAAGGTCAGCCCGCTGTTGTCCCTAAGAACAGGGAGGCTAAGAAAACTGACCTGCTAGGCCGGAAGGTCTATGCGTGCGGTGGTGTCCAGTACCGCATTGCAAACCAATAGGGCCTCTTGTCCCGGTATGCGTTTAACATGTGGGCCTCAATGGACAAATTCGTGGACCTACTCCCCTGAGAATCCTGCGCAGAATTCAAAGCTCTCCACAAGGAGGGGAGAACGATTTCCAGGGCGGCTCTCCAGGCAGCTCTAGACGTGGCGGATGCTGCTGCCCGAGTAATGGCCTCCGGGGTAGTCTTACACTGCAGTTCCTGGCTACAGGGTTCTGGGGTTCCCCTAGAGCTCCAGAACACCATACAAGACCTCCCTTTTGAAGGCCCCTCGTTCTTTTCTGAGCAAACTGATTAGAGGCTCCATGGCCTGAAAGACACACCTCTTCCCCATTAGGCACCCCTTCCCCATTAGGAATGTTCCTAGAGCACCTCCCTAGGTCTGTGTACTGATTTCTCCCACTGTAGGAGCAGAAGTGGTAATGGCAGGAACAACAGGAGTCACCCTCGCCCGACCGCTGATCACAACCAGGGCCCCCCAACAAACCCTCTGGTCCCCGTCAGGGTTTTGACGGGAACTATGAGGGCAACCTTACAGTCTTCCCATTTTTCTTCTGGGACTGTTTATCCCACTTTACCCCAGCCTGGCGGTTGGTCACTTTGGACCGCTGGGTGCTCGAGATAGTGGAAAGGGGTTATGTAATCCCTTTCCACTCCCCTCCCTTTCCAGCCCTCTACCCCGTCCCTTCTCAGGGACCCCTCTCATGAGCCTCTGCTTCAAGAGGAGGTCCAACATCTCCTTACGATAGGGGCGGTAGCACGCGTTCCCCCCGAGTTTTGGGGGAGGAGGTTCTATTCCCGCTACTTTCTGGTCCTGAGAGCCAAAGGGGGCCTGCGTCCTATCCTGGACCTAAGAGCCCTCAACTCCTTCATCGCCAAAGCAAAGTTCAAAATGGTAACATTGGCATCCATAATTCCCTCACTAGCCCCTGGAGACTGGTACGCTGCCCTCGACTTAAAAGACGCTTAATTTCACATTTCCATTGCCCCCCACCACCACAATTTCCTCAGATTTACTGTGGGCCCAGACTACTACCAATTCATGGCCCTCTCATTTGGTATTTCCACAGCCCCTCAGGTCTTCACCAAGTGTATGGCGGTGGTAGCCAGTGCTCTCAGAAAAAGGGGTATCCAGGTGTTCCCCTTTTAGATGACTGGTTCCTGAAGGGGAGCTCAGAGTCGCAGGTGTGGACGCACATCACCGTAGTGCGCGCACTCTTCAATGATCTAGGTCTTTTGTTAAACCTGGACAAGTCATCCATAACGCCCGCTCTGATAATAGAGTTTGTGGGAGCCACCCTGGACTCTACCTCGGCAAGAGCCTCCCTACCCAAGTCCCAGTTTCTCATGATCCAGAACTTTCCAGTGACCACCGCCCGGACTTGCATACACCTCCTGGGTCTCATGGCCGCCTGCACTTATGTAGTGCAACATGCCAGGCTGCGCATGCGCCTGCTACAGATGTGGCTATCGTAAGCCCACACCCCGGTCATCCATTCATGGGACAGGGTAGTGACGGTCCCCACTTCCGTGCTCTTCGGGCTGAACTGGTGGACCAACCAGGCAGAGGTCTCCGTGGGGGTACCATTTTCCAGGCCGGTACCATCCATCCTCTTTGTCACGGACGCGTTGGACACTGGCTGGGGAGCCCACCTGGGAAACCTTCACACGCAAGGTATATGGTCTGCAGACAAGATCTCCCTGCATATCAACATCAGGAAGCTCTGGGCAGTCCGACTAGCTTATGCTGTTTTCCTTCCCCACCTCAGGGGCAAGTCTGTCTTCATACTGTCAAACAACACGATTTTGGAGGGCTACCAAAATGATTGGAGGGCAACCAAAATGATTAGGGGGCTGGAGCATATGATCTATGAGGAGAGGCTGAGGGAGTTGGGTCTGTTTAGTCTGCAGAAGTGAAGAGTGAGGGGAGATTTGATAGCAGCCTTCAACTTCCTGAAGGGAGGTTCCAAAGAGGATGGAGAAAGGCTGTTCTCAGTGGTGACAGATAGCAGAACAAGGAGCAATGGTCTCAAGTTGTGGTGGGAGAGGCCCAGGTTGGATATTAGGAAAAACGATTTCACTAGGAGGGTAGTGAAGCACTGATATGGGTTACCTAAGGAAGTAGTGGAGTCTCCATCCCTAGAGGTGTTTAAGTCTCGTCTTGACAAAGCCCTGGCTGGGTTGATTTAGTTGGGATTGGTCCTGCCTAGAGCAGGGGGCTGAACTTGATGACCTTCTGAGGTCTCTTCCAGCTCTATGGTTCTATGATTCTCTGATTCTATGACAGCGGTGGCGTATATAAACAAGCAAGGCGGGGCCCGTTCCCCTCGCCTATGCGTGGAGGTGATTCACCGGTGGAAACTTGCATCGGGGTGAATATCCACCCGACGGCCTCTTACCTCCCAGGCTCCCAAAACATCCTGGCAGACAAACTGAGCAGGTCCTTTGCAGGACATGAATGGTCCCTGAAGTGGGATGTAGCCCAGTCTATCTTCCTTATGTGGGGGTCTCCCCACCTGGACCTCTTTGCCACAGGGCAGAACAGGAAGTGACCCCAATTCTGCTCCCTCATAGGACAGGGAAAGGGCTCACTGGGAGTTGCTCTCCTTCTCCCCTGGCCGCAGGGCCTACTATATGCCTTCCCACCATTCCCGTTAATCCACAAGGTCTTAGGGTGCAGGATTTCAGGGTGTCCCTGATTTTAATCACCCCAGCCTGGCCCAGGCAGCACTGGTTCTCAACCCTCCTCAACCTGTCATGCGAGAGACCCATGACCCTCCTGCTGCTTCCGGACCTGATTACTCAGGACTCGGGCAGGCTCCGACACCTGGACCTACACTCGCTGCATTTGACAGCGTGGAAGCTCTGTGGCTAACGGCCGAGGAACTTCAGTGCTCAGAATGGGTCCAGGAAGTCCTACTGGGTAGGAAGTCCTCCACTAGGACCACATACCTGGGTAAGTGGAAATGGTTCTGTATCTGGGCTGCCCAGAAGGGGGTACACCCAAGGTGAGCTGTGATCCCCTTGATCCTGGATTACCTGTTAGATCTCAGGCTCCAGGACCTCTCTTCCTCCACCATCAAGGCGGCCATTTCAGCCTTCCACCCGGGGGGAAGGGAGGAAAACTCTGTTTGCTAACCCAATGGTCAACAGATTTCTGAAAGGGTTGGACAGGCTCTACCCACATGTCCGCCAGCCCATCCCCCAATAGGACCTTAACCTGGTCCTTTCCAAACTTATGGGACTCCCGTTCGAATCTTTAGCGACATGTTCCCTTCTATACCTGTCTTATAAGGTGTCTCCCCTGGTGGCACTCACATCTGCCAGGCAGGTATCAGAACTCAAGGTGCTCACCTTGGATCCCCCCTACACGGAGTTTTTCAAAGACAAGGTTAGGCTCTGCTCCCACCCAGCTTTTCTGCCCAGGGTGGTGTCTTCTTTCCATACCTCCCATGATATTTTCCTGCTGGTCTTTTACCCAAGCCACACGTGTCTGGGAAAGAACAGGCTTTACACACTTTAGATGTGCGCAGAGCATTAGCTTTTTACTTAGACAGGACAAAACCATTCAGGAAGTCACCACAACTCTTTGTGGCCATCACTGAATGGGCAAGGGGTCAACCCATGTCCTCCAGCGGATCTCCTCCTGGATAACCGCTTGTATCAAGGAGTGCTATGCCCTAGCAGGCAGACCGGCTCCACCCCTTAGAGCGCACTCCACGAGAGCTGTGGCAGCCTTCACTGCTTTCATGGCACAGGTCCCCACCCTGGACATTTGCACAGCCGCAGCATGGTCCTCTGTCCATACCTTCACCAATCACTATGCGCTAATGCATTAAGCCAGGGAAGACATTGCCCTGGGCAGGGTGGTCCTCCTCTCCTCTGTAGCTTCAATATCTGGCCCTCCTCCATAGGTTCTGCTTTGGAGTCACCTAATTGGAATGCACATGAGCAATCACTCAAAGAAGAAAGAACGGTTACTTACCTCGTAACTGTGATTCTTTGAGATGCATTGCTCATGTCCATTCCAAATCCCCGCCCACCACCCTTTCTCTGGAGTATTCCGGTAAGAAGGAACTGAGTGGGTGAGGGGGCTAGCAGGGGTATATATGGGCTGATATACTGGCGCCACTCGAGGGGGCTCCCCGCTGGCCCTAAGGGTACTGCTGAGGGAAAAACTTCTGACAACGCGTGCACGCTGCATACACATACCTAATTGGAATGGACATGAGCAACATCTCGAAGAATCACAGTTACAAGGTAAGTAACTGTTCTTTCAGCCTCCCCCAATAATTTACAGTCCAAATACCATGAGCCTGAGTGAGCTGACCTAGGTAAACTGCAGGTATTTATTTGCTGTGTAGCCATACCAAGAGTCCACAAAGAGTATCCGACGCTCCTATGCTTTTAGGAGCCTTCAGTACATCTGATAATTCCTATTGAAGAACAGTTCCCTTTTCACCCATACATCCCAATGGTGATGTCAATCTGCACATAGACAATAGATGGAGGTTGCTGTATAATTAGTTATTTCCACAATATTAGCACCTAAAGGCCCCAATTAAGACCAGGATATCATTGTGCAAAGTGCAGTATATACATCTAGTGAAAGACAGCCCTGTCCCCAAAGAGATCACAATCTAATTAGATAAGGTAGACAAAGAACAGGGGAGAAGTATTATCACATTGCTCTCCATGGTCTGTGATGAACTCATATTTAGAGACAGTAGGTAAATATGGTCTTGTGAGAAGACTATTTGAAAAGTAAAATAGTTCCTCCTTTAGTGTCAAAGATGAGTTAAAAATTAAATGTGGGCACCAAAACAGAAGTTGAATCTAGTAGGATGGTAATTTGCACGGTAGCTGTGATAGATTTTGAACTTACACAGAAGTTAATTTTGCTCACTCTTCAACTGAATATTAGTAGAGGAAAAATGCTTTTGTTACTATTTCTTGCTGTCACCGGTGATCTTCTTCCACAACTAATACTCAGTATTCAAGTGGGAACACATTCTCAGGGTAATGCAAAGAGGAAAGATTTTCAAAGGCATAAATAGTGGTTATGTGTCTTGAAAGTCATTAGGAAGTGAGTGCTCCCAATAGGTACCTTGCAAAAATCCCTCAAAATCATTTTGCTCATTTTCCAAAACCTTACAAAGTGTTACATGCTAGGTGGCTGTACTCTGTATTTAGCAGAACTAATATTGCCATTGACCTGCTATTAAATTGCATTCTATATGTGTTTTTAATTTTAACTTGGATCAAAATATTACTATCCCATTTGATGTAGCGTAAGCAATCACCTTAAGATATTAATAAGGCTATAGGTAAACATGTATTAATATAATCTATAATTACATAGCTCTAGTAGTACCTTTCAGGATTCAGCTGAGAATGTCTCCTCATTGCAAATAAAGTACCTGCACTCATCTAAGACATTTACATCAATGTGTTGTCAGAATGCTTTCTTTGATTGTACTAGAGAATTCTTTTTCCATTTCTCCCCTATTGTTTCACTATAAATTTACCATGGAAGCTTTCCACTCTCATGGCTGCTGAGTAGTTCAGGCCAGGTCTATACTAAAAAAGGAAGGTAGAATCAAGATACACAACTCCAGCTACATTAATTATATAGCTGGAATCTATGTACCTTGAATTGAGTTTCCCTGCCATCCCCACAGCAGAAGGCCAATGGGAGTAAACACTCCTATCAGTTTCCCTTACTCCTTGCAGGAGCAGGAGTACTGGCCACCGACAGGGACACCCACTGAGTTCTATTTAGTGGATCTTACCTAGACCTGCTAAATCAAACTCCGAAAGATCAATCATGGTACTTTTGATCTTCCCTGGAGTGAAGATATGGCCTCACACTCAGAAGCATTAAAATACATTATCCTACACCTGTTAGTTTCTTCCGTTTTCTGACATAGAATAATAGAACACAAGAATAGGAAGGGACCTCAGGAGGTCATCGAGTCCAGTCCTCTGCCCTCATGTCAGGACCCAGTACTGTCTAGACCATCCCTGATAGATGTCTATATAACCTGCTCTTAAATATCTCCAGAGATGGAGATTCCACAACCCCCTAGGTAATTTATTCCAGTGTTTAACCACCGTGACAGGAAGTTTTTCCTAATGTCCAGCCTAAACCTCCCTTGCTGCAGTTTAAGCCCATTGCTTCTTGTCCTATCCTCAGAGGCCAAGGAGAACAATTTTTCCTTGTGACACCCTTTTAGATACCTGAAAACTTCTATAATGTCCCGTCCCAGTCTTCACCTTTCCAAACTAAACAAGCCCAATTCTTTCTGTCTTCCTTCATGTTCTCTAGACCTTTAATCGTTCTTGTTGCTCTTCTCTGGACCTTCTCCAATTTTTCCACATCTTTCTTGAAATATGTGCCCAGAACTAGACACGATACTACAATTGAGGCCTGATTAGAGCAGAATAGAGCGGAAGAATGACTTCTCGTGTCTTGCTCACAACACTGCTGTTAATGCATCCCAGAATCATATTTGCTATTTTTTTGCAACAGTATCACACTTTTGGCTCATATTTAGCTTGTGGTCCACTATGACCCCTACATTGCTTTCTGCACTACTCCTTCCTAGACAGTCGCTTACCATTCTGTATGTGTGAAACAGATTGTTCCTTCCTAAGTGGAGTTCTTTGCATTTGTCCTTATTAAACTTCATCCTATTTACCTCAGACCATTTCTCCAGTTTTTCCAGATCATTTTGAATTATGACCCTATCCTCCAAAGCAGTTGCAACCCCTCCCAGCTTGGTATCATCTGCAAACTTAATAATCATACTCTCTATGCCAATATCAAAATCGTTGATGAAGATATTGAACAGAACCTGTCCCAGAACAGACTCCTGAGGAACCCCACTTGTTATGCCCTTCCAGCATAAATAAAAAAGCTAAAAACATTATTTCTTTTTATAAATAATATTCAAGCACTATATCTACCCGTTATGCAGCATGGAGCCTGCTGTAGAGAGTTTGCAATCTAAATGGATATCATAGAGTTTAAGGCCTGATGTGACCAATCCATCATCTATTTTGTCCTTCTGAATATCACAGACTATTAAAATTTCACCAAATACTCCAGTATTCAGTCCAGAGACTCTAATTAGACCAAAGCGCATCAGTTCTCAGTAGATAAGACCAGGTCTGCACTTACCCCGAGATCAATACTCCAGGGATCAAACTTCCAGGGTTCAATTTAGCGGGTCTAGTACAAACTCACTAAATCGACCACTCATGGCATCCCCGATGACCATGGTATGACACAGGGTTATGAGAAGTACAGGAAGTAGATAAGAACACCATAGAAATTCTACTTAAGGTACGTTGACTCAAGCTACGCTATTCTTGTAGCTGATGTTGCATATCTGAAGTCAACTTTCTCATGTAGTGTAGACTTGGCCTAAAATGTTGGGCACCAGAATTAGCAAAAATACACCACCAATGAGACACCAATGTCCTGAAGTGGCAGGGAACTAATTAAGTGAGATCTGGCCCCATGATCCTAGAATATGAACCAGTGCATATGTTGTAGAGGAAGGTGAAACCCACCCCCCAAAGGTCCCTGCCAATATGCCCTGAAGGAAAATTCCTTTCCTACATCAGATGTGGCAATCAGTTTGACTCTGCCTTTGTGATCAAGAACAGTAAGCTGAGTTTCGCTGGGGCATGAATCGGTGTTCAAGTTATACTCTCTTATCAGTATCCAGTCTGGGCTAAGGATGCTAATGATTGAAGCAACGGTCCAAATTCAGTGATAAATCCTGGTCACGCACCACCTGTGGTAAGATCTGCATATACTCAGAAGCTGAATTTCTGTAGGACTTGCAGTAGACAATGTAGACAACAAAAAGTTTATTGGCCCATTTTACAGGAGGCAGAATGAGACTGAATGACTGGCCCAAAGTCACATTCAACATCTGTGGAAGATCTGGGAGCTAATTCAAGGTTTTCCAAAGTCCTATCCCAGACCACTGCTTCTCCTTAGTTCTTAGGGATAGTTTTCTGCTTAGGTTGGGTGTTCCTAGGCGCCTTCCTTTTTGTTGTGCCCACACTGGAGAAGGAAACCTTCCCCCCCTCCCCACCCCCCGAAGCAAGCTTGTTTGCTTATCTTTCCAGTTTAAACTTGCTCTCTTTGAAGGACTGGTACACTGGAGCGATAAATGTTTAACAGTGAGATAATCCAGTCACACTGACATGCAAAAGTTAAGAAAGGCAAAATGCCTCCTCTGTGCATGAGGTCTGCCTTCAGATTAGGAATTAATGAACATGTACTAGGCTTTTCAGCAGCATAGTCGCCATAAAAAAAGCAATCGCTGTGGAGATAATGCATCTCTTTCTCAGCCAGCACTGTTGATAATTAAGTGACCTTGTCAGAAAGTTTAGATGTTTAGTGATTCAGTTGGGAATATTTGGATAGAAAAAGATAAAATTGCTTTCATAACTACTTTTGATGTCAAATCAACTATTAAACATACAATCTTAAGGACAGAAGAGGAAAAAAGACACTTAAAATCTTTATTTTCAGAGACCTGTGTATAATAGGGCTGATTTGACAAGAACTTGAAGCATACCTTCATGCGTTTTTGAATTTTTATACATGTAAATCAAGTAAATGTAGGGCTGCAGGCTCCCTATTTAATAGCTGCACAATAGGATTAATGTGGTCTGGATTAAGTGATACATATTTGAGACAGGATGAATATTTGTATCAGTCCTCATAAAGAGAGAATATATAAAAGTGAAACAGAGCAAAGGCAATGTTAATATAGGCAGGAAATTTCACACCCTGTTTAAACAAATGAGATAACACCTGGTGGCTGCAATTAAACTCATTACTTTGTTACAAAATATACGGCATTGCAGCTTTACATCTTAATGTTTAAGTGGGACAGATGATGAGAAAGCTCATCAGTATGGTTATTTTTGACTTTGTCATATCATGAATGTGAATGTGTGTTGTCATGAATAAACATTTACTTTTGGCAGTGCATGGTTTTCCATTTGGGAGCAGTAGAGGTGAGGACATAGATGCCACTTGCTGAGGATGAAGCTGAGGAATTTATTCAGCTTTAGGATGGCTGTTAAACATCTTAGGAATGATGAGAGTTTTGCATGTGTAATTCTGCAAGGCCAGTACTTTTAGAACATAAGAACGGCCATATGAGTTAGACCAAAGGTCCTTCTAGCTCAGTATCATGTTTTTCGACAATGGTCAGTGCCAGGTGCCCAGAGGGAATGAACAGAACAGGCAATCTTCAAGTGATCCATCCCCTATCGCTCATTCCCACCTTCTAGCAAATGGAGACTATGGACATCAGACTTGCCCATTGAAGGACTTACTCTCCGTTAATTTACATAATTCTTTTTTGAACCCTGTAACAAGCTTGACCTTTACAACATCCTTTAGCAAAGAGTTTCACAGGTTGACTGTGCATTATATGAAGAAACACTTTCTTTTGTTGATTTTAAACCCACTGCTTGCTAATTTAATTTGGTAATCCCAAGTTTTTGTGTTATGAGAAGCAGTAAATAGCACTTTTTTACCTATTTTCTCTATACTAGTCATGATTTTATAGACCTCTATTATATCCCCTCATCCCTTTTCCAAGCTGAAATATCAAAGTCTTGTTAATCTCTCTTCATATGGAAGCCAATATATTTTCCAATTCCAATACATATATTTTTGAGATCACAATTGTATGCAGTATTCTAGATATGGGCACATCATGGATTTATAGAGAAGCAGTATGGTATTTTCTGTTTTATTATGTACCTTTTCTTAATGATTCTCAACATTCTGTTTGTTTGTTTGTTTGTTTGTTTGTTTGTTTGTTTGTTTGTTGACTGACATTACCCATTGAGTGGTTATTTTCATCCATAATGACTACAAGATATTTGGTTGTACCTTTGAATTCCCAGGGTAGAATGGGATGAACTGTTCATAGCAAATTATTCATTTGGCACATCTGATTAGGTTTGTAAATATGCAGATGTTGATGCCTGGAAATCAAAAGTGTTAGGACACCTCTGTCCAGTTTCCTTCCTGTATTAAGATCTGCTTGGGACACAAAAGAAGATAGGAGGCTGTGGTGATCTCTAATTTTCATGATGGTTCGGCGCAAGCTCCAGCATACACTGTATCAAGTCAATATCCAGCTTCAATGTAAAATAGATGGACATAGTCTCCAAAGTTGGCACAGTAAACTCAGCTAAGATCATATCCCTATCTGCTATACCGAGCTCACTCAAGAGGTGTGACATCATGGGAGTCAGCTACACCAGCTCCACACCAAGTGAGAGCTCCCTCCTGCAAAGAAATTCTCAGCTTCTCACTTTTGTCTGTTTTCTGATTCCTGTGACACACAAAGGTTTCGAGAACATCAGAAATTCTGGTCATTTATATGAAATATTAGTCTGTTCCTGGCTATTTATGGGGATGTCACTTAAGCCAAATGTTTTTGTCCTCCAGCTGGATGACTACATTTTACAAACACGTGCACAAGAGACCATGTCATGTAAAACTTTTTCCGTGTATATTCTCATGAAGAAAAAAAATCATAGGAAGGATCACAGAACATGAATAAAATGGTCACAGATTCAATCAAAGTGAACTTGATTTATTTCTCCAGAATCTATCCTCCTCTATTTAAAGAAGATGTGAGGATGTGTATGGCTTCATGGAACTCCACTGATATAAGGGCAAGCACTTTTCCCCTTGCTGGTAATGCAGAAACATTAATAACTGTGAGAGCAACATCCAGAGGAACTTGCTCATCATTTATTTCATTCCTATTCACTAAAATTCACATTTAATATCTCAAGATTTTGTTCTCTGCTATTAGAAATAATATCTAAATGCTTGATTTTATTTTTTGTAAAGATTTCTGGTTAAAAATACACCCCAGCCAAATTCTGAAACTAACAGCACTTGCTACAGTAAAAGAAAAAACCAAAAAGTATTGGAAAGCACTGCAGCATACTTCTTATAGTCAATGGAATGCAAATGTGGATCCTGATATTCTGATAGTGCAGAGCCATCCTTACCCAGACATAGAATATGCAGCTCCGTAGGACACATGAAAATTTGGGACATCACTAGGTCTTAATGTCCACCCACCCACTTCTTCCTATCCCTGTTCCATGGCTTCACTTCCTCCGAAGAGGATCTAGTTAAGTGAAAAGGCCTGGCAGACCTATTAGCAGAACACTGAACCTGTGAAAGAGCCATTCAACAGGCATTTGCCAAGCCCAAGTACAGACTGTCAGTTTCTGAGTTTACTGTGTTAATCTAGAGCAGTGTTTCTCAAACTGTGCTCCGCGGAGCCCCTGGGCTCCACGAGACATCTCCAGGGGCTCCACAAGGTTGACAAACTGGAAACATCAATAGGTACAACACATATACTCAGTGGACCGCTGGGGCTCCGCATAAATTTTTACGCATGTAAAGGGCTCCGGAGCCCAAAAAGTTTGAGAACCGCTGATCTAGAGGACCTTAGTTTAAAATATGCTTTTAAAATATTGTATTAGTGTCTTGTTGAAGATCATAAAATCCCATCTCTAAAAAGGCGCCATCCACCCCTGACTGTCATCGGACATAAGGGCACCAGTTTAATATGTAGGGCTCCATAAATCCTAAGGACAGCCCTATATAGTGGAATGTTGCTCATGTTATGGTTTTATAACATGAAGTCAGGCAAAGATCCCAGACATTAGGGATCCAATCCAAACCCTGCTGAAGTCAATGAGCTTTGACTCAAGGTCCCCATGCTTCAGTGGCAGTCAAAGATCCTTTGCTTATATTCCAAACAGCAACATACATACACACTGCAGCAGTTCTAGTCTACATGTACCTCTGCCCAAGGAAGCCTCTTCTAAGGATAAAGCAATAGGATAGCTTCCAGCCCCAGTCACTCCCTAGACTCCTTGCCAACACAGATACCAATTAGAGTCAGGAATGCTGGTGATGTAGATGACTGCAAACTGAATTAGAATGAGACAACCAATTCATTCCATACATGACAAGGAGCAGCTGTCAGAGAGGAACAACTTTTGGTCGCTAACAACCTGAGTTGGATTTGAGCCAAAAATCTGATAATAAACTCATGCAGCACTTTTCATCTTCAAAGTTATTTGTAAACATTAATACATCTTTGCAGCATCCTCTTGAAAGGGGTAATGCTTTACTTCTTTTTAGACATGTTGAAACCAGGGCAGTTATTAATACAATTCAGCCAAGGCCATAAATGGAACCAGTGTCATTGCCAGGTTTAAAAAAAAAGCAGGAGTTCATGACTCACGCTACTCATTTCAAAGAATTGGACCATACCTCTCAAGCATTTCTAGAATCAAAAGGTTCCTATTACTGCTCCCCTGAACTATTTTGCCAAAATAACTGATAAATATACAGAAATACAATAAAATCTACTGAAAAATTAAAGCTGTAATACTTCCTTCTCTGCTACTTTTCTGGGACTATTTTGAGAGATAAGGTGCTTGCCATTAAAAATTAAATGCACAAATAACCATATGGCAGTAGAGCCATCCTTACTTATATGCAGAATATGCAGTGGTGTAGAGCACCTGAAAATCTGGGACACCACTGGGTCTTAATGTCCACCCATCTGCCTCTTCCTATCCCTGTTCCATGGCTTCATTTCCTCTGGAGAGGATCTAGTTAACTTAAAATTGAAAACAACCTGAGAAACAGCCATTCAAGTGGCAAAGAAGCCACTTAACAGGCATTTGCCAATCCCAGGTATAGACTGTTAGTTTCGGAATGTACAGTATGCATCGACATAAAATTTGTTTAAAATTTGTTTTAAAAATACTTCATTAGTGTCTTGCTGAAGATCATAAAATCACATCTCTAAAAAACCATTGTTCTCCCTGCCCCAGCTGCCTCCAGGCATGGGGCACAAATTTAATAGTAATGTATAGGTCCCCATAAATCTTAAGGATGGGCTTGTATGACAGCATCTTAGATACACAAAATTCCCAGAGTGCACATTAGGAAAAAGGCTGACTGTTTTATAGAGACTACAGCACACCTTTTTTTGGCATTGGGAAAATGGTAAATTACTTCTGTCAGTGGGAAAGTTGCATAATCCCTATGTTCTCAAGTTGCAAGGTACTCCAATCTTTTATCAAAATACTGTTGGCCTGATCCTCAGCTGGTATAAATTGGTGGAGTTCCATGGACTTCAGTGATTTACACCTGCTGTCATCTGGCATTGAGACTTCTCTAAAAGAGCAATGTGCATCTGTTTTGAATCAGGCCCTGTTCCATGAAGAATCTTTTATGTGCTATGTGCAGAATTTCGTAAACTATACAGTGACATCCGTAAGATCTTAGATGAAAGAAAGCTTTGCTATGGTACTTCAGCTGTCGACAGTTGAGCATTCCTGTGTGGTATGTCTAGTGTAGACCAAAAGTGGGATTCACATTTGGGCTTAAAAGCTTAAAAAATTCAATTGAAACCAACCTGGGGGGAGGGAAGGTGAGAGGGAAGAGATAAACATTTGGATCAAGAGACAAAGACCAATAAAAGGACTTTGTATTTGAATACTCATTTTTCCTCTTTGTGAGGGAAAACATGATGAACCTTTCTTTTTCTAAATGAGCTGAATAGAAGAGTCTTACATACTGTGCCTTTCATCTAAAAGGGCTTTAAAACCACAGATCTACCGCACTGTTGAAATGCAGCATTCTCTGGAGGAAAAGGCTACAGTCATCTCACTGCATGTTTTCTAATGGTAATAGAAGAGGGAGTTTGGGCTGAGGAGAACAGAACTGATGCCTGATGTGTGAAAAGTGTGAGGAGATTGTCACATTCATATTGAACAGATGGTAGATGTGGTTTTTAAAGTCTTCCTCCACATAAGCTATGTGATATTCTAGTTGACTATCTCAGAAAGAGTGAGTGGAACTAGCTAAAAGTAAAATTTGTGGGAAGCTTAATAATTCAAACTTGATTTGTATAGTCCCATACCTTAAATCTCACATGTCATCAGGAAAAAGAGCATCTTTTTGTTATAGCCGCCCTGTGTTCCTCAGTAGAAGTTACTGAGAGTAGAAGTAGAAGTCACTACAGGGCAGCACTGAGGAAATGACTGACATTACCCATTAAGTGGAGACATGACACACCAGAATCTTTCCTTTAGGCACAGAGGAACAAAAAGGATGAAAGATCAGCCTTCTAGTTCCAGAGGATACATCTACACCTGGCATCCTGAAATAAGTATTCCACATCTTTGAAGCAAGCCCATTATTTTGAAATGTAACAGGTTTGCTATTCTGATGTTCCACAAGGAGTATGGGGCAGTTCGGAATAGCGGTTTATATCTAAATCTGGCACTGTGTAGACAGCATCAAATTATGAAATAAGCTATTCCAAAATAAGCTACACAGTTTGAGTAGCTCAAATTACATAGCATATTTTGAGCTAAGGGTACAGTATAGATGCATGCATAGTAAGCATGATAAGAAAAAAGAAAGAGACAATTTTGCATGAAATGGAATTATGAGAAGCCATAGTCACTGGGCAATGCAGAGACACATTCTTTAAAACAGGGATATTGTTTAAAACATGAATAGGAAGTATATTTACCATACAATGCATAGTCGACCTGTGAAACTTCTTGCCAGAGGATGTTGTAAAGGCAAAGACCATACAAGGCTCAAAAAAGAACTAAATTCATGGAGGATAGGTCCATCAATGGCTATTAGCCAGGATGGACAGGGTTGGTGTACATAGTTTCTGTTTGCCAGAAGCTGGGAATGAGTGACAGGGAATGGAGCACTTAATGATTCCCTGTTCTGTTCACTCCCTCTGGGGCACCTGACATTGGCCACTATCAAAAGACAGAATAGTGGGCTAGAATGACTTTTGGTCTGACCCAAAATGGCTATTCTTATGAGGTGATTTTGCAATGCAACCTCTGAGTAGTATTTCTCAAAAAAGCTGTGAGGAATGGGAGGGATACTACCCTTTTCTGGACATACCAGCCATTCAGTTAACTAAATTGCCTGTAAGAGTTAAGCCCAAAGACAGTAGATCCTTGAGAGTCTCCAGGAAGTGTTCGCAGAGAGTCAATAAAAAGAGTGTGAGTTTTGAATTGAAGTAGGTCCCTCCTGCTGCAGTCTTTGTGTGACCTGAACAAGAGCTAGAAGAGATAAGTTAAGCCAAGACAAGGCATGGAATTTCCAGAGAAATCCATGCTAGGAAAGGTCTAAACTTTGGACAGCAGAAATATAAGTAGAACAGGGAATATTTAGTTAGATGTGTTCAGATTATTTTCTTCATCTGGGGATTGTTGAGTCTATGTACCCACTCCCTGTACCTTTTAAACTGAATTCCAGAGAAGCAATTCTCTGTTATTAATCTGCCTTTTTGTCAGTTGTTTCATAAGACCTAGAAACCAAGTATGCTTTGCCAAGAATGTCTTCTTTGTTTTGTTAATAAAATCCCACCTTTTAAGACTATGATCTGATTCCTGTTTCCTAGAAGTCAGGAAGTGCTCTATGTACATGTCGGAGACTGAAAGGTCAGCTATTAAGAAATTAATTTTTTTTCAAGCTCTCTGAGGGAGGGTTAAAGAACTTGAGAGTACCCCACAGGAAGAAATTCCCAAGTTCATCTTCCTGGGTTCTCAAAGCTTTTTTTTTTTTTTTGTATTTGGATAGTGGCAAAGTACCACTCAAGGTCAGGGAATCTGTGACCTTAGGGAGTTTTTAAACAGAAGCCTTTAGTGGCAGGGTATTTTAAAGTCTCTTGAGGGCCCTCATCTTTTGCACTTGAAGTGCTAAAATGGGGAACTGTCTCAACAAAAGCAATGATACACATTCATGAAACACAAATTGCAAACTCAACCAACTGGTGCGCGACACCCCACATATGTCATATCTACCTAACATCAGACTTTTGGCCTAAGACTCAGATTTTTCAGGAACTTCTTAGGCTCTCAATAGGACTTCTAAAACCCTCACAATTTTCCTTGGTGCCTGAGCCAATACCATGACAATAATGCTGTTAGAATAGATGGGTCCAGATATGCTGTGAAGAATACAGTTGAGTTCCTGAGCACCACTATTTTCTCAGCTAACTATGGCTACGTCTAGACTGCAGGAATTTGTCAGCAGAGGCAATGCAATTGAAGCGCTCATTAGCATTTCTCGTGCTCTCATTTGCATAGTCTCTTCTGATCTTTTTTGCGGAAGAGGTTTTTGCGGAAAAAAAAGCAGTGTAGACCAGGCCATTTTGTGCAAAAAAATCCTTTTGCTCAAGATCCTGTATATCTCCTTTTTTGAGGCATAAGGGATCTTACACAAAAGGGATTTTTTTTTTTTTTGCGCAAAATGGCTCCATCTACACTGCTTTTTTGTGTGCAAAAACCGCTTCTGCAAAAAGGATCAGAAGAGACTATGCAAATGAGAGCATGAGAAATGCTAATGAGCGTTTCATTTGCATTGCCTCTGCCAACAAATTCCTGCAGTGTAGACATAGCCTAAGAGTTTGATTCTGCACACCAGAGATCAGTGTCATAATGTTAAGAGCTGGATGAGGTTCAAAGTTCAGGGACAGATTATTTTCTGTGAGTATAATGTAATTGTAATATATTTGATTTTATATCACACTGAGGATACCTCTGAGGGGGAGGGAATGCCAATTAGGAAGAGGCAGGTGTTAGTAGTGGGTGATTCGATCATTAGAAACATAGATAGTTGGGTTTGTGATGACTGGGAGAACCATATGGTCACTTGCCTGCCTGGTGCGAAGGTTGCGGATCTCTCGAGGCATCTAGATAGACTTATGTGAGTGCTGGGAGGAGCCGGTGGTCGTGGTACATGTAGGTACCAATGACAGGGGAAGGGTAGGAGAGATGTCCTGGAGGCCAAATGTAGGCTGCTAGGAAAGAGACTGAAATCCAGGACCTCTATGGTGGCATTCTCGAAATGCTTCCAGTTCCACGCGCAGGGCCAGGTAGGCAGGCAGAGATTCAGAATCTCAATGCGTGGATGAGACGATGGTGTAGGGAAGAGGGGTTTGGATTTATTAGGAACTGGGGACACTTTTGGGAGAGGGGAGCCTATACAGGAAGGATGGGCTCCACCTAAACCAGGGTGGAACCAGACTGCTGGCACTAAACATTAAAAAGGCCAGAGCAGTTTTTAAACTAAGAGATGGGGAAAGCCGATTGGTGCAGAGATGCACGTAAATCGGAGGGAGACTTCTCTTAGAGGAGAATCCATTGATAGAGATTCTCTAAGCTGTAGTCAGAAAGAGAGGAGGGGAGAGGGCAAACCATGGGCCAGAGCAGACAAACAACGCACAAAGGAATCCAATGCATCAGGGAAGGGCAGACAAATAGCAGTGGCAAATTTTTAAAGTGCTTCTACACAAATGCTAGAGTCTGACTAATAAGATGGGTGAACTAGAGTACCTAGTATTAAATGAGGAGATTGACATAATAGGCATCACTGAAACCTGGTGGAATGAGGAAAATCTGTGGGACACAATCATACCGGGATATAAAATATATCGAAAGGATAGAGCAGGCCGGGTGGGTGGCGGAGTGGCACTGTATGTGAAAGATAATGTAGAATCAAATGAAATAAAAATATTAAATGAATCAACATGTTCAATAGAATCGCTATGGATAGTAATTCCATGCTCCAAAAATAAGAAATTAGCAGTAGGGATATATTACCGACCACCTGACCAGGACAGGGATACTGACATTGAAATGCTGAGGGAGATTAGAGAGGCTACCAAAATAAAGAACTCTATAATAATGGGGATTTTAATTACCCCCATATTGACTGGATACATGTCACCTCAGGAAGAGAAGCGGAGATAAAATTTCTCAATGGCTTAAATGACTGCTTCTTGGAGCAGCTGGTGCAGGAACCCACAAGGAGAGGCAATTCTCGATTTAGTCCTGAGTGGAGCGCAGGATCAGGTCCAGGAAATAACGTTACAGGACCGCTTGGGAATAGTGACCATAATATAATAACATTCAACATTCCTGTGGTGGGAAGAACACCTCAGCAGACCAGCACCCTGGCATTTAATTTCAAAAAGGGGAATTACACAAAAATGAGGAGGTTAGTTAAACAGAAATTAAAAGGCACAGTGACTAGAGCCAAATCCCTGCAAGCTGCATGGAAACTTTTAAAGACACCATAATAGAGGCCCAACTTAAATGTATACCCCAAATTAAAAACATAGCAAGAGACCTAAAAGAGTCACTGTGGCTTAACCACCATGTAAAAGAAGCAGTGAGGGACAAAAAGGCATCTTTTAAGAAGTGGAAGTCCAATCCTAGTGAGATAAATAGAAAGGAACATAAACACTGTCAAATCAAGTGTAAAAATGTAATAAGAAAAGCAAAAAGATTTTGAGGAACAGCTAGCCAAAAACTCAAAAAGAAATAACAAAATGTTTTTAAGTACATTAGAAGCAGGAAGCCTGCTAAAAACCTGTGGGTCCCTAGACGATCGAACTATAAAAGGCAATCAAGGACGATAAAGCCATTGCAGAGAAACTAAATGATTTCTTTGCTTCAGTTCACGGCTGAGGACGTTGGGGAGATTCCCAAATCTGCACCGTCCTTTGTGGGTAATGAATCTGAGGAACTGTCCCGGATTGAAGTGTCATTAGAGGAGGTTTTGGAACAAATAGAAAACTTAATGTTAACAAATCTCCGGGACCGGATGGCATTCATCCAAGGGTTCTAAAAGAACTCAAATGGGAAATTGCTGAACTATTATCTGTGGTTTGTAACCTATCCCTTAAATCGGCTTCCGTACCTAATGACTGGAAGGTAGCCAACGTGACACCAATATTTAAAAAGGGCTCTAGAGGCGATCCGGCAATTACAGACCGGTAAGTCTAACTTCACTACCTGGCAAATTAGTCAAAACAATAGTAAAGAATAAAATTGTGAAGCATGTAGAAGAACATAATTTGTTGGACAAAAGTCAACATGGTTTCTGTAAAGGGAAATCCTGCCTTACTAATCTATTAGAGTTCTTTGAAGGGGTTAACAAACATGCGGACAAGGGGATCCAGTAGATATAGTATACTTAGATTTCCAGAAAGCCTTTGACAAGGTCCTCACCAAAGGCTCTTGTGTAAATTACATGGCCATGGGATAAGAGGGAAGGTCCTTTCTTGGATTGAGAACTGGTTAAAAGACAGGAAACAAAGGGTAGGAATAAATGGTAAATTTTCAGAATGGAGAGGGGTAACTAGTGGTGTCCCCAAGGGTCAGTCCTAGGACCAATCCTGTTCAACTTATTCATAAATGATCTGGAGAAAGGGGTAAGCAGTGAGGTGGTAAAGTTTGCAGATGATACCAAACTGTTTAGGATAGTCAAGACAGAAGCAGACTGTAAGGGACTCCAAGAAGATCTCACCAAACTGAGTGATTGGGCAACAAAATGGCAAATGAAATTTAATGTGGATAAGTGTAAAGTAATGCACATCGGAAAAATAACCCCAACTATATGTACAGTATGATGGGGGCTAATTTGGCTACGACAAATCAGGAAAGAGATCTTGGAGTTATCGTGACAGTTCTCTGAAAACTTCCACACAGTGTGCAGCGTGGTCAAAAAGGCAAATAGGATG
The DNA here is from genome assembly GCA_019425775.1 of Rafetus swinhoei. NCBI lineage: Eukaryota > Metazoa > Chordata > Testudines > Trionychidae > Rafetus > Rafetus swinhoei. The sequence continues at coordinate 25,672,308 of CM033425.1, read as the reverse complement.
CTAGGAATTATTAAGAAAGGGATAGAAAATAAGACCCAGAATATCTTACTGCCCCTGTATAAAACTATGGTACGCCCACATCTTGAATACTGTGTACAGATGTGGTCTCTCACCTCAAAAAGATATTTTGGCCTTGGAAAGGGTTCAGAAAAGGGCAACTAAAATGATTAGGGGTTTGGAACGGGTCCCATATGAGGAGAGGTTAAAGCGACTGGGACTTTTCAGTTTAGAAAAGAGGAGACTGAGGGGGATATGATAGAGGTGTATAAAATCATGAGTGGTGTGGAGAGGGCGGATAAAGAAAAGTTATTTATTAGTTCCTAAATAGAAGAACTAGAGGACACCAAATGAAATTAATGGGTAGCAGGTTTAAAACTAATAAAAGAAAGTTCTTCTTCACACAGCGTGTAGTCAGCCTGTGGAACTCCTTGCCAGAGGAGGCTGTGATGGCTGGGACTATAACAGAGTTTAAAGAGAAGCTAGATAATTTCATGGAGGTTAGGTCCATAAAAGGCTATTAGCCAGGGGATAAAATGGTGTCCTTGGCCTCTGTATGTCAGAGGCTGGAGAGGGATGGCAGGAGACAAATTGCTTGATCATTGTCTTCGGTCCACCCCCTCTGGGGCACCTGGTGCTGGCCACTGTCGGCAGACAGGATACTGGGCTAGATGGACCTTTGGTCTGACCCAGTACGGCCATTCTTATGTTCTTATGTTCTTATGATATCCTACAGAGAAAATAGATTTGGACTGAGCAGAAATGTTAGGGAGGGGATTATTTCCCTGTTGTGGGCAGCAAAGCAAAGCAGGGTGCAATTCAATTCACGATGACAGTTTAACCTGTCCTGCCACAACCAGTGTTCCCTCTAAGCTGAGCACATAGGCAGCTCATTAGCAGCGCGTTCACAGCCAGCAGCAATATGTGTCTACTTTTGGTACACATCCACATATGCTAGGGTGCACATAGCAAAAATTATTCCACACATAGACGACAAAAATTAATGGGAACACTGGCCACAACTCACATGCTTGGATAGTAATGTAAGCTAATGATTCAAAATATGAGTGAGCAAAATGTTGAAAGCCGCCGTCAGAATGGCATCCCAAAATTATATTGGGAATCTTTCCTCCTTTACAGATGAGAATCTACTGATGTAAACACTGATGTTTTGCTGGATCTCACTCAGTGTGCCAGCACAGACAAAAACCCTTGTTCATAACTGCAGTAGTACCATTTCAAGGAAAAGTGTATATATTAGGGCCAGTATATATTATGTGTACATATTAGCACCAGATTATATAAATCAATATGCAATTTTTAAAGTCAGTGGAGCTTTGCCACTTTGCACCAGTGGAAGATCTGACCTTTTATGTATAATTACTAATGTACATTAGTGATAAGGAATGTATTTTAAAAGCAGTTATTTACTTACTAGTAGATTTACCTGGTGTGGCTTGGGTCCTTAACTCAGTTAAATTTGGGGGAAGAGGAAATAAAAGGAAAATGTGCATGCTTGCTTGAAATGATTGTATTTGTCAAAAATACAGTGTTATTTTTATGAAGTTAATTTATGTAAAAAAAAAATGTAAATAGGAATTCCATCAAGAGTATTTTTTTTCTTCATCCCTATAAACTCTGACTATTCTCTATGGGTAGGTCTACACTACAGCGTTAATTCGGGTTAACTTAATTCGAAATAGTTAATTCAAATTAAGCTAATTCGAAATAACACATCTATACACAAAAACTATTCCGAAATAGCGTTTTGCTATTTCTAAATAGCGCGTCCACACTGAGTGGACCCTGAACTGAAGTTAAGGCTGGCCGGAACCAGTGCCGGCAGGGCATCAGGTTAGGACTTAGTATGTGGTGCTGCTGCCTGAAGCTAACTGAGCTCCGTGCTTAAAGGGACCCTACCCCCACCCCAGACAGACAGTTCTCAGGGTTCCCCGCTTGCTTGTCTACCTTGATGAGGGACAGCAAAGCAGTCCTGTCTTGGAGTGCCCTGAGTGCCCGCTCTCGGGACACCACAACACTCGGCCACATGGAGCCAGAGCTGCCCCTGGGCACACTGGTGCATCTCGTGGGGTCGTTGCCATCAGCCCGGCTGCACTTGCTGCAGGCTGCCATGCAGGGGGTCCATCGGGGGGCTGTCAGGATCCAGGAGGCCCTGCGGGAGAGCGTCCACCCCAAGGAACTCTCAGAGCCACCCCGGTCCTTCCCACCAGGGGCTCGTGCCCCATTCCTCCATCACATCCTTCCACTTACCCCTCCCCAGCCCCCCTTCCTGATGTCAAATAAAATACACTTTTTTTCAAAAATAGGAACTCTGTTTATTTAACGAAATGGTGGGGATGAACCTCTGGGGAGACTGGGGAAAGGAGGCGGGAGTCGGGAGGAGAGACGGTGGGAGAGTGGAGGGGGAAACCTGGGAGGAGGGAGCTGGAAGGGAGAAGCAAGGGGAAGAAGGGGGAGGGGAAGCTCAGGGCCCAGGGTTGGGGGTCTCACTGGACCAACTTGATTTTCATGCAGACCTGCTTCTGGGTTCACATGTGGCCTTTAGTGGCCAGGCTGGCAGCTATCCTGCCATAGACGGCTGCATTCCTTCATCTAGTGCGGAGATCATGGACCTTGGGGGCATCCCCCCCAAACCTGAATAAGGTCCATAATCTCCACCCTGGACCAGGAAGGTGCCTGCCTTCTCCAGCCCCTGTCAGGCTCCTGGGAGCTGGCAGATTGCTCCTGGGGAGCGGTGGAGAGCTGGCTGCCAGTGGCTTGCTGGCTCATGTTTTGGGGCCATTGGGTCAGGGGCCCCGGTGGCCACTGCTGGCTCTGGGCTGGCAGGCTTGGAGCTGGCACAGGCACTGCGGCCACGGTCTACCCCTTTAATGGCTCCAGGGCTGGGGGGAGAAGAGTGTAAGTTTTCCTGGCTGTGCCCAGAGTGGCCACCAGGGCTCCCTGGGAAGGGCTGGAGGCCCCCTATTTCGAATTAAGTGTCTACACAGCACTTAATTCGAAATAGCTATTTCGAATTTGGCATTACTCCTCGTAGAATGAGGTTTACCAAATTCGAATTAAGCGCTCTGCTATTTCGAATTAATTTCGAAATAGTGGTTTGCATGTATAGACGCTATTAAAGTTAATTCGAAATAATGGCTGTTATTTCCGAATTAACTTTGCCGTGTAGACATACCCTATGTTGTAACAAAAAGGGCTATAGTCAGTTTGGTTTCCAATAACATTGTGTTCTGGTTTTCAAACCTTAAACTGTGCCAAAACAGAGCATGATTCCAAATGTCTCCATTTTCTCTCTTTTCTGTAAAGTTTTTTGAGAAGCAATCCTATTCCAGGTTCAGCCTAAGTTTCTCGCTCATCTTGATTCAGTCTCTGTCAGCATTTGCTCAATTATATCAATTTTGAGGGCTGTACTTGATATGATGATTGTCCCTTTTCTGTTTAGTTTCATGAGAAGCAATCCTATTCCAGGCACATCCTGTTTTCCTTGCACAGTTGAACCCTTCTGTAGCTTTAAGTTATAATAGGAAGAAGCTGTATACCGAATTTAGTGGTCTTAGCTCTTATCATTTAGGAGGAGTTCTTGATCAAATGGAAGCAGACAAATTCCCTGAAATATATTGTAGATCTAGGCTTTGTTGCATTCTAGCCATTCTATCTGTTCTGTAAGCTCTATAGGGCAGGGGTTGTCTGTAGTAAAATGCGAGAACACTGACACCACTTAACTAATGATTTCTTTTTAAGCCCTCTCCCCATCTCACCACATCTTCAAGTTTTACTTTTTTGCCAATTTCTGATTCAGCACAGAAGGCCTTAGCTGAAATAATTAAAGACGGGAAAAAAACAAAACAAGTTCTGACACAGAGGGTGCTAAACTTCTTAAAGGGGTCCTTTTTTAATTGTGACCCAAATTAATTATTGCATTTAATTATAAATTCTCAGAAAATTCTGTACTCCCAGTACTATAGTTTTGAGGATCTGCTGACTTGAAATGAAACAAAAACCAAAACCCCTCAACTGAACCTTAACTATAGTGCTGTGACTGGCACCTACAGAATAACATATAGCTGCCATTCATATGTTGTCTGTGTCATTATACAAAGTACAGTACAAGATGTCTTAGAAATGATGGCACTCTTTGTATGTTTCATATGCAGTGTGTCTATAATATTATAAAGTAGGAATGCAGGGAATTACTTACAGCATAGAAGCTTATGTTGTATTCCCACCACCCATCAGCTATTCCCAGCCTACTGTAGGGCAAAAGGTCCCTTCAACATTGCTAGGAAAAGATTAACAAAAGAAAAATATCCCTGCAAAATATTTAAAGAAAGTGATTCACTAGTAATGACAGAAAGAACTTGCATTTTCTTAAATCTGATGGCTGTAAAACATACCTATCAAATTAATAATAGTATAAATTTTAAATTATGCATCGTATCTTTGTGAGATGAAATCAGTGTGACATAATTAACATGCTCCCTTCCCAGATAAAAGTCTTTTGTGCTGTCACAAATTTTTAATATAGTTCAGCTTGAATAGGATTTTTGTGGGGCAATCGGAGATATTAGTTGGCAGCAAAATCACCAGTGACCTTTTAGTTTACAAATAATTCTGCTTATTTGAAGGCTGCGTACTGCATCTTAAACAATAAGTGAGAAACATAATGGAAATAATTTAGTTTTAGCATTTAGTACTGTGTGTCTGTTTTATGCAGACGAAACAATATGTGTTCTTTATTTTTTAAGGGCTTTAGTCCAACAGCAGCAGAATTTCATTATCGGAGTGTGCAAACTATTAGGCAGCATATGTGCCACTGGTACTCATAATATTTGTGATATGTTTATTAGATTCTGAAAGTCTGATATTGTAAACAGTTGAGCCCTAATGTGCAAAAGTTGTGCTGAACATATTTTCTCTTTTATCTGTGCCATAGGTAGAAGGAAGCAGTCATCTTAATTCTAAAATAATCTATGCCTTTATTCTATAATATTTTAACCCTGAAATTGCCAGTGTGGATTTAGTAAAGCACCACTCAGAGAAGGCACTAGAGATGTTAAAACAAGGGAGCAGACATCAGGCTTCTTGGCCTATATTTTAATCTCTGCCATTGACTCACTGTCTGATTATCACAAACTGTTTAATCTCAGTGGGGGCTGATTCTCCACTGCCTTGCAACTTGTGTGGTCATTCACATGTGTGCAAAGTGGGGGTGAAATATGATTAAATGAAACTAGTTACAACCCTCGTGGCCTGTGATATATCAGCTTTCAGGCCTTCACCTGAAGTTTATATGATGCTGAATGGACGATGATGGCTTCTTCAAAAAAAAAATGCTTAAATGGCTGTAATTAGTTTTGCTAGCAAGGACCAAACTGCAACCAATATGGATGGTAACTAAATGCTAGTTTGACCAAATATGGATAAAAATCACTGTTAGCATCCAATGTTTGTGTTCCCCAAAGTCTCTGCTGTAGCAATCACAGCATATGTTAGATGGAGACTCATGTTGGGGAAAAGCAAAGGTAGGGGTTAGTTTTTCTAAACTACCAAATTATAAAATAGGTTAACTCAGATTAGAGCAGACCATATTTTTGGGGATGAATAGTTTATTCAATTAAACTGCATTTTTGGCTGATCCAAACTGTTCATGAATTTTACGTGAATTTACTGAATAATTTCAGGCAAGTTATTGTTGCAATCTGCACAGCAGCCCACACAACCCTTAGAGCAGGGGTGGGGATGTGGCCCTGGCTTGTCTGGATCTGGCCCCTATGGCTCAGGGCTCCCCCCAGCACTGGGGAGCCCGCAGGAATGGAGCACACAAAATCTACTAGCCTACGTCCCACAATGCTCTGGTGTGCAAGTGGAATGTAGGCAGTGTCTGTCTCCTTCTCAGTCGGGAGCCACATCAGTGAGAATTTGGGGTGTGGGGTTTTTTTTTGCTTCTCACTTGTCTGTGACCCCCTGACTGATTTTTCTGTGGGTCTGCAGCCCCTGAGCAATTAACTCAGTAGTCTGAGCACTCACCCAAGCTGTAGGAGACCCAGGTTCAATTTCCCTTCTCTGTGAAAGCCATTATCTGAAGTTGGTTCTCCTACTCCCCAGATGAATTATTCTCTCACCCCCACCTCCTAGGAACTATTCAAGTACTTTATATAGAGTGGATTTCTGAAAAGTGAACAACAGCTAATATTGCTTACCACCATCTGCAAATATTTAGAAGATAAAGTGATAAGAAACAGTCATCATGGATTTATGAAGAACAAATAATGTCAAACCAACCTGACAGCCTTCTTTGATAGAATAATAAGCCTTGTGTATAAGGGGGAAGCAGTAGATGTGGTATGGCTAGAGTTTAGTAAAGCATGACTACAACCTAGATGGGATACTATAAGGTGAGTGCATAAATGACTGGATAACCATTCTCAGAAAGTTAGTTATCAATGCTTCACAGTCATGCTGGAAGGGTGCATCAAGTGAGGTTCCGCAGGGATCAATTTTGGGACTGGTTCTGTTCAATATTTTCAGCAATGATTTAGATATTAGCATAGAGAGTATGCTTATAAAGCTTGTGGATGATTCCAAGCTGGGAGGAATTACAATTCCTTTGGATCATAGGGTCATAATTCAAAATGATCTGGACAAACTGGAGAAATTGTCTGAAGTAAATAGGATGAAGTTTAATAAGAACAAATGCAAAGCACTCCACTTGGGGAGGAACAATCAGTTGCACTCATACAAAATGGGAAGTGGCTTTCTAGGAAAGAGTACTGTAGAAAGAAATCTAGGGGTCATAGTGGATCACAAGCTAAATATGAGTCAAAAGTGTTGCAAAAAAGCAAACATTCTGGGATGCATTAAGAGGAGTGTTGTCAGCAAGATATGAGAAGCAATGCTTCCACTCTACTCTGCACCGATTAGGCCTCAACTGGAGTATTGTGTCCCGTTCGGGGCACCACAATTTCAGGAAAAATGTGGAAAAATTGGAGAAGATCCAGAGAAGTGCAATAGAAATTATTCAAGGTCTAGAAAACATGACCTATGAAGGAAGGCTGAAAGAACTGTGTTTGTTTACTTTGTAAAAGAGAAGACTGAGAGGAGACATGATACTAGCTCTCAAGAACCTAAAAGGGTGTTACAAAGAGAAGGGAGAAAAATTGTTCTCCTTAACCTCTGATGATAGGACAAGAAGCAATGGGCTTAAATTGCAGCAAGGGACATTTAGGTTGGACATTAGGAAAAACTTTCTGTCAGGGTGGTTAAGCACTGGAATAAATTGCCTAAGGTAGTTGTGGAATCTCCATCACTGGATATATTTAAGAGCAAGTTAGATTAGACATCTACCAGGGATGATCTAGACAGTGATTGGTCCTGCCATGAGTGCAGGGGACTGGACTTGATGACATCTCAAGGTCCCTTCCCAGTTCTAGTATTCTATGATTCTATGATTTATGGGAGGAAAAACTAACACTGCAGCTTTGTTTATTAAAGTTACCCATTTCTGACAACAGGTAAAAGCAATGTATGCAGCTCAAAACAATTTAATACCCAGTGTAATGAAAGCCAAGCCACAATCTGGACTAGTTCCAAACCCCCAGATTCAGCACCATAACTACAGGCTGAACCTTTCAGGTCCTAACTATAGTGTACTGGACAGGTGCAAAAACCACAGAATTTGCCAAACTACAGAAGATCAACCACAGCCTGGTTGTTCCCTAGGGTCCCAGCTGCCAGCCCCAGGTCCTGACTGCTGGGGGGGGGGGGGGCGGCACAGGAAACTTAGCCCCACTCCCAATAAACAGATATCCTGCTAACTAAAATCATGCTGGACCACAGAGGTTGCTAGATCTGATAGTTCAAAGAAATTCAGATTTCATTCAGTTGTACATGTTGCTGACAAAAGTGTGTCAACAACATGTAATTTTCACGGTGTGTTTGGGGGCTTGTGTAAATTACAAAGACATGCAACAGAAGTAGCTATTAGTGCCTGTTAGTAGTGGATGAAAGCCCTGCAGCAGTACTCAGAAACACTCATATTTCAAGGGAATGTTTTGCTTTCAATTAAAAATCCAAAAATGGATCCATTTGTGCATGAGAGAGAAATGCAAAGATTTAGGGAATTCTGTACTACGTGAAGCTCTAAAGTAAACCCAGACTTGTTTTCTATTGGAAATCAGGTCATTTTCCTAGTAAAAACTGGCCCATTTTAAAATGAAAATGGCAAAACCTATCAGTTCTTCATGCGAAGGTGGCATTGATGAAAAGTGTAAAAAATTGCCCACTTTGGGATAGTTAGCTATTTTGATAAAATAGCAAATGAAACAAAATTTGAGGAGATGCAGTATTGCAGAAACCCTATGTGACAAAAAGAATTTTGGTGCAACATTCTATAAAAACACAGGACTGGCTCATTTTGCATTGCTCAACAAACTATTTTAGATACCTATTGGGAAATTCCTTGTAGTTACTTATTAGCTTTTAGTCCTTGTAGCTACTTTTCCTATCTGCTGGAATGAGCACATTTCTTCTAAAACCCCCAAATCAGTGTTTGCATGTCAAATTCACAGTCTTGAATGTATAGTATTTGACACAATAGACAGAAAATTCAACAGCACCACTTAACCCTAAGCAAGCTAGCTTGTAACATATTCCATTTCTGCTAAACCATTACCACAGGATGGCATTAGTTAGTTATGCAGCAGGAGTGGATGGGAGGAGGGATAATTAAATCAGCATGGTTTTAGTGATTGGAATAGAAGCTGCAAAATATAGGAGTTATCATAAGACTGTCATGTGACTGGCCATTAATATGAAGAGTTAATTTCACAAGGTTAAGCACCATATGCAGCTTTCATGGAAGAATTAATCATAGAAACATAGGGTTGGAAGAGACCTCAGGTGGTTGTCGAGTCCAACCCCCTGTGAAAAGCTGGGCAAAACCCAACTAAATCATCCCAACCAAGGCTTTGTCAAGCTGGCACTTAAAAACCGCTAAGGATGGAGTTTAAACCACCTCCCGGATCCACCTTCCGGTATCCCGGAAAAGCTGTGCCATGTCCAAGGAGCATGTCTGCTTTTTCAGAACAATTTTCAAAAAAGTGGAGCTGTTCTATCGGCATCCCTGTATTCCTCATTGTATGAGGAAGAAGGAATGTTCTGAAACTACAGACCAGTTAGTTTAACTTCTGTGCCAGGGAAGATAATGGAGCAAGTAATTAAGGAAATCATCTTAAACACTTGGAAGGTGGCAAGGTGATAGGGAACAGCCAGCATGGATTTGTAAAGAACAAATCATGTCAAACCAATCTGATAGCCTTCTTTGATAGGATAACGAGTCTTGTAGATAAGGGAGAAGCGGTGGATGTGGTATACCTAGATTTAGTAAGGCGTTTGATACGGTCTCGCATGATATTCTTATCAATAAACTAGGTAATACAACTCAGAAGGGGCTACTATAAGGTGGGTGCATAACTGGCTGGATAACCGTACTCAGAGAGTAGTTATTAATGGTTCACAATCCTGCTGGAAAGGTATAACAAGTGGGGTTCCACAGGGGTCTGTTTTGGGACTGGCTCTGTTCAATATCTTCATCAACGATTTAGATATTGGCATAGAAATATGCTTATTAAGTTTGCAGATGATACCAAGCTGGGAGGTTGCGACTGCTCTGGAGGATAGGGTCATAATTCAAAATGATCTGGACAAATTGGAGAAATGGTCTGAGGTAAACAGGATGAAGTTTAATAAAGACAAATGCAAAGTGCTCCACTTAGGAAGGAAAAATCCGTTTCACACATACAGAATGGGAAGCGACTGTCTAGGAAGGAGTGCGGCAGAAAGGGATCTAGGGTTATAGTGGACCACAAGCTGAATATGAGTCAGCAGTGTGATGCTGTGGCAAAAAAAGCAAACATGATTCTGGGATGCATTAACAGGTATGTTGTGAGCAAGACACGAGAAGTCATTCTTCCACTCTACTCTGTGCTGGTTAGGCCTCAGTTGGAGTATTGTGTCCAGTTCTGGGCACGCATTTCAAGAAAGATGTGGAGGGTGAAGAGGGTCAGAAAGAGCAACAAGAATGATTAAAGGTCTAGAGAACATGACCTATGAAGGAAGGCTGAAAGAATTGGGTTTGTTTAGTTTAGAAAAGAGAAGATTGAGGGGGGACATGATAGCAGTTTTCAGGTATCTAAAAGGGTGTCATAAGGAGGAGGGAGAAAACTCATCTTGGTCTCTGAGGATAGAACTAGAAGCAATGGGCTTAAACTGCAGCAAGGGAGGTTTAGGTTGGACATGAGGAAAAATTTCCTAACTGTCAGGGTAGTCAAACACTGGAATAAATTGCCCAGGGAGGTTGTGGAATCTCCATCTCTGGAGATATTTAAAGTAGGTTAGATAAATGTCTATCAGGGATGGTCTAGACAGTATTTGGTCCTGCCATGAGGGCAGGGGACTGGACTCGATGACCTCTCGAGGTCCCTTCCAGTCCTAGTATTCTATGATTCTATGAAAGAGGAGATTTTTCCAAAATTTGGCCCTGTTTAGACAGGGCAAATTTCAGAAAAGCCTCTTCCAAAAAAAATGAAAAAAGATCCACAAATTACATTTTGCAATTTGTGTATCTTTTTCTGAATTTTCTTCGCAGTCTAGACATAGCTGCAAAGTCTAGGCAGGGTGTAGTAGATGTAACATGGACACAGCCCCAAAGAGTTTCCCATGGTTCCTCACTCAGAGGAGATTCCTCTTATTGAGCTCTCAGTTCTTCCCCCTCTCTCCCAGGCAGAAGTGAGAATCAGCTTCATCTGTGTTCATCCCTTATCCTCTGGCAAACTTATCTCCTTAGGCCCAGGCATAGTTTTCAACTGGCAAAAAGGGGCCCTGCTGGCTCTAGTAAGCACAACTGACCAGGTCGTTAAAACTGAATCCCCCCACTCTCACCACTGGTTCCACATTCCCATTGGCCAGAAGCTGTGGCCAATGGTAACTTTGGGGCAATGCTTGAGGGTGCGAGCAGTACCCTAGGAGAAGGGCCTGCCAGTTGCTTCCAAGGCACGGTACAGATACAAGACAGGCAGGGAGCTTGTCTTAGCCCTGCTGCACCACTGACTGGGATCCACCTATGGTAAGTTCATGCCTCAACCCTGAGACTCAGCCCCCTGCCAGCCCTGAGTCCTCCCTGCACTCCAACCCCCTGCCTCAACCTTCAGCCCCTCTCACCCTCTCAACACCTAGCCTGCAGTCCTTCCCCACACCCTAACATTTCTGGCCCTCACCTCCTCCCACATCCCAACCCCCGGACCCAACCCAGCGAAAGTGAGTGAAGGGAGACAAGAGCAAGCCACTGAGGCAGGGGAAATGTGAACAGGGAGCAGGGCTTTCAGAAGGGATGGGACAGGAGGTGGGGCCTCAGGGAAGAGGTGGGCTAGGGCATTCATTTTTGGGAGATTAGAAAGTTGGCAACCCTATAAGGAGGGCACCATTTGGTTCACCGTCACACGGTGAGAGGAGGAGATAGGAGTAAGCAGAGGAACAGATGGAGTGAGGGGGGTATGTATCATCCTCCCTCCAGGCCCACAGCTAGGGTGCATCTACACTGCAACCCGTAGCTCAAAATAAACTATGCAATTTGAGCTATGCACATTGCATAGCTTATTTCAGGTGTATTTTGAAATAAACTGCTATTCCAGAATGTCTCTTACTCCTCGTGGAATGAGGTTTTCAGGGACGTCGGAATAGTGAGCCTGGTACTGGTTCCTGCCGTGAGGGCAGGGGACTGGACTTGATGCCCTCTCAAGGTCCCTTCCAGTTCTAGTATTCTATGATTCTATGATTTTGAAATAACAGGCTTGCTATGTTATTTCCTTTGGTATCCTGAAATAATGTCACAGTGTAGATATAGCCCTATTGTCCAGCTGGGGCTGTTACCTTTTATTAATAGACACCACCACACATCCCCTGGGTACTGGCAGGAGCTCAAGGGAGACCCTGGTACCCAACCCTCCACTGACCAGGCAGCTCCCATCCAATCCAGTATTAAGCCTCAAAGCCTCCCATAAATGTCACAGAACTCCACTGATCCCGCAAGTTTGGATTGTCTCTGGGGTCTGCTCTGCAAGTTCAGGGGGGAACAGAGTAACACTCTCCCACAGCACAAGAGTGTTAGATGGCTTCTGCGGGATCCCTGCAGATCTTTTCTCTCCCAGAGTTTTCTCCTGCAGTACATCTGCTAGAGGGGGATGATCTTTTAAAAAGAGACTACATGCCCCTGGAAGACCTAGGGTGATTGCACATAGGAACCAACACACTACTGTGTTACTCCAGTAGGTTCACTAGAGTCATGTTGGTGTAACACTGTAGTGGACCTTTAATTGTGGCTTTATGTGAGCACTGCCAGCTGTGATCACCCAGGAGATCCACCTTACAAGTGAGGGGCCACATAGACTACTGAGTGGGTGGCCCTTCTTCATGCTAATATGCCGCAAGATTGTCATAACCAGGACAGTCTCTCAGAAAAGGGTAGTTTTGCTAACTGCACTTGTGTACCTAGAATTTGTGCCAAGTGAACCATAGCAGCACTTTGACTGAATGCAGGAGCGCACAGGTCTTACAATTGTGTGCATTTAGTGTGTACCTCACTTCATGTGCCCTTGCTTTCAGTAAGTGTCACTTCAGTGATAGCAGTAGGAAGAAATCTACACAGATGAAAACCAGCAGAATCTAGGGTTGCCAGATGGTTTAACCAAAAATACCGAACCCCCACCCCCAAAAAAAACACCGGGAAAAAAATTCTGTTGAAAAAAAAAAGGATCCCGACAGCAGTCAAGCAATGGTGGCCATTTTGGTTTTTTTTCCAGCCACAAGACAAGCCCCTGCAGAATCAGATAAATGGGGGAGGGGAAGGGGGAACTGGGGGAGACCAGCAGGAGGTCCGGGGGGTGGGCAGGGGCTGAGCCCGGTTGCTGAGTGTGTCATAGGGTTGCCAGGTATCTGGTATTTTCGCCTCCTGGCAGGGAAAAAAAATCAGAAAATACCGGACATTTTAGGTGTCCGGTATTTTCTGAATTTTTTTATCGGAGAGGAGGCGAAAATACCGGACTGTCTGCATCAATACTGGACACATGGCAACCCTAGAAGAATCTGGCAACCCTGCACATGGGCAATGGTAAACAAAATGTCTCATGGGCCACACACAGAACCCCAATGGACCACATGCAGTCCTTGGGCCACAGATTGCCCACCAATGCACTAAACAGAGGCATCTCTCAGCTGGCTCTGCCCATTTGCTAGTCTGCAGTAAACATCTCTGGGCTGCCCAATGGAAGAAAGGCTGCAATTAGCTTGCATTATTCTATTCTATACTTCCACACTAGCTCTTACCCAGTGGGGCTATATTCTCACGATTTGGTCATGAGTCTCACAATATTGGATAATGTCTTATAGCCCCAACACCTGGAATTGTGTGCTATGTGAGAATCAGTTTTGAGAAAGAGAGAGAGAGATGTAGCACTCATAGCTGGAGAGCAAAACTTGAAAACATGAACCTCTATGGTTAAAAACTAGAAGAAAATACAAAATGTTAAAATATAGTGTCTTTGAAAATCTTATGATTTGTAGGTCAGATGCATGAGTTTGAGTTTCCTGACTCATGATTCTTGAAAGACTCAGGTTGGCAATATGTGGTGCCAACCACAGAACCAAAGCAAATCATTAGACTTTTTTGGTATTTAATATTTGATTGTGAAAAATAGCCATTTGGAACCAGCTTAAAATGCCTAATAGCAAATAAATTACTATTTACATGGCATTATGGTACAAAGGAGCTTACAAAACTAATTCAATTTTGTTCTAGGTTTAGCAATTATTAATCTTGCACTTAAAAACCATTTAAGCATTCAGAGCCCAGACTTGGACAGCAATTTTTTGCTGCTTTATTTCCCACAATAGAGAAAACTACTTTGATAAGAGATTTTTTTTAAGGAAACTGCTTATTAGGTTCTCCTTTGCACACCCGCAGTCATACAGCTCATAGGCCTGTTAGCTATTCATTTGTTTCTTATGTCAACTATTGCCATGAATTTTATAAACAATTCTTAAATATGTGGATTAGTCATGATATAAAAAATACTAACACATCAACATCTTACTCTACAGTTATACTCCAGGGGTTTTGCTTGAATGGTCTTTTCATACAACAGAATACACAGTGTGCCAAGCACATACTAAGCATATGGAAAAAATGCAACATAACACACAACTATAGGAGGCCCTCATGATTCACAGAATTGCTATTTGTGGTTCTGCATATTCGCACGGGTGTCCTGTCCAACCCTGGAAGGGGGAGAAGGAACACACATACAGCAGCACATTGGGCAATCCTAGCTCTTGTAAGGTCAGAGAGGTGGTTGGAGCATTAATCATTAATTTGCATTTACTAGACATGTTCATTACCACAGCTGGTTGGAAAACAGAGGTCAGGTGGAAAGGTGGTTCAGTGAACCTTTTTGACCTTTATTTGAAAAACTTAAAAACTGTAAGTTTTTGAGTTGGTGGGGTTGTTTGGGGTGCAATGGACAGAAAGGTGAAAGTTTCCATGTAAAGCAGACACTGCTAGCAAAGGAATTTCATTTACTCAAAAACTCAACTTTTCATCAAAACCAATTTCAATTGATAATTTTCAACCCTACTCCTCATGTTAAGGCAAACTTTAGAAGTTCTGTTTTACCTTTTTTGTATCTTTCAGACTGTACAATAAAGAGATGGCACATTGAATCAGGATGGTGGTACATTTATGCCACAATGGTGTAAGGTGGTTTGCCCAACAGGGTAGCTTTATACTAACTAGACTCACACCAGGAGTCTGTGTGGGAGGCCCTTGTAGAGGAATCTACATCTGGCAGTGATGCTGGTTCACTGCTGTGACTCACAGGAGAGGGGGAAAGAAAAATAATATATACTGAATCACCTGAATAGCCTATTTCTTGGTTGGAGGTTGAGCTAATGCTCTGCTTCCTGAAATCAAAGGAGGTACAGTGAATCTCTGATAAGTCGTCTGTATCAAGACTTCTGCATGGCTTTAAGCTATGGTAGGGAATAAGATGCCTTTCACAAAGCAGTGGACACACTTCTTCCGTGTGGGTGCTCTGCTCAGGGCTGCACCTTAGCTTACTTAGGCCTTATCTTCACTCCATGGAAGATCAACACTGCTGTGATTGATCTTCTGGAGTTCGATTTAGCAAGTCTAGTAAAAACTCACTAAATCAAACTCAGAAGTCACCTTGGCTTGCATCTGGTACTTCTGGTTTTGAGATAAGATGGGGAAGCTGACAAGAAGACGCCGCCAAACTCAGCTTAAGGTAAGCCAACTCCAGTTACATATTCTACACAGCTGGAGTTGCATACTTAAGCCATGCTTCTAGCTCTAGTGTAGACCTGGCCACAAGGTAGAAGTCTCAAAGACTTGAAATATGGAACTAAACCATCTCAGAAGAGCAAGAGAGACCTGCTATGCAAAGGCTTGTATGCTAAGCTGTCCAAGATAACAAGGGTCCAACTCTTTAGGCTGCTACATAAAATTCGTTTATAAAGTCCAGCAGCAAGTTAAAGGCAGAAAGATAAACAAAAATGTATACTATCCAAAGACACCACTGAGTTCATGACTAGTAAACAAGAGAAAAATGGAATGAGAGGAAACGAGGGGAATGAAACCAATGATTAATGGACCAGAATAGGAAATTAGGTATCTTGGGAATTAAAACTAATTGGTAGACAAATTATGAGGGGATGAGTTATTCCAGCCATCACTCTTATTAATTAATCAATTTTTTAGAAGATTGCAAAAACAGAGAGACTTCAGGAGTCTGGAAGATGGGTGGGCTTGGAAGGTGTGAGCTTTATCATCACAGCTGTCATCCTCAGTGTCTCTAAGGACCCCAGCATCCACTGCAATACATCTGGGTTTTCATTGTCTGGATTCTGAAAGACATCCTGATCAGAACAGTCCACAGAGTGGGAACTGATAACATTACCACCTCTATCAGCTTCAGCTCAATCTAGACCGCCTCCTGGAACAAGAGACTTGCAGTTCTCCTGCCACCCTCACCTGTGTGTGTCCTTTTCCTCTCCGACCTTATTTCTTCTCTTTTTTGCCTTCTGTTTAATAAAAATCTGCAATCTGCCAAGATTTTTGCAACTTGCTGTGAGCCCATGACCAATGAGGCAGCTAAAAGCAATGTCCTGAACAGCTCCACACTTATCCAAGGCTTGGAGTCACTCATCAGGCCATTTGCTGTGTCAGTTTTTTTGCGGTAGCAAGGTTGCAATTGAAAAAAAGCACCAAAGACAGAACTTAATTTCTGTCACTGCTGGTTTTTTGTCCCTCCTCCCCCTACATTTTGCTGCATCTTAGCTCCAGCTCATAGAAATATAGGATTGGCAAGGACCGCAATATGTCCTCTAGTCCATTCCCTGTACTCAAGTCAGGACTATGTAATAACTAGCTCATTCCATAGCTTTACTAATTTCTCTTTTCCTCATTAAGATAGTTAGCACCATCTTCAATTCTATCTAAACACTCAAATGGCAGGGTGTGGGGAGTGGGTTACTAATAAAGACTCTCCACCGCTGGAGGGAAAGGGAATAAAGGAAATAGTTAAAATGAAAGCTTTACTAATTCTTTACATTTCAAATGCTCTATTTTTCTTATTTTTAAAAAAAGGTTATAAAGATTTTTAATGATGGCTGTTTCTATGGGACTAAGCAGGCTGAGGTCTCTGTTCTTGAAACCTAGAATCACATTTATCTGTTTAGTGTTGTGCAGTGACAGGGTCGTGTCAGTAGTTTTGATGCTCTAGGCCTATTTATTCCATTGAGATTAACACCCCCTCTCACCCAGCACTGAGATTGTATGAAGATGAAATTAAGATTTACTGAAACAGAAGATAATTAAGAAAACACCACCAAATTTCCATGTGATGGTCAATGTTCAGCACAATAGAACCTGACTGACCCTGACTATCAGTTGTTGGTCTGAATAGCCTCATTTCAACTCTGCAAGCTGACATTTTCAGTAGAAGAATCTGAAACCTTTGTTGATTTAGAGTGGGCTCTGGGCTTTTTACAAATGTTTGCCTGGATTTGATGCACAGTTCAAATGGACCTTGTTGTCTGAGGTATATCAAGAAATATCCTTACTTACTAAGAAACTGTGCGATTGTGTGGAAGTTGAAGTCTCATTCAAAAAATGTGCTAATCTGTATAAAAACTGGAAACAAAGCAGTCACACTAGTACAGCAGTACTGGCTATCATACTGCGCCTCTAACATCATGTAGCTAATGTTCATAGTAACTCGTATCCATACAAACAAGGGCTTCTAGCAAGTGAGGCCTTCCCCCCCTCCTCTCTTGCACACAAGTCACTAACAAGTCATGAAATAGCAACAAACTTCAATTATCACCAAACTGGGTGAGACTTTCTAATTGGGAGATGAGAAACTGAGTGCTACCATAGGTTCCCTGGGGCATCTTTTTATTTGTGTATCCTGAGGGCATGACTACACAGCAGGGCTAAAGTCAAATTAAGCTGCGCAACTTCAGCTACATCAATTGAATAGCTGAAGTCGAAATAGCTTAATTCGGATTTTGGTGCTGTCTACACAATAGGAAGTTGAAGGAAGAACACTCTTCCTTCGACTTCCCTAACTCCTCGTGAAATGAGGGTTACAAGAATCCTGCAGCTTGACATTATTTTGAAATAAAAGCTTGTAGTGTAGACGTGCTCTTTGTTATTTCAGAATGTTGGTTGTTCTGAAATAACACTGCTGTGTAGACATAGTCTATGAGCTTTCCTAGTACTTTTCTATCTTTCAAATTAAGAAATTGATCAAGTAAGTTCTTCCTAAAGATCTGTCAGAGGGGCAGATCTTTAGCTAGTGTGAATCAGTATAACTTAAGGCAGTCATGGCAGATCTGGCCAAGAGAGGCTATATCATACTATGCAAGTTCCTCTGAAAAGTCACATTAGAGTCCTGCTGTTCACATAATGCATCAGAAAAGGTTTAAGCCATTAAGGTTTAAGCCTTTACTGGTAGACTGGTAAAATAAGGAATAGAAATATTTTCTACCATCTTTATCAAATATTTAGCTTTGTTTTATCCAATAAGTATGAGTGCAACTAATATAATATTTTTTTATATCCTCATTGGTCAACATTAGACAAAACTACCTTAATGACTGGATTGAGCATTAATAAGGAAAAGACCAAGACAATGAGGATCAACCAGTCCAACAACAACACTATCACACTAAGAGGGGATGACCTGGAAGATGTGGAGCAGTTCACCTACTTGGGGAGTATTATGGACAGAGGAGGAACAGACAAAGATATCAATTCTAGGACAGGGAAAGCAACAGCTGCATTCAAGACTTTTCGTCCCATATGGAGCTCACAAATAATATGTTCGAAGACAAAATGCGGATTTTCAACACAAGTGTGAAGAGGGTGCTCTTGTATGGATGCGATACCTGGAGTACTAAAAAGTCTTCAAATTACAAGCTACAGACATTCATAAACAGATGCCTGAGGTACATCCTTCGCATCAAATGGCAAGACTTTGTCACAAATGAGGAGCTTTGGAACAGAGCAGGACAAGAACCACTTGACATTCAAATCAAGAACAGAAAGTGGGGATGGCAAGGCCACACTCTCAGAAAACCATCATCCAGCATATTCTGTCAAGCTCTCACATGGAACCCGCAAGGAAAACGCAAAAAAGGAAGACCTCGGACAACATAGAGAAGATCTACTGAGGTTGAAGGACAACAACTGGGGTACTCCTGGAGTCAGCTAGAAGTTTTGTCTTGAGACAGAGTGAAGTGGAGGAGACTTGTAGATGACCTATGCTCTACTTGGAGTACAAGGGATTAATGAATGAATAATGATTCATTGGTCTCAATGCTTGTCATACCTCATTTCAACAACAACAAAATTATATACTCTGTGTATACAAGTATGATTCTTATTCTATCAGAGACTCCAAATGTAGTATATTTATGAATCACATTAATAATAGAATAAGGATCTAATGAATAAGAATGAAAGCATTTACATAGTAAAAAGCAGCAGCATTTGCTAAATTATAAACTATAAATTATTAATTGCCTAATAACAACAATATGAAATAATAATTAACAAAGGCACTGCCACTATTGCCCGATCAAAAAGAAATAACTTGATTTAAGAGAGGATCCCACAGAACTGGAAGGCTAATTTTATTCTCCTATTTGTGCAAACATTTTCTTTTACTTTTAAAATTCATTAGCAAAGCCACAAGAAGAAAGCTAGTTTACCACAGCTATACATTGATTGTAGAACAATTTGAGCATTATCATAAAGTTTCTCTCCTCTCTCTGTAGGAAAGCAGGATGAATCCATTTATGGAAGAATAATTTATTTCACAGTTATTTTGCAAGATGATTTATTTGTATAAGAGGAAAGACAATAATAATATTTCAAATTTAGATAGTGCCTTTCCATCCCAAGGGATGTAAATGTGCTTCACAGGATATATATATGCACACAGGATTCACTTTACCCACTTCTGGAGTGATTAATGGAACCTGTTTAGGAGCATGTAAAACATTTTAGGGCAGGTATATCCAACTGAAACCAGAAGTGTAATTAGAATGTACTCTTCTTAGCAACATTGCAAATTTGATGGAAACACTGGGCTAACACTTGCAAAAAGTACTATAAGACTTTTAAAGACCACAAAGAGCCAGGCATTTCTTGAATTTGTGTTGATTTAGCCAAATTGTTAGTTTAAAACAATAGAAATTGAAGTCTTCCACTATTTCAAAACAAAAAAGTTCCAGTTTTGCAGTTTGAAATGACCATCTCAAAAGTTCCTTTGATTTTATTATTTTCAAAATGTGAAACATTTTTAATGGTTGAAATCTAAATGAAATGGTTTATTTGATGGACAATAAAGCTTTTCAGGATTTCAAGCAAGCCAAGTAAATCCATTATTTATCCAGTTCTAGGTAGGAGCCTAAGGAACAGATTTTTGAAGATAATTAGGCACCTACTGAGATTTTAAAAAATAGGTAGTACTTAGTATTCATTAAAATCAACTGGAGTTAGGTTAGATTTTTAAAGATATTTTAGCATATAATGGGATATTCAAAAGCAACAAGGAGCTCAAGTCATTTAGATGCCTTAGCTTAGAAAATGTAATCCCACCTAAACTTCTACCTCCCAAATTTTACTCCACTCCAGTATTTCCTGTATGTTGTGCATTTATGTGGCCACTCAGCAGGGATTGAAATGCTTCCCAGTTGATTAGCAGAGCACCTATATCTAGGCTGTATATGACTATTGCACATTCACACTTACCTCGGTGCACAAAAACATTTATTCTGCACATAAATGGAAAAATCTGCACATGGATGGAAATGATTAAAGGGAACATTCCTCAATATCCCTACTTCCAGCAAGATACTGGCTTAGCACAACAAATCCAACTTCCTTCTCCCAGCAGGTAAAACCACCTGCAAATACCCCAGAGGTGATGGCCATGCCTCTAGTGGCAACGTTCATTATGAACCCACTGGTATCACATATTTATATCTATTGGAAGAATTCTTCTTTACATCTGAATTTTCCAGATGGTTAATTCCCCCAGAGAATCTTAGGGGGCAAATTTGCTAAAGCATAAAAACATTTAAAAAGACCCAGAGTTATTAGTGATCAAAAAAATTAGTTACACACATGCATAGTACAAACACCAGGTGGCCAGACTTTTCTGAGTTATCTGCTATATCTCATTAATAAAAGAGAGAGAAATAATATCTACAATCCCTAGCATTTTTTCTTCCTATATTCTATGTTCCTTTCAAAAGGCCCAATCCAATGCCCAAAGTAATCAATAGAAATACCTCACTGTATTAACTTCATTGTGCTTTGGATCAGACCTTGGTTAAACTTTAAAAACTAAATGGACAGTGGGGGAGAGGAAGAAGAACTCTTTTTGGTTTTGCCTTTTCCTGATTTCAGCAGAAACTATTTTAATCTATTTTTACTACATTAAAAAATACACCAGCAACATTCTATTTACCTCTTCCCAACCTGCTACGTAGTATGCTGCTAAACTATTCCCCTATTTGGTATCCACAGTTTAAACGAACAAAATATTGGGACTGTAGGCTATGTTCGGACATTGTGAGGAGGCACAAGAGAATCACAGATGAGTACAAAACATGCAGAGAATATATTGACAACAGTTATTTAAGAATGCCAGTAATTTAATAGCATGTTTTATGCTGGGTTTAACAGTTTATTTCCATCAATAAAGAGATTGAGAGAAAAGTGTTGCAGTCTTTTTAGATCGGGAGGGAAACAAAGAAACCCATACATGAAGTTGAATGCCTGCTTAGCTCTTGGGAATTAGAGAGGGGGACTATAAACCTGGATTAATTAAAAAAAAAGCAATTTCTGCTATCACTGTGTTTCAGTATGTAGAATAATCCTTTGTTTTACATGAGCTGTAATGATGTTAACTCTTGAGGGTCAACACACAAATGGTTCAAGTTGTGTGTCGAGTGGATGATGCATTGGGTTCACCATTTTCTGATTTTCATTTAGTCCTACACCAGTCCTTAAAGAAAGGTTCTCTCACGTGTGAAATCTGCTTTGGTTTGTTTCACAACATTGTGGATAGTTCTCTGAAAACATCCATTCAGTGTGTAGCAGCAGTCAAAAAAACAAACAGAATGTTAGGCATAATTTAAAAAGGAATAGAAAATAAGACAGAATATCTTATTGCCTCTATATAAAGCCATGGCATGACCACATCTTGAACACTGTGTACAGATGTGGTCACTTAATCTAAAAAAAACATCTTGGCATTGGAAAAGGTGCAGAAAAGGGCAACAAAAATGATTAGGGGTTTGGAACAGGTCCCATATGAAGAGAAATTAAAAACAGTGGGATTTTTCACCTCAGAAAAGAGGAGACTAAGGGGGGATATGATAGAGGTTTATAAATTCATGATTAGTGTGGAAAAAATGAATAAGGAAAAGTTATTTACTTGATCCCATAACATAAAAATTAGGGGTCTCCAAATGAAATTAATAGGTAGCAGGTTTAAAACAAACAAAAGGAAGTTTTTCTTCATGCAGCGCATAATCAACCTGTGGAACTCCTTCCCAGAGGATGTTGTGAAGAGCAGGAATTTAACAAGCTTCAAAAAAAGAACTAGCTAAATTCATGTAGGTTAGGTCCATCAATAGCTATTACCCAGGAAGGGTAGGAATGGTGTCCCTAGCTTCTGTTTGTCAGAAGCTAGAAATGGATGACAGGAGAGGGATTACGTAATGATTACCTGTTCTGTTCACTCTCTCTGGGGTATCTGGCATTGGCCACTGTTGGGAAGACAGGATACTGGGCTAGATGGACCTTTGGTCTGACCAGTATGGCTATTCTTATGTTTTAAGATGTTTCTTATAAAATTCTTTTTTAAGCATGGGCTATTTGCTCTATGCATCCTCCAGTGACAGGTCTCTTTCAGCCATAGTAAGGTAAACTCAAGAGCCTCTGCATTACTGGAAGTTAGTATGGTGCAATAATTTTTGGTGTATAACGCAAAAAATCTCTGCTAACAAAAAAGCATTAACCTCACACTTGTAAGGATGCCTGTATTTTCTTTCACTGGACATTATTCTTACTTATGCCTTCTCATCCCATTAAAGAAAACTATGTTTAAGCATTTATTGCAGCATGTTTGAAAATGTTTCAATTTTTTTGTTTTCACTAGAGCAGGCCTGAGAATGAAAATTCCATTTCATGACATCTTTCAAGATTTCAACATTTGTTTTCATTCCACCATGGAGCAAAATCAAAAGCTTTAGAATGTTTTCACAAGGCAGAATTTTCAGAAAGGTCAGGTTTTCTTTTGGGTTTCTTGTATATATCTAATAATGGAAATCTTTCATGTACTAAAGATCAAAGCTTTTCACATATCAGACAAATTACCTGTTAAAGAATGAAATATAAATGCTGAAGTGTAAATACTTTCAACATACCTAATTAGTAGTTACATACTTTACCTACTCCAAGGTACATACACCAGGTGAATTTTTGTGTGTGCGCAAATCTAACTAAAACATGTTGCACCATGCATAGATGCTTTGCAAGGATATCATAATAGTGTAGATCTGGAAAGAACCTTGAAAGGTGTTCTAGTCCAGTCCCCTGCACTTAGGGCAGGACTAAGTATTATCTATTCTAGATCATCCATGACAGATATTTTTCTAACCAGCTCTTTAAACAACCAATGATGTAGATTCTACAGCTTTACTAGGCAGTTTACTCCAGTTCTTAACTATCCTTACCAGAAGTTTTTCCTAATGTTCAGCCTAACCCACCTTTGCTGTAATTTCTTCTTGTCCTAGCCTCAGGAGATTAACAAGAACATTTTTTCCTCCCTCCTCCTTGTAACAATTTCTTATGTGCTTGAAAACTGTTATGATTCCCCCCCCCCCCCCCGTCTTCTCTTTTTCAGATTAAACAAACCCAGGTTTTTTTCAATCTTCCTTCAAATATCATGTTTTCTAGAACATGAATCATTTGTGTTGCTCTCCTTTGGACTTTCTCCAATTTGTCCACATCTTTCCTCAAATGTGAGACCCAGAACTAGACACAATACTCCAGCTGAGGCCTTATTGGCACACAGCATTGCAGAAGGATTACTTCTCATGTCTTACTTATATCACTCCTGATAATACATCTGAGAACACTTACTCTTTTTTGCAACTGTGTTACATTGTTGGTTCATAGTTATACTGTAAGCCTACAGAATCCCCAGATACCTTTCTATGGTACTCCACAGATTCTTGAGTCTGTGCAGGATTGGGAACCATATGAATGATGTAAGGGAGTGGAATATATATGCGAGTTACTTTAATTGGTCATTTTTAGTATTTTAATTCTTAGGTATATGGTAATGCTTTACTTAAGAATTTTGCAAATCTCTGTATGAGTTTGAACAACTCCGAGCTCAATGGGCCTTTGATTCCAATTGGTATGTCTGGGCACTACTATAATACAAACATAAATAAAACAAACAATAAACCATAAATAATTATCAATAACATATACTATAATATGTAAATAATGAATAGCAATACAATATACACAACTTTTAGTGCTGTAACCATAAATTAAATAAAAACTAAAAAAAATGCCTGTAGGGATGATCTTCTCCATCAATAACAGAGTCACATCTTGGATGAGGAGGTACAAGTCTTTTCCTATATCCAGGAACTCCACAGAATAAAGTTGCACCCAGAAGTGAAAAAGAATATATAGTCAACCGGGGAAGTTAAGTAACTAGAATGCAATTAGATCAGAATTTTTTTAAATAATTACTGCAGATAGTACTCACTACAACCCTTTTAACTGGCCTTGGGATCTTTAACAACCACAAAGTATCAGATCCTCACATGTCAGCCCTTAACACTATGCTGAGGTGCTAGCTCAAGACTGACAGAGTGCCATTGAATACCAAAAGGGATCCTCGTGTGAATAAACATAGGTATGTGTCATTAGTGGGTATTTTGATTCCAGCACCTTTATGTTAAGAGTGACAGGGCTTTGTCTCCATCCTCCGGTGGCAATTTCACATGAGAAACGGAGACATTAAAAAATGAAATTCAAGCCGACACCGGGAAACATGTTATCAGTCACAGAGACCATCATAAGTGTCTGGAACTGTCTACCTGGCAAAGTTGTTGAAGCAAATACATTGGGGTCATTAAAAACCACAATAGCATCTTGTGGTTAATGGAGTACTACAGAAAAATGAAATGAGCCCAGAGATGCGAATGGCCTTTGCTCAGTCCCCTAACATTGTTTCTTCACATCCTTATGTTCTGAATTAATATCTTGTTTTCCAACCAGTGTAGCATTTCCATTACAATCACATGCCACTTTCCTTTAGCAGAGTCATTAAACAAGCTATTTACATCAATTACCAGAAAACCCATTGTCCCAGCACTGCTACTAATTCCCCTAGTTTTAATGACTTGTTATGATGGAACATAGCAATCCATCAGCATCCACCAGAAGGGTAAAATGCAGCATTTCCACAGATCAAAGTGTCACAAGAGTTCAAGACCCCAATGATCAGTGCCCACACAGGCATTTCAACCCCAGGATCATCAGCTAGCCATATACAACAGATGGAATGGAACTTTGAGGACTTCTCCAATAAGCATCAGAGGCCAAATTCTCCTCTGAATAGTACTCAAGTCAGGTGGGTTTCTCTAGCCCAAGTGCTTGAAGAGGAAGAATTGGGTATTCTTATCCCATAACACACCATCACATGCATACATGAGCATGTGCCATAATAGTATTTTCCCTACAAGATACTACATTATACCTAACTTTTTAGAGATGACCCAGGCATTGGCTAGTAGATATCAGCCAAACATTTTCATATAAACTATAAAGCAACCTGTCAAGAGAATACTTGGAAGTTTGAGAACCAAGTAAGTTTCAATCAATGTGAAGAGATATCCACATTTGTAAGAGGAAATGTCACCATTTAAAATCCAACTCAATAGCAATAGCAGAAGAATTAGAGACACTCAGTTACCACCATCAAGAAAAACTCTGTGTAGTAATATTTACTTACGGGGGAAGGAGAAGAGCATTTGCTATTTCAGATTTCTAAGAGGACTTTGTTTTTTCAGAGTAGGAGAGTAGGGAGAGGGTCTCTAATGTTAGAATGATAAAAAATAGGGTGCCTTTGGCATGCTTTGTTTTCAGATATTAAAATTTAAGCCAATGTGAAATTTATCTCTATAGCTAGTCTTTACACAGAACTAAGACTCCAGTTATAAATGAAGCATTACCTAGGATGATAAAATGGGAAGGGAATTCATTTATATTGCAGTTCTGTGGGGCATGCAGATATCTTGCTCAGATTGCTTATTTCTGACTGAACACTCAGAATTCAACTTTTTAAAGTAGAGATGGATTGTTATTATTTTGACTGTAGTATTTTGCACCTGGGCACATTTTGGTGCTCACCAGTTAGAACATCTGCAAGGTGTGACATGAGGGGCCACATCTTACCGACCTCCAAAGGAAAGAGGTTGGACCATATAATCAAGAAAAAGTACGAGACAGAGATACAAAGCGGCAGTTAGAGACAGAAGCAAAGGGAATGACAGCAGTTAGTAAGCCCAAAGGTTATACCTATTTACTTACACCTGGCTACACTAGTCCTGACAAGTTTGCAATCTAACTAAACAAGACAGAGAGTAGATTCAAGGGGAAAAAGAGGCATGCAAAATTAAGTGACTTGGTCTTGGACGCACAGGGTATTGATGGCAGAGCTAGAGAACCACTAATCTGTCTAGTTGTGCTCTGCTAGACCCCACTCTCTATCTCTATAAAGGAACATAATGTCATTTATTTTGCATATAAATATATAAAATAATATATATCTTGCAAATAATATATAAAATATATTATTTTAGTTTATGGTGTTTGGCAAATAATCTATTTGACTTTTTCCCCACTGCCCCATGTTATCACAGCTCATCACAGTCATTCATCTAGTGCAGTGATTTGTCTTTACAGATTATGTGGCTTTGGCATTCTTCTCTGACCTATCCTTAGCTACCTCTCTGACCCATCACCCTTGTATTTTTCCCCACTGAGACTTAAAAGACATTTAAAATCAATTATGCTGCCTCCACATATATATAATCTGTTTTAGCTGCTGTTCTTTCCCTATCTTATTCAAAATGTGGCTTTAGGGAGTGGAAGGGCAGAGGGAGAGGTGGACTCATAATACATACATGCATTTTCACTATGAAACCCAACCATATACAAAGACACTTAGATACACTGATCTGGTCAAGGGGGATGATTGTAGTTTAACACGGGTATCAATAGCCTGAAGCCATGACAGAGTAGACAACATAGCGAAAATTAATGCAGTCTGCACAGATATCCAATCAAGAGAATGATGGGCCATCTTGTTGAACAGCAGGAACGCTCCAAGTGGGTAAGCCCTTTATTAAAATCCCTGAACCATCTAAGCACCCTCTAAGAGCACTGCTTATAAACCCAGTGCATTATACAACAGAATTGCTTGCATGTGGAGCCCTTAGCATGTGCTACAGCACCTTGCTGCATCAGGTCTCTGGGTATGCACAGAATCAGGACTTAAATTCTCAGGATATATCATGGAGCCTCTCCCCAACATGCTATAAAACCTACAGAGTGGTCAAAAATATTTATCAGAGCTCTGCTCCACATAGCTCTGATTGAATGTAAGCCCTACATGGAACTTGACAGACCTATTGTAATACCCCAGAGTGCAGCTTGTGGTTGTACCCTGAACAAACATGCAATGTGGAAGAGGAGACAACAACTAAGCAGCCTTCATAAAGTGCTTACTATTTTATTTTATTTTTTTTTACTCAGAGTGACAGTGACATCATTACTTAATTATAGACCTCTGTTAACTATCTTTGGATTCTTTCATTCGTATGACATTTCCTTTATTGGATGGTACTTAAGAGACAAATGCCTCATTCATATATAACACTTATAGGATCAAATATCTTTAGCTTGTTTTGTCCTTGGCACAGGCAAGATAAACACATCCCTCTGGAAATAAAGGCTTTTGGCTGCATGCTGTCAGTGACAGTTGCAATCTGGAGAAACTCTGAACTGGAACTCCCTTTTGTTCTAATTAAGAGGAAGTTTTCAGCATGGAGTTCTCTGTAAGGAGTCCTCAATCTTTGGCAGTCACTCCTCCACCCTGGTCCAAGTGAGCATGAAATTGCTGACTTTCAAGCTCTTCCCCAGTTCTTAGGGAAGAGGGGGAGTACCGAGTGGAATAAGATAAAATTGGAGGTTAATTTGACTGTGATGAGAGGCAGGACCAATTGGAGTACCTTCTTGTATAGCTTTCTGGGTGGCAGGGCATAGCTCGGTATATGTGTGTCATGAGGGTTCCAAAAAACAACAAAAAGAGAACAGAGACTGTAAGAGTATGTCTACACTAGCTCGTTAGTTCGAGCTAGGTAGGCAAATGAGGGCAACCGGAGTTGCAGATGAAGCCCGGGATTTAAATATCCCGGGCTTCATTTGCATGTTCCCAGGCACCTCCATTTTTAAATCCCCCTTAGTCCGAACTCCATGCCCGCGGCTACATGCGGCATGGAGTAGGTAGTTCGAATTAGAGATCCTAATTCGAACTACCATTACTCCTCGTAACGGTGGAATGAGGAGTAACGGTAGTTCAAATTAGGATCTCTAATTTGAACTACCTACTTCGTGCCGCATGTAGCCGCGGGCACGGTGTTCGGACTAAGGGGGATTTAAAAATGGCGGCGCCCGGGAACATGCAAATGAAGCCCAGGATATTTAAATCCCGGGCTTCATCTGCAACTCCGGTTGCCCTCATTTGCCTACCTAGCTCGAACTAACGAGCTAGTGTAGACATACCCTAAGAGATTTTTCTTCTTCCCTGCAAGCAATCAGATATTAGCCACTGACAGTCAAGTTGCTAACTCCACTGATCAATGTTCTGATTTGTCATGGCAAGTCTTCCATACCTCAGGATGGGAATTCAATTATATATAATTACATTCATATGCATTCTTCATCTATGGATGTCATAGCTACTTTAAATCTCATAAAACAAGCACCATCAACCTGGGAAGTGATTTAGCAAATATTACTTCTATTTTTTTCAGAACCACCACAATACCAGCACTGGGAATAGTACCCAAAAGTTCTAGTTCTCACATCTGTGCTCCAGTTACTGAAACCTCACTTCCTCCTAAAATCCGGAAATGTGACCTTTACAATGACTGTATTAAAAATGGAGAACCATCATTGCATGTCTTGTCTTAAGCTCTGTATTTCATGACTTAATTGAGACAACTGCTCCCAGTTTCACCATTGCAAACTTAGGTTAAGCCTCTCTGCATTTGTACTGGGTGTAGCTGATGGCAGCATTTGACACATTTATTTTAAAAACTACATCAAAGTGACCATACATAGGAATCAGTGTCAGGACTAGACAATGATACACAGGGTCTGTCTCCCCTTTTACAACAGTGTAATTCCGTTGACTTAAATGGTGTTCTTGGTTATTTACAACTGTACACATGAGAGAAGATACAGGCCAATATCCTCTATTACCTTCCAGAAACTGTATTCAAACAACTATCAGCAGTGGTGGAAAAAGTATCCAAAAAAGTTACTTGAGTAAAAGTACTGCTATTTGAAAGAAATGTAATTAAGTAAAAGTCAAACTATCCTTCTGGAAAACTACTCAAATACAAAAGTATTGCATCTTAATTGTACTCAAGTATCCAGAAGTAAAAAGTAGCCGGTCTATGGAAATCTATGATTAACCACCCGAATTATCACAGGGCACCCGAATTATCATTTAGGTCGGGGACCACTGATCTACAGAAAAATCAGTCGGGGCCACACAAATGAGTGGCAACCCCTCCCCATGAAATCAAAAACCTCTCATTGATGTGGCTCCCAACTGAGATACCTTGTTCCCCTGGTGCTCCAGCTTCATGGCAGCAGAGGAGGGGAGTGAGGACCAAGCTTCAGGGCTTCCTACAGGCTAGACTAACTCTTCTGGGGACCCAGGCTCCCAGTAGATGTAATAGATTTTGTGAGCTGCCCCAGGCTCTGGGGTGAGGCCAAAATGAGGAGTACAGTGTGTGAGAGGAGGTTGCCAGGGAGTGGGATAGAGATGGGGGTGAGGGTGAGGGTCTGGGTGGGAGGAATGGTGCTGGAGTGAGCTGGGAGTGGAGGTCTGCCCGGGAGGGAAGTGCAGGAGCAGGCTGAGGGTAGGTTGTCTGGAAGGGCGGGAGGGTGCAGGAGCGGACTGGGGCTGGGAGAGCTGGTCAGGAGGGGAGGCGCAAGAGAGGGATGGAGGTGCAGGGGTTGGCCAAGAGGGTAGTGTGTGTGGGGGTGCTTACCTAGCTCCATGCTCTCTGCCACTCCCATTGATCGAAATCTAGCCAATGGGAGCTGCAGGGAAATCCTCCCATGAGCGGTTTCCAGCACCACATTCCCTCAGCTGGTGGAGGGTGAGTGGCAGAGTGAGGCACCTCACTTCTTCTCCCCAACACGCTGAATCCAGCCTGCGAGTCTTGAGGTTCCCCGGCCCTGCATAGATACTGTTTTTGAATGAAAAGATGTTGATGCGGCTTTTAAAGGCTTCTTCGTTGGCAGGGTCATTGTGCTTGTTGTTTGGTGTTTGTTTGTTTTTTAAATCACTGCATGACAATTGGATGTTTTGCACATGCAGCTGTGCTTTAGCAAAACAGAATCCTGGCTTGTGCAACTATCAGTGGGGTGTTACTTTCCACCTCTGGCTATCAGATATTTATCCCCATAATATTATGATTTCTGTTAGCTACTGATAATCCCCAGCTTCTTTGTGCTAACCACTCCTGGAGAGAAAGGCAGAATTACACACCAATTGCTTCAGTGAACATCTCTGAAGAGATTCCCATTCTCATTTAAAAAGCAGGAATACAAATGAGTTTGCCAACAAAACTTATTTGCTCCAATATCAGCTGTTAGTGTGATGGAGGCAAAATGATGCCTGAAGTCAGTGATTCAGAGCGGATCCACCCAATGTGACATGGGTGATAAGTCACAGAGCAGGAATGTTTACACTGACAAAGTTATCTGATATAATTTCCACATATTGCCTGAGATTTGAATGGAAACAGATCATTTACAGTCTGTAGTAAAGCTCTCTTTGTAAATGCACTTCTGCAGAGCATCTGAGTCTCTGCCAGGCTTTGAAGGTACTGCCGGAGTTGAGGGACAATGCAGAGATATATTGCCCCAATGGGTGCTCCTGGAAGTGTGAGACCTGAAGCAGAGATTTTAATTTGCATTATTAATCATCCATTGATCAGAGATATGGCTCAGTAAAGTGCATAGAGGAAACACAGATAATTTTTAGAGGGTCTAAGGCAATGATGGGCAACCTAGGCTAGTGAACGGGCCAAATGAGTGGCCCTCCTTCTCAGTGGGCCACGAGACTGTCATAACCAAAATGATCTCCTGGGATATAGCAGTTTTGCTAACTGCGCATATTTACCTAGGATTTGCAGGGTATGCCGATTGAACCATTGCAGCAGTTTGATGGGATACTGGCTGTCATAGTCAAAGTGCTCTGGCTTTATATGTGTGTCACTTTAGTGATGGGGTACGAAAAGAACTACACAGACAGAAACCAGCAGAACCTGGCAATTCTGTGCATGGACAACAGTAAACAAAATGTCTCACAGGCCACACCTAGAACCCAGATGAGTTGCATACACCCCAATGGGCCACAGGTGGCCCACCACTGGGCTAAGGTGTATGAGTGGAGTAGTGAGAGATGCTCCATGCCAGTTCTAAACAGGACACTACAGACAGCAAGTTTGGGAGAAGGTCTGGAACCACCATTATATGGAGCCAATGAGCAGAGTTCTCCACTCAAGGGCTGTGTCTGCATTGGCGCGATCTTGCGCAAAAGCGGCCGTTTTTGTGCCAAAACTTGCTGCCTGTCTACACTGGCCATGAGTTGTTGTGCAAGAACACTGACATTCTAATGTGTGAAATCAGTGCTTCTTGCGCAAGAACTATGATGCTCCCGCTCAGGGAATAAGCCCTCTTGCGCAACTGTTCTTGCAGAAGAGGCCAGTGTAGACAGGCAACATGAATTTCTTGCGCAAAAAAGCCCGATGGTTAAAATGGCCATCAGAGCTTTCTTGTGCAAGAGAGCATCTACACTGGCAAGGATGCTCTTGCGCAAAAGCACATCTCTTGCGCAAAGGCACATGCCAGTGTAGACACTCTCTTCTGGAAGAGTTTTTTTTGCACAAGAACTCTTCCGCAAAAGAGTTCTTGCACAAAATCATGCCAGTGTAGACATAGCCCTTAAGGAGTACTTGAAGAGACGACAGCCTCTAGTTTTGATAACAGGTTGGAAGAGTAGCCACAGAGGTGCATTGTTACAGTCCCACATCATGCCTATGGGTTGAGTGTGGTGCAATTTAGGTTTCTCATAATCCCATCAAGAAGCAAGGGTGAATAGTATTCTGTACTGACAAATACAAATGCAGTCTCCACAACTGACTGGTATTTTTAAAGAGGGTGTTCTTCATTGGATTTTTCCAGGTGCTTAGAACTGAGCTTTCAGGTGCTGCTGTGTACAATGATATGGTTAAGTTGGATGCTCAATCTTCCCGTGAGGGCAGGGGACTGGACTTGATGACCTCTTGAGGTCCCTTCCAGTTCTAGTGTTTGATGAGTCTATGATTTACCTGCATGTCTGCCAATATGGTAGTTCCCATCACTGTTCATCATTCCTGACCACCACTTCCTGCAGCTCACATTGGCCAAGAAGAGCAAACTGCAATCAACAGGTGCTATGAGCAGCTGTACCTGAGGACATGCAGGTAAATAAATGTCTGGAAGCCCACCAAGGGCTAATCCTGACAAACTTCATCCAGCCTATGGGACCATTTACAGTCCACCCCTTTGTTAAATGTTTTTTGTACCTGGTCCAAACCACAGAAGTTATATCAGTTTAACCACATTACTCAGGGCTGTGAAAAACATTTCATTCTCTATCTACGCAATATAGCTAAGCCAACCTAAGCCCCAATCTAGACACTGAGGCTATGTCTACACTGCACTTCTCCTGCGCAAAAGCCTATGCAAATGAAGCACGAAGTAGAATATTGCCGTGCTCCGTTTGCATAATTAATTAGGGGCTGTTTTTGCACAAGAGGCTTTTGCGCAAAAAGGAGCTATGTAGACTGTTACTTTTTGTGCAAAACCCCCCTCTTGCACAAGAGCTGTTCTTCCTGAAAAAATGAGGAATAACGGCTTTTGGACAAGAGGGGAGTTTTGCGCAAAAAGGAGCTGTCTACAAACCTCCTTTTTGCGCAAAAGCCTCTTGCACAAAAACGGGCCCTAATTAATTATGCAAAGAAAGCATGGCAATATGCTAATCCGTGCTTCATTTGCATAGGCTTTTGTTCAAGAGAGGTGAAGTGTAGACGTAGCCTTAGAGTGAAGGAAGAATTCTTCTGTGACCTAGCTACCCATTCTGTCACCATAGGAAGTGTGTGCGGCAAGTGCTGTAGCATTTCTAGCATAGATATACTCTTGGGCTGTGTCTACACTGGCACCCTTTTTCGGAAAAGGGATGCTAATGAGACACAGCACAAATTACGGGGATTTAAATATCCCCGCGGCATTTCATGAACATGGTTGCCGCTCGCTCGGGTTTTGCCGAGAAAAGCGCCAGTTTAGACGCGATCTTCGGAAAATAAACCTTTTTCCGCAAGATCTCTTATTCCTACTTGAAAGGAATAAGAGATCTTGCGGAAAAGGGCTTATTTTCCGCAAGATCGCGTTTAGACTGGCGCTTTCTCCGCAAAACCCCGCGCCGGAAAAAGCGGCAGTTATGTTCATGCAAATGCCGCGGGGATATTTAAATCCCCCGCGGATTTGCAATTGCGCTGTGTCTCATTAGCATCCCTTTTCCGAAAAAGGGTGCCAGTGTAGACACAGCCTTGTAGTTTATGCTAATGAACTACCTGTACAATGGGGTAGGCTACAAGGTTTTGCACAAAGGAAATAAAAAGCCTTATCAGAATTTGCTAAAAACTACTGAACCTCTTAGCTGAATGTAAAGATAATGGAAAATAAAAATCAAATCAAATTACATTGTATAATACAAAATGCTTTTACCATTCATCACTCCTTTTATTCATAAAGAGTGTACTGACAAATACAGTGAACAAGAAGTGATTTTTTAAAAAATGAGTAAATAAAATTCTGCACCTCCTGACATTTACAAAAACAAAAAAACAAAACAAAAAAAAAGCTGAGTAGCATCTGTGTGTTCTCATTGTGCTTCAATACAGAGCAAAGTGAGAGAAAATCGGAAGTGGCATTTACATACTCCTAGTTTTAATAACATATGAAGATATTATATAATGCACATTAAATGCCTTTGGCTCAACAGAATCTAATTTATTTTATTTCATATCTTTAACTATACACATAAGATAAGAGTTAAAAAAAGAATAGATACATTCATGGAGTACAATGACTATTAGCCAGGAAGGGTTGGAATGGTGTCCCTAGACTTTGTTTGTTAGAAACTGGGAATGGGCAACAAGGGATGGATCACCTGATGATTGCCTGTTCTGTTCATTCTCTGTGGGGAATCTGGTACCTGTGTTGGAAGACAGGATATTGGAATAGATGAACATTAGGTATGGGCTGTACAGTTGACTTGTAGGTTTTTTAATTCCAACAACTTCAGTTGTTTTGGCCTGATTCAAAGCTTGCAGAATCACCAGGAGTCTTCCCAAGAATTTGAATTGGCTCTGGGTCACCAAAGGATGATATATAGAGCTCCTTTCATACATACTGACTTTATGGCAAGGGTAGCTGCTCTGCACATACTGAACTCAGGCCATAGAGAAAAAGGTTGATTTTTCTTTCCCTTTTCAGCCTATGAGTGTCCTGACCAGCCATTTACAATGGACGTATTTACTAGTCAGCATGGTGGAAATAAAACCATTTGTTAGCATTTGAGGGAAAGAGTGGCATGATAACAAGAAGAGCACTTTGTTCAGGAAGGTATATACTGAATTAATTCACCTACCATTATTGGAACAATATAGTCCAATAGCTGGAGCACTGCTCTAGGGGTCAAGAACATGGAGATCTATTCCTATTTCTGCTGTCTATCACTGTGCAAGACACTTCAGCACCTCAGTTTCCCCACATGCAAAAAACGTAGGAACAATGAGTGAAAAATGTTAAAGCACTAAATGAGTTAGGAGTGTAAGGGTGCGTCTACACAGCAGGGCTTAACTCGAAATAAGCTATGCAAATTGAGCTATGTCAACTGTGTTGCTTATTTTGAAATATCTTATTTAGAAACTGGCAGTGTCTACACAGCACTTATTCTGAAATAGACCACTCTTCCTCCAACTTTCCTTAGGTATGTTCACTAGTCTCTAGTTCAATCTAGGAGGTTAATGAGGGCGATCAAATTGCAAATGAAGCGCGGATTTAAATATCCCGTGCTTCATTAGCATGTTCTTCAGCCAGTCACCATTTTAGAAATTGATTAGCTCGAGTAACTGCTGCACACGCGGCAGTTAAACGATTCTGAATTAAAGTTCTAAATTGAATTAGCTGGTAAACCTCATTGCAGGAGGAATAACAGCTAATTCGAATTAGGCTTTAATTCGAATCTGCTTTCACCACGCGCAGACGCCGGGCAGTTACTGGGCTAATCAATTTCTAAAATGGCGACCGGCCGGGAACATGCTAATGAAGCGCAGGATATTTAAATCCCGCGCTTCATTTGCAATTTCAGACGCACTCATTAGCCTCCCTAGATTGAACTAGGGGGCTAGTGTAGACATACCCTCACTCCTCATACAATGAGGGTTACAGAACTCAGGGTATGTCTACACTACAGCGCTATTTTGAGTTAACTTATTTCAAATTAGTTAATTCGAATTAAGCTAATTCGAAATAGCGCATCTAGACACAAAAACTAAATCGAAATACCGTTTTTCTAATTCAAAATAGCGCGTCCACCTTGAGTGGACCCTGAATCGAAAGTAAGGCTGGCTGGAACCAGTGCTGGCAGGGCATCAGGGTTGGATTTAGTGTGTGGGGCTGCTGCCTCAGGCTATCCGAGGTCTGTGCTTAAAGGGACCCGACCCCCCCCATCCCGGACAGACAGTTCTCAGGTTTCTCTGCTTGCTGGTCCACCTCGCTGAGGGACAGCAAAGCATTTGTGTCTTGGAGTGCTCTGCTTGCCCTCACTCGGGACACCACGGCACTCTGCAACATGGAGCCAGACCTGTCCCTGGGCACGCCGGTGCGTCTCATGGGGTCGTTGCCATCAGCCCAGCTGCACTTGCTGCAGGCTGTCATCCAAGAGGTTGATCAGGGGGTTGTCAGGATCCAGGAAGCCCTGCGGGAGAGCGGCCATCCCGAGGAGCCCTCAGAGCCATCCCGGTCCACTCCACCGGGGGCTCGTGCCCCATTTCTCCTTCACGTCCTTCCACTTTTCCCTTCCTAGCCCCCCTTCCTGATGTCAAATAAAAGACATGTTTTTTCATAAACATCAACTGTCTTTATTTAACAAAACTGGGGAGGGGGAATGAAACTCTGGGGAGACTGGGGAAAGGAGGCGGGAGAGGGGAGGACAAAGGGTGGAAGAGGGGAGAGGGAAACCTGGGACGAGGGACCTGGAAGGGGGAATCAAGGGGAAGAAGGGGAGGAAGCTCAGTACTCAGGGTGGGGGTCTCGTCGGGCCACATGTCTCCCAGCACAGCAGGTGCGGGGGCCTCGGCGTCCCTGTGGGGGATGGGGAGGAGAGTGTGGAGGTTGAGGTGGGGGGTGTGGAGATTGAGGAGGAGGGTGAGGAGGGAGAGTTGGGGGGGCAGGAGTGGGAAGAGGAACAGTAGCTGGGGGGGCAGCAGGCGCTGGGGCGGCACGGGGCAGTACGCTCTGCAGCAGGGCTTACAGGTGTGAGCACATGGCACAGTCCTGGGCAAGCTGCTCCCGGCAGAGCTGCAGGTCCTCCTGCGCCCAGGCCTGGATGGTGCGGTGCAGGGCTCGCAGGGCCCCCAAGTGCTGGTCCCAGTACCCCTGCCACGTGCTGGTGTTCCGGAGGAGCCCTCGGGTGCGGGAGCATGTCCCGGGTGGGGTGATGCACCCTGCACGTGCAGCTGGTGTGGCTGTGGAGAAAGAAGGGGAGTGGTCATTTCTCCCTGGGGACGCAGTGGATGATGCCCAGCGCCCCCTGCTAGGTGCAGATGACTGTGCCCTGCACCGTCAGAGCCGTCGTGCTTGCACAGTGGCCATGGTCGGGATGTCTGGCTCTCCCCGGGACTGGGAGCTGCCCCAAGACCGCACCCATGCCCCTCTGTGTAGAGGGTGTGTGTGAAGGGAGGGTGTTCTGCTGGGTCCTGCCCCAGGGTCGGGAGTGTGTCAGGTCTCTTCACACACGTGTTTGTCTATTGGGCCATGGCCCCTGGGTGTCACGCAGCTGGAGCCACCTGCCCAAGGGCGGCATGGCACGTGCTCGCACGTGCACAGATGGCTGTGTGATCCGTGGGAGGCATGGCCCACACGCGCGGTCCCTGGTCTCCCTCCCCGCCTCCTCCCGGGTAAGGGACAGTGCTGGCACTTACCTGGTATGGCCTCCCCGGATGACCCTGCCAACTCCGGTGGTGGAACAGCTGGTGGTGGCCCTTCTGCGGTGCCCGGGTCAGGGTCCTCAGCTTCCAGCTCACTGCCTCCTGGGCTGGCGTGGACTGCCCCGCCCCCCAGGATTCAGTCGAGGGCGGGGAAGTAGAAGCAGGTGGCAGCTCCTTCACTTTCAGGCGCACCTGCTCCTGGGTGCGCCTGTGGCCTTTCCTGGCCATGGTGGCTGCTATGCGGCCGTAGACGGCCGCGTTCCTCCGCCTAGTGCGGAGATCATGGACATTGGGGGCCTCCCCCCAAACCTCAATGAGGTCCATGATCTCCGCACTAGTCCACAAGGGCGCACGCTGTCTACGGCTCCTGGCTGGCCCCTGGGTGTTGAGGGACTGGGCGGGGGACGGCTGGCTGCCACTGGCTGCCATTGTGCGGCCACTGGCTGAGGACCTGCAGCTGCTGGCAGGCCTGGCTCTCGCACGTGCCCAGTGGCCAGACTCTACCCCTTTAAGGGTCCCGGGGCTGCGGGAGAGGAGAAGAGTTTTCCTGGTTGTGCCCAGAGTGGCCACCAGGGGAAACTGGGAAGGGCTGGAGGCCCCCTAATTTGAAATAAGTGTCTACACAGCACTTATTTCGAATTAGCTATTTCAGGAATGTTATTCCTCGTAGAATGAGGTTTACCAAATTCGAAATAAGTGCCCCACTATTTCAAATTTATTTCGAAATAGCGGTTTTGCTGTGTAGATGCTATTAAAGTTAATTCAAAATAACTGCTGTTATTTCAAATTAACTTTGTAGTGTAGACATACCCTCAGAGTAAGAAGTCCTCTAGCTTTACAGTATTTTGACATTATGTCGAAATAACTGCCTGCTGTGTAGAGGCAGACTAAGTTATTTTGAAATAATGCTAGTTATTTTGAAATAATGTTGCTGCATAACATACCCTAAGTCTCATTGGAAGTCATTGGGGAAAACTTGTGGACTTTTAATGAATTTTGGGCTCCCAAATCACATAGGTACTTTTAAAAAAATTAACACAATGGTACTTCCTTTGTAAACTGCTTTGGCATCTGTGGACAAGAGTGCTATGAGCGTGAAATATATAACAAATACTGTCCAATAAACTGTAGACATTCAAAATTTAAAACCAGCATTGTGTGCAGTATTTTCCTCATGTTATAGTTATCACTTCAGGGAGTTTCCTCTCATTTTTGTTTGTTTGTTTGTATATTATTAGTTAGATGTAGCAATAGTACCCTTAGAGATGGA
Source organism: Rafetus swinhoei (assembly GCA_019425775.1). NCBI lineage: Eukaryota > Metazoa > Chordata > Testudines > Trionychidae > Rafetus > Rafetus swinhoei. Next base: position 25,633,721 of record CM033425.1, on the reverse strand, counting down.
TTAGATCAGGGTCTCAAACTCCCGGCTCTAGTTTGATTGCCTCAGAATATAGGATGTTGCAGGTGTCATCTTTGGCACCACTTAAAAAACAGACACAGAGAAGGTAATTTTCCATGTTGGTACCCAGAGATCCATTGTCATCTTCAGCCCCTGAGACAATACCAGCTCCTATGGGCTGTATGGGCTGTATCTACAGATGCAATACTAGCCTGTACTTCTGTACCAAGTGTTAGTGCTTGCCTCAGTGACAGTGCTGGTAATCAAGACACTGACTTCTGACTTTACTGATACCAATAATGTCCAAAGTAGACTTCAGCTGAATCAGGACCTGTGATTCACCAGGGATTGCTCCTCCATTTCCTTTCCTTGGGAAGGTTCTTCAAGTTTCAGTTCAGAGTCATCATTTACTTTCTCCTCCATCCAGGCAAAGTCTACAAGATCTCCATAGGGTCACCAGGATTGATACTGTTCTTGCAATAGAAACAGGGGCTCTTGTTCTGGTTACCAGCCCTATCGTATTCCTTTCTTCAAGGGCATTCTTGAACCCTTTAGGTTGTCCCTCAGTCTTCAAGGGATTGATCCTTAGCTCTTTCCATATCATGATCACCAAATCCTCTTTTCTCTCCTGGCACCTGACACAACTTGTCTGAAGATACATTCAGAGTTTGAACTTGTTACTGGTTCCGTCAGAAGTAGTAGGGTCAAAGGGTCAATCGGGGGAAGAGTTAATAAGGATTAACTGATTCAGAGCAATTTAGATTGTCTTGTAAACTGGGCCACTGATAGGCTGGAGATAAGGCATACATTTTAACAGTCAGTAATTAATCATTGGAACAGTTTATCATGTCATGGCAGCATCTACATCACTCACAATTTTAAAATGAAGACTGGATTTTTATTAGAAGATCTGCACTAAGAATTATTTTGAGGATGTTCTATGTCCCGCGCAATATAGATTAGGTGATCAAAGATTACAGATTAGGTGGCTAAAGGAATATATGAAACAGAAGAACTTCTGGATTAAGGTTGTCACTTCACCTTTATTAATCCATCCTATTGTGTTAAGCTATTGATGAGACTTTAGAGCAGAACACAGTCCTGTGTGCCATAATGTATTGTTAAAATAAGACACAATGAAGCAAAATACTAGTAGTGGGAGCCTGCCTTTGAATATTTCTTCTTTTGTCAGTTTAAGTCACAGCCTTGGAGATACTTCAATTCATTTCTACTGTGGAATTTTTTTAAACTGTAGTATAAAATAAAAAGCCCATTACCTTCATCCTGTATTCAAAACCTACCTATGCAATGCCATAACATTCCAACTGAAATGTAAGGAGCCCAGTAGACAATGATAATTTGTCTTGCTATTGCTAGGGGACTAGGATAATTTTTATTGTGATAGGAATCCTACAATATTCACTGTAAACCCTGCCATAGTATGATGTTATAGAGCTCAAAGGTGAGGCTAGTCTAAATTGCTACTAAGATACTAAATGGCATGCTTTTTTTCTTAGTAAGGACTTATACAAAGAGGCTTCCCTCTTCAGACCTAAAAGTTATTATTCGGAATTATTACTACTTACATTGTAGTAGTGTCTGCTACCCTAAAAAAGAACATGACTCCATGCACTAGGCATTGTTTGTACACGCGAAGTGAGTCATTCCCTGTCATGAAGAATTTACAATCTAAATAGACAAGATGGACAAAAAGTGGGAAAAAATAAATATGATAATTCCCATTTTATAGATGAGGCACAGAAGTGCTAAAGCTATGTATAAGTGACAAAGAAAGTGTACAACACTAAATCTCAGAGCCCTGGTCAATTAAATCTTGCTTGTGGGTCTTAGCTTATGCGGCTAAAATAAGCAGTATAGATGGAAGGGTTCAGGCTGAAGTCCGTGCTCTGAGACAGACAAGTGGAGAGGGTCTGGGTCCAGCCCAAGTGGCATTCTACCTTGTTATAGTCTGCTGCCCCGTCCCACAAGCCTGAGTCAATTGACCTGGGCTCTGAGTCTCTATGCCAAGTAGGCATACCCTTGGAATGAGGTGTAACAGTTAACTCGAATTAAGGACTTAGTTCGAGTTAACGTTTGACTGCCACGTGTAGCCGCGGGCAGTTAGTTTGGACTAAGGGGATTTAAAAATGGCTCCCGGATGGGAAGATGCAAATAAAGCCCGGGATATTTAAATCCTGGGCTTCATTTGCAACTTCGAATGCCTACATTAGCCTCCCTAGTTCGAACTAGGGGGCTAGTGTAGACATACCCCAAGTGACTTGGCCAAGGTCACAAAGAGTTTGTGAAAGAATCAGCACTTGAACTCTAATCTCCTGTATCCCAGTCCAATGCCTTCATCTGAAGATCAGTATTGATTATTCTAGGGTTGTAGTAGACGCCATTCTACTTGTGGCCTCCAAGAAGTGCATCAGAAAGATGTATTTATATCAATGGGATGCTCAAGTACTTCAGAGGATTTCAGCATTTTAGTAACACCTGCCACTCTGTAGTTTACTAAGCACCTGTTGGCCCAGTACCTTATGTAGAGCAGGATGGTGGGCCGCAGGTGGATGTTGCATCTCTGGAGGGCAGGGGCAAGCCAGGCACACAGGTTCAAAAAGGTGGCCTTCCACATGCAGAAGTTTTGGAGCCACTGCTGGTCATCCCACCATTCCAGGACCAGCTGGTCCCACCAGTCCAAACTGGTTTCCAGCCTCCAAAAACACCTCTCCACAGTGGGGTGTGATTGCCAGAGTGGAACAGCTGCAGCCATGGAGAGGGTCCCTAAAAGGAGCTCGGGGTCCAGCGAATGCAGGACCAGGAAGGCAGCTGGCAGAAAGTGCTGCAAAAAATGCAGCATGGCCAGGTGGAGCCATCGCATGCCCAGGGGCAATTCCAGCTCCATGGCTGAAAGGAAAAAGCTGTGGAATCTAAAAAAGAAGAGGGTAACCACAGCAGGCACTGTGAGAGCTTTGCTGTCCCTCGAAGAGGTAGCAAGCACGCAGCAGAAGCAGAGAAATGGCTGTCCATGGGGGTCCCTTTAAGCACATGTTTCTGCAAGGCTCCAGCACCAGCCCTCAGAAGCAACTGGTGACCTAAAGCCCTGCCTGAAGTGGTTCCAGGTGGCCTTTTATGCGAGAGACGTCCAATCGGTTTGGACGCTCTCTTATGCAAAAGTGCATCGCTTTTTTGATGCACTTTTGTGTGTGGATGCGCTCTTTCTCAAGAAGCTTTTTCAGAAGATCTTTTCTGAAAAAAGCTTCTTCCGAAAGAAGCCTGCAGTTTAGATGTAGCCAAAGATTGGTGTTCCAATGACTGGAGACTTGGGAGACATAGGGGTTTGTGTGGAGAGACCCTTGAAAAAATAGATTTTGATGGCATAATTCACTGTAGCTAAGGCAAGAAAAATTAAACTTACTTAACAATCTTTGTTGTGATCATATACAGGCACCTCCAACCTTTTTAATTTTCGTGACCTGTTGCTTCTGGTGTTGAACACATATATGACTTTTCAGTCCAACGTTTCATCTGGCTTGCTCCAAACATCATCAGGGTTTCTACTACGATCTACTAACTGATCTATAACTGATCCCAGTATCAGTGGATATTGGTAGATCAGTTAGTAGATCATAGTAAATCACTATCCTGATGATGTCTGGCGCAAGCCAGAAGAAACATTGGATTGAAAAGGCATATACGCGTTCAACACCAAAAGCAACAGGACACCAGATTGACAATGGACGCAGAAGCTTATGGAAGAAATTTTTACATTTTGTTCTTTTTTAATTTACATTCTTATTTTTGCTGACTTAGAAATAAATAACATATACATAATTTGTGGGGGGGGGGCACAAATTTTGCCTTTGCCCCGGGCACATCACACCCTCGCGATGCCACTGACAATTTAGGTGATGTATAATCCAGCCATAACCAAAATAATGGACTCAGTAACTAGTAGCAACTGTTATGTTTCTGAGGGTGCATCTACAAACTGCACCATTTTTCCAGAATAACAGCCATTATTCTGGAAAAACAATACTAGCTTCCACACTGCAATTGCTTTATTTTGACAGAAAGTTGAAATAACAGAGGGCTTTTTCTGACGGCAGTAAACCTCATACCACAAAGAATAAGCCTTTTTCTGAAAAAAGCTTTTTCGGAAAAAGGTGTGTGTGGATGTGGAAAAGGGAGTTTTGTCAGAAAAAGAGGCCTCCAGGAAATAATACAGGTGCCCTGCTAGCCACTCCATCCACACTTATCACAACTCTATAGTTCCTGTTCCCTGACAGCTCTTAAAGCTGCAGACACAGGGGATAGTGCTTTTGGCAGGAAGCTGGCCTTGGGAGCTTCCAGACACCATGCAGCTGCCAGTGCCACACATTTGGGCACCATGTCTGAGCCATAAGCCCCCCAAGAACCCTCTGCTCATCCCAGGGAGCATCCACAGGGCTCCTAGGAACCTGCCAGGGGCAGCAAGAAGTGTGCACCATCCTGATTTGGGGTGGAAATCCTGGCACTCCTGGAGTTATGGGGAGACAAGGAGAACCTCCAGGATTTCCACTCTAGATGTGGGAATGTGGACATCTACAAAGGGCCAAAACAGGAGCTTGTAGCAGATCCGCAGCAAGGTCAAGGAGCTGTGGCAGGCCTACGCCAGGGCAAGGGAGTGCAACTCACGCCACTCCTGCCCCTACTATGAGAACCTGCACCACATCCTGTGGGGTGGTGCAGCCCCTTTCCCACCCCTGATGGTGGACTTGGGGCTGGAAATGCCCATTGTCGCATATCCGGGGGTCCCAGCCCAGAAGGAACAGAAGGAGAAGGAGGAGGAGGAAACATCCAACACGGTGACCACCATCACCCTGGAGATGGTACCCCAGTGTCTGGATATCTCCCAGGCATCTTCCAAGGCCAGGGAGAGATCTTCAGGTGAGTGATCTTAGTTTTTCACACAAACAGGGCAGGGGTGGCGGGCACGGAAGAACTGTGGTGCCATCGTTGCTTGGCTTTCTCTGCCTGGCCATCACGCTGCAGCCCGTGTATATGGATGCACATGTAGCACCAGTCTGCGCCATGCAGCCCCAGAAGGCACCCCTGGAGCACCTCTGGGCTCCTGCTCACAGGCTCTGGGGAGGCCGCCCACACTTCTGACTGGGGGGGGGGTGAGGATGCCCTCCTGTCATAAGCCACTGCTGGAAGGAGGCTGGGGACAAGAGCACACACACGCACACACACAGACTTTAGAGTGCTGCACACAGCACATGGGCATGTCTGCACGCTTGAGGCAGCACCCACTCCCGTGGACAGCGCTGCCAGGCACAGGTATGTGTGCAGCCCTTATGGAAGCCCAGGCACCTTGAGGCTCCTCTTCCACCCATTGGATCCTAGTGTGGCCATCCATTTCCCTTGCCTGCTTGTCTGTGGGACGGGGTATGGGTGGGGAGCATGATCCTCTGGGGACCTCTGTGCCCCTGTAAGGCAGGGCCTGCTCTCCAGGCCACATATGACCTTGTTTCTGGGACATCACCATGCTCTAACCCAAGAACCATTGCTCTCAGCTCATTGATGAGGGCAAGACCTCAGGAACAGTGTCTGCGGGACCCTCCCATGTCAGCCTCCACTTTCTGTCCCATGCCAGCCCCTGCCCCCCCGCCATGCCTGACCCCACTCCAGCCCTCCCCCCCACCTATCCCTCTATCCTCCCAGGACCCTCCCCACCCTCGAGGTCACCGAGGTCCCTGGACATGAGGTGGAAGAAGCACCCAAGCCACACACCAGTCTCAGCCCCAGCTCTGAGTCTCTCCTCCCCCTCCCCATATCCAGGTTCTCAGCCCCATATCCAGATTTCCTCCTCCCCAGTTACTTCTATCCCTAATAAAAACAAACAAACAGTTCTTTTTTTCAAAACCAAATATTTTTTTTATTGTGTTTGCAGGAAATATTTTTTTTATTGTAGAGGGGGAGAGAGGGGTTGTTGTTGGAAAGGCAGAGAGGGGCAAGGCACAGGCCCCAAGCTAGGATACCCTGGGGAGAGTTACTGGGGTTCTTCAGAGAAACTCTCCCTCAGAGCCTCCTGGATGCGCACCCCCACCTGATGGGCCTGGCATATGGCTGCTTGAAGGCCCATCCCTCTTGGCTGGCCTCTGCCCCCCATGATGGAAGGAAGGCCTCCCTCTTCCTCTCCACAATGTTGTGGAGAACACAATAAGCAGAAATCACCTGGGGGATGTTCTGCTCCTCCACACTGAGGCGGGTCACCTGAACTGTGCCTTCAAGCGCCCGAAGGCACATTCGGCCAGGATACAGGCCCTTCCCACGTGGCCACTGAAGAACCAGTCCTTGCTTGGGTTCAGGTGGCCAGTGTGTGGCTTCATCAGCCACGGCATTAAGGGTGGGCCACGTCCCCCATGATGCACAATGGCATCTCAACATCCCCGTCCCTGATGCTGTGCTCAGGGAAGAAAGTGCCAACCTCCATCTTGTGGTAGAGGCTGGAGTTTCTGTAGACGTGGGCAACGAGGACCTTCCTCAAACAGACGAAAATGTCTATGAACTCTCCGCAGTGGTTGACCAGGTCCTGCAGGACCATCGAAAACAATCCCTTCTGATTTATATACTATGCTGCCTGGTGGTCGCAGGCATGGATGGGGATGTGGCTTCCATCTATAGTCCCCCCGCAGTCGGGGAAGCCTAGGGCAGCAAATCTGGCCACAATGGAGTCCAAGTCTCCCAGGCAGATGACCCTGTGCAGCAGGATGGTGTTTATGACCTTCACCACCCGCAGAAGGAAACAAAGAAACAAAACAGAGAATCAAAGGGGGTGCCTGAGCCCTTTGGAGGTCCCCAAGCCCTCCCCCCCCCCACAAACACCCCAGGAGCCACTCCCTATGAAGCTGCCACCTCCCGCAAGGCTGTGTGAGGGTGAGACTTCAGAACCCCCTGGGGATGGGGCTTCCGCCCACCTCCCCCAGCCCACTCCCTGCAACCCAACCTCCCCTTTCCCGTAGGTCCCTCTTTCCAGTACTCCCGCACTCCAGGGACTGCAGCCTGAGAGTGCCATACCTGCATGAGGAGGGCCCCCAACAGTCTACTTTCCCATGCCAAACTGGCTGCCCACAGACTAGTAACTGTCGGGCATGGCGAGCTTCCAGACATCAATGGCGACCCACTCCTTCAGGGGGATGGCGAATTGCATCTAGGTGTCCCATTATCAGAGGGTAGGGGCGAGCCAGCTGCACAGCTCCAGGAATGTCTCCTTCCTCATACGGAAGTTTTAGAGACACTACTGGTCATCCCACCGCTCCATCACCAGCTGGTCCCACCAGTGAGAACTCGTGTCCAGCCTCCTGAATTGTCTTTCCACCATGGTTGCAGTTGCAAGGGCCTTGCTCCCGCACACAGGCAGTGGTTCTCAAGGATGAGCTCAGAGTAGAGCTCATGCGGGGCCATGAAGGCAGCCTGCAGAAATTGCCGCAGAAACTGCAGCATGTCCGTGTGGGACCACTGCATGCCCAGAGGCAGCTCCACCTCCATGTCATGGTGCGCTGTGGTGTCCAAACACTGGGCAACCAGAGCACACAGAGGAAATGCTTTGCTGTCCTTCAGAGAGGCAGGCAAGCAAAAGAAGCTGAGAAACGGCTGTCCTGGGAGGTCCCTTTAAGCTTGATAGCCTTAGACAGCAGCACCCGGAAGCAACTGCTGACTTAATGCCTTGCCTGAACTGGTTCCAGGTGGCTTTAAATGCAAGATAGCATCCAGTCAGTGTGGACTCTGTCTTTCGAAATAGCACATTGCTATTTCGTTGTGCTTTTTGTTTGTAGATGCTCTATTTTGAAATAAGCTTTTCAGGAAGATCTCTTCCAGAAAACAATATTCTGAAAGAAGCTTGCTATGTAGATGTACCCTAACTGGCCAAATTCTATTAACACAATTGTATTGCCACAAATGGGACTCTGCACAACTAAAACAAGAATAGAATTCAGTTCATAAAATTTTGAATGCCTTTTACTTGTAGCTGAAGTTCTTATTGAACTACTTCAGTAGGCAATTACCTGTCCTAAGACCGATACTACCCCAGTCAGCACTACTGGGAAAAGAGTATGTTGAGTTTAGCCTGAGAGGACAAAATACAATGATTGATGGATTGCTAGCAGCACACATATACACCTCAAAATCTCTGTCTTACATTACGAAAAAAGTAAAACTCATATGTTCAATTTACCCTGGCACCAGTGCTATTTAGGAAACAAATTGCAATTGGATGCTGTAGTATTCATTCACGATTGTATTGATTACATGACTTCAAAGGTGAAAATGTACAAATGGACTATACAATAGAAACACATTGAGCATCTATTGATTTGTACCAAAGGACTTGGCAGCCGGCGTAACACCCCTGGCAATGTTATGCAAGTCAAAGTTGAAAATTAATGCTGCTGCCCTCAATTGCAAACTACATTTTTTAACAATTTCCTCAATCCCAGAGGCTATAAGTGACTAATATTCAATATTTAATGTTTCCCTGTTTATAGACTGAATATACTTTTCAGAGTGTACAGGGTCTTAATGAGTATTTTTGTCACTATTTAAACAGCATATGACAAGATGATGCTTAGTGCAGCTCAAAAACACAGCACTTGTATTAATTGAAATGAAGTAGCAGACTTACTTGTAATCACAGGCATATATCTCTCTGGGATCCCTCGAATTGAGTAAGATTTTCCCTTGGATGCCTATAACTGATGAGTGCATAGATGAGAAATTAAGCCAGTTGTGGCAAGGAACACTGCCTGGCAGTGGCTGCATATGAGATCTCTGTCTCCAGTGGTGCAGACACCAGTGACACCAATACAGGCCAGGGCACGCTCCTTATGTTGGGCTGTCTGATGTGCTTCATGGAGACGTTGCTTGACCTCAAAGTGTTGGGCACCGTTCTTGATGGTGGTCCTCCAGGTTACCTGATCCTTCACCTGCCTCTCCCAGGTGTCAGCATCAATGCTGCACTTTACCAAGGTGGACTTAAGAACAATCTTGTAGTGCTTTCTCTGCCCACCACAAGACCTTGTCCCGGTCCACAGCTGAGCGTAGAACATCTGTTTAGGCAAGTGTGTGTCAGGCATCCTGACCACATGACCAGACCATCGTATGCCTGTGGGCAACTATTGCCTCAACGTTGCGAGAGTCAGCCTCTGTGAGGACACTAACATTGGTCTGTCTATCCTGCCACATGATGCCCAATATTCTACTCAGGTACCTTTGGTAGAATTTCTCCAGATTTTTAATATGTCTTCTATAGGGGGAGTCCAGGCTTCAGCTCCATACAGCAACATTGTGATGCCTACAGCATTGTAGACGTTAACCTTGGTCTGCGTTTTGATGTCACGGTCAGTGAAGACTCACCTCTGTAAATGTCCAGAAGCTGCGCTGCCACTGGAGATTTGATGGTGGATTTCATCGTTGATGTCAGCATTACTAGACAGATAGCTTCGAAGATAAGGGAAGTTGTTGACATTCTCCAGCACATGGTCGTCTGCCGTGATGGTTGGTTTGGATAACAGTATGGCAGGTGTTGGCTAAAAGAGAACCTTAGTCTTTCGTGCATTGAGAGTCAGTCCCAACCTATGGTAGGCCATGGCAAAAATGTTGATGATTGCTTGGAGCCCATCTCCTGGGGTGGCACTGACCTAGGCGTCATCAACGTATTGGAATTCTACCACTGATGTTATTGTGGTCTTGGTCTTGCTCTGAAGCGGTCCAGATTGAAGAGACTACCATCCATCTTGTGGGTTATTTCAACTCCTCCTGGGAGGTCATCTCCAATAATCTGAAGCATGATTGCCAAAAAGATATTAAATAATGTAGGGGCTATCACACACCCTTGTTTGACTCCAGTCCTTACAGCAATTGGTTCAGTTGCGTTGCCATTATTGAGTATCTTGGCTTGCATGCTGTCGTGTAAGAGACATATAATACAGACATGTTTTGGTGGACAAGCAAAGTGTCACAGGATCTTCCAGAAGGTCTCATGGTTGACAAGTCAAATGCTTTCATCAAATCGAAGAATGCCATATACAGAGGCCGATGTTGGTCCCAACACTTCTCATGTATTAGGCAGTCAGAAAAGATCATATCAATCATTGCTCACCCTGGTTGGAAGCCATATTGTGACTCTGGAAAGACTTCTTCAGCCAGTAGGAGACAATTCAGAAGGACTCAAGCGAGAATTTTACTTGTGGTTGAAAGCAAGGAGATCCCCAGGTAGTTTCCACAGTCTGTCCCATCACCCTTCTTAAAGATGGTCACTATGATGGCATCTCTGTTCCCGCTGGGTACAGTTTCCTCTCTCCAGACCATCATAATGAGGGAGTATAGGCATGACAACAGGGATGCCTGTTGCCTTTTGTCTTTTTGGTTTTTTTGTGGCTGCTTGGACCTCACAGGTGGAAGGTTCACGATCCATATCGACACAGACAGGTAGACTGATGATCACACTGAAAATGCTGTTGTCAACAGTTGCGTCATGGTTGAACAGACGGCTGAAGTGTTCCTGCCACCAGCTGTTGTTGCCATCTTTGGTCTTCATAAGTGATGTCCCATCTGCTGATTACAAAGGGGTCTTGTCGGTCCATAAATTGCCTTAACAGCATTAAAGAACTCCCGACTATTGTTGATGTCAGCATAGGCCCGTATTTCCTTTGCTTTGGCTCTCCACCAGTTGTTTTTAAGGACTCTCATTCTTTGTTGGACTTCAGCCTTGCAGCTTAAAATCATGTTTTTTCTGCTGATATGAGGAATTGCTATTCCAAGCTTGGAATGCTCTGATCATTAGTATGAAACCAATCATGATTCCTTCGCTTAGTGTATTCAAGAGTTTCAACACAGGCTTCCAGGACAGCAATTTTCAGAAAGGACCATGCCTGGAGACAATTCTCTGGTGAATGTTGGTTACATAGCTTGTCGCTAAGGCTCTGTTGGAAGATAAGCCTCATCTCAGGATCCTTTAAAGCCCCCATGTTGATCTTCTCATGGTGGTTTTTTTGGGTGAGGTGCTAGTTCGAGCAACATAATGGAACGTATTAGTCAGCGGTCAGTCCAGCAGTCATCAGCATTGATCATAGTTTGAGTAATGTGGACATCAGCACGGTCCCTAGACTGGACAATGACATAATCAAGAAGGTGCCAGTGTCCCGATCGTGGGTGTCACTGGGAGGTCTTGAAATGGTTGTTCTACCAGAACAGGGTGTTTGTTATAATAAGACCATGGTCAGTCACAGCTACAGCTGCTGGGCACACTTCTCTCTCATCCAAGTGTGCAACAACATTCTTGGAGCTGCCACCTCTGTGCCAGGTTGTGACTAGAGGCTTCTAGCCACACAAGCCTGCCCCCATTGTCACTTGCTGATCACCGACGGACTTGAGTCATCATGAGTCATGAAAAGAGGAGGAAGTGGAGGCATTTATCCAAGGAAGAGCCTGTGCATGATAGTGTTTTACATGGAGATGCCATTTCATGTCAGCAACAGCACGATGCTTGACCAAGGCACAGCCTGGAATAAATGGCAAGGAGGCCCAAGATGATTGGGAGGCTGTGTCTCAAAGCAGCAAAGGTGGTTTAAGCTGGACATCAGGAAAAACTTCCTGTCAGGATAGTTAAGCACTGAAATAAATTGCCTAGAGAAGCTGTAAAATTTTTAAGAGCAGGTTAGACAAATACCTGCCAGGGATGGTCTAAATCAGTGATGGACAACCTGCAAACCCGCTCATCAGGGTAAGCCCTTGATGGACTACCAGATAGGCTGCTTACTTTGCATCTACAGATATGGCCACCCACAGCTCCCATTGGCCACAATTCACCATTCCCAGCCAATGAGAGCAGTGGGAAGCAGTGGTTAGTGAGTCCTGCAGTCTGTCATAGTTCCCATAGCTTTTATTTCCAGAAATGGTGAACTGCCGCCAATGGGAGCTGTGGGCAGACATATCTGCAGATAGTTGCCCACCACTGGTCTAGATAATATTTAGTCCTGCCAAGAGTCAAGGGGACTGAATTAGATGACCTCTCAAGATCCCTTCCAGTTATATAATTTTGCTTTAAAACATTCCACTGAAGTCCCATTGGTCCTAAAAGGCCTATTATTTGACTTGAAGTTAGGTATGTTATTAAGTAATTAAATGAATTGGGACCCACTCAGAGATTTGGGAGCTTAACTATAGTGGTCCACCTTTTAAAACCATTGCCATACTACCCAGTGAAGTCTCTTGATCTTCCTAGTTCACCTTCTTAAGACTGAAAAATCTAATTAGAATTCATGTTCTAAGAATGTCAAAACAAAAAGAAAACCTTCCAAACAATATGTACAAAAAGATCAACATAGTTTATTGTTGTTTGGGGGTAGAGCTGTTTTTAAAACATCAGTCATTTGAGGTCAGGCCTAAAGGACAAGATAGAAAAACAACAGCTGAGATTAATAAGAGCTGAGCTGAACAACATGTGTTAGAAGTAAAGCTCTCTGAACTTCCAAACAATTTTCCCCTTAAGACTCCAGCAGGATGTCAAGTGACACTACACTTATCCAAAGAAACACTAAAGGTGGAAGCATTATTTATGACATAAGAGTGAGATGACTCTGGTCAATCCATGCCCTGAGGGTACTGCTATTTTGAACTACATCTGCTGCTACTTTTCTACGTCAGCTCTCTCACGAATGCTTAATACAAATATTTGACTGTTGTAGCACTCAGAAAAAAGTGATCCTTTTCAAACCCCCCTACAAAGATAAAGTTTGATCCTGTTAGTGCTGAAAGATCCCCACTACTGCTTTACTGAGGTACATAGTTATCTGTTAGCAGCATTTATGAAAATCAACTGTTATTATCATCTTATGAGATTATCAATCAACATTTTTTTGCTGTCCTATGTCCAGTTTGTCAGTCTTTCATCAGTCCTAATTCTAACCACAGCTTCAAGCATTCTTTATCTCCATTTTTAATTAAAAACAGTAGAGTTGTCTTTGTTTTTATTTTTAGTAATCAGCTTGTCTTTATAAGGAAGTGTCCCATTTACACCTGAGGTCAGGGATTCAGATCTGCCCTGAGAGTAAAGACCTTCTGACTTCATAAACCCTTGTATTAGTTGAACAATCAGACCACAGACTGGTTCTCAGTAACAGATGACAAACTGTGAACTCTGAACAGGCCTAGCTTGCCTGAGTATGGTATTATGAGAGTAAGTCACTAATGAGATATGTCTACTGTGCAATTAAACACCAGTGGCTGGTCTATGCCAACTGACATGGGCTCGCGGGCTCAGACTGTGGGACAAGGGCTGATAAGACTTTGCTGGATCCTTGGGGAAGCTGGCTCTGAGCTCCCCAGAAGGGGCAAGGTTGTAGCAGAAAAGGTGGGACTGTAGCCTAGCCTCTCATAGGTAGCCCTTCAGCACCACTCATCAGGGGCAACAGCCACCATGGTGTGGGGGATCCCCGGCTCCATGTCCTCAAAAGGGGAAGGACCTCGGGTGGAAGGGACAGGGCTGTGGCAGCCAGCCCTCAGCATGGCTGAGAATATGCTGCTGGGCCCCATCATCCAAGCCTTCAGAGCTGTGTGGCATGCCTGGTAGAGTCCTCTAACCACAAATTAAAGGGATCCGGGGCTCCAGCCACTGCAGTTGCTGAGGTAGTCGTGGTAGAGACAGCGGGGAGCACCAGGCCTCTTTAAATCATCAGGCCCCAGGGCGACTGATCCTTTTGCCTCCCCCCACTCACCTTTGTGAGCAGCCCTGTGTGGGACTCTTTCATTGTGGTGTAGAACAGTGATTCTCAAAATTTTTGTCCTATCCACTCAATGAAAACCTTTCCATGGACCATCAGCCAACCACCCATGATGTCAAAATGCCTCCTCTTATCTCAAAATATCTTAAATACTAAATTATTCATATGAGGCTACCTGAGCTATCACATAAGAGAGTGTACATACCTATTAAGAAAGGAAATATTATTAGTCAAAATCAAAATAATTGAAGAGTGCTTTAATTTTATCATGTTAGTTTACCAAAATTTGTTTAAAATACAGTAAAATATAAAAAAATTATGTCCAAATCAAAAGATTTCAACATTGTCTTTATGGCAGGGACTGGGAATCTTTTTCCGGTCATAAGCCACTGATTCACAGAAAAAAAAATCAGTTGGGGGCCACACAACAGTGAGAGGCAAAAAAACCCCTCACAAAAACAAAAAAAAGAAACCAATCCTTACTGATGTGGCCCCCAAATGAGAAACCTCACTTCCCTGGCACTCCAGACTCACAGAGGGAGAAGGGACAGGGAGGACTAAGGTTCAGGGCTTCCCATGGTCCAGATTAACTCTTTTGGGTATTGGGGTTAGTAGTTTTTGTGAGCCGTGTTAGACTCTGGCTACATCTAGACTGAAGGCTTCTTGCACAAGAAGCTTTTATTGGAAGAGATCTTCAGGAAAAACTTATTGTGCAAGAGGCGTCCACATACAAAAGCACATAGAAAAAGCAATGCACTTTTGCAAAAGAGAGCATCCAGGCGGATTGGACGCTCTCTCGCATAAAAGACCACCCGGAACCAGTTCAAGCTGAGTTTTAGGTCACCAGTTGCTTCCGAGTGCTATTGCCGGAGCCCTGCAGAGACACGCACTTAAAGGGACCCCCCCGGACAGGCATTTCTCTGTTTCTGCTGAGTGCTTGCTACCTCTTCAAGGGACAGCAAAGCCTCAGAAGTATCTGCTGTGGTTGTCCTCTTCTTTTTTTGGGGGGGGGGATTCCACATCTTTTTCCTTTGTGTCATGGAACGGGAACTGCTCCTGGGCATGCGATGGCCCCACCTGGCCATGCTGCATTTTTTGCAGCACTTTCTGCCAGCTGGCTTCCTGTTCCTGGAGGACCTGGACCCCGATCTCCTTCTGGCAACCCACTCCGTGGCTGCGGCTGCTCTGCTCCGGCTGCCGCACCTCACTGTTGAGAGAAGGTTCTGGAGACGAGTTTGGACTGGTGGGACTGGCTGGTCCTGTAGTGGTGGGACGATCAGCAGAGGCTGCAAAACTTTCAAATGCACAAGGCTGCCTTTCTAGAGCTCTGTGCCTGGCTCTCCCCCGCCCTCCGGAGACATGACACCCATCTGCGACCCTTCATCCCCGTGGAAAAGCAGGTCACAATCGCACTCTGGAAGCTCACCACCCCAGACAATTACCGGTCAGTGAGCAACCAGTTTGGAATGGGGAAGTCTGTCAGGGCCTTCCTGGGGGAGATGAGGAGCTCTTGGACTGCAGTCTCTGCACAGGGCGAGGGAAGAGAGTTGTATAAGGGGAACCCTCAGGAAAGGGGGGCTGGGGATTGTGTGAGGTGGAGTGGAGGTGGGGGGAAAGCCCTGCCCCCGGAGGCTCAAGCCGTCCCACCCTCACACAACCCTGCTACTAAGGGCAGAGTGGCCTCATAGGTGGTGGCTCCTGGATTCTTTGGGGGACAGAAGAGGGGAGAGGGACGGGCACCTCTCCAGGGCTCATGCACCTCCCCTCTCTCGTTCTCTGTTTTTTGTGTATGTTTAAGAACATAAGAACGGCCATACTGGGTCAGACCAAAGGTCCATCCAGCCCAGTACCCTGTCTGCCGACAGTGACCAATGCCAAGTGTCCCAAAGAGTGAATTGAACAGGTAATGATCAAGCAATCTCTCTCCTGCCATCCATCTCCACCCTCTGACAAACAGAAGCTAGGGACACTATTCCTTACCCATGGTTTGTGTCCTGCTGGTGGTGAGGGCTATCAACTCCCTGCTGCTGTGGAGAATCATCCGTTTAGGAGACCTGGACACAACCATGGCTGGATTTGCTACTTTGGGGTTCCCCAACTGTGGGGGAGCTATTGACGGGACACACATCCCCATCCGAGCACCGGACCATGGAGTGGCCCAGTACATCACTTGGAAGGGCTACTTTTCAATTGTCCTGCAGGCACTGGTGGACCATGGGGACAATTTATAGACATTTTTGTGGAGTGGCTGGGAAGAGCACATGATGCCCGAGTGTTTAGAAACTCAAGCCTCTATGGAAAGTTGGTGGTGGGCACCTTTTTCCCAGGCTGGGACTTTGCGGTCAGTGATGTGCACATGCCACTATGCATAGTGGGAGACGTGGCATACCCACTAATGCCCTGGCTAATGAAACTACACTGGCCACCTGGGTTCCAGCAGGGACCTTTTTAATGACCACCTGAACTGAGCCAGAATCCAGGTGGAGTGCGCCTTTGTCTGCCTCAAGGCATGTTTCCAGTGCCTCCTCACCTTCCTGGACGTAGGGGATCACAACATCCCCGAGATGGTGGTGGCATGCTGTGTGCTCCACAATATTGTGGAGCAGAAGGGGAAGTCCTTCCACCCGGGGAGGGGGGCAGATGCCAACTGCCAGAGCCATGCATTTGAGCAGCCTCAGACAGTTGCCACCCGCCAGGCCCATCAGGCTGGGGTGTGCATCCAGGAGGCCCTGAGGGAGAGGTTCTCTCAACGACCCCAGTAACTCTCCCCAGGGCCTCCCCAACAAGGGCTTCTGCCTTGCTGCTCCATCCCTTCCCCCCCTCAGCCCCTCCCTTTGGCCCTTCCCTGACCTCTCAATAACCACACCTGTTTGATTTTAGAACAAAAGCAGACTTTTTTAAACATTCAGAAAAGGTGGGCCAGGGAGGGGGCTCTGAACTGGGAGGGAGGATCAGGACTAGGAGAGGGAGTGGGGTGGCTTGATGTGCTACCTCAGGTGCGGGGACCTCGTTGAGGTTGTGTGGGTCTGGGGACCACAAAGAGGTGGCTGGGGGGGGAGTAGAGTGGGTCAGGGTTGGCGGGGGGCAGGAAGAGGGGCCATAGGCATCACTTGCAGAGGGGGCATGGGCATCGCTAGGGGAGAGAGCAGAGGCATGGCATGGGTAGGGATCTGTAGCATAGCAGGATGGGCAAGTGGATGGGTAATGGCCATAGGATGGCAAGAGGGTGCAAGCCAGGAGCAGCAGCATCAGACAGGTGTTCCGCCATGCGGGACATGATGGCACATGGTATCACACTGTGCCATCATTTGGTCCAGGTGCACTCCTGCCACTCTAAGTCCACGCAGATCCCATGCACCAGGGTCTGATGGATGTCATGGAGGACGCTGACATGCTGGCGCATCAGGTCCTCCTGCACCCTGGTGCGTCTGTGGATCCCCTGGGCTCTGGAGGGTGGCTGCGGTGGTGTGGCTCGGCCCTCAGTCCTGGCTGGTCTGGCTGTGAAGAACACACAGGAGGGAGAGGTGGTCAGAAATTCCTGCAGACACTGTCCTTGAGGCTGTGCCCTCCTCTGTGAGCAGCGACCAATTGTCCGTGGCCCAGAGGAGGGGGATGTCCCAGGTGCAAGGCCATGTGTGGCCTGCATAGCACACCCTGTCTCACAGGGGCCCTGATGTGCCGCTTCCCCCCACACCACACACACACACACCAAGGACAGGTAGGCAAGGGAAGTGTCTGGCCACAGTGGGATCCCCTCAAGGGCGGCAGAGGAGATGGGAGCAGCCTGGCCCTCCCTGGGGTCCGCACACTCAGCTGCGGCTCGCTGTGCTGTCTGTGGGAGTGACTGCTGCCTCGCACGTGCAGGCATACCTGTGTGCTGTATGCGGCACTCGTCAGTCTGTGTGGGGTCATGCCTGCACCCTTATGGCTAGCCTGCTTCCAGCTGGGTGTGCTACCCCCGGGGGCAGGACTTGTGTAGCCTCCCCTAAGCCTGGCAGCAGGATCCTAGACATGTTTAGAGGCTGCCTGCTGTGTCTGCATGCCACATACTCACTTTGCACATGGTTGCACATGCACGGACCAGAGCACAATGTGCAGCCTGAGCAGTCCAAGCGACACCCACCCCCCACTCTCTGTGTGCCCCCTGTGTGTGTGAGACAACTCACCTGAAAATCCCTCCCAGGCTTCTGAGGAGGTCTGGGAGACATCCTGGCTGATCTGCACCGGCTCCAAGGACAGGGTGATGGTCTCCTCCTCCTCTGGCTGGCTCTGGCCCTCCTGCTCATTCCCCAGGGCGACCTGGAGTCCACCAGGATAGGTAGTGAAGACGTTTCCCCACCCCCCAGGATGTGTGAATCTCCTGGTAGTAGGGCCAGGTGTGGGGTCCTGCCCCTGAGTGCAGGCTGTGCTCTGTTGCACTCAAGGTTTAGTGTCCCCCCCCACAACTACTACCAGCCTCTGTGTCCAACCAATGGGAACAGCAGGGAAAGCCTCCATGCAGCACATCTGAGTACTGCTGTTCCCGCAATCGCGGGGAGAGGGAGCAGCAGCATGTGGACCCGCTTGCTCTGCCTACAAGCTGGACCCAGCAACAAGGGCAGCAGCCAACAGAGGAGTTTGCCTGGGAAATGTCCAAGAGCAGCTCAGGTAAGTGTAGCTTTTGTGGGGCTGTGTTGTGAGCTGGTGGCGTGAATATCCAAGAGTCTGTCTGTGAGCATTTGTTTGACTGTGTGTTTGGCAGTTTGAAAAGAGCAGCAGTTTGAAAAATTTAAAAAGTGTGAATTGGGAGTGCTTTGTTCCAGGTGGGCCTTCAAGAGCTGATTGGATTAAAGGCAAGGCTTTGAACAGCCAGCAGCCATATAAAAAGGCAAATAGAGCAAACAGGGCAGCAACCAACAGAGGAATTTGCCTGGGAGTTTGCCTTGGGGGAAACTCTATATGTTTGGTCTTTTTCTTGCATTTTGTTTCTCTTTTGCCCTTCAAGGGGGCATTAAAAACATCTGAGGAATCTCTCTGAAGAAAGACAAGTATGGATTGTGATAGGTGTGCTGTTGTTACCTGCACAGCATGTGCCATGTTTGTCTTCCTCCCAGAAGATAGAAGGGATTTCATCTGCACTAAGTGCCAGCTGGTCGCCATTTTAGAAGAAAAAATTAGAGGGCTTGAGGCCCAAGTATCATCCCTATGTTCCATCAGAGAAGATGAAGACTTCCTCAACAGAAG
Source organism: Rafetus swinhoei (assembly GCA_019425775.1). Classification (NCBI taxonomy): domain Eukaryota; kingdom Metazoa; phylum Chordata; order Testudines; family Trionychidae; genus Rafetus; species Rafetus swinhoei. The sequence continues at coordinate 25,614,735 of CM033425.1, read as the reverse complement.
GCAGTATTTAATACCGCAGGCACTGAAGGCTGAAGAACCAGTGAGGGCAGCACAGAACAAGGAAGAAAACTGGCAGCATGTAACCTCCAGGAGAAGAAAGCCAACTCATGTATCCCCAGTTCCGGTAGAGGTAAGTAACCGCTTTCAGGCTCTCTGCACAGGCACTACAGTGGAGAATGCCTTGGCAGAGACCTCTCAGGGAAGAGATCAGAAGGAGGCCTTATTGATCGGAAGGTATGGGATGTGTAGTCCTATGTTCCACAACCACAACCCCCAAGAAGATGGGTAGTGGTGGTTGGGGACTCCCTCCTAAGAGGGACAGAGTCATCCATCTGCCATCCAGATCGGGAATCTCAAGAAGTGTGCTGCTTACTAGGAGCTAGAATTCAGGATGTGATCAAGAGTCTTCCAAGACTTATCAAACCTTTGGATCACTACCCCTTCCTGCTTCTCCATGTAGGAACTAACGATACGGCCAAAAATGACCTTGAGCAGGTCACTGAAGATTATGTAGCACTGGGAAGAAGGATCAAGGAATTTGAAGTGCAAGTGGTGTTCTTGTCCATTCTCCCCATTAAAGGAAAAGGTCCAGGTAGGGATCATCGAATTGTGGAAGTAAATGTGTGATTGTGAAGGTTATATCAAAGAAAGGCCTTTGGTTTCTTCGACCATGGGACTCTGTTCCAGGCACAAGGATTGCTAGGAAGAGATGGGATCCACCTAACCAAAGAGAGTAAAGAGCATCTTCACGGGCAGGCTTGAAAACCTAGTGAGGAGGGCTTTAAACTAGGTTTGTTGGGGGACGATGACCTAAACTCTGAAGTAAGTGAGGAAGTGGGATACCTGGAAAAAACACAAGGAGGAAGGAGCAACAAAGGAGGACCCCCTGATTCGAATGGAGAAGGTAGGATAATTGACTAGTTATGTAAGGTGTTTGTACACGAACGCAAGAAGCCTGGGAAACAAACAGGAAGAATTAGAAGCCCTGGCACAGTCAAAGAACTATGATTTGATTGGAGTAACTGAAACTTGGAGGGATGACTCACATGACTGGAGCACTGTCATGGAAGGGTATAAACTGTTCAGAAAGAACAGGCAGGGGAGAAAAGGAGGAATTGTGCTGTATGTGAGACAGCAGTATGATTGCTCAGAGCTCTAGTATACAGAAGGAGAAAAGCTTGTTGAGAGACTTTGGGTTATGTTAAGAGGTGGGAGCAGCAGAGGTGATGTTGTGGTTGGTGTCTACTATAGACCACCAGATCAGGTGGATGAAATAAACAAGGCTTTTTTCAGACAACAAAGAGAAGCTTCCAGATCACGAGCCCTGGTTCTCATGGGGGACTTTAATCACCCTGACATCTGTTGGGAGACCAATACAGCAGTACGCAGACAATCCAGGAAGTTTTTGGAGAATGTTGGGGATAACTTCCTGGTACAAGTGCTGAGGGAACCGACCAGGGGCCGTGTACAGCTTGACCTACTGCTCAGAAATAGGGAGAAACCAGTAGGGAAAGTAGATGTGGGTGGCAACCTGGGCAGCAATGATTATGAGATGGTAGATTTCAGGATCCTGAGAAAAGGAAAAAAGGAGAGCAGCAAAATACACACCCTGGACTTCAGAAAATCAGACTTTAAAAAAGGGAAGAAGGACAATCCAGGGAATCTCAGACCAGTCAGACTTACCTTAGTCCCTGGAAAAATCATGGAGCGGATCCTCAAGAATTCCATTTTGAAGCACTTGGAAGAGCGGAAAGTGATCAGGAATAGTCAACATGGATTCACCAAAGGCAAGTCATGCCTGACCAATCTGATTAACTTCTATGATGAGAAAACTGGGTCTGTGGGTATGGGAAAGTTGGTAGATGTGATGATATACCTTGACATTAGCAAAGGTTTTGTTACGGTTTCCCACAGTATTCTTGATAGCTAGTTATGGAAGTATGGATTGGATAATTGGACTGTAAGGTAGATAGAAAGCTGGCTAGATTGTCAGGCTCAGTGGGTAGTGATCAATGCTCGATGTCTGGTTGGTGGTCAGTTTTAAGTGGCATGCACCAAGGATAGGTTCTAGGGATGGTTTTGTTCAACATCTTTATTAATGACGTGGATGTGCGGATGGATTGCACCCTCAGCAAGTTTGTGACACTAAGTTAGGGGGAGAGGTAGATAAGTTGGAGGGCAGGAATAAGGTCCAGAGTGATCTAGACAAATTGGAGGATTGGGCCAAAAGAAATCTGATAAGTTTCAACAAGGACAAGTGCATAGTCCCAAGCATTGTTACAGGCTAGGGACCAAACGGCTAAGTAGCAGTTCTTCAGAAAAGGACCTGGGGGTTACAGTGGATGAGAAGCTGGATATGAGTCAACAGTGTACCCTTAAAGCCAAGAAGGCTAATGGCATATTAGGGGCATTAGGAGGAGCATTGCTAGTAGATCTAGAGAAGTGATTATTTCCCTTTATTCGGCTCTGGTGAGGCCACATCTAGAATATTGTGTCCAGTTCTGGGCCCCCCACTACTGAAAGGATGTGGACGCATTGGAGAGGGTCCAGTGGAGGGCAACCGAAATGATTAGGGGGCTGGAGCACATGACCTACAAGGAGAGGCTGAGAGATTTGGTCTTATTTAGTCTTCTTATTTAGAGAAGAGTGAGGGGAGATTTGATAGCAGTCTTCAACTTCCCGAAGGAAGGTTCCAAAGAGGATGGAGAGAGGCTGTTTTCAGTAGTGATGGATGGCAGAACAAGGAGTGATGGTCTCACGTTACAGGGTGTGTCTAGACTACACCTCTCTGTCAACAGAGAGATGTAGATTAGGCACGTCAAAATTGCTAATGAAGAAGGGATTTAAATATCCCGTGCTTCATTAGCATAAACATGGCTGCTGCTTTTTTTCAAAACGGAGCTTTTTCGGAAAAAAAAACCCCACGGCAGACTAGATGTGGATCTGTTGAAAAATAAACCCTTTTTCAACAGATCTTGTAAACCTCATTTTTCAACAGATCCTGTAAACCTCATTTCTAGATGGGGCCAAATGGGGGAAAAACCTCCTCTTTCGGAAAAGCCCTTATTCCCTCATAAAATGAGGAATACAGGGCTTCCAAAAGAATGCACCCACTTTTTCTGAAACTGATCCAAAAAAGCAGCTACATTCCCTGGATGCGGCAGAGTTTTTCCGGGATACCTCTGGTATCCCGGAAAAACTCTGTAGTGTATACATAGCCCTTGTTGGTATTGGTCCTACTTTGGGCAGGGGGCTGGACTCGATGACCTCCTGAGGTCTCTTGCAGCCCTAGGAGTCTAGGATTCTAGGATTCTATGATAGAAAGCTTGGAGCTTTCTTTCCCCCTTTGTCCCCCCTTTGTGGGAAGCTAGCGCGGGTGCTCCAATCTTGGAGGGGAGGGGTCTTTGCCATGAGGCTGGAGGGCAAGTGTGGGCTTCTCACTGCAGGTAGGGCAGGGGGGTGGGAGGAGCTGAACTCGAGCCATGGCCCACTTGCAAGGCGGCTACAGATCATTTGTGGTGTGTGGACAAGGAATTTAAGAACCACCTATGTACACATCTGGGTTTAGGTTGCAGCCTGAGCTCTGGGATACTGCCACTTTGCAGAGTCCTACAGCCTGGGGTCCAGGCCAGACCAGAATGTCCACATTACAATTAAAGAGCTTAGCAATCCTGTGTCAACTGGCAGAGACCAGCCTTGGATTGTAACATCATATTTTCTCTATTCAGCACTTTTCTCTATTCACAACTCAACTGCCATGCTTACTTTTCAAGCACGAGGAACAGAGAGGAAAGAGATTGTTAACACCAAAAAGTAATTTGAAGTAAATTTATGCTATGCATATTCTGGGTAAGAACAATAAATATTTTAAAGAAATACACCCCACTGGGAAGATATTAATTTGTAGCCTGTAATTTTTCCACACCCGTCAGTTACTTGAAGCTTAAAAAGCTAAGGAACTGTGATGCTCTTGATAAGAATAAACCTTTGCCTAGCTTGAGCGAAAAGCTATTTTTAAAAAAGGGAAAACATGCAAAGTTTGGAGGAAGAATCTTTTTTAAAAATTTATGCTGACAAAGTGGAAGAGCAGCACACAGAAGATGCTGTTTAGCAGCAGCTGCTAATCTGTGATGAGTGACTAAAAAGTGAGGAATATTAAAGAGGAGACTGCTGTGACTCAGACAACTAATGTTCTGGTGAACTATCTGCCAGATGCCCCTGTGCAACCAGGGGCAATGGAAACTTGCAGTCTCTGCATCTGAAGCCCAAACAAAGTTAAGGAAAGGACTCCCACTGACTTCAATGGATTTTGCACTCTCCAGATTTCAAGCTTTTATTTATAGACTAGCCAATAGCCCATCATAAAACGGGATTTTCAGGTCTCTCCTCCATGTCCGTCTCTCTCTCTCTCCTCCTCCTCCTGCCTCCCCCCTCTCTCTCTCAGCTCTCCTCTGCCTCCTGCCTCTCTCTCCATCTCTCTTTCTCTTCTCCCCTTCCTGCCTCTCACTCTCCCTTTCTCTTCTCCTCTCCCTCCTGCCTCTCACCCGGGGGAACACGGAGCCCAAACAGCTGTTTGTGCTCCGTGCTCCCCATGCAAGGGCAAACAGCGCAAGCGGCTGTTTGCGCGCCACGCTCCCCATGCAGCACAGGGGCCGCAGAGCCCAAACAGCCTCTTGTGCCGCTTGCTCCTGCGCGGTGGCCTGGCTGAGCGGCGCAGAAGTCAGCCGAGCGCCATGGCGGGAGGCAACAGCGCACCCAGAGGCAAGACGTAATGCTACAGTGTTACAGAGTCACAGACATTGGGCTACTATATATATGATAATGAACAGGAACCATGTCTGTTGGCACTTCACCTTATCGCAGTGGAACCCTGATCCTCATTTGGGTTTCTGGGTGCCACTGTAGTATGTGTTAAATAGGCACAACTATTTCATCCCTTCATAAGCAGAAGACAGCCTGTATACACTGCCTCTCAACCTTTCCCCCAAAGCACACACTTTTCACAAACTATAAACCCAATCCTGCCAACAGATCCACAGGAGCAAACCCTAACACCTGCAGATCACATTGAAGTCAATTAGACACCACAGCTGTGTCTACATTGGCACCCTTTTCCAGAAAAGGGATGCTAATGAGACAAGTCGAAATTGCAAATGCCGCGGGGATTTAAATTTTCCCGCGGCATTTGCTATGATAACTGCAGCTTTTTCGGCTCGGGGCTTTGACGGAAAAAGCGCCAGTCAAACGCGGCTCTTGCGAAAATAAAGCCTTTCCGGAAGATCCCTTATTCCTCTTAAAATCAGCAATAAGGGATCTTCCGGAAAAGGCTTTATTTTCGCAAGAGCCACGTCTAGACTTGCGCTTTTTTCCACAAAGCCCCGAGCCGGAAAAAAGCAGTCTGAAATTATGCAAATGCCAAGGAAAATTTAAATCCCAGCATTTGCAATTCCGACTTGTCTCATTAGCATCCCTTTTCCGGAAAAGGGTGCCAATGTAGACACAGCCCACGTGGTTATAAGGGACCACCAATGAAGATGTGTTGGCAAGATAGAGTCTCATGGCTCCTCTCCATTTCTTGCATCAGTAGAAGAGAACCAAAATTCAGCAGAACATCTAGAGGAGCACAGAAAGGGGGTGTCAGATTTGTGCCATGCCCCTCCTTCTCACACTCCTATGCCCCTGGGATCCTGTGGAGGCCTCTTCAAGAGAGCTTTGCATGGTCAGAGGTATTTAAGAGCACAGCGATCACTAGTAGCAAGTGGAGTTAAGAGGGTGCCATATTCTACAGCATATATTTCTGAAGGACCAGCAAATAATCAAAGAGGAATTTCTGCTACTGTAGCATCCTCCCCAGGCCTCTGACCTCACAGTAGCAGTGAGAGGCACCCAGTAGTGGCATGGCTCTAATGGGTGACATGTTTCGAAGGGAAGGGATCTCAGCAGAGCTCCACAGAAAGTCTGGGAAGCAGGGCAGAGGCAGCAGGGCTGGTAGCAGAAGTCTCTACAGAACTCATTCAGACTTTGCAGTCCAGACCTGTCACCAAACAGGAAGCCAGAAGTTGAAAGCTGGTGCATAAACCTCCTATGCAGATGTCTCATATTTCAGTATGTTATAAACACACATTTCAGTGCTGGCTCTGCTCATTTATCATTAGATTTGATTATCCTGTAGAGTGCCTTTCACCGGCCGCAAAGCATTTTTCAGAATTTCAGGCTACACATAGGGTTTATTGCAATTCACTAACCTATAAAATGCAGCCGCATCTGGGGTAGAACATGGCATCCATTAAAACAGCATCAGCAACACTACAGCGTTTATAGATACGAGGCAAAAGAATGCCTTAGAGAATTTAAGTTGTAGGAGCATACTTACTAATGGTGAGAGATCCTAGCCAGATAAGAGTCTTTTTTCACATTTATAGAGGCAAATCCAAATTAAGCTTTTCTGAAAATATTCTATTCTGTTTTTAAAAGATAACTCTGAACATTCTAGAACTTCATTCAGGAAAGCACATATTTTTGAATAGGGGCCCTAAAAAGGTCTAAAATTATTAATAGTAAAATAGAGCAAAAGGCCATTGTCATGATATTCTTAGACACAGAAGGGACAGGAAGTACTAGAATCTTACAAGAGTGACTTCTCTCTTAAGACAGCAAAAAAGAATAGATTAAAGGGACAAAGCTGTTTTGAATACACTTTGGTATGAATGCCTGAACTCTTGTATGCTTATCTGAACATAGTACAAATGTTAATGATGAGGTTGGTCCTGTCTCTTCCTGGTTTGTGGTCATGACTCTCAGGCAAACACCTCTAACTTTTGAGAAAAGTGTTTGGCATCTCTGGGAAGCAGAAATAGTGAGGAACTCAGTTTTAACGTCTTCAGATGAATTTCCAGTAACAGCCATTGAACTGGCCCTCAGTTCTCTTCAAATTGATCTTAAAAGACAAGGGGGGGGGGAGGGGGAAATTATACAGCAATTTTTAAGATGTGACAGCAATCAGTTTTACTTGTGGCTCACCAGAAGCTATTTGACGAAGTTCAACTGCTAGGAAGCCTGTTTCCCTCTTCTTTTATGTTATCTTTGCTGCACCAATTGATGTCAAGCGTGAGCCTCAAGAAAGTTTAGAAAGCTGGCAAACAAGCTGTAAACAAGTGACTGAGGTAGAGGTAAAATGTTTTATTGCTGGCAGCTTGCATCTGGCTCAGATTCTGCTGTTTTTAACTGCATCATACTGTTACATTGTGCATTGATTTATAGTGTTTATGGCAACCAATATTAGATGACTATACAGTGTAAAAGAATGTCACACCTGCATTCTAATCACTATGTCTCGCTCTGCCGGCGTGATTTACAGTAAAATGCATTCTGCAGTCAAGTGCTTTTCCCCTCCCCCCCCCGCCTTTCTTCTCAGGATATCTTACTTCATTTCGTTGTTAAATGATGATTGCTCACGGACTGGAAAGGGTGAGCAATAGCAAATGCAACAGAAGCAGAAACCCTGGGGCCTTTTTAATTTTATTTTTAGTACAGAATAACTCCACTTTCAGATAGATGTGCACAACTGGTGGCAGGGGAAAGAGACAACCAGAAATATGTGAGACTGAGCAGTTGAGATAAAATATGAATCATTAATCTGTACTTTATAGCTGTTTGAAACCTAAAGATGACTAATCTGGAAGCAGGAAGTCATGTTAATTTATAGTAGACAGTGTTATTAATGTGCATATATATGCCTTGCTGCACAGAAGGCATTACTGACCATAAACATCAGGTAAATCTACAAGACAACATTGCTTTGAACATAGACTAGCTAGTCTTTGCATTTATTTTGTTCTGCCAGACCACTAGATCTTTGCTTTTCGTAATTGTAATGGATGCACCATGGGCCACCCCTTCCAGTGATTTTTGGAGCCAATGGTACCAAATGTTAGGACTGTTGAGCTATCAGGCAATTTAAAAATAAATCAATCTTTTTTTTCTAATTAGCTACAGAACACTTACTGAGAGGGGAAAGCAGAGGCTGCAGGGAACTTGCTCTGAATCATCCAGCAGAAGCATGAGAGGGATCTCCACTGAAACAGAATTATTGGAGAAACAGTCTAATTCAGGGGTGAGCAATAAGGCTACGTCTAGAATGCAAGCCTCTTTCGAAAGAGACTTTTTTGAAAGATACTTTTGGAAAAGCCTCTTTCGAAAAAAAGCATCTAGACTACAACCAGTACTTTCGAAAAAGCAAGCCGCTTTTTCAAAAGAGAGCACCCAGGCAGTCTGGATGCTCTCTTTCGAAACAGCACAGTTTGCGTTACATAGCACCTTTTTTCGAAAGAGCACTTTCGAAAAAAGGCGTTCTTCCTCATAAAACGAGGTTTTCTGCAGTTGAAAAACCTGCTGCGTTCTTTCGATTTGCTTTCGAAAAAACACGGTAGCAGTCTAGACGCAGGGGAAGTTTTTTTGAAAAAAGGCTACTTTAAAAAAAAAAACAACCCTGTAGTTTAGACACACCCTAAGAGGCCTATACACCGTATACAGTTCACCAGGGTTAGCCCCTGGTGGGCCTCTTGCACAGGCAAATAAAGTGCTGGCGGCCCACCAGGGACTAACCCTGGCAAACCGCATCCAGCCCCCGGGCCACTTACTGCCCACCCCTGGTCTAATTACATTACACCATCAACATATGAAGCGCTTGTGAAAAAATCCTGGGGTGGATTCTTCTCTGTCTGACCTTGCTCTGGCTGTTCCAAAGTCCTCCAAGGAGGAGAGGGAAGGGTAACTAATCTCTAACCCTGGCTATTCAAGAACTGAGCGAGCTGAGCAGGGGAATATGCAGTTGGGGCAGTTCTTATACCACTGCACCATCAAGCAAAAGTTGGAACAATCTCACCCAGAGAGACAAACCAGCCAGAGACTACCCCTCATGTACACACAGAGGAAGTTGAAGAGATGAGAGCAATCTGCTCCTTTCCGGCAGAGCTCAATTCCTTTGAAAACAATTTTTTTTTTTTAAAGGGAGATCACTTGTCACCATCATGCCTAACACAACAGGCTTCATTTGCACAATAGACAGCATTTGGGAATTGTTCCTTAAATAAATACTCAAAAGTGTGTTAATTGACAAACACATCCCGTAGATGAGTGAAATGTCGCTCTCGACACAGGGTGAAACCAATTAAAGTTTGCATTGATACTCTCAGCAGAACTAAAAAAACCCAGCAACAATAGTAAATTGTGATTACAGGCATTTCATGACAAATGATGAGAAAGCAAAAATATAACCTGAAACTTAGGGAGGAAAAATACCTTCAACTTTCTTCTTGAGCATGGTTTAAATGTTTAACTCTAATTTACAGACCTTGCTAGTGGGGCATTTTTTATTACTGTGTTTACATAAAAATTCTTGAGGAAAATCAATTCTGAGAAAAAACAAATAGAAACTGATACATACATGCAAATGCATTCTGTGATTAAAATATTCACCACTGCAGTAGACAAGAAATATATATGGAAACCTTATGTTTCAGGATATAAATATAAAATTATGGTCAGATAGAAACTTCCCCAGTAGGTAGGTTATTCCATAATTGTTAAATAGGGGAGTTTCTTGTACTATCCTTCAAAGTACCTCTCAGCGTAATGGATTATGGCAATATTTATATTGCCATGTATAGAGCTCTTGTTTTTGACCAACTCTAAAATGTATATATATTCAATAGATGTGAAAATGAGCTGATACATTGCAAGGCCATGTGATGCCACATTTAACATGCATGCATCTCTGACCATTTCATTGTATTCTGCCCACAATCCACATATTTCAGACAAAGATGAGGGTAAGATGAGCCATGTTTAAATACAAACATTTCAAGAGAGTAATTGCTGCTCTTTTTGATTACTTCTTTTTTTGCCAGAATTAATTTAGTGTGACTGGGGTGTATGATTGACAGCATTGGACAATGATCCTTTCATTTTATCCTCTGAACATTTTTCTTTTCTCCTCGCTCCCCAGTCATGTCTTTACACAGAATTAATAGTGGGATTTTCAGAGGTTTGTACAAGTTAAATTTTCAATTGCAGGTGGGTGTCAAACTCCGAGGACTACAAGGCATCTGGTTTTCAACTGGACCACGCAATTGAAAAGGGACCCTGGCAGCTCTGGTCAGCACCACTGATTGGGCCATTAAAAGTCTGTTTGACAGTGCAGGCAGGCTCCCTATCCAATTACACACAACTTCTGGGAAGCTACCAGCATCTGCATCTGCCTCCTAAGTATAAGAGAGGCCACAAGGGCCCTGCATACTGTCCCCACCCTCAGCACCAGCTCCCATTGGCCTAGGACAGTGGCCAATGAAAGCTGACAAAGTGGTACCTGCAGGTGTTAGGTGCACTCAGGGTCATGTGGTGACACTTAGAGATGGATGCCAGCAGTTTGCTGGGAGCTGCCTGAGTTAAGCACTGCCCAGAATCCATGCCCTGAACTCCCTCCTACATCCCAACACCCTGCCCCAGCCCTGAGCCCTCTCCAGTGCCCCAAATCCTTTATCCCCGGCCTCATCCCAGAGCCTGCACCCCCAGCCAAAGCCCTCACTTGCCTCGTTCATCAAACTCCTGCCCCAGCCTGTTGAAAATGAGTGAGAGAGAGTAGGAAAGAGCAAGTGACAGAGGATGCAGGGATGGAGTGAGTGGGGGCAGGGCTTGGAGAAGGGGCAGGGCAGAGCAAAGGTGTTCAATTTTCTGCAGATAGAAAGTTGGCAACCCTACAAACTTCTTTAGGGTATATGTACACTGCACGCTTCTTTCGGAATAAGCTATTCCGGAAGATATCTTCCAGAATAGCTTATTTTGAAATAGTGTGTCTACACATAAAAAGCACATCAAAATAGTGATTTGCTATTTCAAAACAGAGCGTCCACACTGATTGAATGCTATCTTGCATTTCAGGCTACCCGGAACCAGTTCAGGAAGGGCATTAGGTCAGCAGTGACTTCCTGGAGCTGCTGCCTGAGGCTGAGATATTTTGGAACAGGCATTATTCCTCATGGAATGAGGTTTACAAACAGTGGAAAAAGCTGTCCATTAATTTGTTTGTTTTTTTTTCTAAATAACACAACTGCTTTGTAGATGCTAGCATTGTTATTCCAGAATAACATTTGTTATTTCTGGAATAACAATGCAGCGTATACACACCCTTAGACTGCTCTGGAAATCTCTAAAGTCTTAGAAAAAAATAATAACTTTTGCATAGCTGTCGCAGGGTGAGCCCCCCCCCTTGTCACAGGGCAGGTCGCCCCCATGGTATTAGTCTCACTGTTCAATTCCCTCAGGGCCTAGTCACAAAGTTCAGGGCCCGTTAATCAGGGGAAATACGGCCTTTCTGGGCCTAGTCACAAAGTTCACTCTGGCCTGGAGGCTTAAGTCATTGGTGGGCTTTTCCCGGCTTTTGGAGAGCCGAGCACCAGTTGGGGTGAGGGTAGGGGAACCCGGGGCCTCCCACTCCACTGGGTCCCAGCCCAGGGCCCTGTTGGCAGCAGAGACGACACTGCCAGCTCGGTGGGGACTCTGTCTGAAACACACTGAGCTCCCGAAAGGATAACCCTCCGTACCTACCATCACAGGTACGTGGTTCAGTCGTCTAAGTGTTGCTCAGTGTAGGCGACTCTTGTGGCTGCCCCCCCGCTTGGTGGGAATGGTCTCTGGGCTAGGGCTGGGGCTGAAGTGGTTGCGGCCGAGGCTGCTGCTTCGGGGGTGGCTGCGACGGCTGCTGCTGTGGATGCAGCTCCAGGGACAGCTGTGACAACTGGGATAGCGCAGGGGCTCCGGCCTGAGCTCCCTCCTTGCTTGTCCTCTCCCCTTGTACCCAGGCCTTTTATACAGTCTCCACACTGGAAACATGCCCAGTTGGTTAAAAGGGGTGGTGCGGTATACCCAGTGTGCGGTATATCAGCCCCATCGCACTAGCCCATAATCAGCTGGTCATGAGGCAACACTTGTCACACTTTTTCATGTTGATGAACAATAATCTCTTACGATTACTTTCCAAAGCACCTTTCAGCTCAAGAGGATCCCAAGGCATTTACAAAGTCTGTGTAAACAGGAATTTTTTAAATGCATACTTTACTGGTCACATCTAGGGTGGAAAGGAGTAGCTGTTTAAGAGTGTACAGCAATGAAACGTAACAAATCATGGTAGCAAGTAAAGGACACAGCATCCATGTGAAACTGCTAAGGGATGTAACTATGCAGAATGAGCCAACTGATAACCAGCTGCTTTGCTAGCAAAAGGTTGCGGCTTCACTTCTGCCCATTTTCTGCCCAAAATATTCAAAACAATAGGCAGCAGAGAAGGATATTTCACAGAATGCTCGTAAAAAGAAAGGAAGAGACAACGTAGCAAGTTCACCTCATCGCAGTGGTGCATCCTTCTGGTCACTCTGGGTGCATCTACACAGCACCCAAAACTTGAAATAAGATATGCAATTTGTGCTACACAAATAGCATATTTTACTTCAAATCTATTTCAAAATAGCTTATTTTGAAAATTGGCGCATCTACACAGTGTTAAATTTTGAAATAACACACTATTTTGAGTCATCCCTTATCCCTCGTGCAAAAATATTTCAAAATAATGGGCGGCTTGTGTAGACGTGGGGTAGCTATTTCAGGATACCTTCAGTATCACAAAATAGCCATTCAGTGTAGACGTACTCTCTGGGAATTAGCTCTCCTCCTGCACTTGACCACTCTCCTGTGGTGGTGGGTTGCTTGCCATTACCTACTCTTTCAACATCTCCACTATGTCAGGTCCCGAGTCCGCCCCAAATCCCAGCCCTTTTCCTTCTGAGTGGTACCTGCATCCAGGTTCCTCACCTCCCAGGGAATCCCATCCCGAAGCCCACTTATATGCCTGACTGACCCACTGCCGGTCTTCATCTAGCCTCTTCCCTCAGGGCAAACTGCAGTTGGAACTGGCCACTCATCAGCATGGGGGTTGGACCTGCTGCCTATTCCTTCCCTGTTTCTTTCAAGGCTTAGTTACTCCTTGAGGCCCCATATCAGGCCCCCAGCCTGGGAGCTGGTTAAGTCAATGCTCCCCTGACTTTCCTGACTGTCTCCAGCACAGCTCTGTTATAGGTACATTGCCTAGCAGGCAGCTTAGTCCTTCTCTCGCCAAAGCTGGCGAGAGATTGAACTCCCTCTGCTTTGCAGCCCTTTTTATATGGCTCAATTGGGCCCTGACTGGCTGCCTTCAGCCTCCTGATTGGCTCCTGGCCCCAGTCCTCTCCAAGATCTGTTTTAATTCTTTTATAACCAGTGTCGGGCAACCACCCCATCATACACAGGTAGACTTTCTCTGGGCAATAGGAGTCATTCCACAGAGAAAGAAAGACTAGGTTAATTTTGAAGAATTCTCACAAAACTGCTGCAGTAAAAAGTATTCTGAAGTAAAAATAATAATTAATAATAATACATTGAACTCTGTCAAACTTCTTTTTTGAAATTCATCTCAGTCCCTTTGGTATTTCTTGACATTCAAGATGAAGTGTTTTCTTTTAGTAGAAAAAAACAAGTTTCTCAAACTAAGTTTCTCATTAAGAATATTTTTTTCTCCCAGTCTGCTGCAGTTTAACTGCAGACGTCCTATAGAGTACATCCTATAGAGGAGATGAACCTCATTACTACTAGAGTAGCACCTCAGAGTTACAAACACTAGAGTTACAAATTGATCAGTCGCATACCTCATTTGGAACCAGAAGTACACAATTGGGCAAACAGCCAAGACAGAAAAAAGGAAAAGAAACAAATACAGTGTTAAACATAAACTAGAAAAATAAAGAGAAAGCAATGTTTTTCTTCTGCATAGTAAAGTTTCAAAACTGTATTAAATTAACATTCAGTTGTAAGAACAACTTTTGAAGTAGAACCAGTTTTGTTCAGAGTTCTGAACAACCTCCATTGACAATGTCTTCATAACTTGGTTCTATGAAACTTCTATACATATTTAATGAGATAAGGCTTGCCCTAAAGAATTTACAATATAAATTACTATGATGGACAAAAGAAAAGTATAATCCCCATTTTACTGACTGTAAACTGAGCAAAAGAGACATTCTGGAAGAATAAATATCTGTAGAGAAAGGACATAAATCATAAGTCTAAAGTCCTTACATTTAGTGTGCATTAAGTTACGGCTGTGAAACATGGACAATTGATAATAAAGACACCACAGTCCTTCCAATTACCACATTACAGAAGAATTCTGAAAATATCCCAGATAAAACATTTCATCAATGAAAAAGTATTGTAGATTATTGGAACTGAAATGCCAGCCAGACATCATATGGAAAGAAAGATTCAGATTGCAGCGCACACTTCCAGTGGTTCATTGCGTGATGCATGTTTCCATGCACTGAAAGGGAAAGTTGGTGGCAAAAGAATGTGTGGCAGAAAAAGATTTTGGATGGACTATGTGGCACTTTGGGTGGATTGAAAGGTCTATCCACAAAGAGATTACAGAGGATTATACAGAACATTTGACATGGGCAGTCGGTGAAGGTAGGGCTGGGAAAGGCAAGCCCACAACCTTACCCCTACCCCTTCCCTTTTTCCGAGGCCATGTCCCCCATCAGAGGGAGATGGAGCAGCATGTCATGTGCATCCCACCCCCCACCATGGAGAGGAGAGGAGGGCAGGCACATGCCCCAGCCTCCCCAGCCTGAGAGCACGGGGAGGGCAGGAGGCGTGTGGCCTGAGCCTCTCCAGCCTCGGAGTATGGAGCGGGTGAGCAGTGGATGGCCCAAGCCTCCCTGGTTCTGGAGCACAGGGAAGGAGGAGGGTGCATTGCCCCGGCCTCCCTGCCAGGAGCACAGGCAGGGCAGGTGCTGGGGGGCAGCAACACTCTTCCCCCCCAGAATGCCTACAGTAGGCATTCTGGGTTCAGAGTGTAGGCAGGCCAGGCTGGCAGCTTGTGAAGGCTGTGCCTTCCCCCACCTAGCATACTGGCCACCCATGACAGTCAACCATGGTTGCATAATAGAGATGCCACATTGCAAAGAACTGACACTGAGAGAAAGAAATTAAGATGGAGACTACGCAAGCCTATGTGTCGCAACATTTTCACAGCTAGCACAATATGACTCTTCACACCTCTTTCCTTCTTCTAGCCCTCGAGTGGCCTCTATAGCATCTTTGCTTTTTCAACTGAGTTCATACTAATGAAGCTCAGGCGGGTGAACTGACAGAAACCTGGAGAGGATGGACAGCTCCCATGAGTTTTCAGTTGCTTGTCACTTTTCTGAATGGCAGGCAAGGAAACAGGCAACCACTGAAAATACATGAAAAGCCTTTAAAGAGCAAGAAAAGTTTAACAACCTTTTTCTTAAATCTGACATTTGTATTCTGCGCTCTCGTTTTAAAGAGGAAAACAAACAATATATCATATGGTTTGGGGTGTATCATCACCAAAACCCCTACAAAAGCTGTCTTGGAAGAAACATCATATCAACGTCTCCTGGTAATTGAAGAAGTTATTTATTACAAACCTTTGGACAGGACTGGAATATATCAGAGAACACTGTTTTCCTGATTCAGTTTATGAGAGGTCAGTGTCAGTACACAGAAGGGATATGTAAGGGAGACAATTTTTGCTGAACTTTCATTGGCTTTGGCTTCCATTTATAAAGGAGGAGGCATGATTAGGTTGGTCCTGTAGGTTGGTTTAGTGTGGTATCAACCTATTTTACTTTTCCAGCTATACAGTGGACTACTGCAAGGTAATGTTACAAGCCAAATCCATAGCGCATCTGACAAGAGACCTATATAAGCCTAATTTTCATATATACTCTAGACAAGTTTAAATTGTTATGACATGGTAAAGTGACATTAAAGGGGTAATAAATTAAATTTATACCCAATTGAAGCCTCTTTATATTGCCAAATGGATGTAAATTGGCTTTATTGTAAATGAGAATCAGGCCATGCAGCATTTAAACCACGTGCAAGGTTTGTTACCCATTACTGTCTATTGCTGATCTCTTGGGATAGAGGCCTGCTACTGCTTCCACCAAGATCTTCCAAGATCTTGGGCCTTTAGCTCAAAGGGGAGAGAACTGTGGGTTGGATGCGGTTAGTCTCCATTTCTATCTGCAATGACAATCCAACCAGAGAAGTTACTATAAGTAAATTAATTGACCAAAATCTTCTTCTTGAACTGATAACAAAAATCATGTTCCTCCATCAGCTGTTTAAATGTTAGGAGCCAGTTGGCCAGAGATCAAAGTGAC
The DNA here is from genome assembly GCA_019425775.1 of Rafetus swinhoei. NCBI lineage: Eukaryota > Metazoa > Chordata > Testudines > Trionychidae > Rafetus > Rafetus swinhoei. Next base: position 25,598,458 of record CM033425.1, on the reverse strand, counting down.
AGAATGACTATCTTGTGACAGTGGATTGGTATTTTCTCAGGGTGTTCTCTAATTAGTTCTTAACTCCCATAAAAGACCTCAAAGAATTATCCTCACAAACTCCTTGTCCACACAAATTCTGTGTTATCTGGACACTTTCCAGCTCCTTTGAACATTGGATTATGCCATTCTGTTCGGTGCATTTGTTTGTGATGAGAATTTCATAGACTGCAATCATTATCTGGCTTTCAGCTGTTTCAGAACCAGCCACTGACTCTCGAACCCACTCAGGGTATGTCTACACTACAGTGTTAATTCAAAATATCTTATTTTGAAATAGTGAATTCAAAATAAGTTATTTCGAAATAACGCGTCTACACACAAAATGCATTTCGAATAGCCTTTTTCTATTTCAAAATACCACATCCACACTGAGTGGACACTGATTCGGATTTAAGGCCAGCCGGAACCAGGTCAGGCAGGGCATCAGGTCAGGAGTGTCTGTGTGTGGCTGTTGCCTGAGGCTATCTGAGGCCTGTGCTTAAAGGACACCCCTTCCCCAGGCAGCTGGTTCTCAGGTGTCCCTGCTTGTTTGCCTGCCTTGATGAGGGACAGCAAAGCATTTGTGTCTTGAAGTGCTCTGATTGCCCTCACTCGGGACTCCATAGCACTCTGCAACATGGAGCCAGAGCTGCCCCTGGGCACTCCGGTGCGTCTCGTGGATACGTTGCTATCAGCCTGGCTGCACTTGCTGCAGGCTGCCATCCGGGAGGTCCATCGTGGGGCTGTCAGTATCCAGGAGGCCCTGTGGGAGAGCGTCCACCCTGAGGAGCACTCAGAGCCTCCCTGGTCTGCCCCACTGGGGGCTTGTGCCTCATTCCTCCCTCACAGCCTTACATGTACCCATCCCTAGCCCCCCTTCCTGATGTCAAATAAAATACATGTATTTTCAAAAATATAAACTCTCTTTATTTAACAAAATGGGGAGGGATGAAACAATGGGGAGACTGGGGAAAGGAGGCGGGAGAGGGGAGGAGAGAGGGTGGGAGAGGGGAGGGGGAAACCTGGGAGGAGGGAGCTGGAAGGGAGAAGCAAGGGGAAGAAGGGGGAGGGGAAGCTCAGGGCTCAGGGGTGGGTGTCTTGCCGGGCCAACTGTCTCCCAGCACAGTGGGTGCGTGGGCCTCAGCGTCCCCAGGGGATGGGGAGAAGGGTGTGGAGGTTGAGGTGGAGGGTGTGGAGGTTGAGGAGAGAGAGGCGGGAGCGGGAGAAGGAGGAGGAGGAGGAGCGGGAGCTGGGGAGGCAGCAGGCACTGGAGCTGCACGAGGCAGCACGCTCTGCACCAGGGTCTGCAGGTGTTCACAGATGGCACGACCCTGGGCAAGCAGCTCCCGCCAGAACTCCCGATCATCCTGCACCCAGTGCTCTAAGGTGTGATGTAGGGCTTGCAGGGCCCCCAGGTGCTGATGTCGGTACCACTACAGTGTTCGCGTGGACCTGCTGAGCCCTCGGGTGTGGGAGGATGTCCCGAGTGGGGTGATGTGCCCTGCACGCTCAGCTGGTGCAGCTGTGGAGAAAGAAGAGAAGTGGTCAGTTCTCCCTGGGGACACAGTGGGTGAAGCCCAGCCTCCCTCCCCCCCGCAGGTGCAGGTGAGGATGACCGTGCCCTGCACCGTCAGAGCCAATGTGCTTGCATAGAGGCCATGGTCGGAATGTCCGACTATCCCCTGGAGCGGGAGCTGCCCTGAGACCACACCCATGCCCCTGTGCTGTGTATAGTGCGGTGGAGGTGGGGGAGAGATGTCCCCTGCCTCTGTGTAGAGGGGGCTTGTGAAGGCAGGGCATCCTGCTGTGTCCTGCCCCAGGGTCAGGAGCATGTCATGTCTCTTCACACACACGTGTGATTATCGGGCCACAGCCCCTGTGTGGCAGGCAGCTGGAGCCACCTGCCCAGGGGTGGCACCGCACATGCTCGCACATGCATAGGTTGCTGTGTGAGGGAAGAAGGGAAGCAAATGGGGCAACTATTCCAGGGCCAAGCGACTGAAAGGGACCTGAGGTTCCCGGCTACTACTGCAGCAGCAGCCAAAGCTTCAGGCCCTCTAAATCTTTAAATCAGCAGTTCCCAACTGCTGACTAGTGTCAGTCCGTGAACTGCTGGCTGCCAGGCTGCAGCAGCTGCCAGAGCTGAAGCAGGCTGTTTGCAGCGGCTCAGCTCCAGCAGCCGTGGTGGCTGATTTTGCCTGGCAGCAGCGCTGGAGCTGAGGTGCTGGCAGGAGGAGGCAGAGCAGGAGGTTCCTCCCTCCTCCCCACTCCCACCCAGATAAGATGGTGGCTCAACCGCTCCCCTTCTCCCCCGCCTCTACCTATGGGAGCGTGAGATGCACTTGGGGAGGGAGGGGTGCGAAGGAGGGAGCGCACGCATCACCAACAGCCACTCCCCCTGCCCATGTGGCAGTAACAGCCATGCTCTCTGAAGGAGGCAGCCTCATTCTGGGGAGTGCAGGGGTGGGATGGAGGCAAAGGGCAAAGGGGTTGTGGGTGAGGGCATAGTGGGGTCATGGGGCAAGAGGGTGTTGGCATGGGCTGTGGGGGTCAGAGGTTAATGGATCAAAGGGAATGGGGCATAGGTAGTGGGGAGCAAGGGTCTGGGTTGGGGCTAGGTGGTCAGGTAACATTTTATTTGCATATTATTTTAATAATGAATACGCAAATGTGCAAATAAGATATTACTGGTCCGCCAAAAGTTTGTGAATGGGTTTGCTGGTCTGTGGTAAAAAAGTTTGGGAAGCACTGCTTTAAATCACTGCCAGAACTCCACCCCTTCCACCTGAGGCCCCCTCTGGGAGTCACCCACACACACACCTTGCCCAGGGGCCCAGTGAGTCTGTTGACTGTTCTGCACAAGTAGATAAGTAATGGGTGAAGCATGGCACCATCTTTTATTTGCTGGTCCTCACAGATGAGCCAGCTTGGTGTAGTAATTCACTGCTGCCATTGACTATTATTGCTGATTACTACGTCCAAGAACCAGCAGAAAATCATGCCTCCTTGAGCCACAATCCCATGCTGACTATATCCTTGTGACATGATCTAGTCCCCTGACTTCAGTGGAATGACTTGTGTGAATAAGGGTTGAAGGATTGGGTCTACAGAATATATTTTGTTAGAAGACAGTATCTTTTTTTAAAAAAACTATGACTTGTCATAAACACACCAGTGCCATGCCCAACGGAAAATATTGATTGGTCCTCTGTAAGGGCTTGTAGTAGTTTTGCAGTTGTTCTTCTCCCCTGTGTGGCTAGCATATAAAGTAATCCTTCACTTGGATAACATACTCTAACCCTCCACAGGGGACACACGGTATTTTGTGTACCTGATGTTGTTTCTCTCTAATTACACTAAAACAGTACAAAAAACCCACATAGAATCATAGAGCTGGAAGCAGGACTGTCATGAGGGGGCCATGGGGCCCACGGCAACCCCCACCCTGCCCCACCCCTTCCCCATGCCAAGCCCCTGTTCCGCCCCCAACCACCTCCTTCCACAAGCAACATGACCCAGAGATTTATGGGGGCCTGGCCCAGTGGCAGCAGAATTTGTCCCCCACTAACCATGGCAATGGGAGCCAGAGGGGCCCAACAGTCTGCTCCCCTGCATTTCACCCTGCTGTGCCACCTTCCCAGCTTGTTGCCTGCAGCTTCTCCGTGACAGCAGGAAGCAGAGCACCCTTGTCCTAGGGGGTTCTGCTTCCCGCCACCATGGAGAAGCAAGATGTGGTGAGTTGGGAGAGTGACATGGTGGAGTGGAACAGCTGCCAGAAGGCTCCAGTGCCCCACTATTGTGGGGGAGGACAACAACTCCTGCTGCTGCCATGCCAGGCCATCAACCCCAGGTAATCCTGTAGGTCCCATCAAAAGCATGGCCTCCAAAAGCATGGGGCCTGCAGCAGCCACCCCAAACCATCCTATGGTTGGGACGGTTCTGACTGGAAGGGATCTCAAGAAGTATCTAGTCCAGTCCCCTGCACTTAGAGCAGGACTTTAGTATTGAGTGCAAGAACTAGACTAAATGACCTCTCAAGATCCCTTCCAGCACTGATTCTCTGGCCCCTTAATCTGAAATGTGGTTAACACCTTCATGAGTGACTCATTAGGTACTCAGCACTTGGCTGGATTTGATCCCCCTCTTTCTGCACTTCAGATTATAGTCATTTATGATATGAGCAGAACCTCTTGCTTAGTGATGGGCAAAGAGTTGGTGTCAGTTATGTAGATAAATTAATGCTCAATGGTTATTTACTTTCACCGTCTCCGAGGATACTTAATGTTTCATATGATAAGTGTCTCTTTTCCCTGCTTACTCATGCCTGCTAGAACTCTGGGTGCTGGAGGTGCTGCAGCAACACATCTTGAATGGACTCCCCCATTACAGGGTTTACAGTTTGTTTCAATGACTACTTGCTTCCCTACTATACTAATTTTTCTAGCACTTCTTTCCTCTCTTCATTTATGCAACCACCTTCTTCTCTTTTTCAAATAATTTTTAACTTATGTAACTTAACAATGTAGAGTAGATCCTACAATCAGCATGGAAAAAGATAATTTTAATAGTATTTCAAAGATACATGAATCTCAGTGGAAGATCTCTTCTGAAAAAAGCTTCTTCCAAAAGAAGCCAGTAGTCTAGATGTAGCCTCAGATTTTAGTTATGCTATGTCAAGGCCTAGGCAACACTTCATCTTTTTTTTTCTGACTGCATCAAATCAACGTGCAGTGAAACGGTCCAACATTTCATAGATTCTTTCTCCACACACCTTGGCAAACCAAGTGAAAAACAATTGCTGCTGTTAATAGAGAGATATACTTCTCTACACTAATTAGGTGGAGAGCTTTACCTGTGATTTGGTGCCTTAGTTTGAATGAGAGGTTGGAACCAAGTAGGCTATCTAAAATTTCCACATCAGACCATTTTTTTGTATGTAATCCACCACTTGCAAAGATGAACAGTAATTTAGAACAGCAATAATCCTCCGTACCATTGACCCTGAAGATCTTTATAGCAACAGGAATGAGATCAAAGGACAAACAAAGTCTTTTAATCCCTCAAAGTGCGAGTTCAAGCTAATCTTACGTTTTTGTCTGATAATACTCTGCAAATCTCCTTTTAACTTTGTTTAACATTCATTATCCTTTTTCATGCCCTAATTTTACAGAAAAGTAATGTGTGAGGCTAGGAGTACATTGAAACATTTCTCCGTGGGGGTGGAACTTCTTATATGAAATGCTCATTTCTCATGCTAGCTATTGGAATAGGAATGTAGGTGGAGGGAAGAAGCATATGTGGTAAATGCAGAGGGAGATTAAGTTTGATAAATGAGGTGTAGAAAGATTCCTGGGAATTAGCTAGCTCACTCTCTCTTATCAGTGTGAAACCTAAACAATAATTATGAAAATCATTTCAAGATAAGGCTTTAGCAGACAGCAATCTTCTTTCATAAAAAGGAAGTTTACTGTGGATAAATGAAATCATGAGGGGACTGCATGGCTCAGTGGGTTAACCCTCAGATACACATTTATTATTTGGGACCCTGATTCTTCAAGCATATTATCCTGCTGCTGTTGGAGGCTCTTACAGTGATGACCTCTATGACCTTGGCAACAGCCTGGGTAGTTAAATAATGCTACTTTGTAAGGCTCCAATCCAAAATCCACTTAAGTCAGTGGCTAGTCTCCCACTAACTTCAGTGGCTTTTGGAATGGGACCTGCTTGCAAAGCTCCCTATGCTGAAGGAATCCAAGAATAAAGTGGGCACTAAAGCAGCAGTTCTCAAGCTGTGAGTTGGGACCTCAGAGTGGGTCTCGGCTCTGTTTTAGTGGGATTGCTGGGGATGGTGTTAGATTTGCTGGGGTCCAGGGCTGAAGCCTGAGCCTGAACCCTATCACTCAGGACTGGGTCCACCAATGGAGGATGTGGGGGATAGAGGGGACAGTTGCCCTGGGGCCAGGAGCGGCCCGAGGCCGGCTGCAGCAGCTGGCCCCCTAGGCAGAGGCGCTATCAGCACCCCCGCCTGCCGGCCGTCAATGGCCATGACGTCATCATCGGGCGCCTGGGCCAGCGGCGCCCTAGGCAACTGCCTAGTTTGCCTAGGCTCACAGGCCGCCCCTGCCTGGGGGCCAGGAATTTAAAGGAGCCCAGGACTCCCAGACACTGCTACTGCAGCAACGACAATGTCAGGAGTCCCATCCCCTTTAAATCACCACACTGCATGCTCCATGTAGCTCTGAGGCTGGTGGGGGTAGGGGGAAGACTAGTACCGCAGACTGGGAAGTGCTGCCCTGTACCTGGCCCTTCCACCTGCGGCCCTGCCCCTTCCAGGGGCACAAAGCCGGCCCCCCACACCTTGCCCAGGGGTCCACAGAAGCTGTCAGCCCCCTTACCCAGGACTAAAGCCCAAGCATGAGCCTCCCATCCTGAGTTGAAATCTGAGTCCTTGGTTTTCAGCCCTGGGTAGTGTTGCCTGCCATCTTGGGGCTGAAGCCCTTCGGGTTCTGCTTTGCCCTTCCCCCCATTCCCACAGTTGTCATCAGAAGTGGGCCACAGTTTGATGAAATTTGTGAACCCCTACACTAAGGTAAAGTTACCCAGTGGAAAAATTGCAAAGTCTTTAAGGGCAATGCCTCCACCTACATAGGGCTTAATCCTGCAAAGTGCCAAGTCCTTTCAATTCCCATTCAAAGGGGCTACTGGCAGTTAAATTTAAATACCCATTAAAGTGCTTTTGCCAAACCAGGAACACACATTTCCCAGTTAGTAATTCGCTTTCTATAGGCCTCAGAACAGCATAGATCACTGAAATATCTGACAACCCCTCTCCTCCTACTGTAGAGATTTAGACCACAAGTCCCTTAACTTGGTGTGTTCCTCTGAAGTGAGGGATGAAGAAATTGCTGGAGAACAATTGCACAGCAGGCTTCTAGTGGAGGCTCCATTATACAAGTGGTCCATAGCCAGAAAAATTTAGCGTTTACAATCTCTCTTATTCACCTTCCCCTCCCCCTACGGCACCAGGAAAATTAATTCAGAGGGCGATGAGCTCCTTCTACATTTTGGGTTTGGCTATACTTAGAGAAAAGCAATCCTCAGTTCCAAGTCTCAGACCCCAGGTCAACTGACTCAGATCAGGGGTACGTCTAGACTGCACACCTTTTTCGACAGAGGCTTTGTCGACAGATACTGTCGACAAAGCCTCTGTCGAAAAAGAGCGTCTAGACTACAACCAGTACTGTCGACAAAGCAAGCTGCTTTTTTGAAAGAGAGGCTAGACACTCTTTCGTAAAAGCACAGTTTGCATTTAATAGCACCTTTTTTCAACAGAGTACAATTGAAAAAAGGCATTATTCCTCGTAGAATGAGGTTTACCGCCGTTGACAAAACTGCCGCGTTCTGTCAACTTACTGTCAACAAAACGTGGCGGTAGTGTAGACGCAGGTATAGTTTTGTCAACAAAAGCCCACTTTTGTTGACAAAACCCTGTAGTCTAGACACACCCCAGGTCTATACTACCAGAGAAAATCATCTTAAGATATGCAACTCCAGCTTTTGGGAATTGAAGGGACTTGACACTTTGGCTATGTCTGGACTGTAAGTTTTCAAAAGAGGCTTTTTCAAAGATACTTTCGAAAAAGCCTCTTTTGAAAAAGAGCATCTAGACTACAACCAGTACTTTCTGTAGAAGTTGCTAAAAGAGAGCACCCAGGCAGTCTGGATGCCCTCTTTTGAAAAAGCACAGTTTGTATTACATAGTGCCTTTTTACGAAAGTGTTCTTTCGAAAAAAGGCGTTCTTCCTCGTAAAATGAGGTTTTCCGTGGTCAAAAAAACTGCCAGGTTCTTTCAATTTACTTTCAAAAGAACGTGGCAGCAGTCTAGACACAGGGGAAGTTTTTTCGAAAAAAAAGCCACTTTTTTCCAAAAAAACCTGTAGTCTAGACACACCCTCTGAGAATAACATATTTGAAGTTGGCATACATTAGCTTGATTTACCACAACTTCTCCCCTGCAGGAGGTAGAAGGGACAAACTCTCCCACCAACTTCCCTTACTCCTCATGACCCAGTGGAGTATGAGGGTTGAAGGGAGTTCCATCAGCAATCGATTTAGTGGGTCCTTACTAGACCCTCTAAATCGAACCCCGGAACATCAATCTCGGCGTAAGTGTAGACCTGGCCTCAGGTTTCTGCTTTGGATTAAAAATAGCAACGTAGCTGTCTGAGCTCTGAGACCCACACCCCACTCACTGGTTATCCCACCCCATGCTCCAGCCCAAACCCAAATGTGTATACTGTTATTTTTATCCTGTAGTATGAACCCCATTCTTTCTAGTTGTCTGACTGAGGCTCTGAGACTCAAGATCTTTTTAAAAAGTATTCCCTTTGAGACACATATACTGTTCGGCATTGGTAAAATCAGATAAGACATAGTAGGGTGGCAACCCAGCTGACAGATGCAAATGTCGGTGCCAATTTTCATCTCTCAGTTTTCGCTCTTTAGTGGCAAGTGATCTCCAAGAAACAGACTGGGCAAAATACCATTTTGAGCAGGAAGGCCTCTATTCAGGACAACACCTAAACACATGCCTAGTTTGACTTCAGAGGGACATAAACTAAGCAAGTGCCAATGAGTGTGCTGTGCTAATTAGGGCTGCACTCCTGAATTGAAACTTAAACATTTATAGGCTCCAACTCTCCTTATGAGGTTTTCTAATTAAAACCATCCTTGGTTAATAACTGCCAGACTGGTAAATGGTTTGGGGGTTAAAGCAGCTTATCAGTGCCTGGGGAAGCTGATTCTAGGATTGTATTTGTGGTTAGCTGGTGCTAAGATCTTTAGAATCCTAAGTTAAGGATAGAACGTTCCTGTGGCTAGACTGTGACTAGGATTGTATGTGATGGCATGGGAGGCAAAAGGAACAAGACTTCCCATGATGCACAAGCAACTGGGACTTTAGGTCCAAGTGTGTGGCAGTAAGCAGATGTTAAACATACCCTTATGCTTTGGCTCTACATCTTCCACATTCTGCATAGCTTAGCAGAGCCAGTGGAGGAGTGAACAAACTCTCCGGTGCAAGATGGCATCATAGGCTATGTCTAGACTACATCCCTCTGTCAGCAGAGGGATGTAAATGAAGCACTTCGAAAGTGCAAATGATGCCGGGATTTAAATATCCTGCGCTTAATTTGCATAATCATGTAATGGCGCTCTTTTGAAAAAGCACTATTTTGAAATTGAAACCACAGTCTAGACATGGTTCTTTCAAAAACCGGGCGCTTTTTCGAAAGATCCTGTAAACCTCTTTTGAAAAAGTGCCCCGTTTTCTAAAGAACCGTGACTAGACTGCGCTTCAATTTCAAAATAGTACTTTTTCCAAAGAGCGCCATTATGTGATTATGCAAATGAAGTGTGGGATAGTTATATCCCAGCTTCATTTGTACTTTCAAAGTGCTTCATTTACATCCCTCTGTCGACAGAGGGTTGTAGTCTAGATGTAGCCATAGTGTCTCCCCAGCTGCTCCTGAGGGCATGTAGTTTATATTCTGCTCCTTACTCAGGGCTTTGCATAAAGTCTCTTTCTAGACCTTAGTTATTTTTCTTCAGTCACATTGCTAGCAATCCTTCAAGATACCAGCCTTTCCAAACAGTCTGAAAGAAGGCTCCTGACTAGAAAGGACAATTCCTTTTCACTGAAAGTTTGGTTTCATTCTGCACTGAAGGGGAGGTGTACAGGGTAAGGGTGTTTTGGAGTGTGATGTGGGAGAGCAAGGTTCAAGTCCTTACTTTGCCTGATTCAGAGAAGGGTTTTTTTTCTATCCCAGACATGCTGAGCAAGAACGTGAACACCCAGGCCACTGCACTTCCTGCCCAGCTATGGAGCATTTTTCTGGCGGAAACAGACTGGCACCACTGGTTGAAACCTATTCCAATATTTCTTTGGTGAAAAGAGCAAATTCCAAAACTTACCTCATTCTGGTCCTCACACAGTCCCACCCTCCTGTTGGGACCAGGGTTCTCTCTTAGCCAATCTTCCCTTCTGTAGCCAATTAGGCCTCCCAGAGGGGATCCTCCGCCTCCGAGTCAGTGGGTGGCCACTTTGCCCCATTATAGCGGGGACTAAAACAAATCCCCAAGTCAGTAGTCCAATACCTGGCCTTGGTTCACAGTGGGGTGAGAGGAAAACAGTTCAGAGGTCAGCCTTGCTTCAGGGTGGGCGACAGATAAACACTCAGTTCTGAAGGAACCGGGCCCTAGGTCAGGGCGGGGCAGTAAACAAATATAGTCAGTTCAGGATCCCCGGCCCAGATTCAGGACAGAGAGACAAGGAAGCATAGTCAGTTCAGATGCCCTGGTCCTCGGTCAGGGTGGATGAGCAAACAAAACGAGGAGGTCTGATTTCGGTAGCCCAGGCCTTGTTTCAGGCAGGGCAACAAACAAACACCGGCAGGGGCCCTAGCCCTCAGTCAGGATGGGGCAGCAACAAACCCAGTTCATAGTCCCTGGCCCTGGTTCAGGGCGGGACGGCAAACAATACACAGTTAGTTCAAAGGTTCAGTGGGCCTGACCTAGGTTCAGGCAGGGCAACAACAAACAGTAGCAAAGGGTTTGGGGCTCTTTATGCAGGAGAGGAGCAGGCAATTCATCTGTGGTGCTGGAGAGGAGGAGACTGCCACCCAGTAGGTGGGTGGCAGGGGGGACACAGGCCCGCCCACTCCACTGAGTCCCAGTCCAGAGCCCTAACAGTAGAAGTGCAGTCTGCTGCTGGGTCAGCAGGGGCTCCAGACTGAAACACAGTGACCTGAGACACTTAACTCTCCTCAGAATTCCCTGGGCCACTTCCCTTCTCCCCCTCAGTGCATACCTGGGCATCAGGCCGGTCCCTCAGGGGTTCAGGAGCTGTCAGGTCCAGCTGGGGTCCGGGTGGTCCAGGCCAGTCCTTGGCCGCTTGCAGGTCCAGTGGTCCCGGCCAGTCCTCAGGTGCAGGCTGGTGCAGGTGTTTAGGCCGGTCCTCTGGGTCAGACATGCCTGGTGATCCCAGCCAAACCTCAGCCTCCCAGGCAGGGAATGCTGGGCAGACCTCTGGTTCCTGGGCCCACATTGAGCTCTCAGACTAGGCTTTTATAGTCCTGGCCACGCCTCCTAGCTTCTGGTCAGGTAGCTGGGAGGGATTAAGCTTGGCCCAAAATGACTCCTAGAGGGGCTCCCCTGCCTCCGAGTCAGTGGGCAGCCACTCCCACACCCCACTCCAGAGAAGGAGGAGAGGCAGCAGGGTGCAGATGCTGCTGCTCTTCCTCCTCTCCCCCTGCTCCTGCTACCTGCACCTGCTGAGAGCTCTCCCTGAGAGCCTCCTGCTCCCCCTGCCCAGCCACCTGCCTGCCTCCTCCTCATGGACACCACTCCAGCCGCTGCTCCTCACCACCACCACCACCACCAGCTGCTGCTGCTGCCTGAGGGGAGGGGGGGGCTTGCCGGCTGCCCCCCCTCTCCCCTCCTCCACTCCAGAGGAAGAGGACCCCACCAGCACCCACCACCCGGAGGCCTTCCCCACCTGGGTACCATTTGCCCGCTGCTGCTGCTCTACCATCTGCACCCTGCTGAGGAAGACAAGGACCGCTAATTGGACTGTGGAGGGGGTTTGTTTGTTGGGACTGAGCCTTTCATCCACTCTTGGGGTGGTGGTGGACTGAGACACCAAGAGAGAGGCTGGGGGAGAGGCGCAGAGCCCTCCCCCAGGTCCAACTGCCCCCCACATACCACCACCTCCACAACCCCCTCCACCAACCTTGTACTGGACAGCAGCCTCGGTGGGGCAAGCTACTAACCCCGCCCCCCCCTTTTTACCAGCTGGGACTGTTCCAATGAAGCAGCGGGCGAGGACTGAGACCCCCTTCCTCAGCAGTGTTTGGTTGGGGGGCCCCTTCACCCCTGCTCTCCCCGCCCTGCCCCCACTGCAGAAGTCTTGCCCACCCCGCCTCGTTAGCCAGTTCTGTTTTTCCCTTCCTGAGTTTGCTGACCAGCCCCGCCCAGCCTCAGTTTGTTTTACCTGCCCTGCCCGCATTTAGCTAGCTGTAGTGTGCATCCTGTTTCCCGGCCCTTGCTTTGCCCTGCCCCGCCTTGTTCACCCAGTGCCCTCCCTCCAGCCTCCTAGTCGTCCTCTGGCCCCACCCAGAGTTCCGGTCCCCACCCCGAGCACTTGTGCCACCTCTCTTTTTAGTTAGTCCCCCTGCACATTGCACCCTCTGCCCCATTGACGGCCCCATAGTTCCCTTTTGTACCCCAGTGCAGCCAGAGGAGCCGGCCCCCATCCTGCACCTGTTACCTGGCCCCCTGCCTGCCCTGCCAGCGCCCCCCTCCACTGCTTCCAGCCTTGCGAGGAGGAGTGGTTGCTGGCCTCAAATCCCCTTGGTTCCCCTGCTTACAACCTATCCCTGTTAGCGCCCTCCTCCCCAAGAAATAGTCAAGCGGGAGGGAGTGGCTGCTCCCCCCACCCACCCGGCACCCAATTGCACCCCCTCGCATCCCTACTCTTTCCTCTAGTGCCCCCTCCAATGAGTTTCCTCACAAGTGCCCATCCTCTGCCAGCTCCTCACCCTGACCCTCCCCTTTCCCCACTCCTCGCTTTGCGCCCTCCTCCTTCACCTACAGCCGGCAAGGAGTAGCAGCCGCTACTCCCCCTTCCTAGTTCTCCTACTCCTCATAAGTTTAAAGCCCTCCTCCCCAGCTTCCATCTTAGCGGGGAGGAGTGGCTGGCACTTCCCCTCGACTCCTTCCGCCCCCGCCTCTATTACACCCAAGAGGAGTGGATGTCTCGCCTTCCCCAGTTTCCCTTACTGGTTCCCACCCCTCCCCTGCCGGCTGACCCCACCAATTGCTGCGGCTAACCTCCCAACTCCTAACCCAGGTTCCATGCCTGCCACGGCTGATGTCCCCCCTGATGCGGGTGGACCCTCCACGTCGGCCGGAAAAAAAGGCCGGGGGGGGGAAGAAGGTCAAAGGCCCAGCCCCGAAGGCCAAACCTCCCCTGGCCGAGGCCGCCCCGCTCACTGTGGCCCAGCCACTTGCCGCAGCCCGTCCCTCCCTTGTCGTTCCCCCCACCAGCTCTGGGGGTGATCCACCCACGGCCCCCAGAGCGTACGCCCAGGTGGCCACTGTCGCTCCCCCACGTGCTGCGTCATCTGCCCCGACTGCCGCCTCCAGTTCCATCCCTGGTGGCCGGGGCCCCTTCTCCAACCTGACCAGGAGGCACGGCGTCCGCTGCCTCCTGGTCGCCACCTCGCCCCACGTTGAAACCTACGTGCAGGCATTGGCGAGGGTGGTGGGGGCCTCAGCCGTGATGGCGGCCTCCAAAATGTATGGCAAGGTCGTGTTCTTCCTTGCCTCGGAGGCTGCCGCCCAGAAGGCGGTGGAGAGGGGCCTGGCGGTGGGGGGTGTGCACGTGCCCCTCAAACCACTGGAGGAGCTGGGCATATGGGTGGTCCTCACCTCCGTTCTGCCCTTCCTCCCTAATGCTGCCCTGCTGCCTTCCCTCTCCACCCTGGGGAAGCCGATATCCGTCATCAACCCTCTCCCGTTGGGCTGTAAGGACCCCACCCTCTGCCATGTCCTGTCCTTCCGCCGGCAGGTACAGCTGTAGCTGCTGCCGGCGGCGCATGGTGGGGTGGCGCTTGAGGAGTCCTTCCAGGTGCCCTACCAGGGGGCCCTTTACCGGGTCCATTATTCTATGGGGGAGACCCGGTGCTTCCTCTGCCAGGCGATGGGGCACGTCCAGAGGGACTGTCCCTTGGCCCGGTCAGAGGAGGCGTCTGGGGCCCCCGGGGCCTGGGAGGGCACCGGCCCCAGAACCGCCGGCCCCCCTGGTAGTCCGGCCTCCACGGCTGCCCCTCCTCCAATTGATGGCTCTGCTCGGGAGCCAGAGGCGCCCCCTCTGGCGCGCCCGAGCGAGCAGGCGGGCCACGCCTCCACTCCATTTGTCTCTGAGGGGCCCAAGGAGGAGAGGGTGGTGCGGTCGCTGCCAGGTGAGGGAGAGGGCTCCCCCCAGGTGGAGGTTTCCCTACCCTCCTCTCTCACTCCCCTGCCTCAACGTCCCCCCCGAAAACCAACCCTATGTTCCCCCTGGCCTTGCCCCTGATGACCAGCCCTCCACCTCCACCTCAGAGGGCTGGACGCTCGACGGGGGAAAGCACAGAGCCTGCCGTTCGTGGGCTCAATCTCCCCCCTCTGATGAGGAGGGTGGGAAGGCCCCCCTCCAAAAGATCCCTAGGGGGGCCAGCGCTGCCAAGATCGCCCCCGGTGAGCATCAGCAGGAGGCGCCAGCTGAGGAAGCCGTGGCAGCAAGGGGGGACAATGCCATCCCCCCTGCGGAGCCCATCCACGGGGAGGCCTCGGGTGGAGCTCCCCCGGCCCTGATATCAATTGCTGGCGGGGAGGGCTCCAGGGTCGGGGGGATGGAATTTAGCTCCATATTCAAGGAGATCAAGGCCCTGGGTCTGACCCCGCTCACCCAGGGGGAGGACGACCCTCCGCCAGTGGGCCTCGGTCTGGGCGGCGACTCTGTGGTGCCACCCCCTCCTCTCCCTAACCCTAACCCTATGTCCCAGGTGGCCGACCCCGGCCTCACACTCGGGGCGCCCCTAGTGTTATCTATTGGCCCGGCCAACTCGGGCGCCGGAGCTGAATTCGCCGAGCCTTCCGGGGAGACAGCTGGCGCCAAGTGGCCGGTCCCGAGCTTGGGGACGCCCCCTCTCCAGCAAGTGAGGCGGGGTGGTCATCTCCCCTTCCTGTTGGGGGCCCAGTGGAGAACACCACTCAGGCCGACGCCGTGGTAACAACTCCTGCCTCTCCATCTGCGCCCGGCGTCGACGCAGGCCCCCTCCCTGTTCCTGTCCCCTGGTTCCCATTCAGGAGGAGCTGCAGCCCAGTGACACAAACCCGGGGGATCCTCCCCTAGACCCCGCCCCAATTTCTGGTCCCCTTCCCTGTCCCGATCCTCCTCACCTCTGTACATGCCCTTGGCCCCTGACCCCTACCTCTCCACAAACCTATTTCCAGCCCCAAGTCCTCCCCTGTCCCTGATCCTCTCCCACTGCTACTGCTCTCTTCCCGCCCCTGCCCCACCGTCCGGCCGTAAGCCCGCCCCCCCTTTCACCCCTACCGTGCTGCCTGTCCCACCTTCACCGTCCTCCCAAACCACCGTTATTGCTATCCCCATGGGGGCCGTCTCGTTCCCGGTGACCGTGGGCGGCCCTCAGGGGATGGTATTTGTGTCCCCGGACCCATGTCCTTTAGGGGCTGCCTTGTTTCCTCCACCAACCCTCTCCCACTGAGGTTGGGGACGGGCAGCGCAGTGCCGTCACTCTTGGCGCTGCACCGGGGCTCGGACCTCAGTTTGCCCGTCCTCATGGCCCACGAGGTCCTTTTGGGGGCCCAGATGGAGGAAAAGCCCGTCACCCCCTTGGCGCTGGGGGCCGAGCTCCGCCAATTCCTCGCGGATACGCGCGGGGCTAAGGGGAAGATGGAGCTGGCCCATCAGCGCTGGGGGACTTCATTCCATCTTCAGGCCACAAGGGCCCTTTTGCAGGAGGGGAGAGGGACCAAGAGGCAGGACATCGCGGCCTACCGGCGAGCCCGCAAATTCCGTGACGCTCTCCTCACCTTCAGGTCGAGGAGCGGCCTGTTGTGGGGCCTGCGGGAGGCCGACAATCACCCTGCCCATGAGGATCCACCCCAGCCCTCACTATGAAGTACACCACCATTGCAACATTGAATGCCCGGGGCTGTAGGGCGGGTCTCCGCAGGAGCCGGGTGCTCTCCTTCCTTCGGGAGAGGGGTACTCGGTGGCTTTCCTGCAGGAGACCCACACGACTCCAGCCGTCGAGGCTGGCTGGCACCTGGAGTGGGGGGACGGGGTGCATTTTAGCCACCTCAGCGCTCGCTCGGCCAGGGTGGTCACCCTGTTCTCCCCTGCCCTACGGCCCGAGGTGCTGGGGACCGCCGAGGTTGTCCTGGGCCACCTGCTGCACGTCCGGGCCCGCATAGAGGGGCTGACGTTGAACCTGGTCAACGTCTATGCCCCGAACGTGGGCCCGGACCAGGTCATCTTTTATCAGCAGGCGGCCACCTTCCTCGGCACTCTGGATCCTCGTAAGTGTCTGGTCCTGGGCGGGCATTTCAACACCACCCTCAATGATGGGGACCGTGTAGGACTTGCGAGCTGCCAAGCCGCAGCAGGCGTCCTCAGGAAGATCGTGGACCATCACTCCCTGGTGGATGTCTGGCGAGACCACCACCCAGACGACAACACCACCTTCACCTTCATCCGGGTGAGGGATGATCGGTCGAGCCACTCCCAGTTGGATCGCATCTACCTCTCGCTTCCATCTGGCACGCGAGCCCACTCTCCAGCATCCGCCGCCCCGCTTCACGGACCACCATTTGGTGGCGTGAAAGCCTCTGAGTTCGGAGAGGCTGGGGCCGCCTATTGGCATTTTAATAATAGCTTGCTGGAGGACGGGCTTCGCCCTTCCGGGAGTTCTGGCTGGCCTGGCGGGGGCAGCGGCCCGCCTTTCCCTCGGCGCGGCGATGGTGGGATGTGGGGAATGTGTGTGCCCGGCTCTTCTGCCGTGACTACTCCTGGGGCGCCTGCCGGAGGAGGGATGCAGCGATAGAGCAGCTGGAATGGGAGGTTTTGAAGCTTGAGAGGTGCCTGGTATCCGACCCTGAGGATCCGCCCCTCCACGAGGCATACCGGGAGAAGCTGGATGAACTCCGGGCCCTGGAAGATCACAGGGCCCAGGGTGCCTTCGTTCGATCTTGCATCCGGCTCCTTCGGGAGATGGATCATGGCTCCCGCTTCTTCT
Organism: Rafetus swinhoei; assembly: GCA_019425775.1. Taxonomy (NCBI): domain Eukaryota; kingdom Metazoa; phylum Chordata; order Testudines; family Trionychidae; genus Rafetus; species Rafetus swinhoei. The sequence continues at coordinate 25,581,575 of CM033425.1, read as the reverse complement.
ACTCCCTGGAGAAAAAGAGGGGGGCCAAAAAGCACTTCACCTGCCTTTGGCAGAGGAGGCACCTCTCACGGATCCGGTGGAAATGCGTGGAAGGGCCAGGGCCTTCTATGCCAGTTTGTTCTCCCAGATCCGACCAAGCCGATGCCTGCAAGGTGCTCTGGACCGAGCTCCCGACGATCAGCATGGGCGACCAGGACTGGCTGGAGCAGCCTTTCACTCTGGCCGAGTTCTCGGAAGCTCTCCGTCTCATGCCCAACAATAAAACCCCGGGCATGGACGGGCTGACTGTGGAGTTCTACTGTTCTGGGACGCCCTCGGCCCAGACCTCGCCACCGCCTGGGCTGAGTCCTTGGAGAGCGGGGTCCTTCCTCTGTCGTGCAGGCAAGCCATGCTCACCTTGCTTCTGAAGAAGGGGGACCTCCGTGACCTTCGGAACTGGCGTCCCGTCTCGCTCCTCAGCACGGACTACAAGGTCGTAGCAAAAGCTATCTCGCTGCGACTGCGGTCCGTGCTGGCGGACGTGATCCATCTCGACCAGACCTACACTGTCCCGGGCCGTAGCATCTTTGACAACTTGTATTTGGTCCGGGACCTCTTGGAGCTTGGGTGTAGGGATGGCTTGTCGTTCGCCCTCCTGTCCCTGGACCAGGAGAAGGCGTTCGACAGAATGGACCACGGGTATCTCCTGGGCACTCTGCAGGCCTTCGGCTTTGGGCCCCATTTTGTGGGTTTTCTCTGGGTGCCGTATGCCCTTGCGGAGTGTTTGCTCAGGCTCAACTGGACCCTGACCGAGCCGGTCAGCTTCGGGTCGGGGGTATGTCAGGGGTGTCCGCTGTCGGTCCAGCTGTATGCTCTGGTGATCGAGTCCTTCCTCCGTCTCCTCCAAAGGAGGTTGATGGGGTTGGTGCTCCAAGAGCCGGAGCTGCAGCTGGTCCTGTCGGCGTATGCCGATGACATGCTCCTCGTGGTCCAGGACCCAGGTGACCTGGCGTGGGTGGAGGACTGCCAAGCCATCTACTCGCCCTCTCCGCCCGGGTCAACTGGGTCAAGAGCTCTGGCCTGGTGGTCGGGGACGGGTGGCGGCCGCCTCTCCCACCCGCGCTTCAGGCCATCAGGTGGGGCACGGGTCCGCTGCTCTATCTGGGCGTTTATTTATCCGCCATGCATCTCTCTCCGCCAGAGAACTGGCAGGGTTTGGAGGCCAGGGTGGGTGAGTGACTACGGAGATGGACAGGACTGCTCCAGTGTCTCTCCCTTCGTGGGAGAGCACTGGTGCTAAATCAGCTGGTCCTGTCCATGCTCTGGCACCAGCTCAACACCCTAAGCCCGGCCCTGGAGGTCCTGGCCAAGCTCCAGAGGACAGCTTTGGAGTTCTTTTGGCCAGGACTGCACTGGGTCTCTGCAGGGGTTCTGTCTCTCCCCTGAGGAGGGGGCCAGGGCCTGGTCTGCGTGGCGCAGCCAGGTCCGGACCTTCCGCCTCCAGGCCCTGCAGAGACTCCTCTTTAGTGCAGATAGTCCGGCATGGAGCACTTTGGGGTGCGCCTTCCTCCACCACCTCCGAGGGCTCCAATACGAACAACAGCTCTTTTTTCTCCATCCAAGGGGCCTTCCGCGAGACCTCTCAGAGGTTCTCTATCAGGAACTCCTCCAGACCTGGAAGCTGTTTTCAGCGACCAGGTCCGTTGTGGCCTCCGAGGGAACAGACCTCCTCGTGGAGCCCCTGCTCCACAATCCAGCCTTGTGCATGCAGGTGGCGGAGTCACCCTCGGTGCACCGGAGGTTGATCCTGGCAGAAGCCACCAAGGTTGGAGACCTCCTGGACTACGACGGGGGGACTGGGTGGATCCCCGAGCGCTCACTCAGCGCATGGGGCTCTCCACCCCGCAAACCGTTCTGCGCTTACTCCAGGAGGTGAAGGCAGCCTTGCCGCGGCCTGCTCTCGACTTCCTGCAGCAGTCCATGCGAGAGGGTACACCCAGCCCCTCCCTTCCTGCAAACCCTCCGTCCTTAGTTATTGGGCCCCTGTTCCGCTGGCCCCCCCCGGCTTCCTCATCCCTGGAACCCCAGCTGGCTGCAGGATTTGCAGCCAGTCTGTTCCAAACCGCACCAAGAAAACATCTGCACACGCTCGTGCTCCATACTCTGCATTTCCTCACCCTCGCGTCCCGCCCCGACAGCAAGTGACGGGACTACCTAACACCTGTGGAGGGCGGGGAACCCCGATGGGCCAACGTATATTCCACCTTAATTCCGCAGCCCATCGGGGACATCAGTTGGCGACTCCTTCATGGAGCCGTGAGCACAGGCGTGTACTTGGCACGGTTCACCCCCATCCCGGACGCCGGACACGGCGTGAGGGAAAACCTGGCACACGCCTACCTTGAATGCGCCAGGTTGCAGCCCCTATTCTGGCTCCTCCAGAACCTCTTATTGAGGTTCTGGCTGCACTTTTCCCCTCACCTCTTCATATACGCACACCCTATCCGTGGCCCTACAAAGTCACGAAACCTTCTCATCAACCTCTTCCTGGCCTTAGCGAAAGCTACCATCTACAATACGAGGAGGAGGATGTTGGATGAGGGGGTTCTCTGCGACTGTGGGGGCCTACTTCCATTCCTCCCTTGTGTCACGTATCTGGGCAGAGTTCCTCTGGGCGGCATCCACTGGCTCCATTGACAGCTTTGAGAAGCAGTGGGCACTGACGGGGTTCTCTGCTCAGTGTCCCCATCCGGTTCCCTTGTTTTGAACCTGTGACCAGCACCCCCTGATCCTTTCGTCATTATTTGTCCCCCGTGATTAGTTGAACATGGGTCCAGTTGTCCCTCCCGCAAGGCTGGGGGAGGGGCTTTTAGAATGTGGGTGGGCTTTGCCCACCCATCTTTCCATGGTTTTCAAATAGAGCCCCACTACACCTTCTAACTCATACAGTACATGAGCAGGTCTATCAAGACATAAGTTCTTGGTAGTCTGTTACACTAACTCCCAGTGTTCCAGGTTGGATATCATTAAGCCTAGCTGACTCTCTTTCCAGCCCTAAAAATTATTTTCATTTCCTTTTGTGTGGACCTAAAAGATGATCCCATTGTACTTGAAAACAAGAGCTAAAATTGGCCTTCGTATTCTTGGCCAGATTTTTTTATATCAGTGGCAGGTACATTTCAGAGATTAAATTATGAACATACATACACACAAATTCTTTAGAATGAAAAACAAATATGTAAATGGAAAATATTACTTTATACCTGAGCAAAGGTTTGGTTGCTCAGAGCTCATTTCCTCCTTCTATTGAGCCCCACATTGAAGCCATCCAGGTACAAGTGTTGTAAGATCCTACTCATTTCTGTAAACCAAGTGTGTGACATCAAATACACAGTTAGGGCTTCACCACAGCTTCCAACAAAGAAAGCTGAGTGGTGTGGGAGAAAGCTCTCATCCAACTATAAATAGCTGCAAAAGGCACACAAATAACCCACACACATTTATTTGAATGGATTCACTCCATTGTGAAAATCCACTTTAAAAAAAAATCAGAATGTTAGAAATCAACTGGTGTTATTTCTTCATAATCAACCATTTCTTTCTGTTTCTTTAGAATCAAGTCATGACAAAACAGTGAGTTTCCGATTGGCTTATCCTGAAGGCTTTATTTATATTTTAAAATGCCCTTATCACTTAAAGAGCATTTGAAGGTGTGCCAGCTTTTAATTTTACTTGTGTTTGGGACATTGAAGGCTTTTTGCCATTGAGTATTGCTTTTTACTAATGTGTAGTTAAAAGCAAATGGAAAAGCTTTTAAATTGCTCTGAGGATTACATAGTTGTTTAATGGCTTGACTTCCTAATGGATGTCATGTAGAATTTAATATTCTGCTCTTTTGCATTGCAGACTAGAAGGAAAAATGGAGGCCGGTAACTGCTCGTTAAAACCGCAGTCAATCAAATTTAAGATAATTCATTAGCAAGTGTTAATATATCTGTATTAGAAAATCAAAGACACAATGTTTACACTGAACAGGCCATTGACTTGCCAGAGCTGAACATCTAAAACGAATTCTTACCTAAATTGGAGAAACAAGAACCTTACAGGCTGGATTTAATTCAGGTCATTTTATATCTGGAGGATAGCCCTGAATTATCTCTGTTCATAGCATAGAAAAGCTACTTAGCTAGATCCTTAAATCTGGGATTGAAATTAACAGTTATTTTGAGTTACCTTGAGACCCTATGTATCTGAAAGCCTTGCTGGAAATTTTTGTTCAAATGGGTCCAGACTCAAAACTATGCTTGTTCATACTGATAAGTATCTTCTGTCAAGTAATCTAATTGAAATGGAATATTCATGAACAGGAGGGATAGATAACAATGGTAGGGGTTATACATCATCTATCACCCTCACACATGCACACAGACAGGCAAAGGTTGTATTAGTTCCCTCTTCCTTCAGGACTGCCTAACGTTTCTAACTATTGTTCCAAATACACACCATTTCCTTAGTAGGTAATTGCACTACAGTCAGACACATTCCATGGTGGTTATGTGACCTATGTAACATAACACCACTGAAGTCAAGGCTAAAACACTCATCCACACTTCCATGTCACATGTCATCAAACCTAGGTCTCCAAAAGTAAAAGGTAACATGCTACCCCTGAGGTTAGCTATCACAAACATTTATCTGCACCATTGCGCAATAAAAAAATGGCAAACCTAAGACCCGATCCTTCAAGATGCAGTTGTGCCCATCTGAGAGCACTCAGCATGGGATCTGGTCAGGAATTCTATACCAAAACATTTTCTGTCAGAAAATGATGATTTGCCAAAACCAAAACATTTTATCAGGAAGTTTTAAACAATTTTCAACTCAAAAACTTCTTGAAGTTGTCAAAATGTTTCATTGACATGTTCTAACTGAAAAATGCTGACCTTCCAGTTTGAAGCAACTTTTTGTTTCAAAATTTCAGCTGTAGTAAAATATATTATATTTTAACATTTAAAATGGTCAATATAAAAATAATTTGATTGATGAGAACAGGGTTTTTTTTAATCACTTTGGAAAAAATTATGAGCTGGATTTTTTTTTGTCCTGATTCAGAGGAAAAGGTTACAAAATCTTGAAAATTTTCACAGGTTGGAAAACCATTTTCCAGCTCAACACTGCACCTGCCAGCACTGAACCAATAGCTCTTTGAGGTAGGACTACCATGTTGCTTCAAATGAGTGTACCACACACTGTAATGATTGCAATGCTAATTAACATCCTAAGGGCCTGCTAATTCTACTGCTGTCAAAAAGTGCTTTACGCCTCAAGGGGTCTCACCAATATTCATCAGTACTATTCTTGGAGCAAAGTATCACTCAGCATGAATAAGAGTGACAGAATTAGAACTTAATACAAATACAGAGAATAATGCTACATCTACATTATGGCTGAAATCAGCACACCAGCAGTTGATTTAGCAGATCTAGTGAAAAATTAGCAAATCAACCATAGATTACTCTCCAGTTGATCCCAGTATTCTACGCTGATGAGAAGAGTAAGATAAGTCAACAGGAGAGTGTCTCTTGTGTAGGCCCTGAGGTAACTTAGTGTAAGTTGAGTTGACTCCAGCTACATTATTCACATACCTGGAGTTATGTGTCTTAGGTCCACTTACTGAGGTAGTGTAGACCTATCCTAAGAGATCTCTGAAACAATTCTCTTCTGTAGAACTTTTTTTGAAGTGAATAGTTTAGTTGACTGAAGTGTGGAGTGGGACCTATTAAGGCAGTGCTGCTGTCCCTTTGTAAACAGTCACATTTAGAATGTTAGAATAGCATTGCTAAGACTCTAAGGCCACAGTAGCCACAAATATAATATAATATAATATAATATAATATAATATAATATAATATAATATAATATAATATAATAGCCACAAATTTTAAAATACCTCAGAGATATTCTCCTTCACAGAGACAAGGAAAGATGTACACCTTCCCTGTTAATGGCAATATACTTGCCACCTATACAGTTCTGTTAACCTCCTCTCATTTGGGCTTCCCATGTAACCCAAAAAGAAGGCAAACATTCAAAAATTTTAGTGCCCTATATGACACCATCACAACATAATCCATACAATGCAGGAGATGGAGATGCCACCAGATAATTTAGGCAAGTTCTCTGTTTACATTACTGAGAGTGTTATGTCACAGAAGAACATAAAGGTGAAACCTCTTTCCAAAGCCAGACTGTAGGATGCAGTGTATGATTTCTTACAATATGTACTAACTACTTATACTAAACAATCTGTTTCATCTTGCATTTTGCTTGGAGGCTGAGAGTTCCTTTCTTAGCCCAGATGCATATTATGGGGGAGGGGAAAGTCAATTTAAGGTACACAATTCCAGCTACATAAAAAAATGTAGCTGGAGTTGATGTACCGTAAGCTGAACGCTGGTGCTGTCCTGACAGTGGGAAGTCAATGTAAGAAATGCTCCCATTGACTTCCCTTACTCTTCCTGGGGAGTAGGTCTACCAGCACCAACATGGGGTGACCTCTGTGTTTGATTTAGTGGATCTTTACTAGACTCACTAAATCAAACACCAGAAGATTGACCACTGCAGCATTGATCTTCCTGCAAGTGGAGAAGTGGCCTCAGATATGAAGAAGGGCTCTGTGTGGCTCAAAAGCTTGTCCATCTCACCAGCAGACATTGGTTCAATAAAAGATATCACCTTGCCTCTCTGACAGAATCCAGTGTCACACAACCCAGAATGTAATAGAGCAATTATTGCTTTGCTTTCTCGTCCTCTCTTGTTACTCTGCATATAAAGCTATTGGGGATTTCAAGGTAGCTTTTCTATACTTTTCCCAGCACCAGTATGGTCAATAGAACAAAGGTGGGATTCTGTATACTTAGCATTAGGGAAATTTTCTGTTGGATTGCGTGTGACTCTGTTGGTTATGCACAACCAGCTGAGTAGCCGGATACACCTAGCAGATGTGGTATCCTTAGCCACAAGCAGCTACTGTCCAAACCCAGCTGCAGTAATAGAGAGAGATCAGGCCCTGCTGCTCATGTGGAGGGAAGAGATGCCCAATGTAGCTCAGTGTCTGATTTTGGCCTAGGGCTATTGGCAGTCTTTTCGCAAATTGCCAGCAGGGTGAGAAATAGTGTCGCCACTGTGTTTGTGTTAAGGAACCAGTGAGAAATTTACACAACAAAACTGCCTATGATGACAATTTTTAAAAATCAAACTTATTAAAATGTCAGTATTGATTTATCATTTCTAGTTAAAAAATTAATAACAGCTTAATTGATGACAACATTCCTCCAGAGTGAGGCACATTAGCAAACCGGGCATGACGGATTAGCAGCCCTACTGCCTCCGACTCACAGGAATCTTTGACCCTGACATCTACCACTTGCCACTGGTCTCTGATTACAGCAGATCTAACAAATCTCACAACACTCTTCAGTGCTACTGGCTGCAGGGGACACAAGAAAGCCAAGTACAGGACAATGTCTCATCTCATTCACAAAACAACCACCCTTCACCTAAACACATCAGAGGAGGCTGGCATGAGTCTTGTGATCAAAGGAGATGATGTTTGACCCACTGCAGGGACTTGCTATGGAGAACTGCAAGACCAGAATGACAGCAGGACAGTTTCAAATGGAGAACTTTTTTATGTGGTATGCTGAATTGCAAAGCTACAGCCCAGCCCAAATGGTAGAAGATAATGGCCTCATTGAAAGTGTTACCAAAAAGCTCCTTTTTAGAGTCACTACTGCTCTAATAAGCATCACTCTTTATTGCTCTGACTATACTACGGCTGTGATTTATGGTACAGAGCAAATACAGTCCCTAAGGAGCTTCACCACCCTGATGTAATGTAGACCCTTATATTCTATCTGGGGAGGAAAGAATAAAATCCAGCCCTAAGTTAGACACAGGAAGAGTTAACAGGCAAAGGACAAAGTGTGAAGAAAACTACAAGAGAAAGAGAGTGTGACACAGATTTATGTCCATGCATATTATTGGCTCCTCCTCTTTTTTTAGCCATCATGTTAACATCAAGACAATAGCTATGGGATAACTGAGAGAGATAGCAGAGTAAGATAGCAGAATGATGTCTTTAAAGGATAACCCAGGCTCAGCTTGGCAATTCCATGTTTAATTATTCTCTTGAGCAAACCTTAGTTAAGGCTATAAGCAATGTGAACAGCTCATCCATCACAAAACCTTTGACAAAACCAAATCACATCCCTCTGATGTGAAAGGAAGCAGCATGGCTGCTATTTCTTCACCACAAGCTAAGGACCACTTACGGCTGGACTATCACAAACAGAGGTGACCAGGATTAAGAATCTATAACTTTTGTGATTTCAAAGTACTTTGTCAGGTGCAGCCAAATAAGCCAGCCTCATGAAAACAGAGACCAGATTTGTACCGAGTGTGTGGGAATCTCTCTACTTACTAGTAAAACGGCCTTGATTTCTTTTAACGAGATGGAATTCTTTCAGCAGAAAGCTCAGGAATTAAACTTAGATGAGAGGTACTGCAGTGTAAAACCCTGAATTACTAAATGAGCCATCTAATCACATCTGTTAACAAGATACTTATTCTAGCCTGCTAGACAGTATTATTCAGTAGGTGCTACCTGGATATTTTCCACTCAGTTGAGCAAAACATCAAAAGGATCTGAGAGCTGAGAGATTCCATCTTGTACATGGACTGAAGCTTCCTTTTGTAAAGGACAAAGCATCCAGTGAAATATGTTGAGAAGAAAATGGAATGATTCTTTTGACAACTGGCTAGTTACAATACATTCCCCTTAGTTCTTACAGATTGGCTTATTCTATAAGCAAACTGCATGGCTATTTCCGCCACAGTCCATCTCCAAAGTCATTAAACAAACCAACCTTAGAGTCAATGCTTTCAAAGATAAAAACTACGAATGACTGAACATACACAACACTGATGTTGTGACATTCACTGTGGTAAAGGATTCTCCAAATAAACACAGACACAGAAACTATATGCTTTTTTGGACGGGGGGAGACAAAAGACTACAAGGATATCTAAACTCTGAAAAGAGGTAATGTAGGGTTCTGCATTTATGGTCCATTGGCTTCCTTAGCCAGTTTGCTCAATGGGTGATACAATATAACTGCTAACTCTACCGACATATCCTGGTCTCTGAGAACCAAGTTTATGCAGATCAGTGTTTGCCCTCCGGAATATTTGTGCAGCACAGTTGCCTCAAATAATGTGGGCTTCACTGCAACTTCCTCTGCTGTGGGAGTGTGACCAAGTACCAGCACTTGCTTAGCAATTGCTCATTCTGCCACCAGACTGCTGAAATAACATAGCTAACTACAGTTAAAATCAGTACAGTAGATATCTATGATTTGAGAGATCAGATGCTTTAAAACGTGCATGCTAAAGACTCATTTATAATTTTGAATTTTTCGCTTTAGAATGGAATGAAATGGAGGACTTGTTCTAATGCAGCAAACCATTCTTTATGGGGGCTATTTTCTCAGTGGAACATACCAGCTCTTTCGGATGTGATTGTGTCTTAATTCCTTTTTGAAATTTTCTTTGAATAATATGAGCTCATATGGACTCCAACCTTCACTAGAAGAACAATTAATGACTGGTTTTCATTTGATTCCTGCAACGTAAATTTTGTTACCATTCCACCCACAGCACAAAGAAGTGATTTGAAAAATTCCAGGCTCAAGTTCTCCAAGTGAAGTTCTAAGCACTGCATCTAAATGTTGCCAGATTTATGATACCCCAAATTACTTATTTTTCTCTGTGGACCTGATCCAAATCCCTCTGAACTCAGTGGAAACCTTATATCATTTATTTGCTGGAAACCAGAGAATAGCCTGCTACAGACAAGATTTACCCGGCATTGCTCAGGTCCTTAACTCAAATAATTTTTGGTTTTCTTCATTTAAATAATTGATCTGGGATGGGGATGGGAATGAGGATGAGCGGTTCAGGATGCAGGCTGCCCCAGGGAGAAAGAACAATCCCAGCCTTCTCTCACTACAGCAGCTCGGGGCCAGGTGAAATGTGCCTCTTCATGACCACTGGAGCTGCAGAGGGCACAGCCAGGGAAAGGGGGCATGGTCACTGGTTGGAGGACAAATAGGCACACAAAGAGATAAACTCTCTGAAATATATAGTAGATAGCTGTTCTGTCCCCATCTCTGGCCCCTTGATGCCCCCGTGGTCATTCTGAGGTATAACTGTCCCCCTTGCCTTTCCATCTTGTGAGAAACAATCACATTCCAGGCACATCTTATTGTCCTGGCACAACCAAACCATGACCTTGCTTTAAGTTAGGATAAGAGGAAGCAGCATACCAAATTTGGTGGTCCTAGCTCTTACCATTTAGGAGGAGTTCTTGAACAAATGGACTCACAGACCAAGTGACAGACATGTGCACAATTCTAAAATATATATAAACTATTCCATCTTCAAAGCGGAGTCCCACTTTCCAAGTCTGTGCAAGACCAAACAGCAAGGAACCTTGCTTGCATTGCTTTTGTAAAGGATGAAAAAGAGGTGCTTATTCATGACCTAATTGTGGAAATGGCATAAACAATTCCATTTGAGCCTGAAGCTAATTATGGTACAGCAGCTGTCAAAAAAATCAGCTCAAGTGCCTGCTTCCTAAATTGAAGGTCGGGTATACAAATTGAAATGCTGTTTTTATTAGTTGTTGACACTCAGGGAAATAGCCATCTCCAGCAGCACATACACGTTAACTCCCATTAGCACAAATGAAAGTTGGGCACCAACATCAAGTGGAAACTATATACATCTTGGTAAAGCACACAGTGCCATAGTATACAGCATCTATGTCAGTTTCAGATGAATCATTATAACATGATGTGCTTGACAGCATCACTTAAAAGAGACATAGACCACAGACAACTGGGTTCCTATTTCTGCTCCAAGCATGGAGGAGTATCTGCACCTAATCTATGCCTGTTAGTATGAACATCCCTATCCAAGCAGCTCAGCTGTGATAGCCAAAAGGTTATCTTGGATGCTTACCTGGCTCCTATGACCACAGCTCTGAGCATCTCTGTCTTCAATGTATTTATCCTCACTGCACCTCTATCAGGTAATGTAGAGTTGTCATCCCCATACTGCAGATAGGGAACTGAGGCACAGACTAAATGACTTGCCCAAGGACCCACGGGAAGTATGTGGAAAAGTAAGGAATTAATTTGGGGTCTCTCAGGTCCCAGGCTAGCAGCCTAACCATGAGGCCATCCATCCTCGTGGATAGGAAAGAAGGAAGCAGCAGCCCCTTCTTAATTCCTCTGCAGCCATGGACATTGATCACAGTATGCCTCTATGTTTTCATGATTTGATGCTGGTTCACGTGGCTTCTATAGTGAAACCAGAGAAATAACTCTGGGTTTTGCATTTGTTTAGATTTTATGTCAAATAACCTGCAGCTCCAGAATTTTACACAGCGGAAGTTTGGGAAATAATATAAAAAGCTAAAGTGTGAGAAATGAACAGGCCCCAAATGATTATTACATAGCATAATGGCTCCATTCCAAAGCCCACTAAGATTTCCAATGACTTCAGCATGCTTTGAATGACCCCTCTCCCCACACTCCCTCCACACACCTCTTCATCCCAGGAAAAGGGCCAGGAAATATTACAGGAGCACTTTCCAAACCAACTCCCTCTCTCCTCCTCTGCTAAGGTAGCCAACCCTCCTGAATTGGCCTTGAGTCTCCAGGGATTAAAGATTACTCTTTACTTAAAGATAATATGTGATTAAATCTCCAGGAATATATCCAGCCACAACCCTGTCTCCTTCAGCAAACATGACAGCAGAGCTTCACTAGTGAGCCATGGAACAAGTTATTTTAACATACACAAACCTCTGATAAAACTGAAACCAGATCCAGTCACCCGTACTAATTCAGGTTTCATAACACACTGACTAATGTGATCAGGTGGTAATGTCAAAGATGAAAGCAAAGGTGGAGCACCACAGCAAAGGGTGTGGGAATCCCACACTAGCTATCCTGGCTTATTCTAAACCCAGGCTGGGTAACATAATGCTTAATTTTCTGATGCTCTGCATTTATGAACAGCCACATTGACATGTTAACACTCCTCTTTATGCTTCATCTGTTTGAGAAAAACATTGTCTTCTGCCTTATTTCACATGTTGGATGTACACATTAATTTGCAAATGCAAGACACCTGTTAGATTAATTCTGGCATTCCTTCTGTGAATGGCAGCTGGATGAGATCAGATCTACACTGCATGAGGAGAAAGTCAACTTAAAGCACCTATGGGTATGTCTACACTACAGAGTTAATTCGAAATAACAGATGTTATTTCGAATTAACTTTAATAGCTGTCTACACATACAAACCACTATTTCGAAATAAATTTGAAATAGTGGAGCCTTATTTCGAATTAGGTAAATCTCATTCTATGAGGAAAAACACCTAATTCGAATAGCTAATTCGAAATAAGTGCTGTGGACACTTATTTCAATTGGGGCCTCCAGCCCTTCCTAGTTCCCCTGGTGGCCACTCTGGGCCAAACCAGGAAAACTCCTCTCCTCTCCTCCCCCCAGCCCCGGGCCCTTAAAGGGGTAGACTCTGGCCAGACGGCACTTGCCAGAGCCAGGCCTGCCAGCGGTCTCTGCCCCTGACCTAGTGGCCCCAGGATGAGCTAGGCAGCCAGTGCCAGACAGCTGTCCTCCGCCCAGTCCCCTAGCACCCAGGGGCCAGCCAGGGGCCGTAGATGGTGCGCGCCCTCATGGACTAGTGTGGAGATCATGGACCTCATTGAGGTTTGTGGGGAGGCCTCCAATGTCCATGATCTCCGCACTAGATGGAGGAATGCCACCGTGTATGGCCGCATAGCTGCCACACTATACACGGCACAGGGGCATGGATGCGGTCTTGGGGCAGCTCCCAGTCCTGGGGAGAGCCAGACATCCTGACCATAGCCTCTGTGCAAGCACATCGGCTCTGACGGTGCAGGGCACAGTCGCCCTCACATCGCAGGGGGGGCTGGGCATCATCCACTGTGTCCCCAGGGAGAACTGACCACTTCTCTTCTTTCTCTACAGCCGCACTAGCTGCTCGTGCAGGGCGCACCACCCCACCCAGGACAAGCTCCCGCACCCGCGGCCTGCTCTGGAACACCAGCACGCGGCAGGAGTACCGGGACTAGCACCTGGGGGCCCTGCGAGCCCTGCACCGCACCATCCAGGCCTGGATGCTGGAGGACTTGCAGCTCCGCCGGGAGCAGCTTGCTGAGGACCGAGCCATGAACGCAAACCTGCAGACCCTGCTGCAGAGCATGCTGCCCCGTGCCGGTCCTGCACCTTCTGCCCCCCAACTACTGTTCCTCCTCCCACTCCTGCCCCCCCTCCCACCTCTTCCTCCTCAACCTCCACACCCTCCTCCTCAATGTCCACACCCCCCACCTCAATCTCCGCACCCTCCTTCCCATCCCCTCGGGGATGCCGAGGCCCCTTCCCTCGCCGTGCTGGGAGGCGGTTGGCCCAGTGAGGCCCCAGCCCTGAGTGCTGAGCTTCCCCCCCCTTCCCCTTGCTTCCCCCTTCCAGCTCCCTCCTCCCAGCTTTCACCTCCCCTCTCCCACCCTCTCTCCTGCCCTCTCCCGCCTCCTTTCCCCCATCTCCCCAGAGTTTCATTCCCCCTCCCCAGTTGTGTTAAATAAAGACAGGTTATATTTTTGAAAATACATGTCTTTTATTTGACATCAGGAAGGGGGGGGGGCTAGGGAAGGGTAAGTGGAAGGACGAGAGGGAGGAATGGGGCACAAACCCCCACTGGGGCAGACCGGGGAGACTGTTAGCGCTCCTCAGGGTGCAAGCTCTCCCACAGGGCCCCCTGGATCCTGACATCCCCTCGATGGTCCTCCCGCATGGCAGCCTGCAGACAGTGCAGCCAGGCTGCTGGCAATGTATCCACGAGATGCAGCAGAGTCCCATGGGGCAGGTCTGGTTCCATGTTGCTGAGTGCCGTGGTGTCCCGAGTGAGGGCAAGCAGAGCACTCCGAGACACAAATGCTTTGCTGTCCCTCAGCGAGGTAGACCAGCAAGCAGAGAAACCTGAGAACTGTCTGTCCGGGATGGGGGGTCGGGTCCCTTTAAGCACAGACCTCGGATAGCCTGAGGCAGCAGCCCCAAACACTAAGTCTGACCCTGATGCCCTTTTGGCACTGGTTCCGGCCAGCCTTACCTTCGATTCAGGGTCCACTCAATGTGGACGCGCTATTTCGAATTAGAAAAACGCTATTTCAAATTAGTTTTTGTGTCTAGATGCATTATTTCGATTTAGCTTATTTCAAATTAACTAATTTGAAATAAGTTCATTCAAAATAGCGCTGTAGTGTAGACATCCCCTAAGAGAATAGAGTAGCTGGAATCAGTGTACCTTAAGTCAAATTTCTGCAGCATCTCCACTGTGGGAGATCATCTTCCATAGACTTCCCTTATGCCTCATGACACTGTGGAGTTTCAGGGTCAACGGGGTGCCATCAGCAGTCAATTTAGTGGGTCCTTACCTTATTATCTCCAGAGCATTGACCTCAGGATAAGTGTAGACCTGTCCTGAGACTAATATAGATAAACTGCTAATTCATTGTCACAGACTGTGCCTTCCTGCATGTTTGTAATGCTCCTAGAGCAACAGAACCCTGATCTTACCATGTTAGAAACAAAGGATCATGATAATACTTGCTACATGTCTTCTTTAAAACCTGTGCATTAGATGGATCTTACTCATTTTCAAGTCAATGGGCGCTTTGCCATTGGCTTCAGTGGGAGCAGGCGCAATTCATTGTTTTAAGCAGCTGCCGCCTGTAGGAGCACAGAGTTCTACGCAGCCCTTCAGGACATTCTTTCTCTCGATCTACACAAATGGGACATTACATCCCAAGTCCACTGTCTGGCACTGAACACAAGTGAGCATATTCTGTCTTTTGTTATAATCCCGAAGTGCCTTCCATTATTGATCTGGCATTCCTGGCAGCAATCTATCCATCGGAAATTGAGTTAAATCCTTTCAGCTGAAAAGAAGGGTTACTAATTAGCTGACATCTTCAAAAAGCTCTCAAACTGAATTAATTCTTGCACTTAGATTCCATGTTTTATTAATGTTGTCGTCCAACCTGGTATAAAGTCAGTATGTAATGAGAGTTTATACATTTACCATTGATTGCAATATCAGATGCTGACAGCTCAAGGGTGCATCTTAGATAATATCCCCAATAGTAAATAGATAACATATTAAAAAGCACAGAGTCTATGGAGAATGAAGAGTAGAATTTCCTGAACTCAGTTCCTCTTGTTCAGGGAACAAACTGCAATAAGAACTGATTTTGAGTAGTTATGTATAATCTCCTCTAAGTGGTTGTCAGAATACACTACAGTTGCTATGTACTGTAGATACAGCAAATGGTAATTTTCCGAAGACTTTTATAAAATACATTGTAAAACAAACAAACAAACAAACAAACAAACAAACAAACAAACAAAAAACAAAACAAAACAAAACAAAAACCTCTCTTCACCTCTGGGCAGTTTCAGATGAAAAACACTGCAGAACAGTTGAAGAGGCAACTGCAAAACCAGAATAGGAGAATAGAGTCACACACTGGGCTTTGATATTTCATTGTTTATAAAACAGAAGCAGGAGTGGAAAAGTGATTGTTTATGAGAGACAAAAGAGAACCTGCCTTTAAGATAGAGGTCATCAAGTGAGATGCACTTATTTTGTGTAGCCCAGCTGGTTTAAAAATTGGTCTTGCCTATATACTACTGCTGATTTATTTCCCAAGCCCGTCAAATAAAACAAAATAAAAGTCTTTGTACATAAGTGGCTACATTTCTGCCCCTAAATCTACAGAGTTCTAAACCAGGTATGGGATAATAGCAAAGCTGCAAAATGTACCAATATCAATCACTCTCATTCTTAAGGAAACTGGAATATGCTGAAAAGACTTAGTAGGGTGGCCATTTACCATTTTCATACAAGTGCCACCATTCTCAGGGCTTATGTATTCTGTGCATTATAATGGAGGTATTGAGTAATTCATGTGTGTATCACTGCCCTGTAATGACAGGAATAACTGCTGTGCAATCACATGTACTAATACTGCTACAAATAGTGGAAATTCACCTTGAGCTCACCTGCTCTTCTTTTGGGAGCAAGATTTAAATACTATCCTTATGTCAAGCTATGGATGGCTACACTGTGCAGAACAGGCAAGTTCTAGGCAGGCATGAATGAGTTTCCATTGCTCCCTTTTTGAGATTTTATAACGTGTTGCCATTGGTGCAAGAGAGCAATGGGAAGGGAATCAGCAACTTTCTAGGAAAAGAGGTTAGTAAATCATGTTTTATAGCTGAAAGAGGCTTTTATATTAATGAAATAGATTTGTATTACAAACCTAATCTGGATAACCTAGTTAATCTCTTGCCATCCTAATTCATGAATTTATAACACACATACTCAAAGGCCTGATAAAAGTTGCAGGCACATGTAATTCCTTTTTCAGATGCATCAAAAACATATATGCGAAATTTGTCACAAATAAAACTACACTACACCTGATTGGTTAGATAGAGCTTGAAGCTAAAAAGTACAGTATTTCTCCTGTGTGCATTTTAATATATTTTTGCCAATGAAATACATCAGGAAGAAATAAATAGGATGCTGAGTTAGCAGGCAATTAATACTAGCATTAGTAATACTTTCCATTTTGATGTAGCCTTCTCAACAGGGGATCAGAAAGTATTAAACAAACCCCACACTATCCATACTAAGCAGATAAAAATAATATTTTCCCTGTTTCTGAACGAATATTGTTGGGATGACAAGCAAGCCTGAGAATCCATGCATGGGGTCATATCATGTGATATGGCCTATGATCTACAGGCAAAACACCACACACACACAAGAAATGAACCTGTCTAATTCTACTAATCTTATCCATGTGTTTCGTCTACTGTAATCCAGACTTAATTGCAAGACGCTCCCCTCTTTCCAGCTTCAACTGCAACCACATTGTCACAGCCACCATTCTCATTGTTGGTGGTGTTAAAAAAACAAACAACTTCCAAGCACAAATAAAAGAAGCACTATTGTTCTCCTATGTTCCCAAAGAGAAAAAAAAAAGGATGTAAAAAGTAGTCTAAGTCTACACTGCAGGTGTTTTGTGGAAGAGGAAATGCAAATAGAGCACTCATTTGCATATCTTACATTCTCATTTACATATGTTCGTCCGATCCTTTTGAGGAAGAGGTTTTTGTGTTAAAAAGCCCTGTGTGGATGGGGCCATTTGTCGGAAAAAAACCCTTTTGCACAAGAGCCTGTAAACCTCATTTTTTGAGGAATAAGGGCTCTTGCGCAAAAGGGTTTTTTTTCTGACAAATGTCCCCATCTACATAGGGCTTTTTATCACAAAAAACCTCTTCCACAAAAAGGATCGGAAGAAGATATGCAAATGAGCGCTCCATTTGTATTTCCTCTTGTGCAAAACACCCATAGTGTAGGCGTAGCCTTTAAGAGAGCTTCCTTTATTTTCTTTAAAAAGTTAATCATGCTAAGTCTATGGAATTTCACTTTGTTTCTTACATTCCCAGGCTTCCACCATAAGGGAATATTGCCATGCACCAACGGAAGTTGTCACATCTTGCAAAGACTTTGTTGTTGTTGTTGTTGTTCTAGCTACACTGACAATACAGATAATTCTTCAGTAGTTTTCTTAGCCGGCATCACCATAGAAGTTGACTCATTTAAACAATCTTGAATTACATACAATTTGACTGCAAAGCAGGATTTTTCCTGGCATTACAGAGTACTGTTAGAGATTGATTTTACTGAATTTTTCGGACACCACAACACACCCTGCTATGGAGCTGGAGCTGCCTCTGGGCATGCGATGGCCCTTGACTGTCATGCAGCAGTTTCTGCAGGCTGCCCTCCTGGCCCTGCAGGAACTTGACCCCGAGCTGCTTGAGAAGACCCTCAACATGTGTCTAGGAGTGAAGCTTTTTCAGACACACCCCACTGTGGAGTACCACTTCTGGCAGCAGTGGGACCAGCTAGTGGTGGAGTGGTGGGACAACTATCAGTGGCTCCAGTATGAGAAAAGAAACGTTCCTGGAGCTATGCACCTGGCTCGCCCCTGCCCTCACATGACGGGACATGCAGATGAGACCTGCCATCCCCTGGAGAAGCGGGTCGCCATCGTGATTTAGAAGCTCGCCACTCTGGACAGTTAGCAATCTGCAGACAACCCATTCGGTGTGGGGAAGTTGACCGTTGGGGCCCTCATCATGCAGTTATAGTGCTCTCAGGCTACAGTCCCGGGGGGGAGGTGAAGTACTGGAAAGAGGGACCCTAAGGACAGGGGAGAGTTGGGCGTGCAGGGGATGAGGGTGGGTTGGAAGCCCCCATCTATGTGTGGTTCTCCAGTCCCACTCTCACACAGCCCTCCTGGGGGCAGGGACTACATAGGAGGCAGATCCTGGAGTGTTTGGGGGGAAAGGAAGGGAGGGCTCAGTGACCTCCCAAGGGTTCTGGCACCCCTTTAATTCTCTGTGTGGTTTGTTTGGTTGTTTCCTTCTGCAGGTGGTGAAGGCCATCAACACCATCCTGCTGTGCAGGGTCACCCACCTTGGTGACGGAGACCCCATTGTCACCAGCTTTGCCACCAATGGGCTTCCCCAACTGCGGGGGGTATTTATTGCACCCATATCCCCATCTGGGCCCCTGACCACCAGGCATATCAGTACATAAACTGCAAGGGCTATTTTTCCATAGTCCTGCAGGCCCTGGTCAATCACCATGGCCAATTTTCAGACATCTTCGTCAGTTGGTTGAGGAAGGAACATAATGCCTGAGTGTTCAGAAATTCCAGCCTCTTCCAGAAGCTGGAGGCCAGCACTTTCTTCCCCAAGCGCACCATCAGGGTCAGGGATGTGGACATGCCACTGTGCATCATGGGGGACACAGCCTACCCTCTCATGCCTTGGCTAATGAAGCCATATACTGGACACCATGACCCCAGCAAGGACCACTTTAATGATAGCCTGGGCAGGGCCTGCATGCAAGTGGAGTGCACCTCTGGGCATCTCAAGCACAGGTTCAGGTGCCTCCTGACCAACCTGAATGTGGGGGAGCAGAACATCCCCAGGTGGTGTCTGCATGTTGTGTGCTCCACAACGTAGTGGAAAGGAAGGGGGAGGAGTTCCTTACAGGGTGGGGGACAGAGGCCAGCTGGGAGGGAAGAGCCTTTGAGCAGCCACACACAGCTGCCATTCGGCAGGCCCATCAGGCAGGGGTGTGCATCTGGGAGGCCCTGAGGGCGAGTTTCTCTTAAGGACCCCAGTAACTCTCCCCAGGGCCTCCCCACTAGGGGCCTGTGCCTTGCTCCCCTCTGCTTTTCCTCCAACAACCCCTCCCTTCCCCCCACTACCCCAGACACAATTTAGAAAAACCTGTTTGGTTTATAAAAACAGAACTATGTTGTGATTTATTTGGGGTAGAAGTAACTGGGGAGGGACCCAGGAGAGAACCTGGAAATGGGGAGGGGGAAGGAGGTAGCAGAGGGGATGGGAACCTTGGAGGAGGGAGGAGGGGGGAGGGAGCTTGAAGGGGGAGGAAAGGCTCAGAGTTGGGGCTGGGAGTGGAGTGTGGGTCAGGTGCTTCCTCTGTCTCGTGTGTGGGAATCTCAGCGACCTTAGGGGTGGGGGTGGGGTTCTGGGGAGGCTAGGGGGATAAGCAGGAGGGGGAGCTAGAACAGGGTCAGGCATGGGAGGGGGGCATAGGCTGGCATGGGGGGTTGGGGCTGACATAGGAAGGGGGCAGGTCTGGGAACTGGGACTGGGACAGGAGCAGCAGCAGGAGCTGGCTCCAGGTGAGTGAGGAGAGCCTGCACGGTCGCGCACATGTTGCGTCCCTGCTGCAGAAACTCTGTCCACATCTCTCTCCACCACTGTGTGTCCTCCCAGACCTTCTGGGCCAGTGTCTCCTGCAGGTCCCGGAGTATGGAGATGTGTTCCCACTTCAGGTCTTCATGTGTTCTCTGGTGCCTGTGGCTCCCCCACTGTTGGGCAACTGGCTTGGGTCGTGTTGCCTACCCCCCTGTCACAGCTGGTCTGGCTGGGGACAATAAAGAGAGATGGTCAGTCATCCCTGCAGACACTGTCTCTGAGGCCTTGCCCTCATCTGTGAGCCGAGACCGACAGTTCCCAGGTCAAAGGAAGATGATGTCCTGGGAGACAGCAGGCCCTTTCTTACAGGGGCCCAGATGTCCCACGGGCCTCTGCTTCCCCCTCTCATGTCCTGGGGACAAGCAGGCATCGTCAGGAGGGGGACCTTGAGCAGGCTGGGCTTCCATCGGTGCCATGCACATGCCGGGTCTGGCAGTGGTTCCCTTCCCAAGGGGAAGGAACTTTTATCGCTGGCCACTGGGGGACAAGGGATGAGGGTTTTGGGAGGGTGGAGGGGGATGTGAGCAGCACACACACCTGCATCTGGCAGCACTGTCCCCAGGAGCAGGTGCTGCCTCGAGCGTGCAATCATGCTCATGCGCCGTGTGTGGCACTCCAGAGTCTGTGTGTGCGTGTGTGTGTCCTTGTCCCCAGCCTCCTTCCAGCAGTGGCTCGTGGCAGGAGGGCTCCCTCCTCTGCCCCCCAGGGTCAGACATGTGTCTGGCCTCCCCAGAGCCTGTGAGCAGGAGCCCAAGAGTGCTCTGGTGCTGCCTCCTGGGGCTGCATGGTGCAGACTGGTGCATGGATTGCAGCAGGATGGCCAGGCCAAGAAGGCCGAGCGATGATTGCACCCCAGCCCCTCAGCACCCGGCACCCTCACCCTGTCTTGTGAGAAAACTAAGAGCACTCATCTAATGTACCCTCCCTGGCCTCAGATGATGCCTGGGACACATCCAGCCATGGGATACCAGCTCCAAAGTGAGCGTGGTCATGGTGCTGCCCCTGTTGGGGTCCTCCTCCTTCTCCTCTTCCTCAGCTGTGACCCTGGGGTGTGTGATGATGGGTGTCTCCAGACCCCCCTCCACCACCAGGGGTGGGGTGGAAAAGGGGCTGCACCACCCTCCAGGATGCAATACAAGTCTTCATAATAGGCGCCAGAGTGGGATTTTGTTTCAGAGTGGGAGCTGTGCTCCCTTGCCCTTGTGTAGGCCTGGTGGAGTTCCTTCACCTTGCTCCAGACCTGCTCCTAGTTCATGATGTGGCCCTTGGTGGCCAGGCGATTGGCCATGCAGACATATATGTCAGCATTGTGCCATCTGGAGTGGAAATCCTGGAGGTTCTCCTCCTCGCCCCATACCTCGATGAGGGACAGGATCTCCACCCCAGACCAGGACAGCGCATGCCTCTTTCACTGCCTGGCAGGCTCCTGGGAGCCATCAGACTGCTCCCTAGGATGGGCAGGGTGCTCTTGGGGAGCTCGAGCATCAGCCATGCTGGCTAGATGACTTTCTGTGGCTGGAGTCTGTGGCTACATCTACACTAAGGGTTTTTGCACAAAAACATGGAGCATTTCACAAGGCGTAAGGGAGCGGTCAACAAAGGCTTCCCTTGTCGACCAATCCACGTCTTGACTCACGCGCTGTGCCAACAATCAGCTGAGCCAGCACAGCGCGGCGGCCATTTTTATTTTAATGAAGCCGGGGATATTTAAATCCCCGCTTCATTGACTATGTTGGGTAGCCTATTTTACATGCCTCTGTCGGCAGAGGCATGTAATCTAGACATACCCATATTGACGTATCTTAGATCTACTTACCACAAGGTCCACACTGTGGTAGGTCAACAGAAGAAACTCTCCTATCGTCTCCTCTTACTCACCTCATTCTGGTGGGATACTGGGAGTCGACAAGAGAGTGATCAGCAGTTGATTTGGTAGGACTTCACTAAATCTGCTCAATCAACCCCTGGTGGATCAATTGCCACAATACTGATCCACCTCATAGTCAACCCAGTGGCCTCCCACCCCTCAGTCATCCTATGGTCAGCTTCCATTCTTTGTCATTCCAGTCTCCTTTTTAGATGAACAATTATCTCCTTCCCTAGCCAGTCTGTCAGCAAGCCCCAGCATACCCCACCTCCTCTCTTTTGGTGAATTAGGAACCCCTAATTACTCCTTTGGGTTCTTTGAAAAAGGATCTGTGGCCCAAAGTACACTGCTAAGTTGTGAAACTGCTCTCTCTAGATTCCTTACTATCTTTTCAATGGTTGCTAGTTTTTAATACCCACTTACTCTCTGAATGTGAATGGGAGTCAATGAGGTGACACTAGTTATAAAGGTGTATACGGACTGTTATAACACCATTACACACATCAAAAGGGACGCTAATCTTGCTCAGGACCAGAGCTCAATCCCGTGGTGGATAGACTTGCACGGTCAAAGGTAAGGACATGTGGGGGGAGGGGAATTTGTTGGACATTGTAATTTGTATTTCTGTGCCTTGGCAGTAAATCGACATCAATTTTACAGATTGAAACAATAACACACAAGGAAGTGTAAGCTATGCAAAGAATTCTTCCAGGAGAATGAGGAGGTCATTTTGAGAATTAGAAAACCTCAATAGAAATTCTCCTGTAGTCAGCAGGTCCAAGAAAGGCCATTATATAGGCTATTGTTACACAGGAGGAGCTGCAGAGCTCGAGCGTTAGCCAAAACTGTAGCTCCACCTTGCTTCCAATCCCCTAGTGGCTTGGGAAGATCACTGAAATGCAGTAAAAAAAATAACCCCTCAGCCAGGTAAAGGAAACTTTAACATCAGAGACGAGGGGTTGTTCTGTTTCCCCATGTTCTCTTTGCGATAGGAAATACCATTTTAAAAAGAGGCCATTGTGCCAGGTAGAGTGTGATTAACCTGGATGCATTTTAAGAGAACAATTTTCTTACCGACTCCCCTAATGTGGCAACAATGATCAGGCACTAGAACATTCTCATATGATCTTCCCAAGCCACTTGGGGATTGGAAACAAGGTTGAGCTACAGTTTTGGCTAACGCTCGAGCTCTGCCGCTCCTCCTGTGTAACAATAGCTTATATAATGGCCTTTCTTGGACCTGCTGACCACAGGAGAATTTCTATTGAGGTTTTCTAATTCTCAAAATGACCTCCTCATATCAAGTCAGTAATATGTCGTTCAGTCCACTACTTGTTATCATCCCTTCATTAGTGTAGAATGGCGTAAATTCCAAATGGAAAACATGCACCTTCCCTGAAGTACATAGTGGGCTATGGTTAACGTGGCAAGGTTTTTCTCCCTTCCTTCACTCCAGGGTGTGCATGTAAACATGCCACCACACAATTTTCATGACTTTTTAAATTAGTCTTTTCCCTCCTCCATCAATGATCACATATCTCTAAGATAAG
This sequence comes from Rafetus swinhoei, assembly GCA_019425775.1. NCBI lineage: Eukaryota > Metazoa > Chordata > Testudines > Trionychidae > Rafetus > Rafetus swinhoei. The sequence continues at coordinate 25,558,137 of CM033425.1, read as the reverse complement.
GCACCTCTCAAGACAGAAAAATCAGACTAAGAGATATGACTCATCAGATGTAACCCTGGGAGGCTTCCCATTCCTCCAGCAAGGTTTGTTCCATGACAGGAAATGTTTTCCTAGGATGGGTTGTTAAGGATCCTAAAAATGCCCTTCTTAATTCCTCGCTCTTCTGTGAAGCTTCCTATCAATTCATCAAGCCTTAACAATGGAGGCAACCACAGGGTTTAACCTCTCTTGTCCATCCCTGATCTGGCAACATCTGTGGTCTGGAATAATTTTTGTTAGCTGGATGTATGCACTTAACATGGGCATGGCCAAGTTTCCAACAACCCTGTAAAGTTTGTTTACAGCCACCAGTCTTGGCTCTCAGTGTTCTGTGCTGTTATTTAGCTCTAATTTACCCCTTTTGATTAAGAGCCCAGAAAGCAGAGGAAATGCTGGTAATGCTGCTAAGCATAAGCATGCTTTTTAGGCTTTATCTACTTATTTCCTTGTGCCAATGCAATAAAATTGCATAACAACACTAACACCATGTTATGGAAAGAACTGATAAGCCTTGGCGAGGTGTAGGCTTATATAGGATGTGTCAATACAGTCATGCATTACTAAGTAGCATTGTAGGCATTGTTCCATTTATTCATCTCAGTGAAATAAAAATAAAAAGACCCACTCGATATAATATTGTCCTCCCGTGATTTGGCAAATTCTGTGGTTCAGCACTGGTCAGATCCTGAGGGTGCCGGACTAAAGAGGTTCAACCTATATCATTTGTCCCATTTTGATGCTTCACTTTCTCCATCACTAAGAGGTGTTAGGATTGCCTGAGGTGATCCAACTGGCCAGCAGCAGATAGAGGCCTAGAATTCAGAGCTCCTGAAACCCTGGCTACTGTAGAATCCACTGAGTCACAATTCCTGCCTTTACCCACTTCATATTGCAAGTGGGATCTCTAGCCAACAATTACCCATCTCTTACACTGTCAGCAATCATTGCTAGTTGGTTGGAAATTCATCTTTCCTCTCCCTTGCCCCAAAACCACTCAGTGGGAGTAAGCATACCTGACTCTATGAGAAGTGGCCAAAAATCACATGCTCCTAAATCAGTATATCCAGATTCTAGCATCTGCAAGTTAGCGCTTGAGCTTTACTTAATTCCTTCTCCCTTATTGCTGTTCCCCCGTTCAGATACTCAAGTATTTCTTCTGAGACGCTTCACTAAAGGTGTGCCATGTACAGCAGCCACTTAAAGTTTTCTCTGTTGGTTTCCAGCACGTACCACAAAAGTAGTAGTTCTCCCATGGTGTAATTCCTTTTCTTCCATTTGCCTTTGTGGAACACCAGTCTCTTGTAAATCATGTTAAAAGTGCTTGCTTTCTAATAGTTCTTTTATTGGCTAATGCATTTTATTTGGCACTTGTTACCTTGGTGGGGATTTCTTCTTTCAGTAATTTACTGTATGTGACATAGTCCTCAAAGCATTAGTCAAACTGAGCTAACAGTTAAACAGTAGATTTACTCTCCACACCTTGGCTTGCAAAGCTCTGTGCGTGCTTGTATTAGGTAAGTCTATGAGTGCCCCACGTTACCAAGAAATTGCCTGCTACTCCTTGTCTCATTGTTGTCTAGTGCAAGAGCAGGGCTCTATGGGACTTACTCTTGGTTTTGCCATAGACTTGCTATGCAACATTGGGTAAGTCCTTTACCCATACAGTATCTCATTTTACCAGCAACTATATGAAAATTAATTCATACCTACCTCACAGGTGTTGAGACTTAATGAGCCATGTGATATTTACATCATTCCTCCCTGATTTCTACGGGGAAATCTTAGAAACCTTTGATAGGATATGCCCTTTTATTTGTAAAATGATTTACATGATGTCATATGCCTCATATAAAACATTGCCAACCATCCTGTAGTTTTGGGGATGTACCATAGTATTTATGTTCTTAACGCTATCTTATATTTGACCATACTATTTACTACAAACATTTACCAATAATAAACTCCTGTGATCATACTTGCAGGGATCTGAGTGCTCTAAAACTCTAAAAGATTTGGCCCGGGTTATGTCTGGTGCACTTATTTAGAGGCATTGCCCGTGGGTTGCCAAAAGATTGCAGGTTAGTATGTCCATTGGCATCAGCATCCCAGGTATCAGCAGTGGGTGAGACATCATGACAGCTTTTCTCTAACTGAACTTTGGCAATGCATTGCCACCCTTTCTCCAGCAAGAGACCTCGTCATAGTTCTTCATGGCTTTGGCATCATCTACATAAGAAAATTGTACCAACTTAATTTATATTGGTTTTTAATGAAATTTACTTATACCAGTTTCAATTCTTGTTCAGACACTCCAGTAAATGAGTGACTTATTTTGGTCTAAACTTAAAAAGCTTTCTCAGTTTAAGCTAAGCCAAAATAAAGTATGGTTTAAATTGAATAGGACTATACACATAGCATTACTTTAGTCACTTTGGTTAAATTGGTTCAACTTTGTGTAGATAAAGTCCTCATCAGCTCATAATTTTGATGTTCATATACTTGGAGAAAAATCTTTTTAGACCACTTGAAATCTCCAGCTACGGCTTGCTCTATCTTCTATTCAAGTCAATGGGTTTCAACCAACTCACAGACTCAAAGGATACAGGATCAATCCCCTAGTGCAGAAAACGGTCTAGTTTGCCGTGTTTAGCTGTGTTAGCTGAATTGAGATAATTCTACTAGTATTCCGCCTTCAGTATTGGGATGCTCTTTGCTTCACAGTGCAATTCCAGGAGTAGTTGTAAGTCAATTAACCTTTGCATCACCTGAGACAATACTACTTAAGAAAGCATTGTGTTTTTGGAGTGCTGTTAAGCCAATTCATATAATATGAAGTGATTGTGTAGCAGTTCTCTTAAATTGTGGGAGGAGAGTCCCTGGAATGGCCAATTGGGGTGGCCATTGGAGGGTCCCAAAAAGCATGGGGCATAGGGCTATCATCCCAATTCATCCAATGGATGGGACAGCTCTGGTTGAAGGCTGCCCTCAAGGTTCAAGTTCTCAGCTGACCCACAGAATGAATACTACAGAGAATGCATCACAACATAGTGCAGTCTATCTCAATTTCTTGGGCTCCTCTGTTGAGCCTGCCAATAAAGTGGCTAGATGTCATAGTGATTGCCAGAATGTATGGGTCTGATCCCAATTCCCTAGAAGTTAGGGAACCTTTGCATACACTTCAATTGACTTTTGGGTAGAGGCTCAAAGTACTTAGAATAGACAGAGGAAACAAGGAATCTGATGGTGGAGGATGATGATGATGTTGAGCTTACTCTCACCTTGATCCCTGCTGTCACTGCGTCCACTGGTTTTCATTCATATATTTAGGCTGCAAATTCTTCAGGTCAGAAACCTCCATTTTGTCATGTTGTGCTGGATGCTATATACACATAGACACCCAGCTGCTTGATTGAGGCAATAGCACGTACAAGCAATATTAATTATTTTACTGGGGATTTGTGATGTCAATCTGCAGTGAACATTTGCATAATGTGAATTATAATGTACAGACACAGATGTTTTCAGACTTAAAAAAACTTCCAACACACGAAAATAATATCTGAGCATTTCCCCCACTTTATCAGAATAATTTAATCGTTCCTTATAAAGCTCAGATCAGGTGAGGTTTTCTCCCTAAACCAGTGCCTGAGGTTTGACCTAAGAAATGGTTTCATCATAGGGTTTCTTGCATGCTGCTGTAGGATGAGAAAGGAGAAAATAAACAAAGCAAGTCAACCAGAGAAAGAAGGACTTCAACTGGAGAAAAAGATGCTTCTTAACTTTGCATTTGGCTCCTGCTCTTTGTTATTGTGTCCCAGCACAATGTAAGTAATGCAAGTGGCAGACAGCCCATACAACACATGGATCAGCAGGTGGCACACATACAGCAGGGCATATCTGGCAGACAGTATATCTGAATTTGTATTTGCCAGCTAACCAGATTTCTGGAGTCAATCTCCAAGCTGTGTCACAGACAGAAAGGAGATTTTTTGGGCCACTAATCTTCTTTTTCCTCTTGCCCTTTTCAGCATCCTCACTCATTTGCACGGTGAAGTATGAAGAATATATTATCTGGATGATTTTCAGGAAGCAAAACACTTAACACCAGCCACAGCAAGCCAGGGAACTTCAGTAGGGGAGGAATGAAGCGTGAAGCAACACCAACAATGGACTATGAATATAGACTGGAAAATGAGCGAAGCTCTGAGAGTTTGTTTGGTCTTTGGACAGATTCAGAAAGGTTGTGTGCTAGATATTGTAGGAATCAGTTTGAGCAAAACCAAAATAATCAAGTTAAATTAGTCTCAAAGGGGTGGCTGTGTTATTCTGTAACTTTAAAAAGACTAGTCCTTATCACTTTAGAGGCTAATATATATATATATATAGTATCATAAGCTTTCATGGGCAGAACCCACTTCAGCAGATGAACTGGAGAAGGATAACAGAAACACAGAATTTATAGCAGAAAAAGGTGAGAAAAAAACACCTGTCAATTGTAGGACCAGTGCTAATGAGGCTAATTGAGTGCGCTGTAAGTGTCCCATATTTAGCTTTTGATGTAAAAGCTGGGTGTTAAATGCAGGAAAGGCTGGTTTTATAATGCGACATTTAGTTAATGTCTTTGTTCAAGCCCAGGGAAACCATGTTATATGTGTAGATGATGTCAAGTCTGCACTCGCTCTCTGTAATAGGCTGGTGAAATTCCTTTGTAGAAGAACGGCTACTTTTAAATCCATGACTGAGTGCCCAGGCAGGTTAAAAATGTTCACCTACAGGTTTCTATGCATTACTATTTCTGATGGCTGATTTGTGTCCATTTATCCTTTGTCACAGAGACTGTCCAGTTTGGCCAATATACATGGCAAAGGGACATTGCTGGCACTTGATGGCATAAATCACATTAGAGGATGTGCAACTGGATGATGTTATGACTCATGTGGCTAGGTCCTGTGATGGTGTCACTTGTATTGCTGTGAGGACAAAGTTGGCAACAGGGTTTATTGCAGAGGCAGGTTCCTGGGTGAGTATGTCTGAGATTGGATGTGAGGGTGCTGGAAAGTATTTGCTTCACATTAGGGGGTTGTCTGTTGGTGAGGATTGGCCTGTCTTCCAAGGCCTGTGAGAGTGAGGGATCATTTTCCAGGATAGTATGTAAATTGTTAATGATGTGCTAGAGGGGTTTAAGCTGGGGGCTGTAGATGATGACTAGTGGCGGTCTATTATTTTCCTTTTTGGGACTATCTGGAAGAAGCAGATTCCTGGGTCTGGCTCTGACAATCTATTTCTTCACTTCCCTGGCGGGTATTTAAGTTTTAAGAATGCCTGATAAAGGCATTCTTGTAGGTGTTTGTCTCTGTCTGTGTGACTGGAGCAAATATGTGATGTGATATGAAACAGTCGATTATGTGATGTGTCCCAGATGGAAACTAGAGGCAAGTAGGTAAGAATAGTGGTCAGCAGGTTTTCAATACAGGGTGCTGTAAATGTGGCCATCATTTAATGGTACTGTAGAATCAAGGAATTGGATCTCTTGAGTGGACTGGTCCAGACTAAGTTTGATGGTGGGGTGGAAATTGTTGAAATCTCTGGTATTCTTCAAGGGTGCCCTTCCCATGGGTCCATATGATGAAGATGTCATCAATGTAGTGCAAGTAAAAGACAGGTGCTAGGGATGAGAATTGAGGAAATGTTGTTCAAGATCTGCCATAAAAATGTTGTCATAGTGTGCCCTTAGCAGTGCCTCTTACTTGAAGGTATAAATTGTCTCCAAATTGGAAATCATTGTGTGTGAGGAAAGAGTCGCATAGCTCAGCCATCAGACGTGCTGTGGCATCATTGGGGATAGTGTTCCTGGCAGCTTCCTGACAGTGTTCCTCATATGGAATCGAGATCTACATCCAAGATGGCCAGCATGGTCTTTTCAGGAAGATTTCTGATGCTCTGTAATTCCCTCAGGAAGTCGGTGGTGTCTCAAAGATAGGTAGGAGTGCTGGTAGCATAGGGTCTGAGGAGAGACTCAACATAGCCAGATAATCCTGCTGTAAGTGTGCCGATGCCTGAGATGACTGGACATCTGGGTTTTCCAGGTTTATGGATCTTGGGTAGCGGATAGAATACTCCACACTGGAGATCTGGGGGCATGGGAGTTTGTATAGATTTGATCCCAAGTTGTAGCAGGGAGTTTCATAAGCAGATGGTGTAGTTTCACTAGTGTAACCTCCAAGTTTAGACAGGAGACAAGAGCACTCTTTCCTTTCACCACACTCTCCAGTGAAAACATGGTGCAGGATTCTCCTCTCACTTACACAGGCTTAAATCATAAACAAAACCTTATTTCAAATTGATGATAATATATTAGTGTAAAACTGCAGTGAGAGAATTACAACCAGGCAGCCCGGCAGGCTGGGGTCTACCACAAAGACTGCAGGTAAGTCCCCAGCATTGCTTCCCTAGGGGTCGGAGGAGCAAGTGTCTAAAAGTGAAAAAAACCCAAATTCAAGATACCAGCTCTGAGGCCCCTTGTATTTATAAATATGATATTGTCAGACCTTTCCTTTTCTTAAACCTAGCTACAGCAGATAGCATTTGATGATCTTCTGTAAAAGGGAATGCCACAAGCTGACCACAAATTATGTGAAATTATATATATATATATATATATATATATATATATATATATATATATATATATATATATATATATATCTCTGACCAGCTTTTCTTATTAAATGAGGCAGGTAAAACAGCCTCAAAGAGAGGAACATATACTTCTAATGAATTACCTTTGCCAGAAAAAAATAAAAGATACGATTGGGCTAAAACTCAGATGTCAGCTTTAAAAAAAAATTATAATAAAAAAATCTTGGCACTGAAAGATAGCCCAGAATTTTCTCCATAAGTTGTGAATACTAATACAAAAACATTGGTTGGGGGAAATCTCTCCCTACACCATTCTTCAGACCACACTGAAATAGGACATGAAGATGTATTGTCTGGCTTGTGTGTCACATTAGGGAATGTCACCTAAGCATTGGAAGTCTTGAGTTCCAAGTTAATGGACTTAATTTGCAAACACAGCAGCTGTCCGTGGTTCTTTAAACCGATCAGAATTAGAAGTTTTGTTCATGTTGTTGCTGGTACAGCAATATGGTGGTCATGCACATAGTAGAAAGATTTTTAAAATTGTGAATATAAAAAGGGCATTTTGCAGTCAGGTCAGTGAGCAAAATATACAGAGCAGATACTGGAAGGAAACTGAAGCTATCTGAAAAAATGGCCTAGTGCATCAATGGGGTGTTTTGAGAAAAAGCCAATTGTATAGATTTTATTATTAAGCTAGGTAGATATCAACAAAAATGCACATTTAGCTGTTCTATATTAGAACTGTTCTGGCTCAACTAATTAATGGAACTCTGGGACACTATTATTTACTGAAGACTATTCAGAGTTAAAATTCTAGCCTACAAAGAATCAAAATATTCTATCTCTAACTCCTGTTCTGAACTGAGATCAGTAAATATTCTTTCAATAGAAATGTATATTCACGATCTAGATGTGCCACATTTTTGTGGCATTTACAAATTATACACACACACCATCTGCAGAGGGCAGGCACCTTCACTGACTAAGGATAGCTAGCAATAGCTGACATTTTTACACTTTCGTCTCTCAAAGGAACCTGTGTAAAATGAAGTATTAAATAGATATTTTTTCACGAATACACATTTTGAATGTTGTAAGTTTCAACATATGAACCATATAATCATGTGTGTTTATAAAAATAAAAAAATAAAAATAACTATCACAACCCAAAACTGATGTAGGGAAGAAATTCATGGCAATATGGGTCTTTATTTTTACATTACCAAAAAAGCTAAATCAGTCTTCCAAAACCTCTGCTCAGCAAATCTGATTCTTTGTTCACTGAGTTACAGCTGCTGAGTGAACCTCAAAAATATTTCAGGGCTTGATTCAGATATTTATCCAAAGCCTATTGAACTAATTGAATTACTAACAGCTCTAAAATCAAGCTGGAAATTTAATGAAAAATGTTAAATTGTGGGTACATGTGACAGGGTGTACCAACCCTGCACTGGGCCACCAGGCAGGGGCCAATCATTTTGGGCACAGGAGATCATGCCCTCTCTTCCCTGCTGCACATGCTCCACATGAAGAACTCATGTAAAGGGAAGCAGCCCAGGTCAGTCGGGGAGAGGGGATGGAAGAGGAAGGGAGAACATGTTTTGCTCCTGTAAGGCCTCTGGTGATAGAGCCCAGGGATCTGGAATACCCACTGGACAACTTGTTGCCTGCAGATTCTGCCAGGGGAGTGGAGCTGACACCTGATAAGGAGGCTACTTGAATCCTAGCCTAGCCCAAAGGGAAATAAGCTTCTACTCTGTCCTGCCCAGGGGATTGCAAACTGCTTTGCCTGGCTCAGCGTACGGATTGCATAAATTACTTGATTGTTTTGCAGTCCAGCCAGGAGGTTGCAGGGCTATAAACTCCTATTCTGCTCCACCCAAGGACTGTGGACCACTTACTGTTTCACCCTACTCGTGGGAGGCTAATTCCCCTCATCATATATATAGTAGCCCAGTGTCTGAGAGTCTGTAACGCCGAAATGCTGGCTGTTCCCTCTGCGGGGTGCTGTTGCCTGAAATGCTGGCTGTTCCCTCTGGGCAGCCCATGCTGCATGGAGAGTGCGGGGCCCAAACGGCCGCTTGCGCCGCTTGCTCCCCCATGGTGGCCCGGCTGAGTGGCGCAGAAGTCAGCCAAGTGCCACAGCAGGAGGCAAAGGGGGGGCGAGGCGGTGATGTGCGGCATGACAGCGGCTCCAGGCCCCGCCCCCTGGCCGTGAACATCACCGCCCCGCCCCCCTTCACCTCCTGCCGTGGTGCTCGGCTGACTTCTGCGCTGCTCAGCCAGGCTGCCGCGTGGGAGCAAGTGGCACAAGCGACTGTTTGGGCTCCATGCTCCCCATGCAGCACGGGGAGTGCGGAGCCCAAAAGGCCATTTGGGCTCTTCGGTCCCCCAAGTGAGAGGCAGGAGGGGGAGGAGAAGTGAAAGAGAGAGACAGAGAGAGAGGCAGGAGGCAGAGGAGAGCTGAGAGAGAGAGGGGGAGGCAGTAGGAGGAGGAGAGAGACAGAGAGAGACAGAGAGACGGCGCGAGAGTCCAGAGGCTCAGGAGAGAAGACCGATATGGAGGAGAGACCTGAAAATCCCATCTTACGACGGGCTAATTGGCTAGTCATATATATATAGTAGCCCAGTGTCTGTGAGTCTGTAACGCTGAAATGCTGGCTGTTCCCTCTGGGTGGCCCGTGTTGCATGAGGAGTGTGGGGCCCAAACAGCCACTTGCTCCCCCGTGGCAGCCCAGCTGAGCAGTGCAGAAGTCAGCCGAGCACCACGGCGGGAGGGGAAAGGGGCCGGGGCGGTGATGTGCGGCGTGACAGCGGCTCCAGGCCCTGCCCCCTGGCCGTGAACGTCACCACCCCACCCTCCTTTGCCTCCCGCCATGGTGCTCGGCTGACTTCTGCGCCGCTCAGCCAGGCCGCCGCGTGGGAGCAAGTGGCACAAGCGACCGTTTGGGCTCCACACTCCCCATGCAGCATGAGGAGCGAGGAGCCCAAAAGGCCATTTGGGCTCTGCGGTCCCCCGAGTGAGAGGCAGGAGGGGGAGGAGAAGAGAAAGAGAGAGACAGAGAGAGAGGCGGGAGGCGTAGGAGAGCTGAGGGGGGGGGAGGAAGTAGGAGGAGGAGGAGAGAGAGAGAGAGAGACAGACAGATGGAGCGAGAGATCGGAGGCTCAGGAGAGAAGACTGACTTGGAGGAGAAACCTGAAAAGCCCGTCTTATGACAGGCTAATTGGCTAGTCAATAAATAGATTTCCAGCCCACTAGGGGACTTCAGAAGCGTACACTACTTCCCACCTAGTCTACCACCTGCCCCAGCCTAGCAGCTGTGGAGACCCTGTCATAGAACTTCCTAGTTAGTCCAGAAATATGGACTCTTCTGTGGCCTGTTGACAGTTCCACTGGTAGTCCGGGTTAGGATTGCAAAAGTGCAGAGTGATTAAATGAGAGCTAATGGGGGAGGCGGAAGTGAACCAAACAAAGACACAGTTGTTTTGCAGCCACCTCTGAGCTTCATCAATATGAGAGAAACTTGGGAGAAAGCAACGTTTTGAACCACAAGGCTCTTTTCTGTCTAGCTGACAAAAGGAAACCATAAAAGTCTATTTCATCCTAATTGATTTTCAGGAGCCATATCATTGTCTCTACTGGTGGTTCCATGTAATGATCCACGCAGCCAACACAGAATTGCATCAGCTGGCAAGAAAGTATTGGAGGTGGGGGACACAGGATAGGTTTGCCAAGGAAGAGGCTCTTCATGAGAATGGATGATCCTGAAGCCTTAAAGACAATCCTCTTGCACAGGTTAGTATGTCTAGACTACAGGGCTTTTCCAGGATACCAAAAGTATCCCGGAAAAGCTCAGCTGCATCCAAGGAATGCATCTGCTTTTCTGAAAAAAATTTGAAAAACAGACGCATTTTTTTGGCATCCCTGTAAACATCATTTTATGAGGAAGAAGGGATGTTCCAAAAGAGGGGTTTTTTTCTGACATTCGGCCCAATGTAGATAGGCCAAATGTCGTAAAAGCCTCTTTCAGAAGAAAAGCAGAAAAAGATATGCAAATTGAGGTTTGCAATTTGAGTATCTTTTTCCGACTTTTCTTTGCAGTGTATACACAGCCTCACAGAGGAAAAGGAATAATCCCCATTCCCCATCTAGGGAGACCCTAAAGGGATGAAACTGTAGAAATTAATCATTTGGTAATTTCCAAATGCGTAGGTCTGATCCTTCCCAGGAAGAGGATGATTTGGCCCTAAAACTCCATTCCTGGGTGATTCTATTGCACATTTGGGTATCAAAGCAGGTAAGTTCCATAGAACAAGAGTGAGTTGTTGAAATCTAGAGTGCACAAATCACTATGAAATACCAGGTGGAATCCTGGCCACTTTGGAGTCAAAGGCAGTTTTGCCATTGACTTCAATGCGGTCACTGTTTCACTTGTAGAGTGAATTCCAGATGAATTAATAAGCTCTAATTTCTAGCATTCTCTGAAGTGAAGCAGGTAGGCACTATGAATTGGAGAATGGATGTTTTATTGTTAAGAAAGAAATGATAGGCTGTTTTTTAAATATTTATTTTTAATAGTTTGTATATCTTCTATATATAACACTGGCCTCAGCACTCCACATCTCAGTTTTATGATCATTCGTGTGTTGAATTTCCTTTGTACAAATTATATCAGATTTAAGGCTAGGCAATAGGAAATACACTCATTCTTGTTTTCCTTTCCATATTCATGATCATATTTGTCATAATAATTTAGTTTTGTTTCAGTAACAGGAACGTTCATGTTTTTCCATTTCCCTGATGTATTTCCATTTTCACACTCACCCATGTAACATAAAAAATGTTGAGAATAGCATCAAGATATTCATCAAGAGAGTGGAGGGGAAATAAAGCTGAATTTGTATATTTCATTTCACTCCCTTTTCAGTTAATCAAGAGAGGCTATTTTTACTATTGCTACACAGAAAAGTGTCAGTATGACCTAATCAACCTAAGAAAAAAAACTTGATGAATTAGATTCTAAAATCCAATTCAGCAAGTAGGTCATGCCAAAAATTAGCCTATGATTATTACTAACATCCAACTAACCAAAAGAAATCCATAATTAGGGCCTGTTACACAATATCCACAATTAAAACATCTCTATAGTAGAAGAATTAGCCATCTTGCCATACAGGAATGTCATCAGTGAGGTCTACAAGGGATACAGAATTCAATAGCGGGTGCCACAAAAATGACACTGACAATCCTTTTGAACAGTCATTTTTCCCCTTCCTCTTTCCAGTATCTGTCATCATCATCCTTGAAGTTCATTAACAAAGACCATAATGACACTTGCCACTATGGCAAACAGGCTGAAAGGGAATGAACAGAAGGAGAAAGTCACTTACAGATTTTTTTTTAAATGTCTCTTTTCCCTTAAGCATAAATGCTATAAGGATTCAGCTTCCTAAATATGCAGATCAAGCAGCCCATGACATGGAGAAGTAGTTATTCTCTTCCTGATCCTGCAGGACAATCACTTGAGAGGCAACCTTGACTGCTGCAGGAACTGCATTGTGCTCACTCAGTTTGCACAAATCAAACTTTAGATCCAAGAGCAGAAGAAAGTTCTAAGACTCATACATTCTCCTCCCTCTTTTCATTCCATTTCCTCTATAAAAGATGCATGAGTTGGTTGGATATCTCCTTTCAATGGAGGTAGCCTGGGCAAGTCTCTATTCTTATCTGCTGACCACTATGGGTCATCTGAAACCAGGCAGCTTGAACATAGATCTAGAGAATGGAACTTTGATCTCCCTGTTGTGAGCAACAAGAACATCACTGGCTGCAGTATTATATAACTGAGCTAGGCATCCCAGCATGCAATGCTGTTTCTAAAAAACCATCCAAGTCATTCACAAGATGTAACTTTATCCCGGGGGGCCCAGCACAAAAGTCAAAAAGCACCACACTGCAGTTACCTTCCTTTGACAAGACAAACAAGTCTCTTACTCAAGAGGGCACAGGCCAATCCACCTAATTGGGATTATTATTCCTTAATTATGGATGAGACTAGGTAGTGTGAATGTGCTTCATGCTGCAAATCTACTTCAGCCCAGGGGACCGAGAAATCATATTCAGGAGCAATGGTTATTGATTACTGGCTGCTTGAACAAAAGTGGTTGCCTAGTAGCTACAGCACAGATGAGAGTATTTCTCATCCTTGCTTTGACATGACACTTTTCATGAGTCTCTACAGCCAAAGTGTTCAAAAGTGGCCACTGACCTGTACTTGCCCCATTTTCACACATCCAATGGGAGACATCATTGGTCTGATTTTCAGAAGCACCAAGCACTTGCAGCTCACATTTCCCTTGAACCTGGGGGTGTTCTGTCCCTTCTGCTGCATCCAAAGACGGCAAAGCCCCAAGCTGATGACCTGGCCACTTTGGAAGGGAGGGAACCCAACTACCAATCTCATTCCAAGTGGTAGATGGGACCATGGGGGAGGAGGGGTGGCAGTGTGGAGCCATGTGGGGCTGTGTGTCTAGGGGCCTGGATTGCCTTACACCAACCCTGCTTGCATGAGCGGCTGGGGAAGGCCCAGCTGGGGAAGGCAGCCAGAACCCTGCCCTTTCTACCTAAAGCCACACCCCTTCCACCAAGACCATGCCCTTTCCATACACCCTCAGCCAAGTCCCACCCAACCCCAGCTGTTGGCTAGGGCTGCCACATGGCCCCAACCTTCCCCAACTGCTGGAGAGCCAGACTGCTACATAGCATGTCCCAAGCTTTCATTGGTCACTGGGGAGCCATAAGACATGGCCCCAGCCTTCCCCAACTGCTGGAGAACCAGTCTGCTGCACAGCATGGCCCCAGCCTACATTACCTACTGCCCCATGCCTGTTTGCTTCTAATGATAGCAAGTATCTTTGAACAAACCACCCCAATTAATCCACAGCTTTATGGTACCTTAATTAGGGGCTTAGGATCTGCAGCAGCTGCTCCTGACTGCCTGAGTGTGACCTGGGCATCCCTCTTAAGGCCATGGTAGCAGGATCTGCTTGCTCCCCCATGTTCTACTTTGAGGCTGTCATGCTGTAACATTCCGATAGGTCAGTGTTTGGTTTTCCAAAAGAATGAGATTTACAATGGGTCACTGAAACACAGAGAAAAAATCCTTCCCCGTCAGAGTGACATGCTTTGAAAACAGTTTCACATTATCCATCAAAACAGTCTCTCCCCAGATGGCTGAGAGCTACTCCAGTCTCCAGGGGTGTCAGGGAGTCTTCCCCTGATACAGAGAGGAAGGAAGGAAGAGTGCAATGGAGGAAAAAGACAGAATCTCTGTGTTTGGCCACCAGACACTTGAAGGCTGGAACTGTTTGTCCTATATCTATTGCTGGGGTGGATAATAATTGGCCTCCCGTCCTTTCCACGGTGCCCTGCTGGCCACTCTGTATACACACATCAAAACTCTGTAGTCTCCCCCTTTCCCATAGACCCCTTAAAACTGCACCCTCAGGGGAAAGGACTCGTGTCAGACAGCAGTCCCTGACAGCCCTGAGACACCCACTAGCTGTCACTGCTGCGACTTAGCTCAAAATGAGTGACTCTGCTGCTCCCACCCAGTCCTCCACTGCTCCCAGGGAGCAGTCTCCCAGCTCCAAGGAGCCTGCCCAGGGATGGAAAAGACATGCGCCTTCCTGATCTGGGGTGGAGATCCTGGACCTTATTGAGGTCTGCGGCAATGAAACCACCTCCAGGGTCTCTGCACCAGATGCCGGAACACAGACATCTATGGCCACATGGCCTACAGCCTGGCCACCAAGGGGCACATAAGCACCCACGAGCAGGTGCGGATGAAAGTAAAGGAGCTCCACCAGGAGTACACCAAGGCCCAGCCCCTACTATGAGGACCTGCTCTGCATATAGGCGGTGGGGCACTCCCTTCCCCTCCAACACCAATAGTGGACTCAGGGCTCAAGACACTTGTTGTCACCCTAACGAGGGGCAGATACGCAGAGGAGGAGGAGGAGGAAGAGGAGATGGATTAGGCCAGCACAATAACCCTCCTAACCCTGGAGCCGGTACCCCTCACTCTGGACATGTCCCAGGCATCGTCTGAGGTGGGGGAAGGAACATCAGTTGAGTGCCATCATGTTCCCTATACACAGGGTGGAGGTGATGGGCAGCAAGGGGCAGCTGCATGCTCCTCGCTCAGTCTTTGCAGCCTGAGGAACATGCAGCAGCCTGTGCATGTGGGAACATATGGAGTGACAGTCTAGGCCACACAGTCCCAGCTGGCTGCACCAGTGGACCCTTGTGATATTGCTCACAGGGCCTGGGGAGGCCTCTTGTACTCCTGACACACCAGGGTGGGACACCCTCCCACCAGAAGCCACCTCTAGAAAGAGGCTGGGGACATGGACACACACACACACACACACAGAGCAGTGCCGCACACAGGCATGCCCATACTCTCGGGGCAGCATCCACTCCCAGGGATAGCTCAGTGAGGCGCAGGAGCATCTACTGCTCACACACACACACACACACACACCCAGAGGGCACAAACACAAGCCTGTTTCCTGTGGGACACTGACTGCCAGACTCGGTGTGTGGGCAACACGGAGGGAAGCCCCGCTTCCCCATGGCCCTCCATCCCATCTGCAGGATCCTGGTCTGGCCGGCACCTTCCCACGCCTGCTTGTCCCTAGGATGTGGGGGTAGTTAGGCTCCCCCTTGGATATCTGGGCCCTGCAGGAAAGAACCCAATGGCTAGGCCACACACAGCCTTGCTCCAAGCACATCGCCTTCATCACAACCAACACCTTTCGGTCTCACCTCAGAGATGAGGGCAAGGCTTCAGGCACAGTGTCTCCAGGGATGACTGACCATCTCTCTGTTCTCCACAGCCAGACCAGCTGTGAGAGGGGGGCAGTCGACAACACCTGTGGCAGCCTCGTGACCCTGAGGGACCCACCAGTGCAGGTGACCCATGGATGAGTTACAGCAGGACCATCTTGCAGCACTCCAGTCCCTGGAGCAGACTCTGGACCAGAGACTGCAGGAAGACATTCAGCTCTGGTGAGACACCTGGCGGAAGATGCTGGAGCAAGGCTGCACCATGTGAGTGGCAGTTCAATCCCTGATCACCAGCATGCTGCCTGCTCCTGCTCCTGCCCTTGCCCATCCTGCTTCTCCCCCAGCCGCCCCCACCATTGCTGATGAGCCCCATGGCAGTGGGATTACCAGAGCCAGACTCCATTCCCAGCATTAGCCTTAATCCTCTTCCCCCTCCCTGGTTCTTTCCCCAGTCCCTACCCAGTTAGTTTGACCCCAAATAAAAAAAGCAAAGAGTTTATTTTTTCCAAAACATAAAGTCTGGTTTATTGTCTCTGCAGGTTCAGAGGGAAAGGGAGAGGTGTGAGAGGAAAGGCTCAGAGGGGCAATGCACAGGCCCGAAGTGGGGAGGCCCAGGGGAGAGTGTCATAGAATCATAGAATCTGGAAGGATGGACGAGAACACCACTTGTGCTTCAAAATCCTTGATCCTTCTTCCCAGTGCTACATAATCTGCTGGGGTCACTGGGGTCCTTGTGAGAAACTCTCCCTCAGGGCATCCCAGATGCTCACGGCCCCTTGATGGGCCTGTCCAGATGGCAGCCATGCATAGCTGCTCAAAGGCCCTGCCAAGTCAGTCAGCCTCTGCCTCCCACCCAGGGAGGAACACCTCCCCCTTCCTCTCACAAATATTGTGAAGGACACAGCATGGAGCCACCACATGTGGGATGTTTCAGTCTCTGAGGTCCAGCCAGGTGAGGAGGCAATGGAACCTCACCTTCAGACACCCTCCACCACCATGTGGGCCCTGCTGAGCCTGGCGTTGAACCGTTCCTTGGAGTAGTCAAGGTGGCCGATGTAGGGCTTTGTTAGCCAGAGTAATAGAGGGTAGGCTGCATCCCCCACAATACAAAGTGTCATGTCCACATCCCCAACCCTGATGTTGTGGTCAAGGAAAAAATGCCAGCATGAAGCTTCTGGAACACACTGGAGTTGCAGAAGATGCGAGTGTCATGTGCCTTCCCGGACCACCAGATGTAGATGTCTGTAAAGTGGCCACGGTGGTCCAAGATGGCCTGCAGGACCATCAAAAAGCATCCCTTCCAATTGATGTACACAGATGCCTGGTAGTCGAGGACCCATGTGGGGATACAGATGCTGTCAACACCCGCCCCTCTGCCCGCAGTTGGGGAAGTCCATGTTGGCAAAGCCAGAAATGATGACATCCATGTCACCAAGGTTGATGGCCCTGTGCAGCAGGACGGTGTGGTGGCCCGCACTACCTGTGGAAGGAGACAAACAAACAGCCAGTATCTCAAGGTTACTAGAGTCCTTTGGAGGTTCCTGAACCCCATCCCCAACAGCAGGAGCAATCCCTCACTTACCCCATCCTCCAGCAAGGCTTTATGAGGGCAGGATTGAAAACCCCTCAGAGAGAGGGCTTCCACCACCACCACCACCACCAACCACCCCCCTTTCCCTAGGGAACCCCATTCCAGCCATCTAACCCCCTCCTGGGACAATAGCCTGAGAGCACCAAGCCTGCACAACCAGGGCCCTGACAGTTGATCTCCCCATGCCAAACTGATTCCTAATGGATCAGTAGCTGTCCAGCGTGGAAAGCTTCCAAAGAGCAATGGTGACCTGCTTCTGGACAGGGATGGCAGGTCACATGTGAGTGTCCTGTCACCTGCGGGCAGGGGTGAGCCACTCACAGAGCTCCAGAAAGTTGTCCTTCCTCATCCGGAAATTCTGGAGCCTCTGCTGGTTGCCCCACCGCTTCATGACAAGCCAATCCTACGTGTCGGCACTGGTGTCCAGATGCCAGAAGCAGCAATGTACACTGTGCAGGAGAGGGTGGGCAGGATCCAGCAGCATGAGTCGTGCCCTCAGAGATCCAAGAAGGGTCTCCAAAATGAGCAGGGGGTTGGATTCCTGCAGTGTTTGGGAGGCAGCCTGTAGAAACTGCTGCATGAAGTTTAGCACAAGCTGCAATAGCTGTTGACTACCCAAAGGCAACTCCAGCTCTAGAGCTGGATTGCTGAGGTGTCTGCAAGGGCAACCACAGCAGGCAGAGGAATGGGTTTGCTGTCCCTCAATGAGGTAGGCAAAGAAAAGAGCCTTAGACACTGCTGTATGGGTGGGAGTCCCTTTAAGCATGAGCCCCAGATAGCCTCAGTCAGCAGCCACGGGAAGTGAGTGCTGTCCTGATGCCCTACCTGAAGTGCTTCCGGGTGGCCTTAAATGTGATTCAACATCCAATCAGTGTGGAATCTCTATTTCAATATAGCTCAGCGCTATTTCAATGGGCATTTGCAGTGTAGATGCGCTATTTTGAAATAAGCTATTTTGGAGTATTTCTTCCAGAATAGTTTATTCCAAAATAATTGTGCAGTGTAGACGTAGCCTCAGAGGGCCAGATATATCCCTGAGTAACTACACACTGAAGTTACAGCAGGGATGAATGTGATGCAGATAATTTAAATGACCAGCCCAAGGACACACCAAGTCAGTGCTGGGATTAAAACTCAGCATCTTCTGGCTTCTATCCCCCTTACTCAAGCCCTACAGCAGAAGAAAAAGAAATTCCACACAAGAGACAAAAAGTCTTGCACTCAGTACGTTGCCCCAGGGAAGGGCTTTGACACATAGCGAAACACTAATGCATCTCCTTCCCCACTGTAGCCTTCTATATCTCCCGTGACTGACAGAGGCACTGACAGCCTTACAAGCCCTGTCTGATCAGAACTGACGAGAATAGCTACTGGGGTTGGAGAAGGGGAATTAAGTGAAACCCTGCAACCCAAGCTGTGAGAAACAACTTCATCCCTTACACTTATGCAACGATAGATGAGCTGTCCCTGTTAGCAGCTGGCATTAGATCCATTGACAGCTTGACAAAGCCAATAATAAAAACAGAGTTCTTCTTTCCAGTCATTAGGTGAGACATAGAGAATAGGGCCTAGAATAATAAACTGCTTCGAACTCCCACATAACAGCAAGTGTGAGAAGGAACTCCGTGCAGTGCTTCAGTTTAAGCCTTTATTATTACATTTAGCTGTCAATGTTTCAGAGCAAACATTTCTAACATTTCTCCCAGTCTTTGAGTGCAGTGCCATTTGTCACTTAATGCTTCTTTATAAACTGACATCTTTCTTATGCAAAGATCTCCTGCCTTCCTCACTTACAGAGTGTGCTGTATGTGCCTCCTGGCCTCTGCTTGGGGAATCAGCATCTTGAATTCTCTGGCTGGTCATATATCTCATCACACCCAACTTTCCCTGCGTTTCTTTATCTTTTATAAGTTGCACTCCCACTGAATGCCATGTGGATGCAAAGGACACAGCTATACTGCAGTTGCCCTCAGATGTGGTGCACAGATCTCACACTGGACCAAGGCAGAAGGGGGTGAATGGTCCCTGCACCACATCAACTGCCAGCAATGCGAAATCAGGAGGGAATTAATAAGGGAAGAAATAGATTTCAGATTTGGGCTGCTCAAGTACAGCAGAAAAGGCTTGGAGTTGAGTCTATGGATCTAATCTTATCATATCCTGAGCACCCAGATTTATTACTGGCTTTGTGTGTTGTATCAGGTATAGCTCTTTGGAAAGTCAAGCCGTGTATTGTGTTAGTCTTCATTTTCTGTTGATAAAGTCAAGCTAAAGGGAAATGGTGGGGAGAGGTGTTTCCACCTTACATAGAGGTAGTAGATGGTGTCTTCAAGCAGGAAGGAAAGTTGCTTACTCACTGCCATTACCAGAGCATCTTCCAATATACTAGTAATTTATGCCCTTTGTTCCCACAGAGTAATGGTACTAAATTGTACTGTGTTTACCTTAAACTTCTAAACAAGCAACTTGGAACCAGCTTTAGGTTTTGACAATTTTTTCACAAAAAATATTGAGTTGAGAAAATTTGCAAAACCAACCTATTCTCACACACATAAAAAAAAATCAGTTTTGGTGAAACAATGTTTTGCTGAAAAAATCCTGACCATCTGCATTCCTATTTTGGGAGGAGAAGAGCAACTAGGAGGTAGATGGGAAGTCTGGGGATCCTTATTGGGTTATTAAGGCAAAGACATTATGTGAAATCCAGGACATCTGTTTAACCCTCTGTTTTCCAAAACTTTGTATATGGATTTTCAAACCAGGGCCTAGATAAGCAGGCATAATTCTATGGACTTCAGTGGAGTTGCTTGCTTACTTCAGCAGTGCTTTGAAGTACAGATTTCCCAACGATGTACCAGTTAATACAATACAGAGAAACACAGAATAGCACCCAATAGTTTGGTGGCACACCTCTATTTAGATCAAGGGTTTGGGAGTCTATTTATAGCTTTCATGGACTTAATTTGTAAGTTCTTTGGGAGCAGAGACAATCTTGTAGGAAATTAGATGGGCTCGTGGTTGTTCTGATATGGCAACTCATGTTCCTAAGCAGCCATCATATTTCTCTTCAAAATGCTTGTTCAAAGTGATTTTGCTTACAGATAATTCATCATAGTCAGCTGGTGGTCAAACTAATATAGCCTTTCAATATGCAAAAGTAGCCCAAATAAAATGGACATTTATAATCCTGTGATTATGCTGGCTCTCCTCCTTGGTGATTTATCCTAGTATAAAACATGGTTACAAAGCAAGGAATGTGCTTCACATACATCTTTCTTTATAAAAACTTCACTGAAATTCTATAGCTATTCCTAATTTACAGGCAAAAAGCAAACTCATTTTCAAACATATTGTTCCATTTATAACAGAACCTTAAGGGTCTGTTAAAACTAAACTTTTATGTACCAATCTCAAGAAAACTGTTATTGAAAACTAAGCAGTGAATGAATATGGGAATACAAACTGGTTAAAATGAATAAACATTTTATACATAAAAATGCTAATGACACCAATAACCTGAACTAATTAAAGGACACATTTTTAATAACTTACAGTTCAAAATATTTATTAAAGGAAATTGTCTCTCCTAGGCAAAAATAATTATAGATAGATAGACAGATAGACAGATAGATAAGCAAATAATTGTTTAGAGAATACACTTCCAGCTCCAAAAGCTTATTGTAACAAGTTATTCTGTCATTAAGCTTCTCCTTATATTTCTAAAAATGGTTTTAAGGCATTTTTCATTTACGTGTGTTCATTATTTGTTGCAGCAAGAGAAATTTCCATGTATCTGAAACTCATTTCAGTATACTTCCATTTCAAAATCTAAGCGTCAATAAAAGACATTTGTCTCAAATCTAATTGTGAAATAGGCACACAAAAAATTGATTCTCATGCAAGGAAAAAATTGTATTTCAAAATTAATTCAAAGTTCAATTAAAAATCCCCTTTCTACTCTCTTATAATAAAAACTCTGTATGTACAAATAGAGGGTAAGAATTAAATTAGATCACAGAGTTTAAAGAAAACTCTATCCATTTCTAATTACATTAGCTCTGTTGGAGCCTTGACGTGGCTCAGGCTATGTCTACACTACTGGGGGGTTTTCAGAAAAAAGTACACAAATTGTGAACCACAATTTGTGTGCCTTTTTCTGATTCTTTTTTTGGAAGAGGCTTTTCCAACATTGGCCTGTCTGCACAAAATGAGGAATACAGAGCTTCCAAAAGAGTGCATCAGCTCTTCCGAAAATTTTTTTGGAAGAGCAGACACATTCCCTGGATACAGCGGAGTTTTTCTGGGATACCTCTCCAGTTTTACTTTCCAGTTTTTCCTCTGGCATCCCCAAAAAACCTCCATAGTGTAGACATAGCCTTAAACAGCAGAAAAAGAAACCTGTAGCTTCACATCTGTGGACTTACCAACATTTTTAATATTCTCATTGGGGGAATTGGATGAATTGAAGAACACAGCAATGAAATTGGATTCTTGTGTGTTTCTGAATATGTCCCATCGTGGCAGCCAACGAAAAGGAGAAATTCACCCAAAGGCAGAACAAGAATTATGTATCACTTAGGGTATGTCTAGACTACATGGCTCCGTCAACGGAGCCATGTAGATGAGGTTTCTAGACATAGGGAAATGAAGCAGCAATTTAAATAATCGCCACTTCATTTACATCCAAATGGCCACTGCGCTGTGCTGATCACCTGTTTGGCGGCACAGTGCGGTAGTCTGGACGCTCTGCAGTCGACAAGGGAAACCCTTGTTGACCGCCCCGTCATACCTCGTGGAATGAGGTTTACTGGGGCAGTCAAGAAGAGCTTCCCTTGTCGACCGTGGAGCATCCAGACTACCGCGCTGTGCCGCCAAACAGCTGATCAGCACAGCGCAGCAGCCATTTTGATGTAAATGAAGCGGCAATTATTTAAATCGCCGCTTCATTTCCCTTTTTCGAGTACACTAATCTACATGGGTCCGTCGATGGAGACATGTAGTTTAGACGTACCCTTACTTCCCATCGCTTCTCTATGTGAGAGCCATTGATTCAGAGAAACACGTGTTCAATTTTAAGCCCATGCTTAGTCACATTGGAGCTCAACTGGACATAAAGTTGACATCTTGCTGAAGAGTTTTTCAGAATTGGGACCTATGCAGAGGCCCAGCATAATGTAAGCTAGAGAATGAAATGGCCCTTTTAATGAATTATATCTACAAATGTGACGTTACATAACCTCATGAAGTCCAATTTTTATGAATGGGATTTTACAAATTAAACAATGTTAAGCGCTTTTGGATTAATTTGTTAGTCGCCTGTTAAGAATTGCCTTTCAAGAATCTGTCATTGTAACTCCTTTTTTTAATACACTGTAACTAAAGTTACTCCATATTGTAACTGAAACTCCATTTTAAACTTTTGACTGCCTTTTGACTGCCAAGGGTCAGTCCTAGGACCAATCCTGTTCAACTTATTCATAAATGATCTGGAGAAAGGGGTAAGCAGTGAGGTGGTAAAGTTTGCGGATGATACCAAACTGTTTAGGATAGTCAAGACAGAAGCAGACTGTAAGGGACTCCAAGAAGATCTCACCAGACTGAGTGATTGGGCAACAAAATGGCAAATGAAATTTAATGTGGATAAGTGTAAAGTAATGCACATCGGGAAAAATAACCCCAACTATCGTACAGTATGATGGTGGCTAATTTGGCTACGACAAATCAGGAAAGAGATCTTGGAGTTATCGTGGACAGTTCTCTGAAAACTTCCACACATGCAGCGCGGTCAAAAAGGCAAATAGGATGCTAGGTATTATTAAGAAAGGGATAGAAAATAAGACACAGAATATCTTACTGCCCCTGTATAAAACTATGGTACGCCCACATCTTGAATACTGTGTACAGATGTGGTCTCCTCACCTCAAAAAGATATTTTGGCCTTGGAAAGGGTTCAGAAAAGGGCAACTAAAATGATTAGGGGTTTGGAACGGGTCCCATATGAAGAGAGGTTAAGCGACTGGGACTTTTCAGTTTAGAAAAGAGGAGACTGAGGGGATATGATAGAGGTGTATAAAATCATGAGTGGTGTGGAGAGGGCCGATAAAGAAAAGTTATTTATTAGTTCCCTAAATAGAAGAACTAGAGGACACCAAATGAAATTAATGGGTAGCAGGTTTAAAACTAATAAAAGAAAGTTCTTCTTCACACAGTGTAGTCAGCATGTGGAACTCCTTGCCAGAGGAGGCTGTGAAGGCTAGGACTATAACAGAGTTTAAAGAGAAGCTAGATAATTTCATGGAGGTTAGGTCCATTAAAGGCTATTAGCCAGGGGATAAAATGGTGTCCTTGGCCTCTGTTTGACAGAGGCTGGAGAGGGATGGCAGGAGACAAATCGCTTGATCATTGTCTTCGGTCCACCCCCTCTGGGGCACTTGGTGCTGGCCACTGTCGGCAGACAGGATACTGGGCTGGATGGACCTTTGGTCGGACCCGGTACGGCCGTTCTTATGTTCTTATGTTCTTAATTCTGTTTCAAGTTAGGGTATGTATTTGTATAATCTCATTTTAAAAGGTATGTGTTTGTGTGTGTGTGTGTAATGGGATCAGCTCCCAAAGCCAACCTCTCCTAGCCCTGGCCTACACTAGGACTTTATTTCAAAATAACACCCCCAAGGACAAATTCAAAAGTGGAGCATCCACACTAACAAGCCCCTTATGTCGAAATAATGTGCTACAGAATTCGAAATCTGTACTCCTGCTTTTCATGAGGTGTAATGCTAATTTGAAAATAGTTATTTTGAAATAACAGTCGTATGTATGCTCCCATGCTTCTATTTCAAAATAATTATTCCCCAGAGTAATTCGAACTAATTACTCTCCAGTGCTTCCACCCCTCCCCCCCACCCTTCTTATGGAGCCCATTCCAGTACTTCACCATCCTCCTAGAACAATAGCAAGAGAGTCAAATTTGCATGAGCATGGCCCTGACAGTCGATCTCCCCATGCCATACTGGTTCCCCCCAGAGCAGTAGCTGTCCAGCGTGGTGAACTTCCAAAGTGTAATGGCAACTCCTTTCTGGAGGGGGGTGGCAGGTCGCATGTGTGTGTCCAGTCACCAGAGGGCAGGGGCAAGCCACTCACAGAACTCCATGGAAGTGTCCTTCTGCAAGCAGACATTCTGGAGCCACAGCTGGTAGTCCCACTGCTCCGTGATGATGAAGTCCCACCAGTCAGAACTGGTCTCCCCGGGCCAGAAGTGGTGGTGCACAGCGTTCAGGAGAGGCTGGAAAGGGCTGTGTTGCAGGAGGACCACCTGGACCAGGGTGAGGAGGTGCCCCATTCTGAGCTGGTTGTCATGAGTCTACAGCGCCAGGAGGGCAGCCGATAT
This sequence comes from Rafetus swinhoei, assembly GCA_019425775.1. Taxonomy (NCBI): domain Eukaryota; kingdom Metazoa; phylum Chordata; order Testudines; family Trionychidae; genus Rafetus; species Rafetus swinhoei. The sequence continues at coordinate 25,533,627 of CM033425.1, read as the reverse complement.
AAATGGAGCCAGGAGGTGCAGCAGGAGGTCAAAGAGCCTGGCACTGCTTTGCAGCAGCTCTGGCTCCACAGTGGAAGTGCTGTGGCATCCACAAGGGCAATCAGAGCATACAGTGTGAGTTTGTTGTTCCTCAAGGAGGTGTGCAATGGAAAAGAGCCTTAGACACAGCTGTACAGGGGCCCCTTTAAACACAAGCCTCAGATAGCCTCAGGAAGCAGCTACAGGAAGTGACTGCTGTCCTGATGCCCTGCCCGGAGGGCTCTCAGGGGACTTTAAATGCGATTAAGCCTCCAATCAGTGTGGATGTGCTATTTAGATATAAATGTGTTATTTCGATGGGGATTTGTAGTGTGGACGCGCTATTTCAAAATAGTTATTTTGGCAGTTACTTCAGAATAACCCTGATGACATAGCCCCAGTTTATTCAGCTCCAACTTTATTCAGTTCCAACTTACCCCCTAAGGGTATGTCTACACTACAAAGTTAATTCAAACTAACAGCCGTTAGTTCGAATTAACTTTCATAGCGTCTATACATGCAAACCACTAGTTCGAACTTAATTCAAACTAGCGGAGCGCTTAATTCGAACTAGGTAAACCTCATTCTACGAGGACTAACGCCTAGTTCGAATAAGTAGTTCGAATTAAGGGCTGGTGTAGCCACTTAATTTGAACTAGTTGGAGGCTAGCCCTTCCCAGCTTGCCCTGGTGGCCACTCTGGGCACAACCAGGGAAACTCTTCTGCCCCCCTCCTGGCCCCGGAGCCCTTAAAGGGCCACGGTCTGCCTACGGTGCTTGTGCCAGTTGCAAGCCTGCCAGCACCCAGCCAGCAGACCCTACACCTGGAACGGCATGAGCCAGCCACCTGCTGCCACCCAGCCTTCCGCCTCCTCCCAGGACCAGGCTGGCGGCTCACAGGAGCCTGCCCGGGGCCGCAAGAGGCGGGCGCCCGCCTGGTCTAGTGCAGAGATCGTGGACCTCATCGAGGTTTGGGGGGAGTCCTCCAACGTCCACGATCTCCGCACTAGCCACAGGAATGCGGCAGTCTACAGCCGCATGGCTGACAGCCTGGCTACCAGAGGCCACATGCGGACCCGGGAGCAAGTCCGCTGCAAGATCAAGGACCTGCGGCAGGCCTACTCCAGGGCCTCCCAGCCAGGGACCGACCCGGAGGCATGCCCTCACTTCGAGGCCCTGGACCGCATCCTGGGGGCTCACGCCGTCCATGCCCCCCGGGTGGTGATTGACCCCGGGGCAGAGGGACCCGTCCCTGACATGGAGGAGGAGGAGGAGGATGCTGAGAGCCAGGAGCCTGCAGGGAGCCTGCCCAGGACCCAGGACCCCCGAGGCACCCCACAGAGCACATCGGCTGTGTTGTCCGAGGCCGGGGAGGGCTCCACATGTGAGTGCCATCATGCTCCCCTTATGTGTATGGGGAGCGTGGGGGGAGAGGGAGCCCAGGGACCGTGCGCCTGGGCCTTGCCCACCATGGAGCAGCAGCTGGGTGTCATGCAAGGGCCCTGGTCCCTTCCCCACACGCCGACCTCGCCTTGCAGAGGGGGGCTGGGTTTCACCCACCATGTCCCCAGGGAGAACTGACCACTGTTCTTGTTTCACCACAGCCGCAGCACCTGGGACTGCAGGGCACACCACCCCGCCTGCAACAGCCACCTGCATCCGGGCCAGCAGGCGCACCAGGAACCTGGAGGACTACCAGCAGCAGCACCTGCAGCTACTGGAGCAGCAGCTCCGCATCCAGGACCACTGGGTCTGGGAGGACCTGCGGCTATGGCAGCGGAGCTTGGAGGTGCTGGAGGAGCAGGGCCGTGCCCTCAGAGGTCACCTCCAGACCCTGGTGGACAGGTTCCTGCCTCCTCCTGCTCCGGCCCCTGCGGCCACCCCAGCTCTCACTCCTCCTCCCAGCCCTGCTCCCCCTCCCACTTCCTCCGCACTCCCCATCCCTCCTGACCCACCCTCCACACCCACTCCCCCCCAACGCTCCTGCACCCGCAGTGCTGCGAGACGGGAGAGCCAGCAGGACCCCCAACCCTGAGCTTTCCCTTCCCTTCCTCCCCTTCCTCCCCCTTCCAGCACCCTCCTCCCAGGTTTCCCCTCCTCTCCCACCCTCATTCCTCCCTCCCCCCACCCCAGTTATGTAAAATAAAAGAGATTTGTGTTGTCAAAACAGGTGTTTTTATTTTACATTAGGAAGGGGGGTTAGGGAGGGGAAAGAGGAAGGAGGGGAGGGTGGAAGAAGGCCCCAGTGGGGCATGCAGGGAGAGTTCAGTTCTCCTCCACCAGGAAGCTCTCCCGCAGGGCTTTCCGGATCCGAACGGCCCCCCGCTGGGCATCCCGGACAGCGGCGGAGCGGGGCTGTGCGTACTGGCCAGCCATGCAGTCAGCCTCAGCCATCCAGGTTGGCAGGAAAGCCTCCCCCTTCCGCTCGCACAAATTGTGCAGCACACAACATGCTGCCACCACGGGAGGGATATTGTGTTCGGCGAGGTTGAGGCGGGTGAGGAGGCACCTAAATCTGGCTTTCAGGTGTCCGAAGGCCCCCTCAACCATGATGCGGGCCCTGGTGAGCCTGGCATTGAAGGCCTGGGGGGAGGGGTTGAGGTGCCCCGTGTAAGGCTTCATCAGCCAGGGCTGTAGGGGGTAGGCTGCATCCCCCACCAGGCAGACAGGCATGTCCACATCCCCGACCCTGATGTGGCAGTCGGGGAAGAAGGTCCCAGCATGCAGCCTCTGGCACATGGAGGAGTTCCGGAACACCCTGGCGTCGTGTGCCTTGCCGGACCAGCCCACATTAATGTCCGTGAACTGGCCCCGGTGGTCACACACAGCCTGCAGGAGCACGGAGAAGTACCCCTTCCTGTTGATATACTGGGAGGCCTGGTGTTCCGGGGCACGGATGGGGATGTGCGTCCCGACGATGGCCCCCCCACAGTTGGGGAAGCCGAGGGCGCCAAACCCCTGGATGATGGCGTCCGGGTCGGCGAGGCGGACCACCCTGTGGAGCAGCACCCAGTTGATGGCCTTCACCACCTGCAGAGGGACGCAGCAAACCGCGAATCACTGGGGTGCCCGGGTGGCTGGGAGTGTTCGTTCCCTGGCACTGCCCCGCGCCCCACTCCCAGAAGCAACCTCCGCGGGCAGCGTGTAGTACGGCCGGGACAGACCGAACCCTCCGGTGCAGGGCAATTTCGCCTCCTCCCCCCCGTTTTCCCTGGGGTGGCCCATCCCCTCCTTGCAGCCCCCTTCCCCCCTGACCCAGTGGCCGGTGGGTGCCGTACCTGCATGAGCACTGCTCCGATGGTGGATCTCCCCATGCCGAACTGGTTCCCGAAGGATCAGTAGCTGTCCAGCGTGGAGAGCTTCCAGAGGGCGATGGCCACACGCTTCTGGAGGGGGATGGCGGACCTCATGCAAGTGTCCCGCTGCCGCAGAGCAGGGGAGAGCCACTCGCAGAGCTCCAGGAAGGTGTCCTTCTTCATCCTGAAGTTCTGGGTCCACTGTTGGTCTCCCCAGCGCTCCAGGACGATGTGGTCCCACCAGTTGCTGCTGGTGTCCAGACACCAGATGCGGCGGTGCACGCTGGTGTCTGGGTGCTGCTGCCACTCCTCCATGACCCCCGGGGAGGCCAGGGGGAGAGACAGGGGGCTGACGTGCACCAGGTGGTGCAAGGCAGCCTCCACCCATTGTTGGCAGGCTTGCAGCAGCAAGTCCAAAAACTGGAGCAGCATGCCCAGGGCGAGCTCTGGCTCCATGGTGCCAACTGGCGGCATCCCCAATGGGAACCACCAATACAGGCAGGCGGAGAGGGCTTTGCTGTCCCTCGGCGAGGTAGGCAAGCAAGCGGAAAAGCTGAGAACCGGCTGTCCAGGGGGGTGCCTTTAAGCACGAGCCTCAGATAGCCTCAGACAGCAGTCACACAAAGCAACTACTGACCTGATGCCCTGCTGGAACCGGTTTCAGCTGCCCTTAAATGCGACCCAGCATCCAATCAGTGTGGACGCGCTAGTTCGAATTAGCAAAACGCTAATTCAAATTAGCTTTTAAGTCTAGATGCGCTAATTCGAATTAGCTTAGCTATAGTGTAGACATACCCTAAATGTCTTCTAAGAGCCCAGTAAGCAGTAGACATGTTGGTAATGCTGTTAGACAATATTGACCTTCCATGGGTCAGCAAATTCTCTGGTTTGGCATTGATCAGGTCTCAAGGGTGCCACCAGCACATAAAATATATTGAGATGAACCTTTTACAAGATTTCATTGCTCATTTTTACCAGTCTCGGTCATTTTCATCTTGAAAACACAATTGACCAGATTATATTGAAGTCAACCACTTCAAGACAAAGACCCTCACAATGTGAATGCACCAAACCGCAAACAATTATTTGACCTCTCCTATTAGTCTTCTACCAAGAAAGTGACATGCCAAAAATTAAACTGAAATTCATAAAAGCACATATGTGCTGGAGGCATTTAGCAAAATCTTTCTAACAAATTCTTTATTATTTTAGAAATAGAAGTAAAGACGTGATGGACAGTGACATATTATGGAACAATGCATTGAATAAGGAATAACCCTGAAGATCAGCAACAATTAAGAAACATGCCCCAAAAGTTGTTTTTTTAGGTTATTCAACTGGTCTAAGATCTGTGGCATTTTCCTTTAAAAACAGAATTTTTATAAATTCCCCCCACCCAAGAAATTGTTTAATATTTAAAGATTGTAAAATAAAAACAGTGTTTATATTGTGCTTTTCATCTAAGAATCCCGAATTATCTTATGTACACTTATTAAAATGTACTGTAATTCTGAAGAAGATAAATCAATATTTTACCTTTCCTGTAGAGAGTAAAACGAAGACAGTAAAGGTAAGTGACTTAAGCCTTTTTGCAAGAGAAATATTACTGATAAAGAATATAAGTAATCAATTGGCTTAGATTGGACAACTGCTACAAAGGTAGCAGTACTCTCTACCACAATAGAATCATGATCTGAATGGATGATATCTCTTTGGAAGAATGAAAAGGTATTGAAAAAGTAAGTTTCTCTCTACTTTAAAAGATATTTTTTAAAACCTATGCATAGCCAGTTACAAGAAGCAATATCATGAGCAGTTAAGATGACGACCAAAAATCTGGATTTTCCTATTTTTTTTTCCATTTTGTCAATTGAACAAGGACAAAAAAATTCCCCCAAATAAAATTCTGAAACAAGGTAATGGAATAAAACATTTCAATTTTATCTAAACATTCGAATGTCAAACTTTTTAAAGTGTTTGACATAGAAGGAAATGCATTTAATTTTTAAACCACATCTTTCATCAAAATCTACTTATTTTTTTAAACAGATTTAAACTAAAATGGCATTTTCTGTCAAAGAGAACCCAACAAAAAAGGAAGATCTAATCAGTTCTCACACAAAGTAAAAAGATATATTCTGTATAAGAGCTGGTTGAAAGAGGTGTTTTCATTTCCCTCTATATTTAAAAAAAAGTCTTTTCCTATGGGATGATAAAGTGATGTCATCACGTCACTCTGTGTCCTGCCTGCCTCCTCCCTCTTTCCCCATCTCCCAGCTCGAGCCCAACCTCGCTGCTTCCCCTCACCACTTGGAATTGTTATTTCAAACCAATCCCCAACTCCCCTTCTGCCTCCCCCACCCCACAGGGCTTTCAACATCAAGAAACATGGCACAGTAGCTGACAGACTCCACATCGCAGCCATGACAGCTCCGGGCTGGGGACGGGGAGAGTGCGGTGCTCAGGACAGCAGCCCAGGAACAGGTGGTATGAGCAGGGCTCCCAGCCAGGCTTATGTGCCAGCTGCAGCTCTTTAGGGCTCCCCTGCTGCCAGGCTCTTGGGGAGCCAGAGCACGGTGCCCGACCACCCAGAATCCAGCTGCCACCACAGAGAATCACCCCTTCCCAAGAAGCTGCACTTACTGTGGCTGCCAAGCACCCCTAAGCCACCCGGGGGAGAGGTCGGAACAGCGGCCTCCAGCACTCCTACTTTCCCCACCTCAGCAGGCTGCAGTGCTCCAGAGCGCCGTGTGCACATGACACTACCTGAAACCCACTGTGCCCCATGCAGGGCAGGCAGGCACCCCTTTGCCTCCCCGGCCGCCAGGGTTAGAGCCAGGTCTGATGTGCACCACAGCCAGCTGGGGCGGTGGGGAAGGGCCTGGGCTAGTGGTGAGGAGGGAGAAGGGACCTTGGCTCACAGGGGGAGGGCAAGGGAGAAGGGTCTGTGCTCCTGAAATAACAAAATCAAAATAGCATGTCCACACTAGCGGAAAGGCTAGAAATTAGTCCAAGGCAGGCTCCATTATTGTGGACGCACTACCTCTACTTAGAGCCCCAGAACGCACTAGGGAGTAATTGCTTCAAATGACTCTGGGGAATAGTTATTTCAAAATAGCAGCAGCAGCAGGGCATTCACATTAACGCTATTTCAAAATAAATGTTATTCCCCGAAGAAAGCAGAAGTACAGATTTCAAAATACCAAGCCCATTATTTTGACATATCAGGCTTGGGAGTGGGGATGCTCCACTTATTATTTTGAAATAACTCCCTAGTGTAGACTAAGGCACAGAAAGGATCTCTTGAATGATAAAGAAGCTAAGCAGCAGTGTAGCAAGGAGCACCAGGAACGACAAATAGAGAAAGAAACTAGTAGACTATGACGTACTGTCTGTGGCAAATTTCTGGCCTGTTTGTAATCAACTATTAGAAGCCTGACAGAAAATCATGAGGATAGCCACCTCACCTGCTAAATGCTCTTTTTTTTTTTTTTTTTTGTCAGTAAGCAAGCTAATTTCCCCCTTGCAAAATCACCCTGTCTACCAATCTCCTCCTCCACACTTCTTCATTTCAACTTCAAAACTAGGAAGGGGGCAGAGATATGGAATAATGGCCAACGTTTACAATAATGCTCTTGAGTACCTAGTTTAAGGCACCTTAAATGGGGCCCAATTTTTGGTAGGAGTTGAACAACCACCATCTTTGAAAAGAAGCCTTACAAAGGTGTCTCCATTTGGGCCCCCAAAGACTGACATCTAAAACCACTTACAAGTTTTGAAAATCTTAGTTTATGTGCCATTGTCTGACTACTTTGTTTGTTTACAGAAAATCGCAACATACCATAAAATAAGGACCTCTGGAATCACACCGCTTGCCTTGACATCAGTGGTAAGGGTTGCACATGTGCAACTGAAGGCAGATTTGCCTTCTAGGTTGATGTACAAAATACAGATTCCACAGGTGACAAATATTTCACCTATTTTTATTATATTTAATAATTCTGTAAATGTAATGTCCTCACCTTGATGCCACTCTCACTTCTCTTTCTATGCTGGTGTAATTCTGATGCATCAACCAAACTGCTTCTAATTTGCACTGATATAAGTAAGATTATGTTGTATTCTAAGCTAGGTCACAGCCTAGAAAGATCACTAAAGGACAGCAATCTACTAGCAGAGAGGGTGAGATGCCACCATTCTGACTTGCCAGCTGCTTCACCAACCAGCTGCACAACAGCCTCTGGCAATGAGCATATTATCATTCCCTTTTAAAACCCAGACTCATCAAATCCATGTACTATCTCATTGTCAGGTGGTGACAATGTCTCCCCATCAAGTGCAGAGAGAGAGGTTAACAACCTTAACATTCAGTTTTGTCAGTGACATGTAAAAATAGACACCAGCTGAGTAGCTTGGTTACCTTCTCCCCCTTCCCCATCACTTTTCATTTTGATTCTTTATCAATTTCATATGATCATTCCCTTTTAAAACCCAGACTCATCAAATCCATGTACTATCTCATTTGTTCACCAATTTCTTTGTAGCTGGTTTCAAACTCTTTAGCTTTGTATATTCTCCATTACTATCCCAAGGAATTAGTTATGGAGAGGTCTTATGCTAATTTTTCTCCCTGCTTCTAGTACTCATGGACGTTTAATTGCACCAAATGCCTTATTGAATTGATTTGTCTAGTCTTTGGAATTAGCAGTTCATTTCCCCCCATATACTGCCTTCCCACTCTGGCCCTTAAAAGAGGGTCTCAGGTCATCAGAAAAATAGGATCAAGGTCTTAATCCACCATCTCCTAATTCAACAGCAGGTGCTTCAGCTATCTTTAGTACTATTCTGGCATTCAGTGTTAAAAATTAGTCCAGCTAGGAGTGTGCATACAGCACTGTATGACTTGGGAATGAACTTTAAAAAAATGGAACATCCCAAAATGATCAGTCAGTCTTTTGGAGGTCTGCTTAAATTATGTATCAATGTCTATCAATACTTCCTAGATCAAGGCAAGCAAAGCTCCCTGGAAAAGAAAGGGCATTATCAGCACTTGTAGACATGCTATTGAGGAAACTTGTAAACAGCTTCATGTGAGGATCCAGTGTTTAAGATTCTGTAGTGAATTGAGGGGCCTGGACAATAAGATGCACATGAGGGGCAAATGCTTACCCAGGGAGAAAATGAAATGCTGTGAATATCTGTTATTTTGGATAATGCAATCGTTCTGATTAGCAAGTCATTTGCAATCCATCCCCAATCACTGCAAGTGGTAATAAAACCTTAAGATCTTTGGATAATATTAATCTTACACATTTTTAGTAAAGCTTGCTAGTATGTGATTGGTTCTCTCAGTCCTTAGAAAAGACAACAAGGAATAACATTCATACCCAAAGCTCATTGTGTTTGGACAACTAAAGGCTTGTGGCACAAAGTGTGAGTATTTGGGGATTCACAGGACACTTTTTTTGGGGGCGGGGGGGAATCCCCATGCCCCTGGAGGAGGCAGGGGAGGGGGAGTGTGCAGGTAATCCCGACAGTTCAGGTGAAGTGGTGTGAGGGGAGGGGAAAATCGCTAGGCCCCCTGGATAGCAGCTTCACCGCATGTGGAAAAGCAGGGAGGAGATATATGAAGGCCCCCATCGGTGGGGAGGGGAAACCTCAGGCCCCATAGCAAGGGGAGTGGTAATGCCCAGGTCCTGTAGCTTCTGTAAAAGATGGCCTGGCCTGCAACATGCAGAGCCCCATCACCAGACAGTCAATCTCATGTGAGTGCAGCTGTCCCCAATGCTCATTCCGAAGTATCCCATCCCCATTCACTGCCCCCGTTGATGAGTGTGAAGATCATATCCCTCCTCTCTCTGCCCCTCCCTTTCCATGTAGGGGAGAAAAACCCCATTCCTTCCACATCCCCTGTTCCAGGCACAACCAAACCCTGACCTTGCTTTAAGTTAGGGCAAGAAGAAACTGCCTACCAAATGTGGTGGCCCTAGCTGTTGCTGTTTGGGAGGAGTTCTTGCACAAACAGACAGACATTTCATTTCTAAAACAGATATATAGATATGCAGAGTTTTATATAAATTAGGGCTTGCATTTTTCTAACTCTATGAATCTTAATGAATTTTTCAAGGCAAAGATTTGGATTATATTTGCAGGAATGTCCCATCTGCCCCTGCCTCTTTCTTGGGCCACTATGGAACTGGTCAGAATTTTTCAGATTTGGGGAGCATACCCAATACATCTCTAAAGGAGCAAAACTGTGGCTATGTAGATTCTGCTGACAGAATCTCTTGTTCAATGCAAAAACAGGAAACTCAATTTTGCAACATGCTTGCCAAAGGACTTTATATTTTCAGCGTTTCTTAAACTGTGTTCTGTGGCACACTGGTATGCCGCGAGGAAGTTGGAGGTGTGCCATGGAGATATGATGACCATATGTCCCTTTTTTTCCAGGACAGTCCTGGATTTAAAGACACCAGCGCTAGTGCGGTGCAGCAGCAACTCCCCGCCTCCACCCAGCACGTAAGCGGCTCCCTTGGTGCTTTGCACGGGCAGCCAGGGCTGCTGCTGGTGTCGCACAATGTCCAGAGCTCCCTTCCCTCCTGCTGCAGGACTGCCTCCGCCATGCACCACTAGCCCGGCCTCCTCCATCCACAGGCGGCCGCCACTGCTGCTGGAGGGGGAGGGGCGCTGGTTGGAGCCGGTGAGCCGCTTCTGGGAGCTGCCACCAGAGTCCCGGCAGAGACCGTGCAGAGCTCGGCTGGAGCGCTGCAGAGTGGGGTACGTTCAGGCTCTGCTGGTGTGCTCTGTGTACGGCCCTTTCTCCCCGTGCCCCTTCCCACTCCGCTGGGGGAGTGGCAGTGCATGGACCCGCTCGCACAGCCACACTCCGCAAGCCAGATCTGGGAGGATTGGGGGTTTTGTTCCGCCTCCCGCCCCCCTTGCTCCTCCTAATGGGAGCCAAAGCTGGTGCAGGGACTGGAATGTGGCACTAACATTAGCACTGCGGGCGGCCCAGCTCCAGGCCCGGCAAGCGGTCCTGCCTCAGAAGCAGCTGGGGCCAGGGCTGCGGGGACTTCTGGGGCCTGACCACAGTCTCCAGCCCCGCAAACTGGAAGGCAAAAGGTGGGGGAAGGGCTCAGAGAGAACTAGGGGGAAGGAGGGTGGGAGAGGAAGGGGCTTGAGCTGAGGGGAGGGTGGAGGGCAGGAGAAAAAAGGGGAAGGCACCAAAGGACAGGATGGAGGAGAGACAAATGCCAAAGGGCCAAGTGGAAAAATGAGGAAAAGGGCAGGAGGAGGCGGGGAGGAGTCAGTGGGGTGGGAGAGTGGAGGGGACAGGGTGATGCTGGAGGAGAGGAGAAGGGCATTGGGGAAAAGAGGAAGCAAGAGGAGGGGGAGGAGCTGGGAGAAGGGTTGAAAGGAGGAGTGGGCATGAAGAAGGCAGAGATGGAGCAAGTCATGTGTGAGGGCACAGAGGGGCATGAGAGGAACTAGGACAGAGGGTGGTGAGGGGATGGGCCTCAGGGAGAAAGAGGCCAAAGAGGCAGGGGAAGTGAGGGAAGAAGGAAGCACCAGGAGGGTGCAGGGGTAAGGGAAAGTGCAGGTGCCAGGGGATGAAGCAGAAGGGCAGACACCTGCTGGGGAGAGACCAGTACCAGAGGAGAGAGGGTTCAGTGGGGGCCAAACTCATCCCCTATGGGTAGGAGGATGGTGGGAAAAGTTCTTAGAGGGGGTTACTTTTACTTCGGGTCATGTGTCCATCTTGACCCCGAGAGTCAGGGGCATAGTAAACAGAGGTCAGGGGGTGTAGGTAATGTGTCCCTAATTTTGGCTCAGAGAGAACAGAGTTCAAATGGCTGTCCTTTTTTTTTCTCTCAACAAAAATCCTTGGTGTTCCCCATAAAAAAAATTATTGTTTGGTCTTCCTCGGTCTTGAAAAGTTTAAGAAACACTGTTTTAGATGCTCCGGTAGCAGAAGTTCAGAAGGAGATGGATTGGGCTAGGGAGATCCATTTTTATGCAA